>CM066032.1:419466950-421866950 GCA_033557465.1 Ichthyophis bannanicus
TTGCGACGGGCTCGTTTGTTACTGTCCTCCAGCTCCTTCTGAAGTGCCTGCATTTGTCGTTCGACCTTGTCCAAATTTTGCCAAGCGGACCGCATGCGAGTCAAGAGTACCCTCCAGTTTGTCCGTTCTCAGCGATAAAACCCCTCTAGCCTGTCCGGTAGCTTGCCGAAGTCGTCCAGCATGGGATCTGGAGTGCTTCACCGTTGGATTGCACAAGTTCTTTCACGCCGCGGATCTCATCTAAGGATCCCCTGCTGCATCGCGGGACCCTCCCGGAGTGGAACCATCTTCTGTGGGGACGGCGGATCAGTTTTAGAGCGGGTTGCCATGTGAGTTCGTTGAAGCAGAGCCGAATTCTAGACGCGCTGGCTTGTGCACCGCCATCTCCCCGAGGCACCCCGGTAGGATCAGAGCCCAATTGAAAAGCTAAGTTGTGATTAAAGTCAGGAGTATGAGTAGGCCACTCGGGCGCTTCAGGTTTAAGCGGCCTATCCCGCTCCTTTATTACCCATTTTAAACAAAAAGGTTGGTTGCCCTTAAAAATACCCCCTTTCAGTTTTGACCACGGGTTGTCTACATCCCCCAGCTGTTCCCATCCCACTAACGACTCCCTGAGGTATTGGCCCATCTTTGAAACGTTAGTCTTCCTAAAGTCTAAGATCCTCACCTTGGAATGGATTCTAAACAGTCCTAGTCCTAATACTGAAAACCACACCATCTGGTGATCAATGGATGCAAAAAATGATCTCCCACTTACAATATCAGAAAACACTTTCACCATTGGTACAAGCACAAAGTCCAGTATGGCCCCTTCACGTGTGGGGTCTGTTAACCCTGCCTGAATAGTTCTCCCTGTAGAGAATCCAGGATCTCCTTACTTCTAGATGATAATGCAGCTGGAATGTGACATGCAACATCTGGCATATTGAAAATATTCTATCAGTAGCACTTCCCCTTTCCTAGCAATGCTGTGTATGTCTTCAATGAAACTCTCTGTCCACCTCTTCCTCGTGTGACGGGAGGTCTGTCTATCACACCAATGCAAATAGATTTCTCTTTCACTCTTTCTAGTTTAACCCACAATTACACCACTCTCCCTTTTAAGCTCTGTAATTCCAAAGATGTAATAGTAGTTTTTATATAAAGTGGCCACTCCTCCTCCCCTTCTTCTGACCCTGTCCTTTCTGAATAAAGTATAGCTAGGTATAGTTAAATCCCAGTCATGGTTGTTCTGGGAACCAGGGTTCTGTAACTGCCACTAAATCCAAGTCAGCCACTCCCAACAAAGATTCAACATCAGGGATCTTATTTCCCAGGCTACGGGCATTTATACCCACTGCTTTTCCATATGTTACCCCTGTTACCCATTTCCATAAAGGTATTTAATGTATCACCTACCTGGGGGGGCTTTAACTTACCTGGGGGCTTTCTTCAATATCCCCAACGAATTTCTAGTTTAAAGCCATCTTGCAGTAGATTAAGCAGTCTACTACCGAAGATGCATTGACATTTCTTGAGACAGATGGATGCCATCTCTGCTCTGCAAACCCTTGGCAAACAAGCAACCATGGTCTAGGAAACCAACACGCTCTAGATGGACCCCATACACGCAGCCCAATGCATTCATCTCCAGGATGGGAGGACTCTCTGCCTTGGCCTTTACCCTCACAAGGGAGGATGTTGAGGAGAACACCAGTGTGCACCTAACTGCTTCACCCTCTGTCCGGAAGCCATGAAGTCACTTTTGATGAGTTCCGAGGTATACATGGCAGTATCATTTGTTCCACACATGGATTAGCAACATTGAGGTAATAGTCAGTGGGCTTGATGAGTCTCCGGCAAACTCTCCGTAACATCTTGGATTTTTGCAGCACCAGGTAGAAAGCATACGTCTGCTGGAACATACAAGGTCTGGTCGGCCGAAGGACGCCTCAGGACCCTAGAAGAGAGTCTCCAACCAACACTACCCTTCGTTCCTTCTGGTCACTGATTCTGAAACTTTTGGGTAATTGAACTCTGTTCTTCCCTTGCCAGGGGATGCTTGTACATGCGCCACTTCCAGGGCTGCATAATGGTTCTTCAATTCAAGGGCTGGAGAAGTTTATTATTTTTTATTAAAGTTCTTTTATACCGCGCTCTTATTCATCAGCGACGGTTACAGTGAAACAGAGATACCCACAGAACGCAAACAGAGGTTGTGGGTTTATGATAACAGTCGAGTTTAACTGGGAGTCAACTTTGGGAAACTTTGTTACATATATGTTATATAACTATATACAATGGCTAGTGTTTTATTTAAATCATTGTGTGAAATGCGGATATTTACAACCTTATTTTGAGGGCTTGGGCGGTGCTAGGGGGTCGGTGAGGGAGAAACTGGGAAATGAGCGAAGTGTTAGAAGGAAGAGGTCGTGCTTTAGGATGGTGTGATTTTGCAGGCCCTTGGCCTGGTGACTTGTGTACAACCATCGACATTCTGTTGGACCCCATCTTCTCCTTGTGCTGGAGAGCTGGGTTTGCTGCAAGAAGCATCTCATCATTGTACGTCTCACTGTCTTGAATTCTCCCCCGCCTCGCCACCTCCTCTCTGAGTTCCTCCCACTTGTTTACTCAGAGCTTAAGCATGCAGGACCCTTGCACATGGAAATGGTTCCTTCATCTGGCATTAGGACCTCTGTCTGGGCACCGAGGCAGAAGCTGTAACAGGGGGCAACAGCTTAAGCAATACGAGTGTTCCCAGCCATTGTTCTGTTCGGTGGAGCTTAGGTATCTGGTAAAGCAAAAGAGAAGAGATTCTTTACCAAGTCCCAGCCGGTTTCCCAGCTGTCCTTTCAGAGAAAAAGCAGTTAGAATCTATTAAAAAATTATATTCAAAATGTGCTGGTCCAATTCTCTGTGATTTGTTAAAGGGGGAGGTGCCCTATAAAGCAAGACTGCTCCACTAGGGGTGGGTGGGGCTCGGAGGTGGGTAAGGAGGGAACTAAACACCTGATTGGGTGTAAGCAGTTTCCAAACCTGAGGAGGTTACTAGAGTCTAGCTACCTACTGTGCTCAAGGAAAGTTCCCCTAAAGCACCAAAACAGAAAGTAACCTTGCTTTAAAAAAATGATCAAAAAACCCACTTTTAAGAGCTTCTCAGTCAGAGAGGAGCAATGTAATATAATAAAAACAAACAAACAAACCCTCAAATCCTTACTGTTTGTTGATATTGTAGGAGCCATGGTTAGGAAAGCCTAAACAGGGCAGGGCACTGGAGCCTTTTATGGCAGGCCTCAGCTGCACTCAGGAAATAAGGCCCACTAACTCCTGAGTAGGTGTTAACAGTTTCTAAACCTGAGGAGGTTACTAGAGCAGGGGGGGGGGGTCAGCAACCTAATGTGCTCAAGGAATGTTCCCCAAAAGCACGAAAAAGAAAGTAACCTTGCTTTAAAAAATATACAAAAAACCCTTTTAAGAGCTCCCAGTCAGGAGATAGCAATGTAATATAATTAAAAACAAACAAAACAAAACCTCAAATCCTTGACTGTTGGTGGAGCTGTAGAGCCCTGGTTAGGGAAAGCCTCAACAGGGCATGGCAGGGAGCCTTTTATGCAGGCCTCAGCTGCAACAGAAAAAGAAAATCAGGCCCACTAACTCCTGATTAGGTGTTGCAGTAGTTTCTAAACCTGAGGAGGTTACTAGAGTTCAGCAACCTACTGTGCTCAAGGAATGTTCCCCTAAAGCACCAAAAAGAAAGTAACCTTGCTTAAAAAAATATACAAAAAACCCTTTTAAGAGCTCCCAGTCAGAGAGCATCAAGCAAGGTAATATAATAAAAACAAACAAACAAACCCTCAAATCCGTACTGTTTTTTGGTGATCTGTAGAGCCCTGTGTTAGGAAAGACTCAACAGGGCAGGGCCACTGGAGGCATTTTATGCAGGCCTCAGCTGCACTCAGGAAATAAGGCCAACTTAAATCCTGATTAGGGTTAGCAGTTTCTAAACCAGAGGAGGTTACTAGAGTTCAGCAAAACTACTGGGCTCAAGGAAAGGTCCCCTAAAGCACCAAAAAGAAAGTAACCTTGCTTTAAAAAATACAAAAAAAACACTTGTAAAGGCTCCCAGTCAGAGTGCTAGCAATGTAATATAATAAAAACAAACAAACAAACCATCAAATCCTTACGGTTTGTTGATCTGTAGAGCCATGGGGTTAAGAAAGCCAGAGGGGAATTGTCTACTCAACACACTATAGGTCTTGTACTGTGGGTCCTGCAGCCTAGGTGAAACAGGCAGCATGGATGCCTCAGGTGAGGGAGGATCATATACCTGTTCTCCCATGACGGAAAATGAGAATATCCTATCTGATCCCATTACAAGGCCGCTTGCATATTGAGGTGTACCACATTTGAACCCAATCTCCCACATCTAGGGACACAGCACAGACACACGGCATGTGTTTTACTTTCTGATTTGCGTTCCCCGCCAACTCCTATGCTCTGAACTGTGTAAGCCAGTTGTGCTTATTCTCGATAATTCCTCTTTATTCAGAAATGATCAGTTGGTACTGTCCTTTATGTTATGGTTTGGGCACATTTATTACTGGCCATAGTGGTTGCAGTAGCCCACTGCCACCCTAATAACGTGTTTTGTAGCTTTCCTTTGCAAGGCATGCACTGTGAATATATTGTAGGCGCATGTGCTATGGCCACCGGTTCCCGACTACTGTGCTAGTGACTGTGACAAACATGGCCGTAGTAGTTCTACCACAGCTGGGCACCTTGCATCTTGCATGGCTACTAGGTTCTGTCATGGTTAAAACACATACTAACTGGGCTTTTGGCCTGTGCTGTGCACAGTGCTGTAACAAACATGCCCTCTAGAGTCCACATCCTACAATTTTACTACTTTGTTTTTTTAGTGCCATTGAGTCAGTGTTGACTTATAGCGACCCAGCTACCTCTGGGTTTTCTTGGAAAGAAGGAGATTGCCAGCCTTTTCTTCCGAGGCAAGGGAGGGTAAATTGACTTGCCCAAAGGTCACAAGGAGTGCTAGTGGGAATTGAACCCTTGATCTTCTGGGGGACTAGGCAGTTGCTGATAACCACTAGGGCTACTCCTCCACTCAATAATTTAACTGCTACCACCTTAGAAAATAAACTTAAAGAAAAAACAAGTAATTGTAAGCCTAGAATGTGTACAAGACACGACTCCTCCAAGGTTCTTTAAGGTATGTAGCATGTTCAAAATTAACCTACCTCATGATCAGAGCAGATGGAATTACTCCACTGGAGCAATAGGGAAAACACACTGGTAAAGAAGAAAAAAACTGAGTACTCCAGAAGAAAACCCATTCTCAGAGGGCCCAGCTGACTCGATCATTGATGACAGCAGGGGATTCGAAGGGTGAGGGAGGACATCTTTCTGTGGAGCTTATCGTAAAAAGGGTATTGAAGTGTCCTTCAGTGCTACTAAATGTTTATTGATAGGCCCCATAGTGTTGCCCACAGTTCTAACTTGCAGCTAGCTGATTTTTCTTGAAAGGACTGGTAAGGGGGAGGTCTTGAAAGACTGGTAAGGGGGACTGTTTGCTTATGGAGGGAGATCTGCAACTGTGAATATTTACTGCTGGTAATTTTCTAAAAGGAAATTATTTGTATTAAAAGCTAAGAAATTCTGTGATCCACTATTTTTGGTAAAATCAGTCAGGGCCTAGTAGCAAGACAGTTTAAGTTTACATTAAAAACACAGAGGAGAACTCTCTGGTTACATTTAATAACCAGCAGGGAGCTTGTACTTTAAATTTAATAGTCACTCAGGGCCTAGTAACAGCAAAGTACTTTTAGTTTAAATTTAAAAACACAGAAGAGAGGCTTCTGGTTACATTTGGAACCCAGCAGAGAGCTTGTAGTTGTACATTTTAATAAGGTCTCTCAGGGCCTATCATCAGCAAAGTTCTTTGAGCTTAAACTTACAAAAAACCCCCCACAGAAAAGAGCTTTCTGGTTAAATGTAGAAACACCAGCAGAGGAGCTTGTTACTTTAAATTTCATACAGAAGTTAGAGCTTAGAAGCAGCTAAGAGCTATAATTTAAATCAAATCAGAATATAGCTTACCTCAGCAGGCACAAGAACAGGGTACTGTGTAGCGAGCCCTTCTTTTAATAAGTGTTAATTCCCTCCCACCCATGGGATAATCGTTCGCTTTATAGGTACTTACACAATCTTAAAAGAAAGGAGGGTGCTCACAGGTGAAGCTCATTTACCATAATCAGTCATACACTAAGAACCTGAGATTAGTTAAGCTTCAGGTGTAAACGGGATATTACACATATGTAGGTTCAGTTTTATTAGTATAAATATCCATCGCAACCCTTAGGAAGTAAAGAACTTTAGATCTAAAACACAAACTTTATAAAACTAAGATGCAGACAGCAGCCCAGCAGCGGGAGAGGGGGCTTTCCAAATCTTTGGCATTGAGTGTCACATGTATGATTTTCTCCCAGGTGGTGAGAGGTCTTAAGTGTGGACTAGGTGCAAGGAGCTCTTTGCTCTCAGGAAACGACGTCCGTTCTCTAAGGATCTAAAGTCGCAGACTTGGAAAGGCATAAGACAGACAGAGAGGTACATAGACGGAGACCTACAGGGATATAGTACTGACGTCCCACCTCCAGTCTGGCAGCAGCCTGTTGCCATGGAGGAGAGAGGGCACGTGACAGGAGAGCATCACCCTGGTGTGGAAGGAAGTGATCCTGTAACTAGGGACCTTGTCCTCCAGGTGATGTAAAACCCTCTCGCACCGAGGAAGTTTCTCCAGGGCCATGTGCCCATGAGGGAAGGGTTAGGAAAAGCCGTTTATAGTTGGTGATTCGATCATTAGGCAGGTAGATAAGCTGGGTGGCTGGTGGACGTGAGGATACAGTGGTAACCATGCCTGACTGGTTGCGAAGGTAGCGGACCTCACGCGCCACCTAGATAAGGTCTTAGATAGTGCTGGGGAGGGAGTCTGCTGTCTTGGCACCTGTCGGTACCAATGACATAGGAAAATGTGGGTAGGGAGGTTCTGGAGGCTAGATTTAGGCTTTTAGGTAGACAGTTGAAACCCAGAACTTCCAGGGTAGCATTCTCCGAAATGCTTTCTGTTCCATGCGCAGGACCCAAAAAAGGCGGACAGATCCGGGACGTCTCAATGCGTGGACTGAGACAATGGTGCAGAGATGAGGGGTTTGGATTTGTTAGGAACTGGAGAAACATTATGGGGAAAAGGAGGGGCTCTTCCGAAGGGATGGGCTTAACCTTAACCGGGATGGAACAAGGCTGCTGGCATTAACCTTTAAAAAGGAGATAGAGCAGCTTTTAAACTAGCATTAGGGGAAAGCCGAAAGTCGCCCAAGAGCAGATGGTTCGGAAGAAGAATGTCTCTCTGGAAGGATACTACCAAACGCAGAGAGGTTCCAACAACAAAAGAGTAAAAGAGCCCAAATGCCCTCACAGTATGGAGCAGACAGAGTTTAAAGATCCCAAAGTACTCTGGGCTAACAGACAAATTAATATGGATAAAATACATTCTCTTAAATGCGTGTATGCAAATGCTAGAAGTCTAAAAAATAAGATGGGAGAGTTAGAATATTATAGCAATAAATGAAAGGTTAGATATGATTGGAATATCCAGAGACATGGTGGAAGGACGAAAAACCAGTGGGGACACTGTGATACCTGGGTACAAACTATATCTATAATGATTAGAGCTGATCAAATTGGTGGAGGGGTTGCTCTCTATGTTAGAGAGGGGCATGTGAGTCAGAAAGGATTAAAGTTTTGCAGGAAACAAAATCTGCTGTAGAAATCTATATGGATTTGAAAATTCCATGTAAAAAGGGGAAGGCAATGGCAGAGTGGGGGTGTACTATCGAGCGCCTGGCCAGAATGACCAAATGGATGATGAAATGCTCAAAGGAAATCAAGGAAGCTAAACCAAAAGTTACAGCACAGTAATAATAAGGGGTGATTTCAACTACCCCGGTATCAGACTGGGTCCGCGTCACGTCAGGACATGCTAGGAAGATAAATGGTTCCTAGATGAAAATAAAATGACTGCTTCTTGGAGCAGCTGGTTCATGAACCGACCCAGAGGGGAAGTCATATTAGACCTAATCCTTAGTGGAACACCAGATCTAGTGCAAGAGATAAGGTTGTTGGGGCCACATGGCAATAGTGATCATAAGCCTGATCAGCCTTTGATTTAATTAGATGGAGGAGGGATAGTAAGGAAATGCACAGTAGACCTTTTAAAGTCGAAAGGGGAGACTCTGATAAAATGAGGAAAACAGTCAAAAAAAACCTAAAAGGAGGCCAGTTGCAAAGGTTAAGGAAGTACATCAGGCTGGGATGTTGTTGAAAAATACTATCTTGGACGCCCAGACCAGCTGTATTCCACGCTTTAAGAAAAGTGGAAAGAAGTCCAAAAAAAAAAAAAAAACTTGCCAGCATGGTTTAAAGGTGAGGGTCAGAGAGGCTGTTGTGGCCAAAAAAAAGCATCTTTCAGGAAATGGAAAAAAAGAGCCAACCGACGAAACCTGGAAACAGCACAAGCACTGGCAAGTCAAATGCAAGGCATTGATAAGGCAGGCAACGGGAGAATTTGAGAAAGAAGCTTTGCTGCAGAAGCCAAAAACGCAACAAAGTAAAGACCTTTTCAAGTACATTCGTAGCAAAAAACATGTGAGAGAGTCAGTTGGTCCATAAGCTGCTAAAGGGGTTAAAGGCGCACTCAGACGCGACAAGGCGAGAGCGGAGAGACTGAAAGAATTCTTTGCTACAGTCTTTACTGAGGAAGATGTAGGGATGTTACCCATGACTGCAAGTGGTATTCAAAGGTGCAGCAGAAATGAAGGGAACTATCGATACATCGAGAAAGAGTGTATTACAACTATTAGATAAGCGTCGGTGAAGAAGTAGCCAAATTCACCTGGGCCGGATTGGGTATACAGCCAAGGGGATTGAAAGAACTGAAATATGAGATTGCAGACCTGCTATTAGTAATCTGTGAACTATCATTAAAATCATCGCTAATACCTGAAGATTGGAGGATCGCCAATGTAACACCAATGTTTAAAAAAGGTTTTCAGGGGTGATCCGGGAAACTCAAGACCGGTGAGCCTGACGTCAATAATGGGAAAAATGATAGAAAGCCATCATAAAGACTACCATTACTCAGCCTGTAGATAGTCCGAAACTAATGAGAGACAGCCCACATGGCTTACGACAAGGCAGAGCGCGTCTTACTAATCTGGTATGTTTTTTGGCAGGTGTGAATAAACAGGTGGACAACGGTGCGTCGGTTGATATTGGGGCATCTGGACTTTCAGAAAGCCTTTGACAAGGTCCCCTAATGAGAGGACTTTTGGCAAAACTAAAGGTTCATGGTCAAGGGAGGCAGTGTACTATTGTGGATCAGGAAATGGTTAAAAGATAGAAAGCAGAGGGGAGGCTCTAACATGGCCACTTTTCCCAATGGAGAAAGGTGAATAGTGGTGGACCCCAGGGATCTGTTGTGGGTCCACTGCTTTTTGACATACTCATAAATGACCTGGAAAGTGGAATAACGAGTGAGGTTATCAAATTTTGCAGATGACACAAAAAATATTTAAAGTTGTTTAAAAACAAGAGGATTGTGGGAAAAAAATTGTAAGAGGATCTTGATAAATTGGAAGACTGGGCATCAAAATGGCAGATGATAATTTAATGTGGACAAGTGCAAGGGTATGCAACTAGGGGAAAGAAAAGAACAACCCAAACTATGGTTACACGATGCAAGGTTCCACAATAGGAACCACCCACCAGGAAAAAGATTTAGGCGTCATTGTGGATAACCATGTTAAAACCCACTCGGCCCAGTGTGCAGCGGCAGCCAGAGAGAGCAAATAGAATGCTAGGCTTATGATAAGGAAAGGAATGGAAAATAAACAAAAAAAAAAAAAAAACAAAAAAGGATATTATAATGCCGCTATATCGTTCCATGGTGAGACCGAACCTTGAATATTTGTCGGGCAATTCTAGGTCGCCGTATCTTAAAAATGGTATAGGAGTTATTAGAAAAGGTTCAGAGAAGAGCCACCAAAATGGTAAAGGGGATGGGAGGATACTCCTATTGAAGAAAGGCTAAAAAGGTTAGGGCTCTGTAACCTGGAAAAAAGAGACAGGGGCCTGAGGGGGAGGAGATATGATAGAAGTCTATAAATTAATGAGCGGAGTGGAAGGTGTCAACGTAGAAGCGATGGTTTTACCTTATCAGAATATAGAAAGGGACTAGGGGACAGGGCAATGAAGCTACAGGGGAGAAACTATTTAAGGACTAATAAGAGAAAATATTTTTTTTTCACTCAACGTGTAATCAAAAACTCTGGAATTTGCTTTACCGGAGGATGTAGTAAAGGTGTTAGTGTAGCTGGGTTTAAAAAAGGTTTGGACAAAGTTCCTGGAGGAAAGGTCCATAAGCCATTATCTAAGAAGGGGACCCAGGATATCAATGCTTGAACCAATACAAAGCATTGTGGGAACCTTGTGTTCCTCTGGGGGAAATGCTAGGTACCTATGACCTAGATTGGCGCACTGTTGGAAACAGAAATACTGGGCTTGATGGACCTTGGTTCTGACCCGTATGGCAATATCTTATAAGTCTTATGTGTCTTATGTTCTTCTTCCATTTCTTTGCGACCATATTTTGTACTATTATTTCACAGATCAACCACACTTGATGCTTCAGGACTGGTCGAAACTCCAGTGGCATATCAATGTTTCTTCCACACCAAGTTCCTAGGGCTGCATAATGTGGCTATCACATTTAACACAGATGGTGGCCTTTAATCCTCTCGGGGCGGGCTCTGTCTCGAGATTTTGGTCGCGGTTGGCTTCTGCAACGATCTGCACACTGGTCCTCTTCAAAGCTCGGGCGATGGCAAAGCCCAATGCGGCTCTAAGCCACACACTAGCTCCAAGATATTCCGAGCACGCGCACGTCTAATGTTATGGTTCCTTAAAGGGCTTGTTCTGTAAGTGTGATCAAAGTGAAGGTATTATTATACTTACAGTACAGGTCATTTCTACTACTACTGATCATTCTCTACAGCACCACATAGGCATACCACAGCACCTTGTGTGCTATGAATCTATAGTAGTCAGCCTTGTTCTGAGTTTCCAATTAGGAGGTGTGATTACAGTTCTATCATCTGTTTGTAATTTGCTTCCTAAGTAAGATCTTTGCTATTTCAGGTATCATAGCAGTTTGTAAAGGTTTTTGAGGCATCCTGTTGTTGTAAAAACTTCACCATATGCCTGGTAGTGGGAGCCAGTTTATGACATGATCACTAAGGTGCTACCAGAATTCAAATTATTATTTTTGCTATGAGGGATAAGTGAAATTGACTTAACAAATATTTTTGTTCTGCGTCCACAGGATGAAGGGCCAGTAGCAGGACCTCAGAAAAACACCCAGAAACAGGAACAGAAGCGCACGGGGATCTCAAATGACCTTTCAGAATACTGTGGTCATGAGGAGGAATAGCTAAACTAAAAGCAGATAAAGTGAAGGGACTAGATGGGATACCTATGAGAATATGAAAGGAACTTGGGGACGTTCTTTCTAATGGTTCCAATGCCTGACCTTTTCAATGTTTCAGGACGGGAGAAAGGGCTTCACTTTGGTTTCCCTGTGTACACAAAAGCAGGAAGAATGAGGTTGCACAAACTACAGGCCAGTATAGGTTCTAACTTCTGTGGTGAGGTAAATTATGAGAAAACCATTGCTTAAACAGAGGATAATGAGGTTTTCTGTAGTACATTATGGATTGCAGGATCTGAGGCAGCATGGATTTACCAGAAGCAGCTCTTATAAGATAAAATCTGATCGATTTCTTTAAACTGGTCTGGCGGGCCAGAAGTTTAGACCAAGGAGAGCCCAAAGATATGGTGTATTTAGATTTCAATAAAGCATGTGGTAACCCACGTTCCACCACAGGTGCGACTTATGAATCAAATTGACAACTACTAGGGATGGATCCTTAAACGCTGATGGGGTTAAGAAATTGGTTAAGTGGGGAGGTGACAAGGTGTACAGGAAATGGAGCTCACTCTTGAGGAGAAGGGGCTTACATCAGTGGCAGCCTGGGGTGGTGTGGCTGGGAATATGGGGCCTTGTGCCTGATTCTTTTTAACATGCCTGTTAGTGATTATGTGGGAAAGGCTGTCGGGTAAGGTTTGCCTGCTTCCGGATGATACCAATAATCTGCCAAAGCAAGACGTAGACACTCAGAGAAGGTAGTAGATAACATTAGAGGGATTATAGCTAAGCTTGAAAGGAATGGTCCGAAGGAAAGTTTGGCAGCTGAGATTTTATGCTAAAAAAATGCAGGTCATGGCATTTTGGGCTACAAAATTCCAAGGGAGTGGTACGAGTGTAGGGGGTGAATTACTTTGGTTCACAATAAGAATGATGCAAGAACTGGGTTGTGATTCTGTCTGAATGATCTTAAAGTGGCTTAAACAGGTGAAGAAAAGAAAAGATGATGACAACAAGCCAGAAGGATTGCTTTCAGTGCATAGGGAGAGGAAATAGCCAGCAGGAAAAAAAGGACATGGTGGATAATTGCCTTTGTATAAGTCTCTGGTTTGACCTCATTTGAGAGTATTGTGTGCAATTCTGGATGATCACAACTTCAAAAAACAGATAAACAGAATTGAGTTGGTGCAGAGGTTGGTGGCTACCAAAATGGGTAGTGGTCTTCATTAATAAAGCATATGGGGACAGACATAACGAATCTTATATGGTATTACATTAGAGGAAAGACAGGATAGAAAAAAGATATGATAGAGATATTTCTTTTTCTTCAATCTTCAGAGCAACGTTTGAGAACCATAAGCCAGCCTCCTTTTCAAGTTTACATTTATTTACCCTTTCTAAATGAAAAAAAAGGTTGTTTTGTTGTCCTAAAACAACAAAGTTTTCTACTTTCAGTTTTTTTTTTCCACTGTTTTTTTCTACAACCCATTCCCCCAAAAAACTGTTTTTCCCCATTTTCCCATTTAATGGGGGACTCTTGTTGAGGGTAGCGTCCCTTCTTGGAAAAAAGTTATCTACATGTTATTTTTTGTACATATAGTTGCCCACTCTTAAACCTTTCCCCTTCTTCCCGAAACCCTGTCTCCTTTCCTGAATTTTAAAAGTATAGTCTGGTATTAAATTTTACATTTCAAGGTTCATGGTTTTCCATGAAAAAAAAAAAACCGTTTGTTGCACCCCAATTTTAACTTGGCCCCCACTAACAATCCAAGGGGTTCAGACTCTCTGCACAATTAAAAAAAAAAGTTTTTAAAACATCTGCCAAAAACCTTATTTTCCCATGCTAAGGGGCAATTATATACAACATCACTTTTCCCAGAATGTTGGCGCCCCCAAATGTTAACCCCATTGCTTACAGAGGTATTTAATGTTTCACTTACCCGGGGGGGCTTTTCTTCCACTTGCCTTGGGGGGGGGGGGACTCCTTCTTCACCCATCCCCAATGAATATAGTTTTTTTTAAAAGCCCTCTCTTCAGTAGTCTTAGCTAGTATACTGCTGAAGACACTTGTGCATAAGGGAAGCCTTATTCATAGCTCAGAAGGAGCTATAGAAAAAGGTGAAGTGACTCTGAAACAAGCAACCTGTCAGTTTCTCGGTAGAAATAAGAAAAACATGAATTTTCCCATAAAAGAACTACCAGTCCCAGAATGCACCCAGGTTTCCAACAGCCATTAGAGGAGCAAATGAAGTGGGGGGCGAAACGTGTGTCTCAATCAGGATGGGCCTATGAGGGTAATTACCTAAAAGCACTCATCTCAAAGGGCAGGGGCCTGATTCAGGCACAGCTGCGTCTGGTGTTAGGGAGGAGCACTCATTATAGGCAGAATAAAGGTTGAGAGTTATTCTACACGAGAATTATCCTCAGGGATCATTCATCATCTTCATGATCAGCTTGAGCTTGATACATCTTCACATCAGGAGGATACATCAGAAGGCCCAGAAGCCCAAAACGGACGGACAGAGAGGGAAAGGAAAACCCTTTGGGAAGAAAGAGGAGAAGGAAACGCCTTTGAGAGGTCTAGAAGAGGTCCAGAGCAGTACGTTATTACTGGGGTGCATTCCAAGGGCCAGAATTACACACATTGGAACTGGGGGAAGGACAGCCAGAAGGAATGGTGTTGACAAAGCTAGGAATACTCCAGAATGGTTACCTGTGAGGGCGACGGGTATGCTGCACGTGGAAGGGAAACCCCCTAAGAACCCGTGCCAGAAGGTCTATGTGGAAAGAGAGATTCCAGTGTCCAGCGGATCTGTGATTGGAAGGCTGGACAATAAGAACTGGACTACATACTGGCCAGGCTTATAGAGAGGAAACCGCATAACAGCAATGTGAAGCTAAGGTCATGAACACTGGATCTATGCCCTTAGCTATTAGACCTTGAAAGACAGCAGGGGAAACAAGTATTCTCCTGAAAGTGCTCCATTGGGACATTCATCTGTGCCAATCCATGATATTGAAACCCATGCTTGTTGAAGGAAGAGGGGGTGTGATAGCAGATGAAGAATCTGTTTACATGGATCGGCTCTCTGTCTAAACTCCTTTGGGTTGATTTTCTGTTACAAAGTTAAGCAGGCAACCATCACAAAGAAATACAAAACTTGTTCTTTAATCTACTCAGAAAAAGCTCCTGTGTAGGATTTTTAGCCACGCAAAGTAGAAATCAAGCCAGCTAAGGGGGTTTCAGCGTGGATAAACTGCTAGCAATTGGGCCTTACTAATTGCTTGTGAGCTCTGATGAGAATCACTTCTGAATCTATGTGGGGAAGATAGACTAAGAAGTTAGGTTACCTGGAAAAGGAAACAGTTTTTTTTCCCTTTCTTTTGTTAGCTTTCCGCGTTTGTTGTTTGATACATTGCTAAGAGATATTAGCTAAAGCCTACAGAAAAGACCAGTTTGTTGCCAACCAGGTCTTATTTCTTTTGCTTTGATTGCCTCTGAGTAAGTTAAATGTGTTTTCCTTATTTTGTTTTTCTAAGTTAACACTGAAAGCAAGTAACCTGATTTATGTGCTACCAAGCATATCTGTGTTGGGAGAAATAACCCCATAAATAAATATCTTATTGGCTTTACCCAAGAGCACAACTAATTATTGTGAGCAACTGTGTCTGGTGTGAATGAACTGCATTGTCCACAATCCCTTGCAATCATATAGATATATGCACTTGCCAAGACTGTGAAGATTCTCACCCAGGCAGCCGTCTGACAAATGGCATAGTTTTTCGGATTTGCTTTTGCACGAAGGGATTTACTTGCTAAGGATTACAGCTAAAGTTCAAATTTAAAGCTGGAAAAAAAGATTTTCCCTCAACTGCACTTTGGAGGAGAAAGTGGAGGTTCCAGGTAGCTGTCCCAGGAGGAAAAAGACCCTGTGCAGAGCTGGATTCATCATTGGCATAAGGTAACAAGTACCTGGGCATGTCTAGTGGTGGATGGGAGTAAGGCACAGGGGTAATTGAAAAAAAAAAAAGTAGAAAAAAACACACCTGTTTGGAAGGTGGTGCACTTTGGTTTTTTTCTTTGTTTCTTGCAGGGATCAAGATGGATCCGAGGGAGAGGCTAGCTGGATGGCAGCCCAGTTTTAGCAGGCAGCAGGAGCTAGCACAGCAGGCTCAGGACACTGCTATGAAAGCCTTAATGGACCAGCAGAAAGCCATGTGCTTGATCAATGCAAGCCCTAGTTAAAACTGCAGAAACCAAAGTGGAACAGATGCCAGACCAGCAGTAAATACTGGTACACCACATGTGGACAGTGTGGGACTCAATCAAGGGAATTGGGGCATTTAGTTTTGGGAAGTTAACTCCAGATGATAATGTTGATGATTTTCTAGAGTCTTTTGAAAGAGTGGCACAAGCATTAGCATGGCCAGAGACCCAGTGGGCAGTAAGGCTGGCAGCCTCATTAACCGGAGAGGCGCTTGCAGCTTACAGAGCAATGCCAGCAGCCCAGGCTTTGAATTATAAGGATGTAAAGGCTGCTATTAGAGATCGCCTAGGGTTGTCTATTTCGGAGTATAGGCGAATGTTTAGAGCTACTACATTGAGAGTGGGTGAGACACCCAGGGCTCTGAGTCAGAGAATCAGAGGTTTAGCTGTAAAATGGTTGGAGCCTGAGCAAAAGACGGTAGAAATGTTATTAGACATTATAATGCTTGAACAATTTATGTCTGCGGTCCCTAAAGATTTGCACATATACAGCAAAATTGCCAAAACCTTGGAGAGGCAACCATGCTAGCAGAGAGAAGATTGGTGCTGAGGCAAGATGTGCTGTATCAGAAAAGAAAATAATTAAAAATGTTTCTGAAAATGAATGTACTGTATCAAACCAGATGACACAGTGGATTAGAAAGAAATGTTTCAAGTGTGGAAAATGGGGACATTTAGAAAAGAGATGCCAGACACACACTAAATTAATGGGGGTGGTTTTAAAACAGCCCAAAGAAGGATTTCTTTTGATGGTTGATGTGCAAGGAATTACCACAAATGCTTTGTTAGACTCTGGGGCAGACCAGAGTATGATGTCAAAAAGGCTTTGGAAGAGGATAGAGGCCCAAGAAGGATTTGTGCCTAGAACTCCTGAAAGCCAAGTTCACATCAGATGCATTCATGGTGCTGCAACATCATATCCCACCTATAGGCTAAAGGTTAAGTGCCTGGGGGAACAAGAGGAAGTTCTGTTAGCAGTGGTGCCTAGGCTACCCTTTGATTTGGTTCTAGGAAGAGACTGGCCAAGATTTAAGCAGGGTCTAGTGGAAGGACTAGGAAAGAAGGAGGGAGAAGGTTTAATGGTTAATAGCTCCCGGGCCTTTATTTGGAAGTCCTCAGACCCCAGCTAAAAAGATGGTTAAGCGTCCAGAAGACCAAGCTACCACAAAGCAGACATTCGTCCTAAAGTACCATAGGGTCACAGAGAAGGCCCAAGCTCCTAAGCGGGCAACCCCTCAAGCTGCTGGGTTTGACCTGTGGCAGCATAGAAAATGTGACTGTACCTAGCCAAGGGAGAACCCTGGTTGACACCGGTCTCCAAGTGGAAATACCTATTGGATGCTATGGGAGAGTAGCCCCAAGGTCCGGATTAGCCCTTAAATATTTCATCGATGTGGGTGCGGGAGTAATTGATCCCGATTACAGGGGCAATATTAAAGTTCTGTTATTTAACTTTGGACAGAATGATTATCACGTGAAGACAGGAGACAGAATTGCCCAATTGATCTGTGAGAGGCTGGGTTTTCCACCTGTGGAGGAGGTCACATCCCTGGAAAATTCTGAGCGTGGAACCAAAGGCTTTGGTTCTACTGACGTCAAAGGGGTTAAAAGCCTAGCTGCCACCTGTGCCCGAGAGAGGGAGGTGAATGAAGAGGAAGATTTGGGACCCCAGGTATCTGATTGTAAAGAAAAATCAGAGCCCCAAATAGGTGAGGACCGGACAGTGGTGACAACAGGAAGAAATTAAGAAATTGCTTAAAGAAATTCCCAGATGTGTTGACACCCATACCTGGGGAGACACATTTGGTTGCCCATGAAATAATAACTACACCGGGGAAATTAGTTCGTCAAAGGCCATACCGCTTGCCTGAAGCCAAGAGACAGGAAGTAGTGGCACAAGTCCAGGAGATGTTGGACATGGGAGTAATAGAGGAGTCAGAGTCTCTGGAATAGCCCCCATAGTCCCTGGTGCCGAAGCCTGATGGATCTTTAAGATTTTGTATTGACTTCCGGCAGGTAAACGTCATATCAGTTTTTTGATGCATATCCAATGCCAAGATGAAGAGCTGTTGGACCAGCTGGGACAGGCTCAATACTTAACCACCCTTGATATGACAAAAGGATATTGCAAATCCCTCTCCCCAGGGAGTCCGAAGCCGAAAGACTGCGTTCAGCACCCCCGTTTGGCCTTTTCCAGTTCAAGAGGATGCCTTTCGGACTGCATGGAGCAGCGGCTACCTGTCAAAGGTTAGTGGATCAGGTACTTCGACCCCACCAAAATTATGCTTTTTGCATATATGGATGATGTCATAATCCATAGTAACACCTGGGCGGAGCATCTGAAGAGGATCAGGGCAGTCTTGTGCGCCATGAAGCAAGCGGGAATCACTTTAAACCCGAAGAAGTGTGCCTTTGCAAATAGGGAGGTAAAATACCTGAGCCACCTAGTGGGAAGAGGAAAATTAAACCTCTAATGAGTAAAGTAGATAGCATCAGGAATTTTCCTCCTCCAACAACAAAGAAACACTAAGAAGTTTCTTAGGACTTATTGGATACTACTGCAGATTTATACCGCAATTTGCAGAGAAAAGTGCAATTTTCACGGATATGCTGCGGAAGAATTGTCCAAACCAGCTAAAGTGGACACCTGAAGCTGAAAAAGCGTTTTCAGTCTTAAAAGGAAAATTGTGTACAGGACCGGTACTGAAAGGGGTGGACTTCAAGAAAACCCTTTCTGGTTCAAACGGATGCATCGGATGTAGGGCTAGGAGCGGTTCTATCCCAGTGTCAGGAAGGGGAAGAGCATCCTGTGATCTACCTGAGCAGGAAGTTGTCACCGGCTGAACAAAAGTATTCCACAAGAGAAAAAGAATGTTTAGCTATTAAGTGGTCAGTGGAGGCGTTAAGTTTTTACCTTACAGGGAGAAAGTTTCCAGTTGGTCACAGGACCATGCCCCACTTAAGTGGTTGCAGCAAATGAAGAACCACAATGCCAGGTTGACACGCTGGTACATGGCCTTACAGGCATTTGATTTTCAAGTTGAACATCGTGCTGGGAAGTTACACAAGAATGTGGATGCCCTTTCCCGTATTACGGGACTGTAGAGAAGAAGTTTCACCAGTGACACCAGTCCGTAATAACTTAAGCAGGGGGGTATGTGATAAGGAAGCTTATCATAGCTCAGGAAGGAACTATAGAAAAGGTGAAGTGACTCTGAACAAGCAACCTGTCAGTTCTGGTAGAAATAAGAAAACAGAATTTTCCCATTAAAAGACTACCAGTCCCAGAATGCACCAGGTTTCCAACAGCCATTAGAGGAGCTGAAGTGGGGAAACGTGTGTTCAATCAGGAGGGCTATGAGGTAATCCCTAAGCACTCATCTCAAAGGGCAGGCCTGATTCAGCACAGCTGCGCTGTGTTAGGGAGGAGCACTCATCTAGGCAGAATAAAGGTAGAGTTATTCTACAGAGAATTATCCTCAGGATCATCCTCATCGTCATGATCAGCTTGAGCTTGATCATCTTCATCATCAGGAGGATCATCAGAAGCAGAAGCCAAACCGGACGGACAGAGAGGGAAAGAAACCCTTTGGAAGAAAGATATAGATATATGCACTTGCCAAGACTGTGAAGATTCTCACCCAGGCAGCCGTCTGACACACTTTGATCCTTTTTGGACAGATGGACACCATCTCTGCTCTGCAGCCTTTGGAACATCATCCCATGGTCCAGGAAACCAAAACACTCTCGATGACACCATCCACGCAGGGATAAAGTGGCCCTGCCTGAACGACTGGAGAACAGTAGATGTAGTCTTGTTGTTGTTAAGTGCCGTCGAGTTGGAGTCGATTCAATGCAACCCTCAGGATAGCTATTCTAAATTGTGTTCGGTATTGAGTCAGGCAGCTCATTGTTGACAGACTGGTACCCGTATCTGCTTGTATTGTAACGATCCATCTCATTGCTGGCCTTCCTTTTTTGCACTGACCTTCTATCTTGCCAAGCATGATATCTTTCTCTAATGATCTCTCTCTTCACATGAGTGTCTAAAGTATGAAAGTTGAATTCTGTCATCTGAGCTTCTAAAGAAAGCTTAGGTTTGATCTCCTCTAGTACCGACTGGTTTGTTCTTCGGGCTGTCCATGGTATAACAGTATTCGCTGTCAGCACCATAATTCAAAGGCATCAATTTTCTTCCTGTCTATCTTTTTCACTGTCCAGCTTTCATCCATATGATGTTATTGAAAATACCATGGCTTGAACAAGTCAAATCTTTGTATGGAGAGAGACATCTCTGCTCTTGAGAATCTTATCTAGGTCTTCATAGCCATTCTGCCAAGAGCAATGCGTCATCTGATTTCTTGACTGCTTGTTGCTTCTTTATGATAGGTGATCCAAGTAGGTTAAAGTTGTTCACGATTTCATTCTTCTCCTTCAACGATGAACCTGTTTGATTATGCCAGTTGTCATTGATCTTTGTCTTCTTTACATTAAGGTGCAGACCCATTTGAGACTATGTTCTTGATTGTGAGAAGCAAATGTTTTCAGATCATCTTCACTTTCAGCCAGTAATGTGGTATCATCAGCATAGCGAAGGTTGTTGATGATTCTCTTCCACCAATCTTCACACCTCTGTTGTCTTCATACAGTCCTGCTTCTCTGATGATTTGTTCTGCATATAAATTAAACAGGTAGGGGGAAAGTATGCAGCCTTGTCTTACACCTTTGCTTATTTTAAACCATTCTGTTTCTCCTTGTTCTGTTCAAACTGCTGCTTCTTGAGAGTACGATCAGGTGTTCTGGTATACCCATGCTTCTTAATGTGGCCCAGAGTTTCTCATGGTTTACACAGTCAAAAACCTTGCTATAGTCGATAAAGCACAAATAGATATCCTTTTGGTATTCTTTAGTCTTTTCAAGGATCCATTTCACATCTGCAATGATGTCTCTCATCCTCGCCCTTTCCTGAACCTTGCTTGCACTTCAGGTAGTTCTTGTTCCAGGTATGGTTGTAGTCTCTTTTGAATAATCTTCACTAGAATCTTTCTGGCATGTGGGATCAGAGCAATTGTGCGATAATTTCCACAGTCAGTTGGATCACCTTTCTTAAGTATTGGTATAAACACAGATCTTTTCCAGTCAGTTGGCCATGATGTTGTCTTCCATATTTCTTGGCAGAGCCTTGTAAGTACAGTAACAGCTGCATCAGATTGCTGTAATACTTCTATGGGAATGCTATCAATGCCTGGTGTTTGTTCTTTGATAAGGCTTCAATGCTGCTTTAACTTCTTCTTTCATCACCAATGGTTCCAGATCATAAGGTACAGGTTGAAACGGCTGTTGGTCCACTTGATCTTTATCATATAAAAAAACTCTGTATATTCCTTTCCACCTTTTCTTGATCTTCTCAGCATCATTCAACATAGAACCTTGAGCATCTTGTAACATTCCAATTCGAGGATGGAACTTTTTCTTTAACTCTCGTAGCTTTAGGAAAGCCGATCTTGTTCTTCCTCTATTAGTTTTCTGCTTCTATTTCCTTGCATGCGTCGTTGTAGTACTTTTCCTTGTCCTGTCTTGCTGCACATTGGAAATCTCTGTTGAGTCCTGTTATTGTCTTTCTTTCTCCTCTGGCTTTAGCTTCTCTGCGTTTCTGGGCAATTTTCAGAGTTTCTTCCATCATCCATTTTGGCTGTTTTTGCTTTTTCACCTTTTGTAGAGACTTCTCGCTTTCTTCCAACACAACCTTCTTGATGTCATTCCATAACTCTTCTGGAGTTCTGTCATTTGTATCTAAAGCAACAAATCGATTTTGCAGGCAGTCTTTAAATTTCAGTGGTATATTCTCAAGGTCATATTTTGCTGCATTCATGAGTGGTTTGCTCTTTTTCAACTTTAGCTTGAGTTTGCATACTATTAGTTGATGATCTGTACCACAGTCAGCTCTAGGTTTTGTCTTTGTTGATGTTATAGAACTTTTCCATCGTTGACTTCCACAGATGTAGTCAATTTGATTTTTATACAATCCATTGGGTGAAGTCCATGTGTACAGTCGCACTTGTGTAGATGGAAGAAGGTTATTGAGATAAATAGATCGCTGGTCTTGCAGAATTCTATCAGTCTTTCTCCAGCTTCATTTCTGTTGCCAAGTCCATTTTCCAACTACTTTGCCTTCTTCTTTGTTTGCCAACTTTTCCGTTCCAGTCACCCATGACTATCAGGATATCCTGTTTGCATGTTCTGTCAATTTCAGCTTGTACTTGTTCATAGAACTCTTCAATTTCATTTCTCTTCTGCAGCTGTTGTTGGGGCATATACTTGAATTATAGTTGTGTTGATAGGCATTCCTCGTAGACGAATAGAGATTAAGCGTTCGCTGACTGCATTGTATTTCATTACAGTTCTTGCAAGTTTCTTCTTTATAATAAATGCAACACCATTTCTTCTTTGTCTTTCATTTCTAGCATAGTAGACCTTGTGATCATCTGATGCAAAGTGCCCGATGCCAGTCCATTTCAGTTCGCTGACAACCCAACAGATCAACTTGTACACGTTCCATTTCATTCTTGACCACCTCCCAACTTCCCTTAGTTCATGCTTCGTACGTTCCATGTTCCAATGCTTAAGACATCTTTACAGCTTCTGACTCTCATTTCATGTGCAGCTACATTAGCAGTCAGACGTCCCGAGGGCTTTGATCCAACCACATCATAAATGCTGGCTTTACTCTGAGAAGTCTTCAGCTCTTCCCCAGTAGCTAGTTGAGTGCCTTCCGACCTGGGGGTCTCATCTTCCAGCACTATAGCACGAGTTGTTTGGGTCCATTGGGGTTTTCATGGCAAGATACAGAAAGTAGATTGCTGGACCTTTCTTCCTTGCAGTTTAAGTTTGGTGTTGTTGCCGTTGTCACAGAAATGTGATCCTCTGCCGTCAACCCTGTCCCATTCTGCTGCTGCCCAGATGGGTGGTTTGTCTTGGTCTAGCACCTCAGCTGAAACCTGTCCATCTTGGGAGATCCTGCCAGTAGTTAAACTACCGATAGTTTAGCTCTCAGCATCACTGATGCACACAAGCCCTCACAGCATGACAAGCTGCAAACCAAGTGAGGGAGATGTAGTCTTACTGTACCAAATTGGAAGTAAGGAGTAGGTTATGAAATACAAGGTGATTAGTCCGACCTCTGTGAAGCAAATTAATGGAAATGCTTCTAAAAAGAAAGGATAGTGCAGTTTTTGGAATCCAATGGATTGCAGGCTTCAAGGCAGTATGGTTTTACTACCGTAGGTCTTGACAGATTGATCTGTTTCATTTCTTTGACTGGATGACCAAGAGGTTTGTTGTTAAAATGTCAGAGTATGAGACCGCTCTGTCTACTTTGGGCTCTTGAACTAGGAAAATTTAATTGCAGGTTTTTGAAGTTACAGTCTGCATGTGTTACAATCTGTGCAAGATTCTTTATTTTTACATAGGAAGTGTGAGATGTTAGAGAATGATCACTGTGCCTTGAACTAGCGACTTTTGAATTTCCCCAGGAACCACTACCGATTGCCACAGATTTTGTTTTTACAGATATTTGAAAAAAAGTTCTGTTGCTCTTGAATCCAGAGTTGATTAAGTTTTCTAGGCTGTACTATGTTTCTTCAGGGAAGAAGTCTGCTGCGGTAAGTGGTATGGGTTCTGGTGGGGAAATGGATCAATTAAATCCGGAGGTGAGTTTAGATCTCTCTGCTTATCTTGAGTGTTCTGTGGAGATTTCCTCTCAGGGAACATTGTTAGTTACTTTTATTTCACATTCTGATAAAAACACTATTCTTTGTTTATATTTTTCCAAGAAAAAAGAGAAATTTTGCGGGCAGCCGATACAAATTTTCCCAGATGTTTCAAAAGTAATGCAGTTGCATAGGAAGGCCCTTTTGGAGCTGAAACCTCGTGTTTTGGCACTAAGGGCTTCTTTCTTTTTGAAATATCCATGAAAATGTTTGTTAGGATATCAAGGTGTCAATTATGTATTTTTTTAGTCTAATCAATTAAAACGGTTTCTTTGAGGGAACGTGTTAAAATTATTGTTTCCTTTTTGTGCATAACAGGCAATGTTTTGAGGGTTTTTATATACATTTTCTGGGTGCTTATTATTTTGTATTATTTTGTCCTCCTTGATGTGGGCTAGTTATATGTTTCGTATAATTTCTTCTTTCTTTTGTTATGGTCAAATAAAAAAAAACAACAATCCACATGCTTGATGTAAATCTTTAATCTTTGCAACTACTCCTTTTAGATTTTTCTTAAGTATTTTCCTCATTTTATCATAGTCTCCCTTTTGAAAAAGGTAGTACTGTGGATTTCCTTACTGTTCTTCCTCCATTTATTAAATCAAACGTGATCATGCTATGATCACTATTGCCAAGTGGCCCCAACATCCTTATCTTTTGCACCAGACCTTGTGTTCCACTAAGGACTAGGTTCAAATTGTTTCCCCTCTGGTCAGTTCATGAACCAGGTGCTCTAAGAAGCAGTCATTTATTTCATCTAGAAAATTTGGGGGTATGTTTACTAAATTGCGGTAATGTAGCAGCGGCTATGTTAAGGTGCGTTATGTAATGTTAAGGCGCCTTAACGTTACATAACGCGCCTTAACTTTCCCGGCTGCGGTAAGTCCAGAAAAGGGTGGAGAAAGGGTGGAGAGAAGGGGTCAATGGGCGGGAAGTGGGCGGGGAGAGGCCCTTTTCACACTAACGCGGAGAAATTAAGGGCTGAATCCTAATGCAACTGAAAACCTGGCATTAGCACACATTTGCAAGAGAGAGAAACTATTTCAGTGTCAGCAATGTACAGCACAGGCAGGGAAACCAAGAAAGGTGATAGTAGTGCTCCATTTTCAGCAACAAAATAGTGCCCAGGTATGAAAGGCCACTATGGTGATTGTGCAAATGGGGCATGGGGGTTGCAGGCAGGACATGCAGTGGGGGCTACTGGGGCACAGGGTGGACTAGGCGGTTGCCAAGGTGGCACATAGGAACGCAGAAAATGGAAACCAGCAAGACAGCAACTGACCAGGGTCAGACATGCCCATGAGTCTGTGTCCCACAGTATCCCATCCAGGAGACATTACCCAGCAGGAATCTCAAGTGGCACATAACATTGACAGGCGGTGCCAGGGGAAGCGTGGACATCTATGTAGGCACCCCTACCCCAGAACCCACACCTTAGGCAGCCGCCTACCTGCCCACTGGATGGCCTGGGATGGCGCACCACCGGCACCGACAGCATATGGTCATGGTGGCATGGCAGAGGGGGTGGGTGATTGTGCTGGAGGGAGCAGTGGCACCCGCCTGCAGTGGACCTAGGCCATGCCCTGTACCAGTACGTGGTGTGTAGTGCAACAGAAGAGGTCTGGCTGAGGAACATAAGGGTAGCCCCAGGGAAAGCTATGCTGCTGTGGCAACAGTGTGGTGCAGTACACCCAGCTAGCATGTCCAAGAGCAGAGGGTCAGAGGTTCAGGTCCCATCTGTGGATCCTGCAGAGCATCTCCCCATAGTTTTAGCCCACAATGCAGCCACAACAACAACATGGGCAAACCCCAACACAGTGGTGCACAGGGATATGGACACCCACTCACAAGGGCTCCACTATCTACAGCTTCATGGAGTGTCAGGCTGTTAGCCCCAGCACAAGCTGCAGTTATCACCAGAGCACTACTACTACCCCCTGCACAGATTAGCAATGTCGGCACTGTGATCAGGACCAGTGCGGCGGGTAGGGTTGTCAACCACCTCCATCTCTGCACAATGCTGAGATAGGTGAGGGAGTGTGCGTATGTCTCTCCATTGTTTTGTGTCTGCCAACACCTCACTCATTGCTCACACTGCTTCCAGCGTTAGCTTGCAAATGTGCATAATGAGGAGCAAGGTATTGTGGGTATGGCCCAGACAGGGCAGATTGGCCAGGATGCATCTGCACAGGGTGGAGGGCAATGGCTGAGACACTATAGTGCTCGACCACCACCTGCATGGACAGGGTGGCCACAGCATGTCACGCTGGGGGGGGGGGGGGTGTCACTCTCACTCTGACCGAGCAGTGACCATGGCATGTCTATGTTCCCCCATAGTGCCACATATTATTTGTTTCCAGTGCTACCTGTGTGTTCCCAGTTCTGGGTCCTAACCACAGGGCTACCTGCTTGGTGCATCACACCTCTGGGTGCACAAGGTTCCCCTGTGAGCATGCACAATGGACTGGTTAGTGGGCTGTCTGCAGTTCACCTGTGCATGGTGGGAGCACCTTGTAGGATGCTGCAGGTACAATCTGACTGTGCTGTCTGTTGATGAATGGCAGACCATGGTGTGGGGCAGTTGAGCCTTCCCCTGCTTACCCCAAGCATCATTCCTGGTCTGCAATGGTAACAGGTAGGGCACCGGCCCACCAGCCCTGGAGGACGGTGGTTGCTGGTACTGCAGCCATGCTGTAGGGCACAGGCACCTGTCCCACCGCACCCTCATCTACAAAAGGGGTGATTGAGGCCCCCTTGGGGTATATAGCACATACCACTTAGACCCATAGTGACAGTGCTGCATTGCCCTCATGCGAGTCTAGACACCCCACTGCCCTGATAACAGGTACCCATGGCAGCCAGACCGTAACACCAAGTATACACTAATCTAGGTGGTGTCTGGTCCCACAGAGCTACATGTGACTGCAGAACACAGCGGGAACACCTATCACACACTGGCAGTGCTGGGGATGTGCAGTAGGACCGACTTTTAGCACCACCTGTACTGTGGATCTAGTGCTGGGCGCCCATCCTATCCCTCAGGGTGAACACGGAGCCTGCAAAATGGCATGGTCTATAGCTACTCTGTGCCAGTATCACGCACTGTCAGTCCGTCTTACCACGCTGCAGTACCGGAGAGGTGCAGACCCCATTTGGTGGTCAGCTGTAGGCTGCTGTTCTGCATGTGCAATGCATCATGGGTGCTGGTGGGGTTACCCTATCTTGGCACACAGAGAAGACGGTTTGTGCAGTGACCTGCAGTCCTTCTGTACCCAGCCATTGCTGTGCAACAGGCCATAGTGGTATAGCCTACAGGTTAGTACACTGATGATCTAGGTGGTGGTCATGGGTTCAATTCCTTGTTGTTCCCTCCTGTCCAAGGCAGATATTTTGCTTGCCTGTGTCAGTCATATCTTTGCAGATCCATGCTGCCAGCCCATAGTACCCTCACCACAGTTGCCAGCAATCCTTATAGGGCGTTATAAGGCTCCTAATTAGGCACGTTACAAGGCACCTTATTGGGCACAGTACAAGGCGCATTATAAGGCACGTGCCTTGTACTGTGCCTAATAACGTGTCTTATAACATGCCTTATAACGCGCGTTACCTGACATGCTTGCCATAATGATGCCCCGCCCACGCCTTTATATGGGCATCTGTACCTTTACTGTGGAACCTAACGCAAATGATATTACCGCAGTTTAGTAAACATACCCCTTTATCTCCCTAGCATGTCCTGCAATGACACTGACCCACTGATACTGGGGTAATTAAAATCAACCATTATTATTACTGTACTGTAACCTTTGTTGTAGAGGAGTAGCCTAGTGGTTAGGTCAACTGTCTCATAACCAAAAGATCCAAAGGTTTGATTCCCACTGGCACTCCTTGTGACCTTAGGCAAGTCACTTTACCCTCCATTGCCTTGGAAGAAAAGGCTGGCAATCTACTTCTGGTGATACATTGCCAAGAAAACCCAGAGATAGCTGGGTCACTATGAGTCAACACTGACTTGATGGCACTAAAAACACAATACAAAGTCTTTTGTTAGCTTCCCTGATTTCTTTGAGCAATTCATCATCCATTTGTTCATTCTGGCCAGGCGGTCGATAGTACACCCCCACTGCCATCGCCTTCCCCTTCCCCTTTTTCATGGAATTTCAATACATAGAGATTCTACAGTGAATTTTGTTTCCTGCTAATCCTTAATCCTTTGTGACTCAATGCCCTCTCTAACATAGAGCACAACCCCTCCACCAATTTGCTCTGTCATTACGATATAGTTTGTACCCAAGTATCACAGTGCCCACTGGTTATCCTCCTTTCACCATGTCTCTGAGATACCAGTCATATCTAACCTCTCATTTAGTGCTATATATTCTAACTCTCCCATCTTATTTTTTAGACTTCTAGCATTTGCATACAAGCATTTTAGAGGCTGTATTTTATTCATATTAATCTATCAGTATGCAGGGGTAATTTGGAATCTTTAAGCTCTGTCTGCTCTGTACTCAAAGGCATTTATTAGAACCTCTCTGCTGATATGCCTTAGCTTCAATCTTTTGCTAGTATCCTTCAAGGATACATTGTTCTGAACCATGTGCTCCTGGGCGACTGTCAACTTTCCCCTTTTATCTAGTTTAAAAGCTGCTCTTTCTACTTTTTAAAGGTTAATGCCAGCAGCCTGGTTGCATCCCAGTTAAGATGGAGCCCACCCCTTCGGAAATGCCCCTCCTTTCCCCAGAATGTTCCCCAGTTTCTTAAAAATCCAAACCCCTCTTCCTTGCACCATCGTCTCATCCACGCATTGAGATTCTGGAGCTCTGCCTGCCTTTTGGGTCCTGTGTGTGGAACGGGAAACATTTTGGAGAATGCTACACTGGCCGCCACACCAGTCCTGGGCACAGTGCAGGCATGGCTATGGTACACAATACTGTTGAGGTCACTCCCCAGGGTGGTAAACACTGTCAGACACCAGACCTGAAGCACACTCCACAGACATCAGAAAGGTTGCTATGATGCAGCTCAATAAGCAAATTGTGCTTAACTTAGGAATTGCTATCTGCCAGTAATCATAGCAACCTTTTGATAGCTGTGTACCATATTCCCAGGTTTAGGGTGGCATTGCTAAGGTATGCAAGTGCTAGTATTGGGAGATGCATGCAGGGCCCAACATCCTGCCTCTCCAGGAGGCATGGATAATGGAGCCTGTGGGTGCGGGTGTGTCTGCCCCTGTTGGCCGCTGCTTTAGGGCAGAGGTTCCCAACTCCAGTCCTGGTGGGCCAAACACTGTTCAGGTTTTCATGCTGTCCCTAATGAATATGCATGAGATACATCTGCATACCATGGGGGCGGCGCATAGAAATTCAGCACAGGCATCTTTATTAGAGGCAGCATGGAACCTGAATGGTGTTTGGCCCTCCAGGACTGCATTTGGGAGACTCTGCTCTAGATAATGCGCATGTTTATGGTGTCTGTGCTCTGTAGGGTAAAATGTTGGTGTTTTAGGCATGTTTACGTCATCTGCAATAAAGCTTCTGTCTGTATTTGCACGTTTTAGTAGTGGGTAAAATATGGGGACTGGGTTGGCAGGAACTTCAACCTGTGACCAGGGGCGGCACAAGGGGGGTGCGGGGCCATGTGCGGAGACTCGATGCGGGGCCTCATTTGCATAAGGTGCCTCATTTGCATAAATATTTGCATAATGTTACCATACACTAACTTTTAGTAAACATGCCTCTTAATGAGTATATGGATAAAGAAAGACTAAAAGGTTTCTACATTACTATAATCCAGTACCAACCGCCAGGCACATTAGGAACTACTACAAACACTGCCCATTTAGAACCCATAGCAAACCCGCCGTATCCTAACAGCACTACCAGGACCATACCCTAACTATCAAAAGGCAACACTGCAAATATTAAACCAATACATTTCAGAGAACAATAATACATGACCTACTGGGAAAAGAACAAGTGGCAATGTCAAATAGGAATTACATAAACAGAATACCTCAGCTCAGTTACACATGAAGAACATAGACCATCACCAAACAAGGAATCACAATTTAGAAACAGGAAGACAATAATTAAACTGGGAACCCCAAAAGCCAAACTTGGAATATACAACAACACTGTAGAAATAAAACTATAAATTAATTTCTTCTTGTACTAAACAAAGCGCAAAAATTAATGATGCACATTTCCCAGAGCTGACATATTCCAGTTAATAAATTCAAAATAAAGAGATATTTTTCTACCTTTTGTGCATTTTTTTTCAGTTGCAATTGTTCCAGCCACTTTCTTCTGGTTTCTTCGTGTCTTCTGCTAACTCTCCATCTGCTGTCCATTTGTTCTGTCTTCTTGGGTTTTTTTTCCATTCTCTCTCTACATCTGCTTTAACATACTAATCTTTCTCCTTTTGCTCTTTCCTCATTCCTATTTCATCCACTCAAATTTTATCCCTCCATCCTCAATCCCCACTTACTCTCCCAATATCCGGCCAATTGTAGATTTGTCTTCCCTCCCACGCAAAATATTTTTCCCTCTCCATTTCACTCTCCCAGCTCCATCCCATTCTAATCCTCCCCCAACATCAGCTCCTTTCTAGTTCCAGCCCCACCCAGCATCTGCTCCCTTCTTGTCCCTGCATCAGCCCATTTCCAGTCCTAGTCCCCCATCAGCCCATTTCCAATCCTATCCTAGCCCCACCATCAGCCCATTTCCAGTCCTAGCTCCCCCATCCATTTCCAGTCCTATCAGTTCCTCCATCAGCTCATTTCCAATCCCAGCCCCTCATCAGCTCATTTCTATTCCTTTCCTAGCCCCACCATCAGCCCATGTCAAATCCTAGCTCCCCTCCACTCAGCCCATTTCCAAGCCAAGCCCCCCATGAGCCTACTTCCAGTTCTAGCCCCTCCATGAGTCCATTTCAATTCAAGCCCCCACCACAGCCCATTTCCAACCTTAGCACCCCCAACAAGCCCATTTCCAGTCCTATCCTGGCCCCTCCATCAGCCCATTTCATTTCCTAGCACCCCACCACTCAGCCCATTTCCAGTCCTAGTTCCCTCTCCTCACAGCCCGTTTCCATTCCAAGCTGCCCTCCCCATCAGCTATTTGCCGTTCAAGCCCCCCTTCCACTCAGCCCATTTCCAGTCCTAGCAACCCCCCATCCCATTGCCAGTCCTAGCTCCCCCATCAGCCCACTTCCAGTCCTTACCCCCTATAGCCCATTACCAGTCCTAACCCCCCCATCAGCCCACTTCCAGTCCGAACCCCCTATAGCCCATTACCAGTCCTAACCCCCCCCATCAGCCCACTTCCAGTCCTTACCCTCCCATCAGCCCATTTTCAGTCTTACCCCCCCATCAACCCATTACCAGTCCTAACCCCCCATCAGCCCATTACCAGTCCTAACCCCCCATCAGCCCACTTGTAGTCTTAGCCCCCCCATAGCCCATTACCTGTTGTAACCCCCCATCAGCCCATTACCTGTCCTAAACCCCCCATAGCCCATTTCCAGTCCTAATCCCCCCATCAGCCCACTTGTAGTCATAGCTCCCCATAGCCCATTACCTGTTGTAACCCCCCATAGCCCAGTACCAGTCCTAACCCCCCCCAGCCCATTACCAGTCCTAACGCCCCCCACAGCCCATTACCAGTCCTAACCCCCTATCAGCCTACTTGTAGTCTTCGCCCCCCCATAGCCCATTACCTGTTGTAACCCCCCATCAGCCAATTACCTGTCCTAACCCCCCCATAGCCCATTTCCAGTCCTAATCCCCCCATCAGCCCACTTGTAGTCGTACCTCCCCATAGCCCATTACCTGTTGTAACCCCCCCCCCCATAGCCCATTACCAGTCCTAATGCCCCCCACAGCCCATTACCAGTCCTAACACCCCCCATCAGCCCATTTCCAGTCTTAGTCCACCGCCCCATAGCCCGTTTCCAGTCCTAATCCCCCCATCAGCCCACGTAGTCGTAGCCCCCCATAGCCCATTACCTGTCATAACTTCCCCATCAGCCCATTTCGTCTTAGCCCCTCCATAGTCTATTACCTGTCCTAACCCCCCATAGCCCATTCCCAGTCTTAACCCCCCCCATCAGCCCACTTCCAGTCCGAACCCCCTATAGCCCATTACCAGTCCTAACCCCCCCCCATCAGCCCATTTACAGTCCTTACCCCCCTCCCTCCCTCCCTCCCTCCCTATCAGCCCATTTACAGTCCTTACCCCCCCATCAGCCCATTTACAGTAATTACCCCCCCCTCCCTCCCTATCAGCCCATTTACAGTCCTTACCCCCCCCCCCCTCAGCCCAGCTAAGTAAAAAAAAAAAAAACAGAAACCGGCTGCTGCTGCCGCTGCCGCCGTGGCAGCGGCAGAATGGAGAATCCCGCGGGGCCCCCCTGTCCTGCAGTCTTCTATGCAGCCTCAGCGCGGGCTTTTCAGAGCCGCGCGAAGGGAGAGTTTCCCTTTCTCGCGGCTCTGTTAATCCCGCCGCGGGGCTGATGGGATTTCCCATCAGCCCCGCGGCGTGATTAACAGAGCTGCGAGAGGAGAAGCTCTCTCTCTTCGCGCAGCTCTGACAGCCGACGGAGGCCGCATAGAAGACAGCAAGACAGGGGGGCCCCGCGGGATTCTCCATTCTGCCGCTGCCACGGCGGCAGCGGCAGCAGCAGCCGGTTTCTGGGTTTTTTTTTTTTTTAAACTTAGCTGGGCTGATGGGGGGGGGGGGTGGTAAGGACTGTAAATGAGCTGATTCTCGATTCTGCCGCTGCCACGGCGGCAGCGGCAGCGGCAGCCGGTTTATGACTTTTTAAAACTTTGCTGGGATGCAAGATGTTTTTTGCGCGGGGCCCCCTGAAACGCGGGGCCCTGTGCAAAAAACATTCTTGCTCAATGGACGGGCCGGCCCTGCCTGTGACCTTCTGCTCCTGAACACACTGGCTGTGTGCACTGCACTACCATGCTGCCACAGAGACAGTGCATTCCCTGGTGATACCAGGGCCTGTCTGTTGCAGTGCATGGCACCCACCTACACAGGGCTAGGCCATGGTCTGCTCTGGGCAGCTGCCACTGCCCCCTCCACCACCAGTACCCCTCTGCCACCATGCTGACATGCCCTTCTGCTGGTGGTGCTGGTGGTGCACAGTCTCAGGCCATCCAGTGTGTGGGAAGGCGGCTGAATATGGTGCGGGTTCTGGGGTAGGAGTGCCTGCATAGCTGTCCACGCTTCCCCCCAGCACCGCCTGCCAATGTTCTGTGCCCTTGGGTGTACTTTCTGGGTACTATCCCCTGTGACACTGTGGGAAACACACTCGTGCCCATGTTGGACCTCATCAGTTGCTGACTGGCTGCTGTACTGTTTCAGCATTCGTATGGGCCACCTAGGCATCACCCTAGTCCGCACTGTGGCCCAGCTGCACCACAGCATGTGCCGCCTGCAGCCCTCTGTGTCCCCTTTTCCAGCATCTGTCCAGTTGCCCGTTCCGACATGCCTGCCCTGCTGTTGCGGAACATGTGCATGCCATAGGAAACCTGTCCAATGGAGAGGGAACACCCTGATCAGCACAATTTCACTGTGGGCTCATTCACCTTGTATGGGGACAGAGCATAGACCCTTCCAAAATTCATATCTTTTTTTGGAGCTTTCTCAGGAGTGTTTTTTTATGTTTCCCATTAATATCACTATTGCCCAGCTTGGTTATGTTGTTTTTATATTTACTTCTGGTCATTTTCACTGTTTATTTGCCCTTTTGTTCCGTGCACATGTATCACACTTATCATTTTTTGTAGGTTTCCTTGGTTTTGCTGTACATTGCTGACGGAAATGGTTTCTTTTCCCTTTAAATCTGCTCTAACGCCAGGGTTTCACTGGTGTTCATTTTCAGCCCAGGATTCCACGGCGTTGGTGTGCAGGGAGCCTCTCCCCTCCCACTCTCCGCCCATTGACCCTCTCTCTCCGCCCCTGGTGAGCCTTCCTCCACCCTCCGGGAGCCTTTCTCCACCCTCAGCGCTCATTTGCGCTGCTGCGTGCGTTATCGCGCGCTAAGGTACCTTATCGTTGATAACATCGCCGGGCGCACATTAAGACGGTTTAGTAAACATACCCCTTGGTGTTTACTGAGTTTATGGCTATATCTTTTAAACCCGTTTCCTTAAATCTGAAAGACTTTAACCATGTATTAAGCACAAACAAGTATTGATCCATTTAATGTGTTTCAAATCCACCATGACTTTTATTCAGGAAATACATTTGACTTTTTTCAGTCTTTTCAGTTAAAAATGGACTGGATGGAGAACGTGCTTTTTTCCTCTTGTACACGAAAAAGAAATAGAGTCGTCAAGAGGTCAGGAATACAGATTCTATTCCACTGTTGTGATCAGGGTAGTAGATGGATCATAGCAGTTGTGAAATTGGACACTTGTATTTATATAATGGTTATTGTATATACTCCAATTTGGGTGATCTGGCATTATTTTTCAGATTGTCGTGCTAGCAGGGAACTTCCCTGTAATTATGGGAGGTTATTTAACATATCTTTCGACCTGTATCTGTATAGTCAATCCATTAGTTTGGTCACGCCCCCAGATCATGGAAAGCCCTCCAGAACTTGATATCCTTGGCACTTAAGGCATCCAACTGCTCACAATTGCATCTTCTTTTCTTCTCCATATAATGTTTACTTAGGGATAGATTTTTCTTATTTAACAATCAAGATATCCATTGATTGTTGTTCCTCTTCCTTTTGTTGAAGAACTAAATCCTCCTTTTTAGAAAGGGGTAAATAATAAGCACGCATCACAGGAGGCAGAGAGTCAACTGGAACTTTTAGAACTTCTTGCAAATAACATTCAAGCATCTCCTTAGGGAAAGTAAAGGAATCGTTGGAAAATTCAAAACTCTTAACATTGCAAGACTGTACAGCATTTTCTAACGGCTCTATTTTCCTATCAAGAACCATAATATCTTTAATTAAAACTGAGCTCACATTTTGAAAGCTCTATATTTTTACTTCAGTCTCCTGTAAGTGATTTTAAACACTCACAATTTCACTCTCCTGGTTTCCAAGCTTAGTAGAGTTATCTTGTATTGAAGAGATAGGGAATGCAAATAAGTGAAGACAGCCATACTTAGTTGAGAAATCACATCCCAGATAGCCTCCAAGGTAAATACTTGAGGATGAATCAAGGGAAACCCCGATACCCTTGGGGGGGGGGAGGGGGGCAGGGAACCAGAAGTCTCATCCACCAGTGAGATAGCAGACATTTTGAGTTGCACCATTGCCCCCTGCCCAGTCAACCCCAGAGGTCCCCGACAGTCCTCCGTTGCCTCAAGCCCTTCTGCTCCAATTTCCCGATGACCTCTTGGAACCGCAGCCACCGGTGACAGAAATAAATAGATACCAGGTGTCATATGTGTGTGTGTGTAGTGCAACAGTGCCTGTCTGTGCATGGAATGTGGCAGTGGATGCCTTTGTGTGTGGGTAGGGCTGTGGTGCATCTAGAGCTGGAGAGCCTCTGTGTGTGTGGTGCAGAGGTGGGGTGCCTATGTGTGTGTGAAAGTATGTGTGTGTATGGTGCTTGTGTGTTTCTGTTGTGAGAGCTGGAGTGCAAAAGTGAGGTGCATGTGTGTATGTGTGTGTCTGTAATGCAGAGTTGGAGTGTCTGTGTGGACGCCTATGTAGGTGAAGTGCTTGTGTGCATTTTTTTGGGGAGTAATACACCTCTTGGCAAATATGATTGTCCTTTTGTCCCCATGCATTCATCCCTTTAACCTCCAAGCCTTGCACTCTTCCCTCTCCCCTTCAACCCCTCCCCACTCCCTAGCGCTCCTACCTTTTTCCCTCCATTCCCCCATCCTCCTTCCTTTTTTTATGCTATTGCCCTTTTAAATTTTTAATGCCTCACTTCCCCCCTCCCTTCTGGCCTTTTTTTTCCTCCAGGGCCTCCATAGTTCTCTCCTCTTCTGCCTAAGGGGGATGAAATCCCTGAGGGCAGCCTTCAACAATTGCAGCTTTCCCCTCTTATTCTGCCCATGAGAGATCGTATCCCTGCTGGCAAACAAAATTGCAAGGGGGAGATGGCAAGAAAATCCCAGGCGCCAGGTACAAATTTCTGGTCGCCATGGTGACCTGGTGCCTGGGATTTGTTGAACCCATCTTAAGAAGGATTGTAGAGCTTAGTAATTGGCATGGATAGACAGACTGGATGAGCCATATGGGGCCTGATATTGAGTTAGGATGACTAGGTGTGAATACAGTGCCTAACCATTGCTGCCATCCTCTAGTCCCGGATTTTCAGTGCAGGGGTCATATGCAACCTCGCATTGAATATCTGGGGTCACTGCACATGCCCAGAACTGCAGAGGCTAATTGGGTAATGGCAATTTTGCACTGCTGTCTTGTTAGCCTCTAGAGGTAAAGATGCAGCGCCTATCTTTTACCCGTAGAAGCTAAGCAGGTAGCAGTGCAATATTGCTGCTGTTCAGCTAGCCTGTGACACACCCCGATGCTAAGCGGTTAGCACTGGGGTGTGTAAGGAGAAGATTGTGGATATTCAACGGCATTAACCATGTTAATGTCATTGAATATCCCACTGAGCAGCATTTACAAGGATTACAGGGCTGTAAACCATGTAAATACCTTTTTAATATCGGGCCCAGAGGAGGAATGCGCCATAGACAAGCAAACAGAACAGAGACCAGAGATTGCAACAAGGCTTTGAGAAGTGGAGACAAGAGCTACAACAGGAATGGAGGATTGCCAGAGTGGAGAACATGGATGTGTTAGTATGAGGAATCTGTATTTAATGCAGAAGGATACCAGGAGGGAAGCTGCATGATCAAACTTATAGTCAACCAAATCGAAAGCTATGGTGAGATCAAGAGAAACAAGGAGGACCTGGTGATGGGAATCCAATGCAATGTGAAGATAGTAATGGCTAGAAGAGAGTGCTCAGTGGACATTTATTTGAGATGACCTTCCTTTAGTAAGATCAAGCAGCATGGGTCTTATTATTTGTTGAAATTAAGACACTCCATTATCATTTTCTTTAAAAGTAATTTACTTAGCTGCACAACATTTAGTTAATTTTAACTGAACTATAATGTAATTACCACTGCCCAGCCTCCTTCCTGCTCCTATTTTTGTGACAAGGGACACTGTCTACCCATCTCCATTCCTCTGGATCAAATCCTCTCTCTAAAGAAGGACTGAGTAGAATAGTTAATGAAACTTCCAAAAAGTCTCTAAAATTACTTAATATTTTAGAATGTGTCCCACCTCGTCCCACTGCTTTGTCCATTTTCAGTTTTGCTAGTTCTACAGAAATTTTGCCTGTCTAGTGGTTGGGGCAAGGTACTTCAGGCTGGAAGGTCAGGGGTTCAAATCCCACTAGAGGACAGCAACCTTGGGCCGGAAGGACTGGGGTTTCTAGTCCCACAGGTGTTCCTTGTGGTCTTGGGCAAGCCACTTAACCCTCCATAGCCCATGTTCCCTGTAAAATAGTTATCTCCAAGTTATAATGCCCTGTTCAATGTAATTTCAGTTTGTTCAATGTAAACCGCACTGATGCAGAATAGCGCGGTATATAAGAGAATGTAAATAAATAAATAAAATAAATGGAATGGGATCTACCTCTTTTTAATTTTGGTCCATCTACAATCTTGAATAGAAGTATTTATTTAAGATCTCTGACATTTTTCTGACATTCTCCTAGAGATATAATATTTCTGGAAATTTTGAAGTGATTGGAGAAAAATGTTGATTAAGTATTTAGTGGCACTTATCCATGATACAATAACAGCAGCTATGGATGTCATTTTATAAACAATGAGCTACTTGACTGAGAACCGAACACAATTTAGAACAACTATCCAGAGGGTTGTCATGAGGCAACACTGACTCAATGGCACTTAACAACAACATCCCCTTAGCAGCATCTGCAATCCAGGTAGGTGCTGCTGATTTGGCACCATACAGAAAATGACACTGAGTATCCTTGCAGACCACTTCCATACAATCGGATATTGCCAGGCTGGTCACTGGGCAGAGCACAGGAGAGATAAGAAGAAAACCAGGACAGAAAAGAGCCCCTAAATCTAAGCGAGGACAGGCTATCAAGGAGAAGGTGATGATCAACTGTGTCAAAGGCAGCAGACAGGTCAAAAATAATGAGAATCGAGTAGAGGCTTTTAGATCTGGCAAGGAAAAAGTCACTGGAGACTTTGGCAAGAGCCATTTCTGTGGAATGTAGAAAATGAAAGTCAGATTGCAGTGGATCCAGAAAGGCTTGAGAGGAAAGAAAGTCAAGACAGCAGCAGTGTAGTTTGAAGCAAACAGGAGGAGAGAGATAGGCTGATAACTGGAAGGGGAGGTAAGATCTAGTGAAGCCTTTTTGAGGAGAAGTGTAACCACAGCATATCTGAAGGCTACAGGAACAGTTGCAGTGGAAAGCGATAGGTTAAGGATATGACAGATGGAAGACATGTCTTATCTTGTATGGATAGTCTCTAACTGCAGATAAACCTAACATGCAGTAAAGGACTTTTCTGAGCTGTATATATAGGGAACATGCTGGACATGCTCCCGATAGTTAGTGTATGACTTTTGCACTTTCTGTGTTTTGGGCTTTGCTCCTAATGTGTGGCAAGTGAAAAAAACTAACCAAACATTAACTACATGCAGCTTAATTAGAACATAATTTTGTCTTTTTTTAATCATAAAACTAAAGGAATTTATGCTTTTAAATTTCATAAGTACACTAAGCTGGTATACTGGCATAAGTATGCCAAGGTAGGGAATTTGGGCAGTGTGGTAAGTATCTACCCTGCACGTTAAATACAAGGCAGACACTGTGCATGCCACCTGCATTTACCACCTTATGACACTTTAGTAAACATGCCCTATTATTTACTGCAGGTCCCATGCAAAGAAGTGCAGAGTCATACACTTGGGATGCAGACATCCAAAGGAATTTTATGTGACGGGGCAAGAGGTTGGTGCACAGACAAGGAGAAGGATCTCAGAGTGATAGTCTGAGAATCTCAAGGTGGCAAAATGATGTGACAAGGCAGTAGCCAAAGTCAGAAGGATGCTGGGTTGCATTCAGAGAGAAATAACCAGCAAAAAGGAGGAGGTATTAATGCCCCTGTGAAGTCATTGGTGAGGCCTCACTTGGAGTATTATATTCAGTTTTGGAGACCATATCTCACAAAGGATATAAAAAGACCTGAAACAGTTCAGAGGAAGGCAACCAAAATGATTTGGAGCCTTCACCAGAAGAAGTATGAGAAGAGACTTGAAGACCTAAATATGTATATCCTAGAGGAGAGACAGAGGAAATATGATACAGATGTTTAAATACTTGCAAGAATGCAAGAATGCAATGTGTGCCTTTGAGTCAATGCTGACCCGGCAGCTCCTGTGTTTTCTTGGCAGTGTGACCTGAAGTAATTTGTCAGGCCTTTCTTCCAGGGCAATGGAGATTAAAGGGCATGTTTACTAAACATTCTTATCGTGCGGGGCCGCGGTAGTGTACCTGTGCCATATAAGGAGTGGGCGGATCAGGCTGCCAAAAGAAAAAAACCGGGAGTAAGCAACCGGACGTGTGCGCGTCACGGTAATGTGCGGGGTCGACATTAGCGCGCCAAAAGGCAAAGTGGCGCGCTGCCGGGTATAGAAAACACCCGAGCCGTAGTACAACGGTGAAGACACTGACCAATAGTGCAGGGGCCATGGGTTCAATCCCCCATTGTGCACAACGACAAAGGCCAGCTGAGACAGCAACTGTAATGATTAAAATTATTTTAGGAGGCAAATAAATTTTGAACGGCATAAGGCGGTGCACAGTTCTCTTTCAGCGGCATAAGGAAGCGCACAGTTCTTTTTGGGCGGCCTAAGGCGGCGCACAGGTCCTCTTGTGCGGCAGAAGGCGGCGCACCGGTCATCTTGGGCGGCAGAAGGCGTCGCGCTGATAGGCACAAAGCGGTGCGCCGATAGGCACAAGCACAGGAACGGAGCCACAGCACATTGGTTAAAACACTGACCAATGGTGCTGGGAGCAGGGGTTCAATCCCCCCCCCCCCCGTGTACACTGAAGGCAGTTGTCGGTGTTTGTTTTCTATTGGAGTCACAGAAATTATGGCCGCCAGAGGTGCGTGCGCTGCTGTACGTAAAGCGGTGCACTAATGGTATTGGAGGCGTCTGATGACTGGGAGGCATAAGTCGCGCAATGATGGGAAAGCAGAGGAACCGAGCAACAGCATGATGGTCAGAACACTGACCAATGGTGTAAGGAGCAAGGCTGTGAACACCCGCAGTGCACACTAAAGACAGCTGGCTGAGGCATAGGGGGCTGTGGTGCTGGTCAGAAGGGTGTGTGGCAATGTTTTATGAGGAATAATAATTTGGGAGAGGTAAATGGTGTTGTGCTGATTTGCAAGCACCCAAACACAATCAGTGTACAATGGTGCAGGGATCAGGGGTGCAATCCCACACAATGGCAAATGAACATGTCTGGCGGAGACAGCACCTGTAAGGGGTAAGATAGCCCCATTAGGGTGTTATCGCATATCTGTGGAATAAGTGGTTTCCAGCAAATGTACTCTCAGAGCACTGTAACATAACGTGCCCTTGAAGTCACCCCACAGGACACATCTCCAAATGCAGTGTCCACCACGCCACCCAACAATGTTGGTGAAATAGTGGCCGAGGGGGCGCCACATAGGGTGCCCTATGAGGCGGGGAAAGGTCACAGCACTCTTTCTGCTGTTAGCACTGTGCATTGTAACGTATGGAAAACATAAGTAGTTGTGCTGACACAGTTCGTGCATATGTGATTTATCAGTGAGGGACTGCAGACAGCCCCTGGTGTCTGATATCCACAGGGTGTCAGAGTTAATCTCATATTGCAATCCTCAGCCTGGGCCTGTCTGCAGCCCTTTGCTCCGAGATCAGCAATGGCAGACCTGGGTCAGTCATTAGTTACACACCAAGGAGGGGCTGCAGACAGTCCCAAGTGACGCATATCAACACAGAATCAAAGTCAATATCATCCATTAAACTGCCCCATTACCTCTGGAGATGGAAATCCACAGAGTAACACAGCTCCATGACAGCCAAGGTCTGATGAAAAACACACACGCCTATGTCATGTATGTAGAAAACTGGTGAATACAGCAATGATGTTGCAGGGGTCATGGTCTGCTCCAGTTAATTAATAAGGGTGGGTGAGGTATGTTCCCACTCTGTGATCAAGTGTACAGCAACCACGCCTGGCATAGTGAGACAATTACACCCTTGTGCCATATATTATTGCACCTTTTATGGTGCAGCAGATGTAACATCACAAAACATACCCTGTCAGCAAAGGTGAACTGTAATCTATGTCCATAGGCCATGTTGAAAGGCTGTCCACTCCCAGGCCACTATCGTAGGTACATCATAAGCTGTGTCAATCAAAGGTGTGCCAGAAGATGCCATAAGGACGTATAGGTAAAAGCAGAAAGCTGAGCCAATAACAGTAACATCCCCCAAGCTGAATGCAAATAGAGGAATGTGCTAAACACACACATAAAAACAACACTGCACAGAGCAGAGAAGACAGACAATATCAAATTAAATGAAGGACCTACATAAGTTGATGGGCTGCCGAAAGCAGCTGCAGGCCATGTGACACCCATAAAATGTGAAAAACATATCATGGGCAGCTATATCCATGCACAGATTGATGGTAATGTACCCTGCTACACTGACAGTGTGAGACAGAGGATGTGCAGATGTGTGTAGTAGGGGAGTCTGAAATGGAAGAATATGTGAAATATCAGGATGACGGTGGAGTACAAGTGCTAGGCAGAGCACACACAGGAGAGGCAAGCAGGTTGAGATGCAATGCACGAATGTGTGTTAGTCGATGACGTGGTTTAGCAGCATGCACATCAGGGTAGGATGGCACATAGCTGGCAGAGAAAGGATGGATGGAAGGATGTCGCACAACTCAGTTAATGGTACAATGTGGGCATGCCACTGATGTACACACATATGACTATCACACTAATGAAAAGCACATATGCAGGACAAGCAATAACATACAACACTGCAGACAGGAAACCACACAAACGACCAGTACTACAAATGTAGACGCCTAAAATGGTAACACACACCGCCCATGTGAGGCACAACAAAGTCTACATAACCAAAATAACGCATGCCAGTACACAAAACGCCTGCTGGCTGCCATGACAAACAAACACAAAAACAACTAATCTGTAGTAAATGCACATGCAGATACACCATGTACAGAAGAATTTGCACTCTGTATCTTGCAACAACAACACCTGCACAAACACAATGAAATGTCCTGCACTGAATACAGCATGCAAAACAGGGATATAATTAAACACAACGCCATCAGAGGATGTTCCCTGGATCAGGTGAATAATCAGGAGAAGAACAGGAGACAGCTCAACATGCAATAAGGTGTAGCACACCAAACACCTGAATCTCATCAAAAAGAAAGGGCCACATGCAACAGGATGTAAAGACCCTAAAGTGTGAGGTCATTATTACACAACAAATGTCATGGCTAGGCAACACACAGGATGCACCCTTTTCTACAGTGAAGACAGTAAAGGGTGTGTGTAGAGCTGAGGAACCTGTTGGTACCTCATGGCCGAGTGAGGCCATTAGAGATGTTAAAAACAAAAACATGTGCGGAAAAAAACATGCATACAGCACACGTCAAACACATGACCATAGCCAATAACAAAAAGCAATCAATGAGCACACTCTAACACAAAGATCCCAAAGGGCGTGTGTGGATGTCAAGCGTACATAGACAGTGATGTGCCATGTGGCTGTCACTAACACAGCTGGCACTGTACAAGGATGTGAGCATAGGTGACCCATGTACATGTCCAGCAAACAAACACATAAAGGGGATGTATGTGCAAATACCGGAGGACTAAACATAGTGAAGTGAAACATGGCTTGCACACCAAACAAACAGTGAACAAGTCACAGAAGCACCCCATGTGGCCCATGGCAGGTCATGTAACCCACCATCACCTAGCAACAACAAAAACATCATCTACCACCCTGTGACATTGAAAGGAAAATGATGGATCCATGGGCTCACAAGGAGTCATGACTGATACAAAGTCACACATTGAGCATGATGACAGACCTGAAATGCAAAACACCACACGAAACACATATTGGGTAAATACAGAACTTTATTTGGTTTGCACATCACAAATAGTGTAGACAGTGCCATCATAATATCAGGGCTGGCCGCATCACCTCGGAAAGTGCTCAAAACCTTTAGCATGTCACAAAGCCACCTCCTACAGAAAGGTAACTTGGTTGACAACAAATTATCCACACCAGATATAATGTGCATCAGGTGCATACTCTGCACCTGACACCAGACCCCAAGCGCCCCCTTGCTGCTGCATGTCGCAAATGTGTCACCCACATATGAGTGCATGTACAGATGAGATGATGCATGCTGAAGACCCAATACACCTCATCTGTCCCTCAGAAAATACCCAACTGTCAAAACAGGGGTCAGACTAACTCCAAAAAGATATTTGGTGCAAAGGACTTTAATGTTCAAAAACATGACAGAAAAGTAATGATGATACTCACATCCCAATGCCCGATATGGGAGTACAAGCTACACCACTATGGACACAAACAATCATGTAAATCACAATAAGCATCTGCTAACAATACCACATGCACATGACCACAGACATAATACCAACTCAACAACCAGCAGAAATATGCACATATTACACCATCAAGGAGGTCAACATGCAGTGTTGGTGTGGGGAAACAGTGCATCGTCACATATACCAGGATACATGGAATTTCCCAGTAAACAAGTAGTATTGACACCCACACTGCCACACTGAAAACATAATGTGGCAATGTGAGTGTCGCTAACACAAGCCATAGTCATGACCGTGAAGACGGGAAATGCAAGGTGTGTACAGACATGCAGACTGTCATGTATGCACAGTACGCAAACACACGAAGCAGCATATAAATAAGGAAATAATGGACAAAACATATCACCTAAATCCACACAGAAGCCATAGGTCCACATGTGGTGTCACAGAAACATAGTCAGTGAGATGCACAAGCACCAGCCACATGGGCAACATGATACAGTGATGCCACACATGCATGTAAACACCCATGGGTCACTGAAAACATCATCCCAAGATGGTCTTGTGTTTGAAAACATTGTGGAGTTTAAATGGGGATCATGTCCAGGTGGCAAATAGGTTGACGTAGACAATAGGAGCACTCCATCGTTGGCCACATGACAAATACATGGGCTGTATGCTTGTGTTGTAAGAAAAACATTAGAATATCATCGGTGCCATGTCACAGCCATGGTACAAAACATGAGACACCCAACTGTGACAAAATGTAACACCTACAATGTCCATGTCAGTTGCTGCTGCACAAGGGGGGATCATCGTAAAACGTCAGAATTGTATCTAAAATCCAAACACTCATGTTAAAAGTGTCTTTGAGGCTCAAGACATGCATAGTCAGGGGTCTGTGATCAATATACCATAGTCCTTCGAAGTCCATGTGTGTCCCCCACAATGAGGAGCACGTCCTGCCAATCAATTGCATCAGCAGTGCTATCGACACCTCTGTCAGGGTGAAAGCAGTAGTCCAAAAATCAATAATGTCTATCCCAGTCATGTGTTGCACTCTCAGAGGTAAAACATCCAATGGCAAAATGTCATAGCAAAGAGTTGCATGGTGGTCTGTCCTCAAACAGGTGGGTGTTGTTGACAACAGTTGCAGTGTAAGAGATGTGCCCGGTATGTCCACTGTCCTGTGTCAGGAGAGGAGAGGTATGTAATCGTCAGACACCTTTGAAAAGAAACCACAAATGTCATAACGTCACAGCTGTGCAAATGCTGAAGAAAGGAATGCAAAGTCAAACAGGACATGATAGCAATATGAAACATAACCATGTGGCCAACATCATTATGCCTCAACACAGACATGGTTGTCACATGGATATGTTAATGTCCATGCGCCTGTCACACAGGTGTGTTGCAGCTACACACCATATGCAGCTGTTCATGTGAGTCTAGAGAAAATGTTACATGCCCATCAGAACAACATTATATCATCAACAGTGAAAGACAGATGTAATGAACCCCAAAAGAAACCAATACACATACCGTGTGTGTGCATCAGGTGTAGCTCATCAATCGCTTGAGCCACTACACAACAATATCAGGAACACCTGAAGGTAGACAATGTCAGCAAAAGCTCGAGATTCACCATGGCAAGCCAACGTTGATGACGGTCCAGATTATGTGCATATCTGTAACACACAAATGAAAACAGACCAGTGCTTAATGACAAACAAAAGAAAACATGTTTTCTCAATGCACACAACACATGTCCATAATGTTGACAACGTTTACACCACTATGTAAGAGGTAGCATAGTCACAACAGACACCCAGAGGCACACACCCCTAACAGCACATGATAATGTATGATGTCGGAGCAATGCAACATCACACAGGCAAACGACAAATACACACACCCACAGTATGGAAATGTCTAATTGACATCTGTAACACATGGCCTGCATGTGCACAGGTGTAGATCTGTAGATATAACGGCCCAGTGACCATGCAATGATATCATGGTGTTGTCTGAGAGTACATTGTTTGGGGACAGAAAACGTGCAGCCAAAACATCACAATACAACAACCTACACACACATGCAGGTCTGTTTTCACATGTCACAGTGAAAGTGTGGTAGAGGACATGCTTAACCAAGACACAAGGGAATATGAGTGACACCAGCAAGAGATGGTTTACTGATGGCTAAAACGTAGAATATTGGAAAACAAATCATCTGTGCAATATGACAGATCAATAGGAAACATATGATTTCAATTAGTGCGGTCACACACAATGTCTATGTACAACCACCTACCAAAACAAAATGATTAATTGCTGATGTAGAGACACATGGCAAAGCACCAGACCAACACCATCCAAACCACGTATGTCCTCTGCACATGGAGACACAAGATAAGCAAACAAATGTCATGTTATAGCCATGAATCACACACTGCACCGTCATGTCCCCAGCTATCACACCCCACAAGAGCCCTCAATTAATGACTGCTCCCTATCACAATGTACAGATCACATACATGTCAGAGGCATCACGGAGATGTCTAACGAGATCCTGAGGTGTGTGTAGTGTGTCCGACCCCTCCCTTACCTCGCTGTCCGTGTACACACAGAGCAATTCAGGGGTATGCGCACACCATTCTGTTGTCTCAGTCGCAGAGTGCACTATAAACCTTTTATCACCATATTGTGACAAAAGACTCCTCTACCTGTTTAATGTTGTGCCAAAGTTGTATGTTAATCCACTTACAATATGGAAAAAGCATTGGATATCTGCGCTCCCACCTCATGTATTCCCGTATCATAAACATATCCTGGTTTGTACATCTCATACCGTCTGTAATATTAACAGTTAGGTTCTGATGATGTGCACAAATAACATGCATAATGTGTTGCATGTGTTAAAAATGGACCACCCCATGTCTGCATGTGACAAACCCCTGAGGGCTGCATGCCATCCCAATGTGTGTTAGTCTGAACGTTGAAACATGCATACCCTACATGTGCACCTCTGATAAATAGCTGGCACCTATGTCTGTGTATGTAAGTCAACATAATCATGCCTTGCTTGTGTCTGCAAGATATTTGCTCATATGGTCTGTGTTCACGTGACCTACACACATACACAGCCTGTAGCTAACGCATGATGGATGATGTTGCAAGAGCATCAGCAAAGATATGCCATCCAATCCATTAAATACCTGCTATAACACAAGCAACACCCACATGCTGTGATCCAACTGGCTATTGTAAAACACCCTTTGCTGTATCTGGCTGATACATCTCACCATGTGTGTAGATACCCATCACTGCAGTGAAGGTAGACTCACCAAGTTAAAAGTGTTTTATCACAACCCCCTGGCTGCACAATGCAGAAGGTCCCCATCCCTAACCACATCCATGTCATGGCTACCTGATCAACAATACATTTTGACACACGTCATGTTTGACATCCACATACCACCCAAACTGTTAATATCATCTCCCCATACTAGCATCAACTATGTTTATTGTGCTTTATGTGACATGTTGCTACACACATGAAGAGCACACAAACATAGGTATGTCACAGGAGCCTAATACCAACATAAACATCACAAATGTGTCTAATCGTTAGCGCTCCACAATGGACAACAGTCAACAAACAGGGAGTGACCGTCCAACATGAACATATCAACATATGGCTGACACTGTGTGGCACACATATCATGTAAGATAACACCTTCTGGTCTGACAACAGCTGTTTATATCAGAAGCATACACTACCTGTGAATTGCACCCTCCAAACAAACCACACAGATACCAACAAACCCCCACATCATCTGCCACCAACTGCTGTTGTGCAAATCCCACATTATTTGTGGCACACCCATGGACATATGTGATGTTGGCATTCAGAGTCAACTGGTACTGCAGTGTGTCATCCAGATTCCCATGTTAACATTAACACATAACACAATAAACATTACACACATTGTATAGCACATGTGTGTCGTAAGCGACTTAATACGTACATGTGAACAGCTCTGCAATCAACCTCCGCCTGAACGCTGAGCCCTCCCGTGTGTCACCACTGGCACGTACAGGGGGGCACAATGGATCCTCCTCAAGATCCTCATTAATTTCTGCAGGGATATCGTGCCTGAGAGCAATGTTGTGCAGGATGCAACAGGCTATGATTATCTCGGCAACAGTGCGTGGCTCATATTGTAAGGCCCCGCCTGTCCTATCCAGACACCTGAAGCGACTCTTCAAAACGCCAAAGGTGCGCTCTATGACAGAGCGGCTGGAGGCATGGGCCTCATTGTACCTCTGCTCTGCACGTGTCCGTGGCTGACGAACAGGAGTCAGCAGCCAGGGGCGACAACCATATCCTGCATCACCTGCAGAAAGAAATGTTGCATGTAAATGTAGGGGTCCATGTGACACAGTCCTGACAGCTGTGTCGACATGAGAAAGAAACCAACAAGACAGTGTGACAACAATATACAGCTGCAAACTATGCAGCTCTATCAGATATACATATGATGACATACAAGATAAACTTGGCTTATCCAGCCCGTAAACACATATCAAATATCACAAACGACCATAGTCACCCTTAAATAATGTGTGTGTGTGTGTGTGCTACATGCATATGGTGATGCAGTTACTGTCCACATCTGCAAACCCACAATGGTGACACCACAATAGCAATCCAATGCTCCCATAATCACAGGGTATGTCTCATCAATAACCAAGGGAAAAACACACAGCCATTTGCGTGTGGCACACATACACACCATGTATGCCATGGTGGTAGGTAAGAATGAAAAGCATATCACCTGTAGACATCCTGTTTATGAATGGCAACATATGATGTTTATTTTGTCAGGCAAAATAAACTGTGTATTGTTGCGCGCCAATGCCTGTCATAGCCATAGTCTTCCCAGTCCCCATCCTGTACACATCCCTCTGAAGGTGCGGTCGTTCCAACATGCACACTGTGCCCGTCATTAGTTTGCCCCCAAAACATATGCATAGGCACATAACCGTCCGCTGTAGCTGGTTCCCATACCGCTGTGTATGCACCCACGTAGTCCCCTTGCTGTAACTGTACATTTTACACAATGTGATGTGAAATGAGAATGGCCAGACAAGATGGCACAAACGTACCCTCAACTACAGTGTCAGAGGCTACTGTAAGCACTACATATTGTTGCAAGTCTGCTGTGACATAGGCAATATGTCTGGCCAAATATATGCACACGTGTTTTCCCTGCTGGAAACCTCAACATCATCTATCAGATATTAATATACACCTACTCATGTCAGATATTGAGCCCTGGGTGACAACTCCATCACAGAGTGCGTGTGTCAAACTGACACGCACATGACATGTGTGTACTATTAGGGTTATCCAGAACCAGACATGTTAAATGACGGAGAAACATTATCCAGCAATTAAACATCATCACAGGTGTATGTTGTGGACAAAAACACCCCACCAACCACCCCATGTTTGCATATGCTACCAACATGCACTATGAGGTCATCATCAACAACATAGATGTCTGCACTGAGGTGGCAGCACATGTACAACATGTGCATATAACGGTCATAGACTGTGAGGATAATCATGATGTAGGGTTAATGTTTCTAGTCGTACCAGACGTACAAAAACATGTAATAATGTATACCAACACCAGTCCTGTGACTAACATCAATCATATGCAAAGTGCATGTGTCAAACTATATAAAACCTCTACTGTGATCACAAATAGAAACATGTATAATGACATACAGAAATAAAAGACCCTGACATACTCACCCAGCAAGATACATTCGCCAAAACGTCCCTCCTCAAATTGTGTGAATATTGCCGAGTGATGCAGGATATAGGAGTCATGGGTGGACCCTGCAAACCTAGGGACCACATTCAGAATATGCTGATTTGCATCACATACAACCTGAACATTCAGGGAATGGTAGTGTTTGCGGTTGCGGTACGCTACCTCCCTGTCTCTAGGCGGGACCAGGGCAACATGTGTGCAATCAATAGCTCCCATCACGTGTGGTATCCCGGCTAATGCCTCAAAGGCCTGGTTCAGGGTCCACCATTGTTGCCTAGTGTGGGGTATGGCTATGTAATCCCCCATCCGGCTGACCATGGCACGCAGTACCTGGTGGAGACATCGTGAGAAGGTGGGCCGGCTCATGCCACCCACTGCGGCCACAGATGTCTGAAAACAGCGGAGGCAAAGAAATGTAAGGCAGCAAGGAGCTTGACTAAACCAGGTATGGCATTGGACCGATCAGTCAGGGGCTCGAGGTCAGGTCTAAGATCCTCATAGAGACCCCTAATAGCCCTTGTGCTCAGTCGGTAAAGGGAGATGACCTGGTCCTCTCGCATGTCATAGAGCTGGGGACGGGGCCTGTAGAGGCGTGGCTGCCGAGCCTGCACCTCGGCACACCTCCTGCGCCGTGCACGAACAACACAGGCTTGGACCGCCACCACAGCTGCAGGTCTGAGTTGCTGCGGGACTATACCCATGCCCTGTGCCCCAGCCCCATCGACACCATCTCCCGTGTTCGGCAACCCAAGCATCTGCCCACTGCACAGGACACATGCAGCAGCATAGACATGCGCCATAAACTCCTCCCACCAAACTAAGAAACAAATAACTATGTCACACACAATAAACTATCTAAGCACTGTACAAACTACAAGACACACCAGACCATACACACACAAGACAATACAATCCTCAATACAAACACCAGCCAAACAATCTACACATACACCTGTTCGGGACTCCCTTACTGTCTCTCACCAAACACACTTCTACTCTTCTCCGCCTACAACCCTCAACGTCGACAAGCTGTTCTCCCTCACCTATATTTCCTTTTCCTTGCCGTGACGTCCAATGCGCATGCGCATCTGCTCACAGACGAAGGTCTAGAGTCACGCGCATGCGCGACTCTACGCATGGGTGTCGGCATGTGCGTGGTGACACGCAGATGCGCATCGCCTTGCGCATGCGGAAAAAGCACCCAGACGCCCATGCGGGACTCCACGTAATGCGTATGCGTGACCATACACATACGTAGCAGCACTATTTCCCTCGGCGCATGTGTGTGTTGACGCCTGCAAACGCCCATGCGTATGACGTCACACTCACGGCGCACGAGCGCGACGCACGAGCGTGTCCCACCAAATACACGCCTGCACAAATGCGCATGTGCAGAAATCAAACGTGCAAATACCGTATAAATAGGCCTCAACACGTGGCACACGGTGAGGGATGTTAGAGGAGTTTCACAAACAGACACAGAGGTAAAGAGTGAGCCAGAGCCAGAGGATAGGTTAGAGGTAGTCCAGAGGAAGGTGTGAGACATAAAGGTACAGTGTGCAATAGGGAGTGAGGCTGTGGTGGCAAGACGTCAGAGGAAGGCGGGATATAGAGATTGAAGCAGAGTCTGAGAGAGAGAGGCTGAGGTAGGGGTACGGCACAGGATAGAGGGAGAGGATAAATATAAAAATCACTGTAGTATCTGTGTACATGTGCTCATTTACTTGACACAGCACCTGTGTTACAGTGTACTGTATTGTGTCCTCTATTGTAGTGTTATTGTTATCTGTTGTGTGTGCTGTGTCCTGCTGTGTGTTGGTGAACGGGGGTTGTTTGAGAGGTGCCTGTGTTCAAGGTGTAGATGGAGAGGGACAGTGACAGAGAGGGCCAGTGTGAGGAGGCGGAGGATGTGGGGCAGCCAGTTGGTGATGAGTCACACAGGGCACAGACTGCACAGCCTAGCCACGAACAGGCAGGGCCATCTGCTGAGCGACAGCCGTCACATTACAGCCAAATGGCCAAAAGAAAAAGGGTCCCTGTGCCAGCAACACAAAGGAGGAGAGCTGTAAAGTTCAGTGACAGTGAAAACCATATATTACTCTCCCATGTCCTTGACAACTACGATGTATTATTTGGCAGAATGAGCACACGCACATCTGTTGCAAACAGAATGGCAGTGTGGGAGGATCTGCGTACGGCACTGGTGGGGGCTGGGGGCCCCAAACGGTATGTAGAACGCTTAACAAAGAGGTTTAATGACATCACGAGAGGTGTCCGTCAGCACATGGTTGCAGTAAGACAACATGCTATGGGCACAGGTGGCGGACCCCCCCCTCACACCCACTCTCCGCCCCTGGAACAAGAACTTGCAGCACGGCTGGGAGACATCTACCTTCGTGGACTGCCAGAGGCCCTGGATAGCGCACATCCACATGCAGGTATGTACACTAACTAATCATTTCTTTCTCATGTACAATCTCCATATTCCGTACAGGGCGGTCCTATGCAAATACACTCCCATATGTGTCCACAAACCCCACATCATGTTGCCATCCTGTTGTGATATGTGTGTGCAATATCCTTACCTCACCATTTCTGTTGACATGTCTGGGGTTCACATCCAAACCTACCTCCTCAACCCATCCCACGAGAATATGGCATAATGAAGCACACACACACATGAGTCACCAGACACAAAACAACTGTGATTTCCATACAATGCATGACTGTGTTGGTCATTTCAAAGGCATGTTTGTATGACATGACAGCAATACAGTGCTGCATGTGCACCCCAGTGGGCCAAAGGTGATGCCTAGTTGCCATACGCTGCACTATGGGTCACTGCGAGTCACATGTAGCACTGAGACAATCATATCACATACAAATATGACCCATACTCACAAACCAACACACACATGCAGTGATTTGAATAAAGCAGTGTTAGGGTGGGGGCAGTAACACGCATGTGCGGAAATATGTTACATAACAGAGGAATGGGATGCTATGGGCAAACATGTGCAATGTGACCATGAACAGGAGAAGGGGCGATCTGCCACCTGTGCATGGGCACAGCACACACATGTGTCCCTTACCCAGACACATGGTGGTGACACACACGTATGGGAGTGTGTCCGGTGTCTGGTATGCAGCACACATGAACGGATGCAAAACATCCTGTCTGTGTGTTATGTATCACACATGTATACATATGTGGTTTGCTGAAACATATGTGTGCTCTCTCTGATTCCTCCCAATGCAGGTGACTACAGTCAAATGGGTGCGGAGGAAGAGGAGGAGGAGGGGGCAGAGGAGGAGCAGGAGCAGGATGAGGCGGTGGTGGAAGAGGAGGAGGGGGAGGTCTACATTGCAGCCCCTATGAGTCTGATGGAGGCAGAGGCTGCTGTCTCTGGGGGCAGCACAAGTGCTGGCGATGAGTCCCTGGAGCCACACGTGCGCGCCATGACACCATTGCGTGAAGCAGCAATAGAGACCAGCCAACCACCCCATGCCAGCAGAACCAACACCTACACCTCTCCCGGAGTTGATGATGGCAGAGATGAGGGCCTATGGTGCATCATCACACCGTGATGCTGAAGGTGGGTGACAATAGACTGTCACAACCACAACACACACACCAGTAGTCCACAGTTGGTGTGTGTGTGGTGGCTGTTCAAACATTACCTCCACACGTTACATGTTCTGGTTGATTACCTTAGATGTGTGATACCCAAAGGTTGTAGGGTACCTGAAATGATAGCATTCTACCCCCAATAGAATAGTGTATGTTCAGGTTGATACACATGGATGCAGACATATGAGGAATGTGTCTGACGGCCCAGCACTCTATGACAACATAAATTGATACAGACATTGGGAAAGCTACATCCTGCCGCTCTGCAGATACCCAAATGTCTTGTACACAGCAGGATGACAACTTAGCCATAGTCTGCTGTGTTAATGAGCATATGTTAAGCTATATGACCATTCCTCAATGTCTGCATTTGCGGGTAGCGGGAAACATAGCCATGTCTTTGTAGAGCTCTGATGTCCCCCCCTGGTGCTTCCCCTGCTGTGTCCAAACAGAAAAGCGTGTAAATGTACTACACAAAGGGCAATTTGCTTATCGGCCCCACTTATATGGAACTCTCTCCCTCCCGATGTGCGATCCCTGGATGATTTAAAGGAGTTCAGAAAACAACTGACATTTGTACTCTTCACTGAGTACTATGGCACAGACATCTAACAGTCTCTATTATTATAGCCTGCATGTAACGTGTTTTACTGTAACAGTTCCTTGATGTTGTGTCACCCAATTTTACCTTCACTGTTACGTTTAGTCAGTGTATGCCCCCCTGTCTCTGTTCTCCCCTCTTGTGTCTTGGTAACCGCTGTGATTAAAGGAAACGGCGGTATAGAAAACATGTAAAATACATAAATAACTATATAACTACACATTTGTTACATGGCCTACATTATCTGGACCAAGGACCCTCCTCTGTGTTACAGTGAGGGTGCACATGTATCACTCAGGAGTCACATATGTGCAGCAGAGGTGCACATGTACAGGTAAGGTGTGTCATCCCTGTGCCTACCAGACATCCCATTGCTTCATTAACATACACATGTCCCTGTCAGAGAATGTATTTTTCCCTCCACATGTGTCATCAATTGTGATGTCATATCTCGACCTTCCTGTGTTCATCTCCGTTGGTGTCCAGCTGATGTAGTTGTGGCTCGTGCATGCGCAAGCTCCCCTACACGATGGTTATGTGAGAGCTGTCATTGGCCAATCCTGTTGCCACAGCTGTAGTATATGGGTGTTTCACCACAGCCTGTAAATCGTTGTGAGGGCATACCACATCTACGTCGTGTGATGTGCCCTGTGGGTTTGTCTGCCTGCCATATACTACTGTGGACATTATGTATATTGGCCCTCTCCATCTCTGTGATTGAGTCTGCCCTATCACATCACCAATCGTGTGGCATGTACATTAAATGTTTGTGTATGGCGTTGGAGTAGTGGAGATGTATGGAATATAACACGCTGTATCCCATGCACAGGCAGTCGACATGTTCTGGAGCGGATACGCCTTGCAGTGGAGCAAAACACAAGGCAGGTGTGTGGTGAGATCCATCAATTACATGAGGCGGTCCAAAACATGCCCGTCACCCGGATATGTGAGGCCCTTGAGGGCATGCTGGATGTCATGCGCCGACTTGCTCCTGCACCACCACCAGCACGGGTTCGAGAAGAGGGTCGTGGCCGGGGGAGGGGGGAGGGTGCCCGACGTGTCAGGCGTGGCCGACCACGTCGCCAACAATGAAACATGATATATGCAATAACATGGTATAATCCTAGTTTTTGTTGATCTTACAATGCTCAGTTAGAGCAATTATGTATCCAGTACAACATGTTTTTGAGGTGTTTGTTATGTGTGTCATGTCAATAGCTTACATATGCAGATCATATGTTGTGTGGGTGTCAGGTAACACTTTAATTTGTAACGCACACACATTAGAATATCCATGTGTATATGGAAAGCTAATTATGAGACTTACTCTGTGACAATAAACAGCTGTATTACTATACATACAGTGTGTGTGTCCAATGAGTGTCCATGTTGTCCCATGTGTATCAGGGAGGCGGGGGGTGTTTGTGAAAACCCTAAATGAGCTGCGCCCAGGTCATCTAGTGATGGGTACAGTAGATGACCCACACACAGGTTCCCTGCTGCAAATACCTCAACAGAGTCAGCTACGATTGTCATGCTGCACAGACATGTGATGTGTCACGTGCACCTTGTTTCCCAACATCCTTGGGGATGCAGCGGCACAGTGTGCACAGACATCCATGTGGTCACAGGGGGACTATGTTCCCAATGGCGTGTTTACGTCACATACTCATCGCCGTGTGAAACCCATCATAGAACACTCATTGGTGGCATATATGTGGCTTTTTCCCTTGACCACATCAATAATCTCCTGCCTCCCAACACACCATAGGTACGTCTGTGAGAGAGGCAGATATGGGTGGTCTGCCTATGTTTGGGACTCAGATATGTGAAGACCTTTGTTCCACATAGGACCATTCCTGTGCCATGTACATCAGTGAGACAGCTGCTACGTTGCAATGGTTACTGTAGACCCCTAATTATGAACATCTACACCTTATTTGGGGGGTGCTGTTGGTTTCACACACATGTTTGCACCACAGAAACATATGTGCACCCACACATATCACATGCTGACATCCGCACACTTTGCCTAGGTCAAACACGTGAGCAATACAGGTTTTTACAAAACTATATTTTATGATGGAAAACAGAACTGGGATAAACTTTACAGACGTGGGAAGGGGGAAAATACCATCACCCTCCCCCCCTCCCCAAACATCCTCCCCTCCCCGCAAACGCCCACACGCAAATATAAAACACACACACACATAAAACAGACACACAGGTGACACCCACCCTCCCCCAGCATGCCCACTGATGGAAGACAGGGCAGCACAGGGCACATGTGGTGACGTCACTAGCACAATCACTGACGCCAGTGACGCCATTGAGGGGGTGCTTGCCGACATGGCAGACGTACCACCTCGGCAACCACCCTCTCAATCACTCCCGCCAGCCACTGCTGAGAGTGACACATCTCATGTATGCGTTGCTCCATCCCATCCAAGGCCACAGACAGGTGGTCCACGCATATGCCACCACACACACACATTGTCAATGCTGTCTGTGTGGTGGCATCTGCATAGGGCCTGTCTGTGGCCCTGGATGGTGGAGGCAACTGCAGTGGCTGGGGGGAGGCCACAGTGCCCTGTGATGCCCTGTCTTCAACATCACTTTCCCAAACCCCTTCTGGGAAATCCTCCACCCCTGATCCCTCCCGAACATCCCCCCCCTCCACATCCCCGGCAGCAACCCTCAACCCTGCCTCCCCCACAGACACCCCTTCAGAATGTCCTTCTTGGCCCTCCTGTGTCCTTTCTTCAGGTGCTGCAGGTGTTTGCGCCTCCACCACCTCCACCTCATCATCCTCGTCCACCTCCTCCTCCTCCTCCTCCTCCTCCCCCTCTGTGGTGTCCAGGACCACCACCTCTGCATCATGTGGTGTTGGTGTCCTTCTGAAGAGGTGTGCAGAGGTGGTGGCCTCATCCTCGGTGCCATCACCATCTGTGGAACATGACAGCCATCAGCACGTTTCTCTGTCAGAAATATTGCACATCTACATAGGCAGGTAACACAAAGGCATCTCTGATAATGGGACATAAGTTACAAATACGTGACATTCTCATTATTATACATCATCACCCTTTTGTGAGTTCTCACCCTGGAGGCGCTGAAGGTATGCAGCATGGTGGAGGCGCAGCTCCCTGCCCTTCTTCCGGAGATCCTCGATCTGTGGATATGCAAAGGAAAGGTGAGGGCATTAGTGACTGGTCACCTTCTGCTGGTTTGCCCACACACACACACACACACACACATCACTGTGCACAGGGTCTTGCTGCTTCAGCGACAGTGCTGTGTGTGTGTGTGTCATGTACTGCATAGTTTGTCACCTGTCAGCAGGCAGTTCCATGGGCAACACGCATATGTCATGCCATGGGTTCTCCGCTGGTGACAAGGGAGCCTGTGTGTCACAGCTGACCCTCATCCCTTGTGACGGTGTGTGTCAGCATCCCACAGTGTGAATGCACTTCCCCTCCCCTGTCCAACATGTCTCTCTCAGGTGAGGTATACAGCTTACACAGGGATCAACATTGAGAAAAACGTGTGAGAGTGACACGGACATGGATTGGGCCCCCCCCCCGGGGATTGGGGGGGCTGTTATGTCCTCATGCTGCTGTTACGCCAGGTAAACTCTGACAGGGGTTTGGCTATGCTGTCACCAGATACACACATAACATGGTCTATCACCTGGCTGCAAAGTATATGTACATGCTAGTTTGTTTTCACAGGTGTGCTGATGGACTGTGGCTGCCTTCTTATTCCCCACCTCTTTCTATAGCATCCTGTGTGAGTGTCAGATAAAAGTGGGTGACATCATTTGGGTGTGGCCCAGGGCAGTCAGCCCAACCGGCCATGCCTGGAAGGGCCTTCAGGGAAGCTTACATGGTTCGTGGGGGGTGGCCAGCAAGGCGTCTTAAGTATTCATATTTCATTACGGCCTATTGGCAAACGGGGGGAACCCTACAAAGTGACATACTCCTGTTATCTCATGGCTCACGTGTGTGTGGGGGGTTATGGAACCTCCATTTGTGTACATTGTGACATATAGGTCAGATGACACACAAACTAAACATACACTGCCACACGTGTTTCACTACAATAACTAGTGTCATGCAATGACAGACACAGTGACCTGCTTGATGTTTGGCAATCCATGACCTAGGAAGAGCCATATTGCACGGCCAACATCACAACACACATACACATTAGTTTGCTTATGATGTCATTGAAAATGGACACTGGGGTGTGTGCTCATGCATCCTGGGGTTTCATCAATATAGATACACATGGAAGGCCTACCTCCTGTTGTTCACAGAACATTCGGGGGTCACAGTACCACCTGCATTAGTTGCTTTGTCTGTGCACATGTGTGCAGTGACACCTGTGGCCAGTGTACATGGCTCCCTCAGCACATCCTGTACATACCCTATCGCACCCTTGCATGACCTTGTAGCAACATTGCACAGTTTGGTGCCAATGATGTTGTCCATGCTAGTCACAGTTACACTGCATGTGCTGTGTTACACACATCTATGTTGAGATTCTCTTTAGACATCCTGGTACTCAACCCCACTGGCAAACTGATATGCAACCAATCATTGGCGGAGTGTGGTGAGAGGAGTCATTGTGTGGGTGGCCCTATTGACTGTGACAGGGGACACTAACATAAACATTCACCTTTGACAGGGCCAACAATATCAATGCTTGCACCACTGGCTGCATTGTGGGAGGTGTGTCATATGGGCAAGCTGCTGGCTATGTGCAACCTACGTTGCACACAGTTGATGTCAGCGTAATGTAGGGGTAGGGGTGGGTATTGTTCCTGTATGGCCTAGGTTATGTTGTTATGTTCATATTCACTGGTTCAGCTGGGCTGACAGAAGGTGTTTTGTGGAAGCAATATCGACAGGGGCCAAACCAACATAACGGCTCTTTGCACCAGTGCTCATGTGTGGGTTTATGTATGTGTTATCCAGCAACATCAGTTGCATGTGTCACTGAAACACCATCAGTGATGTCCATGTGTCTGATGTTGTTGGATTTATCTTAGGTGTTAAGGTTTTGGACCACATTCTGCATGGTGGTATGGGGACATGTCTCTGCTACAGGTTTCTGATAACACATATAATGGCTAAGGGGGATGGGGTGCTGTTACACACATTAACCTCTGCAGCTAGCATATCATCTGGAGACATCACAGACATGTGTGATGAGATATTCACTTCACAAACTATGGTATAGGTCCAACCTACCTGCCATGAACATACACATAATCTTACTGACATACCCACCATAGCTATTGCTGATCTGTCCCCCTGTGGGCTGGTTGTCCTACCACAATTCATCAGCTGCACACACATTAGCAAAAGGGTGACTAACACGACGCATTGCGCAGCTCACAGGAATCCTGGGGATAGGGAGAATGCATATAACCTGTTAGGCACACACAAGCATATCCCCATGGTGCCAGATTAGACACTGGGATGGTCTTCCTGGCCTCCAGGGGATAGGGAGCATAGAGCAAAACTGTTAGAGCACACACAAGCATATCTCCATGGTGCCAGATGAGCCACTGTAGTGGCATACCTGGCCTCCAGGGCATAGGGAGCATAGAGCAAAACTGTTAGTGCACACACAACCATATCTCCATGGTGCCAGATGAGCCACTGTAGTGGCATACCTGGCCTCCAGGGGATAGGGAGCATACAGCAAAACTGTTAGAGCACACACAACCATATCTCCATGGTGCCAGATGAGCCACTGTAGTGGCATACCTGGCCTCCAGGGCATAGGGAGCATAGAGCAAAACTGTTAGTGCACACACAACCATATCTCCATGGTGCCAGATGAGCCACTGTAGTGGCATACCTGGCCTCCAGGGGATAGGGAGCATACAGCAAAACTGTTAGAGCACACACAAGCATATCTCCATGGTGCCAGATGAGCCACTGTAGTGGCATACCTGGCCTCCAGGGCATAGGGAGCATAGAGCAAAACTGTTAGTGCACACACAACCATATCTCCATGGTGCCAGATGAGCCACTGTAGTGGCATACCTGGCCTCCAGGGGATAGGGAGCATACAGCACAACTGTTAGTGCACACACAACCATATCTCCATGGTGCCAGATGAGCCACTGTAGTGGCATACCTGGCCTCCAGGGGATAGGGAGCATACAGCACAACTGTTAGAGCACACACAAGCATATCTCCATGGTGCCAGATGAGCCCTTGCGATTGTCCACATGGAATCCAGGGGATAGGGTGTATGTGTTAACCTGCCCATGCACAGACAAGCATATTCCATGGGTTTCTTAGAGCCTACTGGGATGAGCTCTATGGACCTCTGCAGTTAGGGGAAGTGTTTGGGGCTCTGACAGCACACAGACCAATATCACAGGGCTGACAGCAAACACACTGTGATGGGCTCTCTGTCCTCCTTGTGATAGGGGGGATGCCTGAAATTGGATGGGCACGCACACGCATTTCTCCAGGGTGATTGCTAGCCCACTGTGATGGGCGCTGTGGACCCATGCAGATAGGCGTGTGTATTGAACAACATGGCCAACACTGCCCATCTCATCTGGGTGTGTGACATACCATCAATGCTACGTTTCACTTATCCTTGTGCTTGTCCCAGGGTGCTTTGTTACAGGTACTGATCCCACCATATCCATATGTTGTTGTTTCTATTTACATCTGCTGATCTAGGGTCTAGCATAATTACAGTATGTTGTGGCACAGCCATGGCAGCAGCTGACATGCCACAAGGGTAGCATGGACACCTCTATGACCATGTCCATCACCACCTGGGTGCAGGTCACCACACTCACAAATGACACAGATACATTTCGCTATGTCTTCTCATCTTGTGCACATTACTGACTCACAGTAACTCATGACAACAGCATGGATATTTGCAATTAGCACAGGCTACAGATCTCATTTTGAGGTACAGGCGCCATACACTTACCTCACGTGGGTAGTCTGCTTCACTATTGAAGCGTCTTTGCAGACGTTGCCACGCCCTTAGGACCCTGGAGCTGTCCCTGTGCCCGGTGGCCCCTGGGAAGAGCTTGTGCTGGCGTGGTGCGATCAGCCGGGACAGGTGCCTGAGCTCTCGGAGGTTGAAGGAGGGCTTCCTTACTCTGGGCGCCATTTTCAGATATTATCACCTGATTGGACGCAGCGTGCATCACGCCCATGCGTAGGGCACCTGACGCGCAAATTTACGTGCACCTGCGCCACGCATATGGCGCAGTTCAGGAACGTATGGCGTCCATGTGCGCACCGAACGCAGTACGTGCATGTGGCCTACGCAGCTGGCGCATGTTTGCAATATATCACGTGCAACTGCGTCACGCAAATGCGCACAGAAAAGTTTATCGCTAGAACCTGCGCGACACACATTACATATACACTGTTGTGTGTCATTTATCTTATGGAACTGAACACCATTTGCGAATGTTGATGTGTATACACATTTGGGTCTTGAACCTATCAACACATACACAATGGTTCTTTGGCTTCTGTATGATGTGATGTGCTATAGCTTTCACATTGCAATGACTGCCAATATTAAGGGCGATGTTAATTAAAGTAGGTTGCTGTGTGGGTACCCGTTAGTGTACTGGTGCCATATACGGAGTGGCCGTTTCAGGGCGGACATGGACAGACACCAGAGCAAACCTGTGCGTGTCGCAGTAATGTGCGGGGCCCACATTGGCGCGTGGGAAGGCTACGTGGGCCGCTGCTGCATAAACATACAGCAGAGCCGTAGTACAATGGTGATGACACTGACCCATGGTGCAGGGGCCATGGGTTCAACACCCCATTGTGCTCAATGGAAGAGGCCAGCTGCGGCATCAAATGTAGTGGGAAAAAGTGTTGTGGGAGGTATAGTAATTTTGGGCGGCAGAGAGCGGCGCACGGTTTATTTTTAACGGCATGAGTCGGCGCACCGTTCATTGGGGGCGGCAGGGGGCGGCGCACTGTTAGGTTTGGGGGGCAGAGGGCGGCGCGCTGATGTATGAGGGGGCAGTCCGATAGTGGGCGGCATAGGTGGCGCACTGATGTGCACAGCAAACAGTAACAGAGCCTTAGCACAATGGTTGGGATACTGACCAATGGTGCAGAGGTCAGGGGTTCAACCCCTCACAGTGCCCAGTGAGCAAGGTTGGCTGGGGCAGTAAGTATTATGGTGAGGTGTGCTGTAGGAGGCCTTATAGTTTATTTTTATTACCCACTACCAGTATACCCGCTCTAACAGCGTGTTAATATATGGAGGCCCGTAAGGCACATGTTACAGTGCACAGTCCGCAAAGGCACCCTAGCAAGTCCCCTATAGGGCACCATGTATGCTGCGCCACAGGATAATGTATAGTGCACGCAATATGGATGGCAACCATAAGGTGGCCTATAGGGCGCCCTATAATGCACCCTCAGAGGCACCCTTATGGGTACAGTATGGCAAGGGTGTGTTTGATGCCATAAACATATGTCCAGTAAAATGTACAATGCTCTGGACAACCCTATCACAGAACCCCTCTGTGGACTTGAACCCATGACCTCCTGCTATAAAGGCAGTGACGGAACCATTGGGCTACGGCACTATAGCTCTGAGTAAGCGCCTGTGTGGCTGCAGAGAGCCTGCACGTCACCCCACAGACAGTCTGCTGCTGTAGACAGGACGGGGTAGGCCACCCGTACCCATGATGCAATGCACATGCAAATCAGCTGCCCACAGATGCACACAAGATGGGGACTGCACCCCAAAAGCTACACGGCATGGTAGGGGGAACTGTCCGTGTCCACCCACACAGAGCCTCGGCCTGGTGGGGGGCCTGAGCGTGAGGACTGCCGGCGAGGGGTAGCTACACACCGTCACATTGTGCAGGTAATGTGCTCACCCTGAGGGTGGGTGGTGGTGCCCAGGACCAGGTCCACATCAACGGCCATGCCAGAGCTCAACATCAGTATTAACCTGTGTGATAAGAAGGTGTTGCAAACTCATCATGGATACCCCTTCTGTCTTAGTTGGTGGTTCTCCCCCCCCCCATAGGTGGGCAACATACCTACCCCCCCCCATGACAAACAGGGTCTCCCATCAACACATCCCCATCCTTTCCCCCCCCCCCCTTGCACTAATGGCAGTAGAGTGGGCCATCAACCCCTGTCCTGCTGGGGGACAGACACCCTACAGGGCAGTCCAAGCAGCTCCACACACATCCAAAACACACTATCAGACAGACAGTAGGCCTGGATATTCAGGGGTGCACCCCAGCACTATCTGATATTCTCCTGCAGCAGGCCATCAGCTGCTGCACCCTGCAAGGAGCTCCATCAGGACACATACCAGCTGTGCAGAGTCTGCTGGATAGTCCTGATAGGATTGCATGCACCCCAAACTGGGGTGGCAGCACACACAGGGAGATCAGTCCATGAAGAGGCCCCAACAGGACACCCATATATATCACAGGAGAGAAATGCTATACAGCACTATGGGGGTGCCTAGCCATGCTGTCATCACTGCACGCTCAGGGTGAGAGTGATCCACCAGCAGCAGATACAGAGGTCAGCCTGTCTGTGTAGGTGGTGGCTGGGCATTACAATGTCCCAGCCAGTGCCCCATGCCCTGTGCAGATGCATCCTGGCCAGCACACCCTGTCTGAGCTATACCCATGGTACCTTGCTGCTCATTATGCACATTGTCAGGCCAATACTGGCAACAGTGCTGGCAGTGTGGCCTGTGGAGGGTGTTTGTAGCCAACACACACTGTATAGACAGACACCCCCCCCCCCCTCACCTATGCCAGCATTGTGCTACTATTGGGGGAGTCATTCGACGTGCCCACCACACCAGTCCTGGGAAGGGTACAGGCATGGATATGGTACACAGTACTGCTGCATGTCACTCCCCAGGGTGGTAAATACTGTCAGGGGCCAGACCTGGGGCACGCACCACAGACAGCCGACAGCTTGTTCTGCTGCAGCACAAGGAGCAAACAGTGCTGAGTGTAGGACTGTCTACCTGCCAGTACCCACATCAAACGTTTGTGGTCTGTGTACCGTGTACCCAGGTATAGGGTGGCATTGCTAGGGTACGCAGGAGCTAGATCTGGGAGATGCCCCCCCAGGGGGCTTTTCCAATGTGGCCTGTGGGTGTGGGTGCGTCTGGACCTTTGCCTCTTGCTTTACGGCAGAGTGTCCCTACTCCAGTCCTGGTGTTCCAGACACTGTTCGGGCCTTCATGCTGTCCCCTATGAATATGCATGGGCTACAGTTGCATAGCATGGGGGTGGTGCAGACATCTGCAGCACAGGCATCTGTCTTAGGGGAAGCATGGAACCTGAATGGTGTTTGGCCCTCCAGGACTGCATTTGGGAGACTCTGCTGGAGATAATGTGCCTGTTTATGGTGTCTGTGTTTGGTGTGGTAAAAGATAGGCGTATTGACCATGCCTATGTTCTCAGCAATAAAGGTTTGTCCTTACTACCACGGTGTAGCTGTGGGGTGAATATGTGGACAGGGTTGGCGGTAGCTGCAGCTGGGCTCAGAACCTGTGACCCTCTGTTCTTGCACACACTGTCTGTGTGCACTGCACCACCGTGTAGCCACTGATTGGCTGCAATCCCTGGGTGGTCCATGACTGTACATCCGACAGGGCCTGTCTGTTGCAGTGGACGGTGCCAGCCTGCACATGGCCTGGCCACTGTCCTCTGTGGCTAGCAGCCACTGCCCCCTCCACCATCTGAACCCTTCCGCCAACATGCTGGCATGTCCTTATCCTTGCAAAGGGATATGACCTGATTGCGTAGTGTAACCCCAGGACTGTATTTGGCTCACATGGTATAGCGGTCTAGCTGTTGTTCTTTAGCAAGGTTTTTGTGGAACGTGGGCCACCCATTACGTGATCATGACCAGGGACACACTTGGCCCTTGGCACGTGGGGTGAAGGCATGTACAGGCACATCTGTCGTACATAACCTCTACCTACTTAACCTCTACCTACGTGTCCTTGGCCCCTACAGTTGTGGCACTACAGGACTGCATTTGGGGGACGCGGCTGTTGGTGATGCACATTGTGCTGGTGTGTGTGTGGTGTAGGGTAAAATATGGGTGTTTGCAACATGCTTTTGTTCTGTGCAATAAAGGGGTGTCTCTGCTATCTGTGTTTAGTGGTGGGTTAAATATTGGGATTGTGCTGGCATGTGCCTTAGCTGGGATTTGAACGTGTGACCCTCTGGTCCTAGAGGTACCGGCTCTGTCCACTGCACCACACTGTGGCCACAGAGACAGTGCAGTCCCTGGAGATAGTAGACCTGGCAGGGTGGGGTTCCAAGACCTGCTCTGCACATTATTACTGTGAGCTCCTTCACCCTGTCTGGTGACAAACGTGCAAATATAACACGGGTATGACGTCCAAACAGAGGGGGATAGCATATTCCCATGCTGGGCAACAGTGCTATTGATGGTCAACCATAAGTAACACTCCCAGGAGGGGTCCAATACACGGAGACGTTTTTGGAGGTGTCTCCGCTCCGTGCCCCTTTCCAAACAACTGTTATTTTATTTTTTAGGAGCTCTGCTGGGTGTGTTTTTAACTTTTGCGCATTACTATACCTGTTCCCCAGCTGATTTACTATTTTAATGCTTTTGTTGTGGTCATTTCCTCTTTTTCATTGCAGTTTTGTGCTGTGCACATGTATCACACTGCTGACGTTTTGCATGTTTCCCCGGTTTTGCTGTACATTGCTGACGGAAATGGTTTCTCTTCCCTTTATATGCCCTCTACCGCGAGTGTTTCACTCGCGCTATTTTTTACATGTAGATTCGGGCCCGATACCGTGCGGGGAGACTCTCCCCTCCCACTCTCCACCCATTGACCCCGTCCCTCCGCCCCTCCGGAGCCTTCCTCCGCCCTCCTTTAGCCGTTCCACGCCTCTATCGGACATTTGCGGGCCCGCACTTGTACGGGGCCCGTTACTGAACCGCGTACCTGTGCGGGGGTGACACGCACGTGTGCGGGGCGTTTAAACGTGTTTCTGCGCGTTTCAATGCCGCGTTACCGTGCGCTATTTTGCGCCGCGCAGATTTGCGGACTTTAGTAAACATGCCCCTATGTCCTTAGAAATAATAGTTGTTAGAATGTTTGCTGATGACTCATGTAAAATTTTGAAAATATTCATGAGGTTCTTGTATTTCGATCTCATAATGATTGGAAGCCAATGCAATTCTTGAAGCAAGGGAGTTATATGATCAAATTTTGGAGAATTCATTATAGTTCTTGCGGTTGTATTTTGTGCCAATTGGAGGGGATGGGTAGTATGTTTTGGAAGACCTTGATAAAGGATATTTCCAAAGTCGAGGAGTGGTGTTATAACTGCTTGACATACCGTTCGAAAGTGATTTAGTTGTAAAATTGGCTTGAGGTTCCTAATGATCTTTAAACGATGGTATACTCTAGCTGTAATTTTATTTATATGGGATTTTAAGTTAATATGTTTATCTATGATTATACCAAGGTATTTTACTTCCTCGCTGACCTTTATGGGTTTGTTTAGTATATTGATTTCTTTAGGAGTTATTAAGTTCTGATTATTAAAAATGAACAACGCTTCTGTTTTATCTGGGTTTATTTTAAAGTTGTTAGCTGTGAGCCAATTGTTCATATCAGTCAAACAGTTATTAATTATTTCTGTGTCAAATGTATTCTGGTTAACTGCAGTGTAGATCATAATATCATCAACGTATAGATGGTAATTTATTCCATATTGTTGAATAATTTTACATATAGGTTGAATATAGATGTTAAAAAGGATTGATGATAATGCTGACCCTTGTGGTACGCCTTGTGTAATTGGGATTTGAGATGATTTTTTGTCTCCACATTTTACTATTTGCATATGATTATTCAGGTAGGATGTAAACCATTTAAGTGTGTTGTCGCATAGTCCAATATCTTCTAAACGTTGAAGCATTAAAGGATGAGAGATTGTGTCAAAAGCTGCTGAAATGTCAATAAATATTAAAAGAAAAACACTATTTTTCTTATCTAGACCCGTTAAGAGGTAATTAAATAAAGAAATAAGAAGAGTTTCTACATTATGAAATGGTTTGAAACCATGTTGGTGTAGATCCAGTGGAGCATATGAGTCTATGTGATCTTGTAATTGCCTCTGTACTACTTTCTCTATAACCTTGGAGATAAAAGGTAAACTAGAAATTGGACGGTATGATTTAGGTTCAGAGGTGCTTAATGAATTTCCTTTGTAGATTGGTCTAATTGAGGTTCTTTTGAGGACAGGAGGTAAATAATCTTGTTTTAGTGAAAGTTCTACAAATTTGACTAGATGGCAACTTAATTGACTCTTTGCACTTTTAATCCATTCTACTGGGCATGGATCAGTTGGGGAGGTTGTTGTATTAATTGTACTTATTATATTTTCAATTTGGTTTTTTGTTGGCATTGAAAAATTAGACCAAAGGTGTCTGGAATCAGAGAGTATCTTTGTCGTTAATTGATTAGGCTGTGAAGATATTATAGAGGTTAATTGATTTCCGTTTTTATTTATTAAGTAGTTTGCATATTGTTGAGGATCTATCTGGTGATTTTGACAAGGAGAGTTGTTTTTGGTAAGCTGTTTCACAATATAAAATAATTCCCTTGGTTTATTAGCAGATTTTAAAATTAAGTTTGTATGGTATTGTTGTTTGCGATTATTTATCAAATTGTTATATTCAATTAGCTTCACCTTATATAAAAACTCTATGCTGAGATTTGTTCTGTCTCCATTTACGTTCCAAATTTCTTAGTATACGTTTTGCCTCTCTGATATCATTTGAGTATCATGGTGCGTTATTCTTTCTACATACTTGTGCCTTGCCTCTGTTGAGATTTACTGAGGCATCAGAAATGACTTTATTCCAGTTGTCTATTGCAGCATCTAAATTACTACAATCCTGGTGCAAGTGAGGAATGACATCTGCTATGAAATTTTCTTTATGAAAGGCTCTAAATTTTCTTGTTTTACAATTAGTTTCTAATTGGTGAGAAGGAGGTTTTAAATTAAAGTAATAGATATCACATAATGATCTGACCATGGCACAGGAGATATTTTTGGAACTGAGATTTGGTTTAGAGCAGTAAGAAGCTTTGGGTGGAAAATCATATCTGGAATAGTACCATGTTGATGTGTTGGTAGAGTAATTGCCTGTTTGTAATCTAAAGAGTCCAAAGCTTTTAGGAAGGCTTTAGATTCTTTAGGCGGTAAGGAACTTAAATTGAAGTCACCCAAAGCAATTAATGGCTTAGGGGGCAAGCCGTGTGAACAAATTAATTCAAGGATTGCTGACAGTTGATCTTTTGTGGCATTGGGTGGTCTGTAAGCAAGACAAATACTGAAATGGTGATTAGATATCATCATTGAATTTGTATCAGATGAACTATTGATTATAACAGTTTTAAATTTGTAAGTTTTACGTGCAAGGATTAGAATTCCACCACCTCTATTGTGCTCTCTATGACAAGTAAACACTTCAAAGTCATGAGGAGTAATTTGATTGATAATAACCTGGTCTGTATCTTTTAACCAAGTCTCCATTATGCACATAATATCAATTTTTTGGTCTATGATGTAATCATATATAGTGTTTAGCTTGTTTTTACAGATCTTGCATTAATTAGTGCAAAACAAATGGGGGAATTAAGAGTTGGATTTTTGGTAGGTTTGGATGGGGGGAAAGAAATCTTGGTTGGTCTTTTGTTTTTCTTTCTATAGAGTTTCTGTTTATTGAGGTTATTATTACTCGCGTGCATAGGCATTAAAGGGTTTGGTATTAAATTGTTGGGTAGAGTCTGTTGGGTGAGGAATATCATACTAAAATATAGAAAAATGAATTGGTAAATTGTATGCATGTTTGCAGCTATTAAAACTATTTAAAGTATGAAGTTATCAAGACATTACCCTAGAGGGGACTATCAGTACCATTATACCTTTCTACTGTTATCCCAAGGTGGGAATGTAAATTAAGGTTGTATCTATGATACAGTAACACAAATGGTTCTATACATTAACACTCCCCCTATTTACATAAGAACATAAGATATGCCATACTGGGTCTAACCAAGGTCCATCAAGCCCAGTATCCTGTTTCCAACAGTGGCCAAACTAGGTCATACGTACCTAGCAGTTTCCCCAAAAGACACAGGTTCCACAATACGTGTATTGGGTCAAGCAGTGATATCCTGGGTCCCTTCTTAATAATGGTTTATGGACCTTTTCTCCAGGAACTTGTCCAAATCTTTTTTAAACCCAGCTACACTAACAGCCTTTACTACATCCTCCGGTAACACATTCCAGAGTTTGATTACACGTTGAGTGAAAAAATATTTTCTCTTATTTGTCTTAAATAGGTTATCCTGTAGCTTCATTGCATGTCCCCTAGTCTTTTTATATCCTGATGACGTAAACAATCGATCTGCGTTTACCCGTTCCACTGCATTTATTCATAGGAGGGAGGAGTAGCCTAGTGGTTAGGGCAAGGTACTTCAGGCCGGAAGGTCGGGGGTTCAAATCCCACTAGAGGACAGCAACCTTGGGCCGGAAGGACTGGGGTTTCTAGTCCCACAGATGCTCCTTGTGGTCTTGGGTAAGCCACTTAACCCTCCATTGCCCATGTTCCCTGTAAGTATTAGTGTATGTGTCTCATATCCCCATGTGGTAAATGTATCCCCCGATTGTGTTGTGACCGCTTTGATTGAAGGATAAGGCGGTATACAAATCTGTCTAAATAAATTCATTAATTTATAGACCTCTTTCATATCTCCCGTCAGCTGTCTCTTTTCTAGGTTGGAGCCCTAACCTTTTTAGCCTCTCTTCATAGGAGTATCCTTCCATCCCCTTTACCATTTTGGTGGCTCTTCTCTGTACCTTTTCTAATAACGCTATATCCTTTTTAAGATACGGTGAACAGAATTTCACACAATATTCAAGGTGCGGTTGCACCATGGAATGATACAAAAGCATTATTGTGGAGGAGTGGCCTAGTGGTTGGGGCAAGGTACTTCAGGCCGGAAGGTTGGGGGTTCAAATCCCACTGGAGGACAGCAACCTTGGGCCGGAAGGACCTGGGTTTCTAGTCCCACAGGTGCTCCTTGTGGTCTTGGGCAAGCCACTTAACCCTCCATAGCCCATGTTCCCTGTAAAATAGTTATCTCCAAGTTATAATGCCCTGTTCAATGTAATTTCAATTTGTTCAATGTAAACCGCATTGATGCAGAATAGCGTGGTATATAAGAGAATGTAAATAAATAAATTATAATATCCTTTGTTTTATTTTCCATTCATTTCCTTATGATACCTAGCATTCTATTTGCTCTCTTGGCTGCCATTGCACACTGGGCGGAGGGTTTTAACATGTTATCTACGATGACACCTAAATCTTTTTCCTGGGTGGTGGTTCCCAATGTGGAACCTTGCATCATGTAACCATAGTTTGGGTTGTTCTTTTCTAGGTGCATAAATTTGCACTTGTCCACATTAAATTTCATCTGCCATTTGGATGCCCAGTCTTCCAATTTATCAAGCTCCTCTTGCAATTTTCCACAATCCTCATGAGTTTTAACAACTTTAAATAGTTTTGTGTCATCTGCAAATTTGATAACCTCACTCGTTATTTCCTTTTCCAGGTCATTTATGAATATGTCAAAAAGCAGCAGACACAGCACAGATCCCTGCGGTACGCCACTATTCACTTCTTCCATTGGGAAAATTGGCCATTTAGCCCTACCCTCTGCTTACTATCTTTTAACCAGTTCCTGATCCACAATAGTACACTGCCTCCTATCCCATGACTTTTTAGTTTTGCCAAAAGTCTCTGATGAGGGACCTTGTCAAAGGTTTACTGAAAGTCCAGATACACTAAATCAACTGACTCACCTTTGTCTACCTGTTTCTTCACACCTTCAAAAAAACATAACAGATTAGTAAGACAAGATCTTCCTTGTCTAAAGTCATGTTGGCTGTCTCCCATTAAGCTATGACTATCTACATGTTGAGTAATTTTATTCTTTATGATGGTTTCTACCATTTTTCCCGGTACTGACGTCAGGCTCACTGGTCTGTAGTTTCCTGGATCACCCCTGGAACCCTTTTTAAAAATTGGCGCTACATTGGCGATCCTTCAATCTTCAGGTATTATAGATGATTTTAATGATAGTTCACAGATTACTAATAGCAGGTCTGTAATCTCATATTTCAGTTCTTTCAACACCCTTGGATGTATACCATCCAGTCCTGGTGATTTGCTACTCTTCATTTTATCAAATAGTTGTAATACATCTTATTTTATTTATTTATTTAACAATTTTTTATACCGCTTTTGTCCAAAGCGGTTTACAAAGAACAACATAACAATTATAAAAATTATTTTTACATTAAACATGGGAAGTCAACTTGGAGATAAATATGGGGTTGTTTGACAGAAAAATAGACTATGCACATAGCAAAGCAGTTATCATATATAGGGAGGAAAAAGAGAGGGGGTGGTATGAGCGGTCAGGAGGGGTAGGATGCTCCCGGTGTATCAATATTTCTTTCAAGTCTTCCACAGTATCACCTTTAAATACCACTTCAGTCATGAGTAACATCCCTACATCTTCCTCAGTAAAGACCGATGCAAAGAATTCATTCAGTCTCTCCGCTATAGCGTCCCCTCTTACTGCCCCTTTTACCCCTCTATCATCTAATGGTTCAGCTGACTCTCTCACAGGTTTTTTGCTTCAAATGTACTTGAAAAAGTCTTTATTATGTGTTTTTGCTTCCACAGCAAGTTTCTTCTCAAATTCTCCCTTTGCCTGCCTTAACAATGCCTTGCATTTAACTTGCCATTGCTTGTGCTGTTTCCAGTTTTTGTCATTTGGCTCTTTCTTCCATTTCCTGAAAGATTTATTTATTTATTTACATTCTCTTATATACTGTGCTATTCTGCATCAGTGTGGCTTACATTGAACAAACTGAAATTACATTGAACAGGGCATTATAACTTGGAGATAACTATTTTACAGGGAACATGGGCTATGGAGGGTTAAGTGGCTTGCCCAAGGCCACAAGGAGCACCTGTGGGACTAGAAACCCCAGTCCTTCTGGCCCAAGGTTGCTGTTCTCTAGTGGGATTTGAACCCCTGACCTTCTGGCCTGAAGTACCTTGCCCCAACCACTAGGCCACTCCTCCACTCCTCCTCCATGCTTTTTTGGCAACAACAGCCTCTCTGACCTCACATTTAAACCATGCTGGCAGTTTTTTGGACTTCCTTCCACTTTTCTTAAAGCGTGGAATACAGCTGGTCTGGGCTTCCAAGATAGTATTTTTAAACAACACCCAAGCTTGATGTAAGTCTTTAACCTTTGCAACTGCTCCTTTTAGTTTTTTCTTAACTATTTTCCTCATTTTATCATAGTCTCCCTTTCAAAAGTTAAAAGTTAGTACTGTGGATTTCCTTACCATCCCTCCTCCATTAATTAAATCAAACGCGATCATGCTATGATCACTATAATTTACAGCTGCATGAATCACAGCTCTCTGGTCTGGAAGAGAGTACCGTAGGTGGAATGCAGTCTTTGTCTTATATATTTGTTAAGGATAGTCAGATATTACATACTAAGATGGAAATGTTAGCGAACAGGGCCTGAGCAAAGAGTTTGCTATTTTTAAACTTTCTGGTTGTTCACTTGCTTTCCCCACTTGAACTTTTAAGGAAATATATGAGGGAAATACATGAGGGATGTCTTGTTGTTTTATGCTTTTGATGATTTGATTGTTATTTCATTATATTATCTCCCTCTTAGGGATTCTGGTGAACAGATGAGTGTGTATAGTCTAGAGTTGACTCAATTTTTAGAGTCCTCTGTGCAAGGTTTCTAAAGAACGACTCTTGAAACCACTCTTAAATCCGAGGCTGAGAATCTTGCTATTTTGAAACTTTACTTTTCTAAAAAAGCTCTCCCGTTTTGTGGATATCCGATTAATATTTTCCCGGATCTAGCAAAGATTACTCAGGATCATAGGAAAGCATTTTTTCAGTTAAAATCTAGAGTTCTGGCCGTTGGGAGAACTTTTTATTTGAAGTTCCCCTGTAAACGTCTTGTGTTGTTTTTGGAGTCCAAGTACAGATATGTCACACTTGGAGAGGTTTCTTAAGGATAAATAATGTTTGTATTGGGTTGGGTTAGAAAAAGGGGGTCAATATGTGTTGTTTTGGGTGGTTTTGATTCAATATGGTGTGTTCCTTTATGTGGAATTTTGTAGTCTCTTTGGAAACGTTTTCCTTTGTGGTTTGCTTCTTGTTTATTTATTTGTACAAAGGGATGCTTTACTTGGTTACATTTCATGTGATATTTCAGTAAATCTAATAAATAATTCATCACTAGAATTAGGTTCTGGCATGGTTACTGGTTGGATGTATGCTGAGCGGCACTTCTTAAATGTATAGCACTTCTGCTTACATGAATAGACACTGATGTCAGCCAATGCAGATGATGCAGCCTGGCTTTGGAAGCAGGGAAGAATTACTACTTTTCTAGTGGCTCCTGCCAGCCAATGTGCATATGCAAAAGCACCCAGGCGTAACATCTAAGGGTGGGGACAGAGAACCCCTCTTCCCAAGTCACTTCATTGGCTCCCTATCTGCTTCCTCATCCAGTTCAAACTTCTGCTGATGACCTATAAGTGCACTCACTCTGCTGCTCCTTATTCCCTTTCCTCATATCTCTCCTTATACCCCTCCTCGAGAACGCCGCTTTTCTGGCAGATCCCTTCTATCTATGCCCTTCTCTTCCACTGCCAACTCCAGACTTCGACCTTTCTACCTTGATCTTTCCTATGCCTAGAACAAACTACCCAAGTTGGTACATCAGGCTCCTTTTCTGGCACTATTCAAATCCAGGCTAAAAACTCACCTCTTCGAAGTTGCTTTTGGACTATGATCTGTTTAGTCTTTTGTTAACTTCTTATGTGTTTCCTTATCATACCACTAGACATATCCTAGTCCCCATTGTGCTGTCTGTCTTGACTAGACTGTAAGTCTGACGAGCAGGGATGAAGGGCTATAAGAGTTTTGCTGCATTGAAAACACAGTATGGCTTGGAGATAAGCAATTTGATGGATTTCTCCAAAGAAGGCACTATATGCAGAAGAGGCTGCAGGAGGATCCGAGTCCTTTGAGTAATGTGTTTGATAAGATGCTCTTGAAAGTGGATTTGAAAGTGGGGGTTATCTCCTGGTTACAGGGCTATACCAAGGGCTGTGCGAACGGTGTGGCTGCAAAGGGCGCAAGCATAGAAGGGGGCACTGATATCGTCTCTGGGCTTCCAGAAAGCTCAAAAAGAGTGAGTTACTAAATGTAGCTGGGTGGAAGAGGGGCACCAGATTTGTTAGTCACACAGGATGCATTTCTAGCTTGGTATAGTCCTGTTTGGCTATATAGCCAGTTGGTTTGGGATATAGAGAGATGGGAATTAGAGCAAGTGGTGGGAGTTTGGACTAGGGAATTGCAAGTGGATATGGATGTGAATGTTTTCAGTCCAAGTGTGTTTTGGGTGAGTTTATGGAAGGAGGTGTGGTATGGCGAGTGCTGCATTTTAAGTGCATGTACCACTTTCTACTGTATCTGCACCCCCTGTGGGCCACTAACACTGGGAGTGCTTGCACTAAGTGTGGCCTAACGAAAGCTACTTATTTACCCTGTGTGCTGCAGTGCCCCCTGATTGCCCACTTTTGGCACAGTGTGCATCTGTTCTTATCTGAATTAGGGTTGCAGTTGGAGGTAGATGGCAGGGCATCTGTTACATCTGCTTGACTGCTTGCCTTTAGGGAATACTGTGGAAATAACTTATGTTCACAAAGCCTCTGGCCACAAAGACGTGCATTTTGTTGAAGTGGGTGGGTGATGCGCTTCCTACATTTGAGGTACAGCAAATACAAATACATGTGTTGGTACAAATGGAAACTTTGTCTATGGTAAAAGCGAGTGTGAAGACATGTAAATGCTTTCAAGCTGTGTGGCACCCGATTTTGAAGATGTTAACCCCACAATGTCAAAGAATGGCTATTTTTGGCATTGTATTGTCATAGATTTTCTTTCTCTATACCCAATCCCTTGGCGCGCTTATATCCTCCCATGGATTTCAGTACCATCTCTATGCCGATGACTCTCTACACCCAATATTTCTCCAGCAGTCCAGACCAAGATCTCTGCCTGTCTTGCTGACATCGCTGCCTGGATGTCTTATCGCCACTTGAAATTGAACATGGCCAAGACTGAACTCCTCATCTTTCCCCCCAACTCCTCCCCTCCTCTTCCCCACTTCTCAGTCTCCATGGATGGATCCACGATCCTCCCTGTTCCCTCAGCCCGCAATCTGGGGGTGTTCTTTGACACCTCTCTTTCCTTCTCCACACGTATCCAGCTCGTAGCGAAGATCTGCAGCTTCTTTCTCTACAACATCAGCAAAATCCGCTCCTTCCTGTCTGAACACACTACCAAAACACTTGTCCACTCCTTAATCTCCTCTCGCCTTGACTATTGCAACATACTCCTTGCTGGTCTCCCCGCAAGCCATCTCTTCCCCCTTCAATCTGTACAAAATTATGCCGCTCAACTAATCTTTCGCCAGTCTCGCCATGCCCACATCACTCCTCTTCTCAAGTTGATTCACTGGCTCCCCATCCAAGCCCGCCTGGTGGAAACAACACAAATTAAACCTGGATTTGAAGAGGGCCAGGGAGGGTGCCTGGCGTATAGACATAGGTAAGCCATTCCGGCGCCGGGTGCAGCGAGGTGAAAGGAGTGAAGTCAGGAGTTCTCCTCCTACTGACCTATAAATGCATTCACTCTGCAGCTCCTCATTACCTCTCGTCTCTTATCTCTCCCTACATCCCCACTCGGCAACTTCGCTCCGCTAACAAACTACTTCTATCTAAGCCTTTCACTCGCACCGCTAGCTCCCGACTTCGCTCTTTTCACCTCGCTGCACCCGACGCCGGAACAGTTTACCTATGTCTATACGCCAGGCACCCTCCCTGGCCCTCTTCAAATCCAGGTTAAAGACCCACCTCTTCACTATCGTTTTCAGATCCTGACTTCTATCCTTCATCTTAACCTAACCCTCACCTCATGACCGAACTTTAAAAACCTTTTTGTACTTTGCACTGATTGAATAATGCTCTGTATTGTCATGACTAGATTGTAAGCTCAGACGAGCAAGCCTCTGATGAGCAGGGAAGTCTCTTATATGTATGTCTGCACAGCGCTGCGTGCATGGCACTATATAAGTGTTAAATAGTAGTAGTAGATTTATTTTCTTGCTATGTATGGGGGAGTGTTAAAAATATAATATAAATGGTTTAACCAAAAGGAGAATATATTCTGACTTTTCAAAGGTAAATGTTTACTGGACTCCTGGTTAATTTGTGTTTCCACCAGGCTATGACTTTCATGCTTTAAGAGTATGAACCCTGGAAGTACTCCCTTGATAGTACTGATACCCGCAGCACACAGTAATAAAGAAAGCCATATACAGGAGCTAGATGTGAATCTAAAGAGCAATTACAAGTTGCATTGGAATTACTATTCTCTCTTCCACTAGAGCTGCTTTAGTTCCATGGTAAATCCTTGCATGCTTAGGATGTAACATAACAAATGAAGGCTGGGGGAGGAGTTACCTGTTATGGTGGAATCTGGGTGACCTCGATCAGCGTTTCCATATAAACTGGCTATTGCTGCTGCCACCAGCTCTCTCTGTTCTTACTGGCTCAGTTGACGTTGGATACTTTTTTCACCACTCAAACATGAAGCAATTAAACTCCGGTGTGGGTCCAGTTGTCCCGATGCTGAAGCTGGATGATATGGCATTGAGCTTGGGCAATGGACTATCTTTCTCCCCAGAAGAGCATTTTTCTCTGACACCTCCGGCTGCTTTGGCTAAGGATTGGCTGGGGCTTCTCTCCACACTGAAGAGTGACCTGGAAAGGATCCTGGATGGTGGGCAGCCCTCTGAGGTCATGGGGACTGGGGCTGCACCCCGAGTCTATCCCCTTTCACCCTCATCCCACCTCCCCTCGTAGCAGAGCTTGCTTTCAATCGAAAGAGGCTCTTCTGTGCATTTATCCTACTGAGGTATTTAAACATCTCAATCATATCACCTCTATCCTGCCTTTCCTCTACATTCTGTATTAAGATCCTTAAGTCTATCCTCATATGCTTAATAATGAAGACCACTCTCTGTACTGAGGGGACATGGGATGAGGGTGAAAGGGGATAGACTCCGGAGTAATATGCAGAAATATTTTTTCACAGAAAGAGTGGTAGATGCATGGAAAAGTCTCCCATTTGAGGTGGTAGAGATGAGGACAGTATCTGAATTCAAAAAAGCATGAGACAAACAGAGAAGATCTCTAAAGGAAAAAAGGGGACTGTTGTAGTGGTCGTGATGGAAGGGAAGACTAGATAAGCCATGTGGTCTTTTTCTGCCATCATATTTCTATGTTTCTATCTTCTTTTCCAGGGCTGATCGAACAACTGATAAATTTTCAACATTTTTGGAGATAGCTAAAATGTTACTTTGAACTTGAATCTGCAACACTTGAACTTGCGGGACCAAAGCCTCATCCAGATGCGAGATAGTATCCCAAATAACTTCCAAGGAAATTTTTTCAGATCTAGGCAAATGAAACCCAGAAGAGGACAAAGGAAAGCCTGAGTTACCACCAGCCACCATCATTACAGTACCAGAAGTTGAAATTCCAGGCACATCGAGACCACTAACTATGGCCTTGACACTCTGAACCATTTCAGCAGCTGCTTCTGGATATACTTGGGGTGCAGCCCCAGTCCCCATGACCTCAACAGAGGGCTGCCCACCATCCAGGATCCTTTTCAGGTCACTCTTCAGTGTGGAGAGAAGCCCCAGCCAATCCTTAGCCAAAGCAGCTGGTGGTGTCAGAGAAAAATGCTCTTCTGGGGAGAAAGATAGTCCATTGCCCAAGCTCAATGCCATATCATCCAGCTTCAGCATCCGGACAACTGGACCCACACCGGAGTTTAATTGCTGCATGTTTGAGTGGTGAAAAAAGTATCCAACGTCAAATGAGCCAGTAAGAACAGAGAGAGCTGGTGGCAGCAGCAACGGCCAGTTTATATGGAAACGCTGGTCGAGGTCACCCAGATTCCACCATAACAGGTAACTCCTCCCTCAGCCTTCATTTGTTATGTTACATCCTAAGCATGCAAGGATTTACCATGGAACTGAAGCAGCTCTAGTGGAAGAGAGAATAGTAATTCCAATGCAACTTGTAATTGCTCTTTAGATTCACATCTAGCTCCTGTATATGGCTTTCTTTAGTACTGATACCGGCAGCACACAGTAATATCAAGGGAGTACTTCCAGGGTTCATACTCTTAAAGCATGAAAGTCATAGCCTGGTGGAAACAACACAAATTAACCAGGAGTCCAGTAAACATTTACCTTTGAAAAGTCAGAATATATTCTCCTTTTGGTTAAACCATTTATATTATATTTTTAACACTCCCCCATACATAGCAAGAAAATAAATCTACTACTACTACTACTATTTAACACTTATATAGTGCTATGCACGCAGCGCTGTGCAGACATACATATAAGAGACTTCCCTGCTCATCAGAGGCTTGCTCAACTGAGCTTACAATCTAGTCATGACAATACAGAGCATTATTCAATCAGTGCAAAGTACAATAAGGTTTTTAAAGTTCGGTCATGAGGTGAGGGTTAGGTTAAAATGAAGGATAGAAGTCAGGATCTGAAAACAATAGTGAAGAGGTGGGTCTTTAACCTGGATTTGAAGAGGGCCAGGGAGGGTGCCTGGCGTATAGACATAGGTAAACCGTTCCGGCGTCGGGTGCAGCGAGGTGAAAGGAGCGAAGTCGGTTGTTAGCGGTGCGAGTCCTGACATTCAAGGCCCTAAATAACCAACCCCCCACGCCCATCAGTAAACTTATCCACAGCACACCAGTCAACAGGAGCAGGAGGTCTACTTTGATGAACACACTTGAAGTCCCTAAGCTGATGACGAAATGCACAAAAATGACAGCCAGCAGGGCATTCTCCTTATTCACACCTAGAGCCTGGAACGCCCTCCCACCCGAAATCTGTGCCATCACAAACCTAACATTATTCAGAAAAGCTCTCAAACATCACCTGTTCCTAAAACATTACCCTGAGATCAAATCTGGAAAACGCACAGCCATTACCCTACCCTACTACACTGCCCTGCCCATATCCCCACCCTCCTACCCTGACTGCCCCATAGCCTCGCCCCCCATTGAGAATGGTTAACCAGCCTCTCCTGCCCCCCCTCCATGTCCCACTTACACACCCTCTGGCAAACGAACCATGTATGTCTCTCGCAGAGAGCTTTATAATATGTAAATAGTTCCCCCGGTTGCGTCCCTGTTTTGCTACCCCTGTTCATTGTAAACACATTGTGGCATGTCACTTTGTAGTATGTTTTGTTCAACTGTACACCGCACTGATTGTAATAGCGCGGTATATAAGAAATGTAAATAAATAAATAAATGAGGGTTAACTGTATATAGTTAAAACGCTGTTCTATGTAAAACCTTGTTTAATATTTGTTATATGTAAACCGCCTTTGATCTCTGGAAAAAGCGGTATAGAAGAATAGCATAAATAAATAAATAAATAGAGTCTTGTAGTGGCTTCTCACCTGCAGGGTTAGTCAGTGTAGGTTCTTCAGGACTGGCGTTATGTGGTCCGACCTTGATGCTCCTACAAGTACCCTCGCCGCTGAGTTCATGGCAAGGCGGAGAGGGCTTAGAGCTGACTGTGGAAGTCCGTGGAGGATGATATTGGCAAAGTCCAGATGTGGGATAACCAGGGCTTGGAAGATTGAACGGTAATCGGTAAGGTCAAGGAGAGGGCGGAGATGGCGTAGTGTTCGGATCTTGTGGTATATTGCTTTCATGATGTTTTTGATGTGTGCTGACATGTCGAGTCGCTGATCGAGGGTGATGCCAAGATAGCGAATGGTGAATTTGGCCTTCAGTTCAGTGTTGTTGACTTGTAGTGAGGAAGGTGGCGTAAACTTCTGATTTCTCGTGACGAATAGGATGTCGGTTTTGCTGTGGTTAATACGTAGGTTTTGTGTGAGGAGCCAGTCTGCTACAGCTTCAAAGCATCTTAGTACTGGTGAGAAGTCTGGTTGATCAATGTTGAAGGGTGTGTAAATCAGGATGTCGTCTGCATAGGCCAGACAATGGACATTGAAAGAGCGAATCAGAGCACAGATTGGCTGCATGTAAATGTTAAACATTAATGCAGATAGGGATGATCCCTGAGGTATACCTTGCTTTAATAGAAATGGTTCTGAAGTGGCGGAACCTGCTCTGACTTGTTGCCATCTGTCGCATAAATAAGATTTGCACCAGGCTAGGGCTAAGCCTTGTATCCCTTTTTCTTTGAGGTGAAGTAATAGAGTCTCATGGTTCACCGAGTCAAAGGCGGCTGCGATGTCCATAAAGATGAGGACAAATCCTTGGTGGATGTTGTCAAGTCCTGTGATTAGGTTGTTAAAGAGGGTTGTGAGGATGGTGTCAACACCATGGGCTTCTCTAAAACCATGCTGGGAAGGATCGAGTGGTGCTTCGGTATCGACATGCTGTTGAATTTGTCGTTGAACTACCTTCTCAATGATTTTGGCTAACAGGGGGATGCTCGAAATTGGTCTGAAGAATTCGACTTTAGATGGGTCAAGTCTGCTATTTTTCAACAGTGGGCGAATTGATGTATACTTTAGGCTCTGTGGGAAGGATCCTTTTGAGAAGGATTGGTTCAAGATTCTACTTATGGGTGGGCTGAGGTCATGGTGCAGCTCTTTAATCCAACTGGCTGGACAAGGATCATTGGGAGCAGTGGTGAGATTGATAGAAGAGATGATATCTTCAATCTCTTTGTTGGATACCTCACAGAATTTCAGCAAGGAGGCTGGCTGGGAGGTCACATGCGGGGTGGAGAGGGGAAAGTTGGTAGATTTCATGTTAGTCTGGATCATCTTCGATTGAAGATAGTTGGAATAGTCCTGCGGGTGAGGCATGGGTGGTTGAGCTAGTGCTGGATCACCTATTAGGGACTTTACAATACTGAATAGATCATGAGGTTTGTTCATTGAGCGTTTCAGTATCTCTGAATGGTATTGCTTTCTTGTTTCCATCGTTTTTGTTCGGTGACTTTGTAGGTGCGAGGAGTATACACAAAGTGCTTCGGGGGTCCGGGTGTGGCGTTGTCTCTTGAGCCTGTGTAGGTGGAGAAGCGACGCTCGCAGGTCTTGGGAGTACCATGGTGCGTGTTCATGTTTCGTTGCTTTCTTGCTAGTGGATGGGAGGCAAGCGGCGGCTCTGAGAGCATCATCCCAATTGGATACCAGTACATCTGGATTGAGGGATGCGTTGGTGAAGAGAGGAAGGATCAGCTCAAGAGCTTCATTCTTGACGATGGGCCGAAAGCGTGATGATGATGTTCTGGGAGGCGTACAAGCTGTATTGTTATTGCTGAAGTGGTTGGTGGGTATGTGGAATAGGAGAAGGTTGTGATCAGACCAAGGTACTGGTGTTATGGATATCAAACGGCTTCAAATTGAGTCAACAGCAATTTGAACCTCAGAGAACCTCATTCCCAAAGGGCTCACAATCTAAGCATACCTGAGGCAATGGAAGGTTAAGTGGCTTGTCCAAGGCCACAAGGAGTGGCCATGGGACTAGAGACCCCAGCTGTCAACAGGCAGGAACAAAAGAGGCTATCAGCAAACCCCCGAGTCAGAATCCAACACCACTCTGCTGACTTGAGCCCGATCGGAGCTGTGAGGGGGGAGGAGCAGCAGGGATTTAAATCACAACTGTCAACAGGCGGGCCCGCGCCTGTCGGGCCCGCGCCTGAGGGCCTCGCCAGAGGGCCCTTTGGCGTGGCCCTTAGACGGAGCCCGTTGATGGAGTCTACACCTCATCATGCTATGTCAGCCAACTCTGTTTAAATCAATACTATATTATCGAAATCGCAAGTAATTAAGTTATAACTGGTATTAATATTATAACGTCTCACTCACATAGTACACTGCAGTTATCCTGCTATCACTGTAACACTGATGTTATTTTATAGCTGTTCTTTCACACCATAAGCTGCAGTTATCCTGCCATCATTGAATCACTGGTATTAATGTTATAGTCTATCATTCTCCCTGTAAACTACAACAACAGTTATCCTGCTATCACTGAATGACCTCTCATTCACCATATAAGCTGTAGTTATACTGCTATCACTGAAACACTGGTATTATCACTAGCATCATTATCAAGTATTATCACTAGTATTAATCACCGATGTTAATGTTATAGCTTCTTTGTCACTCTATAATCTGCTACTATCCAGCTATCACTGAAATACTGGTATTAATGTTATATCTTCTCATTCATCAAGTAAGCTGCAGTTACCCTGCTATCATTGAATTACTTGTATTAATGTTATAATCTCTTATTCACCCTGTAAGCTACTATTATACTGCTATCACTGGGACACTGGTATTAATATTATAGTTTCTCATTCTCCCTGTAAGCTACAGTTATCCTGCTATCTCTAAATAGCTTCTCATTCACAATATCATCTGCAGTTATACTGCTATCATTGTGACACTGGTATTAATGTTATAGTTACTCATTCTTCACGTAAGCCTCAATTATCCTACTATCACTGAAACACTGGTATTATCAGTAGTATCTCTACCACAGGTAATTATCACTGATATTAATCACTAGCACTATTCTATTTATTGAACCTATTACTAGTTAAAACATAAAAAGTAAATCTAAATACAAACCAAATATGCATAAACAATTCCTTTCTCCCATCAATGCTATACTTATAAGTATCACAATCCTTACACTGATTAACCTAATAAAATCCATAGATAATAAGAATAATAGACCAATTCCCATAATACAAAGAATATCAAAACATGATAATTTAATACACCCATTCATAATAGGAACCAACCTTAGATCTAGACAATCTAGACTTTTATATATAACAACAACAAAAATAGGCAACACACCACACTCACCTCAGACACAGAAATACACAATTCTCACCTGCCAACTCATTAATGCAAGATCTATGAAAAACAAACTACCAATTTTTGTAGACATTATCAATGATGATAAACCTGATATCCTTTGTATAACAGAGACCTGGCTCAAAGATACTGACTCAGTATTCTTTAAACCAATTAAAGACACCTGAATATGAGATCTTCCACACTCACAGAACACTAAAAAAAGGAGGAGGAGTACTTATAATAATAAAGAAAAACCTCAATGCAAAATTAATATCATCTAATAATATAGATAATGTTGACATACTCACCATAAAAATTAAAAACATAATTATATCATTAATATATCGACCGCCAGAATACAACATAGATAAAATTTACAATTTAATTGAATTACTAGCATCATCCACAGATACAAATCCTGTAATACTTATGGGAGACTTTAATCTTCCTTCAATACCCAACAATCACTCTAATCAATTCTTAGAAATGATAAATAATTTGGACTTTCACCAAATAATAACTGAACAAACACACAATAAAGGAAAAACTCTTGACATGGTCTTCCTACCAAACTCTCTACACAACCTATATAACTCTGAATCCCTCTCAAACATTCCAGTCCCCTGGTCTGACCACTATCTTCTAAAATTCAATATAACCATCACCTACAACAATCAAACTAAAAGACCACAACGTCCTCAAACTAATAGATTCAGAAAATTCAATGAAGAAGAATTTCTAGATCAAATAATACCACAACTAACACAAACACCCACAAATCTTGAAGAATCTATCAAAAACTGGAACAATATAATCTCTAAAGCAGCTGAAAGTAATCCAAAACAATCACACCAAAATATAAACAACAATAAAATTGAAAAAAGACATGCTCCATGGTTTAATATATCTATCAAAACATTAAAAAGACAACTAAGAAAAGAGGAAAGGAAATGGAGACAATCAAAATCATTAATAAATCATGAGAACTACACTAATACACTACAAATTTATAAACAAACATTAAACAACTCCAAACAAAATTATTATTCTAATATAATCTCAAGAGCCACTAATCGCCCAAGAGAACTATTCTGTATAGTACAAAAACTAACAAACAAAACACTAAATTCTGATGAAATATCAATTGATATCTCCCCACAAGAATTAGCTCAATACTATATCAATAAAACAAAGCTACAAATAACACCTCTACATATTACTCAACCACAAATTCAAACACAAACAAAGCAAGCTACATTTGATAACTGGACCAACTTCAACTTAATATCAAAATCTACTCTCAAAACTACAATAACTAACATTAATACAACAACCTCATACCTTGATCCATGCCCAGTTGATTGGATAAAGAAGACTTTCTCAATACTCTCTTCTTTCATTCTACCCTTAGTGAACCTATCCTTACAAAAGGCTACTTACCACCATCTCTCAAACACGTTCAAATACGACCTATACTTAAAAATAACACATTAGATAAATTATCCCCAAAATCATACAGACCCATATCAAGCATTCCTTTTATGGCCAAACTTATTGAAAAATTGTACAAATTCAACTACAAGACTTTATTGACACATTAAACCTCCTTGATGAACATCAATATGGCTTTAGACCCTTCCATGGAGTAGAAACCTTGCTAACGATCCTTTATGACACAATATTAAGAGGTATTGATAATCCTAAACAAGCCTTTATTCTTGTTTTCCTTGACATATCAGCTGCATTTGACAGTGTTAATCACTTAACAATGTTAAACAGACTTCAACAAATTGGAATTACATCTACTGTTTATAATTGGTTCAAATCATATCTATCAAACAGAACTCAAACAGTAAGAATCCACACCCAAATTTCTAACACCTTCAAACAAACTCAGGGTCTCCCGCAGGGTTCTGCATTATCTGCGCTATTATTTAATATTTACTTACAACCAGTTTGTAACATCTTTAAACGTCACGTTTATTATCATATCTACGCTGATGATATAATGTTCTACCTCCCATTTGAAATCCCACACCCACCTCTTCAAAAAATAACAGAATGTTTCAATGAACTAACTGAATGGCTCAAAGAACAAAATCTACTTATCAACTTTACTAAAACTGATATATTATTCATCAAAAAAAATCAAAAATACATACCCCCAAACACGATCACACTAGATACTCATGAAATAAATACAAAAAAAGAAATAAAATATTTAGGTGTGATACTTGACAATAATCTTAATATGGATTCACATATAAAATATCTAACTAAAAAAATACATTACAAACTCAAAACACTAAAACAATTAAGACCATTGATTCATCTACAAGACTTTATTAATATAATTCATGCTATCATCACCCCACATTTTGATTTTGCAAACACAATACTTAATGGCATTTCAAAACAAAATATTAAAAAGATACAAATAATTCAGAACATAGCTGCCAGGATGATTATGAATATAAACCCACTTGAACATGTTACACCAATTTTGGCTGAACTTCATTGGCTACCTATTTACTCCCGAATCAAATATAAAATTCTTGTCACTACATTTAAACTTATAAATAATCTTGCACCATCGGCACTCAATACACTGATTAATATAGACATCGATAAACGATCCCAAAGAAGCAGAAACTTAAATACCTTAACAATACCAAAAGATTTCACAAAAGCCAGAAAACAAACAAATAAGAGAGCTTTCTCACACTCTGCTCCAATTCTTTGGAACAATCTACCTGACAACATTCGCCTGCTATCTGATATAAAGGAATTTAGAAAAAAATTAAAAACTCACTTATTCATATTACACTACAATACACCCTCAGAACAGAATACTCAAATAGATACAGGCTAACATTTATACATTATTATTACATACTCTATTTTCAAAATAAATATCACTAATACACTATTACCATACCACACTCTCATTCACATGATGATTATAGATTTAAACTAACAATGTATATATGTTCTAATATGTTATACCTTTAATGTTACAACATTCCTTGTAAATCATAATTATCTGTTCTATGTAAACTGACTTGGTATATTACATACCAATTAACCTACTGTTCCATGTAAACCGCACTTGATACTAGGGAAAGAGCGGTATATAAATAACTGTTAAATAAATAAATAAATATGCAGCACTGTACATAAAGTTGTAAGACACAGTCAAGAGCTTACAATCTAATCAAGATGAAAAACACATCGCAAAACTGGGGGCTAGAGTATGGCAAGATACACATAAGTAGTAAATGAGAGTGTGAGGGGCATCAGAATCCAAAAGCAGCCACAAAAGAGGTGGAGTTTTAGCCTGGATTTGAATAGGGCCAGAGAGGGAGCCTGACGTACTCACTCAGGTATTTTGTTATAGGTATATGGAGCAGTAGGGTAGAATGGCCGAAGTCTTCGGTTGGCAGAGGCAGTGTTTCATGCTGGTTGTACCTCTCCCTATGTATCCAAGCATCCTTCTGGCTTTCGCCACCACCCCCTCCATCTGCCTGACCATTTCAACACCATCTAGTGTGATCACCCCCAGATCCTGCTCCTCTCCTGTACACTGAAATACTTCACCCCCCCCCCCCCAATACTATATTGCTCTCTCAGGTGTTTGCAGCCCAGATGCATGACCCATTATTTTTTAGCATTAAATCTAACATGGGTATATTACCTCCCGATGGGGAAAGAGTCTTTGGGAGTTATACAGGAGGTACCTGGGCAACAGATGGACATACTGAATGTTTCCACTATCTTGTAAAGTTCAGATCAACATCAGATAGTACCTGCTCCATTGTTGGTGACTTTGCCTTGTCCTCTGGCCAGGAATGGATGCTAAAAGTGTATTTCAAAAAACATAATGTGGCCTTTTAGGGTCCTACTATAGGAATGTTTCTGGATTTGTCTAGGGCAGCGATGGCGAACCTATGGCACGCGTGCCAGCTGTGGCACGCGAAGGCCTTGCAGCTGGCACGCGAAGGCCTTGCAGCTGGCACGCGGGAAGGTCCGCAATCGAAAAAAAAAAAAAACCCTGTCTGCTGCCGCTGTCGGGGCCGCCGCGGCAGAATCGAGCGTGCCGCGGGGCCCCCCTGTACCCGGCAGATCCTGCCCTCCCCGTAGCAGCTCTCTCTTAGGAGCTACAGTCAGACGCGCTGGCTTGCAGAGCGCGAAGGGAAGAGTTTCCCTTTCGCGACTCCGTTAAGCCCGCGGGAGCTGATGGGAACTTCCCATCAGCCCCCGCGGGCTTAACAGAGCAGCGAGGGAACTCTTCCCTCGCGCTCTGCAAGCCGGCGCGTCTGACTGCAGCTCCAAAGAGAGAGCTGCTACGGGGAGGGCAGGCTCTGCCGGGTGGGTATAGGGGGGCCCCGCGGCACGCTCGATTCTGCCGCGGCGGCCCCGACAGCGGCAGCAGACAGGTTTCTTTTTTTTTTTTAATTTTCCCTGGGCTGGGGGGGGGTGGGGGTTAGGAGTGGTGATGGGGTGATGGGCTGGGCTGGGCTGGGCTGGGGGGGGTTAGGAGTGGTGATGGGCTGGGCTGGGCTGGTGGGGTTAGGAGTGGTGATGGGCTGGAGGGGGGGTTAGGAGTGGTGATGGGCTGGGCTGGGCTGGGCTGGGGGGGTTAGGAGTGGTGATGGGCTGGGCTGGGCTGGGGGGGTTAGGAGTGGTGATGGGCTGGGCTGGGGGGGGTTAGGAGTGGTGATGGGCTGGGCTGGGGGGGGTTAGGAGTAGTGATGGGCTGGGCTGGGCTGGGCTGGGGGGGTTAGGAGTGGTGATGGACACTGGGCTGGCTGGGGGGGGTTAGGAGTGGTGATGGGCACTGGGCTGGCTGGGGGGGTTAGGAGTGGTGATGGGCGCTGGGCTGGGGGGGTTAGGAGTGGTGATGGGCGCTGGGGGGGTTAGGAGTGGTGATAGGCGCTGGGGGGGCTTAAACTAAAAATTGAGTGATGGGGGATTAGGACTGGGAGTGGGCTGATGGGGAGGTTAGGACTGGAAATGGGCTGGTGGGATTAGGACTGGGAGTGGGCTATGGGGGGCTAGGACTGGTAATGGGTTGGGGGGGTTGCTAGGACTGGAAATGGGCTGAGTGGAAGGGGGCTTGAACTGCAAATAGCTGTTGGGGATGGGGCTTGGAATGGAAATGGGCTGAGGGGAAGTGGGGGGCTTGAACTGCAAATAGCTGATGGGGACGGGGCTTGGAATGGAAATGGGCTGAGGGGAAGTGGGGGGCTTGAAGAAGGGAATGGATGCTGGGTGAGACTGGAACTAGAAGGGAGCTGATGTTGGGGGAGGATTAGAATGGGATGGGGCTGGGAGAGTAAAATGGAGAGGGGAAAAATATTTTGTGTAGGAGGGATGAAAAATCTACAATTGGCCAGGTATTGGGAGAGTAATTGGGGATTGAGGATGGAGGGGTAAAATTTGTGTGGATGAAATAGGAATGAGGAAAGAGCAAAAGGAGAAAGATTAGTATGTTAAAGCAGATGTAGAGAGAGAGAGAGAATGGAAAAAAAACTAGAAGAGAGAAGAAAGGACAAAATGACAGCAGACGATGGAGAGTTAGCAGAAAACATGAAGAAACCAGAAGAAAATGGCTGGACCAATTGCAACTGAAAAAAAATGCACAAAAGGTAGAAAGATATCTCTTTATTTTGAATTTATTAACTGGAATATGTCAGCTCTGGGAAATGTGCATCATTAACATCTGCGCTTTGTTTGGTACAAGAGGAAATTCCTATTTGACGTTGCCACTTGTTCTCTTTCCCCAGTATTCACTGAAATGTATTGGTTTAATATTTGCAGTGTTGCCTTTTGATAGGTAGGGTATGGTGCTTTGTGAGTCCTGGTAATGCTGTCAGGATACGGCGGGTTTGCTATGGGTTCTAAATGGGCAGCGTTTGTAGTAGTTCCTAATGTGCCTGGCGGTTGGCACTGGATTATAGTAATGTAGAAATCTTTTAGTCTTTCTTTATCCATACACTCATTAAGAGACATGTTTACTAAAAGTTAGTGTATGGTAACATTATGCAAATATTTATGCAAATAAGACCACTTATGCAAATGACGTGCTGGCACTTTGAGGAAATTCTTTGGTTTTGTGCGGCAGTTTGGGCACTCGGGCTCAAAAAGGTTAGCCATCACTGGTCTAGGGAGACTGAAAAGCGGTGCAGGGAATTTTTGGTACTTAAACCAGCTATTGTTCAGTTGGGAGGTCTGTTCTTTTTAAAGTTTTCGTGTGAGTGCTTAATTAAGTTGCAACCAGTGAGCTATGTTTTCTATGAGCCCTTTCTTCTTCTTTCCTTTATTAATTCCAATCAACCTAGGTTGGGTAGTTTTTAAGCTGTAATTTTGTGTTTTTATCAATTTTCTTTACCATGCCTTGAGTATATTAGTAAGAGTATACTGGCATATAATCCAAGTTAGATAAATAAATAAAATAGAATTGAAAAGCATAGTGGCAAGACATGGGGGTAGAGACAAGCTGTGTATTGTATTAAGTATAAGAACTGGTATGCTCATGTACCTAGAATGGCAGAAAGGCAATGAAAGTAACAACAACAGTCACTTTGAATCAAGAACAATATTCCACACAAGCACCATTTTATAAAGACAGGAAGGTGCCTACTTGCCCTAATAAAATACTAGTGTAAACAGCATAACACATGCCTACATTGAAGCCCCAGAGCTGGCGTAAATGCCCCACCTATATTTTATAAGTATTTTTATAATCTACCTGCGTACTTGCTTTCTCCACCCAAACTCTGCCTATGTGCATGCCCACCAGCCAGTATGCACCTTGATTGATGGATTGATTGATTTTTATATACCGCGCTATTTGGCAATCAGTGAGGTTTTCATGGAACAAAAACAGTAATTACAGAGAACAAGTTTAGAACACAAACAGCAACATCATCGGTTAATAAGCTAACAACTGAAAGGTTAGACAGGGGAGTCTTGGGTCGTACTTGGGTGAACTATATACAATGTGAGTAATGGGAAAACAATACATACTGCATTTATCAGGATAAGTAGATGAGTCTGATTGAGGGGTTTGGTTGAAGGCAGCTTAAGAATCTAAGGGGGCACTTTTCCGGTGATCTATGTTATTTGATCATAATATAATTGAAAAAGATGTGTCTTTAGAACCTTTCGGAAGGTAGCCAAGTCAGAGGTTGCACAGATGGGGGGGGGGGGGGGGGGGGGGGGGGGGGGGGGGAGTTCCAGAGAGATGCTATGTATAGTTTACCTTATGCTAGTAGGCATTTTATAATTGGTCATTTACATGTGCACACGGCCACAAATGTATGGGAATGACTTTATAAAATTACATACCGAATGGCTAAGCTCATACGGCTGGCAGTTTACATACACCCTTGGCAGAGTAAACCACAATGTCCTGGCAGAGTAAATGTGCCAATTGGTTTGTATCTCTCATCATTATAATGTTACAATATATATGCTTTGGGGGTCATTCAGAACTGTGAATAGCGGGCATGGACGTTCAACCCCCGCTATTCGCAGGGAGCAAATTCTGTGACCCAGGCTCCCCGCACGCACAGAGGGCTTGCGCAGGGAGCGCCAAGGATGGCAATTGGGCCCTAGCAGCCACCCTCCAGCACACAAGCCATGGCAGGTAGGCCCCCTCCATCCGATCCCAGACCTGGCAGGCCCCGCAAAGAGTCGGGTGGCGGGGAAAAGGAGTTTGAAGCTGTGGCAGGCCTTGCAAGTTCCTGCTATGTATCCCGGTGCCATGGCGATGGGACACTGTGGCACCGGCATACATGCAGGAGCCCTGTGTGGGGAGGATGGGCAGGCACTTGGACATCAGCTGGCACAGAATGCTGTGCATGCCAGCCCATCCAAGTGCCTTGATTCTGCAACTGCAGGAACATATAGCTCCCACGGGTGCAGAATTGGGTATATCCGGGGGCCAGATAGATTCTACACATCCAGACAGCCCAGGTGTGCAGGAATCAGAATCGGCCTCCACGTAACTCCATCCCCAGCCCCTCTCCCTCCTTATAGTTTTCATCAGCAACGAGTATTATAGGAGACTGAAACTGATACTTAAAACGGCCTTAACAGCATGGAATAAGATACAAGCCATCAAGTAAAACAAGATAAAAAAAATTTAAAGGATCAAATCAGCAAAGAAGGAAAAAGGCAAATGCTCAACTACAGTGGGAAATACAAAGTTTTACTCCAGGAACCCTATGTTGATCAAAACTGGAGGTGAACTGAAATCTAAGGATGAGAGATACACCCAGGACAATAAGTTACAGATGAGATGGTTCACAGCAAATTTATTTAGCTAGGCTTATATACTGCTTTTCTACAAGTCAAAGTGGTCTGCATTCAGGTACTGTATGTATATATTCCCTTGTCCCTGAAGGACTCACAATCTATGTTTTTGTACCTGAGTGGTTTGCCCAAGGCCACAAGAAGCACCTGTAGGACTAGAAACCCCAGTCCTTCTGGCCCAAGGTTGCTGTCTTCTAGTGGGATATGAACCACTAGCCATCTGGCCTGAGGTAATTTGCCACAACCACTAGGCCACTCCTCCTCTTTACAGCACTAGAGGTGCCATGCAAGTGCTCATCTATTCTCTCGAGGCTGACAGCATCTACTCTATAGTATACTGGTATATTTTATAAAATACACAGGTACGGGGGGGCGGAGCCCGATGTCCAGCGGGATGGTCGCATAACGCTGAGGCTCCCGAGAGGCCTACTCAGAATCCTGAATTAATACCGGACAAACTTGAATTTCTGCTCTGATCTTGCCGGGGCATATTGGTGAGATGGCAGGGACCAAACCTACGCGTCTGGAATTTGGATCTCCAGCGGCTTCTCACGGTAAACGCTCCAAAACTGAACCCCCGTCCCCGCAGAAGGGGCCGGCTTTCCGCGAGGGCCCCGAAATGCAGCAGGAAATCCTCGCAGAAATTAGAGGGGTTAAGGACCTCGTGCAGTCAAACGGTGAAGCACTTCGAGCGCTGAGGGAAGATCTTGGTGTATTGCAAGGCAGGCTGGAGGGGCTCTCTTCGCGTCAGGACAAAATGGAGAGTATATTAGACTCCCATGCGGTCCGGCTGTCCAAACTCGACAAAGTTGAACGTCAGGTGCGGGCCTTGCAGAAAGAAGTGGAAGATGGCAATAATAGAGCGCGCCGCAACAACCTACGACTCGTGGGCATACCGGAGGGAGCGGAATTGGGAGATATGAAGGAATTTTTAAGTAAAATCCTCCCTTCCCTGCTTCAAATCACCTTTACCAAAGAATTGGAGATTGATCGCGCTCATCGTGTTCCCACAAACATAACGCTCAACAGGAAGACCCCGCGGCCTATCATCTTTCGACTTTTGAGATATCAACATGTGGAACAAATTCTCAGTGCCTCCCGAGCAAAGGGCCATATGGAGTATGAGAGCCACAAGATCTCCTTCTATCCTGACTTGGCTAAACCCACGGTCGACCGCCGAAAGCGCTTTCTGGAATTTCGGCCGAGGCTTCAACAACTACAAGCACGCTATGGCCTGCTGTACCCGGCCAAGCTCCGAGTCACGCTTCACAATCAGACAAGAACATTTGAGGACCCTGCTCTACTAGCGGAGTTCTTGGACTCTAAAGAAGCCGACTTGATGCGCTGACTTCCAGCATATTTCGGCCAGTACTCTCACATCCGCTGTACCTGCCATATTGGATTTACCGCAGCACAGTGAAGAGTCTGTCGAGGGCGGTTTGTTGCCTTATTTTGAAGATATATGGGACCTGACTCCATCTGCCCATAGCAGCCTCGACGAGTATCAGAGACAGTGTTTCTTATGGACTCTGGTGTTTCTTTTCTTTTATTATGTCAATATCTTCCTCTCTAGGGCCTCCTCCCGCAGACATCTGGTCGCCATATTCATTGGGGGTTTTGCTTCTTCTCTAGGTTACTTTGGTACATATTTTTCAGTATGGGTGTATTGGCTAGCATACTTAGTGTTTATGTCATTATTGTACAGATTCTGATTATGATGTAAGTTTTCAAGAGCTTTTACCTAAAATGTCTATTATTGATTGATGGCACCATGTCAGATTTTCTCATTGAACGTACAAGGAATCAATAATCCGATAAACGGAGGAAACTCCTAAGCTTTCTAAGTCATGAAGCTGCGGACCTGATTTTCCTCCAAGAAACACATCTTAATTCGAAGGAAACTTTCCACCTCAATATTAACTCTTACATGGTGGCCACCTATTCCCCAGCCGTTTCTGGGAAGTGTGGGATTGCCATATTGGATAGGAAATCTCGGTATGCTACTATTGTTGCGACCTGCTTAGATACAGCGGGTAGATGGCCCAGAGTTTACTTTAAGATAGGTAACTTTTAAGTTACATGTATATGCCTTCATGCTCCTAATGTGGATGACCCCGCCCTTTTGCTATTCTTGCTCAGGTTATGCAGGCCTTTGCCAACAAGCCTGGGATCGCTAACTGTAAATCACTTTAATCCCTGTGCATTGGAGCGTTTCCTGGAGCAAATTAGTGCGGGTCTCCCGCTTTGCCTCAGTTACCCTAACTTAACTCTCGTCTTTTGCACATAGCTGTTCTTATATTCCAGGAAAATAACCAAATGAACACAATTGCTAGGGACCAGTGTAGGTCTTGCCATACTGATGTGGGAACCCTTACTCATGCTCATTATGAATGTTCTTAATTACAGGTTTCTGGGGGTGGGTCTGGGGTCGTATTTCACTTATCTTACACCTTCATGAGCCTCTTTCTTGGAAAACTGTGGGACTCCGCTTAGTGGCGGAGGTCCCCTCTCTTCCTAAGAGGGGTTGCTCTTTCCTGATGTCATGCCGGGTATAGCCATATGTTTAATCCCGAGGACTTGGAAGGATAGCTCTCGATTTACCGACAATGAATAGTGAACCTTGTCTGCTTATAAAGCATACATGAGCAGATATTTCGGAGAGCTATTTTTCATGCCCAATTCATTATCGCTTGTCTAAATGGCAGATACTCAATGATCATGTATAATCTGTTTATTGCTTGCCATGTCTGTTTAATGTACAACCATCATGTTTCAGATCGCCATTAGGTTTTGTAACTCAATAATGTCAGTATACGCCCGCTTTGAGAAGGATTCAGTTTTCTAGAGAAGAAGCAGGGGGGAGGGGGGTGGCAGGGGTTTACTTTGGTGTATGTATCACATTCCATGTATGTATTGTCTTTTAGTTGTATGTCTTCCTTCCTTTGTTGTTTGTAAAATGAAAATAAAGCATTTAAAAAAAAAAAAAATACACAGGTACATCGTAACTCCACCCCACTCTACCCACACTATGCCTCTGGAGCACCTACACATGGCACATGCGCATGTAAGCACGTTCTTGCCACTGCATGTATTCTTTACACATATAACACAGGGTAATTTAATAGAAGGCCTTTCCTACATAGAAAAGAACCTTTACAAACAGAAAAAACCTATATGAAATTACTTCCACAAGCCCTTGTAGTTTTTCCCACATACCATTTTTCAAATGAACAAAAATAGGAATATAGAAGCAGAGTACCGGATATACCTAGTGGCATGGTCCCCTGAAGTCCAACTGCCATCATGCATAACTGATCATGAGCTACATATACCACAAAGAATTACAAGTAGTGAGAGATTGAGCCCACACAGAATTAATAAGGATTTTTTTTTCCAATTTCAAAACATTCTTTATTTTAATAAAAAATAAACAAGTATTACAATCAAGTCCACATCAAGGGGAAAGCTGATGGATCACCAAAAATGCAAGATATAAAACATAAATAATTTTAACCACAAGAATAATCAAACATAGAAATAATCATTAACAAAGTCTGCATGCAATGCATACAACTATTAGCCCTTTTCACTTGGAGAGGAAGGAGATAAATAAATCAACCATTTTCTTTACCCCAGGTTTCCAGCTGATTAGACTAAAAAAAGACATATTTAACACGATCATAAATCAAAATACATTTACAAGGATATTTTAAAAAGAAAGAAGCTCCTATCGCTAGAGATCGAGGTTTCAACAGAAGAAAAGCTTTCCTACGTTTTTGAGTAAGTCTACACACATCTGGGAAAATCTGAATTGGGGCACCACAAAAAGCCAAATCTTTTTTTGCAAAATACAAATGCAACACTAAATTTTTATCTGTACGAGACAGAAAAGAAACTAATAAAGTGGCTCATTGTGGGATCTCATCAATAGAGGACTCCATAAAAGTAGACACATCTAATGACCCAGGTAAAAAAGTATTTTCACCATCTTCAGCAACAGGAGAGGAGGTTTCTGCGGCTGAAGGCCATGGGACATAATAAACTGAAGAAAACTTAATAGCGTCAACATTCTCAATTGCTAGAACCTCCTTAAAATATTTATTTAACAAAATTGTAGGAGAAAGAAAGCAAGTATGGGGAAAATTCAAGAAACACAAGTTTTTAACACGAACCACATTCTCTAGGTTCTCCAACTGATGATGCATGTTAACACTATCACGAATAGAAGATGAAACCGCGGCCTGGGCCACAGAAACCTGACCCTCCAATTTGTTTAAACATGTATAACATTTAGCGATAGACTCATCCTGAACTGCAAACTTCTGCTCAACTTCTTTAGAGAATTGTGATACTTGGGAAAGAGAGGAACGCAGTGATAACTCAATGCGTGCAACCACTTCCCAAACATAATGCAAAGAAACCTCAGCAGGAGGAACTACAGGCGTAACAGATGAAGCAAAATCCAATGTAAAGGAAAAAGCATTTTTCTATCAGAGTCAGTCATCAAAGTGAACTTTCCTGCACAACTTGTGAATGATCTCGGTCTGTTTTATCTTCACCAGATAGAGAAACATTCTCAATTACACCTTCCAAACCGGGAAGGGCAGACCCCAGTGTGGTTAAGGAGGTCTCTGAAACAGTACTCACGGACTCCACCGTCGACTCCTGAACCAACTGTTGCGTCTGAGCGCTCTGAAAATGGCGATCCATAGGACCAACAACTTTGATGGCTTTGGCGCCCAAGACAGGGAATACCTTCTTTCTTCTTTTGCCCATGAGACTGTCCGATTACTCCTCTTGGCTCCGAAGGGGCTCCAAAGGGGCAGAACGTGCCCCTTTGGTCACGCCCCTTCGGGCAAGCGCCCACGGTCACGCGCCCGCGGGTCGCGTTCCACGGTGGGCCGGATATTTTATGCCGGCCTCAGGGAGGGTGAAGATGTCAGGCTCCTCCTCCACTCACAGTAGGCACACGAAACCCAAAGGTAACTCCAACAAACTGACCCGACGTTCTGCGGTGGGCCGGAGATTTTATGCCGGCCTCAGGGAGGGCGGCGACGTCAGGCTCCTCCTTCACTCACAGCAGGCACATGAAACCCAAAGGTAACGCCAACAAACTGACCCGACGTTCCGCGGTGGGCAGGAGATTTTATGCCGGCCTCAGGGAGGGCGGCGACATCAGGCTCCTCCTCCACTCACAGCAGGCACACGAAACCCAAAGGTAACTCCAACAAACTGACCTGATGTTCCGTGGTGGGCCAGAGATTTTATGCCAGCCTCAGGGAGGGCAGCGACGTCAGGCTCCTCCTCCGCTCACAGCAGGCACACAAAACCCAGAGGTAACTCCAACAAACTGACCCGACGTTCCGCAGTGGGCCAGAGATTTTATGCTGGCCTCAGGGAGGGCAGAGACGTCAGGCTCCTCCTCTGCTAACAGCAGGCGCATGAAACTCAAAGGTAACTCCAACAAACTGACCACATTAATAAGGATTTTTGATGAATCTAACCTGCTTAGTTTTTTGGCTTTTAAAGATCAAATATACTAATAGATTGCTATAACAGCAATAGGAGTTACTATATCAGCATTTGAGGAACAGTGGAGTTATTGTTCTCCATTCTTCCAGTACATTAAAGTGGGGCACAGATATATTGATAATGCTGTATTTATATTGTGGCAAGTTGATGAAGATTCTTTATTCAGTTTCCACAAATTAATCAAAAAACTGTGAATTTTCTATTTGCTAAGGAATATGATGTCAGAAGTATTTCCTCTTTGAATGTTTTAGTTTTCAGATAGACTGGAAAAAAGAAAGATTTAAGACAGCAGTATTTAAGAAGCCCACAGATTGCAATATGATTTTACACTACACAACTTCATATCCTTTGGCTCTTAACTCAAATTTAACTTTTTCATAGTTTTTAAGATATTTAAGATATCAGAAGTTATGTTCTGATATTTTGATTATAAATGTGAGTCAAAAATAATGTCCAAGATGATATCCATGGATGTGGTTAAACAAGCATATGGAAGAGATCTTTTTAATGATAGATCTCTATTATTAAAACAAGAGAGAAGTATTCAGCAAGCGTCTAAAAATATTTTAATGTGCTGAACTCCTTCAATGATTCCAACATACCATGCAAACATTGTTTGAAAATTGTAACGGAGGCCAAGTCTGGGGAAGAAAAATACATCCCCTCCAAATGGCACAAAACACAGTAGCCAGACTAATCACAAATAACCCTAGACAAACACACATAACACCTGTCCTCCATGACCTCCATTGGTTTCCCATAATACACAAAATAAAATTCAAAGCAATCACTCTCATTCACAAAATCATACATAATGAATCAGCCTCCTGAACATACCATCACTAAAGAAATCCTGCAAACAAACCACCTGTAACAGAAGCTTCTCTCTCTGTGCCCCTTCATTATGGAATGCACTTCCAGGAGAACTACGTAACTGCTCAGACCATGCCGAATTCCAGAAGAGACTCAAAACCTACCTCTTCCAAGACCACTACTCCCTGCCACCTTAACTCTCCCCCGCAATGACCTTGCTCCCAATGTCCTTTGTGCCCCTTCTCCCTTCTCTCTTACCCCTAACACCTTCTCCTATCTGTTTACCCTGATGTACCCTTCTGTCAACTTGTAAACATGTAACTAGTTCCATGTTCACCCATATTTACCCATGGCAAAAGTTCTTGTTTCAATTATGCATAGCCATGTTCAAATGTTCTGTTCCTTGTAAAACAGTGGTGAAACAGTTGTGAAACACTGTTACGTTATGTTCAATGTAAACCGTCTTGAATTGAAGAAAGACAGTATATAAAAACTGTCAAATAAATAAATATGTAGAATTCAGTTCAGTTAAGTTTTCCTAAGGTCAATGATGGGTTCCCCATTCCCTTGTTTCCAAGACTAGCTTTCCATTAATTTCTTCTTTCTCTTCTGAGAACTAGAGGAGTAGTTCTCTCCTCTGCAGCAAATGGCACCAGCTTGGTATCTTGATATCAGACAGGCTAGTTGATGGTACTCTTCCACTTTCTCAGATTTTTCACCAGTTCTCTTCAACTCCTTGTTCTCTGTCTGAGATTGCAGTTCACACGGGAACTTTGACCACGGGATTTCTTCCCTTAAAGCAGATCCAGGAACAAGAAATCCTCCCTCCTCACTTATAGAAACTCTTCACTCCAGATGCCACCACAGGAACAAACAGTTATAATGAAATGACAAGCTACCATGGGCCAAGAGAGTTCCTTCCTCTCTCATGGAATGGATTTAAGTACTTGTATTTTCCCAATCCAAGCTCAAGGAGCATTAAAATCAAGTGTACAATGTATTTCCTGCCCAAATGGTCTTACAATCTACTTTGTACCTGACACAACGGAGTATAAGCTGTCTTGCCTAAGGTCACAAGAAACATTAGTTAAGAAGCAGGATTTGACCCCTGGCTTCCCTGGTTCTCAGCCTGTTGCACTAAGAACTAAACTTCAACACAGCTACTCCTTCTAGCTTCAACATAAAATTCTCTAGAATTTCCCTTTGGTCAAGATATAAGTACTGTACAATAGAGGCTACTCCTAAGAGGAAGGCCAAAGCAAAATTATTCATTCCACTCAGTATGGTCTTCCAATTTCAATATCTTCTCTAGTTGGAGGTACACCCCTTTACCCATGCAATAGATATGTAATGGAAGATAAAGGCTATTAAATCTTTCAGTTTTCCCCCATACTGCACACTTTCATAGCCCTTGCTTCCCCACAGTCAAGGATCTTCTGAGCTTGATCCATTCTTTGTTGAATTCTGAAAAACCTTTTCCTCGTCCCTATTACCTCTCTTAGGAGGCTCCTCATATCAGGAATTAATGGTCTTCCCCAAGCAACCCCTGAAGCAAGCAGCAGGGAGAATTGCAATTAAGGAGCATATTTACTAATCGGCGGTAGCGGCTTCCATGTGATATTGGAGCCGCAGCCCTATTGAAGTCAATGAGGCCGTGGCTCTGATATCGCACGGAAACCGCTACCACCGATTAGTAAACATAGCCCAAGTCACAAAACCAGGAGAAGGCTACTGAACTTCCTAATATACTCATCTTGTCAGACTGCTGAAGCTCCACCCACCCACAAGCTCATTGGTCTTACAGGCTCTAGCTTTGATTGGTTGCCCTAGACTCCTCTGTAGCTCTGACTACCTGCTGAAACAATTAACTTGTTTCCTAACGCTCTCTTCTTTCCTTCCTGCCTGACTGCTTATTGAATTGACCTTCTGACTTACGATCTCAGTCTAGACCTGATTTTGCTTTCTGGCTGTGTAAATCCACTCACATCCAACCACTCTTCTATATACCGCAGTTCTACTTTGGTGATCTAATGTAAGCGTTACCTCATAAGGGCCTGAACATGTCAGTCCACCACTTCAGTAAAGGAATATTTCTCTATGTCATTTTTTTTTATTTAATCTTTCTGAATTTCACACAAAAAAACAAGAAAACACTCTTGCATTAGAAATATGAGGTTAAAGAGAAAAAGAACATAATACATCATGTTCATTCAAGAAAACTATATATCCAGAAGAAACAAAGGTTACTTGTTACGCCACTTCTAGCCCACATAAAGCAATGGGAATCCAAAAGAAAAAAAATACAAACAGGAATGCTACCGATATTCTACAAGGAAAACACACAGCACCATACAGTCAGTAATCCAAAAATCAGTGTCTATCTGCCCAACTCCCAAGGGGCCTTGCGCATTCAAAAAGGAAATTAACTGAGAAGGATACAAAAATACAGGGTGGCCCAAAAAAAGTGAGTACACAGAGAGGAGCACTGGCTCTTGCAGTAGAGTCCGAGGAAAACACAAGGAGCAAGAGTCGTGAATTGGTGAGATAAATTTATTGAATCCCCTACGCGTTTCGGCTTTCGCCTTCTTCAGGGGGCACACAACTAAACAATACAATAATTAATAATCAACAATTAAAAATAGAAATTAAAAATACCATAAAAAGATTAAAAACATTAATAATAATAAACGATAGTAAAAGCACCTACATGTACACAACATAATGCTCATGATAAAATAATATAGATACCGTAACATAAAAATTCCATAAATGATAATTCAAATGAATAAATAACTAAAAGTCCAAACGCAAGGTGGAAGAACCACATAGAAGAAATACTAGGAATAATACATACAAAGAAGTACAGCATCAAATACAAATTACACTATTTGGAGTTTATAACAGACATATTATAAATAATGTATCATAAATATACCCAACAAGTTATTATAAATTAGTGAAATAGTGAAAGGGGGAGGAGGAAGGGGAAAGGGGGGAAGGAAGGAAAGGAGCAGAGAGGAGGGAAAGAAGGATGGGGAAGGAGAGAGAGAAAGAGAGAGAGAGAGACAGAGAAAGAGAGAAAGAGAGAGGGGGAGGGGAAGGGGTAGGGGAGGAAAAGGAGGGAAGGGAAGGAGGGAGGAAAAGGAGGGGGGAGGGGGAAGAGAGAGAGAAATGAGAGAGAGGGAGAGAGAGAGAAAGAGAGAGAGAGAGAGAGAGAGAGAAAAGAGAGAGAGAGAGAGAAAAGAGAGAGAGAAAGAAAGAGAGAAGAGAGAAAGAGAGAGAGAGAGAGAGAGAGAGATGGCAACTGGAAATTGTCGAAATAAAGACGTTATATAGCTAAAAAAGGTAAATAAGTAAACTATTTGAGCTTTTAATTTACGAGATGTTCTCACTTTTATTGGGCCACCCTGTATATAGGAATTCCTGACAGCTTTTACAAGGATACTTTAGAAAGAACATACCACCCAACTGCAAAACCCTAGGTCTCAGGAGCAAAAAATCCCTCCTACGAGACTGGGTATCATTAGCTAAATCAGGAAATATACATACTAAATAACCCTTATACTGCACATTACGCTTCCTGAAAAATAACTTGAGTAGCCATTCTCTATCAGATATTAGTGCAAGTGTTAAAATACAAGTAGATGGAATAATCTCATTACAGAGGTTTCTAACATTGCCGTAACATTTAATAAATCAGCTTCCTGAGAAACAAGAATCTCAACTCTCCTACTGGCCTTACAACCAGTAGGGAAATAGTATATTTTTACCAAAGGTAGACAAGATTCAATAGGAACTCCCAACACTTCTGACATATAAAGTTTAAACATTTCCTTTGCAGAGGTATTAGCACATTTAGGAAAGTTAATCAGCCTCAAATTCGACAGCCTGGCATGGTTATCCAACTGCTCCAACCGAGCCTTAAGACAAGTAACATCTTCTATAATAGCTTCTGAATAACCATCCACATGATTAACTTGCAAGGAAAGTTCATCCATAGCACACTGTAGAGTTCCAATTGCAGTAACATTCACAGCAATCGCTTCTGCATTCTTCTGAGCCTGACCCTTTAATTCTCTGACCAGTTGAGCAAAGGCATCCCCAAGCTGCTTGATTGAGTTCCAAATAAATTCAAGAGTAAAGTGTTCCAGGCGAATTAAATCGAAATAAAAAGATACATTTCCCTGCTCCACGTCCGATTTTGTTGCCATCTCCACAGCCCCAACAGATTGTGCAACACCACGGAAGTTCACCGGCACTGACGAACTTTCAGCCCCAGGAGGCAGAGGGAGCAGTTGGTGCTCAGACCCACACTAAATCCGGAGAAGGCCCCAGCAAGGGTGAAGGAGTGCTACACACCAAGCCCGATGCCACCCCAACATCTCCAGAAAAAGGCTCAGTACCCAACTGAATCCAGGGACACAGTGACTCTGGGGGCATAAGATCCAAACTCAAGGGAGACTCTGAGCTAAACCGTCCCCACCTCTGCTGGCTGCTGCTCTCGCCGGACCACAAAGTCATCCATCGGGCCCAAGGAAATAGAAGTTGAAGTAAGCTGGGCTGCCTGAGGCTGCTTGCTCGGCCCACCCTTCCTCTTTCTCCCCATAGGAAAATGCTGGCAGAGCACTAATGGGTGTGTGCATCCATCTTGATTGCCGCACTATAGATCCTCTGTGTCATTTTTAAGTTTACTTCTATTCTGACTCAAATCACCAACAAATGCGTGCTTTTTTATACCTGGCTTATATATTTAAGCAATACATAATGAAGTTTGGCCCATAGACCATGTGGTCTTTTACTGCCGTCATGTTTCTGTATTTCTATGATAAAAATCCCTTGAAGGTTTGAGACATCCTCTCTTTTACTTTCCTGGGAGAGATAGGAAACTACTGAAATAGTGCTCAAACTGCCATTCCACTTCTAATGCAGAGCATCTTTAAAGGATCAAGAAGAAACTTTGATGTGACATTTTAGTAGGCCGCAAATACAGTTTATCTGAATCCAAGAACCTTATTTAAAATAAGGCCTCTAAAATAAATATGAGTGTACTGAATAACATTCTAAATATTTATGAACCAAGAGAGAGTTTATAACCAGGTATCTCATAGCAAATCCTTAGACAGACAAGGAATCCATAGCTGACGCATGAATGATGTGCAGGCCTTGAGCTTGTAAATACTGAAGCTTTGAACTGCAGAGTAATTCAAAGAATTATTCGCTTTCAACTGAGCCACGCACTACGTACAAAGAGCTCAGTTTTCAATGGTACATATTACACACATTTGGGGGATAATTTTATGAAGGGTCCCTACATTAAGCGGTGAAGTATGTATCTACTTATAGCAGTATTTTAGTCATTCAAACATGTATGTTACCTCATAAATGCATGAATGCCTCCTATAAAGTACCAGCCAGTGTGAAAATATTCATGTACTTTTCTTCTGGGTGTGCACATCGGCAGAGTTTGGGTGGTGCATGGATGGAGCATGCAAGTACAAGCATAGATTACACTGTGTAACACAATTTTTGTTACTGGGTGGTGACTGTTATTTCCTAATTGCTCGTAAGTTAAAAGTATGGAAAATAATTATTATTCTCATTAAACTTTGCTTTTGTGAACAGGAGATTGATATCTGTGAAATTTATGTATTCCCATTGTTAAAACAAGCTTACTTGTGCCTTTTTGTTCACATAAAATAAAAAAAACAACATATAATATTTACTTATACTTAAGTTATTTGAGAAAGACCATAAAACATTTAGAAGTGAGTAGATTTTCGACATTTATGATTATATTATAAATCACTTTCACGAATAAGCCCCTAGATGGAGTGCAGGCAGTTTGCAAGTATGCATGTTGATTATATAATCTTAGGGGTATGTTTACTAAACCGCGGTAAAGGAGCAGTCTTTTCCGTGTGTTAATGGCAGCGATAAGGGGTTACCCTGTGGGCATGTCAGAGGTGTTCCCGCATTAAGGGGTGCTAGTGGACACTTACCGTGTGGTAATAGCACATGCTGCGGGAAGGTGTCTGGCATGCACCTTAATGCAGAAAAGCCACTGAAACACTGAAAGGGGGACCGGGAAGCCATTGTAGAAGGTATGGATGCAAGTGCAATTGGTAGCTGTTGGAGTTGACTCATCTGATGCCTGGCAATGTGACAGTATGTGTGATGAGCATGTTTGACCATACAGCAAGCCTATGCTGTTGACTAGGCAAGATAGGTGGCTGCCTAGTGATGATGGTCAGTGTGGGTGTTGGCTGTGTCATGGGTGGGTGGCGGCGGCAGATGAGTCAGTGGAGGGGATGCAGCAGTGGGGCTGTGAAAGGCATGCAGTTCTAGATGCACCTGAAAGCATACATCGTGCTATAAACTACATTATAGTGTCTGTGAGGTGTGGACATGTATCCAGATGTACTGCCAGTGTGTGGCATGCCATAGGCCAGGACAGTGTCTGGGTAGAGACAGCATGTGCCTGATGTGGGCAACAAAGGGAGGGTTGTCCATGAATGTGCATGTGGAGCAGTCACAAGAGAGGTATGCATGATATGGCTAACTGCTGCAAATGACCCCTGAGGGCCATGGTGGGGCAGCTTACTGCCAGTAAGCTGTCCTACCATGAATCTCCCTGATGGTCAAATGGTGGGTGCAGGGTTCTGTCATGGATCATCCAAGCAGAGAATTAGCTTTGTGTGTGGTGGGTGGATATATCCTCTTTACATAAAGTTGGGAGGCAAAACAGAAAATGCATCCATACCAGTTGACCCAGACATCACTGACCCTTTGCAATGCACCGCAGCAGAGCCACTAAAGCCATGCTCACAGATGTTCATGATGGGGAATGCCATGTTGGGCTACCCAACATGTGACCATAATGCATAGAAATGTAGAAGAATGATTGCACACTAACTGCCAGTCATGCATTGGAGTACTGAATGGACAGGTAGGGACAGACAGTGGGCATGGTGAGTACAGTGCAGTTAACATGGGGGGTAGGGGGATTCATTCCACATGATGTCAATGTTGTCATTAGTGCAGGTGCAACTAATGCCATCTCAACAGGTCAATTTAAGAGCACCATGTGTTAAGGTTCTCATCTATGAGTTTACTGTTAGGAACATGCTGGCCACACTGTTGGCATTTCTGTAGAGGTTTCGCAGTTAATGCACATTAGGTTTTGTTCTAAACACGCTTTAGGAGCATGCTCTTTGGTAAACGGCCCCTAAATAGCTGGGCTTTTATACATTTTCAGAAACCCACAAAAGGGCAAGAGAAGGATCCATAACTATTGTATGCTTAAGCAAAGTAACATAGTATATGTCGGCAGATAAAGACCATCATGGTCCATCTAGTTTGCCCAGCAAGGTCGTAAGAGTAGGTACACCTGCCGCTCCGTCCCCCCCTCCCCATTCCTTTGTTTAGCAATTTTATTAATCAAATAGCTGAATAACCCAACACAGGCATGTGTTGACACACATACTCCTGCATCAGGGATATCTAACATAAAACAAAACATCATATGTTCAAAGAACAAAAACTATGGGGTATGTTTACTAAAGGGCGTTAAGGGAGCAAATGTGTTGTTAACACCTGTTATCACACCCTTGCACCCTTAGCACTGTGAAAAAACTGTATTAACGGGCTTTAAGAGCTCCTGCAACGTTAAGGATGCAGTAGGCGGAGAGTAAGCATTAATGGGGTGGAGAGTGGGCATTAACAACGGGTGTTACCTTAATACCTGTTGCGCTAATGTGTGTTAAAGCTCTTTAACGCTGGGAACCCTAACGCCAAGTAAATCATTGCGGAAATGTGGTATTTTGAGGGGAGAGAGCCTATCTAAATGTCTGCAATGTGATGCACAGACAGAGGAGCCCAATATAGTGATAGTAGTGCTTCATTAGCAGCAACAGCATAGTGCCCAAGTATGAAAGGGCAACATGTTGATGATGCAAATGGGGTAAAGGAGGGGGGTTTCTGGGGTTCAAGGCAGACCAGGCAGCTGCCCAGATGGCACATCTGTTGTGTCCATCATGATTCCACATGAACATTGGTCAAAAGAAACCCCCCACAAATTCAATGACAATATAATCAAGAATCAGGTACCCAGTCGTTGAAAACTTCAGCCAGTAGCTAACACTGGCACTATACTCCACTACGTAATCACAATTTTTGTCAGGGACCATCGGCCTGAGAGGGAGGAGGAAAACCTTTCCCCTCGATGCCGAAAGAGCCCTTTTATTCAAACGGGCCATAGCGTACCCAATTTTTGAAGTAAAACATTCACTTATCTTGAAGAGAGACAATTGTTATCTTCCACAGGCAATTCAAGTCATCCACATTTTGCCATGACATGACATGCATGTTTTGGGCCCCTCCAGGTCCTGGATCAAGTGGTATCCTGCTAAACCAGTGGCCCGTTTGAATAAAAGGGTTATTTCGGTGTCAAGGGGAAAGGTTTTCCTCCTCCCTCTCAGGCCGATGGTCCCCGACAAAAATTGTGATTACGTAGTGGAGTATAGTGCCAGTGTTAGCTACTGGCTGAAGTTTTCAATGACTTGGTACCTGATACATGGACAATGGTGGCATACAGACATGCTGCTGCTTTGGAAAGGTGATGCGCCACATGAGGCAGGCCAAGGTTTCCTGGCATCCTAGGCAGGGACCCCGGCCGGCCCCCCCCCTCACTGCCGCTGAAGCCAGCTCCAGAGGAAGAGGACGATAGCACCAGCAGCTGTAGCGCTACAGGGAGATGCAAAATGCAGGTGCCCTGGGAAATGCCACAGCTGCAGCTGCCTGCCTCCCCCAAGATTTATCAGAAGCAGGTGGTGATGGGGTTCTCGCAGCAGCAGTTATTTGGGGGATGGCATGTCCATCAATGTGAGCCTCTGCCACACCCATCTGGACCTGGTGCCCTAGGGATCTGCCAAAGCCACATGGTGGACCGGTCGGTACTGCGCACCACCCCCACTGACAGCATGCTGGCATAGCAGCATGGTGTGGGGGTGTCGGCACATGTGCAGCGGCACCTGCCTGCAGCAGATACCCATATCATGGTCTTGTGTGCCGATCGCATCATGTGCCCAGTACTGCCTAATGGGTAGCATGTCAGCCCCAGGAACTGATGTATCCATATGGCAGTTCTGTAGTTCAACACACAAAGTCATTGTTATATATGAGTGACAGGTTGCGGGTTCAAGGACCCTGCTCTGGATTGTGTATTGCATGTCTCTGTGGATAAACTTTAGCCTACAGTGCAGGTACAGCATCAGCATGTGCAAACCTGAATGAATTGGCCAGCAAGGGTACAGACACCCATCAGTCATACAGACAGACTCCACTATCCACAGCTGCATGGAAAGCCAGCCTGATAGCACCAGCACACTGAGTGGGCATTAACAACGGGTGTTAATGTCAGAGGGTGCTACTAGTGTTATCAATGCTTGAGCTGATATGGAGACCAAAGTGGCAGGCAGGAATGCCAACCATCCCCACTTTTGCACAGTGTGGCAATGCGAGTATGTGTATGTGTGTGTATCTCTTCAGAGTTCTGTGGCCTTCTGCACTGCACTACACTGTGCCTCTCGTTGCCTAGGCTGATCCCAGTGTTAGTCTGCAAATGTGCATGATGAGGAGAAGAAGATTGTGGGTATGGCCATAAACAGAGTGGTTTACCCAAGATGTGTCTGCATCAGAGGTAGAGTCAATGGCTGAGACTTTGTAGTGCTTGTCTGCCACATGCATGGCCTGGGTGGCCACAGGAGTTCATGCTGTGAGGACACTCTCACTCTGACCAAGCTGTAACCATGGCATGGCTATGTATCCACATAGCGCTTCACTGGTTTCAGTCTTTCCTGTCCTCACATTCCATCCCAATGCTTTGCGGTTCTGCCTCATCCCCCTTTCCCCCCCCCCCCTCCACTTGTGGCGCTCCCCAGGGCTCAGTTCTGGCCCCCCTCCTCTTCAGCATTTTCTTAGCCCCCCCCCCCGCCCCCCACACTACTAACCCAGCAACTTGGTATCTCTACCAACTTTTATGCAGACGATATCCTCCTTCTCTTTCACACAAACACTCGTTCATTCAAATCGTCTCTCTCTCAATCCCTCCAAATGTTCCGCAATATGGCTCACCTTTAATATCCCTTGACCTACAATAGCCCCTTCTCTGTCCCACTCCCCAGTCCCCCTTGTTCACTCCTTCCGCTATCTTCGGGTCATTCTAGATTCCTCTCTGTCATTTCAAGGCCACATTTCCTCCCTTGTCCAACGGTCTTTCTTCTTCCTCCGCCGGATCCATGCTCTTTGTTCTTCTCTTGACTAGCACTCCCTTACTACCCTCCTTCTACCACTCCTAATTTCTAGAATAGATTTTGCAACAGTGCCCTTGCCAGTCTTCCAAACTACCAAATTTTCATATCCACTGACTAGGCAATCCATACAGGCAAACCACAATATTTGGCTGATCTACTTCATTTTCATTCCCCCCACCATCTCCTCAGATCCCTCCACACTCACCGCTTGGCTCTCCCTCATTTTCCCGTGAGCATTTTGATAAATGCATCATTCCACTTTCTTTTTCCTTTATCCTGCCCTATGGAATTCCCTACCTGCCTCACTACATGCAGAGACCTCCTTTCTCCGGTTCAAATCTCGGCTAAAACCCACCTGTTTCAGTTGGCTTATGACCTTCCCTCCCCTTCCCCTGAGCAGTCTCTCCCTCAGCTCGCTCCCTTCTTAGTCTAAGTTCTTCTCCTCTCCTCCCTGTCCGCCCATTGCTCTCTTCTCCATTTTCTTTCTTTTCTGTCCTGTCCTATATATGATTGGCATTCTATTCCTTTTCCTTATTTTAATTTAGAACTTTATAAACCCCTCTGATGCCTTGCTGCCTAAGGCGGTATATCAAATGACAATAAAGATAAAGATATGCTACTCCAGTGATGTGGGTGCACTCCCTGTCCTGGGAGGCCAATCACTGTGCCACATGCTGGTGTTCATGCAGTTTGTCCCAACCCAGGGTGCACATGCAGTGTGTGCTGACTAGCAGATTGGCCCCATTTGGTATGTGCATGGCTGAAATAGCCTTGTGGAGGGCAGCAGTTGCAGTCTAACTGTGCTTGCTGTGGTGGACTGGTAGCTCCAGATGGTTGGGACAGGAGCCATTCCTGCCCTGCTCACAGTGGTTCTAGCAGGACGGTACCAGCAGGCCTAGTCAGCCCCCACTGCAGTTGGCATGCATGGCACCTGCTGCTGTAACAGTGAGCAATGACATGCTGTTCTAGGAGGGTCCCTATCCATCCCCCCCCCCCCCCCAGATATGAAAGCCACCTACAACATATTACAATTCTGTAGTAAACAAGGAGACTAGTACAACACACTACAGACAATAACTGCCACACACATTAGCAGTAATGTGGATCTTCAATACAGTCAGCAGAGACCATCTCTAGCAGTGCAAGCTCTGAGGACTAGAAGCCGGGCACCTATCCTCATCCTCAGGGTAACTGCAGAAACTGCTCAGTAGCATGGTTTGTAGCTGATCTGTGATTGTATCACACACTGTCAGTGCATCTTACTGAGCTGAGGTAATGGATCAGTGCATTCTCCATTTGGTGATCAGCTACAGACTGCTGTTCCGCATGTGCACTGCATCATGGGTACTGGAGGGGCTAACCTATAGAGGCACACAGCAGACATTTTAGGCAGTGACCTGCAGTCTCTTTGTATCCAGCCATTGTTATGCTGAATGATATGGAGGTGTAGCCTACTGGTTAGTGCAATGTCCCCATGAACAGCGGAAAGGGTTTTGATTCCTTACTTTTTTTTTTGTGACTGTGGGCTACTCAGATCATTTTCATGCCTGTAACAGTCAGGGCTCTGTTGCGACTGGCAAACACACAGCCTTATAGTTTGTTATGCATTCTGCCCACAATTTGGGCCAGCAAACAGATTATTCGCCATCATGCCCTTTTGAGAGCATGACTTTATTGGCTGTGCTACAACACATTGCAGGGGGTCATATATGTTCACCCTGCAGAGGGCTGGCAACTACTGAGAGGTGTGGCATAATGGTTATGGCACAGGATTGGGATCCAGGATACCAGGGTTTGAGGCCCACCAGCACTCCTTTTGTGACACTTTGGAAGGTTTTACTGTACAGTTTAATGTATGCAACAACCTTCATGGCTTGCCTGCACCTTCTTCTGACCTTGGGCAGGTCACCTAACCCTCCATTGCCTCAGCTGACTCCAGGTTCTTACAGTCCCTGTTTTTTATCAGACATTACAACCTTTTCGGTACAAGGTATCCAACGTGACTGCACTGATGCAGTGGTATACTAACAGGCAGTTGCATGCATATAGCTGTGACCTGCTTGTGCAACATGAGTCATGTATGCCATAATGACTGTGACTGTGTAGCTTTGGCTCCATCACATCTGTGCAGTACATGCACACACATCCTGCTCCTTGGTTAGCCACCTGCAGATATCACCTAATGTCTGTATGTACCCCATTTGCCCAGTTTGGATGACACCTGTGCAGTTGTTATCTGTACATCTTTCTGGGGTGTTGTATCGTGGCTGTGTGACTGGGACAGGTGTGAGACCCATATGTCTGTTATCAGGCCTTCCATGTGGCAGTGGTACACATTTTCACATAGAGTACAAATACTGTGGGGATGGCACCTATTGCACACCGGTGCTGCCAGCCCATACCATCCTCTCCTCTACCACCATCCTTCCTTCAGCCCATCCATCCACTTTTGTTGGCCTTGTGCAGTCATATCATCTTGTGCAGGCCACTACACTATGCCCTACACAGGTACTCTTTTCAGCATTTTGGCTCTTCACGCATGCTGTCCTGCACTGATCTGCACATCACCACTCCTACTCTGTCCTCCTGTCGTTGCACACATCCTGCCACTGCTGACTCCACTGGGGGACATGTCTTCCCCATCCTATGCCACACAATGGCATTGTGCCATTTTACATTGGCACCACCCTGTGCTTTGGTACAGCTGCCTCCCACATACTCATACAGTTTACTGACTGCCACATAGGGTGTTCACGGATCTGGCATGTCCATCTGCTCCCACCTGTCCTTCCATCCATCACCTTTACATTGACTTTCCTTGGTGCTCCTTTATCCAGTGTTAGGGTTACAGCCATTTTGACACGTTGAGGTGCATTCTTGACATCTTAACGCCCAATGTCCTGTTAACGCACATTAAATGGTCCATAGCGCCCTTTATGACGGAATGACTCCTACCTGCCCAGCACCCTTTACGCATGTAATACCTTTTACAACTAAATTAATGCCTGTTACCTTAACACCTTTTAGTAAACATACCCCTATGTGAATGAAAATATAGCACAATGATTTCAAAGAACAAAAATAATGAAAATACAAATCTATCACAGAAAACCATAATCTAAAGCTATCTAAAAATGATATATAAAACATTACAAAAAATATATATCCAATAAAAACAAATCATAAGAAAAAGGGTCCAAACAGAAAAGGACAGAGATGACACAAATATATACTGTCAGTATGCAATAACATAAGGAAAACAAGTAGAATGAAAAAATGCCTTGTCAAAACAAAACAAATCGTGAATACTGACTTTTGAACCCAGTGGAGGAGCAAAGGGGAAAGAAGAAGAAGGGGGGAGAATAGAAAGATGGAGGGGAGAGAGGATTAAGGGAGGAGGGGGAAGGAGAGAGAAGAGGGGAGGGAAAAAAAATCCATGTATTTTAAAAATAATAAATTATCTATATTATGAAATCAAAATGAAAAGGAAAGGAAAGGAATATGGTACCTTTAAGTTATGTATCAACTAAATATCTTAAGGCATCTCAAAAAACTCACTAATCAAAACAGTTCATTCAGCGCATTACAGCAGCCAGCCAGCATCTCCTGAAATGTTAAACTATCAGCTTGAAGTAAGGGAAACACTTTTCATGATGAAACTCTGTCACACAACCCAAAAAAACTTTTAAGAAAAAGTATCATATTCCAGATAGAATTGTGTTGCATCAACGTGTTACCTTACAGTGATAACCGCTATCTGTTGGGAATGGTATGCTTCTTACAGAACAGAAGCATCAAAGACTCTGGGGGTTATAAAAAAACTAATATGTAAGCATGAATCAGCTTTGATATACAGCTTAATGACACAAACCCACTGGAGTATGTTGCTATGGGAGCTCCCAATGCAAAAGTGCAGTAAGGTTTTGCACTTATTGCATCTTAAGTGTAAAACTTAAGGTATGGAAAGTGTAAAGCCTGTAGGGTAAATGCAGAGGCGTGGCCAGTATCTGCCCTGCATTTAGCATAGAGGACAGACATTTACACCACTGGCTTGCGTTCCCCATGGTGCCGTCTCATGATATTCCCTTACCATTCCCCCTAGATGTATCCCATGTCTACAACTACTGTGTTGTCTGTCTTGACTAGATTGTAAACTCTGATGAGCAAGGAACATCTTTTACATGTGTCTGTGCAGAGCTACGTACATCTAGTAGCACAATACAAATGTTCAGTAATAGTAGTACAGCTAGGGGTGAGTCCCTAACAGTAGTATCATGCACTCAGTATCATACCTAGCTCTGTGCAGGAGGTGCAGCCGCACAGGGCGCAAAGGCTTAGGGGGCACATTTCGGCTGCCTGCTGTTGCCCTGCCGCCACCACTTTTTGTTCTCTCAGAGGCGGCAAGACAACAGCAGACAGCCAAAATGCACCTCCTAAGCCTTTTCGGGTCTTTCTGAAGTTCTGGTCCCTCCCTCTTCTGAAGCGACATCAGAGCAGGGAGGGATCAGAACTGCTGCTGACGACTTGCACGTCAGGCATGCCCCCTCCCCATACCTCCATACAGCCTCTGCCTGCTCTTGCCCTGCTGCCGCTGCTGTGGAGAAAACAGAGAGCAGCAGTAGCAGGCCAATGGCTAGACAGAGGTATGGGGAGAAGGGGGGGCGCACACCCGATGTGCAAGTCACACAGGGCGTGATTTTGGCTCGGTATGGCCCTGTATGCACTACTGCTTGGCATTACTGCATCCATTTTGAAACCTACAGCAGCCAGGGAAGGAGTGGAGGGGACCGCTCTGGTGCACTTCGACCAGAACAAGTCCAATAGGTAAGACCTAGAGAAGGTCAGGAGGGGGTCTTTGGGAGGGCCTTCTATTTGGGATAGTTTCACAACACGTATCTTGGAAACTAGTTATTCAAGAATGCAATCTTTTTATGACTTTTCACATGTCAATATTCTCTTTATATTGCGCCATGAGAGAAATAATTTTCATCCGCTAGGTGACGCTAGTGATGAATTGCAGCACAGAGTACCAGTGGGGTCATTTTTTACCCCAGTTGCTTACGTCCGGTTTGGATTGTGATACAATTTGCAGTTTTGTGAATTTTTTGATCTGACAAAGGTATTTATCATTAATTATGTATCATTTATTTTTTGTACTCTTATTTTATGAAAATTACACATTTTCTGTAATTGATATCATACGTTCTCTCATTATTTCCGATGAAATCTAAAGGCTTTCAGCTCGTTCATTACGATTATTGTACACCTATAGTAAAACTGCTTTGCATTTTATTCAACTTTATCTTTATTTATTTTAGGTTATTGTTTATGATGTCAAAACGAAAGTATTCAGCTGCCCAAGTAAGAGAAATATTGCAACGAGATGCTGACAGTGACGGCTCTGAGTCGTCTGATGATGCAGCATATTCAGCAAGCGAAGAAGCATATCAGCCAAGTTCGGGCGATAAATCTGATGATGACAGTCATGATTCAGATGGCGACAGCAGTTGGTCGCCAAGTGAATGTGAGACTGATGTTGAGCTGGTAACATCGCCTGCAGCAAAGAGTAAAGTTACAGTTCGAGGCAAAGGTTGAGGCTGTGCTGGACGGGGAAGAAGGCAGGAGTCCTCGGTGTCAGTATCATCTGTGAGGAATCTTAGTTGTGGTCGTAGAGGAGCTAAGAGGTCATCAACTATAAGCACAAATGTTGCCATTGAAGCCTATGTATCTAAGGATGCCACATCATGGAACAGGAAACCTATAAAGCAAGCTGCTGGAAGATACGCCAGAGCTAATGTCATGCCCATACAACAAGGTCCTACAAGATATGCTGTACAAAATGTTGATGGTCCTCTCGCAGCATTCCACTTGTTCATGAGGAAGAACTTATTGAATGAAATTATGATGTGGACGAGCAAACAAGGAAGACACATTTATGACAACACCTGGAAAGATTTGACAGAGAATTTCAACGTTTTCTTGGACTTCTGATCCTCTCAGGCGTGTACAAGTCACGAAATGAATCCATAGTTCAGTTGTGGAACCTTGAAGATGGTCATTCTGTTTTCGGCAAAAATATGGCCCGTAACCATTTTCAGAAAATTTCTTGTGCTCTCAGATTTGATGATGCAACCAACAGACGTGAACAACGAGGCGTGGATAAGCTTGCTCCAATCAGACACGTTTTTGATACCTGGGAAGCAACTCTAAGTGACGCCTTTGTTCCTGGTGAAAATGTTACCGTGGATGAGCAACTGCTTACATTTCGTGGCCATGTTCCATTCAGACAATATATTCCCAGCAAACCTGGGAAATATGGCATAAAGCTATGGATGTTGTGTGACAGTGCAACGTCATATGTTCTGCGTCTTCAAGTATATACAGGAAGGGAACTCAGACAAAACAGGGAACAGAATCAGGGTGAAAGGCTTGTGCTGCAACTCACTGAAGGATTGATGCTATCTGGCAGAAATGTTACTGTTGACAATTTCTTCTGCAGATTATCCCTGTTACAGAAATTGCTAGAAAAACAAATGACACTTTTGGGGACAATTCGAAAGAACAGAAAAGAATTACCTCCAGAATTTGTAACAGCAAAGGGCCGAGAGGTATTCACTTCACTGTTTGCCTTTTGCGATGACGCCACTCTGGTTTCCTATTGCCCGAAGAAAGGAAAAGTGGTTGTTCTTCTGAGCAGTTTGCACAATCAAGAAGAAGTAGATAACACACACCCAGACAAAGAAACATGCATGATCTTGGACTATAATTCTAGTAAAGTTGGAGTAGATACGGCAGATCAAATGTTGCGCACGTATACCACAAAACGAATGACAAGACGCTGGCCAGTGACAATCTTCTACAACATGTTGGACATCAATGCTTTGAACGCCTTCATTGTTTGGATGTCACTAAATCCAGAATGGCAGTCCAAGTCAAAGCACAGACGTCGTCTATTCCTCTTGGAATTAGGAAAGCAGCTGCTTCAGAGTAATTGCAGTGAGACTTCTTCCAGCATTGAAGAAGCCACTGATGCTGTTTGCAATGTCGGGATCCCAAAGAAAAGGGCAAGGTGTCACTGCTGTTCCAGAGAATAAGACAAGAAAAGCAACATAGTTTGCACCTCCTGCAAGCGCAATGTTTGCAAAGAACATTCAGAAATTGTCTGTGTCTCATGCAAATGACTGTAGTACTTTACTGTGTTCATCAAGTGCATGCAAAAACTGCTTTCATGGCAACTCTTCTTCATGTAATTTTATGATAAAGCATTAAATTTCAAAACATTAAACCTTCATATAATAAATAATTAATTCGGAATAATATGTTGTCTGTTTAGTTTAAATTTTTCATGGTTAACAATTAAAATTCGTCATGGGGTCATTTATGACCCCAACGGTATTCAGTGTGTGCAAAAAATCGCAGTAATTCCAGGGTTAAGGTGTAAGTGAGTGAAGGAGTGACTGCTAGTAAGGTGTATGGAGCAGAGGAGTAGCCTAATGGTTACAACAGCGATGGCGAACCTATGGCACGCGTGCCAGCTGTGGCACGCGAAGGCCTTGCAGCTGGCACGCGGGCAATAGGTCCGCAAAAAAAAGAAAAAAGCTGTCTCTGACTGCTGCCGCGGACGCGGCAAGGGCAGAATGCAGCGTCCCGCGGGGCCCCCTCCGCCCGCTAAGCCCCTCTGCAAGAGCTTTCAGATTCGCGAGGGAGAGCGTCTCCCTCGCGTCTCTGTTAAGCCCGCAGGGGCTAATGGGAAATTTCCCATCAGCCCCTTTAGACGCGAGGGACTGATGGGAAATTTCCCATTAGCCCCTGCGGGCTTAACAGAGACGCGAGGGAGACGCTCTCCCTCGCGAATCTGAAAGCCCTTGCAGAGGGGCTTAGCGGGCGGAGGGGGCCCCGCGGTACATTGTAATCTGCCGCGGCAGCAGCCAGAGCCTGCTTTTTTTTTTTAAAAATTTGCCGGGGGGGGGGGGGGGTTTTGGACAGCTAATGGGCAGGAGGGGGGGGGTTAGGAATGCTAATGGGCAGGAGGGGGGTGTTAGGACTGCTAATGGGCAGGAGGGGGGGGTGTTAGGACTGCTAATGGGCAGGGGGGGGTTAGGACTGCTAATGGGCAGGAGGGGGGTTAGGACTGCTAATGGGCAGGGGGGGGAGGGTTAGGACTGCTAATGGGCAGGAGGGGGGGATAGGACTGCTAATGGGCAGGAGGGGGGGGGTTAGGACTGCTAATGGGCAGGAGGAGGGGGGGTGTTAGGACTGCTAATGGGCAGGGGGGGGGGTGGTACTACTGGTAATGGGCGGGGCGGGGGGGGTTAGGACTGCTAATGGGCTGGGGGGTTAGGACTGCTAATGGGCGGGCGGGCGGGCGGGGGGTTAGGACTGCTAATGGGCAGGAGGGGGGGGTTAGGACTGCTAATGGGCAGGAGGGGGGGGTGTTAGGACTGCTAATGGGCTGGGGGGGTTAGGACTGCTAATGGGCGGGCGGGCGGGGGGGGTAGGACTGCTAATGGGCTGGGGGGGTAGGACTGCTAATGGGCTGTGGGCTGATGGGGGCTGTCTGGAAATGGGGTGATGGGGGTTTAGGGCTGGAAGTGAGTTGATGGGGGGGGCTAGGACTGGTATTGGGTTGGGGGGTTGCTAGGACTGGAAATGGGCTGATGCAGGGACTAGAAGGGAATGGATGCTGGGTGAGGCTGGAACTAGAAGGGAGCTGATGTTGGGGGAGGATTAGAATGGGATGGGGCTGGGAGAGTAAAATGGAGAGGGGAAAAATATTTTGTGTGGGAGGGATAAAAAATCTACAATTGGCCGGGTATTGGGAGAGTAAGTGGGGATTGAGGATGGAGGGGTAAAATTTGAGTGGATGAAATAGGAATGAGGAAAGAGCAAAAGGAGAAAGATTAGTATGTTAAAGCGGATGTAGAGAGAGAGAATGGAAAAAAAAACTAGAAGAGAGAAGAAAGGACAAATGGACAGCAGATGATGGAGAGTTAGCAGAAAACATGAAGAAACCAGAAGAAAGTGGCTGGAGCAATTGCAACTGAGCTGAGGTATTCTGTTTATGTAATTCCTTTTTGACATTGCCACTTGTTCTCTTTCCCCAGTAGGTCATGTATTGTTATTGTCTGAAATGTATTGGTTTAATATTTGCAGTGTTGCCTTTTGATAGGTATGGTGTGGTGCTTTGTGAGTCCTGGTAGTGCTGTTAGGATACGGCGGGTTTGCTATTGGTTCTAAATGGGCAGTGTTTGTAGTAGTTCCTAATGTGCCTGGCGGTTGGCACTGGATTATAGTAATGTAGAAATCTTTTAGTCTGTCTTTATCCATACACTCATTAAGAGACATGTTTACTAAAAGTTAGTGTATGTTAGCATTATGCAAATATTTATGCAAATTGACGTGCTGGCACTTTGAGGAAATTCTTTGGTTTTGTGCGGCAGTTTGGGCACTCGGGCTCAAAAAGGTTAGCCATCACTGGGTTACAACATTGGCTTAGGAACCAACAAACCAGAGTTTGAGTCCCACTAAGACACCTTGGGCAAGTCACTTAACCTTCCATTGCCTCAGGAAAATCCAAGCTATAAAAATCCCTCTTTAATGTACACTGCCACATTTAAATTACAATGTAAACTGCTTTGACTGAAATGATAAAGTGGTATAAAAAGCCTGTTAAATAAAGTATGGTGTTTTGGGTGTGTGCGGAACAGCTAGGGAACTTCATGTACCCTTTATTTTATTCAGAATAAACCGTTTCTTTATAATAAAAATGAAGATTCCTCAGTCCGAAAACCGCAAGGAGCATATTCAAAGGCATTTACACGGTTTGCAAGCCTGCACTACTACTATTACTACTACATACCATTTGTGTAGTTCTACAAGGCATATGCAGCACTGTACAGAGACATGTAAGAGACAGTCCCTTCTCATAAGAGCTTGCAGTATAGTCAAGACAGACAACACAACAGGGGACTAGAATATATATCAAGAGGAGTGGTAATGAAACAGATAGGAGACTAAAGCAGTCTCAAAGAGTTGAGAGTTTAGCCTGAATATGAACAGAGCCAGAGACAGAGCTTGACATCCTGACTCGAGTAGTTTGTTCCAAGCATAAGGAGCAGCAACATGGAAAGATCAAAGTCTGGAGATGGCAGTGGAAGAGAAGGGCACAGATAGAAGGAATCCGCCAGAAGAGCAGAGTTCCGAGGAGTTCCTGCAATCTGCAGAATGCCGGGGATATTTAATACCACTGAATATCCCTAATTAGTGCCACTGGCGTCGGGCCGTTCCACAAGTGGTATCAGAGTTAATCAGCCAGCGATGATATTCAGCTGTCCAATAGCTAAATCAGCTAAAGTTAGGCCTGTTTTTTTTGTTTTTTTTTACTTATCTTTAGCTGGTTTAAGTTACCCAGCCAGTGGCTAAATAGCACCACTGGTCGAATAGCTAACCCTTTCTCCATCCAACCCGGATTGTCAAAGCTGGTGGCTGGATATGACCCTAGCATTAAATATCTGGGTTACCATAAAGCACAGGCCAGCTACTTTAAATGTGCTGGCCGCTTCCATGAGTGAATATCGGCCCAAGGGATTTCTCCCAGAGTGAGAGGAGCCAACCCCAAAAAGCTTTAAAGATAGTTTCTCATTTTAAGTTTTTAAGTCAGCGAGTAGGTGGCAGCACTGGACAGGCCAGAGGAACAGCCAGGACTGCAGACCACAGTGGGAGAACCTGTCTGGAAAGACAAGAAAGAGGATCATGGAAGATAAGATGCACCAGTGTTGCAAGTAGTTACTTAAGACTCACAAAATACACATATTTGAGCTCAAATATTTCAAATTTAAGTTTTTTGGGGGATGATATTCTGATATTTCTGTGGCGACAGCCAGTGCTTTTAAGTGCCTGGCTGCCAGCGCTGAAATTAAAATTGCTGGTGATCACTGTCCTAGCTTTATATAGTTTAGCAATCCGGTTAGTAGCTCGATATTGTTGCTGAATAGATAGCTGCCGTGACCGCTCCTGCTCCACTCAGAGATCACCCAGGATTTAACAGAGCATCTTTCCTGTGGTTTGTGGGGATATTCGGTGTCACCATACGGACAGTGCTGCTGAATACTGGGTTAACCAGAGTTTAGCCGTTTAGCAAGTCCTGCTAACTGGTTAAACCCTTTTCAATATTGCCCCTGTTAAGGAAGCTTCTCTGAGATAATACTTACCTGAACTTCCTAGACAGCAGAATAAACTGCTATCCTGTAAGGAAAAAAAATAGTCACTTACTTACTAGAAGATTTATAAAAAGTAAAAAGAGTTTAGAAGAACCGAGAGTAATATAACTTCTGTACTTACTTGATTTGAAACTAATTTGATTGGAAAGAGAAAAGATAAATTTTAAGAAAAGAGAAAGGTCTTATTGTTAAAGAAACCATTATTCTGAAAAGTAATATTTAATACTTTACAGAAAATTAATTGAAATTCTGGTAACACATTTAAAGTTCCGGTGAAACAAGAGTTGAATTATTGTTAGATTCTTAAACTGTGCAATAGAGTTACAGCTCTTTACATTGTTTTTAACTAGATTATTCACTGAAGCTTCAGTATTTTAAAAGAAATTTTAATCTTTTTAAACTAAACTAATTTATCTAAATAAAACTATTTAAAAATTTCAATTTATCTGTGCATATAGTCATTCTTTCAACATTCATTTTAACACTTCTAAGATACTTGAATGGATCTTAAACTATAACACCATACTGATTCTTAAAACATCTTAAAAACTATTTTAAAAATTTACAAATTTGGAGGCCTGTTTACTAAGTCCATTGCTAGTAACGTGCGTTTGGGCTGCATTACTAGCGTGGAGCACTGCGCTAGATGCAGGGGATGGGGACAGCCATCCACTGAATTTCGCACAGCTTGCCGATTTAATACCACTGCGGGGAGCAACTACCACTACCCATTGTACTGGTGTTAGTCATTCCCTACCAATCACTGGCCCGTGCTAATGGTATCACACCAGCAACTCCTACAGGAGGTTGTGTAAACTGATTTCTCATATACAATAGCAAGGTTAAAGTTAGAAAAATAGAAAAATGATGGCAGAAAAGGACCACATGGCCCAGGGGTGACTCAAGCAAATCTGCTGCGTGAGGTGAAGGATGAGATGGCGCCCCCCCCCCTCCCCCTGTAGAGTGGGGCGTGGCTTTTTCAGAACTCCAATCAGGGACTGAACCAAACCAAAAAGCCGATTAGATTATATGGAGGAAATGCAAGATGTTTGCACACCAAGGAATTAAAAGAGAGCAAGAACTAACAGCACAGTTTATAAAACTAAATTATAACTCATTTTTATTTTGTTGTTATAAATTGTGTTATGGTTCTTGCTTTTACTTTTTCAACATATATTTTGCATCCACAGTGGGTGCAGAGCAGAACCAGGACATTCACCCACAGAACTCAATATCTTTAAAAAAAAATCTCATTCTGATCATCTCACTAACAACAACAACAATAACAACAAACATTCTCCAGTACCAGGCATATTGTGAACTAATACAAAACCCTACAACAAAGGGCACATCTACCATACCATATCAGCACCAACTTCCAAAACTCACATAAGGAGCCCATCTAAAAAAAGTCACTGTAAATACTTCAGTGGCCCCTGGAACATCCATACACCTATTTGAAAAGCTGAACAAGTCAAATTACTACAGTACAGTATAGATCTTTATGTACAGACTCCATGTTAACAGAACACCTGGCCTTAGTCACACACTCAGAACACAGACCCTCACCAAGTACAGAATAAGTAACTACAATCTAAAGTAAAAATAGACAATATTTAAACTGAAACCCCAAGAAGCCAGATTCTGCATGCAGTGCAACATCAGATAAATAAGAGATGCAGTTTCCCCATACTGTGTAAAATATAAAGATAGCACAAAGTCCAATCACTAAAATTAACTAAAATTATTATTTCTACCTTTGTTGTCTGACCATTTTATTCTCTGATCATGCTGGTCCCGATCTGAGGCTTCTGCTTTTCTGTCTTCTCTCTCTTTCTGTGGTCTATGGTCCATCTGCCATTTCTTATCTCTTCTTTTGTTTTCTTCACTTCTTTCCATCAGCCCATTTCCAGTTCCAGTAACCCTCCTCAGTACTGACCCCTTTCCAGTCCTCCCCTCCCAGTACCCTCCAATGTCAACCGCCTTGCATTCCCACGATTGCCACTAGTGTCCATTCCCTTCCAGTCCCCCTACTTCCCCACTGTCCAGCCCCTTCTAGTCCAAATACCATCCCAGGTATCAGCTCACGTTCACTCTCAGTGCCACCCCCCCCAGTCAACTCCCTTCCATTCACCCTACCCTCTGTCCAACCCCCTTCCAGTGCCATCCACACATGTCAACTCCCTTCCAGCCTCCTCCCCATTACCCAGCCACTTATTTATTTTATTTTTATTTTTATTTTTTTATACCGCGCTTTTTAGAATCAGTGCAGTTTACATGTATACTAACAGGTACTTTTTATTCACTTGTCCCCGAAGGGCTCACAATCTAAGTGTACCTGAGGCAATGGAGGGTTAAGCGGCTTGCCCAAGGCCACAAGGAGTGGCCATGGGACTAGAGACCCCAGTCCCTCCAGCCTGAGGTTGCTTGTCCCCATGTGGGAATTGAACCCCTGGCCTTCCGGCCTGAGATAACCTGTCCCAACTACTGAGCCACTCCTTTCCCGCAGCTCTGTTAAAGTTGAGCCATCAGTGCTGGCAGGATTAGCTTTAACAGAGTTGCGAGAAAGGGAAACACTCTCCCTTCATAGCTCTGAAAAGCTGAGCCGGCACTGCGGAAAAAGAAGGCAGAGCTCTTCCAGGGAGGCGGGGGGGAGGCGGGGGGCAGCAGCTTCTGTGATCGTTTGAGGGTTTTTTTGAAGGCCGAGTGTGGCAGTCTTTTTGGGGGCAATTTTTGCCACCCCCAAAAAGTTGCTGCTGGAGGCCACCGCCTCACTCGGCCTCATTATAGAGTCACCCCGACATGGCCTATCTAGTCTGCCTTTCCATATCAATCACTATAACAGTCCCCTTTTTTTCCTTTAGAGATCCTCGGTTTGTCCTATGCTTCTTGGAATTCAGATACTGTTCTCATCTCTACCACCTCCACTGGGAGGCTATTCCACACATCTATCACTCTTTCCGTAAAGAAATATTTCCGCAGATTACTCCTATCCAGGGCCGGATTTACCTTGAGTGAGGCCCTACGCCAACAAAAATTGTGGGCCCCCAGCAGGGGCGGCCCAAGGGGGGTGCGGACCTCATTTGCATAAGGGGCCTCATTTGCATAAATATTTGCATAATGTTACCATATACTAACTTTTAGTAAACGTGCCTCTTAATGAGTGTATGGATAAAGAAAGACTAAAAGATTTCTACATTACTATAATCCAGTGCCAACTGCCAGACACATTAGGAACTACTACAAACACTGCCCATAGTAAACCCGCCGTATCCTAACAGCACTATCAGGACTCACAAAGCACCATACTCTACCAATCAAAAGGCAACACTGCAAATATTAAACCAATACATTTCAGAGAACAACAATACATGACCTACTGGGGAAAGAGAACAAGTGGCAATGTCAAATAGGAATTATATAAACAGAACACCTCAGCTCAGTTACACATGCAGAACATAGACCATCACCAAACAAGTAATCACAATTTAGAAATAGGAAGACAATAATTAAACTGGGAATCCCAAAAGCCAAACTTGGAATGTACAACACTGTAGAAATAAAACAATACATTAATTTGCTCTTGTACTAAACAAAGCACAGATGTTAATGATGCACATTTACCAGAGCTGACATATTCCAATTAATAAATTCAAAATAAAGAGATATTTTTCTACCTTTTGTGCATTTTTTTCAGCTGCAATTGCTCCAGCCACTTTCTTCTGGTTTCTTCATGTCTTCTGCTAACTCTCCATCGTCTGCTGTCCATTTGTCCTTTCTTCTCTCTTCTAGATTTTTTTCCATTCTCTCTCTACATCTGCTTTAACATACTAATCTTTCTCCTTTTGCTCTTTCCTCATTCCTATTTCATCCACTCAAATATTACCCCTCCATCCTCAATCCCCACTTACTCTCCCAATACCCGGCCAATTGTAGATTTTTTATCCCTCCCACACAAAATATTTTTCCCTTCTCCATTTTACTCTTCCAGCCCCATCCCATTCTAATCCTCCCCCAACATCAGCTCCCTTCTAGTTCCAGCCTCACCCAGCATCCATTCCCTTCTAGTCCCTGCATCAGCCCATTTCCAGTCCTAGCCATCCATCAGCCCATTTCCAGTCCTAGCCCCCCCATCACCCCACTTACAGTCCTTAACCCACCATCACCCCATTTTCAGTCCTTAACCCCCCATCACCCCATTTTCAGTTTAAGCCCCCCCTATAACCCATTACCAGTCCTAACCCCCCATCAGCCCACTTCCAGTCCTAACCCCATCAACCCATTTCCAGTCAGCCCCCCATAGCCCATTGCCAGTCCTACCCCCCCCATCAGCCCACAGCCCATTACCAGTCCTAACCCCATCATCCCACCTCCAGTTTTAACCCCCCAGCCCATTTCCAGTCCTATCCCCCCATAGCCCATTACCAGACAACCCCCATCAGCCCACAGCCCATTCCCAGTCTTAACCCCCCCAAAGCCCATTACCAGTTCTAACCCCCCCCAACAGCCCATTACCAGTCCTATCCCCTTCAGCACAACTCCAGTCTTAACCCCCCAGCCCATTTCCAGTCCTAGCCCCCCCCATAGCCCATTACCAGACAGCCCCCATCAGCCCACAGCCCATTACCAGTCTTAACCCCCCCAAAGCCCATTGCCAGTTCTAAGCCCCCCCCAACAGCCCACAGTCCATTACCAGTCCTAACCCCATCAGCCCACCTCTAGCCTTAACCCCCCCCAGCCCAGCCCATTTCCAGCCCCAGCCCCCCAATAGCCCATTACCAGCCCTACCCCCCCCAGTCCATTTCCTGCCCCAGCCCCCAAATAGCCCATTACCAGTCCTCCCCCCCCCATAGTCCATTACCAGTCCTACCCCCCCCGGCCTAAAGTAAAATTTAATTTAAAAAAAAAACCTGGTGGCTGCCGCCGCGGGGGCCCCGTCTACAAGCTGGTCGGGTCCGGTCGGGTCGGGTCGGGTCCGGTCGGGTCTCTCTCCCTCCCTCGCTGCAGGCTGCAGGCTGCGAGAGACGCATCTTCGCGTCTCTCGCAGCCTGCAGCGAGGGAGGGAGGGAGAGAGACCCGACCGGACCCGACCAGACCAGCTTGTAGACGGGGCCCCCGCGGCAGCAGAGGGGGCCCCGCGGCGGCAGCCACCAGGTTTTTTTTTTAAATTAAATTTTACTTTAGGCCGGGGGGGGTAGGACTCCTACCCCCCCCCCGGCCGAAAGTAAAATTGAATTTTAAAAAAAACCTGGTGGCTGCCGCCGCGGGGCCCCCTCGGCTGCCGCGGGGGCCCCGTCTGCAAGCTGGTCGGGTCCGGTCCGGTCGGGTCGGGTCCGGTCGGGTCTCTCTCCCTCCCTCGCTGCAGGCTGCGAGAGACGCGAAGGGAGAGCGTCTCCTCGCGTCTGTGTTAAGCCCGCAGGGGCTGATGGGAAATCCCATCAGCCCCTGCGGGCTTAACACAGACGCGAGGAGACGCTCTATCTTCGCGTCTCTCGCAGCCGGGAGGGAGGGAGACGAGACCCGACCCGACCCGACCAGACCATCTTGTAGACGGGGCCCCCGCGGCAGCAGAGGGGGCCCCGCGGCGGCAGCCACCAGGTTTTTTTTTTTAATCGAGTTGAAAAAAAAAAAAAACTGGTTCTATTTTTTGTGGGCCCCTGCCGGTTGTGGGCCCTACGCCATGGCGTACATGGCGTATACGTAAATCCGGCCCTGCTCCTATCCCTTTTCACCCTCATCCTATGTCCCCTAGTAGCAGAGCTTGCTTTCAATCGAAAGGGGCTCTCCTCCTGTGCATTTATGCCACAGAGGTATTTAAATGTCTCAATTATATCACCTCTATCCCATCTTTCCTCTAAAGTGTACTTATTAAGATCCTTAAGTCTGTCCTCATATGCTTTATAACAGCCCATGTACACACACACACACACACACAACAAAGCCCTTCATCCTCCCCACATACAGATACAGCCCTTCACCACCACCACCACCACCACCCCCAACACACAAACTGAAAATAAAGGCAAACACACAAACAATACTATTCATAGAGGAGCTCCATAGCCTTACTACCCTAATGAGAGAGATTATGTCTCTTCACTCATAGTTCTCTCACAGACATGCAGGAGTTTGAAAATGGAGGAAGGGAAACATGCCATTTTGTGATACTATACATGTGCACTTTTCAACTTGTTGGACTCTCCACATAGGTACCTATTATAAAATTAGTCCCTATATGCTCTTATAAATACTCTTCCTCGGTTACTCCAAGCTGGCTGTCTGAGAGGTGTGCTGCTTTTCCTTACTATGCCTAAGAGGAAAGGGAAAATTAAGGCTTATCCTATGGAGCCTCAGATACCCATTTCAGGTCCAATGGATCAATTTTTTTGCAGTATCCGAAGCAGAAAGAAGGGAGATTTCTGTGGGCATTGTGGTCGAGCCATTGGAGGAGTCAGCTCTTCTGCCTGTCCTGGAAATCATCCTCCCTCCCGAAGCATGGAGTCCAACCTTGTCCCCGAGTGAGAACGCTCCCCAGTCACAGTCCTGCCTTCTTCGAGAGTTAGATGTCAGCTCTCGAGTTGTGCTGGAGCAGGGACTGGCTGCGGAGAGTAGTGGAGCATCTGTGCCTTTTCCATCTAGCATTCTTCCTGGGAGCTTACGGGCGGAAGCACTACCCCCAACTCAGTGAGGAGAGTGAAGCATGAGGTTTGAAGGTGTCTCTGGCTGCTGGTTCGTCTATTTCTTTTACCTTAACCGCCCAAAGAAAATTACTTTAGATACTATCTGGGATCCCTCACTTGGTTTGCAGCTTGTCGTGCTGTGAGGGCTTGTGTGCATCAGTGATGCTGAGAGCTAAACTATCGGTAATTTAACTACAGGTAGGGTCTCCCAAGATGGACAGGTCTCAGCTGTCGTGCCAGACCAAGACAAACCACCCATCTGGGCAGCAGCAGAATGGGATAGTGTTGACGGCAGAGGATCACATTTCTGTGACAACGGCAACAACACTAAACTTAAACTGCGCGGAAGAAAGGCTCGGCAATCTACTTCTGTATCTTGCCATGAAAACCCAATGGATAGTTACAACAAAACAAATTGTGCTATAGTGCTGGAAGATGAGACCCCCAGGTCGGAAGGCACTCAACTAGCTACTGGGGAAGAGCTGAAGACTTTTCAGAGTAAAGCCAGCATTTATGATGTGGTTGGATCAAAGCCCTCAGGACGTCTGACTGCTGATGTAGCTGTGCATGAACTGAGAGTCAGAAGCTGTAAAGATGTCTTATGCATTGGAACATGGAATGTACGAAGCATGAACCAAGGGAAATTGGAGGTGGTCAAGAATGAAATGAAACGTGTACAACTTGATCTTTTGGGTGTCAGCGAACTGAAATGGACTGGCATTGGGCACTTTGCATCAGATGATCACATGGTCTACTATGCTGGAAATGAAAGACAAAGAAGAAATGGTGTTGCATTTATAATAAAGAAGAAACTTGCAAGAACTGTAATGAAATACAATGCAGTCAGCGAATGCTTAATCTCTATTCGTCTATGAGGAATGCCTATCAACACAATTATAATTCAAGTATATGCCCCAACAACAGCTGCAGAAGAGAATGAAATTGGAGAGTTCTATGAACAAGTATAAGCTGAAATTGACAGAACATGCAAACAGGATATCCTGATAGTCATGGGTGATTGGAACGCAAAAGTTGGCAACAAAGAAGAAGACAAAGTAGTTGGAAAATATGGACTTGGCAACAAAAATGAAGCTGGAGAAAGACTGATAGAATTCTGCAAGACCAACGATCTATTAATCTCAAACACCTTCTTCCAGCAACACAAGCGGTGATTGTACACATGGACTTCACCCAATGGATTGTATAAGAATCAAATTGTCTACATCTGTGGAAGTCAACGATGGAAAAGCTCTATAACATCAACAAAGACAAAACCTGGAGCTGACTGTGGTACAGATCATCAACTACTAGTATGCAAACTCAAGCTAAAGTTGAAAAAGAGCAAACCACTCATGAATGCAGCAAAATATGACCTTGAGAATATACCACTGGAATTTAAAGACTGCCTGAAAAATCGATTTGCTGCTTTAGATACAAATGACAGAGCTCCAGAAGAGTTATGGAATGACATCAAGAAGGTTGTTTTGGAAGAAAGCGAGAAGTCTCTACAAAAGGTGAAAAAGAAAAAACAGCCAAAATGGATGATGGAAGAAACTCTGAAAATTGCCCAGAAACGCAGAGAAGCTAAAGCCAGAGGAGAAAGAAAGACAATCACAGAACTCAACAGAGATTTCCAACGTGCAGTAAGACAGGACAAGGAAAAGTACTACAATGACGCATGCAAGGAAATAGAAGCAGAAACTATTAGAGGAAGAACAAGATCGGCTTTCCTAAAGCTACGAGAGTTAAAGAAAAAGTTCCAGCCTCAAATTGGAATGTTACAAGATGCTCAAGGTTCTATGTTGAATGATGCTGAGAAGATCAAGAAAATGCAATGCAATGCAATGTGTGCCTTCGAGTCAGTCCTGACTCCTGGCGACCCAGAAGCTCCTGGGTTTTCTTGGCAGTGTCAACGGAAGTAGATTGCCAGGCCTTAACCCTCCATTCCGAGGCAATGGAAGGTTAAGTGACTTGCCCAAGGCCACAAGGAGTGCTAGTGGGAATCGAACCCTGGTTGCTTGGTTACCAAGCCAGTGTTCTAACCACTAGGCTACTCCGATCAAGAAAATATGGAAGGAATATACAGAGTTTTTATATGATAAAGATCAAGTGGACCAACAGTTGTTTCAACCTGTACCTTATGATCGGGAACCATTGGTGATGAAAGAAGAAGTTGAAGCAGCATTGAAAGCCTTATCAAAGAACAAAGCACCAGGCATTGATAGCATTCCCATAAAAGTATTACAGCAATCTGATGCAGCTGTTACCGTACTTACAAGGATCTGCCAAGAAATATGGAAGACAACATCATGGCCAACTAACTGGAAAAGATCTGTGTTTATACCAATACTAAAGAAAGGTGATCCAACTGACTGTGCAAATTATCACACAATCGCTCTGATCCCACATGCCAGCAAGATTCTACTGAAGATAATTCAAAAGAAACTACAACCATACGTGGAACAAGAATTACCTGAAGTGCAAGCAGGGTTCAGGAAAGGGCGAAGAACGAGAGACATCATTGCGGATGTGCAATGGATCCTTGAAAAGACTAAAGAATACCAAAAGGATATCTATTTGTGCTTTATCGACTATAGCAAAGCTTTTGACTGTGTAAACCATGAGAAACTCTGGGCCACATTAAGAAGCATGGGTATACCAGAACACCTGATCGTACTCTTGCACAATCTGTACATTGATCAAGAAGCAACAGTTCAAACGGAACAAGGAGAAACAGAATGGTTTAAATAAGCAAAGGTGTAAGACAAGGCTGCATACTTTCCCCCTACCTGTTTAATTTATATGCAGAACAAATCATCAGAGAAGCAGGATTGTATGAAGACAACAGAGGTGTGAAGATTGGTGGAAGACTCATCAACAACCTTCGCTATGCTGATGATACCACATTTCTGGCTGAAAGTGAAGATGATCTGAAACATTTGCTTCTCACAATCAAAGAACATAGTCTCAAAATGGGCCTGCACCTTAATGTAAAGAAAACAAAGATCATGACAACTGGTATAATCAACAGGTTCATCATTGAAGGAGAAGAAATTGAAATCGTGAACAACGTTAACCTATTTGGATCAACTATCAATAAAGAAGCAACAAGCAGTCAAGAAATCAGACGACGCATTGCTCTTGGCAGAATGGCTATGAAAGACCTAGATAAGATTCTCAAGAGCAGAGATGTCTCTCTCCATACAAAGATTCGACTTGTTCAAGCCATGGTATTTTCAATAACATCATATGGATGTGAAAGCTGGACAGTGAAAAAGATAGACAGGAAGAAAATTGATGTCTTTGAATTATGGTGCTGGCGGCGAATACTGTGTATACCATGGACTGCCTGAAGAACAAACCAGTCGGTACTAGAGGAGATCAAACCTAAGCTTTCTTTGGAAGCTCAGATGACAAGACTTCGACTTTCATACTTTGGACATATCATGCGAAGCGAGAGATCATTAGAGAAAGACATCATGCTTGGCAAGATAGAAGGTCAACGCAAAAGAGGAAGGCCAGCAATGAGATGGATCGATACAATAACAGCAGCTACAGGTACCAGTCTGTCAACAATGAGCCGCCTGACTGAAGACCGAACACAATTTAGGATAGCTATCCAGAGGGTCGCCATGAGTCAACTCCGACTCGACGGCACTTAACAACAACAACAACTATCTGGGATGCCATTATTTCTCTCTCTAATGCATCTCAGCAAGCAGCCGGTATTTCAGCTAAGGTGGAAGCTGTTACCCAAAAAGTAGAGGGATATGTGGCTTTAACTGGCACTATGAAAATTAGAGTGGAAGAAAATGAGCAGACGTTAAACTCTGTTGTGGATACTAATGCAGCGCTGATTAAAGACAATATTTTTCTTCAGGCTAAGTTGGAAACTTTAGAAAATACTGCCCGTGTGTCAAATTTGCGAATTTTGAATATCCCAGTTATTGCAGGTAGATCTCCGTTTGAGTTGTTCGCAATATCTGTCCAAGAACTTAGCCATTTCTAAAGAGCTAATGCCGCTGATTGTGAAGGCGTTTTACCTACCTCAAGGGAAAAGAGTGCCTGGCCAGTTGAATCAGCTGTCAAATTGGAAGTTCTTAATGTATCGGCTCTCTTAAAGTCTCTTGAGCCCACTGGTTTAATAATTTCTACTTTATTGGTTACATGTGCTCTAATATCAGATAAAGACTGGTTACTCAGGTTGTTCTATGCAAAATGGTGAAAACCTTTCTATGGTCAAAAGATATTAATTTTTCCAGATATTTCAAAAGAAATGCAAAGGCGTCATGAACAGTTTTTGTTGTTGAGACCTGGTGTCCTGCAACTAGGAGCCACTTTCCATTTACGCTTCCCATGCAAATGTTTAATTGTATATAAGGCACAAAGATATATATTTTTTCAACCTGCTGATTTATGTGTTTGTTAGTGCCAAATAGCCTGTTACTTCTTCTCCTGTTGACAAGGCTGGTGGGAATAAGTAACCGTTCATTTATTGATATGCTTTGGTCCCTCTCCAACATTCTGTTTTCTTTGTGATTTATTCATTGTAATGTTGTAGATGGGCTCCTCCGGCCCGTCTGCTTTTCGTTAGGATGTAGTCACACTCTTATCATGGTGGACTATAGGCATTAATGTTGTCCAACATTTTCTTTGGATGATTTGTGGATGTTAAGCCTTTTCTGTACAAGTTTATTCTTGATACTTTGTAAAATGTTTTAAATATATAATTTAAAAAAAATATTCTTCCTGCAAGGGTGGTTTATGCAAATAGACTTTATACACTCAATACATACTTTAAACACACAGAGATAGCATAGGTGTGCCAAGGAAATAGTTAAGGCTTCTTCATGCCATTGAAATATAAAGACAATAAACAGTCACATGTGATCTGCCATTGATACATCAAGACAGGTTATGCAAGAAACACAAGTAGTGTGGAAGCCCTTCAGGTTTTCTCCCTCTAACACGTCATCAGGGATATATTTATTATAGTTAGTCATGCTTTCAAAAGTCAAGCTCCAGCAATGGCCTAGAAGTGAATTGCAGCAGAATTTCATAATAAGAAAGCCGGGGGTTGGGAATAACTTTAAGCAATGTCCCCACAACGTTGCGCTAGAGTCCTCTGGCCACACTGCTGCAATATCACATTTTTTAGTCTGACTAAAAATTCAATATCACAGCACTTTTCCCCACTGGCAGCAGAGCAAATGGAGGACTCCCATGCAGCTTCATAGGAACATTGCTTTAGAAATCCTGAGGAGGATATTCAAAGGCATTTAAATGGTTTGCAAACCCGCAACCCGTGTAAATGCCAGTTATATATTCATGGGCACTGTTGCCATATGCCCTAATGCTACGCAGTTAGCATTGGGGTGCTCCAGGGCAGAGCGCAGGTGGCACCCGTTGCTAACCAGGCAGCGGTGATATTGAGCAACCCTTGGCAAAGGCTGGCCTAACTTTACCCATGGGAGCTAATTGGACAGTGGCTCAATATCGCCAGAGCCTGGTTAGCTTCTGGGCTCTGCTGCAACCCGGATATTCAATGCCAGTGGCTGAATATGGCCCCAGCATTGAATATCCGATATTCAGCGGCGATAGCTATGCGCTTTCTAAGCGCTAGCCGCCACCGCTGAATATCACCCCCCTTGTATCTTGTCCCAGCATTGCTGAGTATTGTAAAAATGGCAGTCCTAGGTGTCTGGGAAAGAAGAGGACATAGAGCCCTTCCAGCCTCGCATCTCCTCTCTGTCTTTTGTCTCCTTTTATTTGCTCTCTCTCTCATTCCTGTCTAGCCTGCCTCCAAGGTTGGGCAGCAACAATATTTGCAGATTTGAAGCCAATAAAAATTACATTTAAAAAACAGTACTTATTATCTCATGTAGTTTAGTTTCTTACATCTGATTTGCTGGACTTACCAAGAAAACCCAAGACGACTTAAAATATAAAAATGAAACAATAATAATAAAACCACACCTCATCACTTAAAACCCAATCCTTTCCGCCTTCATATGTACCAATCCTAACTCCAATCTCCTAACACTTCCTTCCATAACCTCACGCCTAGCTCATATCAGTATCCATGGTCCAAAGAGCCATGTTTTCACTTTTCTCTGAAAAGTAAGGTAATATCTAACTGAATCTTAAAAATATAAGAAGAAAATAAGATATGCCATAATGAGTCAGACCAAGATTCATTCCAACAGTGGCCAATCTAGGTCACAAGTACCTAGCAGTTTCCCTAAAAGACACATGTTCCACAGTGCTTCTATTGGGGCAAACAGTGGATTTCCCGGGTCCTCTTTAATAATGGTTTATGGACCTTTCCTCCAGGAACTTGTCCAAAACTTTTTTAAACCCAGCTACACTACCAGCTTTTACTACATCCTCCGGTAACGAATTCTAGAGTTTGATTACGCGTTGAGTGAAAAAATATTTTCTCTTATTAGTCTTAAATAGGTTACACTGTAGCTTCATTGCCTGTCCCCTGGTCTTTCTATATTTTGATGGTGCTGTAAACAATCAATCTACGTTTACCCATTCCATTCCATTCATTAATTTATAGACCTCTATCATATCTCCCCACAGCCGTCTCTTTTCCATGTTGAAGAACCTTAACCTTTTTAGCCTCTCTTCATAGGGGTATCCTTCCATCCCCTTTACCATTTTCATGGCTCTTCTCTGTACCTTTTCTAATAATGTATCTTAAAAAGGATATAGCGTTATTAGAAAAGGTACAGAGAAGAGCCACCAAAATGGTAAAGGGGTTGGAAGGATACCCCTATGAAGAGAGGCTAAAAAGATTAGGGCTCTTCAACCTGGAAAAGAGACAGCTGAAGGAAGATATGATAGAGGTCCATAAATTACTACTACTTCTATTAAGCATTTATAAAGCGTTATTAGTCGTACACAGCGCTGTACAGACATGCATGAGATGGTCCCTACTCTCGTTAGAGCTTACAATCTAGTCAAGACAAAACAAACAGAACATAAAGCAATAGTCTATTCAGGGCAAGAAGTACGAGGCATGGCAATTACAGTCGGGCAAACAAAGGACAGACAGCATGGGATTTACAGTTAATTAATGAATGGAGTGGAACGGGTTAATGTAGATTGATTGTTTACGTCATCAGAATATAGAAAGACTAGGGGACATGCAATGAAGCTACAGGGTAACCCATTTAAGACTAATAAGAGAAAATATTTTTTACTCAATGTGTAATCAAACTCTGGAATTTGTTACCAGAGGATGTAATGAAAGCTGTCAGTGTAGATGGATTTAAAAAAGGTTTGGACAAGTTCCTGGAGGAAAGGTCCATGAACCATTATTAAAAGGGGCCCAGGATATCATTGCTTGACCCAATACAAGCATTATAGAACCTGTATCTTTTGGTGAAACTGCTAGGTACTTATGGCCATCCTCCAATCTTGAGGTATTACAGATGATTTTAATGATAGTTCACAGATTACTAATAGTAGGTCTACAATCTCATATTTCAGCACCCTTGGATTATTACCATCTGGTCCAGATGATTTGCTACCCTTTAGTTTATCGAATAGTTGTAATACATCTTCCCGGTGTATCGATATTTCTTTCAATTCTTCTGTGGCATCACCTTCAAATACCATTTCAGTCATGGGTAACATCCCTACATCTTCTTCAGTGGGAATGCATTCCACAAGCAGGGATTCTGTAGTGCAAAGGCTGCTGCACTGCGTGTTGTAGCCTAATCCATGTTCATTCTCTGAACAATAATTGCTGGAATGACCAAAGATTTTGTACTGGTTCATACAGGTGTAACAGCACCGTCAAATATAAAAGCCCATTAAAATACAATCATTGAAATGCCAAGCAGATAAGCTATCCTCAACTAGGTCTCATTTATTTATTTAGTAATGCTTATATGCTGCTTTTTACTGGGTAAAAGTGGTGTACATTTGGTATGGTATATATATATCTTGTCCTCGAAGGGCTCATAACCTACATTTTGTACCTGAGGCAATGGAGGGTTAAGAGGCTTGCCCAAGGCTATAAGGAGTGCCTGTGGGACTAAAAATCCCACTCTTTCTGGCCTGTGGTTGCTGTCCTCCAGTGGGATTTGAACCCCTAGCCCCAACCACTAGACCAGCGATGGCGAACCTATGGCACGCGTGCCAGCTGTGGCACGCGAAGGCCTTGCATCTGGCACGCGGGAAGGTCCGCAATTAAGTATGCGGCGCGGCGGGAGGTGAGTGTGCCATCACTGCTCTAGATAGTCACCCTGAGCGCAAAGAACGGGAAACTGAACTCAGCCCCCCTGCAAACAGAAGCATTTACTATGCTGCTAGGACAGGTGTCTGCCTCCCTTCGTCTGCAGCCGCGGCTCCCTGCCTCTTAGGGAACCGCGGCTGTGCTTGTAAAATCGTTGCGGAGCCCTTCCTGTCTTGACGGGCTCCGTGCAGCATTGTCCCGCCTCCAAAGGACAACTTCCTTTAGAGGCGGGACAATGCTGCACGGAGCCCGTCAAGACAGGAAGGGCTCCGCAACGATTTTACAAGCACAGCCGCAGTTCCCTAAGAGGCAGGGAGCCGCGGCTGCAGACGAAGGGAGGCTGACATGGGGAGAGGGGGCTGACATCGACATGGGGGGGGGCTGATATGGAGGGATTGGGGAGGGGGGCTGACATGGAAGGAGGGAGCTGATATGGATGGATGGAAGGAGGGGGGCTTACATGGAGGGAGGGAGCTGATATGGATGGATGGAAGGAGGGGGGCTTACATGGAGGGAGGGATAGATGGAGGGAGGGGGCTGACATGGACAGAGGGGGGACTGACATGGAGGGAGGCTGACATGGACAGTGGGGCTGACATGGAGGGAGGGAGGGGGCTGACATGGACAGATGGAAGGACGGGGGCTGACATGGAGGGAGGGGGGCTGGCATGCACAAAGGGGAGAGACAGGGACATACTGGACAGACGGGATAAATGCTGGAGAGAGGCGAGAGACAGTGCGGCTTAGGATTATAATGGGCTGATGGGGGAGCTAGCACTGGTAATGGGCAGATGGGAGGGGACTAGGACTGGTAATGGGTTGAAGGCTAGGACTGGGAATGGACTGATCAAGGGGGGGGGGGGTTGGGGGGGTATGACTGATAATGGACTGATGGGGGGCTAGCATTGGAAATGAGCTGATCGGTGAGGTTAGGACTGGAAATGGGCTGATGGGGGGATAGGACTGGTGGTATTGGGCTGATTAGGGGAGGCTAGCACTGGTAATGGGGTTGAGGGGGGATTAGCACTGGAAGTGAGCTGATTGGGGGGCTTTGACTGAGAATGGGCTGATTGTAGGGAGGGGATGATAGAGCTGCTGGCCCTGGAAGAAAACTGGGGGCTAAGGCTACAAATGGGCTGATGCGAGGGGATGGGAGAATGGAACTGGAAGGGAGTGGATCTGAGAGGGGCTGCCATGGTATTTGTACTAGAAGGGACTGGTCAGTGGGGAAGGAGGGGGACTGGAAGGGAATAGACACCAGTGGCAATCATGGGAATGCAAGTTGACATTGGAAGGTACTGGGAGTGAGGACTGGAAAGGGGCTGATACTGGGGAGGGTTACTGGGACTGGAAATAGGCTGATGGAAAGAAGTGAAGAAAACGAAAGAAGAGATAAGAAATGGCAGATGGACCATAGACCACAGAAACAGAGCTAAGAGAAGACAGGAAAGCAGAAGCCTCAGATCGGGACCAGCATGATCAGAGAATAAATTGGTCAGACAACAAAGGTAGAAAAAATAATTTTATTTCATATTAGTGATTTGACTACAAAATCATCATAATTTTGAAATCAAATATTGTTACTTGTTGTGATTAATTAACCGTATTTTCCGGCGTATTTTTTTTGGTGTGCGCTGGAAGAGGGGTAGTCTTATACGGCGAGTATAGGCCAAACACCTATATTTTAACAGGAAAAGTAGGGGGTCGTCTTATACGCCCAGTCTTATACGCCGGAAAATACGGTAAGTTAATTTAACGTTTTCTATGAAAGGTAGTTCTGAGGGGGGTCAAAAAAATATTAAAAGAAAAGTGACAATAATATAATAATATATTTATAATGTGGATTACATTTGGGCCCTCATATTTACCTCAGGCTATGATTGTGATTGTGATTATGATGGTACACTGTAAGAAACAATATATGCAGTGTTAGATTTGTTTTAAATGTCGCAATGGTTTTGCGGCTCCCAGGTTTTTTTCCCCTTCGGAAACGGGTCCAAGTGGCTCTTTATGTCTTAAAGGTTGCAGACCCCTGTGCTAGGAGAAAGGCCCCAGCCCGGCCCCGCGCTTCCCCTTCCGGTCGGAGCTTCTGCGCGCCTCTCGCCGAGAAGCTGCGCGCTAGGACTCGTGCGCCATCCTCTCGCGAGATTATAGGACCCGCGCGGGAGCTGGGTTCCAAAGAAGAGCAAAACCTACCACTTTCATGATGAATGGGAAATGGACTACTTCTTCATCATGGTGAAAGACAAGTGTTGTCTAATTTGTAACGCCCCAGTATCCTTGCCCAAAAAGGGTGATCTGGAACATCATTATAAGGCTCTAAAATCTTGTTGTTAAGGTTTAATTGACGTGCTGGCACTTTGAGGAAATTCTTTGGTTTTGTGCGGCAGTTTGGGCACTCGGGCTCAAAAAGGTTAGCCATCACTGCACTAGACTATTCCTCTCACCATGTTATGCAATGGGACCTAGTTGCAGATAGCCCAGGTTAACCATTAGCCCAGCTTAGTACACATGCCCCTAAACCTTTATTCACTACTTTTTTTAATTTGCATTTAAGTGTATCATTAAATTTCAATCTGTAAAGTATTTTTGATTCCTCCCATTTGGTGAGGTTTATATCTGTTAAGCAAATCCCTGCTTCCTTGGTCTCTCAGCCTGATGTGCCCCGTTACTCTCATTTAGATAGTTATTTGCTCCTGGATTATGAACACTAGTGGTATTATTTCCTAGAATCTGAGTAGGACTTATTCATTTTTTTTCCTTGCTGTAAGAACTTGGATCCTCAGCATTGTGGACTTCAGCTGGACTGAATTTGTTTTTCCTTATCCTATGATTATGTATGTATAATAACCAGATGGGGTGCTTTTTTCCTTTGTAACAGCTTTATTGAGTGGAGGCCTAGTGGTTAGAGCAACAGACTAGTACCCAAGAGGTCAGGGTACAATTTTCACTGGCACTCTTTGGGACCTTGGGCAAGTCACTTTACCCTCCATTGTCTCATAAGAAAGGCCTGTTAATCTACATCCAGTCATACCTTGCCAAGAAAACATAGGGGCTGCTGGGTTCTCAGGAGTCAACATTGACTTGATCGCATTTAAAAAAAAATTACCTAATTGTATTTTCAAAATTTTATAAATTTAAAAAAGCTTCATTCACGACTCTGTCAGAAGCTAAGGAAGGGTCACCAATATAGGAGAGATAGGATCCATGGATTTCTTATTTGCCAAGGGCTACAAGCATTTAAGTTGACATTTGTGCAGGCCACAATATAAATTATTACAATAATTCAATACTGTATGTTAGGCACAAAAGAGTGGATCAACGTTGCAAAGTCTTGTCTAACAAAGGCCTCACTTGTCCAAGTAGCTGTGAACTAGCAAATGATGCCTTTACTACTGCCAGTATCTGCTTATCCAGTAATAGGCCACTGTCCAAAAACTCCCAAACTTTTTACCGCCCTCTTACTCTCCAAGGGTCTAGCTTAACCATTGTCAGAGTAAAGAAGAAGTTATTATGCCTATTAACCTATAAGAATTCTGATTTATCTGGGTTAAATCTCATCTTCATCCTCTGAAACCATCTTGGTATCACGGTTAGACACCTATTCATGTTGCCTATGTCTCCACCTGATTGTCACCAACTTCAATTTCATAAGCAAACAAATAATGGGTCACCTCAAACTGTTTCACCACTTGAACTAAGTGACTAAACTAAATATTAAACAATAATGGAGACAATACTGATCCCTGAGTCAAACCACAGTCAACTAGCATTAATTCTAACACTATACCTTCCCAAACCATCTTTTGTGTTCTTGCCAGCAAAAAGGAAGATTTTATTTTAACAGGTTTTTTATACCACTTTATCATTTAGTCAAAGTGATTTATAGTGCAATTTAAACTTGGTAATGTACATTAAACAACTGAAGAAGTCTTGGTGACAACAAGGAATGATCCACCATATCAAAGGCTAAGCACAGATTTAAGAAGACCAACGGGGAATCCCCCCTTTTCTCTTAAGACAATTGGATTTCGATTTCGCTCAGTAGTGAGACCAATATAATTTCAGTCTAAATATTCCAGCAGAAACCTGATTTCCTGGGACTTATACTCCCAACTACCTCAACAAACTCCAGTTGATGACAAACTTCTCAACAAATTTCCCTACAAATGAGAATTGGGTTACCAGATGATAAAATGCTGGATCATCACAGTCTAACCCTCCCTTCTTAAAGACAGACTTTACCACTGCTTACTTTAAGCAAGACAAATACGGCCATATCTTAAGGACGAATTCACAATTTCTTGCAACAAAGGGCCCAGCTACACACAGCTTAAGAAGCCCAGTAGAGACTGGGTCCATCTGACAACATTTGGCTTTTCAAGTCTTTAGTATATCTGCTGCATTACCCACTGCCATTACTGCAAAACACTCCAATATATTATTATTCTTGTCTCCTTTCCTACACTTCTCCACAATATCCAACTCTCCCTTAACTAAAAAAACCCTATTGAATTATTTTTCTCTTATTTTCAAAATATAAATTAAATTGTTCAGCTCCAAGAACTGATTTCCTCCCATCCTCATATCTGACTGTATTGTTAAATATCTTCAATATTTCAAAGAGATGTTGAGGTCTGCTCCATGCCAATTTCAACTGATCCCTTGTTCATAATTTTGTTTAGCTTTATTATCCTCTGTCTATAAATTTGCAAAGGTTCCCTATACCTCTTCAAATTAACTAAAGTTTCAACCTTTTTTCCAGTCTGCGGACTGTATAGCTAGCAGTTATTCCTAGTTGCATCCCATAAGTAGCAGTATACATACTCTGATTCAACAGAGATTCTGCAAAACGTAGGCCTCGTCACGTGTACTGTCTAGTGGATTATAGGAAAATAAGTTTTCATCTAGAATTTGGTGTATTTTGCAACATTTAATATAAAACTAAATTGAAAAATTGATAACGCAGGAAATATTAAATCTATATATATTTGAGAGTTCAATAGGGATTTTTTTATTGACCTATGAGAGCAGTCCTAGTAACTTTTGGATACCTCTGAAAGGAGCAACCTATGGTTAAAAATTCAGAAAGGACGCATTCTGAGGTCTTTTTCCCTTATATTAAATTTGTTTTGGTGGTGTGATTTTAATAATTTAATAATCATACATAAAGGGTGTCTTACAAAATACCAATTGGGGTAAACGTTTACAGGTTTGCAGAAGGCATAATCAGGGGTACAGTCTGCGTGGAGCATGGGCAATTTACAAGTACACTTATTGATTATTAAATACTTTAATCGATGGGTGTACTTGCATATTTTACATGTGTTCATTTATTCCTGTGTTCAAGCAGGTATAAATGCCCGTACCTGCATTTAAGGCGTGACCTTCTTATGCTAGTATTTTATAAAGACACATAGATGCTTATATGTCTTTATAAAATAGTGCCTACATAGGCACTTACTTGCCCTTTTAAACTGGGCACCCTGTTAAACTTACCCTCTATGTGTGCTTGCTGTTCATACTGTATGGCCATTCTGCTGAGTTTTCGGTTTTAGCCTGAGCAGTTAAATCAGGGTGAGTAGGATTACTTTCCAGGCAGCAGTTCCTGCAACAGGCAGCTTTAACCCTAGCTTTTCTTACCAAAGTCTATCTAAAGACAGTTAATATCTTCTCAGCTATTTTCCTCTCTACATCAGTACTTTAAAACCTCAAATCAGGCTCACACATACACAGCCCTACCGTTACACTTATGTTCTCCTGCACCACACTGCTGCTTTTGTTACACTTCCATCTCTCTTAAGCTTTTGCAGTTTTCTTTCTCCTAGGACAAGCAGGATGAGTCAGCCATACTTGGTGACGTCATCCAATGGCGCCAAGACGGAAGTACTCTCCATGACTCAGAAGGGCTTTTGCCCTTCTGAGCATGAGCCAACTGGCCCCACCCCCCGGCCTGCCCCTAGCTAGCCAGTTTCAGTTCTTCCGCCTTGCCAGCAAGACGGACTTCTCCACTCTCCTACTGAAATGACACAAATCCTTAACTTATTCTGAAGAAAATAAGAACAATTCTGTACCTACTTCGTTTAAAATCTTCTAATGCTGTTTCTGACCCTTCCTTTCTTTCAAATCTATTCAGGAAGGGCTGGCCGGAATCCCCTGCCAGCCATGTGCTCGCCCGGCCAGCCATGTGCTTGCCACTCCGCCACTCCTGCAGCTGCAGCTGCTTACGTGCTGACCAAAGCCAAAACAGATGCTGCGCTCACCTCCTAGTCGGAACTTGACCGCCTTCTGATGCAGCTGTAGCCTGTGATCTTCTGATGCTACCGCAGCTGCTCGGGATGTGCCTCAGGGCCTCCATCCCCAGTCGCGCTGCCACATCTGTGCTGCCACAGCCAATCGGGATGTGCCTCAGAGCCTGCTGTCCCCGGAGAACCTTTGTTACAGGTAAGTAACATCGCTTTTCCCAGAAAGCTGCTCACTACTCAGCTCCCTGAACAACCCCCACCTAAACACACAACTCCAGAGTCTGCAAAGCTCCCCTGGAGCCAAAAGCAATACAAATCCAGCTGCCACAGATAGCGCTGGACAGCACTTCCCCAGCCTAGCAAGGCAAAAATGTATTTTATTTTTAACCCTCAGGTTACATTTTATTCTGACTTCCTATTTATTTTGTCCCATCCCACAACCCTCAATAAAGTTTATTCAAAATGTTATTATTTCTGGTGACTGCCTACCTCTCCTCTTCCCCCAAAAAACTGTTTATTTTACTAACATTTCTCTTTTACAGCACCAGCCTCTCACCCCTACCTCTCGGATACCCATTTGTGACCGTTCCTAAACAAATTGCGGAGGGGTGGTATTTTTTTGTGCTCTGCCCTGTAGGAGGATTGGTGCTTAGTGGTCCAGGCTCAGCACCGGTGATGCAAGAGGGTCCCAGCTTCCGACTCCACCTGTGCAAGCATGTGGGTTACAGAAAGGCTGCTGTGTCCCATCCCCAAAAGGAAATGTATACCAGAGGGGGTCAGATGTAGCAGCAAAATTCAAAACCACAGAGCCAGAAGGCCGCACAGCAGCTGCATGTCTTGCAGGTTTTTGTTTTTATTATTGCTATCATTGTCACAGCTCTGTAAAGCGCAGAAGCTGTAGCATGGCATGGTGCTGAACAATGGGGGGGAGGGGAAGGAAGGGCCAATGGGGGGACACTGGGGAGAGCTAGGATAAATGATGGATCAGTGTGGGGGAGGGGAATAGAGGACATGTTGGATCATTGGGGGGGGTAGGGAAGAGAGAGGAGGAGATGCTAGATGAGAAAATGCTGGATTACGGAAGGGTGAAGGAAGACAGAGGAGTAATGCTGGATACAGAAGGATGGGGAGGGGAGAAAGAGGGTTGATGGGGGAATAGGGAGACAGAGGGGACATACAGGATTGAAAGAGAAAAGAGGCAAAGTTGCTACTGGCAGATGGTGGAATGAGAGAAGGGGAAATTATATTAGAAGGATCTGATGCTTGGAGATAACCCAGGGGATGAAAGGGACCGATGGCAGATACTGGAGTTGGTGATTGAGTTGGGAGAAGGGGCTAACACTGGCACACACTGAGTGGTGGCAGTGGTAGAAGAAGGTGATGCTGGAGGAGTTAAAGGAAAGTGGAGGACAGATACTGGGGGAGAGGAGGAGATGCAAGAGCATATGCAGGAGAAGGTGGAGATGAAGGGGCAGAGGACTGTACGCTGGGCGCAATGAGAAGGAAAGGACAGGGTGAAAGGCAGAGGAGGAATAGGATATTGGTGAAGGAATGGGAGGACTAGGGAAGTAAGTGAAGAAGTAAAAGGTGGTAAGGAGTGGTGCCCCTCCCCCCCCCCCAATCAAACTGGTACCTGGGACTATGTCCTCATCTCCCCCCGTTTGCTATGCCACTGTAAACATCTCTGTACCCATTCACATTATTAGCAAATAAGAATATGCAATCTTTACACACTTCTGTTAAACTTGTTTCAATTGCAACAGAAGACCATTCCAAAATTTTATTACTCAGTTAAAAAAACGTCTCTCTCAATTTTAAAATACATTTATCACAGATTTATTAGATTTCTGCCAAGCTGAACTCCTTAGCTCTATTATTTCCATTTAAATTGGATAATCCCTTACAGATTTTGTGAGATTCTATTAAAGCAGTCTCTACTTTTCAAGGGAGAACATCCTTTGTCTAATAACCTGACAAGCAACACAGCATATCCATTGCATAAGAACAAGGTAGATACAGTGACAATTGCTTTTCATTGTTGCTATATGATTTTCCAACTAGCAAGCAAAACTCAGCCGGCTTTGAATGACTTATCCTCATATTTATGCTAGTTCTAACAACACACTGAATTGGTATTTTTTTATATATATCCTAACTGTATCAAGTTCACATTCAAGGATTAAAGTTATTTTCTTGATTAAGGCAATTTCAGACCCCTGTTTTCTGCCATAGAGGGTTATTTTAGAAGCCCTATTTGTGACTCCCATATGTATAATCAGGCATACACACATATAAATCGCATCCACTTGTAAATAGCCATTTTAGAAAGGATCCAATTTATATGTCGATATCCTTAGAACGAGGAAGTTTTAGAGGGCATGAGAAAAATCTACATGTATATTCCCCATTTCATATAGGGAATGCATGCTCAAGGCCAAAATTCACCATGCCCAGATTTACACCCACTCCCCTGGCACACGTTGATTTTTAGAATAAAAAGGTGTGCAGTTTGGTGATCCCTTTATAGGAGGGATTAAGGGGGTTATTCTCCACAATTCTCCCTAGTTAATTTTCCCCCCCAAATTGAAATGAGTTAAAGATAGCAATCTTTGTAGTTAACTAGCAGCCTCTACATGTTTAAGTTTGTGAAATAGCTCATCTGCACATATAAGTGACAACATTTACACGTGCAAGTTGTGAAATGCCAGCAAGTTGTGAAAGTTGCTAGGTTTCCACTGTTAAAAATGTTCCCATGTATAAATTTGTAAAATGGTTCTTCCTATTGTACGTGGATATCAATCCATGTACATACCTGCACCACTTCTTCCTTCTTTGTATTTTAGAAACAGCTTCATGTTTAGCAGAACCATATCTAAAATGCTGTAAAAAATGAGTACATCCTGACCCTGACATCTCAATTCCGATCTCCCTCTCCTATCTAAAATGTTTCATATAGTGTGCCTAGCCATATGTATAAAGTGACTGACAGGCCTCTTATCTCTTATGGAAATTTATTTAATCAAAGCTTATATACTGCAGATCTTATACACCCTCTGCAGTTTACAATAAAACATTAAAGAAAACTAATAGATGTTAACAACTTAAAAGAGAACTGCAGATATAGCACCCAATAAACAGGTTGATTTGCTTTACATTTTATTCTATCAAAATCAACAGAAAACACAAAGTCAAAACCTACAACTTCCTTTAAAACCCCAAAACAAAACAATCAGCATTAGTTTTCGCTAATCCAAAAAATAAAATAAAATAAAATAAAATAAGCCAGCACTATATACAAAAAATACTACGTTAAAGGTCATCTTAAAATAATGTGCTTTCAATTTCTTACGGAAGTTCACAAATCTTCTGAAAACATCAGCTCCTGTGGAAGATGGTTCCAGATAAAGTGACCAGCAACAGATCAGATTCAGTAACCAAATACCATCCACTTACACTTGGATGAAATTGTCCAGCCCCTTTTGATCTCAAGGCATCAGGTTCGGACGCCTGGCCCAGCTAAACACCTGGGTGCAAATTCTGCCAACTGAGCTCCCCACACATACAGGCAAGACATGTGGGAAGCTCTGTTCCTGGGCGGGAGGGGGCGGACCTGAGGAGGGATGAGGGTGGACAGGAGGCGGGGCCGGTTCAGAACATATAGGGCCAATTCCAATGTCGGCCCTGTACGTCCAGGGTCAGCACTCCAGACGGGGAACTTATTCCACCTCAGAGGTGGAATAAGTTCCCCCAGACGACAACAGACAATGGATCTAGGAGCAAAAAGGAGGTGAGCAGGGACAGTGTGTTCCCCACAGCCTGATTCGGCCATGGCAGGCCAGATTGGGGGTCGGGCTGTGGGGAAATCAAATTTGCAGGGTCTGCTAAGGATCATGGCTCCTGCATGGAGCCACAGTGCCATGGTAATGGGATGCCATGGCCCCGTGGCTCCATGCAGGAGCCTGGTGAGCTTGCCAAAGAAGTACCTGGACATCCATGGTGCCTGAATTGGGGCATCTCCTGGACATCCAGGCCCTATGCCATGATTCTGCTCCAAGGGGCCGTCTAGCTCCTGTGAGAGCAGAATTGGGTGCATATCCAGGCCATCCAGATTCCTGGACGTCCACCTACGGAATTGGCCTCTATACTATTAATTTTAATACTACCCTTTAAAATATATTTTTGATAAGTGTTTTATGATTAAGCAGTTTTGAAAAGAAAGTAACACTGCTAGCTCGCACAGTCTTTCAGAACTAATAAACAGTCCCTGGGCCAGCCTGATAGCTCAGCTTCAAGTGTTACATGCTGTCATGCAGAAGACCTGGAACTGATTCCCTGACCAGACTATAATCTCTGGGCTGGCTGGGGCTATGGTTGCTGTGAAGGTACTATGTATTTAATTATTTGCAACATTTGTTATACCACGCTAATAGTGTGGCATGTGGTGGGAAGGGGTTTTCTTTCAAACACAGGCCAGACAGTAGTTCAAGGAAAACAAAATCAGCTGTACTTCTCTCCCAACTTGTTAAACCTCTACAAGTTGGTTCTCCTGGCCCTTCCTCCAGCCCCAATTAAAGTTTCTACCTCAGAACTCCTTTATATGGCTTTTATTTTATTTATTTACATTCTCTTATATACCGTGCTATTCTGCATCAGTGCGGTTTACATTGAACAAACTGAAATTACATTGAACAGGGCATCATAACTTGGAGATAACTATTTTACAGGAAACATGGGCTATGGAGGGTTAAGTGGCTTGCCCAAGACCACAAGGAGCACCTGTGGGACTAGAAACCCCAGTCCTTCCGGCCCAAGGTTGCTGTCCTCTAGTGGGATTTGAACCCCCGACCTTCTGGCCTGAAGTACCTTGCCCCAACCACTAGGCCACTCCTCCACTCCACTCCACTTGGAAGAACCACCTCCTGATTGAGGTGGAAAGAGGAGACTACCTTCGGGAGGAACTTAGGATGAGTCCTAAGGACTACCCTGTTCCTATAGAAACGAGTGTATGGCCTGTCACAGACCAGGGCTTGAAGTTCACTCACTCGTCTGGCCGAGGTTAGTGCCACTAGAAAAAGAGCCTTCCAAGAAAGGAAGCGGAGAGGACACATAGCCATCGGCTCAAAGGGAGGGCTAGTAAGCTGCTGCAAGACCACATTCAATTCCCACTTGCCTTGGAAGGACTTCTAGCCAAAAGGGGCTCTCTGCCTCCTGCAGCCTGATGGGTTCTTAACCTCTCCCTGTGAGCCGCACTCTCCCAGCCCTGAACTCTAGGTTGCAGACTCTCTTAAAGGGGACTCTTTATTTATTTTAAAACATTTATTAACCGCCATATCATATTGCATTCAAGGCGTTGTCCAACAAATAAAACATCATACCCGTAAAAACAAACCCCACCAGCTCCACCCAGCAAAACATTCAAAGCACCCCAGAATAAAATAAGCAAAAATTAAAATAAACAAGTACTGCAACTGCTACCATTCTGGATCACCATCCCACCTTACACCATGCTACCCAACCCCATGTGCTGGTAGGAAAAAGAAAGGTCTTCAACTGCTTCCAAAATGTCAACAAATCTGTCTTCATACGTGATGTTATTGGTAAGGCATTCCAGAGGGTTGAGGCCACCGCAGAAAACACCCGTAACCATCAGTGCTGCAGGTGAATCTGAGCAGGCCCTGATATGGTCACCAACTGTGTCCCCATAGAGCAAAGCGGCCACCCAGGCTGATACCACTGTACTGACTCTTGGAAATAGCAGGTTCCAAGCCCCGCAACACCTTAAATGCAAGAGTTAGTACTTTAAAAACACATCTCTGCTTGACAGGAAGCCAGTGTAGCTGTTGCAAAACACCTGTGACTGAATCGGGTCCCCACGTTCCGAACCACCAGCAGCTTCCCGATCAGAAAACCCAGCAGCCCAACACACAGGGCATTACAATAATCAAGAAGGGATAATACTAAGGACTGCACCACCAGTCATAAGGCCTCATAATCTTAAGAAAGCTGACGTTGCTGCACAACCCTTTGGAGAGGACAGCTCACATTCTACAGACCCCATCGCATGCCCTCCCCCTCAGCTCAACCATGTTCCATTAAGCACCTGCCTCATCTGGGACCTCTATCCAGGAAAGGAAATTTGCTTCAGGTGAGTCCGACCAGCCCTATGGGGGACCCAAAACTGGTAGGGTCGGAGACGCAAAAACTACCGCATAATATGGCCATTGGACTCCTTACAGTATACTGAGCCAGCCACTTGAGGAGTTGGTGATCCATTACCAGCATAAAGAGATGGCCGAGCAGGTAGAATTTGAAGGTCTCAAACACCCACTTGACAGCCAGGGCTTCCTTTTGGATCAACGCATAATTCTGTTCCTGAGGAAGAAGCTTCCTGCTGATGAGTGCTACAGGATGTACTACACCCCAGACTTCCTGAGCCAGAATGGCTCCTAGGCCTACCTCTGAAGCATCAGTTTGCACAATAAATAGTAGAGAGAAATCAGGGCTAATTAGGATGGGTTCAAAGCATACAGCATTCTTGAGACACAGGTCCAAGTCCAAGTCCAGGTCCAGGTCCGGTGACCACCGAATCCATTCAGGAGCTCTCTTTCAGTGGAGACTGGGTTTTTTTATTTTTTTATTTCTAATTTTAAACAATACATCAAGCAATAATTCCATACTTGAAAGAAATGGAGAGGTGCAAAATACAGAAATATGTTACATAGGAAAATCAACAAATATAACAGTGCCAAACTGCACCTAACACTACAAGCCAAAATTAAGGGAGAGCATCCTAGTAAGGAGGCTATAGTTATAAAATTAAAACATAAAATGAAATATTCCCTAGGAAAAAGCAACCGTGTGATGCATTTACAAATTAAGTGTCCAGGATGAGTCGATCTAAGTAGGCTCCACTGTAACCGAAACAGTTCCAGGTACAGCTCAGACATCCAAAAACAAGGGAACCAACGCTCCTGCACTCACAGCCGGAGCGATCCGGGTAATTTCCCCGGTTCCTCCAGGAGCATTCAGCAGCAACCCCGTGCTCAGCATTGCCCCCAAAGACGGCGAAACAGCAACTACTTCGTCTAGGTGCGACTGCAGCCAGGAATCCGGTCCAATGGACAGCAGAAGAGGCTCATCAGGCGGGACACGCTGCTCGGGGCTCAGACTCACATCCGAGGTCAAAAGGACCGCCTTCAAGTCAGCTCCAACGCTAACCCCGACAGAACTCTGCATAGCTCCAATGGTAACAAACTTGGTTATGGGCTGCTGCTTGAGCTGAAAATCAGCTTCGGGGTATGTGACCTTCCCCTTCCTTTTCCCCATCATGGAGCAAGTATATCAGCACAAAGGCATTCCTAACAGGGGCTCTACAGGTCAAACAATGGTAAGGATTTGAGGGTTTATTTTTATTAAATTGCTAGCTCTCTGGGAGCTCTTAAAAGGGTTTTTGTATAATTTTAAAGCAAAGTTACTTTTTTTTGGTGCTTTAGTAGAAATATTTCCTTCAGCAGAGTAGGTTGTTGAACTCTAGTAACTTTCTCAGCTTTAGGGAACTGCTGACACCTAATCAAGAGTTAGTGGGCCTGATTACCTGGGAGCAGCTGAGGCCTGCATAAAAGGCTCCAGAGCCCTGCCCTGTTGAGGCATTCCTAACCAGGGGCTCTACAGGTCAAACAACAGTAAGGATTTGAGGGTTTATTTTTATTAAATTGCTAGCTCTCTGACTGGGAGCTCTTAAAAGGGGTTTTGTATAATTTTAAAGCAAAGGTACTTTCTTTTTGGTGCTTTAGTAGAAATATTTCCTTGAGCAGAATAGGTTGTTGAACTCTAGTAACCTTCTCAGCTTTTGGGAACTCCTGACACCTAATCAGGAGTCAGTCTTGCTTTATAGGGCACCTCCCCATTTACCAAAGCACAGAGACTTCGAGCAGCACATTTTGAATATAATTAAAGAGATTTAACTGCTTTTTTCTCTGAAAGGACATCTGGGAAACCGGCTGGTACTTTGGTAGGTCTCTCTCTTTTTGCTTTAACAGATACCTAAGCTCCACGAAAAGAACAATGGCTGGGAAAAATCATATCGCTAAAGCTGTTGCCCCCAGTACAGCTTCTGCCTCTGTCTAATGCCAGTTGAAGGACCGGTTCCACGTGCAGGGTGCCTGCATGCTGAAGCTCTGAGGAAACAATTTGAGGAACTCAGAGAGGAGGTGGTGAGGCTGAGGAGCATTCAAGACAGCGAGAAGTACATTGATGAGATGCTTCTTGCAGCAACCAAGCTCTCCAGCAGAGGAGAAGATGGGTGCCAACAGAATGTTGATGGTTCGACACAGGTCACCAGGGCCTGCAGAATCACCAATCCAACTTCTCCAGCCCTTGAATTGAAGAACCATTATACAGCCCTGGAAGTGGAGGAGGTGAAAGCATCCCTGGAAAGGGAAGAACCAGAGCTCAAGTACCCCAAAGTTGCAGAATCAGTGACCACAAGGAAGCGAAGGGTAGTGGTGGTTGGAGACTCTCTTCTGAGGGGTACTGAGGCGTCCATCTGTCGACCAGACTTGACGTCCAGAGAGATATGCTGTCTGCCTGGTGACAAAATCCAAGATGTTATGGAGAGTTTGCCGAGACTCATCAAGCCCACTGACTATTACCCAATGTTGCTGATCCATGTTGGAACAAATGATACTACCAGGTATCCCTCGGAACGTATCAAAAGTGACTTCATGGCTCTGGGACAGAGGGTGAAGCAGTTAGGTGCACAGATGGTGTTCTCTTCAATCCTCTCTATTGAGGGTAAAGGCCAAGGCAGAGAGGCTCGCATCCTGGAGATGAATGCATGGCTGCGTGGATGGTGTCATCGAGAGAATTTTGGTTTCTGAGACCATGGGATGCTGTTCCAAGGGCTGCAGAGCAGAGATGGCATCCATCTGTCCAAGAAAGGTCAACGCGTCTTCGGTAGTAGACTGGCTAATCTACTGAAGAGGGCTTTAAACTAGATTCGTTGGGGATGGGTGAAGAAAGCCTCCAGGTAAGTAATACATTAAATACCTTTATGGAAATGGGTAACAGGGGTAACATATGGAAAGCAGTGTGTGTAAATGCCCATAGCATGGGAAATAAGATCCCTGATGTTGAAGCTTTGGTGGGAGTAGCTGACTTGGATTTAGTGGCAGTTACAGAAACATTGTTCAAGGAAAACCATGATTGGGATGTAACTATTCCTGGCTATACTTTATTCAGACAGGACAGGGTAGGAAGAAGGGGAGGAGGAGTGGCATTATATGTAAAAACTATTATTAAAGCTTTGGAATTACAGAGCTTAAAAGGGAGAGAGGAGGCATTGTGGGTTAAACTAGAAAGAGGGAAAGAGAAATCTATTTCCATTGGTGTGATATACAGACATCCCTCACAAGAGGAAGAGGTGGACAGAGAGTTAATTGAAGACATATGCAGCATTGCTAGGAAAGGGGAAGTGCTACTGATAGGGGATTTCAATATGCCTGATGTTGATTGGCACATTCCTGCTGCAGTATCATCTAGAAGTAAGGAGATCCTGGATTCTCTACAGGGAGAACTATTCAGGCAATTGGTAACAGACCCCACACGTGAAGGGGCCATACTGGACTTGGTGCTTACCAATGGTGAAAGTGTTTCTGATGTTGTAGTGGGAGATCATTTTGCATCCAGTGATCAACAGATGGTGTGGTTCAGTATTAGGACTAGGGCTGTTAGAATCCATTCAAAGGTGAGGATCTTAGACTTTAGGAAGACTAACTTTGCCAAGATGGGCCAATACCTCAGAGAGTCGTTAGTGGGATGGGAACAGCTGGGGGATGTAGAAAAACAGTGGGCAAAACTAAAAGGGGATATTTTAAGGGCAACCAACCTTTTTGTTAAAATGGTAAATAAAGGTAAAAGGAAGAGGAGACCACTATGGCTTTCAAAAGAAGTAGCTGAAAAAGTGAAGGAAAAGAGGGAGGCCTTCATGAAATACAAGAGATCACAGAGAGAGGAAGACAAGCATCTATATTTGGAAAAAGTTAGAGAAGCTAGCAAAGTAGTCAGGAAGGCAAAGATTCAAAAAGAGGAGGAACTAGCCAATGCAATAAAATGGGGGGGGGGGGGGGGGGAGGGGAAACGACATTTTTCAGATATGTTAGTGAGAAGAGGAAGGGCAAAAGTGGTATTGTCAGACTCAAGGGTGCAGGGGAGGAATATGTAGAAGCTGATAAGGATAAAGCGGAATTGCTTAACAAATATTTCTGTTCTGTGTTCACAGATGAAGAACCAGGAGCAGGACTTCAGAAAACACCCACAAACAAGAATAGACATGAGGGACATCTTGAACAATTTTCAGAAGACTGTGTTCGTGAGAAACTAGCTCAACTTAAAGTAGACAAAGCAATGGGACCGGATGGGACACACCCTAGAATACTGAGGGAACTTGGGGACGTTCTAGCAGCTCCATTGACTGACCTTTTCAATGCCTCGTTGGAGTCGGGAGTGGTGTCAAAGGACTGGAGAGAAGCTCATGTGGTGCCTTTACACAAAAGCAGAAGTAAGGATGTGGTTGAAAACTACAGGCCGGTTAGTTTAATTTCGGTGGTGAGTAAATTATTGGAAACACTGCTGAAAGAGAAAATAGAGAGGTTTCTGGAGTCCAGCGGATTACAGGATCTGAGGCAGCATGGATTCACCAGAGGCGGGTCTTGTCAGACAAATCTAATTGATTTCTTTGACTGGGTGACCAGGGAGTTGGACCGAGGGACAGCCCTAGATGTGGTGTATTTGGATTTCATTAAAGCCTTTGACACTGTTCCTCACAGGCGACTTATAAACAAACTGAGCACCCTAGGGATGGACCCTAAAGTTACTGCTTGGGTTAGAAATTGGTTGGGTGGGAGGCGACAAAGAATACAGGTAAATGGAGCTCACTCTGAGGAGAAGGATGTTACCAGTGGTGTGCCCCAGGGATCTGTCCTTGGTCTGATTCTTTATAACATCTTTGTTAGTGATATAGCGGAAGGGCTGTTGGGTAAGGTTTACCTCTTTGCGGATGATACCAAAATCTGCAATAGAGTAGACACCTAGGAAGGTGTAGATAACATGAGGAGGGATCTAGCTAAGCTTGAAGAATGGTCTAGAATTTGGCAGCTGGGATTTAATGTTAAAAAATGTAAGGTCTTGCATTTGGGCTGCAGCATATAGTATAGTATAGGAGGTGAAATACTTTTGTCCACTAAAGAAAAGCGGGACCTAGGCGTGGTTGTGTCTGATGACCTTAAAGTAGCTAAACAGATAGAAAAGGCGACGGCAAAATCTAGAACAATACTTGGGTGCATACAGAGAGGAATGGCTAGCAGAAGAAAGGAGGTGATAGTGCCTCTGTTTAAGTCTTTGGTGCAACCTCATTTGGAGTATAGTGTGCAATTCTGGGGACCGTACCTTCAAAAGGATGTGAACAGGATGGAGTCGGTGCAGAGGGTGGCTACTAAAATGGTTAGTGGTCTTCATTATAAAGCATATGAGGACAGACTGAAGGATCTTAATATGTACACCTTAGAGGAAAGGCGGGATAGAGGTGATATGATTGAGATGTTTAAATACCTCCACGGCATAAATGTTCAGGGAGACAGCCTCTTTCAATTGAAAGCAAGTTCTGCTATGAGGGGACATGGGATGAGGGTGAAGGGGGATAGATTCAGTAGTGATATGCAGAAATATTTCTTTATGGAAAAGAGTAGTGGATTCATGGAATAGTCTCCCAGTGGAGGTGGTAGAGATGAGGACTGTAACTGAATTCAAAAAAGCATGGGACAAACACAGAGGATCTCTAAAGGTAAAAAGGGGACTGTTGTAGTTGTTGATATGGAAGGACATACTAGATAGGCCATGTGGTCTTTTTCTGTCATCATATTTCTATGTTTCTATGTTTCTAAGGTAATATTTATTTAAGGACAGTGTCCAAGTCACCAACCGGCTGCCGGAACACATCCTTACACGGTCGCCATCTTGAATCGAGGAGACTGGTTAATGGCTCCACCACCTCTGCAAAATTAGGGCTGAACTGGCAGTAATAGCCAATCAATCCAAGAACCTCTTTCTTCATTTTTGGGGTGGGGACCTGGGCAATGGCATCCACCTTCTGTAGTGGAAGTTGTATCTGCCCATTCCAATTAGATATCCCAATTATTGAACATCCCAACCTCCCAGAAAACATTTCTTGGTGTTGGCCATCAACCCGGCCTTCCACAGACTGGTCAACATGGCTTGTACTTGGGTTAGATGGGTGGTCCAGTTTCTGCTGTAGATGATGATGTTATCAAGGCATGCAGCCACATACTCCTGGTAAGGTCTCAGTAGGCAATCGACTAGGCATTGAAATGCGGCAGTAGCTCCATGTAATCCAAAGGGCAATACTGTAAACTGGAACAGACCTTACAGTGTCGAAAAATCAGTCTTCTTTTTGGCAGACAGAGTCAAGGGCACCTGGCATTTTCTCTTGGTCAGATCCAAGGTTGATATAAAGTGTGCTCCACCGAGTATCTCGATTACTCTGGGCATGGGATCGCTTCCAGTTTAAAAGCTGCATTGACCCCCCAGAAGTCAATGCAGAATCTGATGCTTCCATTGGGGTTAGGAACTAAGACAATGAGGGGTGAACAGTCTCTCATAGACTGTTCTATAATTCCCAGGTTAAGCATCTCTTCCAGCTCCTTGGCGACAGTCTGTCGCCAAGCTTCTGGAATCTGGTAGTGTTGTTGCTGGATACCCACCCCAGAGTCAGTAACAATATCATGACAAATGAGGTATGCTCGTCCCGGGCGGATGAAGAGAACCTTTAGATTCCAGTGAATCAAACCTTCTAAATCTCTTCTCTGGGCAGCAGAGAACTGGTCTCCAATCAGGATATGAGCGGGATCGTACAGGGCTGAAATTTCAGGCACAAAATTATCTCCGTGTACCATCATAGCCATCACTTTTTCTATAGATTAATATGGTAAATTTTGGCTTTCTTTCATTTTTCTGGAAAGGCAATCTTGTAGTTAGCAGGCCCCACATGCCTGGGGTCAAGGAGAGCAATGGTGTGCCTGCACAGCCAGGAGAGAAGGAAACTGGTCTAACACACTCTGAGATGCGGAGCTGGTTTCTCGAACTCAAGAGTAATCTGCAACAGGTACGAGCTGAAATTGGTGGGCTCATAAAAGAACTAGAGAGTGAAATCACTGAGTTGGGCCTTCAAGTTGAGGATAGCAAGGAGAGGACACAGTCTAGGAGAAGGTGGATGGCCTGTGTTGCACGGTGCACGAGCTGGTGCATGAAAAGGAAGTGATGTGCCTCAAGTTGGAAGATCTAGAAAACAGGACATACAGGGCCAATGTATGTATCCGAGACATATCGGAGCAGGCGGAGTACAAGGATGCACTCTAGATTGCTAAGGAGATTTGTGGACTGATTTTATATGGAGAGCAACAGGAGGGTGACCAGGGCATGATTAAAACTGAGTGGTCCCGTGAGACCTTGGGCCCCCCGCATGAACAGAATCTTCGAGATATTATTATCTGCCTGCACTAGTATGCCTTCAAGGAGCAGCTCATGTCACGGATGCAGGAGATGGGCAAGTTGTCATGGATAGGCTGATATTGTGCTCTACAATGATCTATCGGCGGCCACCCTGGCCAAACACAGATCCTTCTGCCCTATAACCCAGAGACTGCAACAGGAGCAACATTGTTACCAGTGGCTTTTTCCATCAGGCCTTGCTTTCACAGTTAATGGGGTCACTACGGCAGCACAGACCCCTCAAGAAGCATTGATGGAGTTGTGTGAACTAGGACTCATGGATACATTCTTGCTGTCACAAGAGGAAGAGCAACAGGAGGCCCCTGTTAAGCAGATCTGGTGGCAGAGGATCCCAGAAAAGCAAGCGCAGAGAGCGGATGAACAAGGCTGAAGCCTCGGCATTGAACACCTGAGGACAGCATCAGATGGGAGCAGACATGTGTGGTGGACTCACTCTAAAATAAGTTGGGGCTTTGCCAAACTGTTTCTTTAATGGAATCAGGTGGGCTGGTAGACGGGTATGTGCATGAGTTGGGTGAATGCAGGAAGAAATTGAAGTGGTGGATTGATTCTGTATGTGGCTGATTGTTGATACTAAATGTGGGATTATTGTGGATGAAGAGATAAAGGCGTGTATAAGAGCTGGTTTAGGGGGTATGAGTGGTGGATTACTTGAGCGGGGGGGGCATAGTTGCTTTAGGTGGGAAAGGGCTTGCAGCGGGAGGCTGATCATCACTACTCTGGAACTGTGCCGAGGGGAGGAGGTTGGAACATACAATGGTGAGGGGAGGCAGAAGAGGTTGCAAGGTGGGGAACAGAGGGGAAGGGGAAGGAAGAGGCATAGGGTGTTGGGGGCAATGGAAACTGTGGTGCATATTATGGAAGGCTGCGTATGTCTGTTGCTAATTTGCACTGATGGCTACTGGTAAAAATGGGAAGGGGTACTGCCAGCTGGACTCTCTCAATGTAAAAGGGCTGGGTAGCTGGCAAAAACGGAGTCTGCTACAGAAGGAAGTAAAGAGATAGAGAGCGAGTGTGGTTTATATTCAAGGGGCACATTTGAAACGTTGGCAGGTCCATTTGCTGAAAAATGGGATTACCCGTAGGTGTTTTTAGCGACTAACACAACTGCACATCACGGGGAAGGAGTGGGTATTATGGTGGCATCCAAATACCATCTCGAGGTAGACAAGCAGATTATTGATAAAGGTGGGCAGTTCCTCATCCTTGAGGTGGAGTTGGATGGTGTCCGCTAATTTTGGCTAATGTCTATGTGCCTAATGAAGGGCAAGGACAGTTCTTTGAGGAAGTGTTAGGGGCTCTGCACCATCTGTTCATGGTCCCCATAATCTTGGGAGGGGATTTTAATACTATTAAAGATCCTCACATGGATAATTCATGGGGGTTGGGTGGGGGGGAGTCACATCCATAGACGTAAGCTAGGTATATTGACAGAAACCCTGATTTTGATTGATAGCTTCAGGGTGAAGGAACATAAGAACATAACATATGACATATTGGGTCAAACCAAAGTCCATTCAAGCCCAGTATCCTGTTTCCAACAGTGGCCAATCTAGTAGGTCATAAGTACCTAGCAGTATCCCCAAAATACACAGGTTCCGCAATGCTTGTATTGGGGCAAGCAGAGGATTACCTGGGTCATCTTTAATAATGGTTTATGGACCTTTCCTCCAGGAACTTGTCCAAACCTTTTATAAACCCAGCTATACTAAAAGCTTTTACTACATCCTCCGGTAACAAATTCCAGAGTTTGATTACACGTTGAGTGAAAAAATATTTTCTCTTTTTAGTCTTAAATAGGTTACCCTGTAGCTTCATTGCATGTCCCCTAATCTTTTTATATTCTGATGATGTAAACAATCGATCTATGTTTACCCATTCCACTCCATTCATTAATTTATAGACCTCTATCATATCTCCTCTCAGCCGTCTCTTTTCCAGGTTGAAGAGCCCTAAACCTTTTAGCCTCTCCTCATAGGAGAATCCTTCCATCCCCTGTACCTTTTCTAATAATGCTATATCCTTTTTAAGATATGGAGACCAGAATTGCACACAATATTCAAGATGCAGTCGCACTATGGAACGATACAGAGGCATTATAATATCCTTTGTTTTATTTTCCATTCATTTCCTTATGATACCTAGCATTCTATTTGCTCTCTTGGCCACCACTGCACACTGGGCAGAGAGTTTTAACATGTTATCCACGATGACGCCTAAATATTTTTCCTGGGTAGTGGTTCCCAATGTGGAAACGTGCATCGTGTAACCGTAGTTTGGGTTGTTCTTTCCTAGGTGCATAACTTTGCACTTGTCCACATTAAATTTCATCTGCCATTTGGATGTTCAGTCTTCCAATTTATCAAGATCCTCTTGCAATTTCCCACAATCTTCATGGGTTTTAACAACTTTAACTAGTTTTGTGTCATCTGCAAATTTGATAACCTCACTCGTTATTCCCTTTTCCAGGTCATTTTATGAATATGTCAAAAAGCAGCGGACCCAGCACAGATCCCTGGGGTACTCCACTATTCACCTTTTTCCTTTGGGAAAATTGGCCATTTAGCCCTACCCTCTGCTTTCTATCTTTTAACCAGTTCCTAATCTACAATAGCACACTGTCTGCTATCCCATGACTTTTTAGTTTTTCCAAAAGTCTCTGATGATGGACCTTGTCAAAGGCTTTCTGAAAGTCCAGATACACTATATCAACCGACTCACCTTTGTCTACCTGTTTATTCACACCTTCAAAAAACATAACAGATTAGTAAGACAAGATCTTCCTTGTCTAAAGCCATATTGGCTGTCTCCCATTAACCCATAGCTATCTACATAATGAGTAATTTTGTCCTTTATGATGGTTTCTACCATTTTTCCCGGTACTGACATCAGGCTCAGTGGTCTGTAGTTTCCCGGATCACCCCTGGAACCCTTTTTAAAAATTGGCATTACATTGGCGATCCTCCAATCTTCAGGTATTACAGATGATTTTAATGATAGTTCACAGATTACTACATTTAAAGGAGGGGCGCAAATGTGCTTATACCTTTTACTTGGCCCCGCATCATAGTTATAGCTATTTGGATATGTTCTGGCTAGACTGCACACTGGCAACATCAAAGCGGAAATTGCAAACATAGTGTGGTCTGATCATGCCCCTATTGGGGTGCTGGTGGATCTGGGCCAGAAGGTGTCTGAGGTGAGATTTTGGAAGCTGAATGACTCCCTCCTGGAGTACCCTGAGGTGATTAGCAGGATTGCAGCGGAGGTGGCAGAATATTATTGAATGAATGAAGTCAAGGGGATGGAAGTGTGCACTTTTTGGGATGGGCTTAAGGCAGTCCTTCTCAACTGCATCCTACTATAAAAAATAAAGCGCAGCCAAGGAGCTGACGCTCCGAGCCCAATTGCGAGATCTGGGTGGGTGGCAGAGCGAGACTCCCACAGTGGAGGGAGCTCGGCAGATAACGGAATGCAGATGCAAGCTCTTAACCATGCTACATAGTTCGATTTGTTTCCAGGCTGTGTGTAAGCTTAAGGCCCAGATTAAGCAGCAACAAATTTCTAAGATTAGAGATGAGCATGGAACTCTCCAAAGTGATGAGTAGTGTATTTGGGAGGTCTTTAGGACCTTCTACTGGAAGCTATACAATAGTGAACATTTAGCGCAGACTAGAGATGGAGCCTACCTGGACTCCTATGGTTTGGGACGACTTTCAGATGAGGAGACAACGTCCCTGGATGCAGAAATCTCCTGCCAGCATATAATACAAGCCATCCAGAATATGAAGCCAGGCAAGACATCAGGTCTAGATAGCTTTACAGTCTGTTTTCATCCTAAGCAGACTGAGAGCGACAATGTTTAACGCAAGTGCAACCACCGGGCAACTCCCGGACAATATGCGGGAGGCAAGGGTGATGATCATTCCAAAGCCTGGTAAGATCGTACCATCTATGAGTCCTATCACCCCATTTCACTTATTAATCTAGATGCCAAAAGTTTTGCCAAGGTGCTGGCGAATCAGCTACAGAGGGTGATCGTCAGGGTTGTTGGAGAGGTCCAGTCGGGCTTGATTCCCAGACAACAGGCCAAGGATAATGTCAGGAAGCTATTAAATTTGATTGGGAAGGCCAGGAGGTTGAGATTCAATGCCTTGTTGGTGGCAGTGGATGCCAAAAAGGTATTTGACCAGGTTGAGTGGAGCTTCCTTTTTTGTGTATTGGAGAGGGTAGGCCTGGGACCGTGATTTGTTAACTGGCTCTTTATGCCAGCCCTACAGTCCATACATGCGTAAATGCAGCATACTCACAAGCGTTTACATTGGCAAGAGGGACAAGACAGGGGTGCCCCTTGTCCCCACTGTTCTTATGCTACTTATCGAGCCCCTGACAGCAATGTCAAAGTTTGGGGTATTCAAGTAGGGAACGCAAAGTATAAAATTGGCTTGTTCACGAACGATGTAATTTATACCATGACGGAGCCCCTAGCCTCTGCCAAATTTGATAGCAAAGATGGAGAATTACAGTATAGTACCCTATCGGAATATAAAATGAATTTGACTAAAAAAGAGATCCTTAACATTCAGCAGCAGCCAAGAAAGCAAATAGAATGCTGGAATCATAAGGAAAGGAATGAAGAATAAAACCAAGGATATTATAATGTTCCATGGTGTTCCATGGTGTTCCATGGTGTTCCATGGTGCGATGCACTTTGAATATTGTGTGCAATTCTGGTCACCATATCTTAAAAAGGTTATAGCAGAATTAGAAAAGGTTCAGAGAAGAGCCACTAAAATGGTAAAGGGGATGGAAGGATACCCCTATGAGGAAAGGATTAAAAGATTAGGGCTCTTCAACTTGGAAAAGAGATGGCTGAGGATAGATATGATAGAGATCTATAAATTAATGAATGGAGTGGAACGGGTAAACATAGAATGGTTGTTTACCCAATCAAAAAGTAGAAAGACTAGGGGACACGCAATGAAGCTACAATGTAACCAATTTAAGACATATAAGAGAAAATATTTTTTCATTCAATGCGTAATCAAACTCTGGAATTTGTTACCGGAGGATTCAAAAAAACTGTTAGTGTAGCTGGGTTTAAAAAAGGTTTGGACAAGTTCCCAGAGGAAAGGTCCATAAACCATTATTAAAGAGAACCCAGGAAATCCACTGCTTACCCCGAGACAAGCATTGTGGAACCTATGCACCTTTGTGGGAACCTGCCAGGCACTTGTGACCTGGATTGGATGCTATTGGAAACAGGATACTGGGCTTGATGGACCTTAGTCTGACCCAGGATGGCATTTCTTATATTGGGGCCTTAGGAGCACTCCAGGGCCCTGGGATTCACCTTTTCCACTGGCTTGCAGTGCAGTTCCTGAAACAGTCTTGGCTAACTGCTTGGTAGCCCCCTTTGTGTGGGCCTGAGACCCAGGCTTCCCTCCCAGGGACCCAGGTCCCACAAATACTTCTGTCACAGGCAGTTAGAGAGGTCACAGCCCCCACTTTACCATTGTGCTCCTCTGTTCCTCCGAGAGTCCAACCTTTTCCCCAAACGGGGGTTTGGATGAAGTACTCCAGTGAAATTCATGTCACTAGAAGTTAAGTCTGAGGAGGATAGGATGGTTGTTGCCCCAGGAAAAGGTTAGGATCTCCGTGATTAACCTTTTCAGTATGCAATCGTGGCTCTTCAGATTGCAAAGCCGAATTTTGGGTTAGGTTAGCCAGAAGGTTCTCCTTATATCTGATGGATATCCAATGGTCTGCTACGTTCACCCTTCTTCCTGACCCTGTTCAGCAGCGCATAGGGTTTTATAGAGGAAACTCTTGAACTGGGTCCTTGGGACCCTAAGGTTTTGTTTTGGCTGTTCCCTTGCCCCAAGGCAAGCAGAATCAGCTCTTTGGGCCCCTTAGAGTGAGAGACCTGTTCAAAGCTGTTACTAAGTGTATGACCATCCTGTTGGATGGAGGTGCTGCGTAAGAGGCGTCTAAGTTTGGAGGATCAATGTCCTCCTTAGCAAGACCCTGGCAGTTGTCTTAAGGGTCACTTGTTCTTTGGGAGGAGAAGCTCACCCACAGACTCCTGGAAGACAGGCCTAGAGGTGCCAAGAGTTCCTCTTGTAAGGCCAAGCGTAAAGCCTAGAGATATCCTTGCAATACTGGAAGTCCTCCTTGAGTTGCTTCTATGGCTTCTTTGGGAACCTCTAATCCCCCTTGATGAATTCCAGTTGTCCCTCCCAAAATGCAGCCAGCTGGCCAGCTGGGGTATAACTCAAGCTGTTCTCTGGGGGATTCATACCATATTACCATGTTAGACCAGTGGATCTTCAGGATTTTTAGTCAAGGTTGGAGATCTAATAACGCCTTCTACAAATCGCCTACTTTCTATCCCTAAGGTTTCAGGTTCAGGCCTGCCTTGGAATTTTATTTATTTATTTATTTAGCTGTATTTATATCCCGCTTTTCACCGGGTCAAAGCGGCGTTACGTAGAGGGGTGGGGAAATTAAGTATAGGGCGGGGCCATCACCGAGGGGGCAACATTGATGATTTTGACATAGGACAGACTTTGGACATGGGACAGACTTTGGACATAGACAGGATAAATAGCTTTGATTCAGAGGTTCATGGTGGGCGAGATCAGTGGTTAGTGCGCTTTTTGGTGGGAGTCGTGATGAAGTATTCCTGGAAAAGGATGGTTTTTAGCTGTTTTCTGAAGGATAGTAGGTCGGCATTGTTTCTGAGGCAGCTTGGTAGGGAATTCCATAAGGATGGAGCATAAAATTCAAAGGCTCGGTTGCAGGTCCGTTGTGAGCATTTAGTTCTTTTGTGGGGGACTGTAAGGGAATTGCTGGTGGCTTGTCTGGTAGTTCTGCCATGGGCTGGGCGAGACAGTAGGGTGCGAAGCTGGGTGTTCTGTGTTTGATGGATGGCTTTGTGGGTGAGTAGGATGGCTTTGTATTTAGTTCTTGCTTCCAGGGGAAGTATGTGAAGGTCTTTGAGAATTTGGGGTGATGTGGTCGGTTTTCTTTGCTCTCTGGATGATTCTTGCAGTGGTGTTCAATGCTGTTCGGAGGGGGTTGGTCTGTGAGGCTGGAAGGCCATGGTAGATTATGTTGCAGTAGTCCAGGTGTGGGAGTGTCGTGGCTTGCATCACTGTTCGGAAGTCTTGATGTTCTAGAAGGGGTCTGAGACGTTGCACTGTCCTTGCCTTATGGAATATAGTTCCGGAGGTTTTAGTGATTTGTTGTTTTAGGGTGAGGGCTTGGTCAATAATGATGCCCAGATATCTTATTTGTGGTTGTATTTGAATGCTTGTGGTTCCTATGTTGAGGTGCGTAGGTGGTGTGAAGTCAGGGTCTTTTGTCACTATGAGGGCTTCAGTTTTCTTTATGTTGATGGATAGGTTGTTTGCTTGCAACCAGTCGGACACCTCGGAGAAGCATGCTGATAGATGAGTGTTTGTTGGGTTTGTAGTTGTTATGGGAGCGTAGAGCATGATATCATCAGCATATATGTGGAAGCTGATGTTGTGAGTGCGTATGACTGAGCAGAGTGGTTGGAGGTAAATGTTGAAGAGCATGGCTGATAGTGTGGATCCTTGGGGCACTCCTTGGTGTTGCTGGAACGGGGGGGAGGTCGAAGTGCTGGTATGGATTAATTGTTGTCTGTTAGTTAGGTAGGATTGGAACCACTTTAGTACTGTGTCTTTGATCCCAATAGTCCGTAGTCTGTGTATGAGGATGTTGTGGGAGATGGTGTCGAACGCTGCAGATATATCAAGGAAGATCATGTCATATCCAGAGTGTTTTTCTTGCGTTCCTATGAGGAGAGTGTTCATCAGTGTGGTCATGAGGGTCTCAACTCCATGTAGAGGGCGGAAGCCGTGTTGTTGTGGGTCCAGTATGTTGTTGATGTCCAGGTGTTCCTGAAGCTGTTGCTGGACGATCTTCTCAATTATCTTGGCAGTGAAAGGTAGACTTGCTATGGATCTGTAGGATGCTGGGTCTAGGGGATCTAGGTTTTGTTTTTTTAAGGATGGTCGGATGATTGTAGTTTTGAGGGCGTCTGGCATGTGTCCTTGGGAGAAGGATTCTTTGACGATGTGGGCTAGTGGTGTGCTCAGTTCGTTCTTAGATTTCTTTATCCAGTCAGTGGGGCAGGGGTCCAGCGGAGAGGTGGTAGTATTGAGGCAGGAGATGGTGGTTGATATTTCGTCCATTGAGGTTTCTTTGAAGGTGGTCCAGTCACTGTGTAAGTTGGGGTGGAGGTTTGTTGTAGTTGTCTCCACGCTTGGCTGTGGGTTCTGTGGTCGTTGTAGTTGTTTGTATTGACGGGCCAGTAGCTCAGGCGGGATCGTCGGTAATTGGTCGGAGTTATGTGGTGCTTTTGTCAGTTTTTTGACTATCTGAAAGAGTTCACGAGGTTTGTTGATGGAGGTATTTATGATTTTCATGTGGTAGAGTTTCTTTGCCTTGTCGGTCTCGTAGTGATATGCGTTGAGTTCATATAGGTATTTTGTTTTGTCATTTTCGTCTTTGGTTTTTCTCCATTTTCTTTCGGTTTTTCTGAGTTTTGTTTTTAGCTTTCGGAGATTGGGGGTAAACCATCTGGCCCTTGAGGAAGGGGGTCTGGTGGTGGCTTTGTTTTTTGATGCTTTGGACGCTGTGGAGATCGTGGTATTCCAGTTGTGTATTAGGTCAATGAGGTCACTGGAGTTTGTTTGTAGATTGGGTAGGGTTTCTGCTAAGAAGTCCTCTTTGTTAAATGTTTTAAATCTTCTTATGTGGTGTCCATCTTCTTTGTTGGTCTTATGTTGGTAGGTGTAGGATATGGTGATGAGGTGGTGGTCAGACCAAGGTACCGGCAAGATCTGTGGGTTCTTTCCTGAGGCGGCGGTTGCGGAGTTTAGGAATACAAAGTCTAGTGTGTTGCCTTTTTCATGGGTGGGTTCCTCTATGATCTGTACCAGATCCATCGCAGTTATGGCGGTGTGGAAGGTTGCTGCTTGTTCTTCTTGAAGTGATGGGAGGTTGAAGTCGCCTAGGATGATTTGTTCCTTTGCCGAGCTGGTGCTCTCTGATATGAATTGCAGTATTCTGGGTAGGTCAGTGGTTGTGGTAGGTGGACGGTAGATTAGACATACAGAGAGGTGTTTATTGGTGAGGGTGAGGAGATCAGCTTCATTGGTGGTTTCTGACGAAAGGATCCTGAGGTGGAGGTCGGTTCGTGCTATGATGGCGACACCCCCTCCTCTGGTGTGTGTCCTGGAGCAGTGATGGAGGGTGTATCCTTCTGGGGTTAGCTGGTTCATTAGCACAGTGTCCATGTCTGTTAGCCAGGTTTCTGTTACACATAGGAGGTCTATCTGTTCATTTGTGATTAGGTCTTGGAGCATGTGGTATTTATTTCTAACAGATCGTGCATTGATTATTGAGATGGTGATGTGGTGATGGAGTGGGGGGTTGGGGATGTGGGTTGGTGTATGCTGTGTGTGGGAGTGGATATGTTTCGGTTTGTGAGTGTGTTATGTTTCGGTTTGTGAATTATAATGTGCAATATTTGAATTACGGCAGTGCTTATAAAGGACTCCCTGGAAGAGTCTCCTTGTATCTCTCCGCTCATGTGGATGATGTTAAAGGAAACTCATCAGCACTTCCTGCAATGGCAGATTATTTTGTCCTGTGCCCTCCACTGCAGAGCCAGGGACATTATCCCTGATACATAAGTATCCAGGAAGAGAGATTCCTTCTGGCATATCCTGAACATAGAGGCAGTTGTTTTTGGAATCAGGACTATCACTGCATCAGTCAAGTAGAGGATGCTCCTTACTTTCCAGAACTTGTCGTGGTATTTTGTCACTTTCACACTGTGAACAGCATTAACTGCTTCTTCACTTTTGTATTCTAGGCCACCTCTCCAGTTTCAGGCCCTGCCCTTTGGCCTAGATGTGGCTCTCTGTACCTTTTCCAAGGTAGTAGTGGTGGTAGCAGCTCTTCTTTTCATGCAGAGAGCCTAGGTTGCCCATAACTGAGTGGAGGAGTGGCCTAGTGGTTGGGGCAAGGTACTTCAGGCCGGAAAGTCGGGGGTTCAAATCCCACTAGAGGACAGCAACCTTGGGCCGGAAGGACTGGGGTTTCTAGTCCCACAGGTACTCCTTGTGGTCTTGGGCAAGCCACTTAACCCTCCATAGCCCATGTTCCCTGTAAAATAGTTATCTCCAAGTTATAATGCCCTGTTCAATGTAATTTCAGTTTGTTCAATGTAAACCGCACTGATGCAGAATAGCACGGTATATAAGAAAATGTAAATAAATAAATAAAAATAAATAACTGGATGTCGGGCTGGTCCAATCAGTCTCTTTGGAGAAGGCCAGAGATGACACAGACCTGGTGAGTTCTAGTTGGGAAGGCTGGAGACAGTGATCACCTGTCCTTAAAATAGCCTAATTCTCCACCCAAGAATTTGAGTACCTGGAGGTCCATTCCATACTCTCCTGAGCCAAGTTTCCTCACAACAGAGAGGTCACTCGAACTTCAGCCAACTCAGAGCATGCAATGCTTGGTCAACTCCATGACCCTGGGACCCCTTAAACCAGGGGTAGCCAACTCCGTTCCTGGTGCACCACAATTCAGCCTGGTTTTCATGATGTCCCTAATGTATATTTATGGGATATATTTGCATACAATGGGAGGCAGTGGATGCAAATATATCTCATGAATATTCATTAGGGACATTATGAAAACAAGGCTGGATTATGGTGCACCAGGACCGGAGCTGACCACCCCTGCCTTAGACCCTTGGGTTCATAACATCGACCTTGGAGACTGTTCCTTGGAACAGGGTACATATGTGTCTGCTGCAGACACTTGCTAAACGTGTGTTTCCACGTTCCACATTGTTTAATCTGACCTTTCCTCTTCCTCAGAACATCAAGGAGCAATTGAAGTTGAGGCTGCAGTTCGACCATCTGATGGCGGAGATGCCATTGGAAACCCCAGATGGAGTGCTTGCCATCGCATGCAGTGTCTGGATAATTTGGATCAGTTTGATCCTGGAGAGGTTCAGGCTTCTTCTAATGGAAAAAAATGGGCTATGAGTTCTCAGACACTGCTATGGTGGTCCTGTGTGTCTGCTAACAAATCAGAACCTGCAGTCCCAGAGTGGATCTCGAGGTCACATAGCTGTGATATTTATTGGGAGAGAAGCATCTGACTGACCCATCTGCAATGCACTTCAACAGCATTGACATCTTACAGGCTGACTTCTGTAACAGAACTCCATGGCTCCGAGGGAAGTGAGAACTCAGCTCTCCCACATGTGACTTCATAGTGCAAAAGACAGGGCCTCGCAGTACTCCATTTGATGGCCACTCAGAACGGTAATGTGAGGAGCTATTTCAGGCATGGGAAGAACCTGCAGATGGTGGGCTTGGTCGCCCTACTTCCAAAGTAGCCTTGGAAAGGGATGCTATATGTCTCTCTTCCTGGCCCTTGGTGAGCTGTCTTTTGCAATTTTCAGGCCCATCCAGGCTGGGTGATTCTAGTGCCCCCAGATTGGCCTTGCAGACCATGGTATATGGATTCTTGATCCAGGGAGTGTGGCCCAATCACTCTTCCTACCTCAAAAGAGAGGCCTACCATGTTGGAAGCTCATGGTAATGGAGGTTCCTGGTCCATCTTGCTTATGGTCTTGTCCTTGTGGGGCAGAGGATTTTCAAGAAGATCTGAGTAGCCTCCCTGCTTATGGTCCAGTGGGCCTCTATGTCCTTAGTTTATGTCAGAGCCCATTTCACAGTCTGATCTTGGCAGGGCTTGGCGCTGAACTCTCAAGGTTTGGGTTGCGGGCCTGTTGTGCTTTAGGAGTTGCAACCAAGGGTTTTCCTTGGCATTTCCCACTCATAAGAACATAAGAACATATGAAATGACATACTGGGTAAGACCAAGGTCCATCAAGCCCAGTATCCTGTTTCCAACAGTGGCCAGTCTAGGTCATATGTACCTAGCAGTTTCTCCTCAGGAATGAAGTAGTTCTGTCTGCCTATGAACCCCTTTGTACTTCATGGGAATCTCTGAGATTGAGGGCATTGAAAGGGCTCGTCTTTGGGTCTCTGCATAATGCCTCCCTTGGGAGTTGGGTCCTTATGGTGGTTTCCTGGGGGTTCTAGCATCTGTCAGGCGGTGTCTGAGCTACAGGCCTTGTCTTGAAGGGAACCTTCCTGGTCTTCTCAATGGCTTCTTTTGTTTTGAGGTCTATGCTGTCCTTCTTTCAAGGGTGCTGTCCCCCTTTTTTCATCTTGACCAGACTATTGCTCTGCATTCCCTCTCAGAAAAGGATCTTTAAAAGGACCTCCTGCTGCATCTGCTGGATGTGCGAAGGGTGTTTTTCAGATATATGACAATTACTAATTCCTTCAGCTAGTCAGATAGCAGTTCAAAGAAAGGTCTGGTAGAGGTCAAATCCTCTACTGTTCTCTGGCTTAAGGAGACCATGGGGTCAGTGTACATTCTGGCTGGTAAGTGCATGCTAGAATATATTAGAGCTCACTGCACTGGGAACAGACTTCCTGGGCAAAGTCTTCTCTAATGTAGCCAGAGGATATTTTTAAGGTGGCTTCTTGGTCTTCATTGAATGCCTTTGTGAAACCATAGAGATTATTCATAGTACAGATGCCACCTTTGGCAGGTTAGTCTGTCCTGAGCGTCATCTTCCTCCTACCCTGGGTCCTGACTGCTTGGGTACATCCCACTCATCTGGACTGGTCTAGCAAGATGATATAGAAGTTTTCCATGCCTGATAATTTACTTTCCATGAATCCTGTTAGACCAGTCCCGGACCACTCTGGAAGACTTTTTTCTGCAGGTTTGGGGGATCTGGCTGCTATAAAAGACTTACTCAGTCCTGTGGTCTGACACCAATTTCATTATGTCAAGAAAGCCAAATACTTCCTCACACTATTTATGGCAAAGTTGTTTGTGATTAATAACATTTTCTAAGTTTTTCAGGCTTGCTTACTGCTTGGAAAGTTTCATACTGGCTTCCATGACTGCTGCACCAGAGGATATACCAACACTTAAGTTGCTCAAGTCTCCCTCCACTTACTAGCAAGGAAGCATAACCACTTGTCTGGAATGGTCTAGCAAGTTTCAAGGAAAGTAAATAATCAGGTATGTAAATTTATCCATATTAGATAAAATTATGCACAATCCAATATCCCCATAAATTCTGCCACAGACCCTACAAAAGGCCCTAAATCTAGTGCTCTAAAGGTTACTCTTTACTGTAGATGATTGTTCCGTTAATTTGCTTTGTGTTCCTTTATAGAATACATGAAAAGGAATGTTCCATTAAGCGGGCAGGACCAAATGCCAGCATTTTCATTACAATAAGAACATCACACACATCCCCCAACACACATCACCAACATACAAACAAAATAATGAACAGGTCCAGGTCCCATCTCTCTTTTCATTGACTTCAACAGTGAAAAAAGATGCTGTGTCTTGGGCTTGTTAAGAGTTTCAGAAGCAATTATGGAGATGAAATGCAATGCCAAACTTCTCATAAAAACCGCCTCTTTAGCTAAAAAGGGTCTTGCTTTACTGTCAAAGCTCTTTTGCTACATTTAAGGAAACTGAATTATACCAGTATATGCCACTTTCTCCCGGCACTTCCATTCACTGCATCCTAGGCTCTGTCAGAGGAAATAAATTCAAAAGCTTCTCTGGTGGGCCTCAGAGACGTCTGGCAGGGGTGAAGATGGAGATCAGCAGAACTGAATGCACTCTTTATGACACAAGTCATACTATTTGAGAATGTCTGTTCCTATGGCAACCTGTTCTTATTCTTTCCTAATGAGGCCTGGGGAAAAATAAAGATGCAATCAGCTGGAAAGAAGTTATGTTAGCTGGATTAGTTTTTTGGGGTTGCCTTCCTTTTTAATGCATAGAAATGGTGTTTTGGAACTGCTGATCATGCTATAAACCTTAAAAGAAGCTGTTCATACATAGTAAAGTTAATTGAGATCCTTGCAAAAGTGTTACTTCAGCTTCTAATAAAAAAATGAATATAAAGGGCAAACGCAGACATTTTTTCTTAAAATGTACTTGCCATCATGCCTAGATTAGAATCCCAGTGACACCAAAGCTATTAGCTAATTAGGGGCCCTAGGCAAACCTTCAGCCTTACATCGGCTTCCCCCTCCCCCCACACATGCTCCTAATTAACTTTCTAAAATTTATGTTGTACAATAGTATGACTAAATTTCTGCATTTATATTAAGCAGGATAGTAGGTCAGACATTCTTCTTTCTTTCATTGCTCCTCTTCCACTAATGCCTCACCTCTCCTTCCCATGTAGATCAGCACTGAAAGAGGACACTAGTGGCAGAAGAGCAGTGTTTAGAAGAGCCAGACCTGATACTCTGCTGGCCACAGGTTGGGGAGGGCATCCTGACTTCCGTGGCCTCAGCAGTTTGGGGCAGGGAAGGAGGCAACAGTAGTGGCCAGACTAGTTGATCTTGTTTTCTTCGGCATGCATAGGCAGTATAGAAACATCAAAAGGCAGTGGTGGCCAGGACTTATTTATTCAGTGCCACAGGGGTCATGGGAAAAGCCAACAAGAGGGTGGGAGATGACTGTATCAGCAGCTACCAGTCTATGAAGAGAGGTGAGGCAGCTACCAGTCTATGAAGAGAGGTGAGGCAGGACGTAGCAGTGGGGGTCTTATCTTCTGCCACATGGGTTAGGAGAGATTGCATGTCCCCATCAGATGTTTGGCACTTTAGGCAAATGCCTAGTTTGCCTAATGGAAGAACTGGGCCCGCAACTAATAGTCTTCATGACAGCTGTCGAAGCCCCTCAGGCCCTTATTGTAGCAATGGACTCAATGACTTGGTGCAAACAGAAGATCCCTGTCTTGCAAGATATAAACTTGACTGTCTCACTTATTCATAAATACCCCCTGTGAAACTGTCAGCATATTCAGAGCTTATCTCACACTCTAAACTTTTCCCCATTAGACCCCAACCCCCCTTTGGGTCCCCTTCTACAGCCCCTCCCCCCATGATTCTGTAAATAATCACTACAAAAGAATGGTAGCTCAGAGATGTCCAAGTCCAGAATAAATATTTTGCCACAGTGGAGAATGCCTTCCACTTCCATTTGCAGATGCGAAGAACCACCTTCAAAGTCCTAAGCACCACATCTGGTCCATAGGTGAACTTCATCATTCTGGATGGAAGAAGTCAACAAACTGATTTCTTTATACATACACTTTACTTGACAATATAGAAAAAGGATTACAATCATTCTGCAAATTAACCAAAGTGATGTGACACTGTTTGCCCTTGCTAGGTCTCAAGAAGAATGAGTACAGACAGTAAGGCTCTGCCGATTATTCTTGCAAGCACTATCTGCTGACAGTGGCAAACTGCCCTCCATAGATCTTTCAGTAGTTCAGATATTTGCACTCACATTCACATCATGACACTGGTAATAATTCCAAATTCTTCAGTAGCAATTTTTTTCACTATGGGCTGAGCTATGTACATCTTGGACAGAGTTTCAGTGTCTGTCCACCCAGGCTTCATGGCTACACATATATGAGTAGTCCTGTTGGAATCACTAATCTTTGCTCCTACTCAGAGTCCACACATTCAGTAGCATTGCAGACTTCTTTCCATTCACAGTAGTCATTGTCTTTGGCCCATAGGATTCTACTGCATGCAATATGCAATTTACAGAGCCAAAACTCACTATTACAACACCCCTCTGAATCCACACAATGGCAAACAAGTGCAACTTCTTACACCTAATGGCAATATAGAATTGTTGAACAGGATTATCTTATCTAATACCAATTAGCAATACATTTACTGCTAGCACTAAATTATTCCAAATTATTTAACTATATGTAATCTACTAACATAAAAACAAAACACACGTTTACCACATTGGTTTAATTGCTTAATTTACTTGTTAGAATGAAGTTGTATGGTACTCATTATTTGTGACTTGTAAAATATGTTAGCTAAATACCTACGTAATCTTACATCTTTTCTTTTATATTACACGTATTACTATGCTTCTTGCACAACAAGAAATAAAAAGAAGGATATCAATATTACTGACCATAAATCATGAAATGAAAACAAATCATCAAATCTTCAGGACAAGCAATATGACATAAATGCACATGACAGACAGAAGAATCTAGAAATGCAAACTGTTACACTAAGACATATCTCACAATGAGTCCAGTTTTCTTGTCATATATCAACTTTTATCCATAAACGAGTATATACATTGAATTACTGTATACAAATATGTTGGTTACATAGCAACATAGTATATGATGGCAGATAAAGACCACCATGGTCCATCTAGTCTACCCAGCAAGGTGGAAAGAGTAGGTGCACCTGCTGCTCCGTGCAGGTCACCCCTATTTGTTGAGATATAAGAGATGGTTAAGTTTCTTTGATTTTATCCTGTTGTTATAAAGGGATCCACTGTGTTTGTCTCATGTCATTTGAATTTTGTAAATGTATTTGCCCTCACCACTTCCATTGGCAAGGCATTCCAAGAATCTACCACCCTTTCAATGAAAACCTACTTCCTGAAGTTGCCTTTCAGTTTACTCCCTTGCAATTTCATGTTATGCCTTCTAGTTTTACAGCTTCCATATATTTGAAAAAGGTTTATTTTTTCATTAATACTCTTTAAGTATTTAAAGGTCTGTATCATATCTCCCCTGTCCCTCCTCTACTCTAGCATATACATATTTAGGTATTCAAGTCTCTTCTCATATATCTTCTGGCACAGGCTCCAAATCATTTTCATCGTCTTCCTCTGGTCCATTTCCAGCCTTTTTATATCCTTTGTGAGATATGGTATCTAAAACTGAACACAATATTCCAAGTGAAGCCTCACCAGCAACTTGTTCAAGGGCATTAGTATCTCCTCCTTTCTGCTGATAATTCTGTATGCAACCTAGCATCCTTCTGGCTTTGACCACCACCTTGTCACACTATTTTGCCACCTTGAGATCCTCAGAAACAATCAAGGTCCTTCTTCTGGTCCGTGCACACCAGCCTCTCTCCTCCTATCGCATACAGTTCCCTTGGAAATTCTGGATCCCAAGGGCATGACACTGCACTTCTTCAAATTAAATCTTAACTGCCAAGCATTAGAACATTCTTCCAGCTTTTGTAGATCTTTCCTCATGTTATCCACTCTTTCAGAGGAGTCCAATCTGTTGCAAATGTTCATGTCATCTGCAAAAAGACAAACTTTTCTAATCAGTCCTTCAGCAATATCCCTCACAATACATTGAATAGTACCGGTCCCAGGACCAATCCTTGGGGCACGCCACTGATCACCTTCCTTTCCTCCTTGTGAGTTCCGTTTACCATGACCTTCTGTCGTTTGTCAGTCAACCAATTTCTGATCCAGTTTACCACCTTGGGACCCATCCCCAGGCTGTTCAGTTTATTGATAAACCTCCTGTGAGGAACAGTATCAAAGGCTTTGCTGAAATCTAGGTAGATCACATCCATCGCATGCCCTTGATCTAATTCTCTGGTCACTCAGTCAAAGAACGCAATCAGATTCATTTGGCATGATCGTCCTTTGGTAAAACCATGTTTCCTTGGATCATGCAACCTACTGGTTTCGAGAAAGTCCACTATTGTCTCTTTCAGAAGTGCCTCCATTACTTTTCCTGCCACCGGGGTAAGGCTTACAGGCCTGTAGTTTATCACTTCTTCCCTATTGCCACTTTTATGAAGAGTACCACATCAGCCCTTCTCCAGTCCTGTGGAACTTCTCCTGTCTCCAAGGATCTATTAAAAACATCCTTTAAAGACCCTGCAAGAACCTCTCTGAGCTCTTTCAGTATTCTGGGATGTATCCCGTCCAGTCCCATGGCCTTATCCAGTTTCAGTTTTGCAAGCTGTTCAAACACACCTTCTGTGAACGGTGTAGTCTCTACCTCATTCCCATTTGTATATTTGTCAATCACAGCTGGTCCTTTGCCAGGATTTTCTTTAGTAAAAACAGAACAGAAGTATTTGTTTAGCATTTTTGTTTTTTCATTGTCACTTTCCATGAATCAGTTCTCGGCACTTTTGAGTCTTGAGGTTGTTTCTCCTTTCTTTTTCTTTCTTTTACTGTTTTTGCTCTTTTTTTTTAAACAATTCCCTTTAATCAAATAAACTTGCTTTGACTTTGACAAGGAATTCAATTTTCTTAACCTGGATAAGCTTGAACCCGTGAAATCTAGAAAACAAAACTTACACATCGTGGATTAAACTTATTTACAAACACAAGTAAAGGGGAGGTTAATCATTTGGGGGAGGGTTCTCATCTTTGTCTTTCCTCCATCACAATTTTCAAGTCTAGGATCCCTATAGTCTCACGATCATGCAAATTTATCTCTCAATAACGGTACTGCCAATTGGGCCTAAAGGTTATTCTATTTATATATCTATGGTAAAAAGAATTAGCATCATTCATGTTATACTTTAACTGTGTTCTATTTTGATATCTCACTACAACTCATCCACTTCACACTTTTTCAATTAGACACCTCGTTCTCAACTATACAGGAATTTCACTAAAACCATTTCTATATTTCTCTTACCCGTCCGAATTGTATATAAGTTAAATTCCAAGCATCATGTAAATACTCTTGATTTACATGCACCTATTATATTGTTAAAATGTTCAATGTATCTCAGTTGTTCTGTATGTTAAACTGCTATGATTACCCAAAATGGCGGTATAAAAGTCACTCAAATAAATAAATATTAAATTACTTTAGTTTTAGCTGTCAGGTAGATTGTAAACAAGGTACAATTCCCTTGTGCTTCACTAATTCATACATAGAAGCGGCTAAGACAGGGGTGGCTAACTCCAGTCTTGTTGCACCACAATCCAGCCTGGTTTTCAGGATGTCCCCAATGAATATTCATGAGGTATAGCTGCATCCACTGCCTCCCATTGTATGCAAATATATCTCATGAATATTCATTAGGGACATCTGAAAACCAGGCTGGATTGTGGTGCACCAGGACCGGAGTTGGTCATCCCTGGGCTAAGACATTCTTCCTGAAAACTTTAAACATAACTTCTCTAACAAGGCATGCTGGTATCTGACAAGAAAGAATTTTCTTATGCCCTTGAAAACTGTGCAATTCGCTCTCGCTAACACATAGTCCTGCCTTATTTGTTCCTCCAAACTGTTATCTGTGCTGTCTACTTCTATCAAGTTCCACAGCAGTGTTCCTCCAAACTGTTATCTGTGCTGTCTACTTCTATCAAGTTCCACAGCAGTGTACATCCCTTTTCCCAATCCATTGAATCAGAGAGTCAATTTCATACTAAGTACAAATCGATACAGATAGCAGGAGAAAAAAGCACTAACTGTGCATGTATAGCTGCAGATCAATCATAAAATCTCATTTTTCCCTTTACTTACACATCACATCATTAGAAAACTTTCACCAGTTTACTGTCCATCAAAGTCCTTATTTTTCACTATTAATATCCCATTTCACTTTTTTACCACTCTTCTCATCACTTGCACCATACCACCAACTATATACATGGATCTTTCTTCATACTATACTAATGTATTCTTATAGACTAAGGCTTCTATAAACATCAAACAACTATTAAAATTAGTGCTGCTTTACGTGAATTGTAGATAGAAGATATAAATTTATATATACGGACAAACAAGAGACTATACTGTGCTGATGGACTACATCTCTCTGTCGCAGGGAAAAGAATCCTAAGTGAAAAATTCAGGCAGTATGTGGATATGCAATTAAACTAGAAAAAGGGGGTGACGGATGGGGAAGGACAAGTTCAGGATGTCACTCCCGGCAAAAGCAGAACAACATCAGAAACAGCCACACTTTTAAACCACACATCAAAGACAAGTGGGAAGAAGTGGGCAGAACAAAATCAATGCAAAATACATGTAAACCAGTTAAATGCTGGAAAGCAATGAGCACAAATGCTCGAAGCTTAACCAACAAAGTTCCGGACCTGGAAGCCCTAATGGTGGAAATGGACTTGGACATTCTGGCCATTACAGAAACATGGTTTAATGAATCGCATGATTGGGATATAGCCATAGCTGGCTATAATCCATTCAGAAGAGACAGGGAAAGTGGAAAAGGAGGAGGAGTAGCCTTGTATGTCAAAAGCAATATTAAAGCTACTGAAATGCAGGGGACATGGGGAAAAGAAGAAGGGCTCTGGATTGTGCTGGAAAGAGGAGATGGCACTGTCATCCATACTGCTGTAGTCTACAGACCTCCAACTCAAATCGAAGAAATAGATAACGAACTGATTATAGATATTGCCAAGATAGCCACAAAGGGGGAAGCGATCATATTGGGTGACTAATCTACCCGATGTGGATTGGATTACTCCTTCTGCAAATCTGGAAAGAAGCAAAAAAATCGTGGATGCTTTCCAAGATGTGTTACTTAGACAAATGGTGATGGAACCAACCAGGGAAAGCTCAATGCTGGATTTAGTGCTCACCAACAGTGATAGCATGTCGAATGTCCAGGTGAATGCCCCTTTAAGCAGCAGCGATCATCACACGATGTGGTTTGAGATAAAAGCCAAGGTGCAGTCCATTTATAGCAAGCTCAAAGTCCTAAACTTCAAAAACACTGACTTCAGTAAAATGGCCAAGTACCTGAAGGAGGGGTTGACAGAGTGGGAAGGGATAAGGGAAGTGGAATTGCAATGGGCTAAACTAAAGGTGGCAATAAAAGGGGCAACAGATAAATATGTAAAGAAAGTAAATAAAAACAAGAGGAGAAGGAAACCTATTTGGTTTTCCAAAGAAGTGGCTGCTCAAATAAAGGCAAAAAACAAAGATTTCACAAAATTCAAAAGCTTGCAAACAGAGGAACACAGAAACGAATACAGGATCAAACTAAAAGAGACAAAAAGAAAAATAAGGAAAGCAAAATCAAAGGCAGAGGAAAATATGGCTAAAGATGTGAAGTGTGGTGACAAAACTTTCTTCAGGTATATTCGGGAGAGGAGGAAAATCAGAGGTGGAATTGCAGGACTCAGAAGTGCTGGGAACGAACTCATGGAAAGTGACATTGAAAAAGCAAAATTGCTAAACAAATACTTCTGCTCTGTTTTTACTAAAGAAAATCCTGGAGAAGGACCACCTGTGACTCCCAAATATAAAAATGGGAATGAATTAGATACCACACCATTCACAGAAAATGATGTGTTAAAACAACTTGCAAAATTGAAAGTGGACAAGGCCATGGGACCAGATGGGATACATACCTCAGAGAGGTTCTTGCAGGGCCATTAAAGGATGTTTTCAACAGATTCTTGGAAACAGGAGAGGTTCCTCAGGACTGGAGAAGGGCTGATGTGGTACCTCTTCACAAAAGCGGTGATAGGGAAGAAGTGACAAACTACAGGCCCATAAGCCTTACCTCGGTGGCAGAAAAAGTGATGAAGGCACTCCTGAAAGAGCGAATAGTGGATTTTCTCAAAACCAACAGGTTGCATGATCCAAGGCAACATGGTTTTACCGAAGGACGATATTGCCAAACAAATCTGATTGACTTCTTTGACTGGGTGACCAGTGAACTACATCAGGGGCATGCGATGGATGTCATCTACCTGGATTTCAGCAAAGCTTTTGATACTGTTCTCATAGGAGGCTTATCAATAAACTCAGTAGTTTGGGGATGGGTCCCAAGGTGGTGAACTAGATCAGAAATCAGTTGACTGACAGACAACAGAAGGTGATGGTAAATGGAGTTCACTCAGATGAAAGGAGGGTGATTAGCGGGGTGTCCCAGGGTTCGGTCCTGAGCCCAGTACTGTTCAATGTATCTGTGAGTGATATTGCTGAAGGACTGAATGGTAAAGTCTGTCTTTTTGCAGATGACACTAAAATCTGCAACAGAGTCGACTCCCCTGAGGGAGTGGATAACATGAGGAAAGATCTATAAAAGCTGGAAGAATGGTCTAATGCCTGGCAGTTAATATTTAATCCGAAGAAGTGCAGTGTCATGCACTTTGGAAGAAGAAATCCAAGGGAAATGTACGTGATAGGAGGCGAGAGGTTTGTTGTGCACGGACCAGGATCAGGACCTTGGTGTGATTATTTCTGAGGATCTCAAGGTGGCAAAACAGTGCGACAAGGCAGTGGCAAAAGCCAGGAGGATGTTGGGTTGCATACAAAGAGGAATTACCAACCGAAAGGAAGAGGTAGTAAAGCCACTGTATAAGTCACTGGTGAGGCCTCACTTGGAATACTGTGTTCAGTTTTGGAGACCATATCTTGCAAAGGATGTAAAAGGACTAGAAACTGTTCAGAGGAAGGTGACCAAAATGATTTGGAGCCTGTGTGAGAAGCCTTATGAGAGGAGACTTGAAGACCTAAATATGTATTTATTTATTTAACATTTCTTATATACTGCCTTTCATGATATCAAGGTGGTTTACATTGAAGAAACTGAAATTACATTGAACGGGGCATTATAACTTGGAGATAACTATTTTACAGGGAACATGGGCAATGGAGGGTTAAGTGGCTTGCCTAAGACCACAAGGAGCACCTGTGGGACTAGAAACCCCAGTCCTTCTGGCCCAAGGTTGCTGTCCCCTAATGGGATTTAAACCCCTGACTTTCTGGCCTGAGCTAACTTGCCTCAACCACTAGGCCACTCTGGAGGAGAGGAGGGCTAGGGGAGATATGATTCAGACCTTTAAATACTTAAAGAGAAATAATGAACAAACAAACCTCTTCCAAAGACGGGGAAGCTGTAAAACTAGAGGGCATAACATGAAGCTGCAAGGGGGTAAATTGAAAAGCAATGTCAGGAAATACTTTTTCACGGAAAGGGTGGTGGATGCTTGGAATGCCCTCCCGATGGAAGTGATGGGGGCAAATACAGTGACAGAATTTGAAATGGCATGGGACAGACACAGTGGATCCCTTTACAGCAACAGGATAAAATAAAAATAAACTTAACTAACTAATTTCTCAACAAATAGGGGTGTCCTACACAGAGCGGCAGGTGCACCTACTCTTTGCCATCTTACTGGGCAGACAAGATGGACCATACTGGTCTTTATCTGCCGTCATTTACTATGTTACTATATTCTCAACAATAAGCAAAACACAGTGTGAGTCAACAAATAGAAATTACACTTACCTGGTAATTGTTGTTCCTTGAGGAACTCCAGTTCAGTCCTCCACCTTTGGGTAGTGCACCTCCTCCTGCAGCATGGAGACTGGACAAGTCAAATTTGTGACATCACTGGATATATCCTGTTGGTCTTCTCCCATCATTCCCCAGTGAACTATTGACAAAGCAGACTCAAAGGAGCAACAAATAAGTAGCTATAACATGAATTTCACTTTTAAGTTCAACTATAACTTCAACTTTTAACTTTTAACTTCCAAACCAAAATCCCCCCAAACAAGGGAGAAAACCTGCTTCTCGCTCTTTCTCCTTTCCCCATGAATCGAGCAAGAAAGAAAGGAGAAAGCTCAGAGAAAGGAATGATAGTGATCCCCAATTCCAATAAGGTTCTTACCCGCTTAGGGACCAGTACGGCCACCCCACATCGAAAATCTTCACCTGAATTGGTCATCCCCGGGCGGGAATGAGGACTGAACTGGAGTTCCTCAAGGAACAACAATTACCAGGTAAGTGTAATTTCTATTTCCTTATCATTCCTCCAGTTCAGTCCTCCACCTCTGGGATGTAACAGAGCAGCAATCAAAGGGAGGGACCTTTCCAACCGGATCACCAACCGCCAAACCGCCACAGGCAGCATTCGCTACCTGAACATCCAGCCGATAGTGCTTACTGAAGGTATGGAGCTGCAACCACATGGCCACTCTGCAAATCTCCACTGGTGGAACCACACAGTACTCCGTCCAAGACGTCGCTTGCATTGTAGTAGAGTGGACCCGCCACCCCACTGGCACCGGGTGCCCTTGCAAAATATATACTGACGCCACAGCTTCTCGGATCCATGTGGCAATTGAAGCATTAGCTGCCGCTTCCCCTTTTTGTGGGGACCTCCAACAGGAACGAAAATGCGCTCAGATTTATGAAAAATCTCTGAAACATTTAAACATTGATGCAACACTTTCTCTATGTCCAAACGACACAAGCTACAGGCTGAGACGGTCTCCTCCAAAGCTCCTATTATTGGCAAAGGAACCTATTGATTCAAGTGAAAGAGAGAAACTACCTTTGGCCCAATCACACCAGCACTGGCCACAACACTACCTTTTCTCTAGAAAGTACCAAGATGGCTCCCGACAGGATAAGCCTGCTGCTCCGACATCCGCCGTGCCGAACCAATGGCCACCAAAAAACACTGTTTTTAAACGTCAATATTCCGATTATAGGTTGGTGCAAGGGCTCAAAGGGCTCCCTAGTTAAAGCCCACAACACCAAGCTAAGATCCCACAGTGATATTATTCTTCTGCGAACGGGCCGGAGCCTAGAGACTGCTTTTAGAAATGTACCTCATCAATGGAGAACTCAAAGCCTCCATTTGACCTTTACCTCTAACGCCGTACAGAGCCGCCAGCTGAACTCCTAACGAACTGGCCACCAAGCCCTTATCCAAACCGTCCTAACAGAAACTTAACACCATAGGAAAGACTTAACACCGTGGCAAGACGGACCTGTGGCCCGAACACCAACCCTCGAGTATACGCCCTACTCGCACCAGCGCTAGTGATGTGGACCCTTTGTCTGGCCCAAAGGAGGGTCTCAATGACTGTTCCAGACTAAACTTACCTCCTTAACCTTGCCTTTTCAATGGTGACACTGCAAGTGAGAACCACTCCACCAGAGGGATTCGAAGCGGACCCTGAAGCAACAAGATCTCTATCCTACACTGCTCCTTGTCTGTTCCTCTAGTGAGCCCAGCAGCTAGGCTCACTACATCCTCTTGCTGCATGGAGACTGGACACACTGGGGAATGATGGGAGAAGACCAACAGGATATATCCAGTGATATCACGAATTGACTTGTCCAGTCTCCATGCTGCAGGAGGAGGTGCACTACCCAGAGGTGGAGGACTAAACTGGAGGAACGATAAGGAATGCCCCTTTCCCACTAAACTTAATTGGTCTAGCTATAGGTGGATATGTGCTCATTCCAAATAACAACTTTCTATATATGTCCTGATTAGCATTAAATATTTAAGATAACTAAAGTCCTTATGACATGAAAATTATTCTTTCAAAACATGTTATAACAACAATCTCAATAGGAAGAGGTATCCCCCAGACGTATCTAGAGTTTAAACGCTAAGTGTTTAGGAAGGGCAATAAGTTTATAACAAATTGGGCACTAGTAATATCAGGTAAGGGAGCACTTTTCATAACTTCAGAAGTACCTGAGCTGGAAAGAAACTAATTTGAATCTGCTATATAAGGAAAATCACAATACTGAAATGATTACTTAAACTAAGGGGGGTTTAAGACTTAGGTTACACTGGTCAACATTGAAATCGTTAGTGACTTTAAAAGGCCCTAATCTGTAGTATCTTGGTGAGCTGAACACGAATATAACATTTAAAAAAAATTATTGGCTCTCGTTTTGAAGATATTGCATGTAGTTCATTTTTGACGTTTCACCGTATAAATGTATCCAGTCGGACATCAACAACATCCCAAATAAGCCTTGAATGATGTAATATTGCATCACATTGCATAATACCAGCATGCACACATCATCCAGAGTTGATTGCATCATTTTCTGATGCAATGCAATACTACTGCCAGATGGCTGCTGAAAAGCCATCTGATGTCAGCAGTGTACTATACGCAGTCAGAAAGGAAAGTAATCTGGTATTCTATTCCGATATTGAAAGCCTCATGAATGCCTTAAAAATCACTCATGACCCCCAAGACTGGAGACTATTTATAGACTCTTCGAAACTGAGTCTGAAGGCTGTGCTTTTGAACAATGGAACCCGTCTTCCATCTATTCCAGTAGCGCATGCCATCCACATGAAAGAGACATACGATAACTTAAAGCATCTACTGACTTCCACTCCTTTTGCACTCAGTTTAAGTTACTTACTCTAATTCACAGGGCTCTTCACACTAGTACTCCACAATACCTGGCATACCTTATTACATTCCACACTTCCAAACACACTCCCCGCTCCTTCCACCTTAACCGCCTTAATCTCCCTTCCCCCTCCCTTGCTCACCTTCAATCCACCCGCTCCTCTGCTTTCTTTTTCATCGGCCCGGCACTCTGGAATTCACTCCCCACCTCCCTCCGGTTAGAACCCCATCACACCACTTTCAAGCAAGACCTAAAAACCCACCTCTTTTCCTTGGCCTATGACCTTCCCTCCCCTCTTGTCTGATCCTGTCCCCTACGTATAGTCCTGTATCCTTTCTATCGTTCTATTATATCGACAATTGTAACTTCCTTTCCTCCTTTCTGGCCCTGTGCCTGTTTCTAATTGTTTGTGAATTGTAAACCACTCTGATTGATAAAGTAGGGCGGTATATTAAATAAATAAACGTAAACATAAACAAACAGCTGGCACCTCTGTGGTGACTTGAAGGTAGTTGCCTTTTTAATGGGACTGCAGCAGGGATATATAAAATACATGTGTTTCTTATGTGAGTGGGATAGCCGAGCAAGGGATTGGCACTACTTACAGAAGGAATGGAATCGCAGACAAAATGTAACAGTTGGAGAGAAGAATATCCAGCACCCAGCTCTGGTTGAGGCTCACAAAATCCTGCTACCACCCCTTTACATCAAACTAGGTTTGATGTAATACTTTATGAAAGCCATGGACCGCACTTCGCCAGCTTTCCGATACCTACATGAAAAATTCCCTCGACTCAGCGAAGCAAAGATTAAAGAGGGAGTTTTTGTGGGTCCTCAGATTCGAGAGCTCTTCAAAGATAACCGGTTCAACAACTTGCTGCAGGGTGATGCGAAACAAGCATGGAATGCTTTTCGCCTAGTGTCAAACTTTCTCGGGAATGTTAGGGCAGAAAACTACAAGGAACTAGTAGAAGGCATGCTGATGCAGTATCAGAAACTTGGCTGCAATATGTCTCTAAAGATCAATTTCCTTGATTCCCATCTCGATTTTTTTCCTGACAACTGTGGTATGGTTAGTGATGAACAGGGCGAATGTTTTCACCAGGATATTGCAACGATGGAGCAAAAATACCAGGGAAAATGGTCCACTACAATGCTGGCTGACTACTGCTGGACACTCTCCAGAGAAGCTCCCGAACAGGCAGGCAAAAAAATCTAAGAAGTAGTCTATGACTTGTTTTTTTACAGGTATTAACCGAAGGCCTATTATATTTACTATTGACATGCATTTTGTGAGGTAAACATTAATTCTTGTAGATTACAAAAAAAACTAGAGGCAACTTTGCAATTTCACTGTCATATTTGTGTTCAGCATATAAAAATTGATAAGAAATGACTATTTTTATTTCAGTAACATGACTTTTGTAAAACTTTGTTGACCAGTGATTGGTGATTAAAACAAAAACCAAAATCTGCTGTCTTTATAATAGATCTCTACTTAATCCAGTAACCTAAAGAGTACATTCAGTGACATAAAGTAAATAGTATTAATCTCTCACAGTGCTACAGCATATATCTGTTTTTCTCAATTTGTTGTTTCCCTGAAACTGAGATAAGGAAAGCTTTCAAAACAAAGTGCACTTCTTATCTGGAAACCAAAATGTATAATTCAAATAAAGAAAAATAATTGAAATTACTTTTAGACCCAAGAGTAAAACAAACAAAGCAAGACAAAGCTGTGTAGTCCCTAGGCATTACCAACCAGTGGTGATAAGAACACAGTCGTTTTAAATATCAACTTGCAAGTCTGACGAAATAAAACCCTGACCCACTAAAGAAGAAAATAAACATATGAAAAAAAAACAACCTAACAACTAATTACTAAGTTAAAGGCAGGCTGTTTAAATCTTTTACAACCATAAAATGTTATCATTTTAAAAGCATGGTTAATTTGCTTTCCTTATATCATTATATACTTATTTTCTAATACAAACAACTTATGTTTTGTTTTTCTTGAGACTTTTCATGTTCCATTGTCTCCCACCATGTAAGGACGACCCACTTAGGCCTAGTATGTAGTGTGATAGGGCTGAAGCTAGTGAAGCTCTGGATTTGAAAAAAAACGCTGTCTTTCACAAAGCAGCTGACTTGCAGGAGCTGCAATTGCATAGCAACACAGCTAGAGGGAGCAGGCACGAACCTGCAGAGGATGAGCGAACACACCCAAGTACTGATTATGCAGGGACTAATCAGATGCACCTGAAGAGCAGGCCAGGAAACTCAAGAGGAGAACAGCTTTATAAGCAGAGAGCAGCAGCCAGACTAAGGAGGGGAAAAAGAGGAGAAGAAGCCAGGATCCAAGGGAGAGAGACTCCAGGAGAAGCCAGGATCCAAGGGAGAAAGACTCCATGCCTAGAGGGAGGCCTGAGCTCACCAGAAGGATTGAGAAAGGAACTTAAAGGTATTGGAAGGAAAGGTCCTGACAGTGGAATCCCCCATACTGAGAAGCAGAGAGGCCTGGATTCATTACCTGGCCGTCCCAAGCTTCAGGGACGACAAGCAGTGCCCAGGAGACTCACAGAAACAGTCTGTAAGGGAGACCGTATCCCAGGAAGGGTACCTGGTGAGGAAAATACCAGCAGCACCGACTTCAGGAAGCCAAGGTACAGTGGTACTTTAATTCTAAAAAGAGACTTAGCTCCTAGAAGGGCTTTTGAATCAGATAACCATTCTGAGAGGAATGAAAGAAGGCAGGAGTTCTGGAAGCCACGCCATAGAGGCCTAAGAACAAGCCATGCTTCCTACTTGAAAAACCTTGAACAGCCCAGCTGGAGGATAGGTGAAGGAAATACTAATTTGCACCCTATAGCAGCCAGGGAGAGCTCAAATACAGGAGAAAGCACAGATGAACTGGAACCCATGCAAGTGGAGCCTGGGGATTTAGAAGCATTGTCACAGGAGGAATTAATGGACTGCTCTATTTGTGTTGCGGGAAGCCTTGAGTCATTCCCAGAGCTATAGTTTACCAGAACATGCACTAACAATGATTTTGCTTACATTGAGCTAAAGGAGAGCTGGTTTATTATTTCACTCTGAAGTTGAGGAAACCCTTTATATTCTATAAGGGACTGTGAAGCCTGTAACAGTTTTTCTTGTTTAATAACACTTTGGCACAAACCTGAAAATAAGGAAACTTTACTTTTGTTACTTAGCAAACCTCAGTGTTAAAAGGGAAATAAAAGCTTTTTGTTTACCCTCTACTTGGCATCCACAACTCATTTCTATAAGGAGAAAGGACTACAAGGACCAAGGTGCATCTGGCCCAAAAGAGTCTTTTACTTCTACAATTGATTTAAATGCACAACCTGCCCCTGCAGCCACCGGCCACCAGGGGGGGGGGTGGTGACAGTAGTCTCCCTAAATCACTGACCGCCATTTCATATTTGTAGTGCTTCTATTAGTCATTGAGTGCCATTGTGCTACAGGGTCTATAACAAGATTACCATGCTTAGCGCACATACAATAAGGCGAACTGCCCTTCTTAAACGCTAAAGCCCGTGCCTTTTCTTGCCATTCATGCAAATTAGTTCTATTCTGCTGGCGACTAAACAAATTACCCAAAGTACTCATAGTTCCCCTGATAAACGTCTGACTTTCCTCTGACCCAGAGAAAGAATCTGGGTCTCTCACGGTCACCAACTGTTGTGTGTAATGAATTCCTAGCCGGGGTAACGGACACAGGGATCCTTCCTCGGCCCTTGCTTTCCTATCTCTGGTCCCAGAAGCAAGTGAGATGAAATGAGAACACAACGCACACCAAATTATACCATAACAAAGTCTACTCCCTTTAGAAAGGTAGCCACAGACCCACAGACCTGAGCAGTCTCCCATAACGCCTTTCATTTGCTTGGTCACAGCATCTATTTTTATTAGGAAAAAACTTCCCCATTATACATTCTTTTGCCTTATCACTCTGAGTCATGTTTTTTGCTTTACTTTTTTGATTATCTATATCTACATGTTGCAGGTTATGCCAAGCACAAAAATATTGCTCACACTTAATCAGGACAAGCTTCCCATCTTGCAAGATGTGACCTTGACTGTCTCAGTTATTCATAAACCCCCTTTGTGAAACTGGCAGCATATTCAGAACTGTTATCATATTCTAAACCTTTCCCCATTGGACCATAACCCCCGCTTTGGTCCCTTTCTACATTGTCTGTCTTAACTAGATTGTAAGCTCTTGTGAGCAGGGACTGCCTCTTATATGTCTCTGTACAGCCCTGCAGATGCCTTGTAGCGCTATATGAATGACAAGTGGTAGTATAAGTAGTAGTAATAAAGGCCATGTAATATTTAACTTCCCTTAGATGATCCTAGTCATTCCTTTGGTTTAAGCCTCTCTAGTTGCATAATATTCTAACACAGACCTTGACAAATTTCCTTGTAATCTAGGAGCCAGCCTAAAAACCTAGGGGCCAGCCACTGAAACTTAGGTCATAGTGCATGCCCCTGCTCACCCAAAAAGGTGAATCGTGGTTACTTTTTTAAGTTTTAGAACCTGATTTACTGAGACTGTTTTCCCATTTTGTATGGGAAAATAAACTTAATAATTCAGGCCCCACTTCTCCTTCTCCCTCTTCCACCATCTCCACTGATCCCTTAAGCTACACCTGTGGGGAGGGGGCAGAGACGGGGTGCCTGCGTGTGTGTGTGTGGTGCTGTGGTGAGATGTCTCACCCTCCAACTGCTTGTACTCTTCCCTCCCCCAGCACGCCAACCCCTCTCCTGCTGTTCCTTCCCTACCCTCATTTCCCTTCTCAGACTCTGTCCTCTTCTCCCTCCCCCTTGCACTCACCTCTGCCTTCCACTCCTTTCCCCCCACTATTCTTCCTTAAATCAAACCTGCTGCTCCTTTAAATTTCTTCAACCTTTGCACTCCTCTCTTGTTTTTTTTTTTTGCAGGCTCTGGGGTGGTTGCAGTACTTCTGCCACGATCGTAGACATTTTCAGCCCTTCTGCCCACATGTGCTCTGAGCCCCAGGTGCCAGGTCTAATTTTTAAGTTATCATGGCGAACTGCCATCCTGGAGTTTGTCGAGCCCTGTTCTAACACATGCTTTCATTCAAATAGCTGCCAGTTTGGCAGCATAGAAGCAGAAGGAGGAAGAGAGTGAAAAGGAAGGATAGGAGGAAAATGAAGAAGAGAGTAAAGAAGAATAAGATGAAAGAGAAAAGGATGAAGAGGAGACAAGAGGAGGAGCAGCCGCATGTAGAAGAGAGGGAGGAGGTTCTTGATCAAATACAAGAGGAGGACTGAGGTGGCAGATGGGCAGACTAGAGATTCATTATAGGGTTTAGTCATCCAGTCTCTCCATTCTGCCTCCCTATTATACCAGCTGGGCCCCATGAAGTCCCCCAGGTGTTTAATGAAGTCGTGTTGCAGATTATGGCTATGTGCCAAAATATGCAACAGGGCTTCTGGGACATCTTGAAATCCATGGACTTCATGGTGACCTATAAGAGAGAATGAGAGAAAGCTACATACCCTCCTAGATGCCATTCAGTAACTTCATTGCCTTCATTGTGTACGTTCCAACAAAAAAGAGGGTTTGATAAGTGTTACTCTTAATACGATTCAGTAACTGGGGGCACAGAGCTCTTTCCCAGATCAGAGTTAACAGAGCGGCAGTAATTTTATTTCATGTCCATTAAAGTTTTGTCATTCACTTTCTAATTATAAGTTGTATTTAATTTTATTTTTGTACATATATTCAAATAATTTATATGCCATTTGTCAGTATTTGTGCTAGTAAAATATTTTTCTATGTATATCTTGGGGTATGTTTACTAAAGGTTAAAGTTTGTTAAGTAAAGTTAATGCACATTAAGTTCTTCCAATGCCCATTCATTTCTATGGGCATTGCAGCACGTAACGTGCACTAACCTTTAACAAACATACCCTTTGGTCTCATGTGATGTTTTCCTATTACAGGGCTTACACCTGCTGCTGCCGTATCACTCAATGTTCTTACTACATATGGCATATAGCACTCATATCCATGTGAACATTCTCCTGTACACAACTCCAAGATTTTTATTTTATTTTCTTTTTTCATATTAACATAAGAACATAAGATATGCCATACTGGGTCAGACCAAGATCCATCAAGCCCAGTATTCTGTTTCCAACAGTGGCCAAACTAGGTCATATGTACCTAGCAGTTTCCCCAAGAGACACAAGTTCCACAATGCTTGTACTGGGTCAAGCATTGATATCTTCAGTCACTTCTTAATAATGGTTTATGGACCTTTCCTCCAGGAACTTGTCCAAACCTTTTTTAAACCCAGCTACACTAACAGCCTTTACTACATCCTCCGGTAACAAATTCCAGAGTTTGATTACACGTTGAGTGAAAAAATATTTTCTTTTATTAGTCTTAAATAGTTTACCCTGTAGCTTCATTGCATGTCCCCTAGTCTTTCTATATTCTAATAACGTAAACAATCGATCTACGTTTACCCGTTCCACTCCGTTCATTAATTTATAGACTTCTATCATATCTCCCCTCTTTTCCAGGTTAAAGAGCCCTAACCTTTTTAGCCTTTCTTCATAGGAGTATCCTTCCATCCCCTTTACCATTTTGGTGGCTCTTCTCTGTACCTTTTCTAAAATTGCTATATCCTTTTTAAGATACGGCGACCAGAATTGCACACAGTATTCAAGGTGCGGTCTCACCATGCAACGATATAGAGGCATTATAATATCTTTTGTTTTATTTTCCATTCCTTTCCTTATCATACCTAGCATTCTATTTGCTCTCTTGGCCGCCGCTGCACACTGGGCCGAGGGTTTTAACATGGTATCCACAATGACACCTAAATCTTTTTCCTGGGTGGTGGTTCCTAATGTGGAACCTTGCATCGTGTAACCATAGTTTGGGTTGTTCTTCCCTAGGTGCATAACCTTGCACTTGTCCACATTAAATTTCATCTGCCATTTTGATGCCCAGTCTTCCAATTTATCAAGATCCTCTTGCAATTTTTCACAATCCTCTTGGGTTTTAACAACTTTAAATAGTTTTGTGTCATCTGCAAATTTGATAACCTCACTCGTTATTCCACTTTCCAGGTCATTTATGAATATGTCAAAAAGCAGCGGACCCAGCACAGATCCCTGGGCTACACCACTATTCACCTTTCTCCATTGGGAAAATTGGCCATTTAGCCCTACCCTCTGCTTTCTATCTTTTAACCAGTTCCTGATCCACAATAGTACACTGCCTCCTATCCCATGACTCTTTAGTTTTGCCAAAAGTCTCTCATGAGGGACCTTGTCAAAGGCTTTCTGAAAGTCCAGATACACAATATCAACCGACTCACCTTTGTCCACCTGTTTATTCACTCCTTAAAAAAAAACATAACAGATTAGTAAGACAAGATCTTCCTTGTCTAAAGCCATGTTGGCTGTCTCCCATTAGGTTGTGACTATCTACATGCTGAGTAATTTTATTCTTTATGATGGTTTCTACCATTTTTCACGGTACTGACGTCAGGCTCACCGGTCTGTAGTTTCCCGGATCACCCCTGGAACCCTTTTTAAAAATTGGTGTTACATTGGCGATCCTCCAATCTTCAGGTATTAGAGATGATTTTAATGATAGTTCAGAGATTACTGATAGCAGTTCTGCAATCTCATATTTCAGTTCTTTCAACACCCTTGGATGTATACTGTGACAAGGCAGAGGTTGCAGAACCTAAAAATAGGGGTTTAAAACACTTTTTGTCCTCAGAAGCTGTCAGTAAACCGGGTCACGAAAGGGTTAAGGATTCAGCCCTGAAATCTGCTCTGCACAGGAAAGCAGAAAGAGAGCCACACCCTAGCTTCAGGCAAACTCAGGGAGCTGACGTGGGAGGAAAAGGGGCGGAGTCACACCTGATAGGGCAGCCCTGTTCACATAACCAGGAAGCAACTGTTAGTCAGATAGAACTGGAAAGAGAACGAGAGAGAGAACACTACATGGAGTTCCATGAGCAGCAAGGAGAAAGAGAGCAGTTCCAGGAGGTTCCAGGAGAGTCAGATCCAGGAAGAGATCTGGGGACCCGGAGAAGCAAAGCCAAGAGCAACCGGTACCCGGTTGGCACAAGGTGCTTGGGGAGTTGCTGGCCAGACTGCAGAGAGACAGCCAGGTCTCAGGAGTGCCGTCTGAAAAAGCTTCCAGGAAGGAACTACCGTGAGCTGCACAGCAAACAAAAACAGGTCAGAGACTATTTTAAACCTCAGGGGGAAAGGTCAGATACCTAGCCTGGAAGGGATAGGAGTAGTTCTCTGGAATCTTCTCTCAAAGCCAGAATTATAAAGGAGAGATTGGGAAGAGAGAAAGTCCCATTCAAAAGACTGCAAAAGTTTGCATACTACAGAGAACGTGACAGGAGCTCTAGCTCTGAGTATAGCCCAGGTGCCTTTCAGCAAGTTACTAATTGCAGGCAGCACAGACACGGGCAAGAGTTAGACTCTGAAGAGCACGCTGTGTTAAAAGAACTAGTGAAGCAGTATCAAGGGAAATATTTGCCTCTCAACCAGAAAGCATATACTAGGCAGACCAGAAGGAAGGTGAGCCCTTTTTGTGATGTTTTAAAAGGTGCTGGTGATTTGGAATCCTTGCAAGTGCCTAGGTATTTTAGAGATAACAAACGGAAGCAGCTTAAAGCACTAATTAAGCAGTGGCAGTCTGTAGACTCCCTTAACCCAGGTCCTAAGGACATATCAGACCCAGAGCTGGAGGATATGCAAATTGATGCACCATTAAGTGATAGCAGTGGATCAGCTATGGACTGTGGGGTTTGTTATAAGGACTAAAAGCCACATAAGTGTATCCTGTAAAAGGAGTGAAAGCTGTACAAAGATATCCTATAGAAGTGCTGAGAAAGCCTATTTGCTATAACCTGAGTTTCCACGGAGAAAGGCAGCGTTCTGCCTGTGGGAAACTCAAGGCTAATTAATTCAGCTGTGAAGAGAAGTACAAGGCTGTGAAAGTTTTCCTGTGTTTAAAGCATGTATATGAAAGCAATGCCAATGGAGAGAAACAGCTGTTGTATTTGAAGCTGAAGGAAGTTTGAAAGCTGAATGTTTTGCTTTGAGTTTGTACCTGAGAAGCCTCAGGGGATTCTTGGACTTTTATTTGACACAATTGCGTAGCACCATCTTTTGTCTGTGTTTGGGGAAGTAGTTCACCAAACTCCTGTGCGGCAATAAAGTTATTGTTAAACCCACGGAAGCCTTTGCTGTATTTACTTGGACCACAACTACAAAGGACACCAGGCTGCAGCACTTAGAAGGTTTATAAATATGTATTCCCCTATGCATCACATGCCAACCCCTCCTAGGCAACCGCCTATATATACCAGAGGGTGCTGAAGTGTGACAATACCATCCGGCCCAGGTGATTTGCTACTCTTCAGTTTATCTAATAGTTGTAAGACATCTTCCCGATGTATCGATATTTCCTTCAATTCTTCCGCACCTTTAAATACCACTTCAGTCATGGGTAACATCCCTACATCTTCCTCAGTAAAGACCGAAGCAAAGAATTCATTCAGTCTCTCCGCTATCGCCTTGTCGCCTCTTAGTGCTCCTTTAACCCCTTTATCATCTAATGGACCAACTGATTCTCTCACAGGTTTTTTGCTACGAATGTACTTGAAAAGGTCTTTATTTCGCGTTTTTGCTTCCGTAGCAAGCTTCTTCTCAAATTCTCTCTTTGCCTGCCTTATCAATGCCTTGCATTTGACTTGCCAGTGCTTGTGCTGTTTCCAGGTTTTGTCGTTTGGCTCTTTTTTCCATTTCCTGAAAGATGCTTTTTTGGCAACAACAGCCTCTCTGACTTCACCTTTAAACCATGCTGGCAGTTTTTTGGACTTCCTTCCACTTTTTTTAAAGCGTGGAATACAGCTGGTCTGGGCTTCCAAGATAGTATTTTTCAACAACACCCAAGCTTGATGTACGTCTTTAACCTTCGCAACTGCTCCTTTTAGTTTTTTCTTAACTGTTTTCCTCATTTTATCATAGTCTCCCTTTCGAAAGTTAAAAGGTAGTACTGTGGATTTCCTTACTATCCCTCCTCCACTAATTAAATCAAAGGCGATCATGCTATGATCACTATTGCCAAGTGGCCCCAACACCCTTATCTCTTGCACTAGATCTGGTGTTCCACTAAGGACTAGGTCTAATATGGCTTCCCCTCTGGTCGGTTCATGAACCAGCTGCTCCAAGAAGCAGTCATTTATTTCATCTAGGAACTTTATCTCCCTAGCATGTCCTGACGTGACACCAAGGGTCCATCAGTTGCCAATCCAGTTCACCAGTACCTGTCGGGTTCCCAAAAATGTACACAAATTCCATAATGCTTATCCTGGGATAAGCAGTGGATTTCCTCAGTCCTCTTTAATAATGGTTTATGGACGTTTCCTCCAGGAACTTGTCCAAACTTCTTTTAAACCCAGTTAAACTTTTACTACGCACTACAGCAATGAATTCCAGAATTTGATTACACATTGAGTGAAAAGAAATTTCTCTGATTAGTCTTAAATGTGTTACACTGTAGATTCATGTTGTGTCCCCTAGTCTTTCTACTTTTTGAAGGAATAAAACAACTGATCTACTTTTACCCGTTTCACTTCATTCATTTTTTTATAGACCTTTATCACATCTCCCCTCAGCCGTCTTTTGTTCAAGTTGAAGAGCCCTAACCTTTTAGGCCTTTCCTTGTAGAAGCATCCTTCTATCCCCATTATCATTTTCTTAGCTTTTCTCTGTACCTTCTCTTATTTTTCTATATCCTTTTTAAGATATGATGACCAAAATTGCACACAATATTCAAGGTGTAGTTTGCACCATGGAGTGATAAAAAGACATATGTAGAAGCTGATGAGGATAAAGCGGAATTGCTTAACAAATATTTCTGTTCTGTGTTCACAGATGAAGAACCAGGAGCAGGACCTCAGAAAACACCCACAAACAGAAACAGCAGTCAAGGGCATCTTGAACAATTTTCAGAAGACTATTCGTGAGAAACCAGCTAAACTTAAAGTAAACAAAGTGATGAGACCAGATGGGATACCCCCGAGAATACTGAGGGAACTTAGGCACATTCTAGCAGCTCCATTGACTGACCTTTTCAATGCCTCGTTAGAGTTAAGAGTTGTGTCAGAGGACTGGAGAGAGGCTCATGTGGTCCCTTTACACAAAAGCAGAAGTAAGGATGTGGTTGAAAACTAAAGACTGGTTAGTTTAACCTCGGTAGTGAGTAAATTATTGGAAGCACTGCTGAAAGAGAAAATACTGAGATTTCTGGAGTCCAACAGATTACTGGATCCGAGGCAGCATGGATTCACCAGAGGCAGGTCTTGGCAGACAAATCTGACTGATTTCTTTGACTGGGTGACCAGGGAGTTGGACCAAAGCCCTAGATGTAGATTTCAGTAAAGCCTTTGACACTGTTCCACACAGATGACTTATAAACAAACTGAGCACCCTAAGGATGGACCCTAAAGTTACTGCTTGGTTTAGAAATCGGTTGAAGGGAGGTGACCAGTGGTGTGCCCCAGGGATCTGCCCTTTGTCCGATTCTTTTTAACATATTTGTTATTGATATTCTGGAGGGGCTGTCGGATAAGGTTTGCCTCTTTGTGGATGATAACAAAATCTGCAATAGAGTAGACACCCAGGAAGGTGTAGATAACATGAAGAGGAATCTAGTTAAGCTTGAAGAATGATCTAGAATTTGGCAGCTGAGATTTAATGTTAAAAAATGCAAGGTAATGCATTTGGGCTGCAGCAATCTAAGGGAGCAATATAGTATAGAGGGGTGAAGTACTTTTGTCCACTAAAGAAGAGCGGGACCTAGGTGTGATTGTATCTGATGTTCTTAAAGTAGATAAACAGATAGAAAAGGTGACAGCAAAAGCTAGAAGGATGCTTGGATGCATAGGGAGAGGAATGGCTAGCAGAAAAAAGGAGGCGATAGTGCGTCTGTATAAGTCTTTGGTGCAACCTCATTTGGAGTATTGTGTGCAATTCTGGAGACCGCACCTTCAAAAGGATATAAACAGGCTGGAATCAGTATAGAGGGTGGCTACTAAAATGGTTAGTGGTCTCCATTATAAAGCATATGAGAACAGACTTAAGGATCTTAATATGTACACCTTAGAAGAAAGGCGGGATAGAGGTGATATGATTGAGATGGTTTTTGTTTTTTGGGTTTTTTTTATGGATTTTCAGCAAAATACATCACCACAATATAAGGTAAATCATTAATACTTAATACAATATGTATAAGGAAATACACTAAAGATATAGTCCACGTCAAGGGGAAAAACAAAGACAGTATTTCAAAACATAACAAGACAAGAAAACAGGCCACTAGGCCAAACCAGTAGAAGGATATATATTACCCAGAAACTATTCCCTTACCCAGCACTAGTACGGTCTACGACAAATTTTTCTAAGTGTGAGACATCCACAAAAACAAAAGAATCTCCCTGATAATTAACCACACATTTGCAAGGAAAACGTAAGAAGAACGTTGCTCCCAACGCTAAATCTCTAGGCTTCAGCTGAAGGAATTGACGCCTCCTAAATTGGGTTTCACGGGATACGTCGGGAAAAATATTTATGGATTGCCCACAGAATTTAACAGTTTTGGCCTTAAAAAACGCACGTAAAATGCGCTGTTTAAGACCAAGCGAAGATAGTGTAACAATTAACGTAGACCTAGTAGTGATTAAGTCTGAAGAGTCCTCCAGAAAAGCGGTCAAATCTGAAATAGGAGCTACAATCTCATCCAAGCCACCCTCTATATTGACTGGCTTAGTACTTGGCAACAAGTAATAAGCATGAGAAATATCAATTATATCAGAAAAATGCAATATTTCTTTAAAGTACTTGTCAAGAAGAATCTTAGCGGATAACAATGAGGAGTGGGGGAAATTTAGGAAGCGCAAATTATAAGCCCGGGAAGAGTTCTCTAAGGCTTCTACTTTAGAGTATAATATCAACGAATCCTTGACAGCGGCTGAATTAGCCGCAGTAAGCAAATTAACCCTGCAGCTTTATTTGCAGAAGTGACCTTCTCATCCAGCTGACGTAAAGATACGACGGCCTCTTGAGAAAAGACACATAATGCAGACAATGTTAAAGACATTTTCTTATCAATGGATTGCAAAGCAGTCCATATATCTTTTAACGTAATCTCCTCATCAGGGGGTTTAGAAACAGATTGCAATAAACTATCAGAAACATTAAATGTAACAGGCAAAGGTAAAACAACATTAACCGTAGAAATACTTGCACTTTCTGGAGACCCTCTGGACAACCATTGCAATTGCGATGGTAAAGGCAAGGGAGGAGGGGTTCTCCCACCAGAACTTAGGGAAACCCCTTCTGGGGAGGACTGCGCTAGAGGAATAGGAGGGAAATGCTTGTCAAGAGGGCCAGTCGGTTTATCGCCGACATTGGCCTCTTGCACCTTATTCACTCCTTTCGACTTTCGCTTCCCCATAGAACAAACTACAGGGAGGAAAAGCAAGCAATATCCCACAGACGCCTCAGTGACGCTAAAGGGGCAAGACTATCCCCTTTGATCACGCCCCTTCGAGCCACGCCCCACGGACACGCTCTGCGGTCAGAAAAATAATAGATGGAAATAGAAAAGGAAAAAAAGACCCCGCTGGGTATGAGGGTGCCCCGGGCGCGCCTGCCCGATTCCCCGAAGTACAGAGTCCCTGCACACCAGGAAGCCAGCAGCAGTCCCAGAGCTGATTTCAATCTCCGTCTCCTTCAGCGTCTCTCTGTATGTCCCGAAGAACAGCTCCAGAGGTAGATAGTTTTAAAGGTCTGATAGACCCCGCCGGGTAGGAGGGTGCCCCGGGCGCGCCTGCCCGATTCCCCGAAGTACAGAGTCCCTGCACACCAGGAAGCCAGCAGCAGTCTCAGAGCTGATTTCAATCTCCGTCTCCTTCAGCGTCTCTCTGTATGTCCTGAAGAACAGCTCCAGAGGTAGATAGTTTTAAAGGTCTGATAGACCCCGCCGGGTAGGAGGGTGCCCCGGGCGCGCCTGCCCGATTCCCCGAAGTACAGAGTCCCTGCACACCAGGAAGCCAGCAGCAGTCCCAGAGCTGATTTCAATCTCCGTCTCCTTCAGCGTCTCTCTGTATGTCCTGAAGAACAGCTCCAGAGGTAGATAGTTTTAAAGGTCTGATAGACCCCGCCGGGTAGGAGGGTGCCCCGGGCGCGCCTGCCCGATTCCCCGAAGTACAGAGTCCCTGCACACCAGGAAGACAGCAGCAGTCCCAGAGCTGATTTCAATCTCCGTCTCCTTCAGCATCTCTCTGTATGTCCCCATGATTGAGATGTTTAAATACCACCATGGCATAAATGCACAGGAGGAGAGCCTCTTTCGATTGAAAACAAGCTCTGCTACGAGGGGACATGGGATGAGGGTAAAAGGGGATAGATTCAGGAGTGACATGCGGAAATATTTCTTTATGGAAAGAGTGGTGGATCCACGGAATAGTCTCCCAGTGGAGGCGGTAGAAATGAGGATAGTATCTGAATTCAAAGAAGCATGGTACAAACACAGAGGATCTCAAAAGGAAAAAAGGGGACTGTTGTGGTGGTTGATATGGAAGGACAGACTAGATAGGCTTGTGGTCTTTTTCTGTCATCATGTTTCTATGTTTCTAATAACTTAACAACAATAAGCTCATAAAATCCATTCAAAAGTGAGATTCTTAGAGTTTAGGAAAACTAACTTTGCTAAGTTGGGACAATAACTCTAAGAGTCGTTAGTGGGATGGGAACAGCTGGGTGATGTAGAAACCCAGTGGCAAAACTGAAAGGGGATATTTTAAAGGCCACAAACCTTTTTGTTAGAATGGTAAATAAAGGTAAAAGGAAAAGGAGGCCACTATGGTTCTCAAAAGAAGTAGCTGAAAAGTTGAAGAAAAAGAGGGAGGCCTTCATGAAATACAAGAGATCACAGAGAGAGGAAGACAGGCATCTATATTGGAAAGAGAAACTAGCAAAGTAGTCAGGAAACAAAAAGAAGAAGAAATAGCCAATGCAATAAAATGGGGGGGATAAGACATTTTTTAGATATGTTAGTGAGAGGAGAAAGGGCAAAAGTGGTATTGTCAGACTCTAGGGTGAAGGGGAGGAATATGTTAGCTGATGAGGATGAAGCGGAATTGCTTAACAAATATTTTTGTTCTGTGTTCATAGATGAAGGGTCAGAAGCAGGACCTTAGAAAACACCCACAAATAGGAACAGAGCCACGGGGATCTCAAACAATTTTCAGAAGACTGTGATCATGAGGAACTAGCTAAACTAGAAGTAGACAAAGCGATGGGACCAGATGGGATACATCCAAGAATACTGAAGGAACTTGGGAAAGTTCTAGCAGCTCCACTAACTGACCTTTTCAATGTCTTTTTGGAGTCAGGAGTGGTGCCAGAGGACTGGAGAGAAGCACATGTGGCTCTTTACACAAAAGTGGAAGTAAGGATGTGGTTGAAAACTACAGGCTGGTTAGTTTAATCTCGGTGTTGAGTAAACTATTGAAAATGCTGCTAAAAGAGAAAATAGTGAGGTTTCTGGAGTCCAATGGATTACCAGATCCGAGACAGCATGGATTCACCAGAGGCAGGTCTTGTCAGACCAATCTGATTGATTTCTTTGACTGGGTGACCAGAGAGATGGACCGAGGGAGAACCCTAGATGTGTTGTACCTAGATTTCAATAAAGCCTTTGACACCGTTCTGCACAGGAGACTTATCAACAAACTGAGCACCCTAGGGATAGACCCTAAAGTTACTGACTGGGTTAGAAATTGGTGAGTGGGAGACGGCAAAAGGTACAGGTAAATGGAGCCCACTCTGAGGAGAAGGAGTGTGCCGCAGGGATCTGTCTTGGTCCGAATCTTTTTAACAGTTTTGTTAATAATACTGCAGAGGGGCTGTCTGGTAAGGGTTGCCTCTTTATGGATGATACCAAAATCTGCAATAAACACCCTGGAAGTAGTAAATAATATGAAGAGGGTTTTAGCTAAGCTTGAAGAATGATCTAGAATTTGGCAGCTGAAATTTAATGCTAAAAAATGCACGGTCATGCATTTGAGCTGCAAAAATCCAAAGGAACGGTACAGTATAGAGGGGTGTACTTCTGCCACAAAAGAAGAGCGGAACCTGGGTGTGATTGTTTCTGAAGATCTTAAAGTAACTAAACAGGTAGAAAAGGCAACGGCGAAAGCTAGAAGGATGCTTGGGTGCATAGGGAGAGGAATGGCCAGCAGAAAAAAGGAAGTGATAGTGCCTCTGTAAAAGTCTTTGGTGTGACCTCATTTGTAGTATTGTGTGCAATTCTGGAGTCTGCACCTTCAAAAGGATATAAACAGGTTGGAGTCAGGGCAGAGGGTGGCTACTAAAATGGATAGTGGTCTTCATTATAAAGCATATGAGGACAGACTTAAGGATCTTAATATGTATACTTTAGAGGGGACTATTGTAGTAGTTGATATGGAAGGGCATACTAGATAGGCTATGTGGTCTTTTTCTGCCATCATGTTCCTATGTTTCTATCCCATGACTTTTTAATTTCCACAACAGTCTCTCATGAGGGATCTTATCAAAGATTTTCTGAAAATCCAAATACACTATAATCAGTTGGCTCACCTTTATCTACCTGTTTATTCACACCTTCAAAAAAATATAACAGAGAAGACTTTCCTTGGCTAGATCCATGTTGGCTTTCTCCCATTACAGTAAACCATGGCTTTCCATATATTTAGTAATTTTGTTCTTTACAATGTTTTCTTACCATTTTGCCCAGTACTGATGTCAGGATCACTGATCTATAGTTTCCCAGATCATCCCTGGAATGCTTTTTTAAAAAAATGGCATTATGCTGAGCACTCTCCAAGCTTCAGAAACTACAAATGATTTTAATGGTAGTTCACAGATTACTAATGGTAGGTCTTTCAGCACCCTGGGATGTATATCATATAGTCCAGGCGGTTTGCTACTCTTACCAAATTGCTGTATTACATTATCACGGTTTATCGAGATTTGCTTCAATTCCTCCGATACATCATCTTTAAATATTATTACTGGCATGGGTATCCCTATCTTCAGCTCCTGGGCTTCATGGCAGAAGCTTTGGAGTTACTGCCCTGGGCATGGGCTCACACAAGCTCTGCTCTCTCGTTGGTCCCGACACCTATACCCACTTTCAAAGAAGCTGGTCTGCCCACTGGTCACCAGACAGAGTCTTTTCTTGTGGCTGCGGCTGGAGCACATTGCAGCAGGAATACCACTGGAACCGCAGAACTGGATTTTGGTGACAATGGATGCCAGTCTCACGTGGTAGGGAGCGCATTGCGAGTCATAGGTGAGACAGGGACTTTGATCCCAGGAGGAGAGATCATGGTCCATCAGTCATCTGGAAATGAGGGCTGTTTTTCTAGCTCTACAATCCTTCCTCCCTCTGATTCATTGGAGAGAGGTAAGGGTCTGCTCTGACAATGTGATGACAGTACCATACATAAATCATCAGGGGGGCACAAGCATTGTGATGTTGGCGGAAGAGATTCATCCTCTATTGCTGTGGGTAGACAAGAACCTTGAGGCTCTTCGGCAGCTCACGTAGCTGGCAAGATGAATGTTCAAGTGGATTTTCTCAGTTGGTACCACCTAGACCCGGGAGAATGGGAACTAAACGAGGTAGGATTTCACGAGATCACCTGCCAGTGGGGTGTGCCATTCATAGATGTCATGGCCTCTGCCTCCAATGCCAAGGCGAACAGGTTCTTCAGCAAACATTGGGAGCCCATATCCGAGGGCTTCGATGCTCTGGCGCAGAGATGGCTGACAGAAGGACTCCTGTATGCATGTCCTCCATGGCCCCTAATAGGATGTCTTCTTGAACACAGAGGGCCATCCCAGAAAGGTGGTTCTCATTGCTCCAGACTAGCCTTGAAGATTGTGGTATGCCGACTTCCACAGACTTTTGATAACCAGTTCCTGGCGTCTCCCGAACAGAATCAATCTGCTTTCTCAAGGGCCAATCTTGATGCCTCAAGTGGATCAATTCTTGATTACAGCCTGGCTCTTGAAAGAGCTTGGCTGAAGTGCAAGGGCTATTCGATGGCAATTGTAGATACTCTCTTGAAAGCTCATACGTTTTCAACATCCTTGGCTTATGTCAGAGTAAAGAGAGTGTTTGAGAGCTGGCATGGGGACAACAGACTTCAGGCCTTTTTATTCTCGCTTTCAAATATTCTGGTCTTCTTGCAGGCCAGGCTGGACAAGGGGTTGGCCTTAAATTCCCTCAGAGTCCAGGTGGTGGCTCTCTCATGTTACCATGGGAGTGTACAGGGATTCTTGCTGGCGGATCACCTCGATGTGTTCCAGTTTCTCAGGGCAGTTAAGCAAGTGCAGCCACCCTGACAGGCTATTGTTCCTCTGTGGGACCTCAACCTGGGGCTATTGACTCTTACACAGTCACCTTTTGAGCCTCTCTCAAGAGCTTCTTTGAAGGCATTTTTCTTGGTGGCAATTTGTTCAGTGCATCAAATTTCAGAGCTTCAGGCTCTATCTTGTAGGGAGCCCTTTCTAGTCTTCTCTAATGAAAAAGTAGTATTGAAACCGGTTCCATCCTTTTTATAGAAGGTAGTGTCTCGTTTTGACCTCAATCAGGCCGTGACCCTTCCGTTTTTTCATGGTTTGCAGGATACGGAGGAGGATCGACAGCTGTACTGTCTAGACCTGCATAGGACCTTGCGTCAGTATCTTAAAAGAATGGAATCCTTCTATAAGTCTGATCATCTCTTTGTTTTGTTTGGGTTCCACACTAGGGTGAAGTGGCTTCCAAGGCTTCCATTGCCTGGTGGGTCAAGGAGGCAATCGCCTCTGCCTTTGTGCTAAAGAATAGGCCAGTTCCGGCTGCTCTGAAGGCACATTTGACAAGATCTCAATTGACCTCCTAGGTGGAGTATAGCCTAGTTCCACCATCTGATATTTGCAGGGTGGCCACTTGGTCATCCTTGCATACCGTTATGCGTCATTACTGTCTGGATGTGTAGTCTTGAATGATGCATGTTTTGGGGCTTCAGTACTCCATGCTGGACTCGCAGATCCTTCCCAAAATTAGTTACTGCTCTGGTATAGCCCACTCATACTGGACTGGAGGGACGATAAGGAAGGCAAAATTAGACCTTACCTACTAATTGTCTTTCCTAGAGTCCATCCAGTTCAGTCCAGGACCCCCCCCCCCCCACACCATTTTGTATTTTGATTTCTAGGAGCACTGGATGAGTCTGGCTGTTTGTCTCAGGAGAGCTTCCTTAAGAAGAATACCACTATACATCAGGGAGTCTTTTGGGACGTTTTCTTTACTTTATGGTAAGTATGACCCTAGCTTATTGCCTTCTTTTCACCTTACAAATAGTTTTCGCAGTTTTCTTTTCTGCAACACAAATTTTTGGGGGTACTTAGTTTTTGCCCTCGGGTTTGCATACTGGGAATATTGCCCATGTTGTAACCTTACTATGCTCTCTTTGAATCTGCTTTGTCAATAGCATATTGCTCTCTGGAACCAATGGGGAGAGCTCTTGTACTATGACATCAGAAATCTGACATGCTCAGTTCCCAGCTGCTGGTAGAGCCTGATAACCCACTTGTACTGGACTAGACTGGAGGGTCAATAAGGAAGTATCCTTTAACAGTGTTCTCCTCCAATGTCATCAAGGACTATAGCATGCCAAGTCATCTTTTGACTTCAATTAATTAAAGATGCATCTATGCACATACCAGGGAACAGAAAGCAAGCAAGCTGTTTGCTTTTCATCACCACATATACAAATCTGACAAATATATCAGGAAGCTTCAGTCTGCACACACAACTGTTGCAGCACAACAAAACAACATTAGAGAGCACAGCAACAATATTAGAGAGGCAAAATGTGCATCCGCATTTATTCTTGTGCTGTGCCATTCAACAGCAATGAAACCTGCCAATTACAGACCTTTGGGCCACAAGAGAAATCAGCTCCTACTTGGAAGTACAGATAGCAAGCCAGTAAGTATCCCCCATATGCATTAAACTACAATGCAATTTTGACACCCCCATCCATAAATAATCTCTCAATACATAAACAAAATTTGGGTTCAGAAAAGCTGCCACAGCCATAAGGCAGCATCTACATATGAACAGCCCCTCCCTGAAAAAAATACACAATACATGGAAACAAGCACACAGATTCCCCTCTCCATATATATTTATAGCAATGTTGTTTCCTGCTATTGATAATCATGTAGTACAATTCTGTATCCAGTTGTGTCACTGTAATATTTGTATTTTTATGAATGTGTCTCTGTAACCCATCCAGAAATTTATGATAGGCAAGATATGTATAGATGTTCAATTAAATTAGAATTTATTTACATGCATAAACCAGTGTTCTTTTCCCCAGCAAAAAAGCTGTCAGTACTGTGATGGCGAAGATCGTCAGGTTCCCATGGAAATAGAGGGAATACAGGAAATTTCCCCTAGGCAGAGGGAAAAGGGAAAAAAGGCTCACTTTAAAACCACAGCCAGCATTGAAAAAAAGAGTCAGTCAGAACTTGCTGAGCAGAAGCCACGCCCCAGTTCCATAGTAGCTAAGGGTGATGATACAACACAGCTGGGGGCAGGGTGGAAGGAGAGCAGCAAGTCACATGCTTATAAGCCCAAGAGGGCAGAGACAGGAAGTTCAGCCGGATGCAGTTCAGCAGGGAGGAGTTCAGCAGGGTTGAGCTCAGCGTTGAACTCAGCTGGGAGTTCGAGGAGTGCAGCTGGAAGGAAAGGAGCTGACAGAACTACACGCTTCCCAGGAGAGGAAGGGAGACTGGCCCAAGTCTCAGGACAGGCAAGGAGGGGAGCTAATCCTATCTCAGAGGAAGAATCTGAAAAGAAGCCTTATTCAGGTCAGGAGGTGTATTCCTGGAGGAGGAGGGGAGATAATCAGGCTGCAGTTAACCTGAAACAATATGACTTCAGCAAGAGCAGAGAGCCATTGCTGAGAGGACGTCACAGAGGTAAAGCTGATTGTATTAACAAGCCAAAGTCTCTGGAAGACTTATTAGCCAGCCAGCTTTCTGTATTAAGCCAAGAGCCAGCTTATGGAAAAGCCTTTAACCAGGAAGGAGTTAATGTGTTGGAGCTGATACAAAGGTTATTACAGAACCAGGAAGTAATTAACAAAGAAAAGTATTCTGTTCACCGAGAAGCAGCACAGCTGTGTGCTGATGAGGACTCAGACCTCTCGGGTTCCGTATGTGAATCAATGGAACTTGGGGAAGATGTTCCATTAACTGATCCAGAGGAATGCATGCAGTGTGATTTATCTCAGGTAGTCAAGTGAAAAACTATCCTTTATATCTGCTGAAAAGAGGTATGTGAGATGTGCCCCAGTTACTCTTCTGTAGGTCCTGTTATTCTTCTGTAGGTCCTGGGTTCATTTCACGTCACAGACGCAGGAGGGCTTGTAATAAGACCAGCAAACAGGTGTGGCTTGGAGAAAGGTTTTTATGTAAAAATAGGCTTAATACATAGGTATTGAACAGAGGTATATAGTGATTGTTACAGAGCTGTTTCAGTGTGCATCAGTGAATCTGTGTGTGCAGGTGTGCATGTGTGAAGTGTGAGAGAGATAGAGGCCAGAACCTGTGGGTCAGAGCCGCATGGTAGGCCAGAACATGTGGGTAGAGAGAGAGAGAGAGGGGGAGGGGTGAAGGGAGTTGAGTATCAGAGCCTCATGGTAGTGTCCAAACCTGTCCGATGAAGGAGAGAGAGAGAGAGACAGGAAGTGTGTCTGTCCTTTATAGTGCCTCTCCAGCAGTTCCCCTTGAGGTCTGCTATTGTCTTTGGCCACTCCCTTTAAGGTCTACCCATCTTGATTTAGCAAGGAGGGGCTGCAGCCAGGTCCTAGAGACTGACGTCACCCAGGGGTCAGAGTTTAGACTGAATTAAACAGAGTCCATAGCTGCATGAAAGGTATGCTGACATCTCCCACACCTTTTTTATTTTTCTTTATTATTTGTGCCTGGAAATGGTGGAAGCAAACCTGTGGTACCTGTCCCAGCTGCCATTACCTGATAGTAGGCAGCTTGTCGAATACCTCCTGTATTAAATACCTTGCTATGTCTAGCAGGTCCCCTGTCCTGCACAGTACTGTCTCTAGTACTGTCTCTAGTGTTCTAGAGATAAACAAGTCTCCTTATGAGTCCAAACCTCGTGTCTTAGGTTGAGCAGCCACTACTGGGGGGGGGAACCCAATATGCCACTTCCGTGCCCGTCTTAGAGAGAGTGAACAGTGCATAAGGTCTGCAGGAATTTTTAAGGAGGCTAAAACCAAACGGTACCAGGATGCTCTGAGTGAGGATAGGAAGCAATACTTGACTGCAGCTGACTCTGGTATTCAGTGTAATAGGAAATACCGAATTAGCCAAATTAGCAGGCCAAATTAGCCTGGATGTAGGGGTGGATGCTGGAGAGGTTCAGTGTAACTACCTTAAAATGTTGTTGTTCTGTATGACATGCGCTGCAAGGAAATGTACATTTTTTTCATCTTACAGCACAGGAAAATTACGATAATACATAGCAATATTTGTACAGCAGTTAAAATAATAATAGGGTGAATTAAAGACATGATCAGCAGTAGGTGAGTAACCGAATAACAATTCCCACACAGACACATGAGCATCTTGTAGCAAGTGTCCAACAATTTGTTGAATGTGTCCATTCTCATAAGCGATGGTGTGATTCACTTCAGTGTGTGTTGTTTTAAGGTGATGGAGTTCTGTAAAGTAGTTTATGTAGTGTCTCTTCTCCCATGCCAAGTGGTAAGGGATGCACAGCATATGAGATAAAGTCTGGAATGTCCATAGAGTCATTGGTAACCAGCGGTGTGGAATAAGTTGTCCCATTAATGGTGAGGGAGACCAGTGGTGTATGACTGCACCAGGTATTGTTTGGTAAATAGTTTGAACTGTACAACAAAGTGTTCTTGGGAAGGCGAATGTCATGCATTCTGGAAGCAATCGAAAAAGAGACATTCTGGGGAAAGAACAGATGAAAACAAAAGTGTCCAGCTCCAAGGTAATACAAACTGTGTGAGGTAGTCAGGGAATATGAGAGCTTAACAGTCAGGGAGCAAGAGGAAGAATTGTTCCAGCAGGAGGTGTCAGCCTCTTTGAACTGGTGAGGTTGACACTTGAACTGAAATGTAGTCTGCTCACACAAACTGGGGTCCATCGGCTTGAATGAAGTCCAGGTGTCGTCCAGTGGCTGCACCCATGTGAGATGGTCCACAGGATACATAAGCATATTATCAAACTGCACCCCAATATTAACAACAGGATAGATAACTGTGTGTTGTCCTGACCATGGGATCAAAGTACAGATAGAGCAGCCTTGTGGTGAACAAATGGGAACACTAACTGTCCACCAATCAAGGTGAGCTATAGCAAATTCAGGTATTTTGGTACTAGCCATATGGATGAGAGATGGTGGCCAGTGTCCTAACTTAGCAGTGATCAGAATTTCCTTAGTATAGTAATAAGCTCGATCTGTACTTGATCACAGGCAAGAGCCCAGGAAATATTCTTTCCCAATCTATATTCTCCATGTGCTAAGGTAACAATTTTCTGTTCTATAATGGGAGATATAAGAACAAAGGTATCTACAACTACATTGGACAGTTTAGAGGAAGCTTCATTAATAATATGTTGTGAGGTAAAACCATCAGCAGCATGCTGAGCAGTGGATCCCATTTTATTACGGAGCACCTCTATATCAATTACATTAAGGGCACCCAGTGCAGTCCCTGTGCCACCTAAAATTGAATCAATTAATTCACGCTTGTGTCAAAATTGCTTAGCTCTGGGTGTTACTGACTGCATATCAAACCAAGTATTGAGCATTTGTATGTGGTTGGCCACAAACTGAGAGCAATTTGGATATTTGTGAGTAACTAGAAACAATTTGGGAAATAGATGTCAAGTAAGAAAATGGTATTCCACATCATATAAAACATCGTGTGGTGCATCATATTTAATCTGAAAGGGATGTCCTTCCTGAAATGGGTGGATATCAGAAAGGTAGAGTACAGGAGGAGCAGAAGTAGTGGGAGGGGTGGGATGAGGGGTAGTAGGTAAACAAGATACATCCAAAAGGAATGAAGTCTCAGTGATGTGCTGTTGATCACTCAAAACCCATGTATAAGTTATTTTCCAGGTACCTCTGTCCTGACAGGAAATATTGTACAATATCAAAGCAGGAGGACCTAGAAAGTAACGTTCTGGGCGTGCCCTCAATTCTTGTGTCCTTTCCAGAGAAGTGGAAACTGGTGGCTCCCACTGTACTTGAGTGATGTTTAATGAATAGAACACTGGCTTGTCCTGTACGGAACAGAAACTCAGGATGACCAGATCCTTTCCTTCCGGGAACGGTGGGGGTATTTCTTGATAACGATATACCCCACTTGTGGAGTTAGCCCAGCCAATCGTGCATATTCGGATGATAGTTCCTGTAATGAGACTTGAGTAGAAGAGAGCAGATACAAGAACAACAGCAAACCGAGACATAATAAAAGCAAACTTGTGTCCCCACTTATACTATGTAACAACAAAACAAACACAAAAAAAAAAAATAATAATAATTTTTACTACTTATTTACATAACTATTAAACACATGTCAACTATACAGCAGGAGTAAATAGTTACCGTCCTCAAGCGACTTTTGTTCAGAAAGCAGCTGTCCGTGCTGTCTTCATAAAGCAGCTGTCCGTGCTGTCTTCAGGTGGTGTCTGAAAACAAAGACTGATAAAACACATATTACCCATATGGTTTTAACTGGGTGATGTGTTTCCAGTACTGCTGGTTGTCAGGCATTAGGATCTGGTATAGGCTTGGGCCTAAGGTATCAGTAACTAAGTATGGTCCCTCCCACTGTGCAGTTACAAAGGGGAGGTTTGGTCTAGGTCTCATCTCTGCAAGACACTAGTGACAGGGCTTCCTTCATGTATTCATGAAATATTGAGGGGGAATCCTTATATCCCTGTGGAAGCACAGTCCATGCATATTGTTTATTCAGCCACTGAAAGGCTGTTTTGTACTGGCACTCAAGGGCCAGGGGCAGACTCCAAAACCCATTGGATATGTCTAAAACAGAGAAAATTGTACATTTGGGATTCAGTTTAGAGATCATTTCAGGGTATGAGGCTACCACAGGCACTACAGATTTTGAAACTTGATTCAGGGCACGGAAGTCCATAGTGAGCCTGAAGGAACCCCCTGGTTTAACTATCGGCCAGGCTGGTGAATTGCATGTGGAAGAAATAGGTCTAATCAGACCCCTCTCCTCCAGTATCTTCACAATTTTAGTCACTGGTTCTATAGCCTGATGAGGTACTGGGTATTGCTTCTGTGGTGGAGGATCCTCACCTTCCAACAGTATTTCTGTGTGCATTTTCCCACAATCTAACTTGTCTTGAGCCCAGACTGGAATATCAGCCACCTCTGAAGAAATTACACACAGATCATACTGCTGAGCTGCCTTAGTGCACTGAGTTGCTAACTGCATGGGGATGACTTCATGCACTAAAGTTTTAGAAGCACTTGAAGTTTCTGAATACTGCCACAATTTAAGATTAGCCATATCCCCCACCAAAGTTAACTGGTTGGGAACATCAGTTCCAATTATTTCTTTTGGTGTGTTCACTATAGTGGAGGCAGTGGTTTCTAACATTTCCTTATTTTGTTCACTGTGCACAGGGATACCCCATTTAACTGGGATAGCCACACATTTGGAAGCTGTGTCATTAATTCCTTGAATTTCATAAATTTCCATATTTTTCTGATCTGCAGTTGGAGAAGCTCTGTTAGTAAAACTAATTCCGGCCCCTGTGTCAATCAAAGCTAATTTATCCTGACCCCCTACTCTACTGATAACATTGGGGCGTGCACAAGAGTCCAGTATCAAGGGTGTTACAAGCCTTAAATTGTGTCCTGGGCCTGTATCCATTTCATCATCCAGAGGCTCTGGAATTGAGTCCTCTGCTGAGATAAAGGAGGCAGGCTGGGCTATGAAGGCTTGATACATTTTGATATCTGAACTCAAGAGGTCAGGACATCCCTATGCAAGTAGCCTTGTGTTTGTCCTGAGCTGCTTGTAAATCCTGTTTTAATTTATCTATTTCTATCTGCAGTATATGTTTATCTTGTTCCCATTTAGTTTTTTCCTTTTCTAGCCCATCTCTCTGTGCTTTGAGCTCTTGAAAGGGGATGTAACCTGAGGAGTTTCTAAAAGTACCTTTGCCATGTGCTCTCCAAGGTGTGTGTCCTCTGTCTGTGTTTCTTATGTACTGAGAGGATTCATTGGCCTGCCACTTCCGAGCTTCTGATACTGTAATGACCTGTGAGGGCTGGGTCTTCCAAACAGACCCAATTCTGAGCATTAAAGTATCAAAAGGGGTTGCTTCAGGGTCTTCAGAAAATAACAGAAGGTGTTTTGTAATTTCAGGGGATAGCAATTCTAATAAAAATTCCTTATGCATGCTCTCCCCATAATCTTCTGCTTTGGGCCAGGACTCCTGCTCATTAAGAACTGCTTTTAAAATCCAGGCTCTATATGCAAACTGTTCCAGTGTATCATCTGGTAAAGGTGAAATAATTTTAAATACTTGCATTGGGGAACAGTGAAATAGTTTCTCAGTACCCCTTTTAACCAACTGGTATGGGTGAGCGAGAGAACCAACTCTGTAATAGTGTGGGCCCAGAGCCAGATGCATAAGTCTATCAAAGTCTGATTGTTTTCTTCTGTATTTCCCTAGACCTCAGTGAATCAGAATATCAATCGCCCATTTAACCCACTGATTTACATTAAGAGGCATAGTACCAATTTTCTCAACTATTTTTTCAATATCTCTATCTTTTACATTTTCCTGGAACATTAATTTAACTGGTGCTTTTAGTTCTGTACTGGCTGCCATGTCTAAGTCATCTGAATTATTCTCCTGACAGAGATTGCTGGGTTCTGGCTGAGATAAACTATCTGAATTTTCCTGCTGTGATTCATCTGTGTTTTTGCCATTCCTCAGTCCAACTATGCATACTTCTGTATTCTTTTGTTGCTGATAAGGTGTGTCATAGGCATAGGGAATGGGTGTATCTTTGTTCTTTTGTTTCTCACTAGCTGGTATGCATGGCTGATAGGGTGTGTCATAGGCATAGGGGGCTGAGGGAGGGGTGGGTGTTGGCTTTCTTGCAGAGGCCAATTGATCTTTAACGTGCCTCAATTCAAGTTTAAGTGCTTCTAATTGTTCACTAACAGTTATAAAAGAATATGTGGCTTGTATCACTTGAGTTCTCTGAATAGAAATACAACTTTGTGCCTCCTCCAGTTCTTTGGTCAATTGGCTACACTGAGAAGTCAGTTCAGAGTTTTCTTTTTTCATGCTAATTAGTCCCCTGCACATGCCCTGGATGAAAAGGCATTTTCTTTTATTTGTTTTCTTTTTGAATTCATGATCATGGTTTAACATTCGTTTTTGAATATTATACCATGATGAGTCAGGGAATTCGCCTTCAAATGGACCTCCTTTTCTCTTACAGTATGAAATTAGAATTTCTGTAAGTTCTTTAAAATCAAATGCTTCCATGATTGATACTGCAGAAAGGCTGTAGTTGGGCTATCTCAAATGTGTAACCTTAGAAGGAGGAATGCTAACTTAAAAAGTATTTCACACCTATTTAACTGGGTGGAAGTGTTAGGGTGAAGTTATAGTAAGAAGGGTGTTAGTAGATTAACAGAATTGTATCAATTGCAGCCATCTTTAAGCCTGCTCTCACTAAGAAAGTTACTGACAGGAGACAGAGAAATAAAAGTAAAAAGGGGACAGGAGATTAACAGAATAGTCAGATATTCTTGCTCACACCAAGATATATACTGACAGGAGAGAGAAATAAAAGTCAAACAGACAAGAGGTAAATTAATGTTACCAGGAAAGATGTATATTGTACTCTATGAGGAATATTTAACTGTGTAACTCTGTATTTTCTTAGCAGCTCAAATACTATATAAAATCTGTAGCAAGCCTATACATAAAAATAAGACAATTGCAAGCCACTCTGTGTAATGTCCTTAAAATTCTAAATTCTTACAGAGCCTTTTGACAATAAAAATCCACCTTGTCTAACCCACAAAACAAAATTGTAAATGGTCACAAGGGCTATTGATTTTCCTGTCTCACTCTGTCTGAAATCTACTTAATGTATTATACAAAATTATTACTTACCCAACTGGAGATCTGCTGTGAAATCCGAGAGACGAGTCCCCATAAAATGTGAGATGTGCCCCAGTTACTCTTCTGTAGGTCCTGTTATTCTTCTGTAGGTCCTGGGTTCATTTCACGTCACAGACGCAGGAGGGCTTGTAATAAGACCAGCAAACAGGTGTGGCTTGGAGAAAGGTTTTTATGTAAAAATAGGCTTAATACATAGGTATTGAACAGAGGTATATAGTGATTGTTACAGAGCTGTTTCAGTGTGCATCAGTGAATCTGTGTGTGCAGGTGTGCATGTGTGAAGTGTGAGAGAGATAGAGGCCAGAACCTGTGGGTCAGAGCCGCATGGTAGGCCAGAACATGTGGGTAGAGAGAGAGAGAGAGAGAGAGAGAGAGGGGGAGGGGTGAAGGGAGTTGAGTATCAGAGCCTCATGGTAGTGTCCAAACCTGTCCGATGAAGGAGAGAGAGAGAGAGAGACAGGAAGTGTGTCTGTCCTTTATAGTGCCTCTCCAGCAGTTCCCCTTGAGGTCTGCTATTGTCTTTGGCCACTCCCTTTAAGGTCTACCCATCTTGATTTAGCAAGGAGGGGCTGCAGCCAGGTCCTAGAGACTGACGTCACCCAGGGGTCAGAGTTTAGACTGAATTAAACAGAGTCCATAGCTGCATGAAAGGTATGCTGACAAGGTACAGTTTGTTTGGCTTGCCTAACCTTTTATAGAGCCTGAGTGTTTTTATCAGAGTGTTTGCTACAGGGAATGAGACACGAGCATGGCTAACGTTTAGATTCTCATCTGCTCTGATTAAGAACCAGGAACAAGCTCTGGAATTTGTAAAAAAGAAAAGGTTACATTCTGAGAAGAGTTTTCATTTACATTGAACAAGTGAATGGACATTTATATTTGAGCATTTTTGAGAAAAAGCCTTATATGCCAAAAGAAGGTTTTTCTGTTGCTGAAGAAAGCAAGTTTTGTTCTGTTATCTTGTATTTTTGTTACTCAAAGTTATTCATGTCATGCCAAGCTTCTTGTTGAAGTTCTCTATGCCAAGGGAGGCTTAAAATAAAAAAATATTCCTGTTTGCTTTCAATCTCGGCTCAAGCTTATTGGCTACACAACTACAGGTGCTTTGAACTACGACTCCCAGAAGCCCTTGCTTCGGGTAGTCATCTTTGAAAGTAATTATCACACCCCTACCTAACGTCAGGCAGCCGCCTAGGCGGACTAGGGGGCGCGACAGGTGGCGTAGTTGGCAGGATTAAGCCTTGGCCACGTGATCCCAAACTTTGGAGTACAAAAGTTATAAGGAAAAAAGAAGAAAGAAGAAAAGTTTTTTTTTCTCTCGGGAGCTCTGAAAGCAAGCTGCAGCTGGAGAGGTGTGATCAACAGCGGAGGATCGGGTGGAGCAGTTCCTGAAGCCGTGCCTGCTGTGTGATAAGCCTGAGTCTACCCTGGTTTAAGGTAACAAGTATTCAAAAGGGATACATAAGGATACCAGAGCCGGGTGGGACCGCAGCAGTGCAGCAGGGTCAGAGGAGAGAGGGCCTTGTAATTGGGAGGCCGCACTTGGTGTTTCTCTGTGTTCTTTCTTTGCAGATAAAAACTCAGCATGGATCAGCAAGCGCTGCTACGCTGCTTCGCGGACCAGTTTCAACGCCAACAAGACATGTCAGCTAAGACACTGGACCAGCTAGCAGGACTGCTACAAGTCCAACAGAAACCCCTGTTGGAAAAGCTGGATGGATGGCTGGGCCTGCAGAGACCGACGGAGGACACAGCAAAGACAGTGCCAGGACATATGGGTGATATGCTAGGAATAAGCATGTATGGTACTGGATCTTTAGCTTTTGGACAATTGACCAAGGATGATAACGTAGATGATTTCCTTGCTGCTTTTGAAAGGGTTGCTTTATTGTCCGGGTGGGATAAAAAGCAGTGGGCCATATGCCTAGCCGCTTCATTAACAGGGGAAGCGCTAGCGGCGTATAGAGCCATGCCTGTAGAATTAGCTACAGAGTATGAGGAGGTAAAAAAGGCAATCAGAGACCGTCTTGGGCTAAGCACAGTGGTCTATCACCGCCTTCTAAGAAGCGCCAGGTTAAAACCAGGTGAAACACCGCGGGCGCTATGTCAGCGAATAAAAGGCTTAGCGGTAAAATGGCTAATGCCTGAGACACAGACAAAAGAGTCTTTGCTAGATAAAATCATACTGGAACAGTTCACGGAAGCAATTCCTTCTGAAATGAGATCCTTCCTGATCTTGCAAGACTGCAGGACCACAGAGGCAGCGACCGCATTGGCCGAGCGCTACCTGGAGGCCAGTGTGGTAAGCCAAGTGAGAGTGGGTGGTCTATCATCCGCAGTCAAAGTGGCATCAGGAAGGAAGGAAAAGAATGTATGGAAGGAGGGTGTACAAACAATGTCATTGTCTAAACATGATTATCTGAATAGAAAATGTTATGCATGTGGTGAGGAAGGCCATATCAAGAGAAACTGCAAGGCTAAGACAGCATTTATGACTTCTCGCTCGGAGGAGAGTGAAGAAGGTTTCCTCCTTGAGGTAGAGGTCGAGGGTGTTCCGGTGGAGGCTTTATTGGACTCCGGAGCGGACCAGTCCATGATTTCGCAGAAATTGTGGAAAATAATATCATCGCGGATTGGTCCGACTCTCGAGCCTCAAGAAAGATCCATTAAAATCAAATGCATTCATGGTGCAGCCTCAACGTACCCCATATATAAAGTATATGTAAAAGGCTTAGGGGTTAAGTGTCAGATACCCGTTGCAGTAGTCCCCAGACTCCCACAAGCACTAGTTCTGGGAAGAGATTGGCCCCAGTTCAGGCGAGGGATGGCAGAAGGTCTTCAAGGTAAGACACATAAAGCGTCCACGCTAGCACCACTTAGAGCCAAGACAAAGAGCTCATCAGGGGATTCACCTCAGTTGGAGGGTGGGAAAGTACCCCGGGTAAAAGAGAGTGAGGGAAAGCATGTCCCACCTATACGTGTAGGGAGCACTAAGGCCAACCCAGTTCCTCAACCGCTATTTGGAACCCCACAGCAGCAGGCAAAAGGAGAGGTAGCTAAAAAGGAGGACACCCCTAAGAAAAGTCCATTTATCCTTAGGTTTTGTCGTACTATCCCCAATGCCAAAATTCCTAAACGGGCTACCCAGATGGCCGCTGGGTTTGATTTATGTAGTGCCGAGGAGACAGTTGTTCCCCATCAGGGAAAAGCCCTGATAGAAACAGGTATCCAAGTGCAAATACCCCCAGGTTGTTATGGGCGTATTGCACCACGTTCAGGCATAGCCTGGAAAAATTTTATAGATGTGGGCGCCGGTGTAATCGATCCAGATTACCGAGGGACGATTAAAGTCCTACTTTTTAACTTCGCTAAAGAGGACTTTAGGGTAAATCTAGGGGATCGCATTGCCCAGATGATTTGTGAAAGGGTGGGTTTTCCGGCCGTGGAGGAGGTAACGGAACTGACTCCTACCACCAGGGGGTCCGGAGGTTTTGGATCCACCGGTAAAGAAACAGTGAAAGGGTTAGCTGCCAGTAGTGAGGTGACCGAGGAGGAGGATCTAGGCCCGCAATTACCCGATTGCAAGACAGATCCAGTTCCCAAGTTAGGGGAGGAACTTTCCTGGTCCCAGCAGCAAGAAGTGTTAGGATTATTGAGAAAATATCCTGATGTTTTAACTCCTATTCCAGGAGAGACAAGACTCGTGGCTCACGAGATTGTTACCCTACCAGGAGAGATAGTGCACCAGAGACCCTACCGGCTGCCGGAGGCAAAACGACAAGAGGTAGTTTCTCAAGTGCAGGACATGATTAAGATGGGGATAATAGAAGAGTCCCATAGCCCCTGGAACAGTCCTATCGTGCTGGTACCCAAGCCAGACGGAACGATGCGGTTCTGCATCGATTTCCGTAAGGTGAATGCCATCTCCCGGTTTGATGCCTATCCCATGCCTAGGATAGAAGAGCTGTTAGATAAGTTAGGCCGGGCGTCTTATCTGACTACCCTTGATATGACCAAGGGGTATTGGCAGATTCCCCTCACCAGGGAATCTCGCCCAAAGACAGCATTCAGTACCCCCATTGGTTTGTACCAGTTTCATCGCATGCCTTTTGGATTGCATGTGGCCGCTGCGACTTGCCAGCGAATAGTTGATGTCATCCTTCGTCCTCATCAACAATACGCAACCGCGTATATGGACGACATAGTGATCCATAGCTCTCGCTGGGACGAGCACTTAGCACGCATTGATGCAGTATTAAAAGCCTTGCGTGGTGCAGGTATTACTTTAAACCCAGCCAAGTGTAAATTTGGAGGGAAACAAGTAAAATATTTAGGACATTTAGTAGGGCAGGGCACAGTAAAACCCCTGATAGAAAAAGTAGAAGCGGTTAAGACATTTCCTCAGCCAGTGACAAAGAGGCAACTCCGCGGGTTCTTAGGTTTAATCGGCTATTACCGCCGGTTTATTCCCCATTTTGCCACCAAGAGTGCTGCCTTAACAGAGCGGCTAAAGAAAAATGCTCCTAACCAGGTCAAATGGTCAGTAGAAGCAGAGCAGGCTTTCTCTAGTTTGAAGGAAGAGCTATGTCAGGCACCCATATTAAGAGGGGTGGACTTTAGTAAGTCCTTTATTGTACAGACAGACGCCTCGGACACTGGGTTAGGCGCTGTCTTGTCCCAAAAATTTGAGGGTGAGGAACATCCGATTATGTTCCTCAGCAGAAAATTGACACCACCAGAGAGGAAATATTCCGTAATGGAAAGGGAATGTCTCGCCATAAGGTGGGCGGTGGATGCCTTGCGTTTCTATCTGACAGGTCGCAAGTTCTTATTAATAACGGATCATGCTCCGTTACGCTGGCTAAATCAAATGAAGGATCATAATCCACGTCTTACACGTTGGTACATGGCCTTACAGGCGTATGACTTCCACATAGAGCATAGGGCTGGGAAGTTACACACCAACGCTGATGCACTGTCCCGTATTACTTGCTGTGCTGAAGAAAAAACGCCAGCCCGTAATAGCTTAAGTGGGGGGATATGTGATGGCGAAGATGGTCAGGTTCCCATGGAAATAGAGGGAATACAGGAAATTTCCCCTAGGCAGAGGGAAAAGGGAAAAAAGGCTCACTTTAAAACCACAGCCAGCATTGAAAAAAAGAGTCAGTCAGAACTTGCTGAGCAGAAGCCACGCCCCAGTTCCATAGTAGCTAAGGGTGATGATACAACACAGCTGGGGGCGGGGTGGAAGGAGAGCAGCAAGTCACATGCTTATAAGCCCAAGAGGGCAGAGACAGGAAGTTCAGCCGGATGCAGTTCAGCAGGGTTGAGCTCAGCGTTGAACTCAGCTGGGAGTTCGAGGAGTGCAGCTGGAAGGAAAGGAGCTGACAGAACTACACACTTCCCAGGAGAGGAAGGGAGACTGGCCCAAGTCTCAGGACAGGTAAGGAGGGGAGCTAATCCTATCTCAGAGGAAGAATCTGAAAAGAAGCCTTATTCAGGTCAGGAGGTGTATTCCTGGAGGAGGAGGGGAGATAATCAGGCTGCAGTTAACCTGAAACAATATGACTTCAGCAAGAGCAGAGAGCCATTGCTGAGAGGACGTCACAGAGGTAAAGCTGATTGTATTAACAAGCCAAAGTCTCTGGAAGACTTATTAGCCAGCCAGCTTTCTGTATTAAGCCAAGAGCCAGCTTATGGAAAAGCCTTTAACCAGGAAGGAGTTAATGTGTTGGAGCTGATACAAAGGTTATTACAGAACCAGGAAGTAATTAGCAAAGAAAAGTATTCTGTTCACCGAGAAGCAGCACAGCTGTGTGCTGATGAGGACTCAGACCTCTCGGGTTCCGTATGTGAATCAATGGAACTTGGGGAAGATGTTCCATTAACTGATCCAGAGGAATGCATGCAGTGTGATTTATCTCAGGTAGTCAAGTGAAAAACTATCCTTTATATCTGCTGAAAAGAGGTACAGTTTGTTTGGCTTGCCTAACCTTTTATAGAGCCTGAGTGTTTTTATCAGAGTGTTTGCTACAGGGAATGAGACACGAGCATGGCTAACGTTTAGATTCTCATCTGCTCTGATTAAGAACCAGGAACAAGCTCTGGAATTTGTAAAAAAGAAAAGGTTACATTCTGAGAAGAGTTTTCATTTACATTGAACAAGTGAATGGACATTTATATTTGAGCATTTTTGAGAAAAAGCCTTATATGCCAAAAGAAGGTTTTTCTGTTGCTGAAGAAAGCAAGTTTTGTTCTGTTATCTTGTATTTTTGTTACTCAAAGTTATTCATGTCATGCCAAGCTTCTTGTTGAAGTTCTCTATGCCAAGGGAGGCTTAAAATAAAAAAATATTCCTGTTTGCTTTCAATCTCGGCTCAAGCTTATTGGCTACACAACTACAGGTGCTTTGAACTACGACTCCCAGAAGCCCTTGCTTCGGGTAGTCATCTTTGAAAGTAATTATCACACCCCTACCTAACGTCAGGCAGCCGCCTAGGCGGACTAGGGGGCGTGACAGTACTCATATGCAGGGCTTTCATTAATATAGAATCATTGGTCAAGTTTAGCAGGCAATCAAAAAGGTGACAATACTCAGTACCACTGAGAACCCCATCAAAAGACCTGTGTACAACTTATTAAAAGAGCTGAGCACCACCTCCTCTATATAAATAATAAAACCAACCCTGGACACCTCCCTATGGAACATATATATACATATACAATATATATTTATATATATGAGCGTAGATAGACAGACTAGATTATAAAAGCTGCCCCTCCCCATATAAATGTAATGTAAAAAAATCACCCTTGGATGCCTCATTAGGGGGGAAATCAGTTGCTTGTAGACAGATCTGATCTTTGGGCCTCTCTTCACAAAGACAAAGAGAATAGTAGTCAGTATCTCCCCTTCACAGCATATTACACATATCCCTTTGAGAGTAGCCTCTATCACCTGTGTGGGAGAGGAAAAACAGTTATGCTCAGAGAAACTGGCTGTAAGCTGTGGTGAGTAGACACTATGATTCTTCAGAAAATATAGTAGGAGTTTAGAGAGGTAACAAGACTTTATAGCATGTGCAAGTAGAGATGTCAGTGTGGGTTAGTGAAGGACTTACCTAGCAAACATCTGCTGGTGATCTGACTGCTCTCAAACTTGTCATGGATTCCAGTCTACAAAATGATGACAGGAGCCTGGGAATCTCAAAGGCATCCATATCTAATAAACTTCACTTTACTCATGATCTCTTCATCTCTAACTCTTTCCATCTTCTAGCTCTTATTGAGACCTGGCTCCTCCCTGATGACTCTGCTTCATTCGCTGCCCTCTGTCAAAGCGACTACCAATTCTCCCACACTCCTCGTGCCATTGGCTGTGGTGGTAGTGTTTGGCTTCTGCTTTCTCCTTACTGTCAATTTCAATCCCTCTTTCTATCTCAGTCTCACTCCTTTTCCTCCTTTGAAGTCCATTCCATCCACCTTTTTAATCCCTTACCTCTGCTATTTACAGACTCCCTGACAAGTCCACCGCTACCTTTCTCTCTGACTGACTCTTGGCTTTCCTTATTTCTGGATTCTTCTTCCCCTTCTCTTATGCTTGGTGACTTTAATGGAGAAATTTCACTTACCGTTGATTTCCTTTCCTGGAATACTGCTAGACCAGTCCAGACAAACGGGTTGTGTCCCCCTCCCAGCAGATCTTGGAGACAGAGAATTCTACCAGAGCTCTGATAGGCTGGACTCTGGTGATATGGTCCTACCCCTAGGGGTCTCCCTCAGTATTGTCTGTAAAGCGAACCCAAACATGTAACGCAAGTTAACCATAAGACCACACATAGTGGACGTTTAATTCAACTATGTACAAGGGAGCTGAAAGTATCCCCAGAACTGAAGGCTGCTAAGACTGATAACGCAGCCATCGGCACCCCATGGTGAGGCATACTGACAAGGAAGGAACAGAGGCCGGCGGCTTCACCACACTAGCAGCACCGTAACTGACAGCAGGGTGGGTCCTGGACTGGTCTAGCAGTATTCCAGGAAAGGAAATTAACGGTAAGTGAAATTTCTCCTTCCAAGTCATACTGCTAGACCAGTCCAGACAAACGGGCAGTACCCAAGCTATCTGCTTTCAAGGGGGGGGTCAATGCCGACGACAGCACTGCAGCTCCAAACTGGCCCTCCTGCCGAGCGTGAATGTCCAATCTATAGTGACGGACAAACATGGACAACGACGACCAAGTCGCCGCCCGGCAAATGTCAAGAGGGGCTACTTGAGACCGCTCGGCTCAAGACGAAGCCTGAGCCCGAGTGGAGTGAGCTCGGAGCCCTGCTGGAACCAGCTTGCCTTGCAGTATATAAGCTGCCTGAATAGCTCCTCGCAACCATCTAGAAATGGTGGATGTGGAGGCTGCAGACCCCCGTCGAGGGCCCGCAAACAGGACAAAAAGATGATCTTACGGAAGGCATTCGTGATCTTAAGATACCGATAAAGCACTCTCTTCAGTTCCACAGCACACAATTGACGAAGGCGACCGGAACACTGCTCTTTTTCAAAGGTAGGCAAGAAAAGAGGCTGGTTGACATGAAACGGGGTAAGTACCTTAGGTAAAAAGGAACAGTTCGAAGAGAAACTCCCACCAAAGAAAACGAGAGATAGGGGTCTCGACAAGAGAGATCCTGAAGTTCGGAAATCCAAAGTGCCGAGGTTATGGCCACTAGGAAAACTGTCTTTAGCGTTAAATCCTTAAGGGAACATGCCTTCAGGGGCTCAAAGGGAGGAGCAACAAGGGCAAGGAGAACGAGAGCGAGATCCCAAGAAGGAACTAAAGGACGTATCGGGGGCCGTAATGTCTCAACCCCTTTAAGAAAACGTGAAATGTCCACATGCGAGGCGAGAACACGCCCCGCTATCGGCCCTCGAAAACAAGTTAGTGCGGCAACCTGCACGCGCAAGGTCCCGAGCGCCAGACCCTTATCTAGACCGGCCTGCAGAAAAGAAAGAATATCCGGGATGTTGCAACGCCAGGGCGAGATGTGACGTAGCGAACACCAAGTGTCAAAGAGACGCCCCACATGAGCGTAAGCCAGCGACGTTGAAGACCGCCGTGCCTTAAGCATTGTCGCCACCACACTCGACGAATATCCCTTCTGAACTAACCTGCGGCATTCAAGAGCCAGGCCATAAGCGAGTAAGGAGCCGGGTTTTCCATTTCCACCGGCCCTTGGAGCAGGGGCCCTGGGAACGCCCCCAGGCGTAGAGGAGACGCCCGAGACAGCCAGACGAGATCCGCATACCATGGTCTGCGAGGCCAATCCGGTGCCACCAGGATCACCGGGCCGCGATGCTCCCTGACTCTTTGGAGAATCTTGCCGATCATGGACCAGGGAGGAAAGACATACAGAAGGAGATGGGTTGGCCACGCTTGAGACAGTGCATCTATCCCGTGCGACCCATTGTCTCTCCAACGGCTGAAGTAGATCGGTGCCTTGGTATTCTGTGCCGTAGCCATGAGATCCATTGCCGGTAGACCCCATCGTCGAACAATGGACTGAAAGGACTCTGGCACCAGAGCCCACTCCCCTGGATCCAGAGCATGTCGGCTGAGGAAATCAGCTTTTACATTGTCTACCCCCGCGATGTGTTGCACCGAGATCGCCTGCAGATGCCTCTCCGCCCACGGAAGGAGAAGACTCATTTCCTTCGATACACCTGGACATTTCATGCCCCCTTGGCGGTTGAGGTATGCCACTGTTGTAGCGTTGTCGGACAGAATTCGAACCGCCTGATGCCGCAGCAGAGGCTGAAACCTTCGCAAGGCTAAGCGCACCGCTCGCATCTTGAGGCGATTGATGGACCACCGGGCCTCCTGAGGAGACCAAATCCCCTGTGCTGAGTGTGAGCCACAATGCGCTCCCGAACCGAAGAGACTGGCATCCGTCGTTACCAACACCCAGCGTGGAGTCTCCAAGGGAACCCCTCGAAGGAGATTACGGGGCCAGAGCCACCAACGGAGGCAAAGTCTCACCGCCGGTAGTAGAGGCAACCGAACTTGATAATCTTCTGACACCATGCTCGAGGCGAGACCTGTGCTAGGAGACTGCAAACTTGAGAAGTTAACTTGAGGAATCGAGGCATTGACAAAAAGACCCGACCTAAGGCTGTATTGAATCGAGCCCCCAAAAATTCGATCTCCTGGGACGGCTGAAGACAACACTTGTCGCGGTTGATTACCCAGCCGAGGCTTTCGAGAAAGGCAACAACCACCGAGACTGTGTTGCAAGCCTCGGGGAGAGTCTGCGCGAATGAGCTAGTCGTCCAGATAAGGATGAACTCTGAAGCCGCGGCTGCGTAAGGCCGCAGCTACTACCACCCTTACCTTGGAGAAGGTTCGAGGCGCCGAAGCTAGACCGAAGGGCATCGCATGAAATTGGAAATGTTGACCGAGTACCGCGAATCGAACGAGTCGCTGATGCCCCTCTCGAATGGGAATGTGAAAGAATGCTTCCACGAGATTGAGGGAAGCTAGAATTCCACCTTGCGTATCGCTTGAATAAAGGATTGCAGAGTCTCCATTCGAAAGTGTGGTACCCGCAGACTGCGATTTGATGCCTTTGAGATCCAAGATAGGATGAAAGGAGCCGTCCTTTTTTTTTTTTTTTTTTGGCACCACGAAATAGACAGAGTAACGGCCTAGTCCTCTTTCCAACGGTGGAACTGGACGAATGGAACATGGAAAGCAGTGTGTATTAATGCCCGTAGCATGGGAAATAAGATCCCTGAAGTTGAAGCTTTGGTGGGAGTTGCTGACTTGGATTTAGTGGCAGTTACAGAAACATGGTTCACAGAAAACCATGACTGGGATGTAACTATACCTGGCTATACTTTATTCAGAAAGGACAGGGTAGGAAGAAGGGGAGGAGGAGTGGCACTATATGTAAAAACTACTATTAAAGCTTTGGAATTACAGAGCTTAAAAGGGAGAGAGGAGGCATTGTGGGTTAAACTAGAAAGAGGGAAAGAGAAATCTATTTGCATTGGTGTGATATACAGACCTCCCTCACAAGAGGAAGAGGTGGACAGAGAGTTAATTGAAGACATACGCAGCATTGCTAGGAAAGGGGAAGTGCTACTGCTAGGAGATTTCAATATGCCAGATGTTGATTGGCACATTCCTGTTGCAGTATCATCTAGAAGTAAGGAGATCCTGGATTCTCTACAGGGAGAACTATTCAGGCAATTGGTAACAGACCCCACACGTGAAGGGGCCATACTGGACTTGGTGCTTACCAATGGTGAAAGTGTTTCTGATGTTGTAGTGGGAGATCATTTTGCATCCAGTGATCACCAGATGGTGTGGTTCAGTATTAGGACTAGGGCTGTTAGAATCCATTCCAAGGTGAAGATCTTAGACTTTAGGAAGACTAACTTTGCGAAGATGGGCCAATACCTCAGGGAGTCGTTAGTGGGATGGGAACAGCTAGGGGATGTAGAAAAACAGTGGGCAAAGCTGAAAGGGGGTATTTTAAAGGCAACCAACCTTTTTGTTAAAATGGTAAATAAAGGCAAAAGGAACAGGAGACCGCTATGGTTTTCGAAGGAAGTAGCTGAAAAAGTGAAGAAAAAGAGGGAGGCTTTCATGAAATACAAGAGATCACAGAGAGAGGAAGACAGGCATCTGTATTTGGAAAAACTTAGAGAAGCTAGCAAAGTAGTCAAGAAGGCAAAGATTCAAAAGGAGGAGGAAATAGCCAATGCAATAAAATGGGGGGATAAGACATTTTTCAGATATATTAGTGAGAAGAGGAAGGGCAAAAGTGGTATTGTCAGACTCAAGGATGCAGGGGGGGAATATGTAGAAGCTGATAAGGATAAAGCGGAATTGCTTAACAAATATTTTTGTTCTGTGTTCACAGATGAAGAACCAGGAGCAGGACCTCAGAAAACACCCACAAATAAGAACAGAAGCGAGGGACATCTTGAACAATTTTCAGAAGACTGTGTTCGTGAGAAACTAGCTCAACTTAAAGTAGACAAAGCGATGGGACCGGATGGGATACACCCTAGAATACTGAGGGAACTTGGGGACGTTCTAGCAGCTCCACTGACTGACCTTTTCAATGCCTCGTTGGAGTCGGGAGTGGTGCCAAAGGACTGGAGAGAGGCTCATATGGTGCCTTTACACAAAAGCGGAAGTAAGGATGTGGTTGAAAACTACAGGCCGGTTAGTTTAACTTCAGTGGTGAGTAAATTATTGGAAACGCTGCTGAAAGAGAAAATAGTGAGGTTTCTGGAGTCCAGCGGATTACAGGATCCGAGGCAGCATGGATTCACCAGAGGCAGGTCTTGTCAGACAAATCTGATCGATTTCTTTGACTGGGTGACCAGGGAGTTGGACCGAGGGAGAGCTCTAGATGTGGTGTATTTAGATTTCAGTAAAGCCTTTGACACTGTTCCTCACAGGCGACTTATAAACAAACTGAGCACCCTAGGGATGGACCCTAAAGTTACTGCTTGGGTTAGAAATTGGTTGGGTGGGAGGCGACAAAGAGTACAAGTAAAAGGAGCTCACTCTGAGGAGAAGGATGTTACCAGTGGTGTGCCCCAGGGATCTGTCCTTGGTCCGATTCTTTTTAACATCTTTGTTAGTGATATAGCGGAAGGGCTGTCGGGTAAGGTTTGCCTCTTTGTGGATGATACCAAAATCTGTAATAGAGTAGACACCCAGGAAGGTGTAGATAACATGAGGAGGGATCTAGCTAAGCTTGAAGAATGGTCTAGAATTTGGCAGCTGGGATTTGATGTTAAAAAATGTAAGGTCATGCATTTGGGCTGCAGCAATCCAAGGGAGCAATACAGTATAGGAGGTGAAGTACTTTTGTCCACTAAAGAAGAGCGGGACCTAGGCGTGGTTGTGTCTGATGATCTTAAAGTAGCTAAACAGGTAGAAAAGGCGACGGCAAAAGCTAGAAGGATGCTTGGGTGCATACGGAGAGGAATGGCTAGCAGAAAAAAGGAGGTGATAATGCCTCTGTATAAGTCTTTGGTGCGACCTCATTTGGAGTATGGTTTGCAATTCTGGAGACCGCACCTTCAAAAGGATGTGAACAGGATGGAGTCAGTGCAGAGGGTTGCTACTAAAATGATTAATGGGCTTCATTATAAAGCATATGAGGACAGACTTAAGGATCTTAATATGTACACCTTAGAGGAAAGGCGGGATAGAGGTGATATGATTGAGATGTTTAAATACTTCCGTGGCATAAATGTTCAGGGAGAGAGCCTCTTTCAATTGAAAGCAAGTTCTGCTACGAGGGGACATGGGATGAGGGTGAAGGGAGATAGATTCAGGAGTGATATGCGGAAATATTTCTTTACGGAAAGAGTAGTGGATCTGTGGAATAGTCTCCCAGTGGAGGTGGTGGAGATGAGGACAGTGACTGAGTTCAAAAAAGCATGGGACCAACACAGAGGATCTCTAAAGGTAAAAAGTGGACTGTTGTAGTTGTTGTTATGGAAGGACAGACTAGATGGGCCTTGTGGTCTTTTTCTGTCATCATGTTTCTATGTTTCTATGAATGGCATCTAAACGCTGGAGTCTTTGAATGAATCAACATCCGCTGCCCATTGACGCAGCCAGAGCCATCTCCGAGCTACTGTCACCGGTGCTACGGAGCGAGCTGACAGCCGCAAGAGATCAGAGAAGGTCTCTGCCAGGAATGCAGCGATGGATTCTAAACGAGCCAACTCGGGATCACCTGGAAGCTGCTGAATCCATCGAAGGGAGGCCCGTGCTGCTAGACCTCCGCACACCCCTGCTTGAAGGGAAAGAGCGGACGACGAAAAAACCCGTCTTTAGCAGACTCTCAACTTTTTAGGTCTTGCTAGTCACGGAGTGCCGCTCCGCCCTCAACCGGAATTGTGGTATGCTTGGTGACCCCGGTCACTAATGCATCAACTTTCGGGTATGTCAGCCAACGGTCCAAGTCAGAGGGAGACCAAGGATATAACTGACCAATACCGCGTGCCGTACGTAGAGAGGACTCTGGAGAGGTCCACTCTCGAGATACCATATGCTGTAACTCGGCTGGAAAGGAAACGTTTTGGAAGGCTTACAAATGCCCTGTAAAATGGGATCCGGCTGCAACAGGGTTTGAGAACTCTGAGGATCAGGCGTGTCGGCTAGGCGTAGCGACTCCATCACCTGTGTGATTAGGGCCGGCAACTCCTCTTTCCGAAATAGTCTGATATCTTCAGAGCCCTCATGAACTGTCAGTGAAGAATCAGACAGAGAATATTCCCCATCTTCTTTCTCCAACGAGTCAGGGCTTACCTCCGACGATTTAAAGTCTTCTTGAACATCCGTAGTGTCCCGCAAGCCACATGCAACGTTCCTGGAAGGACGTACTGCTTTAAGGTCTGAGGACTTTCGGGACCGCTTGCGAGACCCCACCATATCCTTGTCTGCTACCAGGCGGGTGCTGGAGGTATACCAAAAGACTCAGAACGCCACAGGTGCCATGCCTGGCGGAAGAGAATCAGGAACTCACTGTCAGCCAAGGCTGCCGTGGCTTCCAGTGGCTGTGGAAGCAAAATGGGAGCTGACTGAGTCCTTTCTGCAGGAAGATCCTGCTGCAGGGGCTCTAAGGAGGGAGGAGTTAAGGCGCTGATGTCCCCAGCTGGCAACGCAGTGGGAATGGAGGAAGAAGATTCTCCTGGATGCAGCATGCAGGTGGAACACAAGCAATCTATTAACTCCTTTTTCTTATTATTACATATAATACAGCTGTGCAGAGAAACAGGCATTGCAGAGGCTTAAACCCTTTTTTTTTTTTTGTAAACAAAAATCAAGATAGGCTTAGGGAAACAAGACTCTTCAAAGAAAAAGGGATTTTGAAACTCCCTGTGCCTTCACAGCATGTTTAAATGTTTTGAAATGGCCGCCCAAGCTGCTCCCTCCAAAAAAACACACTGAAGAGAAATCCCTCCTGATTTTCAAAATGGCCGCCGGCACAGAAAACCTGCAAAATAAAAGTTTCCTAAGCTCTAAAAACCTTAAAAATGCAGCAAAATCTCTGGGGAAGAGGCAAGGAGCGCTGCTAGCAACTTAAAAATTCAAATCCTGACGAACCCTGAATCACCAGAAACGGAGGGGAGAAGGAAACTGTCAGTTATTCACTGTGCTGGTACAGAGGAGCTGAGTTCCCATGGAGGAGAAGAGAAACTTTCAAAGTCAGTGTAAGGTAGTTACAGCCACTGAAAGGTAGGGAAATTAGAGTTTGATCCCTCTGCAGCCACTTAGACCCTCAAGGCAGGGGCTGGAAGGTGTTTCTGGAGAAAAGGGGAGCTGCACAGACAGTGAAACAGGAGCTCAAACCCTGCTGTATTGCTGATTACAGAAAATCCAGCTATTAAGGAGGGAAGCCTGGGAAACCCAGAGAAACACCTCGTGTGCTCTGGGTGCATCCAGGAAATAAAAATGAAGAAAGGAAAATAGGAACTTCAAACCCCAGTTGAACAGACCCTGATGAAACCGGAAGTGAAGGAATCAGGTCAGAGACAGCCGGTCCTGATGCAGTTGAAATAAACCCTGGGCAGCTGAGGCAAGTAAGAAAACAGTTTACTTACAGCTTCTTTCAGAAATTGACACCTGATTCTCCTGCTAAAGTTTAAGCCCTCGTGGCAAAGACTCAGCGCTGCTTAAAGAAAATCAGGAGCTCTACTGAAGCCAGGCCCAGGAGCTCCACAAGTTTATCTGGGGAATCAAGTTGCTGGGAAACCCAGAGTAACACCTCTTGTGTACTCTGGGTGCATCCAGGAGCCTCAAAGGGTGGGCTATTGTAGAACACCCTCATCTGCTGAGACAGAGAAACCCTGATTTTAGGGGAGTCCTTTGTCTAGCTAACAAGCCTTCATGGCCAGATGCTGGGGATTCTTCCTGTCAGCGAGCTCTACTGTGTCAGAAACAGGAGCTCAGCTGCAAACACCCTGGTGCACAGTGAAACTATACTGGCAGCAACAGGCAAGTGGAAATATCAGTCCCCAAAGGGATTCCAAATAATTTTAAAGATTTTGAGGGAAAAACAACAAAAGCAACCAGATCTGCTGGAGACAGAGAAATACTGAGGGAGACCCCTAGGGGTAGGACCATATCACCAGAGTCCAGCCTATCAGAGCTCTGGTAGAATTCTCTGTCTCCAAGATCTGCTGGCAGGGAGACACAACCCTTTTGTCTGTACTGGTCTAGCAGTATGACTTGGAAATTCATGTTCTGACCCCTATGCTTCTAAGCTCCTTTCCCTTACCTCCTCATTCAACCTCCAGCTTTGCTTCTCTGCCCCCACTAATCAACAGTCACTGCCTTGACCTTATTTTCTTCTCTAATTGTTTACTCTCAAATTTCCATACCTCAATTCTTCCCTTATCTGACCATCACCTGCTAAGTTTGACTCTTCATCACTCCCTGCCTCAATCTCACCCAGTCTCCTCCTACCTATTTAGGAATCATCATGCTATCGATCCATTGATTCTCTCCACTATTGTCTCATCACTCTTTCCTCCACCTTGTCTTCAAAGTCTGTTGATGAGACTATAGTATCCTATAATACTGCTCTCTCCTCTACTCTGGATGCTCTTGCTCAGTACATGCCATATCCTCTGAAGTGAACTATATCTCAGCCCTGGCTGTTTTCAATTGCCTGCTATCTACGCTCCTGTGACCACTCAGCTGAGCATATTTGGCTCAAATCCCACTCCCTTTCTAACTTTTTTCATTTCAAATTCATGCATGCCTCCTTCCAGTCAACCATACCACTCACCAAACAAAACTACTATGTCCATCTAACTAACTCTATTGCCTCTGACCCCCACCATATCTTCTCATCTCTCAACTCTCCCCTCAAGGTGCTTTGCCTCTGATACATACCACCTTCTCTTTCTTCCCAAACCCTAGCCAACTATTTGGATGACAAAGTTCACAAGATTACCCTCCAATTCCCCACTAGATCAGCTTCATCGTCTCCCTTTTCAGTACCAACTTTTCCCCTCCATCTCTGTTATCCTTTCATCCTTTTCTAAGATCTCCAAAGAGGAAATCTCTCATGTTCTTTCCTCCTCTAAACTTACTGCCCATTTTGATCCTATCCCCACTCATCTCCCTAACTCCATCTTCTCCTCTGTCATCCCTTCCATCTCACATATTCTCAGCCTATCACTCTCCACTGCAACTGTCCCTGCAGCCTTCAAGCATGCTGTGGTCACATTTCTCCTCAAGAAACCTTCACTTGACCCAACTTGTCCTTCTAATTATTTTCCCATCTTCCGTCTTCCCTTCATTTCCAAACTTCTTGAACATGTAGTTCTTCACCATTGCCTTGAACATTTCTCCTCTCAAGCCTTGCTAGGTCCATTTCAATCTGGCTTTCGTCCCTTACACTCTACTGAGACTGCTCTTACCAAAGTTTCCAGCAACTTGTTTCTGGCTAAATTTAAAGGCCTTTACTCAGTCCTCATTCTTCTGGACCTTTCTGCTGCTTTTAACACTGTTGACCACCAACTTCTCCTCGACACATTGTCCTCACTTGGTTTTAGGTGCTCTGTCCTGTCCTGGTTCTCTTCTTATCTCTCCAATCCAGTGTTTGTTCTGGTGGTTCCTCCTCTACTGCTATCCCACTTTTAGTTGGTGTACCCCAAGGGTCTGTTCTGGGCCCTCTCCTTTTCTTTATGTATACCCAGTTCCTTGGTGCTCTGATCTCCTCCCATGAATTTCAATATCACTTTTATGCTGATAACTCTCAGATCTATCTATCTATACCTGATATTTCTCTGACACTCCAGGCCCACGTCTCATTTGAAACTGAACATGGCCAAAACTGAACTTCTTATTTTTCCCCCTAAAACCTCCTCCTCCCTTCCTCCTTTCTCTATCTCTGTAGATAACGCTCTTCTTCTTCTTCCTGTTTCCTCAGCCCGCAACTTGGGGTCATCTTTCACTCTTCCCTCTCCTTCTCCACACCTAACCAACAGATAGCTTAAACCTGTTGTTTCTTTCTCTATAACATTAGCAAAATTTGCCCCTTCCATTCTGAACACACTATTACGGGGTATGATCAAAAAGTATCAAGACCTGTTGTGTAGCTATATAACAATATGTCGCATCACGATGCTATTAAGCATGCAATGACCTACTTATATGCTCAGCATGTACAGAATGTAGTGGAGCTGCAGAGCACTTGTATTTTTAAAATTTCGTGATGTTTGGTATCGTGTAAAAGCAGTTCGTCAGATTTACGATGATTGAAAAAATTGAACGAGTTTGCATTAAATTCTGCCAGAAACTTGGAGATTCATGCAAAGAGACTTATGATAAGTGACAGCAAATGTATGGCAATGAATGCATGAGTCGTGCTCAGGTTTATGACTGGTACAAATGATTCCAAGAGGGCAGCCAAAGTGTTGACACTGACAAACATTCTGGAAGGCCATCCACTCACAGGAATGAAGACAAAGTTGAAGCAGTGCGTGTCGCAACACGCTCAAATCGTCGCTTGACTATCAAGGAGCTTCCCGAGGACATAGACATCAATTTCGGGTCAGTATAGTCCATTCTTACTGTTGATTTGGGGACGAGATGTATGTCTGCAAAATTTGTGCTGAAACTCCTGTCACCTGAGCAAAAAGAAGAAGATCAACTGTCTGCAGCCAGGGAGTTGTTGGAATGCATTGAAAATGAGTCCAATTTCATCAAAAAGATTATTACTGGTGATGAATCATGGGTTAATGGTTATGACCTAGAAACTAAGGCTCAGTCCTCACAATGGAAGACTCCAGACTCTCCCAGACCCATGAAAGCCCATCAGGTGAGGAGCAATGTCAAGTCAAGCTCACAGATTATTTTGATTACCAGGGTACTGTTCATCATGAGTATGCTCCAAAAGGCCAAACCATCAATAAAGAGTACTACGACTAAGTTCTGACTCGTTTGAGAGATTCAGTTCATTGTAAGAGACCAGAGTTGCACATGAATGGTGAATGGTTGTTTTATCACGATAACACTTCAGCTCATGCATCACATCTTGTCCAGACGTTCTTAGCCAAATACCAGATCGAGCAAATCCATCAGCCTCCATACTCACCTGACCTCACACCCTGTGACTTTTTCTTGTTTCCAAAACTGAAATTACCACGAAAGGAAGGAGATTCGATGATTTGGAGACCATTTAGCAAAATTTGACACAGCAGTTTCACAGCATAACGAAAGAGGCATTTCAAAATTGTTTCCAGCAGTGGCAGGAATACTGGAGGAAGTGTGTTTTATCAGAAGGGGACTACTTTGAAGGAGACTGAGTGCAATAAATGTTAGTGTTATACTTCTTGTATTATTGTACAAGTCTTGATACTTTTTCATCACATGTCGTAAAATACTTATCCACTCTTTAGTCACCTCCCATCTCGACTATTGCAACTTCCTCCTTGCTGGTCTCCCTCTAAGTCACCTCTCTCCCCTTCAATCTGTTCAGAACTCTGCTGCGCGGCTAATCTTCCGCCTGATATATTCATTTAACCCCTCTTCTCAAGTCACTTCTTCTGTTTCCGTATCCAATTCAAACTTCTCCATCTGACCTATAAATGCATTCATTCTACTGCTCCTCACTACCTTTCCTCTCTCCCTACACCCCTCCTTGTAAACTCCACTCTTCCACTGGCTTGCTTCTCTCTATGTCCTTTTCTTCCACTCCCATTTCTAGACTTTGATCCTTTCACCTTGCTGCTCCTTATGCCTGGAACAAACTACTTGAGTCTGTACATCAGGCTTCATCTCTCCCCCTTTTCAAATCCATGCTAAATGCTCACATCTTCGTGGCTGCTTTTGGATCCTGAACCCTTGTTTTCCTTGTATCTCCTTATCTTTCCCTATTTGTACCCTTATTCTCAACTATTATATTGTCTGTCTTGATTAGATTGTAAGCTCCGATGAGCAGGGACGTCTTTTATATATATCTGTACAGCACTGCATATGTCTTGTAGCGCTATATAAATGATTAATAGTAGTGTTTGTGTACTCTGCACCTTCCCTCACCGGTAACAGCCCCTGGGTTCTCGGGTAATGGATTTCCACACCCGGAGCAATGAGAAGGAAGCAAATACGGGTAATAATACAAAACACAACAGACACTTGTATTATAAAAAAACACCAAAGCTTTGGGAGGGAGATCACAGCTTACACCATGTCTCCCTCCCATCGCAGAGGTTAGCTATTTTATTTATAGGTCAAAATTCCATTACATAGCATAATTTTCACCTTATTGTTCTACGTCAAGCATTGCGTATATTCATAATTTGCATCTCTATGTCTCTATGTCATAGGTCAGATCTTATTAGCATAGGTCATCATGAGGAGACATACATGTATTCCCAGACATAACTTCCTAAACAATAATTCTAACACTAGCAGTTTTGATATCTCTAATTCGAGACTGAAGAAACTGAAGAGACAGCTTCTCCCTGCACTATCTATTTCATAACAAACTTAGCTTCTTTGTTATAGGAAAGTTCAGCCTAGCTATTTCAGTAGAGTCTTTCAAAGTTGTTGCTGAATAATAAGCCCTGGAATGTCTGAGTTACTGAATCTGTGGTGTTAACTCTTTCTGAGGGCTTTCAGTAATATAATGTTATTAAGTACCCTCACAGTGTACACAGCCCTGTACAGACAAGCTTCCTTTCAAGTAGTAGTTGCAGTTGTTATGTGACCCTAGACCCTGTATATTGAGGGATTGAAAGGCCTTTTTGTTGCAGTAGGTCCCCCTCCTCACTCATGGGGGCCTGATGGGCATAGACGTTGTCAAAAAGTGAGACCATCTTGTAGCATATAAGTTATTTAAAAATTCAAAAAGACAGATGTAAACAATTGACAAATTTTTTAAAAAAGGTAAATAAGTAAACTATTTAAGCTTTTAATTTACGAGATGTTCTCACTTTTTTTGGGCCACCCTGTACACAGTCCATGACCCCCAATACTGATAGGAAATCGGCCATTTCATAAAAGTGTGTCATAGTCTGCTGCTTAGCCTGCACACTGAGGAAAGGCTATTCAGAGGTGTGGGTGATAAATGCCCTCAGAACTGCATGATGCACTGTGAGATGACAGACTAGCTGAGGCCCCTGGTGACTGCCAAAGCAGTTTATAAACTGCCAGTTGCATAAAAGGCAAAGGCTGTGGTGTCTTATAGGTGGTCTGGCTTGGGCTACCTCCTCTGTGTAGTGGAGTGGAGGAAAGGATTTAATCCTGGCAGAGATGCTGAATGGAAGCCGGTGAAAAGAGGGATATAAATACAGCTAAAATTAAAAAAAAATAAAAACATAAGAACGTAAGACCATAAGAAATGCCATACTGGGTTAGACCAAGGTCCATCAAGCCCAGTATCCTGTTTCCAACAGTGGCCAATCCAGGTGACAAGTACCTGGCAGGTACCCAAAGTCCACAGCTTCCACAATGCTTGCCGTGGGGTAAGTAGTGGATTTCCCGGGTCCTCTTTAATAATGGTTTATGGATCTTTCCTCCAGGAACTTGTCCAAACCTTTTTTAAACCCAGCTACATTAACAGCTTTTACTACATTGATTACGTGTTGAGTGAAAAAATATTTTCTCTTATTAGTCTTAAATGGGTTACACTGTAGCTTCATTACATGTCCTCTAGTCTTTCTACTTTTTTTTGGCATAAACAACCAATCTATGTTAACCCATTCCACTCCATTCATCAATTTAAAGATTTTTGTCATATCTCCCCTCAGCCTTCTCTTTTCCAAGTTGAAGAGCCCTAACCTGTTAATCCTTTCCTCATAAGGGTATCCTTCCATCCCCTTTATCATTTTGGTGGCTCTTCTCTGTACCTTTTCTAATTACGCTATATCCTTTTTAAGATACGGCGACCAAAATTGCACACAATATTTTAGGTGCGGTCGGACCATGGAAAGATAGAGAGGCATTATAATATCCTTGGTTTTATTCTCCATTCCTTTCCTTATGATTCCTAGCATTGTATTAGCTTTCTTGGCTGCTGCTGCACATTGGGCAGAGGGTTTCAACGTATTATCCATGAAGATGCCTAAATCTTTTTCTTGGGTGGTGGTTTCTAAGGTGGTACTTTGCATCGTGTAACCAAAGTTTGGATTGTTCTTTCCTAAGTGCATAACTTTGCACTTGTCCACATTAAATTTCATCTGCCATTTGGATGCCTAGTCTTCCAGTTTATCAAGGTCCTCTTGCAATTTTTCACAACTTTGAATAATTTTGCGTCATCTGCAAATTTGATCACCTCACTCATTATTCCCATTTATGAATATGTTAAAAAGCAGCGGGCCCTGCACAGATCCCTGGAGTCTCCACTATTTATTTTAGCCCTACTCTCTGCCTTCTATCTTTTAACCAGTTTCTGATCCACAATACTACACTACCTGAGTCCCATGACTTTTTAATTTCGCCAAGAGTCTCTCATGAGGGACTTGTTAAAGATTTTCTGAAAATCCAGATAAACTATATTAACTGGCTCACCTTTGTCTACCTGTTATTCACACCTCATCAAAACAGAATATGGTGAGATCTAGAAACTAGGTCTTAGAAGTAATCCTCTGATAAAACTGTCTCCTCACAGCCCTCATATATGACCTGTGTGCCTCATGCAATATGGCCTGCACAACCTATCTGTTCAGGTCACTCATGTCTCCTGGCTCCCTCCACTGTCACCACAGCAACTGTGATAAGGAAGCTTATCATAGTTCAGGAAGGAACTATAATAGAGGTGAATTGGCTCTGAACAAGCAACCTGTCTTTTCTGGTAGAAATAATAAAACAGAATGTTTCCATAAAAGACTACCAGTCCCAGAATGCACCAGGTTTCCAACAGCCACTAGAAGAGCTGAAGTGGGGAAACGTGTGTTCAATCAGGAGAGCTATGAGGTAATCCCCAAGCACTCATCTCCAAGGGCAGGGCTTGATTCAGCACAGCTGCGCTGTGCTAGGGTGGAGCAGCCCTCTAAACAGGTTAAAAGTAAAGCTTATTCTACACAGCAGGATGAGGAGAATCATCAGCAGAATCTTCATGATCATCAGCAGCAGCAGAAGGAGCAAAGGCAGCAGAAGCCAGAGCTCACGGACAGAGAGAGCAAGAAACACTTTGGAAGAAAGAAGAGAGAATCATCTTGGAGGTCTAAAGGAGTCCATAGCAGTACATGTGCTGGGAGGCATTCCAGAGGCAAGCATACTCCATTGGACTGGAGGAAACCAGAGGAGTGGGGTTGCAGAGCCAGGAATCCCCGGACGGGACCTGTGAGGGAGACGGCTGCATTTGGAAGGGGCCCTAAGACCTGCAAGAAGGTATGTGAAGAGAGACCCAGTGTCCAGGGATCTTGATTGGAAGGCTGGACATAAAAACTGGACTACATACTGGCCAGGATATTTAGAGAGGAACCCTAACAGCAATGGAAGCTCAGGTATGAACACTGATCTATGCCCTAGCTATTCACTTGGAAGACAGCAGGGAAACAAGTATTGTTCTGAGAATGCTCCATTAAGAAATTCCTCTGTGCCAATCCATGATATTGATTCTATGATAGTTGAAGAAGAAGGGAATATTGTAAATGAGCAGTGTGAATACATGGATTGCTCTCTGTCTAAACTTCTGTGGCAATATTCTTTTACAAAATACAACAACCATCACAAAGAAATATAAACTTGTTCTTTGATCTACTCAGAAAAGCTTTTGAGCAGGATTTTGAGCCACGTTTAGAAAGTAAACCAGCCAAGAGGTTTGCAGCTGGTTAATTGTTAGCAATTGAGCCTTGCCTAATTGCCGGTGAGCTCTGAAGAGACACTTCTGGGTGTGTGTGAAAATACCAGAAGTTAGCCTTGAAAAAGAACAGTTTTTCATTGCTTTGTGGGTTTTGTTTGTTTTTGAAGCACTGCTAAAAAGATATTAGCAGGAGCCTACAGAAAAGACCTTTCTGTTCCCATCAAGGTCTTTATGATTTGATTTAATGGCTTAAGAAGTTCAGTTGTTGTTTTTCCTGATTTTGTTTTTCTAAGTATAATACTGAAAGCAAGTATCCTTTTCTGTGCTACCAAGCAAATCTGTGTTGGGAAAAATAACCCCATAAATAAAATATCTTTTTTTGGCTTTACACTTGTGCAAGCACAACTAATTTATTGTGAACGGCTGATTCTGGTATGAATGGACTACATTTCCCACAATCCTTTGCAAGTCATATTAATATTTGCCTTTGCCAAGACTGTGGACATTCTCACCCAGCGCCCCCGTTTACACAACCCATATGCACATAGGCTCAGCCACAGACAGAGAAACAGACAAACACACAGACACATACGCGTGCATATATGCACACACTCAATCAGCCAGACTATCACCCAGTAGAGACATAACCCAGACAGACACAATGGCAAGGATAGCAAACATAGGGTGTTTGAGAGGAGCACAACTGAGGAGGGGGGAGGGGGAGATTTGTGAATGAAATACCCAGGGGGTTTAAAGGGGGATGCTGCAAAGGTTAATAAGAACAACCAAGACAGAGGGTAGAGGAATAAAAGGTAGCAAAGGACACACCTGCATAGACACAGATGACAATCAGGTCAAAGAATCACAATCAGATTTCTTCCAGTCACCAATACCACAAGCAAGTCCAAAAGACAAGTGAGATTGGCACTTGTATGTAATTTATAACAGTTATAAATGTTGTTTAAATGTATCACCCTTGACCACTGTTCCCTCTAAGCTGTGCGCGTGTGCGCGCGCACACACCTCGCCGAGCGAGCGCACATACTTTACAACAGAGCGCACAAAAATTACGGTTCTGATTCTAATAGAAAAAACAACACAGACGTCTTAAAATTTAAAATTTGTGATTGTAATTACTAAAAATTTTCCCCTTCATTTAGTAATCGTCTATTTTCATTTAAACTGATTAAAATCAATGTGGTGTACATACTGTATTCTGATGTGTAGTCAAATTTTAAAGTATATAACTCTCGAGTGTCGTTATGTGGCGCACAAAAATTTAACCTTCCTTCAAAAGTTGCACAGCTGATATTTTATGCACACACAACCTACAGAAAATTAGAGGGAACATTGCCCTTGACCTACTTTGCAAAATATATTCTACACAAATAAACCAAAAATATGTACACCACAATAAAACTGCCAAAAATCAAAATACAAACAAAAATGTAATGGGGCTCACAAAATATGATTCACAAAAAATATATTTTTTCTTTAATCAAAAATATCATAAAACTTTCTTAAATAACACAAGTCTGCGACTAAAAAGCTGTTTGATTATTTTCATCTAATTTCCATGTATTTTGGTGTGCTGAAAACAAATAAAATATTGAAAAAACTCCTAGACGTCATGATTTGCCACAACATGCAAAATTGTCTTCAAATTTATCAAATTTTTTCAAATTACTATTAATTAATTCACATAAGTGCATTTAAGATATAAAATGCCAAAAAAACCTTAAAGGGGTTGTCCGAGTTATGTAAAAAAAAATATAGCACTGTAAATCTGATGGTCAGCAATATATACATAAGCTAAGCAAGTTTTAAGTCCGTGCTTCTAATGGTAGAAGGGGTTAATCTTTCCTGAAGAATCCAGTGGGAGGGAGACACAGGGCAGATAGCAGCAGCTCCGGTCAGTGCAGGGGGGCGTGGCCAACACTGTGACGTCTCGTGTACAGACACAGAGCTGCTCTCTCCTGCATGCCACACTTGTGCATGAATCATCATCAGGTTCTTGGTTCTAGGCTGTTCGCACTTTTTCATCGCAATTCGTGTTAGCTCGTCATTCTTCAACCGTTATGTTATGGCTCCGCGAAAGTGTATTAATTCGCCAGACAGTTTCTGTTTCATCTGTGGTGAATATACAGTGTTGAAGCAACAGCAGAATATTACAGACTTTGTGAAAAAAGTATACTTTGCATACTTTGGACTAAAAATTGGAGATCAAGATAAAGTCTGGGCGCCTCATAAAGTGTGCAAACGGTGTGTTGAGGACCTCCGAAACTGGTTCAAGGGTAATCTTTCCGTTATGGGATTCCTATGGTATGGCAAGAGCAAAAGAACCATAGTGACGACTGTTACTTTTGTTCATGCAAAGTGAAAGGGTTTAATTCCAAATGGAAGCATTCCATTTCATACCCCAATTTTCACTCGGCAATTCGTCCCATCCCCCATGGCACAGATATACCAGTACCCAAGCCCCCTGCTACCTTGGAAGAGATACCTAGCTCCGATGAAGGTGAAGTCATACCTGAACCAGATGACGAATCAAGTTCTGACTTTGAAGATGATACAAGACCAAAATTGTTTTCTCAAGAGGAGATGAATGATTTGGTAAGAGACTTGAATCTTCCCAAAGATGCCGCTGAGTTACTCGGATCAAGGCTGAAAAGCAGGAATTTATTGTTGCCAGGAGTATCATCTTCATGGTTCAGACATCGTGAAAAGGAGTTTGTTCCTTACTTCGCCCAGGAAGACAAGTTGGTTTATTGCATCGATGTCGAAGGTCTGATGGGTCAATTTAAAATCCAATATGATTCAGAGCAATGGCATCTTTTTATAGATTCTTCAAAAAGAAGTCTCAAAGCAGTTTTACTCCACAACGGTTTTTACGCTTCCATACCTGTAGATCATTCCGTACACTTGAAGGAAACCTACGAGAACTTGGAATTGGTTCTTCGTAAACTTAAATATGAAGAGCATGGTTGCAAGTGTGTGGGGACTTGAAGGTCTTGTGCATGCTGCTCGGGCAACAAGCTGGGTATACCAAATATCCTTGTTTTCTGTGTCTATGGGACAGTCGAGACTGACAAAATCACTTGACCAAGAAGAGTTGGCAGCCGAGGGTGCTAACAGTCAGTGAAAAAAATGTCCTCCGAGAAACTTTGGTACCTTCCCATAAAGCACAGTTACTTACCTGTAACAGGTGATCTCTGGGAACAGCAGGAATTAGTCTTCACATATGGGTACGTCGGTACCGACGGAGCCTGCACGGGAATGCTCCCCAGCATCCAATCAGAAAGTTTTTGGGAGCATCCCTCGCGCCTGCGCGCTGACTTCCCACCTTTCCCACTGCCTCTCCTCAGTTGAGTTTCATAGCTGAGACAGAAGGAGAGAAAGAGGAAAGGAGATAGATAGATACAACTCCTAGGGGAGGTGGGTGGGTTGTGAAGACTAATTCCTGCTGTTCCCAGAGATCACCTGTTACAGGTAAGTAACTGTGCTATCTCCAAGAACAAGCAGGAATGAGTCTTCACATACGGGGACTCCCTAGCTGTGGGTGCCAGGGGAGATCCCATAAAATGCGTATCCCTGGAACAGGACGGCATTTCCCAAACCTGGATCCCCGGCATCCCCTGAGGGATGGGGGGCAGGAGTTGAATAGAGAAGAGCTGTAGAGGAACAGCGAATCTAAAGACTACAGAAAAATGAGTCTTTAGAATGTATGTCAAGTATCATTAAAAAAATTTTTAATGAACTAGTACAATATAGAGCTTACCTACTGGATTGTAGGAAGTAGAATTGTGATGGAGTGTACTGTAGATGCAGTAGCGGAATCCTCAAGGGAACTTCACAGCAGTGAGGATGAAGTTCCAAACCTGGAATGGGCAGGTGACCCAGGTGTCAACTGGGGTAGGAGAAGAACGGCAGGTCTTCAATGGAAAGCTTTATGGGAAAAAGCTGAAAACTCTTTTAGGTACAGAGTTATTAACATTGAGGACTAAAAGAAGAAGACTGACCAATCTGGAGAATTAGCCCTGTCGTGAAGGGAAGAGGGGTATGGAAAAAAGCCCCTATTCCCAAGGAGAACAGAAGTGTACTCAGAAATACTGAAGATGTACACTGTCTTTCCTAGCTGGTAAGAGATAGGAAGACATTGAAGTGTGATACTTCATAGACAGGGAGATCTATAACAAAAATAGAAGCTGTTGACATCACAGCAGTAATTGTGTGTATAACCGCTCCCACTTACTGAGCCGTATGAGAATAGGCAAGTGGACTGTCTGGACCCCTTAAGAAGAGAAAAGCTTTATAGCACAGACAGTTAGGGAGATAGTAGGTAATACTTAGCGTCCTATGGACATCTCCCAATGGGCACATATATATCTATATATATGTGCATATATGTCTAGATATGTGTGATATATATATATATATATATATATATATATATATATTTATATATATATATATATATATATATATATAGATGGGCATGACTTATGCCCACACAGACTACAGAAATATGTATGTATAGGACATATACATACATGAATATAAGTCTGAGGATACATGCCTGCAACTGAGCCCCACAAAAACATTCACATGGGGAATGTGAGGGGAAGAGATTCATCTAATAATGAGGGGGTAAAAAACCACCTGAAGATATATAGAGAATCTATTTCTGCGGTGCAGGAATGTAGCTCAGTGGAATAACCAGTATGGTTGCGTGAAAAAACAGAGGGTAATGGCAGTCTGGCAAGAGCACGTCAGGAGTACTTTAGGACTCTGACATGTCCAAAGGACAAAAAAAACGCATAGACTAAGATACCAGGATGACCCAGCCAAGGGACACAGGGGTATCATGTACACTAAAGGAGAATGCATTGTCCAAGTGGAGCAGAAAAGCATAATGCCAAGCTGCAAGGAAAAAAGGGGTAGATTCCTGCAAGATTGGGAACTCCTTGGACATTCACGCCATGGAATGATTATATAAACTTTTTCTATTATATGGGAAAAACCCTCAGAGATAAAGTTCAATGCTCTGTAGCAAGGGCCCATAGTAGAAAGCTTCTCTGAAGATTGCAGAGAGCATTGTGCAGGAGAATTATAAGATAATACTGACAGAAGTCAGGTGTGTTGCCACATCCTAGGAAAGGATATGGCTAGACTAGAAGAAGATAACCTGCAGTGAGTAGTATTATGCAAGATAGTTGAAAGTAGCTTGCAATGAGTATTAAAGTAATCACTGGAACTCCTGCATACACAGCAACTGAACAAAAACAGCAGAGGGGATTCTCCTGTATAAAAACAGAGAGAAAACAGACAAAGGGAGCGGAGATATTCCCGTCCCTGTCTGATGAGTTGTTCAGAGCATGCATTGAAGGATAACAAAGTCTACACTGGAAGAAAGAGAAGTGTTTCCATATGGTACCAACCCAAGCAGGGGAAACCCTGGAAGAGAGGGGGTTGGAAAGTGACTTACCATATGGTAAGTCAGCTGAAGGAAAAGATGTCCATGTGGGGACAGAAACTATCATGGGATAGTTGTAACCTCCCTTCGTAGTAGTAAGAAGGGGAGAATTCTGTAACCCATGGACAAAAGTATCCTAACAGCTTAGCATACTGAAAAAGAAAAAAACAGTGTAGGGTTTGAGAATAAACTTCTGCTAAGAAGAAGTTAACTGTAGATTGCAACATACAGGAACCTATGGTTGCTGGTTATGATTAGACTGGCTAGAGTGTGGAGACTTCAGACTAGGATGAGATGTCCCTTGCTAGGGTACATCTGGAGGATGGGCAGGAGAAGGGTGAAACCTTCTTCTCTTAGGGAAAGAAGGTTTGGCAGGACATTTTCTACGTCCTGGGTTAAAAGAAGGCTTAGGATGGTTTCCAGAACCAGGGAAGTCAGTGGAGCAATGAGCAACCTGACGTAAAGCCTCTTTATTGAAGAGATTTTCTCCAGTACAGGGAGAATTACCCAGTGTATGTTGTGCCCATCTGCTCACGTCTGAAGCTTGCAGCCAGGCTGTACGACGTGCTCCAATGGCAATAGCAGAGGATCTGCTAACAGACTCAAAAGAGTCTAGAGAAGCACGAGAAAGAAACCAAGAGATATTCCTGCTATGATTAAGAAGCAAGGAATAGTCAGTGGCCTTAGGTTCTGACAAAAGAGATAATTTCTCTGTGACCTCCTGAAGTGTCAGACTCATATAAAAATATATGAAATAATTCTTGAAGCCAGCATAGAAGTTTGGAAGGTTTGACGTCCAAAGGCATCAAGTGCTTTAGATGCACGACCTGGCGGATAAGAAGAATGCTTCTTCTTGCTTCTTACCTTCCTCATTGCTGATTCCACTACAATGGAATGATGTGGAAGTTGTTTTTTCTGAAATCCCGGAGAGGGAGGCACTTGATACAGAACATTAATGGCTGTAGAAGGCGAAGGAACCTTTAAAGGTGATTCCCACATCCTCAGAAGAAGATCCTGCAAAGAATGATGTAAAGGAAGCATTATATTTTCCTTTTCTGCAGGATCTTGGCCAAGAGTAGAGCCAGGAATAGGAATGGCAAGAAAGGTTGCCATGTCAAGGAGAAATTTCTGAAAAGAAGGATCTCCAATAGGAACTATTTCTGGGTAGGCTGAGGTTGAAGGAGCAGCTTGAGCACCAGAAGACATAGTGGACTGGTGCAGAAAAAGAATCCTGCTAGATGGACAGTGATACTGACAGTTCTGATTCGAGGCAGTTAGCACTGCATCGTAAGTGCCCGGTATCGATTCCAAGCTAGGCATAGAAAGGATCGATGGCACCGATGGAACTTGTCACTCGGTTGCCGGTGACACAAAGATTATACGCCACTAGGTAGCGCTGTTAAAGAACAAAGAGTCCAAGTGTAGGGTAATAAAGGCTTTTATTCCACCGTTTAAAGCAAGGTTCAACTAAGAGATATTTTAGATAACAGAAACAGTCCTTTGTTTTAAAAGGTACCAATATTCACTGGCTAGTTAACTGTTACTTCACAGTTTAAAGCAGGTTTTCTTCAAAGTAATATTCAGTATAATAAACATCAAATTATACTTCATTTATTCTTCTGTGGAGCATACACACTCTGGAGGATAGGCAGTGCACCAATCACATTCCATTTCCTCAGGCAAAGGTGAGGGAATAGTGCTGGGAGAATCCACTTCCATCAAATCCTCTCCCCTATACTGATTCAAAGGGCTTCCACTGTCCCTGTCTATTTCAGCATGGTAATCTCCGGCTTGGGAGTTTGGCTTCACATAACCAGGGACTCTTAAGGCTGGCGGTAGTTTAGTGAACCAGTCTGCACTCGTTTCCCTTAGGAGGAATCCTTCTTTTAGCATAGCTTTTAGCAGTACAATCATTACAGTTAATGTTCAATGCCTCATACCTGGGCTCACTGAGTAAAAACTTCCGTTGCTTATAAAAATGCTTTCCCCTCTGAATAGGTGAAACTGGGCAATGATCCTCTAGAGATAAGCTTCTGTCAGAACCTCCCTCTCTGGTTCTTAGCTTTCTTCTCTCTATGTTACAAACAGGCAGAGTATAGGAACTAGGCGTGGCAGAGCCTCTCACCTTGGAGCAACTTCCACCAAACTCCCCTTGCACAACAGGTCCAGTTTGGGCTTTCTGGCTTCCCACCTTGTGAGGTCTGTTTCTCCTCCAGCTTCCAGCTTGGCTTCTTTCACAGCAATCAGGCTTATGTCCTTGATAGCCTCCAGGCTTTTCGGCTGTTTCTCCTTCTAGTCCAGCTCCAGTTCCTTCTTCCTCTTTCTCCTCCTTCCTCAGCTCCTGCTGCTTCATATGCTCATTCCACTGCCTTCTCTTCCACTGCTGCTTATGCCACTCCTCTCCAGAAGCATTCTGCTCTGGCTTATAAAGTGAACCGTTACTGCTGACTTCCTGGTTCCCTTTCAGCTGCAGGTCATCAGTGAGCTTAGGTTCATTAAGACCAGTATGTCTGTTCCTGCTCCCTCTAGCTGTGCCTGAAGGTAACTGCACATCTAGTTCTTCTAAAACAGGATTTCTTTTCTTAAAACCAACTTTATTAGTGCCCGCATCATGACAAACTGCAGGAATCGACATCGATACCGATATCGGAGACGATAATGTCATCGAAGCAGTAATCGGGGGCTGCTGAAGCGGTACCGAGATAGCCAGAGAACCCTGGTGAATATCCTCGGTACTGCGTAATCGGGAACGATATGGAACGGTTCCGAAACGCGTCGGTACCAAATCATCTAGACTGGAGATCGATTCTAGACTCAGCATCGAAGGGAGCGAGTCTATCGATGCATGTCTAGAAGGTACCGACGTTGGTGGTGGTATCGGCGATGCCGATACAGGAAAGTCAATCGGAATCGTATCGATCGGTTCCGAAGGTACCTTGGACGTCCGAAGACGATGCCTGGTGAAGAGAGGAATACTCGACACCGGTGCCGATGTCGGGGTATCTGTACCGCTCGAAGCCGGTACCAACCCCAAGCATGGCGGAGATACAGGAAAGCCAATCTGGGTCGTATCGATCGGCCCCGAAGGTACCGAGGATACCAGATGACGATCCCTGGTGAAGAGTGGAACACTCGACACCGGTGCCGGTGCCGGGTTATCGGTACCTCTCGAAGCGGATACCACCCCCGAGCACGGCTCAGGTATGTTCTGTGAGGGGTGAGCCCCAGGAACAACCTGAAACCCCGTAAATGCTTTGGAGCCCGAAGACTCCCGCCGGGGTTTTATTGCCAATGGGGTCTTGAGGGTAAGGCCGGAGCCGTCATCATGCTGAGCATGAGACTTACCCTTCAAGAATTGGCTAGTCTTAACAGACTGTGGGTTACCTGAGCCTGGAGAGAAGAACAAACCGGTGTCCTCACCTCAGGAGGAAAAACGGCATCGAGGGAAACTCGAAAAAGGGAAGGTCTTCTCCCAATAATATAGCCTGATGGATCAGGGCAAAAAGGGTCAGGACCCAAACAGGTTAGACACCAAGCATTGGAGTCTAAAAAGAAAACTAAGTTTCCACAGTGAAGGCACTTCTTAGGGGAAGAAGGCTCCATGTTGGAGAGGCCTGGTAGGCCCAAAAAGTTAAAACAAAAACTGAGGAGAAAAAATTCTCTAAGTTTAGAAAAGAAAAGAATAAAGCACCGGCGGTACCGGTATCGGCGGGAAATACAGCCGCGACCACAAGAAAACAAGGAAAATAAGAATTTTAAAGAAAAAAGTTTCTGCGGTGACAGGAGGACATCCTGTTGGCTCCGCGGAAAAACGAAAACTGAGGAGAGGCAGTGGGAAAGGTGGGAAGTCAGCGCGCAGGCGCGAGGGATGCTCCCAAAAGCTTTCTGATTGGATGCTAGGGAGCATTCCGTGCAGGCTCCGTCGGTACCGACGTACCCATATGTGAAGACTCATTCCTGCTTGTTCCTGGAGATAGTTCTTCTACCACCTCTCCACATAAAATTGGGATTGATCAAGCAATTCGTAAAATCACTTCCAAGAGATGGAGAATGCTTCAAATACTTGGTCACCAAGTTTCCAGGCCTGTCGGAGGCAAAATTGAAGGAAGGTGTGTTCGTCGGACCAGATATTAGAAGGCTTATAGTTGATCAAGAGTTTGTCAATACCATGACGGATCCTCAAAAAGAAGAGTGGATTGCATTTAAAGAAGTCGTACAGAAATTTTTAGGCAATAACAAAGATCCTCACTACAAAAAGATCGTCGGACGAATGCTAAAAGCATGTCAAGCTTTAGGTTGCCTGATGAGTTTGAAAGTGCATTTCCTCCTGTCCCACCTTGACTACTTTCCTGAAAATTTGGGAGCTGTGAGTGAGGAACAAGGTGAATGTTTCCACCAAGACATTAAAGAGATGGAAAGGAGATAGCAGGGAAAATGGAGCATTACAATGATGGCAGACTACTGTTGGATGCTTCAGAGAGACATTCCAGATGCTACTCACAAGCGTAAATGCACCAAGAGGAGCCTCACAAGGAAAAAGAATCGAGTTTAGTGTGTGTGGGTGAGCTCATTTCAGTTCAAAAAAGGATTTTCATGAAAATATTGTAATAAAACTTTAATTTTATAAGTCTATTTCCATTTATTTTGAGGTATTGCCTTATTTAACATAGTTACCTAAATTGTCAGGAAACATGATGTCCTATGACAAAATGGAGGTCATTTTTGGATTCAGCGCACCAAAAAACATAAAGATTACATGGAATAACCAAAACAGCTCTTGAAAAAAATTTTGCAGACCTGTGTTGATATCTAGTGCCTATGACCATTTGCCCATACTGTATTTTTATGATGTTGGTTGATAATGCTCTAGTTGATTACATATAACCAAAAAGTAAACCCAGGGAATCAAATCATCTCACACAAAAAATACTCATCCCCATCCATACCCCTAATAAAAATAAATAAAGATTTTTTGTCGGACAAATTGCCTTGAGAGAATCAACCCTCCTGTAGCAATGCGTCCTGTCGCGTCCACCCCTTGGTATAGGCGGTTGCCTAGTGGGAATGGACGGACCACATATTTATTTTATCCTTTTTAAGTGCTGCGGTCTCTGTTCCTTTGTAGTTGTGGCAAAGACGGAGTCAGCAAGGAATTGGGTTAACAATAAGTTTTATTGTTATTGTTGCACAAGTGTCTATCTACTATCCCAATAAACAGAAATAAAGGATTCTTCTCCAAACCAAAGTGTCTTTAACTGATACAGCATTATTCACCTGTTAGACATACAGGCATGTTTCTTTCAAAGCACTTTCTTCAAGCTTCTTTCTGTTATAAAACATTCACTGCTTTCTCCTCCAGCAACAAATGCTTTCTTAAAACAAACCATAAAACAGTAATGTTCTTTTCTTCCCCGGTTGCCTAATTGGCCTTGCTTTTACACTTCGGCAGCTCTCTGCCTCTTCCCGTGTAAAATCCCACCAGCACAATCTCAGGCTTCTTCCAGCACTTACTATTAGCATAACATTTTACAGCTTTCACCCTCTCTGGCAAAATGCACAATCTGTTTCCATATCAGAACCCTCGTTTCCAATAACAGCTTCTTCAATCTGCATGGGCTCTCCCTCTGAGTCTGATATGCCTTGTTCACTTACAGGCTTCTCCTGAGCAGGCTTCCACTGCTCTAATAAAGCTTTAATCTGTTTCCAACGGGACTCTTCTTTACTCTGAGGTATGGGGGAGGAACTTAGGACACCAGTCTCCTTTAGCACTGACTTAATGGATTCAAAAGGGCTCACCTTTTTCTTGGCTTTCCTTACCCTTTCTGGTAGGCTTACAGGCAACCTCTTGTCCCCAGACTGCTTTCTCTGCTCTCTGCCGTTAAGCTTCTCAACAGGGTCTGACTCTGACTCCTGTCTCCAGAGCTCCCAATCAGCAACTTGCTCCCTGTCAGCTGTGCTTCTCTCTGAACTGGAGCTACACACACGCTGCCTGCAATCAGAGTGTCTGTGCAGCCTTTCAAATGGAGCTTTGTTCCTGCTTAATTTCCCACCTTTTACAACAGCTTCAATGGAAGATTCCTGAGAAGAATTCCTCTGGCCTTTGTACCAAGTTTCCAGCCTTTTCCCCTGAGGACTATTCCTTCTTCTCTCTTCCTCACACTTCCCTTCTCGGTTCCTCTCATAGGTCCCCTCAGACTTCCTTTCACAGCTCCTCTCAGAACTCCTTTCACCGTCCCTTCCAGAACGTTTTTCAGCCTGTCCCTTTCTAACTGTTTCCTCCTGCCTAAATGTTTGGGGCTGTCCTATGGGCTTTGGCTCTGCCCCCTGCCTCTCACGTCAGCTCCCCTAGTTGCCATGGAGCTGAGGTGTGGCTCTCTCTCCTGCTTTCTGTGCACGGAGTTTTTTTCATAAGTTGAAGGTTTAACCCTTTCCCTTCCTGCACTGCTCTTGGCTACAGGGGAAAAAGAGTGGTTTCTCCTCCTTTCACTAGCGTTTAACCCAGCTGCGCCATCACAGTCCTTTTTATTCGTTTTAATGAGCTAAAACCCAACTCACTTTCATCCAACCGGTGAAATCCAAGGGGACTCACACTCTATGATCACCTCTAAATTTCAGCCAGAAGGGAGCCTGAAGAAGGATCGAGAGGATTCGACGATTTGAAACATGGTGCTATGTAGCTTTTGCTAGTGGCCTATGCTGTTGTATTTCAATGCCATTAACGAGAAACGTGAAAATTAATGGCAGAAGTGTGAAGAGGAATTGGGAAAGAGACTGCAGAAATCACGGGACTATCAATGAAGGAAAAAATGTGAGTGATAGCAGTTTGATACAACCTGTTGAAGGTGTCGGTGAACCTTGATGCCATAAGATAAGTTGGCTGGAACTAATTGTAATTTAGAGGTGATCACAGAGTGTGAGTCCCCTTGGATGTCACCAGTTGGGTGAAAGTGAGTTGGGTTTTAGCTCATTAAAACGAATAAAAAGGACACATTGCTACAGGAGGCTGATTCTCTCAAGGCAATTTGTCTGACAAAAATTCTTTAGTTATTTATTTTTATCAGGGGTATGGATAGGGATGAGTATTTTTTGTGTTAGTTGATTACATAGCAATGTCCAATGTAAAAGCTCAGCTCGCTGCAAAATAATACTTATTGTAAGCACATTCCAAACTGGGACTTTACAAGGCATCCTCAGCAGTTCAACAGAACCTGCACACAGCAATGTCCAATATAAATGCTCAGCTTGCTGCAAAATAATATGTATCATAAGCACATTCTAATCTGGGACTTCACAAGGCATCCTCGGCAGTTCAACAAAACCTGACTCCAGCAGCTGGTTTCACCGTATAAAACAGTTTCCTCAAAGACTATACTACCAATTGCCATAAAATATCCCTAGCAGAAATAAACACAATAAATCAATCAAATGTTTGTCAGAATATATTACAACTTATAAAACCTATCATAAAATACGTCTGACATTAATGAACTTATATGCTTTAACTTACTCAGCCAACAAACGGCTCCAACCTCTTGCCCAATGCAGATGCCAAAAGCAGCCCGACATCTCCCAAATAACCACTCATTCATCCAATACGCAAGTGTTACTTCACTCATTCATAACTAACTAACCAATCAAACTTTTCTCCTTACAGAACATCATTCATACACACTTTTTCAAATACTCCCCGAATCCACAGCAAGCCCCCCATTAAACAAATAAACAAAGGTTCGGGGAACTAAAAAATTACACATCCTCTATCACTAAGGTGCCATATCAACTCTGTTGCAAGGCTCCCTTTAAAAATCTCTTGGAGCCTTGCAACAGAGTTGATATGCCATTTTGTAATTCTGAGGTATACCATATGGCTACATGGTACCTTTTACGATGATTTGTGGACTGGGGTAGGCAGGATGCCTAGGCTAAAGTGTTATTCCATGTATTAATAAGTGTGTCTAAATTGGTAGAATCAGAATCAGACTTCAGTTTGGGGAGAATGTCCTCGAACAAAGCTTGCTTATTGAAGTAGTAAAAGCAACAAGAAGAAGCTGGAAGCTCTAAATATGGATATGATTCAGGTCTTTAAATACTTGAAAGTTATTACAGAGAAAGCAAGCCTTTTCAAGTAAGGGGAAGCTTTAGAACTAGATATGGGGCTATAAGGAGGTAGAATTAAAAGCAACACCAGGAAATATGTCTTTATAGAAAGAGTAGTGGATGCCTGGAATGCCTTCCCCAAAGAGGTGTTGGACACTAGACAGGACAACTCTCAAGTATTTAACCAGTTCTCTAATTTTTTGTGGATCATATGTCATTTTACCTACTTCCTCTGGGATGTCCACTCTATGCAGATCTTAATATCATCTGCAAAATGGTTAATTTTTTTCTTTTGAACCCTTCAGCATTGCAAAGCAAGGTAATACTCTGCCTGAAAGCTCTCAAAAGGGTTTAGGTGTTCTTTTTTAAAAGCTAATTCTTAAAATGGTTTTGCTGTTCTGTTTTAAAAACTAATTCTTAAAAGGGTTTTGTTGTTCATTTATAAAAGCTAATTCTTAAAAGGGTTTTCTTGTTCATTTTTAAAAGCTAAGTCTTAAAGGAGTTTTGCTGTTCATTTTTAAAAACTAAGGGGGTCATTCTGCCTCCATTATTTGCCTCCCTGCTGGCCCCGGCAAAAGCTTCCCCTTACAAACAACGCATTTGTACAAGGAGGCTTAGACGGGGGTGGGAGGGGGCGTTCCAGAGCGGGAGCGAGGGTGGGACATTGGCAATCCATGAACCTGGACATACAGGGCTGATTCTGAGGTCAGCCCCTTATGTCCGGGGCTGTGAACTTAGACAGGGGACTTATTCTACCACAGAGGTGGAATAAGTCCCCCTGGATGTCAGGGGATCAAGCTGCTGGGCTGAGAATAAAAGGTAGAGGGGTGTAGAAAGTTCCCTGCAACCGGACCCTGGCCATGGGAAGACAGATGGAGGGTCTGGCTGTGGAGAATGATGTAAATTGGCAGCGGCCAGCATTCATGGCTCCATTCAGGAGCTGTGGTGCCATGGTGACATGATGCCATGGCACTGTGACTCCTGACTGAGGTAGCCAGGCATGTGGTTGTGCGTGCAGGCCGATCAGAATCAGGGCCCGGACTGTTCATTCAGGCCCTAGACCCAATTCTGATCCCATGGGCACATCTAGCCCCCACAGGATCAGAATCAGGTCTACCTCTGGGTGTTCCAATTCCGATTGGACGCATAGGGGCCTGGACAGCCACATTGGAATGTGTCTCCATGTCTTTTTTCTATACTACAAAGGGGGAATTCTTTTAATTTGCTTGTGGTGTTGGTCAAGGCTTTGTCAGTTAGAGTTCATTGTCTTTTTTCTAGCTACCCATTCATAGCTAACTCTTTTAAGCCACTGACCTCATCAGGTGCTAGGTCCCTCCCTACCCACCCTGAAACCCACCCACCCCATGTGAGCATTCTTGCTTTATAGGGTAACTCCCCAATTAGCTACACACAGGGACATAGAGAAGCACTGTTAGAACATACTTAAAAGAGGTTAACAGTTTTTTCTTTTAAGGACAGCTGAGAAACAGGGACTTTTGTAGGTCTCTCTTTTTTACTTCAACAGGTACCCAAGCTCCATCAATTAAACAATGGCTGGGAAAAATCATATTGCCAAAGCTGTTGCCCCCTTTACAGCTTCTGCTTCTGTCCAGAAAGAAATCCCAATGCCAGTTGAAGGACTAGTTCCATGTGCAGGATGTCTGCATGCTGAGGATCTCAGGAAAGAAGTGGAGGAGCTCAGGGAAGAGGTGGTGAGGCTGAGAAGCATTTGAGACAGTGAGAAATACATTGATGAGATGCTTCTTGAAACATTCAAGCTCTCCGACAGAGGTGAAGATGGGAGGCTACTGAAGGAAGAAGGTTGGACATGGGTCACCAGAGCCTGCAGTCCTAACTCTTCCAGTCCTTCAAATGAAGAAGCAGTATGCAGCTCTGGAAGTGAAAGACATGGAAGCATCCCAGGAAAGGGAAGAACCACAGCTTGAGCACCCGAAAGTTGCAGAATCAGTCACGACAAGGAAGCGAAGGGTAGTGGTGGCTGATGGCTTTCTTCTGAGGAGTACTGAGGCATCCATCGACTGACCAGATTTGATTTCCAGAGAGGTGTGCTGTTGCCAGGTGCCAAAACACAAAATGTTACGGAGAGTTTGCCGAAACTCATCAGGCCTACTGACTATTATCCGATGTTGCTCATCCATGTCGGCACATATGATACTGCCAGATATCCCTCCGAGCATATCAAAAGTGACCTCATGGCTCTGGGACAGAGGGTGAAGCAGATAGGTGCGCAGGTGGTGTTCTCTTCAATTCTCCCTGTTGAGGGTTAAGGCTGAGGCAGAGAAGCTCGCATCCTGGAGATGAATGCATGGCTGTGTGTATGGTGTCATCGAGAGCGTTTTGGTTTACTGGATCATGGGATGATGGTCCAAGGGCTGCAGAACAGAGATGGTGTCCATCTATCCAAGAAAGGTCAAAGTGTCTTCAGCAGCAGACTGGCTAACCTATTGAAGAGATTCATTGAAGATGGGTGAAGAGAGCCCCCAGGTAAGTGAAGGAAACTCCCAGGTAAGTGAAACATTAAATACCTCTGTAGAAATCTGGAACAACTGGAAATCGGTGTGTATAAATGCCCATAGCATGGGAAATAAGATCCCAGATGTTGAGGCTTTAATAGAAGAGGCTGTCTTGGATTTAGTGGTGGTTATAGAGACATGGTTCATGGAAAACCATGACTGGGATGTAATTATACTGGGCTATGCTTTATTCAGGAAGGACTGGGTAGGAAGAAGGGGAGGTGGAGTGGCACTATATTTAAATTAAATTTAAATGTAATATTAAAGCTATATAATTGCAGGGCCTAAAAGGAAGAGAGGAGGCATTGTGGATTAAACTAGAAAGAGGGAAAGGGAAATCCATTTGCATTGGAGCTATATACAGATCCCCCTCATGGGGAGTAGAAATGGATGAAGAATTAATAGAAGACATACATAGTATTGCCATGAAAGGAGAGGTGCTACTGATAGGTGATTTCAATATGCCTAATGTGGATTGGCACATCCCTGCTGTGGTGTCACCTAGATGTAAGGAGATCCTGGATTCTCTACAGGGGGAACTATTCAGGCAATTGGTAACAGAACCCAAATGTCATGGGGCCATACTGGACTTAGTGCTTACCAATGGAGAAAGCGTTTCTGATGTTACAGTGGAAGATCATCTCGCATCCAGTGATCACCAGATGGTATGGTTCAGTAAGGACTAGGGCTGATAAGATCCATTCAAAAGGAAAACTAACTTTGCCAAGATGGGACAATACCTCAGAGAGTTGTTAGTGGGATGGGAGCAGCTGGGGGATGTAGAAAAACAGTGGACAAAACTGAAAGGGTATATTTAAGGGCAACAAATCTTATTGTGAGAAAGGTAAATAAATGTAAAAGAAAAACGAGGCTGCTAGGTTCTTAAAAGAATTAGCTGAAAAGGTGAAGAAAATGAGGGAAGCCTTCATGAAATACAAGAGATCACAGAGAGAGGAAGGAAGTCAAGTGATCGGGGGTCGCCTTCGGGACTTTCTTCCTTCCTGGGTCCAAATAACGTCAGATCAGTGGGTTCTAGAGATAGTTTGAGAGGGCTATGCACTGGAGTTAGCTTGCCCACTCAGGGACTCCTTTGTGCTTTCGCCCAGCAAAGGGCAACAAAAAGAGCGGGCAATTCAGTTAACGTTAGACCGTCTGTTAGCCTTGGGGGCGGTGTTACCCGTCCCGGTTTCCGAATACGGCATAGGTCGTTACTCCATTTATTTCGTGGTGCCAAAGAAAGACGGTTCACTACGGCCTATCCTAGATCTCAAGGGAGTGAATCGTTGTCTGCGAGTGCCGCATTTCCGCATGGAGACCCTGAAATCCGTTATAGTGGCGGTACGCCAAGGGGAGTTTTTGACGTCGCTAGATCTCACGGAGGCCTACTTGCACATTCCGATCAGGGCAGCCCATCAAAAGTTCCTGAGGTTCGCTTTTCCGTGGGGACATTATCAGTTTCAGGCGCTACCGTTCGGGTTGGCAACGGCCCCGCACACCTTCACCAAGGTCATGGTTGTGGTGGCGGCAGCTTTGTGGAAAGAGGGTATTCTAGTTCACCCTTATCTCGACGACTGGCTAATTCGGGCAAAGTCCAAGGCAGAGAGATTGCAGGCTACAGACAGGGTGGTATCCCTGCTGCGGAGTCTCGGCTGGGTAGTCAACGCAAAGAAGAGTCACTTGGTGCTGACCCAGACCCTCGAATATCTCGGGGTTCTTTTTGACACTGCAAGAGGATTGGTGTTCTTGCCGGATCGCCACGCACAGGCCTTGCGTCAGCTCATCCGCGGATTCTTAGGAATCCCGGCGCTGTCCGTGTGGTGGTACCTTTGGCTGCTGGGGACAATGGCGGCGTCTCTGGAGGTGGTCCTGTGGGCCCGGTTTCATATGCGACCACTACAGAGGGCGCTATTGCGCCGATGGTCGAACCAATCGGATTCGCTGAACAAGCGCTTACCCTGTCCGAGACGAGTGCGTCAATCGCTGCAGTTGTGGCTCTCCCCGAAGTCTCTGCAGGCGGGTCTGCCCTTGGAACAACCGGTTTGGTCCTTCTGATAACGGATGCCAGTCTGGCGGGCTGGGGAGCCCATTGCGAGAGTCAATTCGCGCAAGGGACTTGGTCGGGCCAGGAGGCCTCGTGGTCAATCAACCGTCTCGAACTGCAAGCAACGGGCTCTGAAGGCATTCGAGTCTTCAGTGACGGGACGAGTGGTGCGAGTGCTCTCGGACAATTCGGCGACCATGGCGTACCTCAACCGGCAAGACGGAATGGGGAGCAGCGCCATGGAAGAAGAGTCAGAGGGGTTGTTCGAGTGGATAGAGTCTCGTCTGGTGGCCATTTCAGCGGCGCACATCGCGGGAAAGGACAACGTGATGGCAGATTTTCTCAGCAGAGTGCAGGTGGATGCCGGAGAATGGGAACTTCATCCGCAGGTGTACGCACAAATAGTTTGCAGATGGGGGCCTCCGGTCATGGATCTCATGGCGACCTTCCAGTCGGCAAAGACAAGCCGGTTCTTCAGCAGGCGGAAAGAAAGGATGTCCGAAGGCATCGATGTGCTCATTCAGCCTTGGCCGGAGCTCGGTCTTCTTTATGTCTTCCCTCCGTGGGCGTTGATCGGCCGGGTGGTTCAACGCATCAAAGCGCACCACGGCAGGATCCTGCTAGTAGCTCCGGATTGGCCCAGATGGCCCTGGTATGCAGACCTGATTCGTCTGCTCAACGGAGTGCCATGGAGGCTTCCTTCTTTAGTGGATCTGCTGATTCAGGGTCCTCTGCGGATACCACAGCTGGATCGATTCTTACTTACGGTATGGGCATTGAAAGGGCTAGGTTAAAGCGGAAAGGTTATTCATCGGCGGTTATTGCCACTCTCCTTCGAGCAAGGAAATCTTCAACTTCGCTCGCGTATGTGCGAGTGTGGCGAATTTTTGAAGACTGGTGTTCTAGGTGTCTTATTCGAGCGGTGACGGCCTCCGTTCCCATAATCCTCAGTTTCTTGCAGGACGGTTTTGGCAAAGGTTTAGCTGCTAGTTCCTTGAAGGTGCAGTTAGCGGCTCTCGCGTGCTACAGGGGCAAGATTCAAGGGGTTCCTCTGGGGACGCATACGGATGTGCAGCGTTTTCTTAAGGCGGTATTCAGGCTGCGGCCTTCGCACAGAGTGTCGGTGCCCCCGTGGGATTTGGATCTAGTGTTACAGGCCTTGGTTGAGAAACCCTTTGAACCCCTTAGCCAGGCGTCCGTTAAAGATCTGACGCTGAAGACGGTTTTTCTGGTGGCCAATTGTTCGGCAAGACGGATTTTGGAGTTGCAAGCGCTCTCCTGCAGGGAACCATTCTTATCTTTTTCTAGAGATAGAGTGATTTTAAGGCCTGTCCCTTCCTTTCTGCCTAAAGTGGTTTCCCCCTTTCATTTGAATCAGTCCGGTTTTCTTCCGGTATTTCGCTCTGAGGCAGATTCTGCGGCAGACCTCGGATTGCATCGTCTGGATGTCCAACGGGTGCTGCATCGCTACCTGAAGGTTTCGGAAACATTCCGTAAGACGGACCATCTGTTCGTGCTCTTCGGCGGAATCTGGAAGGGAGAAGCAGCGGCAGAGTCCTCCATTTCCCGTTGGATTAAGGAGGCAATTGCGTCGGTGTACATTCTGCAAGGGCATGCGGTTCCGGTGGGCTTGCGGGCCCACTCTACTAGGGCACAAGCGACCTCGTGGGCGGAGCATAGTTTTGTTCCGCCTGCGTAAATTTGCAGGGCGGCTACCTGGTCGTCTCTTCATGCTTTCAGTAAACACTACCGGTTGGATGTGCTAGCTGCCCGGGATTCCTGTTTTGGTTCGGCAGTATTGCACGCCGGGTGGCAAGGTCCCGCCCGATGTTAACTGCTCTGCTACATCCTGGATGTGGAGGACTAAACTGGAGGACCGCTCAGGAAATGGAAATTACACTTACCTGGTAATTGTAGTTCCTGGAGGGCTCCAGTTTAGTCCTCAATCCCACCCAGAGGACAGATTTATTTTTTGGAAGGCGCAATAGCTGCGGGCAGGCAGGATCCGTTCAGTGAATCACCTTAGTTGGGGTTTTTATTTCTGTGTTTTAATGCTCTGGCTGCCATTTATTTCAAGTACTGGGGCAGAAGCAATGTGCAGAGTTCTGGCTTCCTTGTTTGGGGGGGGGGGGTTAGCTGTTTGTTACAGGTAATATGGGCTGGTTATAGTTAAGTAACTGTTCTTGTTTCATGTGTTGCTTCTTTAAGTCTGCTTTGTCAATAGTTCACTGGGGGCTGATGGGAGCTCCAGCAGCATACATCCTGTGAGGGCAAGACTCTGATTGGTCCAGTCTCCATGCTGCAGGAGGAGGTGCACTACCCGGGTGTGGAGGAATAAACTGGAGCCCTCCAGGAACTACAATTACCAGGTAAGTGTAATTTCCATTTATGAAGCATATGAGAACAGACTTAAAGATCTTAATATGTATACTTTAGAGGAAAGGCGGGATAGGAGCAATATGATAGAGACATTTAAATACCTCTGTGGCATAAAGGCACAGGAGAGTCTCTTTGAATTGAAGGCAAGCTCTGCTATGAGGGGGACATAGGATGAGAATGAAAGGGGATAGACTCAGAAGTAATATGCGGAAATATTTACAGAATGAGCGGTAGATATGTGGAATAGTCTCCCAGTGGAGGTGGTAGAAACGAGGACAGTATCTGAATTCAAAAAAGCATGGGACAAACACAGAGGATCTCTAAAGGTAAAAGGAGGACTATTGTAGTTGATATGGAAGGGCAGACTGTGGTCTTTTTCTGCCGTCATGTTTCTATGTTTCTATATTGAACAGAATCAGTCTCAGGATCAACTGTTGAGGCACTCCACTACTCAAATTCTTTTTTCTGAATAAATGCCATTTCCCACCACCTGATGTCATCTGTCAGTAAACTAATTTTTAATTCAAATGATTTCCCTGGGACAAGCTCCAGGCCACTCAGTCTATTTATAAGCCTTCTATGAGAAACTGTATCAAAGGCTTTTCTGAAATCTAAGCCCAACACATCCAGCATGTACCCTCTATCTAGTTCTCTAGTCACCTAGTCGAAGACGTCAATAAAAATTGATTTGGTATAATTTGCTTCTGGTATAGACATGATGCTTTGGATCTTGCAACCCAGTGGGTTGTAAAAAGCTCACTATCATGCCCTTCAGCAGCATCTCTATTACTTTTCCCACCACTATAGTTTCCCACTTCTTTATTACCATTTTGTTCTACTGTTGATGGCATTTAATTCTTCCCATATGATCTTTTTGAAAGCCAAAGGGCTTGAATTCTTACTTGTGGCTACTTGGATTTCCCTCAGCTTTGTAGTAGATTTGAGCAGATCAAAGTGCATGCATCATGTTAATGGATTTAGAATTTTTATCGACTTTTACAATTGCACTTTGGACTGTACCTGAAATCCTTTTTATAGCCCTAAACATCCATTAACATCCTTTGCAATTCTTACAATATACTTAGAAGTGGTTTGTGCATGATGGTCTCCAAAGGCTTGGATATGGTTGCACTACTATGGGCTGCCCATAATGTCACTGCTCCATTTCAAGAACTACAGCCAGAAGTTCTATTTTGGTTTGTGCATATTCTTGCTCCAGGCCAACAAGATTATCTTAGCATATGCTATTAGCTGCTGTCCCTGCAATAAAATCATTCCTAAGCTTTTCTTGTGTCGGGGGTGATGGGAAAAATATGGTAACTGCTGATTTTTATGTACATTATATATATTTGTTTAGTTTTGTTTTAGATTCTTCCTCAGTGATGGGAAGGTTATATAACTCCATTTTCATTCTTGGTAGGGCACACTCCAAGTAGAGATTAAGGCAAGGGAGTCCACCTTCAGAGGCTACAATATCTATACATTTCCGCAGCATCTGGATTAAGTTATTTGGCTTAGCAGATGCTGAGAAAACTAGCCTTATACTCACACTTCTCACAAAAATATAATCCAGGACCTCATTATCACAAAATCTTCCAAACCCTATAAGTTCCTCATTGTAACATATATACATATAAAGACTTTCATAGATCTCAGTGGTCCTTACAGTTTTAATATAATTTAGTCTGCAATTGATTGTTTTATGGGTAATCAGAACATAGGTGACATTTTACTTACCAGAAAATGTCCTTTTCTTCAGTCCTGCTAGGCCAGTCCAGACGAGTGGGTTGATCCCCCTACTAGCAGATGTGTAGAAAGAGGAAGCTTCCAGAGGCTTCTCATAACCTCATCATGCCATTTCATCCAGAAACTCTAGAAGGAACCTTCAGTAATATCTGTATCAAAGCATACAGAACTCACACAACCTCAATGAAAATAACCAGGTTCAAAAGAACAATGACTATAACTATGAATATGATCAGCTTCAACAGGATTATTAGAAGGTTAAAAGCCAACAGAGCAGACCAAGCAGTTATCCAGAGCGGCACCCAGACTGGTCTAGCAGGACTCAAGGAAAGGACATTATCTGGTAAGTAAAATGTCAGCTTCCATATCATCCTGCTAGACCAGTCCAGACAAATGGGATGTACCAAAGCTATGCATAGGAGGATATTGCAGAAGCCTTATCAAGTCCCCAAACCATAGCCTCCGTGGCTAATCCAACACCACCAGGATCACCCAGCCCAGATGCTGTTCTATGCATTGAAGCACATGACCCACTAGAGGTGATGGAGGAAACATGTACAGTAAACCACACTTTGGGCAAGGCTGAACTAGGGCATCAATGCCCTCATGGCCTCTCTGCGGCAACTGAAGAAGCGTTCTACTTTGATACTGAACCAGGCAGCCATCAGATCCATCAGGGGATGACCCCAGTGGTGCAGAATAGGCCATTTGATTCAATTCCTACTCCCTGGGATTGAAAGCAATGATTGAGGAAGTCCACTTCCATATTGCTGACTTGTCAATAGAGCTAGCAGGTTTCTTTCCGCCCAGGAGAAAAGGAGAGTCATCTCTAGGTCCATTCCAACACTCTTCATGTCCCCTTGCCAATTGACATATGCCACTGCCATGGCATTGCCAAGTAGAACAGGATCGCTTTGCCCTTGATCAAAGTCTGATAATGCCAAAGGCCAACCAAATTGCCCTTTCCTTGAGGCAGTTGATGGACCATGCCAACTTGTGGCTGTTCCAATGAGCTGTTTGGGTCTCACAATGAGCTCCCCATTCAAACAGGAGCATCCTAGTGGTTAGAGCAGTGGCCTGATGAGCAGAGACCAGGGATCAAATCCCACTGGCTCTCCTTATGGTATTGGCAAGTCACTTAACCCTCCACTGCCTCAGGTAGAAATTTAGATTGTAAGACCTCTTAAAATAGGGATATACCAACTGTACTTGACTGTAACTCACCTTGAACTACTACTGAAAAGACATGGGCTAAATAATACAAATAATGATCCCAGCTTGGGGTTATTCTTTTTGCAAGCAATGATGACTTTTCTGTTCTTAAGCTAGACCGAAACTGTGTCAGGACCAAAAAAAATGTATTTATTTTATTTATTTAAAAATGTACAGTCCACGCAATCCAATGAGCTGGGTGGATTACAACCAGACATACATAGGGGGATATTTTAGAAGCCCTATTTGTGCTTTGGACATCTGAAAACAGGCACACAGACATCCAAATCACAGAGCCATTTCAAAAGCTTGTTCTATAGACATCCTCAATGTGAGGACGTCCAAGTCACAAAGCGGCATAACTGGGGGTGTTCCGGGCAAGATGGACATGCGCTCCCAATTTCAGAAATGGCATGCATATCCAAACTCACTAGCAGGACTGTCCATGTCTATTCCTGCTCAAGGGCGTGAATAGGCATCAGAAAAAGCTCTCATTCTGCCATCCAGACACCTGGAGGACATAGAGAGGAAGGTACTCTGATATTCTCTATACTTTCCATGATGATAACGAAAACTGCAAGGAAACAAGGAGACTTGTTTTTGGTTTGGCACACTGATGTAAATCCTTGCATGCAAAATAGCTTGCATGGACATGCATTCAGCATTGAATATTTGTCCCCGCACCCCAAGTGTCTGTAGTGGGGATGTCTATGAGGCTGCCCATGTGGCCGTCCATTTTGGGGAAGTCTAAGTTGCTAAAATCAGGCCAAAATGTAAATGTACATGGCATTTTTTTTACATTTTGCCCTGGATGTCCTTTCTAAAATGCCACTTATAACGTCAGCTGCAAACATAAAAAAATGGTATGGAAAATAAATTCACAGAACGAAATATAAAAAAAATAAAAAATAAACTAAAGACACAGAAAAATGACAAAACATCACCTTGCCACTCAATTATAAAAACACTTGCAATACTAGGTGAATATTGTGTGCAATTCTGGTCGCCGTATCTTAAAAGGGATATAGCGATTTTAGAAAAGGTTCAGAGAAGAGCCACCAAAATGGTAAAGGGGATGGAAGGATACTCCTATGAAGAAAGGCTAAAAAGGTTAGGGCTCTTTAACCTGGAAAAGAGACGGCTGAGGGGAGATATGATAGAAGTCTATAAATTAATGAACGGAGTGGAACAGGTAAACGTAGATCGATTGTTTACGTTATCAGAATATAGAAAGACTAGGGGACATGCAATGAAGCTACAGGGTAAACTATTTAAGACTAATAAAAGAAAATATTTTTTCACTCAACGTGTAATCAAACTCTGGAATTTGTTACCGGAGGATGTAGTAAAGGCTGTTAGTGTAGCTGGGTTTAAAAAAGGTTTGGACAAGTTCCTGGAGGAAAGGTCCATAAACCATTATTAAGAAGTGACCGAAGATATCAATGCTTGACCCATTACAAGCATTGTGGAACTTGTGTCTCTTGGGGAAACTGCTAGGTACATATGATCTAGATTGGCCACTGTTGGAAACAGAATACTGGGCTTGATGGACCTTGGTCTGACCCAGTATGGCATATCTTATGTTCTTATGTAGGTCTCAAAAATACCTTTTAGACTAACTACCAGCAAAAGCTTGCTGGAACAAATGGGCTTTTAACAGCTTCCAAAAAAGTAACGAAGATGAGAGTATGCAATTCTGCAGGCAGAGTGTTCCATCGCACTGGACCAGCTATAAAAAATACATGATCATGAAGCATTACCTGTGGGGAAGAAGCAAAACGTGAGAGGGGTTTTGCAGTCCTCGCAACCCCCTGTTACTTCCTCACCCTTGCCGTTAGTGGTCACTAGACCATTGGATAATTTCTTTGTGCTTTTCTTCAGCAACCAGTACCTTCAGGGGAGATAAGCTCCCCTGATTTGCGGCGAACGTCTAAGACAGGGTGTTTCCATCTGGCTCCTGAATTAAGTCCGTTGCAGAACTCTTCTCCGGGATTTGAGTGGAGGCCTTCTGGATCGAAGGCCAGACTTTGGAGTAAGGGAGGTCAGTGATTTGCTGACCCCGGAACAAGCATACCACACTGATCTTTCAGCATCTTCCAAAGGTGACCTGGCAGTGAATGTAGCTGCCTGGGTGGGTGGCGGAGAAGCGTTAGCTAAGATGGAAAGAGAGCTTGGTCCTTCCATAACTTTGGTTTCTTTTTCCCTGATATGCCCTTGGACTTTTACCTTGGAGACAATATGGTCAGCTGTCGTTTCCTTGGGAGAGGCCTTGATGCCACAGGTGTCGTCTCTTGTTGGGAAAGTACATGTGAATTCTAAAGCAATTGAGGAAGTCACTGCCCAGGCGACAGCAGTTCAAACCTTGGCTTCAGAGATTCAAGATAGAACAGCGGCATTGGAAGGACAAGCTGAGACTTTTGTTACGAATTTTGCCTCACTGAATATGAAATTGGCACAGCTGGAGAAAAAAAGGACCAGCAACCAGGACAAGCCTTCAACAATGGGGAAACATGGTCCATACATTTGGCCTTGCACACAATCCTTGCAGCGGTATGCAGAACCAATTGAAGCCATTTTATCATAGGCAGGAGAACTAATCGATAAAGAGTTACAATAATCCAACTTGCTAAAAATCAGAGCATGAGTAAGGTAATCAGATCCTTTGAAGCAAGACAGTGCCATAAAGAATGAATAACCTTCAAAGCATAAATTAAAAACGCAGTGCATTTTTGTAGCTAGTACCCACATATATGTGTAATATTCTTCTGCGGTATTATAATTATTTCACTTGATGATTTGTTCTTATCGACAGAGATTTTGAGAAAAACAAACACTGCTTTGTGTCATAAAACTAAGCAGATACTGTACATAGTGTATAGTGGAAATGTTGGTCTGCTTGCAGATTTTCCATGGTTACATTATCTTTTAATGCTGGAACATATGCTCATGTTTTACTGTTCTGCCCTCTATCACTGAGCATTGCAAATAATTAACTGTAGAATCAATAACTAAATAATAATAATAATTTGCAGCATATAAGAGCACCTTCTTATTTGGTATCTTGAGACTAAACTTTAGAGACATATAGGGCCCCTTTTACTAGACTGCTAATTTATTGCACTTACATGTGATGTCAAAGCACTTTAAGGGTGAAGCCTCAGCGTTAATTGATGATGGCATGATATGCATGTTCCCAGCTGCTAAGATGTGGCACAGCTGTCTCGAGTTCACCTAACGACTCCATGAAGGAATGATATGGTGAATTTGCGCTATGTGCCATGTTAACTACACTCGCACACTATTTTCCATGCCCACACTCCACCCTTCACCCGCCCACTCTGCACAGTACCATGTAACTGCCAGTAACGTGCATTTTGGCAGAAGGTAGCTGGCATGGCCGCACATTGGCACTCACCGCAGTCAGCTGTCACATGCTAAACTACATTTTATTTTATTTATTTAACAGTTTTTATATACCAAAGCGGTTTACAGTGAACAACAGCACATATCTCTGGAGATTTGTTTTACATATAACAAGGGGTATACAACTTGGAGATAAATATGGGGTTATGTTTAATTGCCGCAATGTTCGGTCCGAATGGCCTTGGGATGAGGGAGCGGGAAGGAGCTCACCTGGCCCGCTCCCTTGCTTCTATGTCGATCGTGAGGGGAGAGAGAAGGATTGCTGCAGCGTACTGGATTTTAGCAGGTTTTAGTAAAAGGGGTCTATGGTTATCTATTAATTTTAGTAACTGATTGGAATGAAACTTTACAAAGATCAGAAATAAAATAACAGCACAGCAGTTCCTCTGCCACTACCTTCTAACACATGGGTCACAAGATTGAGGCTAGACTACCCATGACAAACCTGGGATGCGAAAAAAACCCTTCAGGTTTTCAGAAATTGATTGACTGACAGACTACAGAGGGTGTAATTCACTTCAGAAAAAGAAGAGTGAGCAGTGGAATGCCTAAAGGATTGGTCCTAGGACCAGCACTGATCAATGGCTTTGTAGGTGATATTCCTGAAGGGTTAAAAGGAAAAGCTTGCCTTTTTGCGGATAATACAAAGATTTGCAATAAAATGGACACGACAAGTGCTTTTCAAATTTTCTCTTAAGTAATCCTCCTCCAGGTCCTAGTACACTCTCTGCAGAATATAGTGCTTCTGCTGTTAATATATGCAAAATGTATGCATGTTTCCATGGCAACTACCATGCTTTATAAAATAGGGGCATAAAGACATGCCTCAATCTTATGTGCACCCAGATTTTCACAAACACACATAAAGTTATAATATTGTATAACTTATGTGAATTAATATAGGCTCTATCCCTGTGCACACCCAAACTAAAGGTATGCTCAATAGTATTTAAGTGTGTGCTTAAAGAATAGTGACCTAAAATGCATATGTAAATGCCCATTTGCACTCATAAGTCCTTTAAAATAGAGACTAACATGTGTAACTAGTGCATAACCTTTGCATGTCCCTTATAAAATCAGCCCCATGTTGACTAGGGGTCACCCACCTATCTGTCCCCATGGTTCTACAGAAACCTGGTAATGACAGGACTGATGCAACAGGGAAGTACCTACTAAACCTTATTGTAATTCACCGGTGACTAGAGAGGAGTAAGCTAAATACTAGAGAAATAAAAAATAAAATAAAATAGTAATATAATTTAATACATATTTACATCCTCACATAACCCAATAAAGCTCTAGGCAGATCATAAAGAGTAACAGGCAGCATAGTATATCACATATAGGTTGACAACATTTCCACTACATAGTTAACCAAGAGGAAGAATATTAATTAACATTTCTGAAATAGTCATGTTTTTTAAGGTGTCCCTCTCACATTAGCACCTGGCCATGTCATTAGAAGGAGACACCAGCTGGGCTGGACTGTGTTCTTCAATGAAGACGGTGGGAGGACCAGCTAGTAACAGACCCCAGCAGAGCATCTGTACCTGTGAGAGACTTGTGGTACCTGCCTATGCTACACCTAAGCATGTGCTGTGCCCAATTACCATCAAGAATAATCACCAGCAGGCCAGCCCAACTCTCAGACAAACTAGTCGGCAGTTTCTGGGGGAAGTGGCAAAGAGCTGGGCATTCAAATCTAAATAATAGATTCTGACAGTCAGGGGAGTCATAAGGCTTAAGGTTTGCCTAGGACACAACACCTTAAACCAACTCTGGGGCCAGCCCTGGAACCCACTCTTGAGACAGCCCTACCACCAGTACTCTGGAGCAGCCACTACCAGCTGGATCAGCGGTTCCCAAATGGGGTCACAAAATCCACATTCTCCACCCTGCGGCAACAAAGCCAAGCAGCAAGCCTGCACTGTCATTGAATCGCATGCGGCGAGAGAACAGCATGGCAATGGCTGCTCTGCTTTGCTGCCTGTCTTGACTGTGCTCCAAATTATAAGTTGAATAAATATTAGTGCCAGACCTGCTGCAGATGTTCCTGAGCATCTTTTCTGCCAGACACCGCTACCGCAGCTGTTGCTCCGGATTATTTTTTTAAGGTCCTGCTGGCCCTCGGGGTCACCTTTGCCTGCTGCTGCAACTGCTCAAAAAAAATGTTTAACATCCTGCCAGGATCAGAAATTGGTTGACTGACAGACAACAGACGGTGATGGTAAATGGAACTTACTCGGATGAAAGGAAGGTGAGTAGTGGCGTGCCCCAGGGATTGTTCAATGTAATTGTGAGTGATACTGCTGAATGGAAAAGTCTGACTTTTTGCAGATAACACAAAAATTTGCAACAGAATGGACTCCTCTGAGGAAGTGAATAACATGAGGAAAGATCTATAAAAGCTGGAAGAATGGTCTAATGCAGTGGTTCTCAACTCAGTCCTCAGGGACCTCCAGTCCAGTCAGGTTTTCAGGATATCCACAACGAATATGCATGAGATAAATCTGCATGCACTGCTTCCATTGTGTGCAGATCTATTTTTATTTTATTTATTTAGCTGCATTTATATCCCGCTTTTCACCGGGTCAAAGAGGTTTAACAAAAAAGGGGGAGGGACAATAATCAATTCGACAGAGAAGGGGAGGGGCCATCACCATGAGGTCTATCTCATGCATATTCGTTGTGGATATCCTGAAAACCTGACTGGCCTGGGGATCCCAGAGGACTGGGTTGAGAACCACTGGTCTAATGCTTGGCAGTTACGATTTAATGTGAAGAAGTGCAATGTCATGCAGAATCCAAGAGAACTGTTTGCGATAGGGGGCAAGAGATTGGTGTGCACGGACCAGAAGAAGGACCTCAGAGTAGTTGTTTCTGAGGATCTCAAGGTGGCAAAACAGTGCAATAAGGCGGTGGCAAAAGCCAGAAGGATGCTGGGTTGCATACAGAGAGGAATTACCAGCAGAAAAGAGGCGGTATTAATGCCACTGTATAAGTTGCTGGTGAAGCCTCACTTGGAATATTGTGTTCAGTTTTGGAGACCATATCCCATAAAGGATATAAAAAAGCTTGAAACAGTTCAGAGGAAGGCGACCAAAATGATTTGGAGCCTGAGCTAGAAGATGTATGAGAAGAGACTTGAAGACCTAAATATGTATATGCTAGAGGACAGAAGGGACAGGGGAGATATGAAACAGACCTTTAAATACTTAAAGAGTATTAATGAACAAACAAACCTTTCTAAAAGATGGGGAAGCTGTAAAACTAGAGGACATGAAACTGCAAGAGGGTAAACGGAAAGACAACGTCGGGAAATACTTTTTCACCGAAAGAGTGGTGGATGCTTGGAATGCCCTCCCGATGGAAGAGGTGGGGGCAAATACAGTGACAGAATTCAAAATGGGATGGGACAGACACAGTAGAGCTCTTTATAGAAACAGGATAAATAAAATACTTAACTATTTCTTATATCTCAACAAATAGGGATGACCTCCACAGAGCGGATGGTACATCCCTAAACAAAGGCATAGGGAGGGGTGATGTGCATGGAATGGCAGGTGCGCCTACTCTTGCCACCCTGATGGGCAGACTAGATGGACCAGACTGGTCTTTATCTGCCATCATATACTATTTTACTATGTTACTATTTATCTCAAGGCCTTGTCCATCTCTCCCCCCTCACCACACGGGATTTTTTTAAATCCATTACTGTCAGTGCCTTTTTGTTCTGCTTTGACTGCTCCAAGATTCTAGTTTTGCAGCCCACAAGGCCTTCTTTGCCTGCTGCTGCCATTCCTGTTTTTTTAACCATGTCCGAGGGACTTCTCTACCTGCTAATGACTCTTCTACAGTATGAACAGTACTTTTGCTGTCACTTCAGCCTGCCTCTAGCAGTAGTCAAAAGCCAGCCTCCATACCACCACGCTGCTTTTGCCTCCTCCTGTCAGTTTTGTGGACATTAAAAAGGTGCAGATGATAGGGCTGCAACAGTGTGGAGGGGAGGTGAGTCTGGGGAGGAATGTGATTGAGGGGCCAAAAGTGACCCCCTGCCCAGGCTCATGCCCAATTATGGACAGGAAGTTATGACAATGTTCCGCACAGACGACTTATAAATAAATTGAGCACCCTAGAGATGGACCCTAAAGTGACTGACTGGGTTAGAAATTAGTTAAGTGGGAGGTAACAAAGAGTTCTAATAAATGGAGCTCGCTCTGAGGAGAAGGATGTTACCAGTGGTGTGCCACAGGGATCTGTCCTTGATCCGATTCTTTTTAACATTTTTGTTAGTGATATTGCAGAAGGGCTGCCTCTTTGAGGATGATACCAAAATTTGAAATAGAGTAGATACCCAGGAAGTACTCATTAAATAACATGAGGAGGGATCTAACTAAGCTTGAAGAACGGTCAAGAAATTGGCAGCTGAGATTTCACACTAAAAAATGCAGGGTCATGTATTTGGGCTGCAAAAATCCAAGGGAATGGTACAGTATAGGGGGTGAAGTACTTCTGTTCACAAAAGAAGAGCTGGACCCGGGGGTGATTGTTTCTGATGATCTTAAGGTGGCTAAAGAGGTAGAAAAGGCGATGGTGAAAACCAGAAGGATGCTTGTGTGCATAGGGAGAGGAATGGCCAGCAGGAAGGAGGTGATAGTGCTTCTGTATAAATCTTTGGTGAGACCTCATTTGGAGTATTGTGTGCAATTCTGGAGACCACACCTTCAAAAGGATGGATTTGGTGCAGAGTGTGGCTACCAAAATGGTCAGTGGTCTTCATTATAATACATATGGGGACAGACTAAAAGATCTCAATATGTATAGAGGAAAGGCAGGATAAAGGAGATATGGTAGGGATGTTTAACTACCTCTGTGGGATAAATGCACAGGAAAGCCTCTTTCAATTGAAAGTAAGGGCATAGGATGAAGTTGAAAGGGACTAGACTCAGGAGTATTATGCAGAAATATTTATTTATAGAAAGAGTGTAGATGCATAGAATAGTCTCCCAGTGGAGAATGTAGAAATGAGGACAGAATCTGAATTCAAGAAATCATGGGACAAATACAGCAAATCTCCAAAGGAAAAAAAGGGACTATAGTAGTTAATATGGAAGGGCAGACTGAATAGGCCATATGGTGTTTTTCTGCCTACATGTTTCTATGAGTCTTGAGGAGGGGTGTGATTGAGAGGGCATGAGCTTGGGAAGGATGGCGAGTGTTGATGGCTGAGTTTAGGCTGGGGATGGGTGTGACTGAGGGGACAGGAGCCTGAACAGGGTGATAGGTATGGATGGAGCAGTGAGTCTGGGGATGGGTGTAATTGAATGGGGCATGATTCTCAGCAGTGTGGTAGGTGTGGAGGAAGCAGTGAGTCTGGGGAGAGTGGGGGGGGGGGGTCATAGAATCTGGAGATGGGTGTTGGAATGAGTGTGGAGGAAGTAGAGTCAGGAGATGGGTGTGGCATCAGCCTCAGCAAGATGGTGAGAGTGAATAGGGAGAGGTGAGTCTAGGTCAGAAGTATGGTATGATTGAGAGCCTGGACAGGTTGGTAAGTGTGAAGGAGTAAATTTGGGGAAAGGGGGTGATTGAGGAGGCACCTACCCACACATACACTATCCCCTGGTCACTTAGACTCTGCACACACCCATACCACCCTCAGTCATCTGGCCTTTGTACCCACACACACTGAAATTTTTCCAAGTTCACCCTTGTCAAACTGAGATTTGAGGTGCAATATAAACTACACTGCAAATGTTTGTGAATTTGTGTTGCAACTTCCAAGCCCAAGTGTCTCAGGCATGGTGAGTACATCAGATAGAGTTGGGAGTCATCCCAGAGGACTGGAGGAAGGCACATGAGGTCCCTTTACACAAAAGCGGGAGTAAGGATGAAGTTGAAAACTATAGGCCAGTTAGTCTAACCTCAGTTATGAGTAAATTAAACAGAGGATAGTGAGGTTTCTGGAGTCCACAGGATTGCAAGATTCTGATTGATTTCTTTCACTGGGTGACCAGGGAGTTGAATCGAGGGAGAATCCTAGATGTGGTGTACTTAGATTTCAGTAAAGCCTTTGACACCGTTCAGCACAGGCGACTTATAAACAAATTGAGCAACCTAGGGATGGAGCTTAAAGTGACTGACTGGGTTAGAAATCGGTTGAGTAGGAGGAGACACAGGTGAGTGGAGCTCACTCTGAGGATAAAGATGTTACCAGTGGTGTGCCACAGGGATCTGTCCTTGGTCCGATTCTTTTTAACATCTTTGTTAGTGATATTGCAGAAGGGCTGTCAGTAAGGTTTGCCTCTTTGCGGATGATACCAAAATCTACAATACAGTAGACACTCAGGCAGGAGTAGGTAACATGAGGAGGGATTTAGCTAAGCTTGAAGAATGGTCAAAAATTTGGCAGCTGAGGTTTAATGCTAAAAAATGCAGGGTCATGCATTTGGGCTGCAAAAATCCAAGGGAGCCATAAAGAATAGCAGGCAAAATACTTCTGTCCATGAAAGAAGAGCAGGACCTGGGTGTGATTGGATGCATAGGCAGAGGATTAGCCAGCAAGAAAAAGGAGGTAATAGTGTTTCTGTATAAGTCTTGGTGCAACCTCATTTGGAGTGTTGTGTGCAATTCTGGAGACCACACCTTCAACAGAATGGTGCAAAGAGTTGTTACTAAAATGGTTAGTGGTCTTTTCTTTTTTATTCCTAGGGTCCTCCCTTCCAACCGATTAACGTCTTGTAGGCAGGGTTCACCTACAAAGCATCCCCAATTGTCACCAATATTGCCTGGGCACATGGGAGCCATACACCAGGAAAAATAAAAACTCAGATCACAGTCACTTGTCAGCAAAACTCCTTTATTTGGTACAAGCAAAAAGCTGTAAGCGCAGATACACAAGTGTCTGTCTCCAAGATCTGAGTGCAGGCAACGTTCTCTGCCCCCACAACGGTGAGAGAGAAGGCTGCCCCCGAAGCTTTATAGTTGCTTTCTTATATACCCTCTGTAGCAAATTTCCAGCAACTTCTGCACAAAGTCTTATTCCGTGTACAAAACCTGCTATGCTATCTGCAAAAGGTTGCAAAGCCGTCTGCAAAAACTTAGAGCTGTCTGCAAAAGTTTGCAAAGGCTCTTTCCCTGGGATCCTCCTCTAGTTATCAGGTCGTTTGCAGCTCATGTTCCAAGGTCTGCTTATCTGCTCTGCTGACCACAGCCCTCTCTGCTTCTTCCTGTGTTCCGTACATGTTTTCCATCTTCTGGCACTGCTTGTAATCTTCAAGGCTCAGAGTATGTGTGTTCTTTGTTTCTAGCTTGGCCTGTATTTTTCTTGTCTGGGCCCAAACTCTGCACAGTCCTGTCCAAAGTATGGTTACCCAGACTCTTTCATACCTCCTTAACCTTGCCTTTTCAATGGTGACACCGCAAGTGAGAACCACTCCACCAGAGGGATTCGAAGCGGACCCTGAAGCAACAAGATCTCTATCCTACACTGCTCCTTGTCTGTTCCTCTAGTGAGCCCAGCAGCTAGGTTCACTACATCCTCTTGCTGCATGGAGACTGGACACACTGGGGAATGATGGGAGAAGACCAACAGGATATATCCAGTGATATCACGAATTGACTTGTCCAGTCTCCATGCTGCAGGAGGAGGTGCACTACCCAGAGGTGGAGGACTGAACTGGAGGAACGATAAGGAATGCCCCTTTCCCACTAAACTTAATTGGTCTAGCTATAGGTGGATATGTGCTCATTCCAAATAACAACTTTCTATATATGTCCTGATTAGCATTAAATATTTAAGATAACTAAAGTCCTTATGACATGAAAATTATTCTTTCAAAACATGTTATAACAACAATCTCAATAGGAAGAGGTATCCCCCAGACGTATCTAGAGTCTAAACGCTAAGTGTTTAGGAAGGGCAATAAGTTTATAACAAATTGGGCACTAGTAATATCAGGTAAGGGAGCACTTTCCATAACTTCAGAAGTACCTGAGCTGGAAAGAAACTAATTTGAATCTGCTATATAAGGAAAGTCACAATACTGAAATGATTACTTAAACTAAGGGGATTTTAAGACTTAGGTTACACTGGTCAACATTGAAATCGTTAGTGACTTTAAAAGGCCCTAATCTGTAGTATCTTGGTGAGCTGAACACGAATATAACATTAAAAAAAAATTATTGGCTCTCATTTTGAAGATATTGCATGTAGTTCATTTTTGACGTTTCACCGTATAAATGTATCCAGTTGGACATCAACAACATCCCAAATAAGCCTTGAATGATGTAATATTGCATCACATTGCATAATACCAGCATGCACACATCATCCAGAGTTGATTGCATCATTTTCTGATGCAATGCAATACTACTGCCAGACGGCTGCTGAAGCCATCTGACATCAGCAGTGTACTATACGCAGTCGGAAAGGAAAGTAATCTGGTATTCTGTTCCGATATTGAAAGCCTCATGAATGCCTTAAAAATCACTCATGACCCACAAGACTGGAGACTATTTATAGACTCTTCGAAACTGAGTCTGAAGGCTGTGCTTTTGAACAATGGAACCCGTCTTCCATCTATTCCAGTAGCGCATGCCATCCACATGAAAGACAAAACATGTAGAAAGCCAGGGAGTCAGCAATCAAAACCTCAAAAATCATTCATAAAGTCCAAAAAATACAATAATGATAAACATCTTTTATTGTCGGGATCCGCGGACTGGAATCGGAGAGAGGTGGGAACTCCCCGCTCGATGTCGGCAGCGGCCTTTTATTTATATTTTCAAAAAACCAAAAATAACAGTAGTGTAAGTCACTTATCTGATAGGAAATCAAGAGGGCAGCATAAAATCCAAGCAGCGACATGCATGTTTCGAGCCAGGAGAGGCTCTGTATCAAGCTGTTTTCCAAAATGTACGCGCCCTAGAGAACGCTGAAAACACCCGGCCATTTAAATACCCCAAAAAAACCTTTGAATGGCTGCCGAAAAATGCGTCATCAATACGTCAGAATAGACGTCACATTTTTCGGCAGCCATTCAAAGTTTTTTTGGGGTATTTAAATGGCCGGGTGTTTTCAGCGTTCTCTAGGGCGCGTACATTTTGGAAAACAGCTTGATACAGAGCCTCTCCTGGCTCGAAACATGCATGTCGCTGCTTGGATTTTATGCTGCCCTCTTGATTTCCTATCAGATAAGTGACTTACACTACTGTTATTTTTGTTTTTTTGAAAATATAAATAAAAGGCCTCTGCCGACATCGAGCGGGGAGTTCCCACCTCTCGCCGACTCCAGTCCGCAGATCCCGACAATAAAAGATGTTTATCATTATTGTATTTTTTGGACTTTATGAATGATTTTTGAGGTTTTGATTGCTGACTCCCTGGCTTTCTACATGTTTTGACTTTGGGATATTGTTGCTGTTTTGGGTCATCACATTTTCGAAGGTTTTCGCCTTTATCCACATGAAAGAGACATACGATAACTTAAAGCATCTACTGACTTCCACTCCTTTTGCACTCAGTTTAAGTTACTTACTCTAATTCACAGGGCTCTTCACACTAGTACTCCACAATACCTGGCATACCTTATTACATTCCACACTTCCAGACACACTCCCCGCTCCTTCCACCTTAACCGCCTTAATCTCCCTTCCCCCTGCCTCGCTCACCTTCAATCCACCCGCTCCTCTGCTTTCTTTTTCATCGGCCCCGCACTCTGGAATTCACTCCCCACCTCCCTCCGGTTAGAACCCCATCACACCACTTTCAAGCAAGACCTAAAAACCCACCTCTTTTCCTTGGCCTATGACCTTCCCTCCCCTCTTGTCTGATCCTGTCCCCTACGTATAGTCCTGTATCCTTTCTCTCGTTCTATTATATCAACAATTGTAACTTCCTTTCCTCCTTTCTGGCCCTCTGCCTGTTTCTAATTGTTTGTGAATTGTAAACCGCTCTGATTGATAAAGTAGGGCAGTACATTAAATAAACATAAACAAACAGCTGGCACCTCTGTGGTGACTTGAAGGTAGTTGCCCTTTTAATGGGACTGCAGCAGGGATATATAAAATACATGTGTTTCTTATGTGAGTGGGATAGCCGAGCAAGGGATTGGCACTACTTACGGAAGGAATGGAATCGCAGACAAAATGTAACAGTTGGAGAGAAGAATATCCAGCACCCAGCTCTGGTTGAGGCTCACAAAATCCTGCTACCACCCCTTCACATCAAACTAGGTTTGATGAAAAACTTTGTGAAAGCCATGGACCGTACTTCGCCAGCTTTCCGATACCTACATGAAAAATTCCCTCGACTCAGCGAAGCAAAGATTAAAGAGGGAGTTTGAGAGCTCTTCAAAGATGACCGGTTCAACAACTTGCTGCAGGGTGATGCGAAACAAGCATGGAATGCTTTTCGCCTAGTGTCAAACTTTCTCGGGAATGTTAGGGCAGAAAACTACAAGGAACTAGTAGAAGACATGCTGATGCAGTATCAGAAACTTGGCTGCAATATGTCTCTAAAATGGAAATTACACTAACCTGGTAATTGTAGTTCCTGGAGGGTCAAGTTTAGTCCTCCACAATCGGGTAGTGCCCCTCCTCCTGCAGCCTGGAGACTGGACCAATCAAGTCTTCTGTAGTATATATGCAGGCGGAGCTCCCAGAAGCCCCCAGTGTACTAGTAACAAAGCATACTTAACGAAGCAACACATTAGATTAATATACAAAATGACATAAGTAAAGAACAATTTGTACCCCCCAATAAATATCCAACCCCCTCCCCAAACGAGGAAGTCAGAACACTGCATTGCGCCGGTACCGACGCCCCGGCAAGCAAAACACAGCTCACCATCAGAAATCTCAGGAGCTGACTGAACACCTGAGAAAAGGAAGAGCCATAGCAAAAAACGCGGCTGTAAAGAAAAAAAGGTCCGAACGGAAAAGAGGAACCATCTTATGATCAACCGTTTGGAAAAGCGCGCCGCATTATTATAGCAGATAGTCGGGAGGGAAGGAGGACTAAACTGGACCCTCCAGGAACTACAATTACCAGGTTAGTGTAATTTCCATTTCCTGTTCGGTAATCCAGTTTAGTCCTCCACAATCGGGATGTAACAGAGCAGTCAAGACCGGGCGGGACCTTGCCATCCGGCGTGCAGAACCGCCGAACCAAAACAGGAATCCCGAGCCGCTGACACATCTAAGCGATAGTGTTTACTGAAAGCATGCAGAGACGACCAAGTGGCCGCCTTACAGATATCTGCTGGCGGAACTAGGCTATACTCCGCCCAAGAGGTCGCCTGAGCCCTAGTGGAATGAGCCCGTAGCCCCTCCGGAACAGACCGCTGCTGCAACAGATACGCAGACGCGATCGCTTCCTTGAGCCATCTTGCAATGGAGGCTTTAGCCGCCGCTTCCCCTTTACGTGCACCCCCGAAGAGCACGAAAAGACGGTCAGTTTTTCGAAAAGTCTCGGTAGCCTTCAGATAGCGACGAAGCGTACGACCCACATCGAGCCGGTGAAGACCTTTGTCCGCCGGCCCGACAGAGTGCGAAGAAAGCACCGGAAGGAACACTGCCTGATTCATGTGAAAAGGAGACACTACCTTTGGCAAAAAGGAAGGGACCGGACGGAGGACGATTCGATCCGCGGAAAAAGACAAAAAAGGTTCTCGGCAGGACAATGCATGCAGATCAGAAATGCGCCGTGCCGAACAGATGGCTACAAGAAAAACTGTCTTCAGCGTGAGATCTTTCAGGGACGCCCTACTCAGGGGCTCAAAAGGTTCACGAACCAGGGCCCGCAGCACTAAATTCAAGTCCCACGGAGGAACGAAAATCCTGCGGGAGGGCCGCAAATGAAAAACAGCCGTAAGGAAACGACGTACATCCGGATGAGCCCCGAGAAGACGGCCCAAAACCTTGCCTCGATAACACGAGATAGCCGCCAACTGGACTTTCAGGGAACTAGCCGCAAGGCCCTTATCGAAACCATCCTGAAGAAAACTTAAAACGACGGGCACGGAAACCGTCGCCGCCCGGACTCCCCGCCGGGAGCACCAGTCCTCAAAGATCCTCCAAATCCGAACGTAAGTAAGAGAAGTGGACGTTTTCCTCGCCCGCAGAAGGGTAGAAATCACCGCGGGGGAGTAGCCCTTCTTTTTCAGCCGAGCCCTCTCAATGGCCAAACCGTAAGCGAGAATCGATCCACTTGGGGCATCCGCAAGGGACCCTGAAGAAGATCCGGCAGCGCGGGCAGGAGCCATGGAACGCCGTCGCGCAGCCGGACCAGATCGGCATACCAGGGCCTCCGGGGCCAATCCGGGGCCACCATTAACACTCGACCCCGATGGCTCTCGATGCGTTGCACGACCCGGCCGATCAGAGCCCACGGAGGAAAGACATAAAGAAGACCGGACGTTGGCCACGGCTGAATGAGAGCGTCGATTCCCTCGGACATGCGCTCCCTTCGTCTGCTGAAGAAGCGCCCTGTCTTGGCCGATTGAAATGTCGCCATGAGATCCATGATGGGCGGACCCCACCGCCGGACTATTTGCGCGTAAACCTGTGGGTTGAGCTCCCACTCTCCGGGGTCTACCCGCACTCTGCTGAGAAAATCTGCCTGGACATTGTCTGCGCCTGCAATGTGTGCTGCCGAGATTGCCGGAAGACGAGTCTGCACCCAATTGAACAAGGCCATCGCTTCTGCTTCCAAGGACACGCTGCTGGTGCCCCCTTGGCGATTGATGTAAGCTACTGTGGTCGCATTGTCCGACAGGACTCGCACCGGTCGGCCGAGGACTAGAGTCTCCAGGGCCAACAGGGCTAGCCGTACTGCCCGTAATTCGAGACGGTTGATCGACCAAGAAGCCTCCCGGGGAGACCATTCCCCCTGAGCGAAGCGGGTCTCGCAGTGAGCCCCCCAGCCGGTTAAGCTCGCATCCGTTGTGAACGGAACCCAAAGTGCAGGTTCCAAGGGAATCCCCCGCGTCAGGTTCTCGGAGGAGAGCCACCACCGTAGTGATCGGCGAACCGCCCTTGGGCAAGGCAATCTCTTGTTCAATGAGTCGAACTGGTTGGACCAACGGCGCAGAAGAGCACTCTGCAGCGGACGCATGTGGAAGCGCGCCCAAGGCACCACCTCCAAGGTCGCTGCCATCGTTCCGAGGAGCCGCAGGTACCACCACGCCGACGGAGCGGGCATCCCTCGGAAGAGTCGGACAAGAGCCCGCAACGCCAGAAAGCGGCGCTCCGGAAGGCACACCAAGCCCCGTGCTGTGTCGAAGCGAACCCCCAGGTACTCGAGATCCTGCGTCGGACACAGACAACTCTTGCATTCGTTCACCACCCAGCCGAGGGACCGCAGCAGAGCCACCACCCTGCTCGTGACTTGCCCACACTCCCGACTGGACTTTGCTCGAATCAACCAGTCGTCGAGATACGGATGGACCAGGATGCCCTCCTTGCGCAAGGCCGCCGCGACGACAACCATTACCTTTGTGAAGGTGCGGGGAGCCGTGGCGAGTCCGAACGGCATGGCCCGGAATTGGAAGTGGCCCCACGGAAGCGCGAAGCGGAGAAACCATTGATGAGAGGGCCGGATGGGAATGTGTAAATAGGCCTCGGTGAGATCGAGGGACGTCAAAAACTCCCCCTGACGCACAGCTACGATGACTGACCGCAGGGTCTCCATACGGAAGTGCGGCACTCTGAGAGCGCGATTCACGCCTTTGAGATCCAAGATCGGACGAAGAGAGCCGCCCTTTTTGGGAACCACAAAATAGATGGAGTAGCGACCTGCGCCTCTTTCCAAAGGAGGAACCAGAACCACTGCCCCCAGTGAAAACAGCCGATCCAGGGTCACGCGGATGTCCCGCGTCCTTTGAGCTCCCTTGCTGGGTGACAGAACAAAGGAATCTGGAAGTGGGTACGCAAACTCCAGGGCATAACCTTCTTCTATAATCTGCAGCACCCACCGATCTGACGTAATTTGGGCCCAAGAAGGAAGAAAGTCGCGCAAACGACCCCCGATAACCGGGCCTCCCTCTAGAGCCCGCCTCGTTTCATTGTGGCTTGCGATTAAAGGAAGAGGCCGAGGAAGAGGCGGCTCCGGAGAAGCCTCTTCCCGCTCCCCTGAAACCACGAAATCCTTGATGACGGGTTCCAAAACGACCTCGCTGCGATGTCCACAGTCGGGAGGAACGAAACCTGCGAAAATCCCGAAACTGACCGCGCGCCGAGGTGGACGATCTACTGAGCTTAGGCTTATCTTCCGGAAGCCGTCCACCCTTAGACTCACCAAGATCCTTCACCAACTTATCGAGAGCCTCACCAAATAACAATCTGCCCTTAAAGGGCAGCTTACTGAGGCGAGACTTGGAAGAACCGTCAGCCGCCCAGTTGTGCAACCAGATGGACCGGCGCGCCGCTACCACGGAGGCCATACTATTCGCTAAGGAGCGGATTAAATCATAAAACAGATCCGCCAAGTAGGCCGATCCCGACTCCATGCGGGTAACGTCCAGCAGACCCTGTTGGTCTAGACCGGAACCCGAGCGCAGATGCTGTGACCACCGCAAACAAGCCCGAGCTACCCACGCCCCACAAATAGAGGCTTGCAAAGACAAGGCATTGGTGTCGAAGGCTTGCTTCAACAAATTATCAACCTTCTTGTCCTGAACATTCTTCAGGGCCGCAGCCCCTTCAACCGGGATGGTGGTTTTCTTGGTCACTGCCGAAACTGCAGCATCCACTCGTGGAGACTTAAACAAGTCCCTGTCCTTGTCGGCAAGGGGGTAAAGACGATTCATGGTCCGAATCCCTTTCAAACCGGATTCCGGCTGCTCCCACTCCGCATGGATCATCTGCTCAACCACGCGGTGCACGGGGAAAACTACCTGGGCATCCCTGACCGCCTGAATGAGAGGATCCTCAAGACCCTCCTCCTCCAGGGGCCGCTCCGCAGATAGGTTAAGCGCTTGCAGAGACTCCGTGACCAAAGGGATCAGCTCGTCCCTTCGAAACACCCGAATGATCCGAGCCTGATCTTCCGGCTCAGGGATCTCCCCGTCCTCTAGCTCCTCAGCCTCAGTCTCCGGATCACCCTCCGCCTCGGAATCCGGGAGACCAAGGGTGACCTGATCCTGGTCCACCAACTTGAGCCGCTTGACCGCGGGCTGGGAAGACCGCTGAACCTCCCCTGCGGGTCCTGAGGGGAGAGAGGCGGGCCAAGCCTCCGGCAACTGACCGGACCGGCTCAAGCGGAAAGCCTGATGCATGAGGAGAACGAAATCAGGGGAAAAGTCCATTGGCGGCGCTACTATAGCCGCATGTTGGAGCTCAGGTACCGAATCATTGGACGGTGGGACCGATCCAGAAGGGGGGATGCTCGTTGAAGGGACACTGTCCCCCAAAAGAGAAGTGTCCCCGGGGATAAGCTGTTCCTTAACTTCAATAGGACGCTCCAGGTCTGAAGAAACTGAAGCACAGCCCCTGCAGATGCCAGAGTCAGTCACTGCACCTCTGCGGGACCCACAAATCATGCATTGGGGTTTGGCAGCCATGCTAAAGCAACCTCCGCCCAGCGGGAAAGAAGGGAACAGAAACAGGGAAGCCCACACCAAAGGGACCAACCCTATGCAAATCAGTACAGACTTAAATTTAAAACGTTTTTTGTTTTTTTTTACAGAAAATAAAACACTCCCCAGAATCCCAGGGGTGCCCTGAGCAAAATCGCCAGCATAAGAAACCCCAAAAATGCCAGGGGAACCCGTGCACAAGTGTTAAAAAATGCCCCTAAAAAGCACTCTTTAGAAATTCAAAATGGCCGCCGCACTTTTTCACCCGCGGTAAAAAACGGCGCAAAAATACAAAGGCAACCAAATAACATGGAAAAGAAAGAAAACGACCCTCAAATACAGGGCAAGCAAAAAAATTCAGGAAAAAATGTAAATCGTGAGGCCGGGGAGCTGACAGACCCTCTGACAAATCAAACAGGAGGGAGCAGCAGTGCCCGAGAAAGGTAAGGAAATGAAAACTCCTACCAGCTCAGGAAACAGCCAGGAACTCAGCCAGCTTCTCCAGGTAACAGACAATGCTGTAGCAGGTATGGCTCTTCCCCGTACAGCCTAGGGGAGAGCTCAACCCAGGCTTCAGAAATCCCCAGGCAGGAAGGCAGGAGCCCAATGCAGGTCTGGCTTCCCCCAGGATATCCCCTGTGGTAATGGATTTTTTTTTTTTTTTTTAAAGATACAGCTACCTAGCAAAGAAATGGTAAATAAAGGACCAAAAACAAAACCCCAAAAGAACTAACTAACTAGTGTTGCTCCTTCAAGTGTCACTTAGTGTGCCCAGAAAGGGCACAGCAGTCCTCAAGCTGCAAGGAGACTGGACACACTGGGGGCTTCTGGGAGCTCCGCCTGCATATATACTACAGAAGACTTGATTGGTCCAGTCTCCAGGAGGAGGGGCACTACCTGATTGTGGAGGACTAAACTGGATTACCGAACAGGAAGATCCATTTCCTTGATTCCCATCTCGATTTCTTTCCTGACAACTGTGGTATGGTTAGTGATGAACAGGACGAACTTTTTCACCAGGATATTGCAACGATGGAGCAAAGATACCAGGGAAAATGGTCCGCTACAATGCTGGCTGACTACTGCTGGCCACTCCCCAGAGAAGCTCCCGAACAGCTGTACAAGAGACAGGCGAAAAAAATCTAAGAAGTAATCTTATGTTTTTTTACAGGCATTAACCAAAGGCCTATTATATTTACTACTGACATGCATTTCCTGATGTAAACATAAATTCTTGTAGATTACAAAAAAACTAGAGCCAACTTTGCAATTTCACTGTCATATTCGTGTTCAGCATATAAAAATTGATAAGAAATGACTATTTTTATTTCAGTAACATGACTTTTGTAAAAATTTGTTGACCAGTATTATCTTAGTGGAAATGTTGCTATTTTGAAGAAAATTCTCTCTGTAGAGACTTAAGTACAAGTAAGCTTCATTGGCACACTTGTAAATAGTTATAAACCTAGGCTACTGGTTAAAATTAAAATTGTAATTATAAACATATTTTTTATTTCCATTAACTTTGAACCCCCAGCTTGATTGAGTGTCCCGTATTTGAACTTAGAAAAGACGGTCAGGTAATTTCAGAGGTAGTTTAGGGCCCTCTCGCAAGATTAGGGTTTGCCTGCCGCGGCTCCTATTTGCTATTTATGAACAAGAGCTATCAGGAGACGAGCCCCGAGAGCGGTCGTCCTCCCACCCTCCTTCCTGCAGTCACGCGCGAACTGGCAAACGCGTGCCCAACAAAGAAGCCCCATTGAATACGTGACTACACTCACTGCAGCCTCATCACCGACACAGGCAGAAGAAGCGGCCATGAGATTGTAGCCCCACCCATTCAGCTAGCGACGATGACGACTCGAGCGGTTCACAGGAAAGAAGGCGGAGACTGAGGGCGGGGTTTCCAGTCAAGAAGGAGGAGTTGTGAGAAAGTGGGCGGAGCCTGGTTGTGGCTTGCTAGTAGGGCAGTGACGGGAGTCACTGACTAGAGCTATAGGGCTCTTGCTCCGGACATGGTAATAAACTGAAGCCTGTGTGACGTTTCTGGGGATTTCTCTACTCCAGCCTCCTGGTTCTTCCCTGCCTTTTGCTCCCGTTAACCGTGTTTCTGATGTTATTGGAAGAGGCGTGGATAGAAAGTTGCACAAGTAAGGCTGTGTTGTGTTTTTGTACCCGGGGAGCTGCTCTTCTCTCGTTTTGCTCCTTCTGCTCTTGTTCAGGCTTTCTTCGGGACCAGACCTACGACTTTCCTGGCTTGGGGCGCCCATGTCCGGCAGTGTCGCAACTTAAAAGCTGGCTGTTTTGTGTTGGTGGATTCCAGACTCTGCCTAGTCTGTAAGAAATGTGGCTCTTTATTCAGTGAAACACAAACGCCGGCTCTTGTTTTAATTTGTGACTGCTGCGAAGAATAGGTGAGTTTGTATGCGTAGTGTATGGTCTGTATGGTTGTTTGCCCTGTACTGATGGGGGGAGCATGGTGGCAGAACCTGTTTTAGCTTATAAAACGCAGGTGCAGAAAAGGAGAAGGACGGCGAAAGGTGGAGGAGCTTTGTGATGCTGATGACTTTGAAAGTCTCTGGCGTACTTAGTCTGAGCCAGTTGAACCGTGTTTTGGGCTGAAGTTTTATCATATGTTGCCGTCGTGGGTTGCACCACTTCTGGTTATTCTATAGGCTTTATGATATAAGCAATTGCCTTAGGTCTACAGGGAAACTGTTTTAGATGCTTTGTACACCCCCCCCCCCCCCCCCCAATTAACCTTTGGGTCTCCCCTACTCAGAGATTTTGTTTTTATCAAGTTTACAGTCAAGAAAAGACCCGATTAACCAGTAATCCGGCAAAAATACACTCACAAATTATCACAGAAATAATTCCATAATCCTTTAATCCATAAGTTTTAGAGAGCTAAGCACTGAAAAAAGCCTCCCCGGTCATTACACTCAACAATCGTGATTGGAACACCATCTCTCCCAGAACAATCCTGTAAAAACATATAAGTGCTTGTTTACTAAAGTGTGCTACGTTTTTGCCCTTACTGCATGCAAATATTTGTATGCTGTATGCTAACCATGGCCAGCTTGCCCACTAGGCAGCCGCATAGGGTGGCGGCAGTGGCAGACACGACTGGCCACCCCGTCTCCCCAACAAGCTATCACAGATTTCGTTGGGAGGGGGAGGCAGGCAGTGGCAGCAGTAGTATTTCCAAAAGCTGCTGCTTTTTTACTACCGCTTTCAGCACACATGGCCTGCTGTGGGCAAGAAAGACATGGCCTTCCATGGGTAAGAAAGCTGTGGCAAAAAGCCACTGCTTTTTGAAATAGTGCCACTACCCGCCTCCCCTCCCAAGACCGAATCTGTGGCAGCTTGGGGGGGTGGCGGCGCCGGGGTTTCTACCTAGGGCAGCAGAAACCCTTGGGCAGGCCCTGATGTTAACTGTTGGAGGTTTGCCTGGCATGTTCCTCTGCAGTTACTGCACTGAAAAGTATCTCGCTGCACTATAACTCTATTTGTAGTTAATGCAGGTGAACTCAATGCTACCTATTTTGGTGGTAAGTATATACCCCTGCTAACTACAACATTGACAATGTAATTACCGCCGCTCTGACTGCAGCATGCAGTCAGTACCCAGTTTCTGGCCCTAACCTGCCGATCCCCCACTGATGGCACACTAAGCAGTTAATGAAGGATTTTTATGGCACTGGCTGTATTAGCATGCAGCACAGTCCCATGCAGAAGCACACTTAAGTAACCATGCCCCGTAATCGGGCACATTTAGAAAAGTCATTTTTAAAACTTCTAAATAAATAAGAGAAATACAAGGATCATCCAATGTGGTGTACAAATAAAACATTAGGGATATTCGGGCCAAAAAATGTTATTCTTTTGTTTGGATTTTTTTTTTTCCATTTTTAAAAAAAAATTGTGGACCCTATTGCCCAATAATATACACTTATTGCGCATGCTGTGGTCAGGGCTGGTCCAAGGGTTTCTGCCGTCTTAGGGAGAAGCCCTGGCTGTGCCACCCTCCATGCGCTGAGCCCTCCCCTGTGTGCTGAGGCATACTGCCCTCCCTGTAGTGAGTCATGCCATCGCCCCTGGCTGTTGCTGATTTTGGCATCTGGAGTGGTTCAGCAGCAGTGGCAGGCCGTGTACTTCGGCATACATGGCCTGCTGCTTCTGACCCCCTCTGATACAACTTTGGGGGGTCAGAAGCGGCAGGTCATGTGTTGAATCGCATGGCCTGCTGTGGGCCACTGTCACCGAGCCGACCCTGCCGCCAGAATCGGTCACTGCAGCTCAGCACAAGGGGAGGGGGGTGACAGCCCATGTGTGCTGCGCAGAGGTCTGTCAGCTAGTGGACAGGCTAGCCCTAGCTATGGTGGTGCATTAGTGTACCTATTGCGTTATTGGGCGCACTATTTCCACTTTTGTTTCAAAATGAACCACATCCTAACACTCATACAAATCCAGACAAAGTTATTGTGTTCTTTTAATTCCATCCCCCAACCTTGTAGAAAGCTCTCCCACACCTCAGTTACAACTCTGTTACATATATTCCAAAGGTTGAGTGTAATATGTTCTTTGTAAATTAGTTATCTGTAAATCACGTTGACTCCAAGGAAATAAGTCTATAAAAATGGTTAAATAAATAAATAACATAGAATACAAAGCATAAAATCATCTCGGATTAACCCCCCCCCCCCCCACACACAATTGAGCAGAACTTTCCTTTCTAAATATTAAATTTTTATTTATGTATACATAATAAGGGCTTAGGAATGGACAGATAAAGGGATACCAGAATCCCCAATATGTAATTGAAGATGGATGAATTTCTTGATATAGAATGTGTTTAGAAGTTTAGCTTTTCACCTACTTCCTCTTGAATAGGATGTCATGATCATGAGTTCTGTGTAACCGTCTTTAAAATAGATGGAACAGTGTTAACGCAAGCATAAAGAGTAAACATAGGCTATTAACTGTGCAAGCATAAAGTTCATTGTACAGTCAATGCTGACACAACATAATTTTTGCAACTTTGCAATTATAAATAATTTTGTCATAATCAAGTAAATTTCATCTAATACACTGTAATCAGATCTTGCTTTGTAAAAAGAACTTTGGTGACACCTTGCGTTATTTCACGGCTATAATAAATGACTGTTACTTCCCCTTTTTCTCTAATAAAAGGAGCTTTTTAGGAGGAGGAATTTGAATTCAGTAAGCGTGGAATTATGCATGTCCATAGACCCGTTTATTGTCTTCCCTCTGAGCTCAAAGAAAGTAACACTTGTGTGTGATTGTGTTCTGTATTACTCTCTGCCTGTTTCTCACTGCTTGAGGACCAGAGACCTAAAGAGCCATGGTATTGTGGCCAGATCACGGAGTTTTCTTCAAGGGCAATTTCCTAAAGCCATTCTTGTGCAAAGGGTCTGTTTTGAAAATGTTCAGCCCTGTGCAGGTAAAATACTGACTGATGGTTAGGACCTTTTTGTTTTGCTTTGACTGTATGTGTGTCTTGCAACCCCTGGAAACTGTCACACTAGGTGATCACCTAGTTTGCCTAATAGTTAAGTCAGTTCTGCCTGGGTCTCTGGCATCTCAGGTGAAGCTGGCTGTCTCTCGAGGCACAGAGCTGAGTAACCATTAGGCACCACAGGCAGTTGCCTATGGCAACAGCTTCTGGGGGGCGGAGCAAGGTACTCAAAGCTAAACAGATTCTGTCATTCTGATAGCTAGGGGGGTGGGTGGGCATAAAGGCTTTAGGCTTGCCTCGGGCACCAACCCTTGGGCCAGCCCTGCTAATGCAGAACTTCAGGTTGCTTGGCAACATGAAAGGGTCCATTCACCCTTTCTGATGTTGATCCTGAATTTGTGCCCCAGAAAAGTTTTGCTTCTAACTTTTGAAGCCTTCAAGACAGAGGGAAGAGTGGGGAGATGCTGACCTCCTTGGTGGGGGGAAAGGGGGTGGAGTGGGCTAGGGGAAAGAGGAAGCTGGATGGGGTGGGGGCAGTAGGGAAGGGCAGATGCTGAACAGTGAGGAGGGGAGGCTGGCTCAGTGTTCACCTAGGGTGTCAGATACCCTTGGGCTGGCTTTGGAATTAGGGAAGGGGCATCATCAACATTCCTGCCCAGCATGCCGCTTTCACCAGAGCCAGCCCTGAGGTAATTGAATCTCTCTTCTCTTTAGGTGCCTAAATCTCCTGTGGTGTATCTTTTTCAGTACAGACCAGCACCATTTTGGTAGCCTTTTTCTGGACGGTCTGCAGCCCATCTGTATCTTTTGGCGATATGGTCCCCAGAATGAGCACAGTCTTCTAGGTGTGCTGTTAGTACTGTATACCCACCCTTTTATCTGCTGCTTATGCCTCTCTGTCTCCCTAATAAAGGGCTCAACAAAATCCAGGTAGCAGGTTGCCATAACTACTAAAAATGTATATCCGGTGCCTGAGATTTTGCCCCCACCCCAGCTTGCTTTCTTTTCTCTGGCTGCAACTGCTGTTTGAGCAGGAACTGTCTCCTCCCTACACGGTGCAGTTCTCTGTGAGTCTGAGCCATGCTGTGCATGAACTCTCATATTGGCCTCGTAAGACTTGAGAACAATAGGACCATTCCTTTAGGCCATGGTTCAGACTCGCAGAGAGCCCTGCACTGTGCAAGGAGGAGGCAGTTCTGCTCAAAGACTAGGCTTGAAACAATGTACTTTCTGTTTTATGCGAGAAACGGAAAGTACCTCATTTCATGTTACAAACCTTCCAGTTGCTGAGGCGGAGGAGCTGGGACTGGAGGGTGCTAGCTGATGCTAGTGTTTGGAAGGAGCTGGAGGCTGCTGCGTGGTGCTAGGATTTGGGAGAAGGGGGGCTGGAGGCTGATGCTTGGACTAGAGATGTAGAAAGTGGGGATGGTGGATGATTTGGTTTGGTTTGGTTTGCTGGAGCAGGGATAATGATTGGTGGCAGGGGCGGCCCAAGGGGGGTGCGGGGCCATGTGCGGAGATTAATTGTGGGGCCTCATTTGCATAGGGAGCCTCATTTGCATAAATATTTGCATAATGTTAACATCCATTTTTAGTAAACATGCTTCTTAATGAGTGTCTGGATAAAGAAAGACTAATAGATTTCTACGTTACTATATTCCAGTGCCAACCGCCATGCCCATTAGGAAGTACTATAAACACTGACCTTTTAGAACTCATAGCAAATCCACCATATCATAACAGCTCTGACAGAACTCACAAAGCACCAAACCCTACCTATCAAAAGGCAACACTGCAAATATTAAACCAATACATCTCAGAGAATACCAATGCATCTCCTACTGGGGAAAGAGAACAAGTGACATGGTCAAATAGAAACTACATGAACAGAATACCTCAGCTTGGTTAAAATGCAGAATATAGACCGTCACCAAAGAACAAGGGATCACAATTTAGAAATAGGAAGACAATAATTAAACTGGGAACCCCAAAAGCCGAACTTGGGATGTACAACAACACTGGAGAAATAAAACTATAATTTCCTCTTGTACTAAACAAAACACAAAAGATGTTAACAATGCACATTTCCCAGAGCTGATATATTCCAGTTAATAAATTCAAAATAAAAAAGTATTTTTCTACCTTTTTTGTTGCTTGTGCATTTTCTTTTCAGTTGCAATTGCTCCAGTCACTTTCTTCTGGTTTCTTTGTGTCTTCTTCTGCAAGCTATCCATTTTCCTTTCTTCTCTTTTTTAGATTTTTTTCTCTATATCTGCTTTAACATACTGATCTTTCCTCCATTTCTTTCCTTATTGCTTTATCATCCACTCAAATTTCACCCTTCCATTCTCAATCTACACTTACTCTTCCAATACCCGGCCCTTCGTAGACATTTCTTCCCTCCCACACAAAATATATTTTCCCCTCCATTCTCATTTTCCATCCCTTTCTAGTCCTCCCCCAAAATCAGCTCCTTTATAGTTCTAGACCCACCCAGCATCTGCCCCTTCTAGTCCCAGTCTCCCAAGCTTCCACATCAGCCCATTTCCAGTCCTAGCCTCCCATATGCTGTTTTCCAGTTCCATTCCAGCCCCCCCATCAGCCCATTTCCACTCCAAGCTCCCCATCAGCCCATTTCCAGCCCTTTTCCAACTCCCATCAGCCCACTTCCAGTCCTATTTCAGCCCATTTCCAGTGTCCTATTCCAGCCCATCACCCATTTGCAGTCTACGTTCCCCCCCCCCATCAGCCCATTTCTAGTCCTAGCCCCCATATGCTCTTTTCCAGTCCCTCATCAGCCCATTTCCTCCACGCTCCCCCATCAGCTAATTTCCAATCCTAGCCCCCTCGTCAGCCCACTTTGCTCTATTCCAGCCCCCATAAGTCCATTTCCAGTCCTAATCCAGCTCTTCATCAGCCCATTTCCAGTCCAAGTTCCCCCATCACAGCCCATTTCGTCCATTCCCCCCACCATCACAGCCCATTTGCAGTCCTCCCCCATCACAGCCCAATTGTAGTCCGTTCCCCCATCACAGCCCATTTCCAGTCTGTTCTCCCCCCCCATCACAGCCCATTTCCAGTCTGTTCTCCCCCCCATCCCAGCCCAATTTGTCCGTTTCCCCCATCCCAGCCCATTTTCAGTCCTTCCGTCCGTCCATCCCCACCATCACAGCCCATTTCCAATCCTATCCCCCCCAACATCACAGACCATTTGCAGTACTAATCCAGCTCTTCATAAGCCCATTTCCAGTCCAAGTTCCCCCCCATCACAGCCCATTTCGTCCATTCCCCCCCCATCACAGCCCATTTCGTTCATTCCCCCCCATCACAGCCCATTTGCAGTCCTATTCCCCCCCCCATCACAGCCCATTTGCAGTCCTCCCCCCATCCCTGCCCAATTTGTCCATTCCCCCCCATCCCAGCCCATTTCCAGTCTCCCCCCCCCATCACAGCCCATCCAGTCCTAGCCGCCCCCCCCCCCCGAAGAGCCCCGTGCCGTCTAAGGGGCTGCAGAGGGAGCCGGTGAAGCCTGCGTGAGGCCCCGGCTCCCTCTGCACAGCCCGCCAGCGTGAAGAGCCTTTACCTTCACGCTGGCGGCTGTTTCAATGAAGCCGCGAATGCCGGGAAAGGTTAAAGGGCATAGCCTTTAACTTTTCCCGGCATTCGCGGCTTCATTGAAACAGCCGCCAGCGTGAAGGTAAAGGCTCTTCACGCTGGCGGGCTGTGCAGAGGGAGCCGGGGCTTCGCGCGGGCTTCCCCGGCTCCCTCTGCAGCAGTCCATTGAGCGAGAATGTGGTTCGCGCGGGGGCCTTGTGCGAACAACATTCTCGCTCAATGGACGGGCCGGCCCTGATTGGTGGGGCCTGACTGAATGTACTAGCTAGAGGGTAGCAGCTATGAGTGTGGCTGGTTGGCTTACTAGGGTAGGGGTAAGAACTGGGGGAATGGCAGACTGGCTTTCTGAGTGGCAAGGGCTAGCTAGTGAGGGATAGGGACTAGGGCAATGATGGCTAACCTTTTTGAGCCCGAGTGCCCAAACTGCCGCACAAAACCAAAGAATTTCCTCAAAGTGCCAGCACGTCAATTAAAGCTCCATTTGCATAAGGTGCTTCATTTGCATAAATATTTGCATAATGTTACCATACACTAACTTTTAGTAAACATGCCTCTTAATGAGTATATGGATAAAGAAAGACTAAAAGGTTTCTACATTACTATAATCCAGTACCAACCGCCAGGCACATTAGGAACTACTACAAACGCTGCCCATTTAGAACCCATAGCAAACCCGCCGTATCCTAACAGCACTACCAGGACTCACAAAGCACCATACTCTACCTATCAAAAGGCAACACTGCAAATATTAAACCAATACATCTCAGAGAACAACAATACATGACCTACTGGGGAAAGAACAAGTGGCAATGTCAAATAGGAATTATATAAACAGAATACCTCAGCTCAGTTACACATGCAGAACAGACCATTACCAAACAAGGAATCACAATTTAGAAACAGGAAGACAATAATTAAACTGGGAACCCCAAAAGCCAAACTTGGAATATACAACAACACTGTAGAAATAAAACTATATATTAATTTCCTCTTGTACTAAACAAAGCGCAAAAATTAATGATGCACATTTCCCAGAGCTGACATATTCCAATTAATAAATTCAAAATAAAGAGATATTTGTCTACCTTTTGTGCATTTTTTTTCAGTTGCAATTGTTCCAGCCACTTTCTTCTGGTTTCTTCGTGTCTTCTGCTAACTCTCCATCTGCTGTCCATTTGTCCTTTCTTCTGTCTTCTTGGGTTTTTTTTCCATTCTCTCTCTACATCTGCTTTAACATACTAATCTTTCTCCTTTTGCTCTTTCCTCATTCCTATTTCATCTACTCAAAATTTACCCCTCCATCCTCAATCCCCACTTACTCTCCCAATACCCGGCCAATTGTAGATTTTTTATCCCTCCCACACAAAATATTTTTCCCCTCTCCATTTTACTCTCCCAGCCCCATCCCATTCTAATCCTCCCCCAACACCAGCTCCCTTCTAGTTCCAGCCTCACCCAGCATCCATTCCCTTCTAGTCCCTGCATCAGCCCATTTCCAGTCCTAGCAGCCCCCCAACCCATTTCCAGTCCTAGCAACCCCCCAACCCAATACCAGTCCTATCCCCCCCTCATCAACCCACTTCCAGTCCTAACCCCCCATCACCCCATTTTCAGTTTAAGCCCCCCCCTATAACCCATTACCAGTCCTAACCCCCCATCAGCCCACTTCCAGTCCTAACCCCCCATCAGCCCACTTCCAGTCAGCCCCCCCATAGCCCATTGCCAGTCCTAACCCCCCCCATCAGCCCACAGTCCATTACCAGTCCTAACCCCATCAGCCCACCTCAAGTCCTAACCCCTCCCCATCAGCCCATTTCTTGTCCCAGCCCCCCATAGCCCATTATCAGTCCTAAACCCCCCCATAGCCCATTACCAGTCCTAACCCCATCAGACCACCTCCAGTGTTAACCCCCCATCAGCCCATTTCCAGTCCTAACCCCACCCAACAGCCCACCTCAAGTCCTAACCCCTCCCCATCAGCAGTCCTAACCCCCCCTAGCCCATTAGCAGTCCTAACCCCCCCTCTCTAGCCCATTACCAGTCCTAACCCCCCATCACCCCATTTCCAGACAGCCCCCATCAGCCCACAGCCCATTAGCAGTCCTAACCCCCCCCAGCCCATTAGCAGTCCTAACCCCCCCTAGCCCATTAGCAGTCCTCACCCACCCCCCATGGCAAATTTAAAAAAAAAAAAAAAGCAGCTGGTTCTGGCTTCTGCCGCGGCAGCGGCAGAATGCAATGTCCCGTGGGGCCCCCTCCGCCCGCTAAGCCCCTCTGCAAGGGCTTTCAGATTCGCGAGGGAGAGCGTCTCCCTCGCGTCTCTGTTAAGCCCGCAGGGGCTAATGGGAAATTTCCCATCAGTCCCTCGCGTCTAAAGGGGCTGATGGGAAATTTCCCATTAGCCCCTGTGGGCTTAACAGAGACGCGAGGGAGACGCTGTCTCCCTCGCGAATCTGAAAGCCCTTGCAGAGGGGCTTAGCGGGCGGAGGGGGCCCCACGGGACACTGCATGCTGCCGCGTCCGCGGCAGCAGCCAGAGCCCGCTTTTTCTTTTTCTGCGGACCTTCACGCGTGCCAGCTGCAAGGCCTTCGCGTGCCACAGCTGGCACGCGTGCCATAGGTTCGCCATCGCTGGACTAGGGTGTAGCTGACTGACTAATTGAGGCAGGGTAAGGACTGAGGGGCTAAAGGGCTATTTTGGGGCAGGGGCAAGGACTGGGGGGGATTGGATTGGTGGGAGTGGAGAGGCTGTAGCTAGGGAGCTGACTAATTTTAAAAGGGGGGAGATGATGGAATAGGGAAGGGAGTGGTGGGGAGTAGTAGGATACAAGAGGGAGACTAGAGGAGGGGGAAGCTTGTTCTGCACTTCTGCCAGTGGCCTGCATCGGGTTCCTGATTAACTAAGCTTTCTTTCACCTTGGATAGGAAAATGGCCTTGGTAAAACAGGGGAATAAGGTCTCGGCCACTGGCTCCTAAAATGAAAGTGAATTTGTTGATACCTGTCCTAGTAATTTTCTTACTCCAGGTGTGTGTTCAGTGCACTTTTTGGCGATTGTGCAGTCAGTGTGATGACTTTCCTTTTAGGTCACTTCAATATCATACTTCTCTCCCCCCACCTTTTTCACTATGTACCTCTCCTTGAGGTTTCTGCACCCTGAATGCATGATTCTCCACTTTTTTGCAATGAATCATGTCAAACACTCTGCTGCCCCTTGAACTTTCTTAGATCATTTTCACAGAGGTACTCGGACCTAGTTTGTTGCAGATCGTTCTGCCTTCTGCAAAAGTATAAACTTGTTTTTAATCATTCTACAGTATTACTCAAAAAGATATTGAACAGAACCAATGCAGATCAGATTCTTGAAGCACTAACTTTTTTTTGTCCTGGGAGAAAATTCAGTTTACCCCTACTTTGTCTATCCCTCAACCAGTTGAGGTGATCATTTATCTGGACATTTGAAACATTTTGGGGCAAGTTTACTAAAAAGTGCACATTAGTACACATTTGAGCTGCAAAACTAGCACAGAAGCTTGTTCTAACCTTTTAGAGGTGTGTATGCCCATCCCCCTGCCAATAACATAAGATAACATGCTCACTATGCTAGCCTCCATGTGGGTGTGCTTCTTTCTACTCCTTGAGGTGGCATTAGGTGCATCTGCGCTAACAGCAACATTTCACAATTAGTGCATGCCCAAAACACCCACGCTAATCATGATGTGCCATCAACATTCATGTTCTGTCCAACCCACCCAATCGCACGCTTACCAGTTAATACAGATCTTTTAGTGCTGGGCCCTGTACTAATAGCACGGTGTACTTAGCAGGCAGCAAACAATGCACTAAAGCTCCCAGATCAGTGATCACAAAGAAGCAAAGGGTAGTGGTGGTTGTTGACATCTCGGTACCCGTCAAAAAAAAAAAAAGAGAGACATCTGCCAAACAGATTTGATGTGCTAACTATCAGGTGCCAAAATCCAAGATGAGTCTCGGCAGACTCTTTTTAACAAGTTTACTGACAATTAACAGATGCTGCTCATCCATGTTGGCACCAATGATACTGCTAGATGCAAGAGGGAGAGAGGGTGAAGCACATAAGTGCACAGGTGGTGTTCTCCTCACTCTCCCTCTTAAGGGTAAAGAAAGAGGCAGAGAAGCTCATATTCTAGATAGGAATTCATGCTTGAAAGGATAGTGTCGTCAAGACTGTTTTGATGCCATGAACCATGGGGTCATTTTCCAATACCTGCAGTATGGGAAGTAAGATTCTAGATCTTCAAGCTTTAATGGAAGTGGCTGACGTTTGGATTTAGTGACATCATAGAGATATAGTTCATGGAGAACCATAACTAGAATATATTTATACCAGGCTATAATTTATTCAGGAAGGACATAGTGCGAAGAAAGGGAGGAATAGCAGCGGAGGAGTGGCCTAGTGGTTGGGGCAAGGTACTTCAGGCCGGAAGGTCGGGGGTTCAAATCCCACTAAAGGACAGCAACCTTGGGCCGGAAGGACTGGGGTTTCTAGTCCCACAGGTGCTCCTTGTGGTCTTGGGCAAGCCACTTAACCCTCCATAGCCCATGTTCCCTGTAAAATAGTTATCTCCAAGTTATAATGCCCTGTTCAATGTAATTTCAGTATGTTCAATGTAAACCGCACTGATGCAGAATAGCGCGGTATATAAGAGAATGTAAATAAATAAATATAAATAAATAAATATATTGGAGATAATTTCCTGGAATGTCGGAGGCATAGGCTCTCCGATAAAACGCACCAAGATTTTACAGGGGTTGAAGCGAAAGGGAGCGCATATTGCCCTGCTACAAGAGACTCATTTGAGCGCCATAGAGCATCAGAAGCTGAGGCGGGATTGGGTGGAGGTCTTATATGGGGCTGCCTCAGGTACGAAAAAGGCGGGGGTGGCGGTGTTAGTGCGCCGGGGGGTGCCCTTTGAAGTGCATACTGTGCAGGCAGACCCTAATGGCAGATATCTCTTGTTGCAGGGCAAATTATATGCTGAACCAATCTGGATATTGAATGTTTATGCCCCAAATGTTTATGAGCATGTCTTTTTTACTAAATTGCTAGGGCTGCTGGAATGTGCTGGACAGGCTAAAATTGTTGTGGCAGGGGACTTTAACTGTCCGCATGACCCAAGCTTTGATAAATCCCATCATAGGGGGGACGGCGCCTGGACACATAGGGGAATTAGTTATCTGTGTAGGCAGGGGGACTTAGTAGATGTATGGCGCATGCTGCACCCTGGGGTGCGGGAATATACGCACCAGTCGAGAGCGCACCTTATGTGGTCCCGCATTGACTCTATTCTGGTCAGTGAGGGGGGAGTCACGCGAGTCCTACAGGCTGGGATAGAACCGATACTGATCTCGGACCATGGGATGGTTTGGATCACTTGGGAATGCTCGGGACCGGCCAGAGTTGGATGGAGATTCCCCGTATATCTCTGGGATGATGAGGATTTTCGGGGCTTTCTTGCAAAACAGTGGGAAGAATATGTTTCTTTCAATGATACTCCGCAATGCCCCCCGCTGCTGTTTTGGGAGGCTGGTAAGGCCGTGATGCGGGGAGCGATCATTTCCTATACCGCTCGTCGGCGTAAGCATTTAGACCGAAGTGTCCTGATGTTGGAGCGAGACCTCCGGGTGTTGCAGCACAAGTTGGGTAGGCACAGAGATAGCGCCACCCAGAGGGAATATACCCGCGCGCAGACCGTATTGAATGAATTACTCCAGAAAAGAGCGGCGCTTTCGATGCAACATTATAAGCATCGCCTTCATCTATTTGGTAATAGGTCTGGGAGATTATTAGCGAAACTTATCCGAGACTTGGGGGGGACTCGCTTTATTCCTATGCTCCGGGATGAGGCTGGTAACCTTCAACACCGGCCTGAGGCGATTGCCCGAATTTTCCGAACCTTCTACATGCATTTGTACAGCGAGGAGGAGAGGGACTATGCCCAGGGGGTGGCTTTTCTGCAGAAACTAGCCTTGCCGAAACTCTCGGCGGAAACTCTAGAACGAATTAATGCACCGTTGTCGGTGGCGGAGCTTATGGCTGGTATTAAGAGGGGAAAGTCTCATAAGGCTCCTGGTCCGGATGGTTTTAGCATGGAATATTACAAAATTCTGGCTTCAAGTTTGGCCCCTTCTATGGTGGTGATGTTTGAAGCGGCGCGAGATGCCGGTATTTTTCCGCGTGATATGCGCTGTGCGGACATTACTGTGATCCCCAAGCCTGGGAAGGACTCGGTGGATCCCGCCTCTTACCGTCCGATCTCTCTTATTAATTGTGACTTAAAGCTGTTGGCTTCTGTGTTAGCGAATAGGCTTGCTCCTATACTGCCGTCTCTTATTAATGAGAGGCAAGTGGGTTTTGTACAGGGCCGAGAGGCGTCCTGGAATATTGCTAAAATACTTTTGGGCATGGACCAGTGTGTGCAGAGCGCTGAGGAGCTGCTACTTGTCAGTCTGGACGCTGAGAAGGCGTTTGATCGGGTGGCATGGCCGTATCTGTGGGATGCTTTGGCGGCCTTTGGCTTCCACGGTGACTTCGTGCGCTGGCTCCGAGCGTTGTATGCATATCCCATGGCTCGCGTAGGTTCCAATGGTGTCTTCTCAGATCCTTTTGAGTTGGCGCGGGGAACTAGACAGGGATGCCCTCTTTCCCTAGTGGTTGGGGCAAGGTACTTCAGGCCAGAAGGTCGGGGGTTCAAATCCCACTAGAGGACAACAACCTTGGGCCGGAAGGACTCGGGTTTCTAGTCCCACAGGTGCTCCTTGTGGTCTTGGGCAAGCCACTTAACCCTCCATAGCCCATGTTTCCTGTAAATAGTTATCTCCAAGTTATAATGCCCTGTTCAATGTAATTTCAGTTTGTTCAATGTAAACCGCACTGATGCAGAATAGCGCGGTATATAAGAGAATGTAAATAAATAAATAAATATTTGTACTAGCCTTAGAGCCGCTGTTACGGGCTCTGCAGGCCGACCCTGCGATTGTAGGGATTCAAATGGGAGGGGAGGATTTGAAAGTTTGCGCCTTTGCTGATGATATGTTGCTCTGCCTCACGAACCTACCTTTATCATTGAATAACGCGCTAAGCTTGATACAGGAGTATGGGAGATTCTCTGGCCTAAAAGTCAACTCCACGAAATCGGTTGTCCTGGATGTTGGGGATAGGGTGCGACCTCGCTGGCCAGGGGAGTTTCCGTTGGTGTGGGCGACTGGGAAGATCACGTATCTGGGCATACAGTTGCCTGCTCGACCTGCAGACTTGTACCGCGCTAACGTGCCCGGTTTGCTTTCCAGGAGTAGTCAGACTCTGTCGAGCTGGCGTGGCCTTCCACTGTCATTGAGAGGGCGGATTGCGGTTGTTTACAATGGTAGAGTTTCCTAGGTGGATATATGTTCTTCGTATGCTCCCACTATGGATCCTAGATAAGGATTGGAAGCGTTTGGAGCAATGTCTCCGAACATTTTTGTGGGGCGGACGTCAAGCGCGTATACCCTTGCGGGCGTTACATAGTCGACGGGAGGAGGGCGGATTGGAGATGCCCTCGTTGCGCAACTACAATTTACAGTATTTAGCTCGCCACATCCGGGTGCTGCTAGAGTGCTCGGAGGGGGGGGCCCTGGTCCGGCAACTGACGGTAGCGTTAGCTCCATATCATGCTTTATACCTTTTACATGCTGAACAGCTGCCCACGGTGATCAGGAATGGTGTAGGGAGGGGATATCTGGGGGCCCTGCGCTCCGCCTGGAAGGCACTATGCCAGAGGTTTGGTTGGGACAGACGGCTGACCCCGCTGCTACCTTTGGTAGGTAACCCAGACTTTGGGCCTGGATTTCTACAACGGAGTATTTTCTGTGACTGGGCTGAGAGGGGGCTGGTGTGTCTCAGAGATCTCTATTCGCAGGCAGACGGTGTTTTGGATAGTTTCCTGCAGGTGCAGCGACGGTATAATATCCGATCCCAGGACTTTTATGGCTACCTGCAGGTGAGGCATTATTTAGCCTCGGTAGGCACGTGTGTGAGAGATTGGACCGCCTCCGGCTCTCCTCGCTCAACCCTGGAGAAGTTAGCGGACAGTCTACCGAGGGAGGAGATATGTCGGCAAGTACTTCGGCCATCAGGAGGTGATGGGCTACTTGTTGAACTTGCGTATAGATGGCAGGGAGATGGAGTGGAAGAGATGACAACGGACATGTTGCGGGTGGCTTTTGAAGGGATCTCGAAAGGCCCGAAGTGGATCTATCTCCAGGAAATGCAGTATAAATTCCTATGGCGGGCCTATACTAGTGATAAATGGGCCTCGCAGGTCGGATTGCGGCCTAACGCTGTGTGCACATGATGTGATCGGGCAGTTGGGACCTTGACCCATAAATTTTGGGGCTGCCCGAGGGTGCGCGACCTATGGGTGCGAGTCTGTGCTAAATTGCGGAGGTGGACTGGGTCAGAATGCGCCATACAGAGAGAGGTCTGCCTTTTCCATAACTGGGCACTAGGTTTTGCTCAGTTCCCGTATTGGCATAGAGCGCTTTTCGAGCGTGGCTTTTTGCTGGTCAAGCGGGTGCTGTTGAGTCGATGGATTTCTCCCTCGCCCCCCTTCTTGGGGATGTGGGAACAATCTCTGTTCGACTTGATGATTATGGAAAAGATGACCGCACAACAACGAGGAGGTAAGAGTTGGGAAGAGTTTTTGGAGTTGTGGTCCCCTGTGCTATCCCACTTGTCCCCAAAGGGGCGGAGCGCGGTGATCAATGTCTAATGGTTGGGGTCTCATACTAGAGGGGGGGCCCTTTACTGTTTGGGGAGCTCCTTGCCACGACGATACGGCCTTCTCCCCAGTGCTGTTATGACGTAGTCTGATCTCTGTAGTGTGTTTGCTGGAGGGGCTCTTGTCTTTCTTTCTTTGGCTGGGAGCTCTGCGTCTTGACTAGGGTGGTAACTCAGTGGAGACAGTTCGTCTACTGCTATGCGATATGTTTCTTGCTGGATATGTGAATTGGGGGGGGGGGTTATCCAGGCCGTGGGGGGGGGAGGGGGAGGGAGGGGTGTGTGTGTGGATGTTTGTGGGTTTGTTTGTTCTAGAATTGGTTTATGAGCTTATATGTGTAGTTATCATGACAATCATCCCCAGAAGAGGGTGTGGTTAGCTGCGGACTGTGACCGCATGGGGTTGTTTTTTGTATTGGGATTGTTGTTGTTGTGCAGTGATGTATTGTTTGTTTATGAAAAATTTTTCAATAAAAATGATATGACATAAATAAATATATTGGGGAAAAAAACATTATTAAAGCAACAGAATTGCAGGGCTTACGAGGGAAGGAGCAGGAAATGTGATTTAAATTGGAAAGAGGGAATGAAGCACTTATGATTTAATTGGAGGTATGCACAGTATTGCTATGAAAGGAGAAGTGCTACTAATGGGTGATTTAATATGCCAGGATGATGACTGGGACATCCCTGTTGCAGTATTGTCTAAATGTATGGAGAATCCTGGATTCTCTACAGTGAAAACTATTCTGGCAATTGGTATCAGAACCCACGTTGGAGGGGGGCATACTGGACCCTGATGCTTGCTTACAAATGGGGAGACCTGTTTCTGATGTTTATAGCGGATGATCATCTCATATCTTGCAATCACTGGATGGTATGGTCCGTATTAGGACAAGGGCAGGGACAGTTCATTCAAAATTGAGGGTCCTAAAGTTTAGGAAAATTGACTTTGTCAATCAGTCGCTTACTGGATGGGAACAGCAGGGGGATGTAGAAAAGCAGTGAGTAAAAGTGAAAGGGGATATTTTAAGGGCAACAAACCTTTTTGTTAGGCATGTTAAATAGAGTGTAAAAGAAAAAGGAGGCCCCACTGCTTCTCTACCAGAAGTAACTAAAAAGATGAGGGGAAAAGATGAGGCTACTTCATAAAATACAAGAGATCAGAAAAAGTGGAAGACGAGCATCGGTATTTGGGGAAAAAAAGAAGCTAGGAAAACCGTCAGTAAAGCAAAGACATAATGGAAGGAATAAACAGCCACTACAGTCACATGGAGGGGGGGAAGGGGAGAACAAAACATTTTTCAGATACGATAGTGACAAGAGGAAATACAAACGTAGAAATGTCAGACTCAAGGGTGAAGGGAGGAATATTTAGAAGCTGATGAGCATAAAGCAGAATTGCTTCACAAATATTTATTTTCTGTATTCACAGATGAAAGGCCAAAAATTGGACTGTAGAAAACACACACAAATACTGTAGGAACAGGAATTAGGAGGATTTTGAATGATTTTCAGAAAATTTATTCTTTGAAGTTCTAGCTAAACTAAAAGTAGAGAAAGCGATGGGGCTTGATGGATGCATTTATTTATTTAAAAACATTTTATGTATCGCAATCATGTAACACATTTTAAGTGTTTTACAGTATAAAATATAAACATGTAAAATACATTAAGAACAAAATACTGTCACCCTCACCACATTCACTCATTTGTCACCAATGGACGGCCCTCTACACCAACCTAACTAAGGAGCAAAACTGTCTTTTAAAGATTTATGAAAGCGCATCTGAGACTATTGGAGGAACTTAGGGAAGTTTTGCTGGCTCCACTGTCTGACCTTTTCAATACTGCTTTAGATTCAGGAGTGGTCCCAGAGGACTGGAGAAGAGTGCTCATGGTTCCTCTACACAAAAGTGGAAGTAAAGACGAGGTTGGGGATTACAGACTGGTTAGTCTGACTTGGTGAGTAAATTTAATGGCCATGCTGCTAAAACATAGGGTAGTGAGGTTTCTGGAATCTAATGGATTGCAGAATGCCAGACAGCATGGTTTTACTAGAGGCAAGTCTTTACATACTTGGCTGATTAATTTCTTTGACTGGGTGATCAGAAAGCTGGGCTGTGGGAGAGCACTAGATAAGGTATACTTGGATATCAGTAAGGCTTTGGACACTGTTCTACACAGGTGATTTTATTGATGGACTTTAGTGACCAACTGGGCTAGTAACTGAGTGGGAGTTGTCAAAGGATACACGTAAATGGATTTCATTCTGAGGAGAAGGACATTACTAGAGGTGTGCCATAGGGATCTGTTCTTTGTCTGATTTTCTTTTTTAAACAGTTTTAAAAGGGTTGTTGAGTAAGGTGTGCCTCTTTGCAGATTTTGGTATTATCTGCTATGTATAGACACCCAGGAAGGTGTAGATAACATGAGGAGAGATCTAGCAAACCTTAAAGAATGTTTGAGAATTTGGCAGCTGAGATTTAATGCTAAAAAAAAATGCAGGGTCATAGATTTGGGAGCGGTGCAGTATAGGGGATGAAGTACTTCTGTCCATAAAAGAGCAGGACCTGGCGGTGATTGTTTTTTTTTTTTCTGATGGTCTTAATGTGGCTAAACAGGTAGAAAAGGTGGCAGTAAAAGCCAGACTGGATGCTTTGGTGCATAAGAAGAGGAATGGCCAGCCGGAAGAAGGTGATAGTGCCTCTATAAATCTTTTGGTGGGACCTCATTTGGAGTACTGTGCAACTCTAGAGACTACACTTTCAAAAGGCTATAAATAGGATGGAGTTGGTGCAGAGGACGGCTAATAGAATGTTTCAGTGGCCTTCATCATAAGGCATATGGAGACAGATTTAAAAATCTCAATACTCGTATACTTTGGAAGAAAGCTGAGAGAGGGGAAATGTCTTTGTGTGGGTTTTTTTTTTTAAACTTGATATACCATCCTTAACAATATGATAGAAATGTTTAAATACCTCCGTGTCATAAATGCACAGAAGGGGAGTCTTTCAATTAGACAAAAGCTCTGCAGTGAGGGGCATAGGAACAAGGTGGAAGGGGATAGACTCGGAGGGACTGTAAAGCTTAGCATTTGGAATGGAAGGACAGACTGGATAGGACATATGGTCTTTGCTGTCATTTTTCCATCTGTCTATGTTTCTACCAGTGTGGTTTAGTAAACATACCCCTTTATCTGTAAGTATGAAATCCTGAATCATTCTTCCATTATGAGCTCTATGATGAGAAGAGTCCCTTGAAGAGAGTTGGGGTCTCTTTATTTCTAATATATTCCTCTGGTGAGATTCCATCCAGCAGGAATTCTAAAAATCTTCCAGGACCTACTTGGCAAAATGTCCTTGCTCTCTCCTCACTCCATATTTGTTTGGGCACAAGATGGTGTCAGGCCTACTCCTCTTTGTTCCCCACTCTACCCAGGTGCAGTCCTTTTCTCTTCCACTCTTATGTATCACCGTCTACTCATGTTATCCTCTCTCTACCTCACCTTGGTTCTTTCCCTTTCCTCTGCTATTCCAATGCAGTTGTCTCTGTTCTTCTAGGCTGTGACAAAGCCAAATAAACTACCTTCTTTACTCTGGAACCAAAGATGGAGTCCCTTACTCCTATTCTTGAAGAAAGCAACTCTTGATGGGTCTTAGATTATGTCAAAGACATGGTCTGCGCATCCTGGCTCCAATTGAGGTAGAGGGATCTTTTTTTTCTTCTGTTGCCCTCAATTTTTATTTATTTTTATTTTATTTATTTAACTATTTCTTTTATACCGCCCCTTCCAGAGATCAAGGGCGGTTTACATATAACAAGTCAACAGTCATGTACACAGTTTGTATACATTTTACATAGAACATAGAACATAGAACAATAGAAATCAACTATTTACATTAAACAGTAAATATACCATTTATAGGTATTAAAGCAAACATATTAAACTTTATACAAATGAATATTTACAGTGTGTGGTGTGTGTGGTGTGTGGGGCAGGAATTGGTGTAGGTGCTGGAATTTAGTTCCTTTTTTCGTCTTCAGGTGTGAGGGAGGGGGGAAAGTCTTGTGGATACATTGTTGGGTTAGGGGATTAAGGGAGTCTGTGTATGTGTGACCATGTTTGTTGTGGAGCTGGTCTTGGGGGAATAGGGGATTTCGAAGTGTTCAGTGAATAGGTAGGTCTTTAATTCTTTTCTGAATTGGGTGAGGTCTCTTAAGCGAAATATTCCTCTGTCTCACTTGCGTGTTCACTTAGAGGCCAGTGGATTTTTTTTTTCAGCAAGTGGTTATTTGGTGTATCAAAATCTCTTACCAGCAACACTTCCCTATCCTAGAAACCCTTTCAAAATGTATAGACCTTTTTCTATGTTCATTTATTCTCTCTATATTCCTGCGTATGTGACTCATCGCATGTCATTAAGGCTTTAAAAGAATACAGACATATGGGTAGGGCTGGCATTAGACATACGGGATCTCAAACTCTGCCTGCAGGCTATATGCCTCCCTCAGCTTAAGACGGGCATGGGGGGTTCAGGACAATTGCCCTGTTTTTCACCCTCTACTGCTGACCTGCTATACGGGTGATGATATTTTTCTTGTTATAATGGACTCTTGAGTTCCTTTATACAAACATACCACAGAGTACTTGTTAGAAAATTTAAACATTCCAGAATCCCTATTGAATCCATTGTGCATTTGGCTGAGATTGCCTTGACTGAGTGTGACAAGTTTAAACATGCTTTATTGTTAATTTATACTACACTATTTTATTATAATAAAATATTTGTGTTTTTGTGAGTACTTGGCATCCCTTTAAGACATCTTGGCTACCTTCTTATTCTCAATTGTACGGTATGGGGTGGTATTCATTAAGGATATCTTAAAAATCTTGCAGGATAGGAACCCTTGAGGTCTGGGAGTGAATACCACTGCAGTAAGGTTTTAGTGTGGGGTAAAGTCTGCAATAAAACCACTGCATTAATGGATAGTTGGCATGTAAATGCATTCAAATTGGCAGATTAGGGAATGTTTTAAAAAAGCCCTTAAATTATAGCATGGTTTTCTACTCCCCTCCCTTCTGGCCCTGGAGGTGAAGTAAAGCTTTTAATGCTTGGCGGCAGTGACTGTTGAGGAAAAGAGTGAGCCTATTTCTTATATCTGTCTTTCCTGCCAAAAAGAGAGAATCTGATGTTGGAGCCAAAAAAAGCAAAGTTGCCTGTGTTTTTCTGTTTCCCTTCCCCCTCCATCTTCAAGTGATGAGGCTTTGCAACCTGCTACCCACTCTGGAAACCAGGAGCTCCCCACCCAGTGGAAATCGGTGCCAAGCTGGGTCGAGTTCCATAATTTTTAAAAATAATAAAAAATAAAAACTAGATACTTTTTTTTGTGGTGTGCCTGCTTTACACTGTTCAAAGCAAACGCTGCTTCAAAAAATACAAAATCTTTTGGGTGGGGAGGAAGATCTTTTGAAGACATGGTCCTGGAACTCAAGACTCCAAGAAACGTCTGCAAAATCAAGTCAGTTCTGTCAAACCACAGAAGGGATAGGCCACTTGTAGAACATGATAAAAATCTGTTTTGTTTTTTGGAGTAATGCAGATTTTTTAATGTGGTGCCAGTTTGCTTATCATTAGCTTACTATCCAGGGCACTAGGCTAATCTCTAGTGCTGTTTTTTAGAAAAATCTTTTTTAGACTTTTTTTTTTTTTTTTTTGCTATGATTTTGTTGGCTTCTTTGACAGATGTTGTCAGTCCTTCTAGTGCAATTCTGTAGCATTCACCTTATCACCTCCACCCCCAAAACACAGAATCCTCTTTTCTATGTTATTTTTTTCAGTCCTGTATTAAACATGATGCCAAATAGCCCACTCCTATTTCCCTAGATATACACAGCCAATACCTCTGAAAACTGCTGCTCGCCATCTATGCTGCCTAAGACCCTTCCTTTAATATCTTAAATTTCTTTGATTTGCTTCCTCCTAGCCAGTCTTTTGTAGCCGTGGCCTAGGACATTGAGCTCCATTTCTTTTCCTGCTTCATGAGCAGTCCTACCAGTGTGATCTATAACATGGTGAGTCAAAGATTCTGATAGTTATTTGATCCTGCTCCTGAAGTCAGTTCCTCCGATACTGGAGTACACTCTCGGAATACTGTTCTTTTTAGATCTTCTTTCTGTTCCTATGCTTGGTGTTACTTTTAAGGGGGTCGTCTTCTTCAGCTGTGTCCACATCAGATACACATGGGAGTGCATCTATGCCTAATGCCATGAAGGCATTCTGGAGTGGTACCAAATAGCAGATGTGGAGGGAGTAACACAATGGTTAGAGCAGCAAGCTGAGAGCCAGGGAAACCAGGGTTTAAATCACACTGTTGCTCCTTGTGACCTTGGACAAGTTGCAACCATCCATTGCCTCAGGTACAAACAGATTGTAAGCCCTCTGGGAGCAGAAAAATGCGTTTAGGTACAGTCAGGTAATTCACATTGAGCTACTACTGAAAAAATATGTGAGCTAAATATTAATAAAAAAAATCACTTTTATGAGCCTTATCCTACCATAAACTAGCATCATCTATTTATTCATAGTAACATAGTAAATGGCAGCAGATAAAGACCAGTATGGTCCTTCTAGTCTACCCAGTAAGATGGCAAGAGTAGGTGCACTTGCTGTTCCGTGCAGGCCACCTCTCCCCGTGTCGTTTTAGGGGTGAACCCACTGCTCCATGTAGGACACCCCTGTATGTTGAGAGATTAGATAAGTTTATTTTGATTTTATCCTGTTGCTGTAAAGGGATCCACTGTATCTGTCCCATGCCATTTTGAATTCTGTCACTGTATTTTCCCCCACCACTTCCATCGGGAGGGCATTCCAAGCATCCACCACCCTTTCTGTGAAAAAGGTATTTCCTGACATTGCCTTTCAATTTACCCCCTTGCAGCTTCATGTTATGCCCTCTAGTTTTACAGCTTCCCCGTCTTTGGAAGAAGTTTGTTTGTTCATTGTTCATATTTGGGGGTGGGCAGATTGCTGGAGTCACCTTATGAGGAGAAGTCCCTTTAATTCTGGTCTGAGGGTGAGTTGGCTGAATGAGAACCAACCAGAGAGATGGACACTTAGCATAAAATGAATTGAGCAGATTATTGTAAGCGTATGATTTTATGATTTGTGATCTGCTTTTTTACCATCATATTACTGCAATTTAAATTAAAGACTAGTGCTACATAATCCCCATGTAGTTTAAAATAAGAGGGAAAATTCCAGGTATTTCTGAATGAAGACATTTGGTTGATTCTATCCCCAAACTATCAGGACCATTTGAGGAGAGATCTGCCTGAGCCAAGGAAACTTTCCCCTCTAACTTAAGACAATGCAGTATTACAGAGAGATATTTGACCCTCATGCTCATTTAACTTATCAATGACATAAACAGAAAACTGCACAACCTGGGAAAGAGATGACCGCAATGATAATTTTGTGCGAGTCACTACTTCCCAAGTGTCGTGCAATGAAATTTCCTTTGGGAGAGAGACTTTCTGGGGAACCTCTGGAAACAACAGACTAAGTGTCCACTTTACGTCAGAAGAAAGTTTCCAGGACAGGAACAAAAGACCCCAGTGGGGAGGCGAGCAGATTACCCTACCCCCTTATCCACAAAGGGGAGGGCATCTGCTCGAAGGTAAATTCCTGGGCTGGGCTGGGCTGGGCTGGGCAACACCCATGCGTGATGGAGACATCTCTGAGAGAGTACTCTGTACCAAAAGAACCTTCAAGCTGTGGTAAACAGGTCTCCATGCTGATTGATTTGAAGATGACCATCCATCGGCCCAATGATTTTCATGGCCTTGACTGCCTGTTATCGGAAACACTTTCTTCCTCTGCTTCCCCATCTAACTCCCTCAGCTGTTTCACTCCTCCAGGCTCCAAAGGGGCAGAGCGTGCCCCTTTGATCACGTGCCCAAGAGCATGCACCCGTGGCCGCATCCCACGGCAGCAAGGGCTCTTCCTCTCCTGAAGCATACAGGGGCTTCAATACAAAGTAGAAAAAAAAGTAGTAAGCAAAGTTCTTCCCTCTGTCTTTAACTTTTTAATACAATTAAGTGTGACGTTAACATGCCTCTCTGTCTTCACAGACTAGTTAACTTAACACATGATATAGCCTTTAGTAAATGCACGTAAAGTGCCCCTCGGCACTTAAAGCATGTTAACTTTATTAATGCACATTAAAACCATTAGTAAACATGCCCCAAAGACTAAATCACATTGACTTTTACAGAGAGCTTTAAAGAAAACAATAACTTGAATTCCACTCCTAAAACAACTTTCCTTAAAGGAGGTAAGTGATCATATGCTCTGCTAGGCCACTGCCTTGACCTTGTCGTCTTTTTCTCTATCTGCTTGCCCTCATACCTTTGCTCCTCAGTTCATCTCTTATCTGACCATCACCTGCAGTTTCAGTTTTCATCACCCTCCCCCCTACCTTGCTCTTGCCCAATCTCCTGCAACATCTTTAAGAATCTTTGCTCTATTGACCCATCAGCTCTTTCCACTGCTGTCTCACCACCTCTTTCCTCCACTATGTCATCTGTCTGTTGGTGAGGCTGTATCTTCCTATAAAACAGTACTCTCCTCTGCTCTGGATGCTCTTGCTGTTCCTACTTCACATTCTGTGACATATACTGTACCTCAGCCCTGGCTCTCCTCTAAAACTCGCTACCGGTGTTCCTGTGGCCGCTCAGCTGAGCACCTTTGTTTCAAATCCCGCACCCTTGCAGACTTCATACATTTCAAATTCATGCTAGCCTCTTTCCAGTCTGCCGTAGCACTTGTCAAGCAAGAGTAGTATGTCCGTCTGACTAAGTCTCTCTTCTCCGATCCTTGCCATCTCTTTTCAGCTCTCAACTCTCTTCTCAGAGTAACTCTGCTTACGACCCCTCCTTCCCTTTCTGTGCAGACTGGCTCACTACTTCCATGGCAAAGTCCACAAGACTTCTATTTGAGTTTGCCTCAGCATCATCTCCATCCCCCTCCACCTCTTTATTCCTTGATCCTTCCCTCAATCTCTGTCACCCTTTCATCCTTTTCTAAGATCACTGAGGAAGAAACCACTCATCTTCTCTCCTCCTCTAAAATTACTACTTGCTCCTCTGATCCCATTCACACCCACCTCCTAAACATCATCTCCTCCACTGTTTGTCCTTTTCTATCTGTCATATCCTCAACCTATCATTTCCTACCACAACTGTTCCTGCAGCCTTCGAGTATGCTGTGATTACACCGCTCCTCAAGAAACCATCCCTTGATTCTACCTGTCCTTCTAAATATCAACCTCTCTCTCTTCCCTTTTATTTCTAAACTACTTAAATGTGGGGTTCACTGCCACTGTCTTGACTTTCTCTCTTCTGTCCCTTCTGGATCTACTGCAATCTGACTTTCACTCTCTACATTCTACTGAGATGGCTTTTGCCAAAGTCTCCAATGACTTGTTCCTCACCAAATCCAAGGGCCTTTACTCTATCCTCATCCTTCTTGACCTTTCTGTTGCTTTGTAACACGGTTGATCACCACCTTCTCCTCGATATCCTGTCCTTGCTTGGATTTAGGGGTCTTGTCCTGGTTTTCTGCATCACTCTCACTGCACTTTTAGTGTATGTTCGTTCCTCTACTGCTATCCTGCTTTGTTGGGTACCCCAAGGCTGTCTTAAGACCTTTTCCTTTTTTCTATGTACACTCAGTCCCTTGGTGCGCTCATCTTATCCCATGAATTTCAGTACCATCTCTATGCTGATGACTCGCATCTACCTCTCTACACAGGAAATCTCTCTGGGCATCCAGGCACAGACCTCTGCATGTTTATCTGACGTTTGTGCCTGGATGTCTCACGGCCATCTGAAATTGAATATGGCCAAGACTGAGCCCCTTTATCTTTCTCCTTAAGTCCACCTGCCCCCTTTCTCTGTTTCTGTAGATTACACTCCTCCCTGTTTCCTTGGCTTGCAACTTGGGGTCGTATTTGACTCCTCCCTCTCCTCCTCCATACATATCCAACAGATAGCTAAAACCTGACATTTCTTGCTCTACAATATAAGCAAAATTCGTCCCTTCCTTTCTGAACATACTACTGAGACCCTTATCGATTCTCTAGTTACCTCCCATCTAGACTGTTGCAACTTCTTCTTCGCTGGTCTTCCTTTGAATCATCTCTCCCCACTTCAATCTATTCAGAACTCGGCTGCACGGCTAATTGTTGCTAAGCCCATGTCACCCCTCCTGTCACGTTACTTCATTGGCTTCCTATCCATTTTTGCATCCAGTTCAAAATTCTACTACTGACTTATAAGTGCCTTCATTTGGCTGCTCCTCACTTCCTACACCCCTCCTCGGGAACTCCGCTCTTCTGACAGATCCCTTCTATCCGTGCCCTTCTCTTTCACTGTTGGCTCTAGACTTTGATCTTCTACCTTGCTGCTCCTTATGCCTGGAGCAAACTGCCTGAGTATTTGCTGCTTCGTCTGTGGCCCTGGTCAAATCCAGGTTAAAAACTCACTTCTTAGAGACTGCTTTTGGATCCTGATCCCCCAAATCTCCTTGTCGCCTCCCTGTGTCCTTACCATTTCCCTAGAGAGATGCTAGTCCTCAGTTGTGTAGTCTGTCTTGACTAGACTGTAAGCTCTTAGGAGAAGGGACTGTCTTACATGTCTCTGTACAGTGCTGCGTATGCCTTGTAGTGCTATATAAATGATGAGTAGTAGTAGTTTTTCAAAGCAGGGATGGTAGGTGGGTGAGTGTGGCTGCATACCCCTGCTATTTATGGAGAACCCCTGCTACAGGTGAGCAATTACACTTTCTCCAGAGATAAGCAGGGAGATGCAGGCACACTCCGATGTTGAATCCAGAGCTGAGGGCCACAGCAGTAGCATTCTGAATCCACGGTCTGTGTGCGGATGAGGGATGGAAAAATGATTATGTTGCGAAGAGGTTCTGGAGCACCGCCTGTCCAAAGGTGAAGCCTCGTGCTGAAGAATGGTCCAAACTGTAGTGCTTCGTGAACATGTGCAGAGACTTGCTATGGATGCTGTTGTGTCTCCGAGGTTGTGCGGCCTGATGCACCTGGGACATGGCAGGTGGGCCTGCTTGTAGCAGAAAGAAATGCAGTTCACTATCCAGGAAGAAATGGTCTGCTTGGATGTTGATTTTTTTCCCCCAGTTATTAAGATCAAATATTACAAAGAGCTGTAGCAAGTTGTGCTAGGATGTGGTGCAATGCAATTAGTATAAGAGAACTCTCCTACAGTCCAGGGTATGGAGTGTCTCCTTTGGGGATTCCCTCAGCGGATTCATAAAGAAGGCGAGTAGGATGAGAGGCTGATTGAGGTGAAAATACATTACTTTAGGCAGGAATTCCATCTTGCTGCTCCATATACTTGGTACAAACTACCTGAGTTAGTACGCCAGGCTCCCTCTCTGGCCCTATTCAAACTAGGCTAAAAACCCACCTCTTTTTGGGGCTGCATTTGCATCCTAATCTCCTTATTCACGTGTTTATCACCTAGCTGTATCTTGTGATTTTCCCTTGAATTACCCTAGTCTCCAGTTGTTGTGTGGTCTATCTTAATTAGATTGTAAGCTCTGATGGGAAGGGACTGTGTTACCTGTACATGTACAGTGCTACATATGCCTTGTAGTGCTATACAAATGATAATAAGTTGTGATATTAGCACTAAACAGCTTTAACACAGATGCATTGTGAAACCAGTAGCATGTAAGGAACCACTGCTGTGCTTTACCATCTCGGAATATACCGAAAATAGGGAATTAAATGTAAATTGCCCAAAATTGAGTATACCCCGACCTAATCCTGCACATATTCACTCCACCAAATACATCCTACAAAAGCTTCTTACACCCTCTTCCAGATAACTGTGTTGCATTCGGAAGCATGGTTTCCGGAATATTTTTCATTTCCTGATTGTGTTTCCTCATAGAATGGGATAAATAGCGTGGCATATAAGAATTTGTAATAAATAAATGGCCTTTAATAAGCCAGGCCTTAAAGAAAGTACAGCAGACCTTGGAGGGGAGCCTAATGTTGGGAGGTGGGGGAGGATAGAGAATCCTTCCCCCCCCCCCCCCCAAACCAATTCTTGAGCCTCTGTGGGGATGCCAATGAGTTTGAGAGAGCACATGGCCACTGTCTTTTAAATTCTTTAGGCTGGCTTCTTGATTAAAAGAAGGATTTTTAGACTTGAAGTACTGTATCTAATACTTTTTGTGTCTGTAACTAGATGTATAGTTTACCTAGAGAAAGAAGAGGTGTAACTTAACTAACTTTTGTACAGTAATTTAATTGGCACATGTATAAAGAACCCATGTGGTTTGGAGTACATCCAGTTTAATCTTTGGAAAGTGCAGCTTATTAAAACTGTTAGCACAATTTTGTTCTGGCTATTGGTATTTATCTGAAGAAATATTGCATTTTCATTGTGCTTTAATTTGCATGCTAGTCTGGGGGAGGCCACAGCCCTCATGAACATTTTTGGTGTTCCTCCAGAATGTGTGTGGTGTGTGGTTTTTAAAAGTTTTCGACCCTGTCTCTCCTAGAGAAGCTTATCATAATGCTTTTTGTATTGCAGTATTCTTTCCTTTTCCTGTACTGAATTTATGATCATGTTGCTAGTAGTGACATGAACATACTCGAACATTTAAGGAAAAGTATCAGTTTGATGCCTTGTTGTTGGACTAATAATGTGTTAGAATAATTTAAAGATGATTGCATCTCTTCTTGGGGTGTCACATTTTTATATAGCCTCAAAGGCTTAATACACAACTAGTTGGGTTTCAGAGAAAGGTATTGGAGCCTAAGCATCTTGGGGGAGATATTTAGTGGTGGCTGTTAGCCATCGCTGCTGAGCTTTAAACCTTGGTATTCCATGCTGGGTCCACATCTGGCCACCAACATTGAATATCTGGGTCAGCAAGTTAGTGCCACAGCTAACTAGACAGCGGTGTTATTCAGCTGCTGTTTGAATAGCTATGATGGCAAAGGTTAGGTGAGCCTTTCAGGTTCCTAACTTCTGCCACTGTGCAATTACCGGCTGATAGCTGAATAGAACTGTAGCCCATCTATCCTTGGGTGCCACCTCTGTTCTACGTCTAGAATGCCCCACGCTCACCAGCTAGCATTGAGGTGCTTGGGGGATATTCAGTGGCATTAATCGTGTCTGCTAATCATGTTAAACCCCCCCCCCCCGCCCCCGTTCCTTGTAGGTCATTATAGGGCAGCTACTATTCTGCATTAGTAGATGTGGCCAGGAGGAAGATTGAAATTTGCGGTGTTGAATGCCCCTCGAGCAGTGGTTCTCAATCCAGTCCTCAAGGACCCCAAGTCCAGTTGGATCTTCAGAGTACCCTCAATGAATATGCATGAGAGAGATCTGCATGCGCTGCTTCCATTGTATGCAGGTCTCTCTCATGCGTATTCATTGTGGATAGCATGAAAACATGACTGGCCTGATAAGTGGACTGGGTTGAGAACCATTGCTTTTAAGCAGGAGTCTCCAAACCTGTCCTGGAGGGCAGCAATCTGCCTGGTTTTCAGGACATCCCTAATGAATATGCATGAGATACATTAGCATACACTGGGGACAGTGTATGCTAATATTTCATGCATATTCATAAGGGATGTCTCAAAACCCTGACTGGATTGCGGCCCTCCAGGACAAGTTTGGAGACCCCTGAGTAGTAATGAACCTCTGAAACTGGGATTGAAAATAAGTCTTGTCAATTTTGGCAGATGTTCTGCTGCTTTGCTAAAATTTAAATAGGACTCTGTCTTTTCCTTTCCACTTAGATGAAAAAATGTTTGATGCACTGTAATATAGTATATTAAATGCATTCATGACAAAGTCTCACTAATGCTTTCACCAAGTTGGGGTGTGTTTCAAATTCTTTCAACTGCTTCCTTGTACTTCTTACCCATTTGTATAATTAGAGCCAGCAGAGTCTTCTACTGATCAGCCAAAAAAAGCTACTGCTTGCCCAATAGAAGGGTCTAACAGCTGTAGTTTCTCACAACTGGAGAAGGTTCATTATTCATGGAGCAACAAAGCTCAGAACCATGTTTAAAGATTTTCATATGAGTTGTGATTGCTTCATAGTATGATGTGGTGTCATTTATTTAGTATTTAAAGTTCAAGGTGAGTTACAGTCAGGAACATTTTAGGTATTTCCTTGTCCCTGGAGCTTAAACAATCTGTTTTGTACCTGAGGCAGTGGAGGGTTAAGTGACTTGCTCAAGGTCACAAAGAGAAAACATAAAGATGATGGCAGACCATATGGCCTATCCAAAACTGTCCTTCCATACCAATTGCTATGCTTTTGTTACAGTAAGTGTCATCAAGTCAGTGTCTGTCTATGCGACCCTCTGGATAGCTGTCCTAAACTGTATTCGGTCTTCAGTCAGGCGGCTTATTATTGATAGTGGCATCCCTATCTGCTGCTGTTGTATTGATCCATCTCATTGCTGACCTGCCTCTTTTGCAATGACCTTCAATTTTGCCAAGCATCATGTCTTTCTCTAATGATCTCTCTCCGCATGATGTGTCCATAGTATGAAAGCCAAAGTATTGTCATTTGAGCGTCTAAAGAAAGTTTTGGTTTGATCTTCTCTAGTACCGATCAGTTTGTTCTTCAGGAAGTGTTCTTCTCCAGCACCATAATTCAGAGACATCAATTTTCTTCTTATCTTTTTCACTGTCCGACTTTCGCATCCACTTGACTATATTGAAACTACCATGGCTTAGATAAGTCGAATCTTTCGAGAGACATCTCTGTTCTTGAGAATCCTGTAATGGGTGATATGGAAGGACAGACTAGATAGGCAGTGTGGTCTTTTTCTGCTGTCATGTTTCTATCAGGATCTTTGCCTCCTTTATTTTAAGGTGCAGGCCCATTTTAAGACTATATTCCTTGATCTTGAGAAGCAAATGTTTCAGATCGTCTTCACTTTCAACTAGTATTGTAGTATCAGCATTGTGAAGTTGGTTGAGTTTTCCACCAATCTTCACACCTGTTTCTTCATACAGTCCTGCTTCTCTGATTTGTTCTGCATATAAATTAAACAGGTGGTGGGGGGCAGGGTATGCAGCTTTGTCGTACACCTTTGCTGATTTTAAAACATTCTATTTCTCCTTGTTTGAACTGTTTCTTGATCAGTGTAAAAGGCTGTGCAAGAAAACTATTAGGTTCTGTGGTATACCCATGCTTCTTAATATGGCCCAGAGTTTCTTATAGTTTAAAAAGTCAAAAGCCCTGCTGTAGTCAATAAAACACATATAGATATCCTTTTGGTATTATTTTGTCTTTCCAAGGATCCATTTTACATCTGCAATGATGTCTCTCATTCCCCGTCCTTTCCTGATCCCTGCTTGCACTTCAGGCAGTTCTCGTTCCAGGTGTGGTTGTAGCCTCTGCTGGATGATCTTGAGTAGAATCTTGCTGGCATGTGGAGTCGGAGCAATTATGCAATAATTTCCACATTCAATCACAACACCTTTCTTCATTTATAGTCCCCTTTTCTTTTAGAGATTATCTATTTGTCCCAAGCTTTCTTGAATTCAGATACTGTCTTGGTCTCGACTACCTCCACTGGGAGACTATTCCACATATCTGCCACTCTTTCTGTAAATAAATATTTCCATGTATTACTCTTGTCTATCCCTTTCACCTTCATCCTATGCCCCCTCGTTGCAGAGATTTCTTTCTATTGAAAGAGGCTCTCCTATGCGTTTATACCATGGAGGTATTTAAACGTCTGTCGTTATCACCTCTCAACCACTTTTCCTCCAAAGTATATATATTGAGATATTTAAGGCTCTCACCATATATGCCTTATGATGAATCCCACTGACCATTTTGGTAGCTACCCTCTGCCTAGACTCTGTCCTGTTTATATCCTTTTGAAGACATGGTCTCCAGAATTGCACACTAGACTCCAATTGAGGTCTCACCAAACACTTATACATAGGCACTATTACCACTTCCTTCCTGCTGTCCATTCCTCTCCCTGTGCACCCAAGCATCCTTCTGGCTTTCGCCTTCATTTTTCTATTTGCCCAGGTGCAGCTCTTTTGTGGACAGAAAAACTTCAGCCCTTATACTGTACCACTCCCTTGGATTTTTGCAGTCCAAATGCATGGCATAAGATATACCATACTGGATCAGACCAAGGATCCATCAAGCCCAGTATGCTGTTTCCAACAGTGGCCAATCCAGGTCAGAAGTACCTGTCGGGTTCCCAAAAGATACACATTCCAGGCTGTTTGCCCAATGGGTAAGCAGTGGATTTCTATGGTTCTCTTTCATAATGGCTTATGAACCTTTCCTACAGAAACTTATCCAAACCTCTTAAATCCAGCTGCACTAACAGCTTTTGCTACACCCTCTGGTAATGAATTCCAGAGTTTGATTACGTGTTGAGTGAAAAGTGTTTTCTCCAATTAATCTTACAATGAAGCTACAATGTAGCGCATTTATGTCCCCTATTCTACTTTTTGAAGGAGTAAATAACTGACTACAGTACATTTTACCCATTCCACTCCATTATTTTATAGACCTCTATCAGCCATGTTTGTTCCAAGTTGAAGAACTCTAACCTTTTAAATCTTTCCTCATAGTGAGATCCTTCCATTCTCTTTACCATTTTTATCGCTCTTTTCTGCACCTTTTCTAATTCTGCTATATCCTTAAGATATGATGACCAGGCGTGCACATAATATTCAAGGTGTGGTTGCACTATGAAACAATACAGAGGAATTATAATATTCATTTTATTCTCCATTCCTTTCTTTACGATTCCTAGCATTCTGTTTACTTTATTGACTGCAGTTACACATTGAGGGTTTCAATGTAATCTCCAGGAACAAGCAGGAATGAGTCTTCACATATGGGTACGTCGGTACCGACGGAGCCTGCACGGGAATGCTCCCCAGCATCCAATCAGAAAGCTTTTGGGACCATCCCTCGCGCCTGCGCGGTGACTTCCCGCCTTTCCCACTGCCTCTCCTCAGTTTTCGTTTTTCCGCGGAGCCAACAGGACGACGTCCTGTCACCGCAGAAACTTTTTACTTTAAAAACCTTATTTTCTTGTGGTCGCGGCTGTCTTTCCTGCTGATACCGGTACTGCCGGTGCTTTATTCTTTTCTTTTTCAAACTTAGAGAAATATTTCTCCTCAGTTTTTTGTGTTAACCTTTTTGGGCCTACCAGGCCTTTCCACAATGGAGCCTTCTTCCCCTAAGAAGTGCCTTCACTGTGGAAACTCGGTTTTCTTTTTAGACTCCAATGCTTGGTGTCTAACCTGTTTGGGTCCTGACCTTTTTTCCCCTGATACTTCAGGCTATATGGTTGGGAGAAGACCTTCCGTTTTTCGAGTTTCCCTCGATACCGTTTTTCCTCCTAAGGTGAGGACACCGGTTTTCTCTTCTCTCCAGGATCAGGTAACCCACAAACAGTCTGTTAAGACTAGCCAATTCTTGAAGGGTAAGTCTCATGCACAGCATGATGACGGCTCCAGCCTTGCCCTCAAGATCCCATTGGCAATAAAACCCCGGCGGGAGTCTTCGGGCTCCAAAGCATTTACGGGGTTTCAGGTTGTTCCTGGGGCTCACCCCTCACAGAACATACCTGAGCCGTGCCAGGGGGTGGTATCCGCTTCGAGCGGTACCGATAACCCGGCACCGGCATCGGTGTCGAGTGCTGCACTCTTCACCAGGGATCGTCATCTGGTGTCCTCTGTACCTTCGGGGCCGATCGATACGACTCAGATTGGCTTTCCTGTATCCCAGCCATGCTCAGGGTTGGTACCGGCTTCGAGCGGTACCGATACCCCGGTATCGGTATCGGTATCGAGTCTTCCACTCTTTACCTGGGATCATCATCTGAAATCCTCAGTACCTTCGGTGCCGATTGATACGACCCGGATTGACTTTCCTATATCTTTACCGTGCTCGGGGTTGGTACCGACTTCGAGCGGTATCGATACCCCGACATCGGTGCCGGTGTCGAGGGTTCCTCTCTTCGCCGGGCATAGTCTTCGAACGTCCTCGGTACCTTCGGTGACGTTCGATGAGATTCCAATTGACTTTCATGTATCGGCATCGCTGATACCACCACCAACGTCGGTACCTTCTAGACATGCATCGATAGGCTCGCTCGCTTCGATGCCGAGTCTAGAATCGATATCCAGTCTAGATGACTTGGTACCGACACATTTCGGAACCGATCCATATCGTTTCCGGCTACGCAGTACCGAGGATATTCACCAAGACTCTCTGGTTACCTCGGTACCGCTTCAGCAGCCCTCGATTACTGCTTCGATGACGTTATCTCCGATACCGGTACCAGTGTCGGGGTCGATTCCTGCAGTTCCATCGGTGCCATCGATCCTTTCTATGCCTAGTTTGGAATCGATACCAGGCACTGACGATGCAGTACTAACTGCCTCAAATCAGAACTGTCAGTATCACAGTCCATCGAGCAGGATTCTTTTTCTGCACCAGTCCAGTATATCTTCTGGTGCCCAAGCTGCTCCTTCAAGCTCAGCTTGCCCAGGATTAGTTCCTATTGGAAATCCTTCTTTTCAGAAGTTTCTCCTTGACATGGCAGCTTTTCTTGCCATTCCTATTCCTGGTTTTTCTCTTGACCAAGATCCTGCAGAAAAGGAAAACATAATGCTTCCTTTACATCATTCTTTGCAGGATCTTCTTCTGAGGATATGGGAATCACCCTTAAAGGTTCCTTTGCCTTCTACAGCCATTGACGTTCTGTATCAGGTACCTCCCTCTCCAGGGTTCCAGAAAAACCAACTTCCACATCATTCCATTGTAGTGGAATCAGCAATGAGGAAGGTAAGAAGCAAGAAGAAGCATTCTTCTTATCCGCCAGGTCGTGCATCTAAAACACTTGATGCCTTTGGACGTCAAACCTTCCAAACATTTATGCTGGCTTCAAGAATTATTTCATATATTTTTTATATGAGTCTGACACTTCAGGAGGTCACAGAGAAATTATCTCTTTTGTCTCCTTTTTTGTCAGAACCTAAGGCCTCTGACTATTCCTTGCTTCTCAATCATAGCAGGAATATCTCTTGGTTCCTTTCTCGTGCTTCTCTAGACTCTTTTGAGTCTGTTAGCAGATCCTCTGCTATTGCCATTGGAGCACGTCGTACAGCCTGGCTGCAGGCTTCAGACTTGAGCAGATGGGCACAACATACGCTGGGTAATTCTCCTTGTACTGGAGAAAATCTCTTCAATAAAGAGACTTTACGTCAGGTTGCTCATTGCTCCACTGACTTTCCTAGTTCTGGAAACCGTTCTAAGCCTTCTTTTTCCCCAGGGCGTAGGAAATGTCCTACCAAACCTTCTTTCCCTAGGAAAAGAAAGTTTCATCCTTCTTCTGCCCATCCTCCAGATGTACCCAAGCAAGGGACATCTCATCCTCGTCTGAAGTCTCCAGACTCTAACCAGGCTAATCATCGCCAGCAACATAGGTTTCTGTATGTTGCAATCTACAGTTAACTTCTTACCAGAAGTTTATTCTCAAACCCTACACTGGTTTTTCTTTTCAGTATGCTAAGCTGTTAGGATATTTTTGTCCATGGGTTACTGAATTCTCCCTTTCTTTTTATTATAAAGGGAGATTACAATTATCCCAGGATAGTTTCTGTCCCCACAGGGACATTTTTTCCTTCAGCTGACTTACCATATGGTACGTCACCTTCCAAGCCCCCCTCTTCCAGGGTTTCCCCTGCTCGAGTTGGTACCATACTGAAACACTTCTCTTTCTTTCCAGTGTAGACTTTTTGCTATCCTTCAATGCATGCTCTGAACAACTCATCAGACAGGGACGGGAATATCTCCGCTCCCTCTGTCTGTTTTTCTCCCTGTTTTTATACAGGGGGATCCCCTCTGCTCTTTTGTTCAGTTGCTGTACAAGCAGAAGTTCCAGTGCTTACTTTAATGTTTCTTTTAAGTTCCTTTCAACTATCTTGCATGATACTACTCATTGCAGGTTATCGTCTTCTTGCCATATCCTTACCTAGGATGTGGCACCACATCTGACAGCTGTCAGTTTCTCTCATAATTTTCCTGCACAATGCTCTCTGCAATCTTCAGAGAAGCTTTCTACTATGGGCCCTTGCTGTAGAGCATTGAACTTTGTCTCTGAGGGTTTTCCATATAATAGGAAAAGCTTATATAGTCATTCCATGGCTATATCGGTTCTTTATACCCTCTTGTCTCCTATTGTGATACAGAAGACAAGCTTTTTCTGCGTGAATGTCCAAGGAGTTCCCAATCTGGCAGGAATCTACCCCTTTTTCCTTACAGCTTGGCATTATCTTTTCTACTCCACTTGGATAACGCATACTCTTTTACTGTACATGATACCCCTGAGTCCCTTGGCTGGGTCATCCAGGTGTCTTAGTCTATGCGTTTTCTTGTCCTTTGGACATGTCAGAGTCCTCAAGTACTCCTGACATGCTCTTACCAGACTGCTATTATCCTCTGTTTTTCACGCAACCATACTGGTTATCCACTGAAATATATTCCTGCACCACGGAAATAGATTCTCTATATATCTTCAGGTGGTTTTCACCCCCTTATTATTAGATGAATCTTTTCCCATCACATTCCCCATGTGAATGTTTTTGTGGAGCTCAGTTGCAGACATGTATCCTCAGACTTATATTAATGTCTGTATATGTCCTATACATACATATTTTTGTAATCTGTATGGGCATAAGCCATGCATGTATGTATATATATGTAGTATGTACACATACATGTCCAGATACATACATGTCCAGATATGTGTGATTGATATATATATATATATATATATATATATATCTATATCTCCTTTGGGAGATGTCCATAGGACACTAGGTATTACCTACTATCTCCCTAACTGTCTGTGCTATAAAGCTTTTACCTCCTTAAGGGGTCCAGACAGTCAACTTGCCTATTCTCATACGGCTCAGTAAGTGGGAGCGGTTATACACACAATTACTGCTGTGACGTCAACAGCTTTTATTTTTGTTATAGATCTCCCTATCCATGAAGTATTAAACTTCATTGTCTTCCTATCTCTTACCAGCTAGGAATGACAGAGTACACCTCTGTTCTCCTTGGGAATAGGGGCTTTTTTCCATACCCCCTCTTCCCTTCCGGACTGGGCTACTTTTCCAGATCGGTCAGTCGTCTTCTTTTAGTCCTCAATGTTAATAACTCTGTACCTAAAAGAGTTTTCAGCTTTTTCCCATAAAGCTTTCCATTGAAGACCTGCCGTTCTTCTCCTGCCCCAGTTGACACCTGGGTCACCTGCCCATTCCAGATTTAGAACTTCATCCTCACTGTTGTGAAGTTACCTTGAAGATTCCGCTACTGCAGCTACAGTACACTCCATCACAGTTCTACTTCCTACAATCCAGTAGGTAAGCTCTATATTGTGCTAGTTCATTAAATATTTTAATGATACTTGACATACATTTTAAAGACTCCTCTCCTGTAGTCTTTAGATTTGCTGTTCCTCTACAGCTCTTCTCTATTCAACTCCTACCCCCCATCCCTCAGGGGATGCCGGGGATCCAGGTTTGGAAAATGCCGTCCTGTCCAGGAATACGCATTTTATGGGATCTCCCCTGGCACCCACAGCTAGGGAGTCCCCATATCTGAAGACTCATTCCTGCTTGTTCCTGGAGATAGCACAGTTACTTACCTGTAACAGGTGATCTCTGGGAACAGCAGGAATTAGTCTTCACAACCCACCCACCTCCCCTAGGAGTTGTATCTATCTATCTCCTTTCCTCTTTCTCTCCTTCTGTCTCAGCTATGAAACTCAACTGAGGAGAGGCAGTGGGAAAGGCGGGAAGTCACCGCGCAGGCGCGAGGGATGCTCCCAAAAGCTTTCTGATTGGATGCTGGGGAGCATTCCCGTGCAGGCTCCGTCGGTACCGACGTACCCATATGTGAAGACTAATTTCTGCTGTTCCCAGAGATCACCTGTTACAGGTAAGTAACTGTGCTTTATCCACAATGATGCCTAAATCCTTTTCCTAGGCAGTGGTTCCTAATGTGGAACCTTGCATCATGTAACTGTAGTTTGGGTTGTTCTTCTCTAAGTGCATAACTTTGCACTTGTCCACATTAAATGACATCTGTCATTTGGATGCCCAGTCTCCCAATTTATCAAGGTCCTCTTACGATTTTTTACAATCCTCTTGTGTTTTAACAACTTTGAACAATTTGGTATTATCTGCAAATTTTGATCACCTTACTCATTATTCTCATTTCCAGGTCATTTATAAATATGTTAAATAGCAGGTCCAGCACCGACCCCCTAGAATACTCCATTATTCACCTATCTCCATTGGGAAAATTGGCCTACCCTCTGCTTTCTATCTTCTAACCAGTTCCTGATCCACAATTGTACATGGCCTTCTATCCCATGACTCTTTTGTTTGTTTGTTTTTTTAAATTTCCCCAAGAGTCTCTCATGAGGGACTTTGTCTGAGGCTTTCTTAAAATCTAGATACAGTATATCAACTGGATCACCTTTATCTGCCTGTTTATTTACACCTTCAAAAATATTTGAGACTGATGAGACAAGACTTTCTTTTCTTGGACAAATCCATGTTGGCTTTTTGCCATTAAACCATGTCTATCTCCATGTTCAGTAATTTTTTTTCTTTTTATAATGGTTTCTACCATTTTGCCCAGTACTGATGTCAGGCTCACTGGCCTGTAGCTTTCTAGATCACCCCTGGAACCCTTTTTAAAAACTGGTGTTACATTGGCCGCTCTCCAAACTTCAGATACTACAAATTATTTTAATTATAGATCAGATATTACTAATAGTAGTTCTACAATCTCTTATTTCAGTTCTTTGTCAAAAGGCTTTCTGAAACTTCAGATAGACAAAAGTGAGCTAGTTGATACACTGTATCTCTTATTCACACCTTCAAAAATATAACAAATTAATAAGACAAGATTTTAAAGCCCGGATCCAACAGAGCTTTAAATCTCCAGCGGCTCACAGGTGCCCACACCTGGAGGGCCTCGCCAGAGTGCCTTTTGGTGTGGCCCTTAGCTGGGGCACAGAGGTGGGAATGCAACAACTGCTCACATAAAAATATTAGTTTACTACAACCTGATCACTCTTCATTTGATCAGTGGACTCCCCGATCAATCCACACTGCAAATCCTTGTTTCAACAAGCCAAAAGGAAACAACAAACTTCACAGTGACACCAGCAAGACCCTGGATGAGCGGAAGCACTCTTTCCTCCCCATCTATAAAACATTTTACCAAGAAAGAAATTAGACATCCACAAAGAAGGCCAGGAGTGAGAAGCAGAGCCTCTCCCCTCCCTCCCAAAGCCAACAAACTACAAGCAAGGTTGTCAACTCAAACGGCGCCATCTGGTGTGAAGAGGACATCGCTGCAGGAACACCATAGCCCCCATATAACATCAGATTGCAAACGCAACAAACTGCCCTCAGCTGCCAACTGAACGTACCAGCAGCCCCGACGTTAGGACAACCCTGCAGGGAGCGAGAAGGTAGACTCCTCCCTGCTCCCCACCAGCACCACCAATCTCCGTGGCTGAGGGAACATTCAAAAGTAGAGCCGCCCGAAGAGTGCCCTCTCTCTCTCCCTCCATTGCAGCAGCAGCAGCACCACCACAGCAGCAGGTCAAGGTGGAAGACATCACACATCAAGCAGACTCCAAGGTTGCAAGCCAAGGAAACAGGTAGGAGTACAGAGTTATCCACAGAGTCATGGTTTAATGGAAGAAAGCCAACAGATTTATTTTTTTTTTAAATTTACTTATTTAACAATTCTTGTATACCGTCTTATCGTGGAATCAAAGCGGTTTACATTATAACTCTCACTTTTACATAGAACTTATATTCACACATGTACAGAGAACTTCATATAAAACTCATGGTGGGGTGTCTTACATGGTGGTGCTTTGCAGCATAACTTATATACAAATGAAACTGCTTACTACAGAGTATAGTAGATGTCTAGCTAACATGGTGTTACGTGAGTTCACTGAAATGATCAACGAAAAGGAAAGTTTTTTTTTTTGTGTTTTTTTTTTTTTAGTTTCTTTCTGAAGTCCTTCATACCCGTGGTCATCCTCAACAACCCAGGGAGAGAGTTCCAGATGGCAGGTGCAGCAAGAGAATGCTCTTCTAGTGGTGGATTCATTTGCTCTTCTGTATGAGCAGGGTATTGGAATTGTATCAATAGTGCTCTGTCTCCTTGGTCTGTTGTTTGAACTGGTGCCAAGCAATTGCTTTAGAGCTTCAGCTGACATGCTATTTCTGACTTTAAAGATGGTCAAGGCAGCTTTGTATCTAGCAAGGGTGTTGACTGGAAGCCAGTGGAGCTGGTGTAAGAGAGGCATTATATGATCCTGCTTATTTGATCCAGTGATGATTCTAGCGGCGGTATTTTGGACCAGTTGTAATGAGCGTGTTACTTGCTTTGGAAGTCCTTGATAAAGTGCGCTGCAGTAGTCTAGAATGGGCGTTATAATGGCTCGACATACTGTTCAAAAATGAAGTTGGTTTAGGAGGGGTTTGAGTCTTCGAATGGTGGCAAGCTTGTATAATGCATTCCTGGTGGTTCTGTTAATATGTGGTTGTAAGCTTAAATTGCGATCAAGTGTACACCAAGGTATCGAACTTCGTCCTTTATAGGGATTGTAGTATCTGCTATCATGATCATGAGGTAGAGAGGATGGAGGAGGTATATTCCGTGTGATGATTAGTACCTCTGTCTCTTTCATATTTGTGTGTAGATTGTTGTTGGAACACCAGATGTTTATCACCTGGAGACAGTTGAACATGTTGGTATAATCTGAAGAGTCAAGGCTGATTGGGGTGTAAGTCATGATATCATCTGCATAGATAGGAGTATTGTAACTTGCGCTTTTTGAAGAAATTGCAAAACAGGCTGTATGTATAAGTTAAAAAGAAGGGCAGATAGGGAAGATCCTTGAGGGACCCCTTGAGTTGTGTGAAATGGAGCGGAGGTTTGTGATGCTACTTTGACCTTTTGCTGTCTGTCATGAAGGTACGATTGGTCTATACAACACTACATATAAATGGTTTAAATGTTGGTTAGTCTATTCAAGAGGATGATGTGGGACACTGTCAAATGCAGAGGAGATGTCGATGAACACTAAACAGGAAACTGGTCTTAATATTGTTAACTCCTCTGAGTAGGGTGTCAAATAAGTAGACGAGTAGAGTCTCCACGCTGTGGTTAGGGCAAAAGCAGTGTTGATGAGGGTCTAGTGGGGCATATGTGTCCAGGTGGTCCTGGAGCTGTCTCTGGACAGTTTTCTCAATTTTGGTTAGAAAAGGGAGGCTTGAGATCAGTCTGCAGTCTGAAGGATCTGTGGGATCTGGTGAAGTGGTTTTCAGGATTGGTCGGATAGTTGCTTCTTTGAAAGCAGTGGGCATGTAACCCTGGGCTAGGGAGGCACCTGTTATCCTATGTATATCTTTGACCAGCTCTTCCTTTGTTGATTTTATCCAAGCCACTGGGCAGTGATCTGATGGAGCTGTGCTGGAGTTTAGCTCAGTGATTGTGCGTGTAACCTGCTCGGTTGTAGGGATGTGGAATTCACTCCATGTCCCTGGTGGGGTAGTTCCTGTGCTCAGTGGAGGTATTGGTGAGGTCTTGGGCTCTCAGTTGTTTTTAGTGAGGAGGTAATCCGCAAATGCTTGAGGGTGGATTTTGTCTTCATCCTTTTGTGTTGTATCTTTTGTGAGGGACCTGACTATCTCAAAGTGCTCTCTTGGCTTGTTGCTAGCCTTTAAGATGAGGTTGGTATGGTATTGCTCCTTTTGGTTATTAATAAGGCTGTTGTAATTGTGTTGCATTGGAGTCCTTTCTGAACACGCTACTAAGACACATCCACTCTTTAGTCACTTCCCATCTGGACTATTGTAACCTACTTCTTACTGGTCTCCCTCTGAATCATCTAGCTCTCCTTCAATCTTTTCAACACTCTGCTGCGCGGCTAAGCTTCTGCTAGCTTCGTCATGCTTATATGACCCCCTCTTCTCAAGTCACTTCATTGGCTCCCTATCTGTGTCCATATCCAATTCAAACTTCTCCTGCTGACCTATAAGTGCATTCACTCGGCAGCTCCTCACTACCTTTTCTCTCTTCTCTCCCTGCACCCCTCCTCGGGAACTCTGCTCTTCTGGCAAATCGCTTCTATCTGTGCCCATCTCTTCTATTGCTAACGCCAGACTTTGCTTCTTTCACCTTCCTGCTCCTTATGCCTGGAACAAACTACCCTAGTCTGTACATCAGGTACTTCCTCTCAGCCTTTTCAAATCCAGGCTGAAAACTCAACTCGCCTCTTCACTGCTGCCTTTGACTCACCTGGTCTCCGTTGTGTGTCCTTACCATTTCCCCTAGATGTGTATCCCATGTCTACAGCTACTGTGTTGTCTGTCTGGACTAGATTGTAAGATCTGATAATCAGGGACTGTCTTTTACATGTGTCTGCAGCACTGCTTACGTCCTTGTAGAGCTATACAAATGCTCAGTAGTAGTAATAGCAGACAAAGTTGGCCATTTAGGTCTACTCTGTTTTTCTATCCTTCAACCACTTCTTAATCCACAATAGTTCATTGTCTGTCTCCTATCCCATGTTTTTTTTTAAATTTCCTCAAGAGTCTCTCATGAGGGACTTTATCTCAATTTTCAGAAAGCCTTTGATACTCTGTCAACTGGCTGACCTTTATCTGTTTATTCAAACTTTCAAAAAAATATAAGAGATTTGGTGAGACACGACTTCTTTGTTAAATCCATGTTGGCTTTCTGCCATAAAACCATGACTTTTACACATGTTCAGTTGTTTTTTTATAATAGTTTGTCATTTTGCCCGATACTGATATCTGGCTTGCTGGTCTAGTTTTTCCTGAATCATCCCTGGAACCCTTTATAAAAATTGGCCTTACATTGGCCACTCGCCAATCTTCGGGTACTACAGATGATTTTAATTCTAAATCACAGATTAGTACAAGTAGTATTAATCTCATATTTTAGTTCTTTTAGCACCCTTGGATGTATGCCATCCAGTCCAGGTGATTTGCTACTCTTTAGTTTATCAATTAGCTGTATTATATCTTTCCCATTTATCAAGATTTGTTTCAGTTCCTCTGATATATTACCTTTAAATATCATTTCTGGCATGGGTAAGTTTCTACATCTTCAGTGAAAAATGAAGCAAAAAATTGGTTAAGATTGAAACTAGATCCGTAGCCATCAATATCCATGATCTGCAGGTGAGAAAGTAAGATTGAATGATCAATGGTATTGACAGCTGCTGCATCAATACCATCTGCCTACCCTTATCCAGATAACATCTTGCAGGGCCTTACCAAGCCATAACTGCATCCTGTGCAACTTGCGAACCTGGTGCTTCCCCCCCCCCAACCATACCCACTGGGCCTCATTTGCATATATTTAATTTTAAAATTTATATGCAGCCCATCTTCAATTTTAGGACACTTTCAAAGGGACTCTTATCCCAGAAATGAATTAGGGACATGTTTAATAAACATTACTGTGCATTAAATGTCACTACAACCATAGAAATAAATGGGTGCTGTTGTACTTGGTGCATGTTAAACATTTGTGAATATGCATTTAACTTTTAGTAAAAGTGCCTCTTAATGAGTGTCTGTCTTAATACTATTTACATGGACAGTGAGGATAAAGGGAGGCTACTATATTTCTACATTACCATTCTCCGGTGCCAGCTACAATAGGAAGTACTATAAATCCCTGCTCATTTAGAATCCATAGCAAACAGCACTACCAGGATTCACACAGCACCAAACTCTACATTTAAAAAAGCAGCACTGAAAATATATTGGTTTTCTATGAGGTATATTGGTTTTATATCTCCTTCTGGGAAAAGAGAACAAATAGGACTCCTACACAGAAACTACACAAACAGAATACTGCAGCTCAGTCATATATCATCAAATCCAGAACAAGGGATTACAATTTAGAAATGTGAAGGCAATGAGTGAACTGGGAGCCCCAAAAGACAAACTTGGAATGCACCACAACACTGGAGAAAAAACTTTAAATTCATTTCCTCCTGATTTGAACAAACACAAAGATGACAGTGATGTACATTTCCCAGAGCTGACATATTCCAGTTAATAAATTCAAAATAAAATTTCTCTCTACCTTTTTTTGTTTGGATGTTTAATTTTTCAGTCACAATTGCCTCAGTCTCTCTCTTGCTTCCTTCATATATTCTGCTGTCTCATTGTCTGCTGTCCATTTGTCCTTTTTTTTTTTTTTTTTTTTTTTTTTAATCTTATTTTTTTCTACGCTCCCTACATCTGCCCTGTTTCTTCCCTCTTACACAAAATATCTGTCCTCTTTCCCCATCCTGATCGCAGCATCTGCCCCCTTTCATCTCCTCAAGTCTAACCAGCATCTGCTCCCTGTCCCTCCCAGCATAAGCTCGCTTCTTGTCCCAGCTCTTCCAAGCATCAGGTCCATTCCAGCATCAGCTCTCCTTCGGTCCCATCCCCCCCCCCCCAAGCAGCAGGCCTTTCGTGCCATCCTGCCTCCCAGTGGACTAGACCCCTCCGTGGCACCCATTCACCACACAGCCGTGGGACAGTTCTCCTTCAGTTCTGCTGCTGTACTAAACTGCAGCCACCAGCACGACCACATTGCCCACACTGAGTGGAACGGGGGATCTTCCTGTTTCTTGCACAAGAGACAGGATGTTCCTGCGTTTCACTTTTAACAGTGCAGACAATGCAGTCATGCTGGCGGCTGCACTTTAGTACAACTGTTCCACGGCTGTGTGGTGAGTGCCATGGAGAGATCCCGTCCGCCGGGAGGCAGGAGGAGAAGGGGTGACTAACTGAAGGGGGAAAGGCCTGAAGGCAGGACCATATCTAGCCGAGTGTGAGTGGTGTAGCCGCACAGGGCATCTAATGGTGAAACCCCCTCCGGAAGTAAGAGCTTAATTTCCAATCCCTTTGTGAATGCGCCCCTAGATTTTTGCACCCTGTGCGGCTGTACCGCTTGCACTGGGTTAGGTATGGTCCTGACATCTCACAGTAACCACACAGGTTTTCTATTAGCATGTGGTCTACTTTCAGCTCCTTGATGGCTGGATGCCCCTTTTTTAATTAACCCTTACAGAACTATGCATTTTTCCCCATGGACACAAAATAGGAAAGTGCCTTTAGTAAATTAGGCCCCTATGTTTGTTGTTTTTTATCCATTACGAGCACAGATGCATGTCAGTCTCCCAGTAGAGGCGAGGAGAGTATCTGAATTCAAGAAAGCATGGGACAAACACAGAGGATCTCTAAAGGAAAAAAGGGGACTATAGTAGTTGATATGGAAGGGCAGACTAGGCCATGTGGTCTTTTTCTGCCGTCATGTTTCTCGGTTTCTAAATGAGTGATAAAGTAACCATGTCTGTGCGGAAGAGCTTTCTTCTGCCTGCTTAAGAATCAGAAGCTATAAGCAGTAAATCGGAATGCTAAAATAATTTAATTGTACAATCATTTATATTCCGTCTTTATAATCCAAATGGAGTACAAAGCAGATAACAAAATAAAAATCAAGTAGCATGACACAAAATGTAAGAACCTTAAAAACCCTAAATAATAAATTGATATTAGATAAGAAAATCTGGTTTTATCATTCCATAATGGTTAAGTACAAATTCTATATCCCAAAATGATTAGTCAATAATCCATGTTTTCAATTTACACTGAAACTGGATATTATTGTTCAGGTTCTATAATTCAACAGGCAAAATCGTTCCACAGCTTAGCGCATAGCTCCAGAGAAACAACGTTTCTAAATAGGCACGTGCGAAAAAGCTATAGAAGTCAGCAGAGACAGAGAACCATGAGCTGAATGTCACAATCGTCTAGATGGACAGTACTTTTTAATATTTTCTTTTTTATTTGGATTTTCAAAATATGCATAACAACAACAAAGGGACAATGCAACCACTTGTCCGCAGCAATGCAAACAATTATCCCAAGTACTACCACTCCCTAATACACAATCAGTACCCTTTTCTTTAGACCCCCTAATTCACCCATCGTTAATGTCTTACCCACCTTCCCACCCGCCCCTGTCATCCCTAAAACACCCTGGGCCCCACCCCCCGTACTCCTACACCCAGTAGCATTAAACACCCCCCCCTCCCTCCCCACCTCAAGCACCTTACACAGCACTCCCCATACCTCCTCAAACTTGGCCCCTCTCTGTCTCCTGGCTGCAGTTAACTTCTCCATAAGAGTCAAATTCCTCAGCCTCCGCTCAAATTGCACCATTGATGGCGTTTTCTTTTGCTTCCATGCCGCCGCCACCTCACATCTGGCGGCACTCAAACAAGCCAAAACCACTCTTCCTCCCGTTTGCCCCTGGTTTCCCCCCCACCAAGACAGCAAGAAGATATGCGGGGACAGGTCCACCATTACCTCCAGCTTGGTTTGAATCCACCCTTGAATCTCTTCCCAGTACCTCTGGATCTTTGTACACACCCACCATATATGCCAAAAAGACCCTACCTCCCCACACTCCCGCCAACAGAGTTGAGAAACCCTTGGGTAAATCCTATGCAGTCTCACAGGCGTATAGTACCATCTCATCAGCACTTTATAACTATTCTCTTTAAACTTACTAGCACCCGGTCCCCTCTTAATTTGGTCCCACACCTTCTTCCACTCCCCTTCCGTTAAGGCAAAACCCAAATCCCTTTCCCACTCCGCCATATACCTCAATTTCCCCTGCCCTTGCTCATTAACCACCTTATAGAGCTCCGAGATCATACCTCTCGAACCTCTTCCCCCAAACCAGGTAGCCTCAATCCCCGAAAGCTCCCCACCCAACCCAGACCTCCCCAGAACCCTCTGAAAAAAGGATCTTACCTGCATGAAGGCATACCTGTCCCCCCTCCCCCAACCCAAACTCTTCCTTCACCCCCTCAAATCTCCAGAACCCCCCCATCATCCATTAGTTGAAATACACATCTTAATCCCTTACCACTCCAAATATCAAACCGTCCCCCCCTCCCACCCCGGTTTAAAGCCCTTCCATCCCCTCCAGGGAGTCATTACCGAAAGCCCCGAACCCCTCCTCTTAATTTCTGGCCCTCTAACCTTATCCCAAACCCGCGCCACCTGCCACATCGCCGGCGTTCCCCCCCCACCCCCTACTGCCTTTCTCTCCCCTTTTTTGTGCCCACACCCACGCATCCAAACGTCCTCCATGTACCCGCACCTTTTCCAAGCTTACCCAAGGTTTCAGGTCTCCCCCTTCCCTCCACTCAATTATATGTTTTAACTGTGCCGCTCGATAATACTCCAAGTTTGGAACTTCCAACCCCCCTTTCTCCTTAGCTGTACACATGACCCTCCTGGAAATTCGTGGGGGCTTCCTTTTCCAAATATAGCTGAACACTTGTTTTTGCAGAGCCCTCATCGCCCCGTCCGGTATCTCCACCGGTAAAGCCTGGAATAAATATAGCAGGCGGGGAAGGACATTCATCTTAACAGCAGCAATTCTGCCCAGCCAGGAGGTCTCCAGCCTCATCCACCCCTCCAGATCATGCCCCAGGACCCCAAACAATTTCAGATAATTTGCCTTGTACATGTCCTCATATCTACCTGTAATACTTACCCCCAAGTACACCAGGGACTTGTTCACCCATCGCAGAGGGTATGCCCTCTTCAATTCCTCTTCTATCTCCCGTCCCATCTGTACCTTCATTACTTCTGTCTTCTCGATATTCATTTTAAACCCCGACACTGCCCCGTAGTTCTCCAACTCCCTCAAGACTTCTGCAAGTGTCCTTTGAGGCTTACTTATATACAGGAGAATATCATCCGCATATAAGGAGATCTTATGCAAGTGCCCCCCCTCTTTCTAAGCCCCTAATCCCCTTGTTAATTCTTATCCTTTCCGCTAGTGGCTCTACCACCATTGCAAAGAACAGCGGAGATAACGGGCACCCCTGTCTGGTCCCACGCCCCAACTCAAAGTCCCTGGAGTATCTCCCATTAACCTTAACCCGAGCCCGTGGCCCCCCATAAAGTCCCTGTATCCACTTCAGAAAATTTGGACCACACCCCATCTTTCCCGCCACCGCCATTAAGAAACCCCAGTGGACCCTATCAAATGCCTTTTCAGCATCGATTGACATCAGGAGAAAATCTTCCCCCACTTGGCCCGCCTCCCATACCACCCCCATCGCTCTTCTAATATTATCTGCTGCCTGCCTCCCCTTAATAAACCCCGCCTGATCCTCCTTCACAATCTCCGGTAACCACCCCGCCAATCTATCCGCCAATATTTTAGCCAGAATTTTAACATCTACATTAAGAAGGGATATGGGTCTATATGACCCACAGCTTAAAGGGTCCTTCCCCAGTTTCAATAATACCGTGATCCCCGTGGTTAGCATGTTCCGCGATAACTCCCCCCCCCCCCTGGGGACAGCAGCCCGTTAAACACCCTCACTAAGAGCCCCCCAATTTCCCCCAAGAAGACCTTATAAAAACTGCCCGGGAGCCCGTCCAATCCAGGAGCCTTCCCCCCCACCACCCTCCCAATTTCCTCCACCGTAATGCCCTCTTCTAGCTCAGCCCGCGCCTCTTCCTGTAGCATAGCCATCGGTACCCCTTCCAAATATTCCCTTATCGTCTCCTCATCCACACCCTGCATTCCTGTGTATCGTTCCTAATAGTACTCCCTAAACCGCTCCTGAATCTCGTCATCCCCCCCTACAAATCCTATCCCTTAACCTGATAAATCATTGCAGCCCCCTTTTGCTGCCTTAACCTTCTGGCCAACATCCTGCCAGACTTATCTCCAAACTCATAAAACACCTGTTGCACCCTCTGTAAAGCGAACGCCACCTGCTTTACAAGGCCTGCAGGTAGCTCTTCCCTCACCCTCTCCATCTCCCGTCTATCCCTCATACTCCCCGTCCTCCGATACCCCTCTTCCACCTCTACCAATTTCTTCCTTAACCCCCCTCCCTCATCTCTCTCTCTATTCTTCCTGGCCCCCCACATTATAAACCGCCCCCTGATCACCGCTTTCAAATCTTCCCACACTCCCACCACCCCCACCTCCCCCCCATCATTAAGGGCTAAATATTTCCTCACCACCATCCTAACATCCTCCACCACTTCCCTATTTTTAAGCAAACTTTCATTTAACCTCCAAAATACCCCCCCCCCCCCTGCTTTGGCCGCCTAAAACCCATTTCCACTGCTGCGTGATCCGACCACCCAATCGTTACAATATTACCTATCTCCGCATCTAGCATCCACTCCTTATCCAGAAGAAACATATCAATCCTGCTCCAACTTCTGTGCGGCGCTGAGTAATAAGTGTATTCCCTCTCTTTAGGGTTAAGAACCCTCCACGCATCAACCAGATTGTATTGCTTCATCATTCTCCTTAGACCTTGCCTATTCCTTCCACCCCCTTTTCCCCCCCTCGAATCCCTATCCACCTTTGGATCCAAAGCCCCATTACAGTCCCTGCCCACCAGCACCCTTCCCCCTCCCACCTCTCCAATCAACTCTCCCACCTCTGACCAGAATGACCCTTGGTTCCCGTTGGGTCCATACACAGACACTGATTATATCTTGCTCTCCCCATTTCCCTTTAATCCCCACCACTCTCCCTTCCCCATCCTTAAAATGTTCCCCTATTTGAATCCCACTCCCGCGCTTTACCAATAGAGCTACCCCCCCCCCCCCCCTTCTTAACCCCATCTTTATTACAAGCAAAAAACTGCTCCGGGTAAAGCCTATTCTGCATTTTCCCTACATCCCCTCCCTCCTCAAGTGGGTCTCCTGGATCAGCACTACATCCCATTGATTCTTCCGGGCTTCCCTATATAGCAAACTCCGCTTAACTGGGGAATTCAGCCCTTTCACATTTATTGTGCCTACCCGAAGCATCTCCCTACCCAAGTCCTTCCAATCCCTCTACTGTGCTGAGCCCCAGTCCCCCTTCGACCCCCAACAATCCTCCCCCTCCCCCCCCCTTTCTGCCATCTCCCTCCATCCCTTCCATGACCCACGTGTCCTACCCCTTAACAATATCCCCTACCCAGACTGAACCAACTTTAAACTGGGTTGGCATGCAAACCCCCCAATATCCCCAGTCAGCCCTATAAGTCCAGTGTCTTTATTGTGTGAGACAGAGAGCTCTACCGCTCCATACTCACTTTTGCCTTTCAACAACGGTGCCCTCCATTTGAGCTTCACACCTCCTCCGACACTGTTCCGCTCTCACCGTCCTGAGGCAGCCTCTTCAACCACTTTCCTTTTTCACCCGCTCTCTGCCATTGCTGAGCCCCAAGTTGTTTCCCTGTCAGTACGCCATTTTATTTTATTTTATTTATTTACATTCTCTTATATACCGCGCTATTCTGCATCAGTGCGGTTTACATTGAACAAACTGAAATTACATTGAACAGGGCATTATAACTTGGATATAACTATTTGTTTTTACCTGCTTTTCTCCTCCCTTCAGTTGGGGCAGGTTGTCGCATCCCAGCTCCTCCAGTGCTGACCAAGCTTCTTCCACCGTCTTAGCTCTCTTGGACCTCCCGTTCACCGTCAACAAAATGCCAAATGGGAACATCCATCTATACCGGAAGTTTTTCCCTCGCATATAGGCGGTCACCTCTTTCATATTCCTTCTCCTTTCTAGCGTTCCCCTCGAAAGATCATTGAACACCTCCACTTCACATCCCTCCCAAGCAATTCTGCCGTATTTCCGGGCAATCTGTAAAATTTGTTCTTTAATGGGGAAGCTGCTCAAGTACGCAATAATGTCTCGCCCCTGCCGCTCCTTCCTCGGCCCGAGGCTCCTGTGCGCTCTCTCCACACTTATTGTGATTGTCTTGGTGCCCCCGCCCTCTTCCAATCGCAAAATATGGCCGCCCAGGCGCTGCACAATCGGCACACAATCTTTTGACTCCCCACTTTCAGGCACACCCCTTACCCTTAGGTTATTGCGCCGAGCCCCATCTTCCATCTCCTCCAATTTTTCTTGTATCTCCTCCTGCTTCGCCTTAATCTTGTCCTGCTCCATCGCCAGCTCTCGAATCTCCCCCTCGTGCTGCTCCACGTGGCTTTCCATATCCTCCATCCGCTGCCCCAGGGAGCACACCTCTCCTTGTATAGCCACTAATGTCTCCTTCAAGTTCGTTCTCAGCGCCTTCATCGCACCTTGCATTTCTGTTTTAAACTCCTTCAGCCACGCTTTCAACAGCAGTACCTCTGGCCCCTCAATAGGCACATCCTCCTCCTCATCGGAGCTCCTTGATTCACGTCTCCCTCCGGGGTCCGTCTTCTCGGCTGCCGCCAACATCTCCCTCCGCACATATGGCGACTGAAAATTCGCCAATTTCTTCCTCGCTGCCATGGCTGAGTAAGTTGCACGCCTCCCTTCCACTTTATGTTCGCGGGGACCCACTAAAACCGCTCTAATTCGGGGATCGGACAGGAGCTAGGCAACTACACTGCCATCAGCTCCGTGACGTCACCGGACGTCTCTAGATGGACAGTACTTTAATGTTTCTACTAAATAGTTTGGACCAGTACCCTGCAAGGCCCCAACACAGTATCTTAAACCTGATTCTCATTTCCAGAGGCAACCAGTGCAATTTATATAACGGAGGAGTAGCCCTATCTATATAGGTGTTAAACATAATAACTTTGGTTGCCAAATTCTATATCTGCTGAAGTCTTTGTAAATGCTTGGATGATCCAAAATTGATTGCATTGGAGTAGTCCAGATGGCTTGAAACTGTCAACTGGACTACTGTACAATAATCCTAAGCACAAATATATGGCCTGAGTTGTCATGCTAATTGCAATCTATCCTAGGCCTTTTTTAAAAACTATGCTGTTTATTGATACTCTGTTCGTTGAAACACAAATTAACAGGAAAGGAAGTATAAGGCAAATTACATTGACCATGGAAATTTATAATTAGCTAACTCAATAAAAGGGTTCCATGTGAGATAATTGGACGACCTGCCTTTTTTTGCTCCAGTGTTGTCTGCTTGCTTTGTACTCGCAGGGCTGGGATCTAATGACATGAACCTTCATTAGCAACTAGTAGGGGATTTTCTTTTTCTCTTTGCAGTCATGGGTCCTAAATCCGGCCGTTAGGTGTTGCTGTTGTGTATGATTGTCTACCTTGCCTCTCTCATTGACATCCTCAATTGATCCAAGGAGCAGAAGACCTGAGCTGGCAATTGAATCCAAGTTCTTCTACATGATAGCGTAAAGGTGGCCTTCATCCTGTGTTTCTTGCATGCAGCTAGCTTTATTCATTATTAATACTGTATGTTCCTGTTATAATTTTTAAACTCTTCTAAGTACTCTTATTTAATAACTTAAATGTACAGTCAAACCTCGGTTTTCATTTGCCCCGGTTTTCATACGCTTCGGTTTTCAATGTCTTTTCTGACTGAGATTTTGTCCCGGTTTTCATGCATTGCTTCGGTTTTCAACGTCTTTTGACTGAGATTTTGTCCCGGTAGCAGGGAAGAAAAGCTGTCAACGTAAGCAGGAGATGTTGCATGAATGTGGGAGGCAGTTCTTTCTCTTGCAGGGTACGTCTGAAGCTATATCATTAAGATTTTCTGCCATTCTGAAGCATTGAGCAGATAATGTAAAGGTATTTTAATGGACTGAATTCAATGTGATTCCGAAGAGAGCTGGGCACAGCAGCTTGTCAGGGGTGGCTAAGGCCAGATGTTAACATACTGTACTGTACAGTACTGTACTTAGCTTGCTTTCAGTAATGTTAAATGTTCATTTATCCATTTCATTAGTCATTTATATTTATTTCTCATTGTTTTCTGTATGTAAAAATATAGTTATTCTCTATAAAATGTATTTTTTGTGAATATTTTTGGGTGTCTGGAACGGATTAATTGGATTTACATTATTTCTTATGGGAAATATTGCTTCAGTTTTCATACGTTTCGGTTTTAGTCAGACTTTTTCGAACGGATTAATCATGAAAACCGAGGTTTGACTGTATTTTGAAAAAAATACACTTTTTAAAATTTTGTTGAAACTAGATTTCTAAATATTTTTAATGCACAGTTTTCTTTGGTGTATTCTTTCAAAACTTTATTTTAAAAAGCTCTTTAAAATGATGTGAAAATAAATAAATAAATATAAATATAACACATACACAGGCCTTGACACATTTTCTTGGAATCTAGGAGCCGGCCACCTAGATCATAGTGCACACCCCTGTCCCCACTCCCCAAAAAGGTTTATTGCAGTTACTTTTTTTTTGGTTTTCAGGCCTGATTTACTAAGATTGCTTTCCCATTTTCTATGGAAAAATTCTTAATAAATCAGGTTCTTAATGGACCACTGCACAGTAGCAAGAGAAGGCAATGGTCCCACTCCTCCTCCTCCTCACTATACCTGTGTGTAGTGCAGAGGTGGGGTGCCTGCCTGCGTGTGTGTGTGGTGAGAGAAGGGTGTGCCTTTTGCACACATTGTGCCCTTTACTTTCCAAGCATTCTTCTCTTCACCCTCCCCTGCTGTTTCTCCCCCATCCGTTTCCCTTCTCAGACTTTATCTTCTTCAACCTCCCCCCTTGCCCTCCATTCCCCAACCACCTTTCGTTATTGATTAAAACATACTGTCCCTTTAAATCTGTTCAGCCGTCTGTACAGAAAACTCAATCTCTAACTTTTTCCTCCTATAGGCTCACAAACACGGAAGCTCCTGGCGGTATTAGTGGCCCTTTTCATCACTTCTACCGATGGGGTTGGGATCCCTGCGGGAAGACACAGAAGCTCCGAGCAGCGATCAGCAGCACATCTGACTGCGGGGATTCCAACCCTCATTGGCAGAGGCTGATGCTTCTTGTGCTCTGAGCCCCAGGTGCCAGGTCTGATTTTAGTCACTATGGTAACCTGACACTTGGGGTTTATCGACTTATGTATGTATGTCCTTCCTAGGTATGTTGTATACAATATTTGAGAAATAATTGGAAATATTCCAACTATATGTCATAATATTTTAATACTGTGTTCAAAAATATACAACAAAAAAGACCTGTGCATCTTAGATGTAGTAGTTTCTGAGAGAAAAACAAAATATGACCTGGATAGGAATAATGGCACCCTTCACTAATTTGATTGCACAACCCTTGGCAGTGATGACAGCCTCCAAATGTTTCTGGCAGCCATCTATAAGTTTCGTACCTCTGTCTGCTGATTAGTTTCTCCCACTCTTCAACTGTGATTTGTTCCAACTCGTGAATGTTTCCAGGATTCCTTTTACCAATGGCAGATTCCAGCTCTTTCCAAAGGTTCCTGATTGGATTGAGATCAGGATTCATTGCTTGCCAGTTTTAAAATGGTCCATTTGTTCCTTTTTAAACATTCTTTTTTACTTCTTGGTGTATGTTTTGGGTCATTGTCCAGCTGGATAACCCATGACCTTCGACCCAGACCTAGCTTTCTGGCACTAGGTAGCATGTTTCGCTTCAAAATATTTTGGTAGTCCTCTGACTTCATGATTCCTTTAATATATTCCAGGCCTCCAGTTCCTGAGGCAGCAGATTGGCCCCACAACATTATGGAACTTCCACCATATTTAACTGTAGGAAGGGTGTTGTGTTTTCCTTTTAAGCTTCATTTCTTTGTCTGTAAATGTATTGCTAGTCTGCATTGACAAAGAGCTCAAGTTTGGTTTCATCTGTCTACAGAACATTTTCCCAGAAGGATAGTGGTTTCTCAAGGTGGGTTTGGGCAAGATCAGTCCTCGTCTCTGGAATTCCCTGCCATCCTCCCTCCGTCTGGAACTTTCTTTTCCCGCCTTCAAAGCGAAACTCAAAACCTATCTTTTCTGCACAGCTTTTGACCTTCCTCACCCCTCTCCCTCTTCCTCTCCCCCTCTCCCTCTCCCCCCCTCCCTCTCCCCCCCCTCGTTGATACCCAATGAGTACTTATTCCTCTTGTTGTTGCTGCCTACTGTCCTTTTCCTCTAACACTGTCCCTTTCCTATCAATGAATGGCGTTCCTTTTCCATTTCCTTCTTCAGCAGTATTCCCTTTGTTTTATTGTAAACCACCATATGCCTCGGTTCTGGCGCTGTATTAAGTTTTAAATAAAGATAAAGATGCCTTTTTATGACTTTCAGTAGTGGGGTCCTTCTTGACCTTTGCCCATGAAGTCCTTCTTTGTGTAGTGCACGGCGTATGGTGTGGGTTGAAACCACTACTCCAGATTGCTCCAGGTCAGCCTTAAGCTCTTTGGATGTTGTATGTGGTGTTTTTCCAACGGTTCACACTAACATTTGAAGACTTCTTGGATTAATCTTCTTTCCATCACATCCTGGGAGGTTCTTGACAGTTCCATGAGCAGAAATGTTCTTAACATTGCAAACTGTAGATGCAGGAATCCCAAGGTGTTTGGAGATTGTATCTCTTTGAAGTTTTGATGTTTGGTGATGAGAGCTGCCTGAGACCATCAGAAAAGCCATTATCTTCACTATTGTGAAAATAGAACAGGGAGTGAATGTGGCCATTTTAAACATTAGAGCCATCATTCTTTAGTTGTTTCAAGTCCTGTAAGTACTGACAATTGATCACAAGTGTGTCTAATTTTACTGCAATGGGAATGTAGTTCTTCTGTTCAAACTGATTTGAATTGTTTTATAAGGGTGCCAATAATCATGTTGTGGCAATGTCCCAGTTTTTATACTATTTTTCATTTTTTTATTAGTCTTGTTTTTTATTTATTTATTTTGTGTGTCAAATATGTGTGCATATATAGTCCAAAGCTATTTCACTGGCCACTTTTGTTTAGGAAATATTGGGCCTTTTAAGGGGTTGAACTGCAAGGGAGCCAGTAATGCTTTTCCACAATACAGAGGAATATTTAGAAGAATATATTAATCTCATTGCTTTTTTATGATTTTATTTTTTTGTACCTAGTTTTGAAGGCACCATGACATTGTAGGTTGACCCAGGCCAGAACTAGCCTTGGCACTGCCTATGGTAACACAATTGTGGGGTCACACAAGCATTAAAAAGCAGCCATGTTATTGGGGCTTTTCAGCACATGCATTCATTAAAGATTTGTTGCATCTTGCCTTCTCTATAAATACAAAGCTTGTTTTGAGCGCATGGGATTTGGCAGGTCTTGAGGGGCACATATATACTTAAGGTTCCAAGCTGCACAGACTCTCCCTTAGCTGCAGGCCTGGGTGGAGATAGGTTAGTGATGAGTGGAGCCCTCAGGTTTGGTAAAGGGAGGTGCTGGACTATGGTGGGTGGAAGAGGGAAGATGTGGGATAAAAGGAAAGGGAAGGGGGATAGTGAAAGACTTTGGAAGCAGAGGAGAGAAGGAGAATGGAAGGGCTGGGATGAGGGAGATGCAGGAAAAATGAGGGAGACTGAGGATTAAATGGCGAGGGAGGATGAAATTTGAGTGGTTTAAAAAGTGAAAAATAAATGAGAGAATTCTGAAAGTGAATGAATGAACAACCAAAACGAGTATAGGGGAGTAAATGAAGACTGCAAGGGACAAAAGAAATGGCATATGGGCAGGAGTTAAAAGAAGACGGAGGAAAGCAGAAAGGAGAGGAAGGGGGCAAAATGATTAGAGAAATACAATTATTTCTACCTTTTTTGTTTAGCTATTTATTTTATTTTCAGTATTTTGATCAGAATATGTCCGTTTTTGGAATTCACATCCTGCTGTCTTCATATTTTGCACAGTTTGGGGAAAATGCATTTCCGTTTGTGTTCTGGTGCCGCACTGCGTGTTTTTTGATTTTTTGAGTTTGTATTAATTTTGTCTATATATTGCTGTTTTTAGTTTGTGATGATTCTGTACTTGGTGAGAGGCTGTCTGTTCTGTGTGTGTGACTGAGGTCAGGTATTCTATTGGCATGGAGTTTATATGATGGGATCTGTAGTAATCAGACTTCAGTTTTCCCAATAATGTACTAATGTAGAACCCAGTACAAAATTTATGATGCTCTTTTTTCTTGGTAGACTCCTTGCTGCTTCTGTTTCTGAGATGTGTAGAGTTTTTTTGTATTCCATCATCATATGCCTGGTACTGCAGAAGTTTGTGTTTTGGTCCTTTTTTTTCCTTTTTTTCCTTTTTTTCCTTTTTTTCCTTTTTTTCCTTTTTTTCCTTTTTTTCCTTTTTTTCCTTTTTTTCCTTTTTTTCCTTTTTTTCCTTTTTTTCCTTTTTTTCCTTTTTTTCCTTTACAGAGATGTAACCAGAATTGAGTATTTTGTATTGCATGGTGCATTCTATGAAGAAATTTCCTAGTTCTGCTGTGCTTCCATTGTTGGGCGGGTGGGCAGTATAGACAGTGTTTAAATACAGCAGCAGGTTTCACACAAGCAGTATCGCCTGCTACCCATCTGATGGTGGTACTGTCTGATCAAACTAAAGCTGCATCCTGCCCTTTGGGCTGCAGAAGGAAGCTAACTACAGAGAAAAGTTGCCTTGCAGGAATATTACAGTGGAGCTGGCATTAAATATTAAATTATAGCAAACAAAAATCTAGCAGGCAGGTTGGTTAATATTGACTTAAAGCAGCAGTGGCTCATGTTTGCAGCAGAGAGCCTGCATACAGGTTTAAATTGGTGGTGTGAAATCCCTGCAAAGGGCTTTTAGCATAGTATCGTATATCTCTTCTTCTGGAAGTCTCCCCGTTTCATGCTGCCAGTTGGATTTCTCTTAAAACACCATCTCGTTGGTGACTGGGCTGAGAGCCATCTTCACAGCTGGTGGAAAAGGAAATGAGATGCTCCCTGCTGGTGCAGGGATTTCTCCTTAATAGTTCTGCAGTGGAGGTTGCTTTAGTTCAGTTGTATTAGTCTGTATCCTGTATTGATTTAAACTTGCCTTCAGACTTGCTGCATACTTTAATTTTGCATCTACTAAGCTTGCTGCATACTTTAATTTTGTGTCCATCTATTACGCTTTTTCCTCCTGTAATCTAGGAAGTCTTCTGTTTTATTTTAAATTAACATCTACGACTTTCTTCTAAACTAAAGTTTCAAGATGCAGGGAAAGTGCTTTTTTTTTTTTTTTTTTTTTTTTTAGGGAAAAGTAAAATGAAAGCAAAGTTAACAAAGGGTGAGTAAACTCTTTTGAATTAAATAACCAACATGTAAAATTAACAATTTATGGGCTCCTTTGTACTAAAATGATGGAAGAGGATTTAGGTAACCCCCCCCCCCCCCGTCCCAACTCTATGGTTCTGATAATTCAAGCAGTTGTCTATATAATGTGTGGTATATGAAGTGTGGTTGGGGTGATTGCTTATTGCTGTCATTATACTTATTGCTTTTTAAAATAATTTTTGCAAGCCCTGGGTGTTTTTTTTTCTTCTGTTCCTCTGTTGGCAGCAGAATAGGCCCTTTGCTAAACTAAGATCACTGAGCTCCAGTTCTGTGGCAAACTCTGCAAAACTGAAAGTTTGCTCTTTTTATCATTTGGCAAAGTTGATCTCTAAGTAGATGCAGTAAAGCTCACTATAAAATGTATTGCCTACGAGAACTTAAAAGCCCCATTTTGCACGGGACATCTAGGTAGGAATTGGGACATCCAGATCTGCAATCTAGGATGTGTCACAGTTCCCCCACCTATTTTACAAAAAGCTCTGCTGAACCTGGAGCCTTTTGTAAAACCAAATGCGTAGAAGGATGCTGTTACATGCACATCTATATGCTGAGACATCCAGCGGGAGCATCGCTCTCACAAAATTGCATGCTGTAAAAAGAGTGGTATCTATCCAGTACCTCGTAGAGCTTTCCACATGTATGTGCCGGCAAATACTTGTGAAGGAGCCATTTAAGGAGCTGAGTGCATGATGGCTTTAATTTCTGAGGTGGCATGGAACGTCACAGAGGTAAGCACGATTGTCCCCTCACTCCCTGGTGGAAATCCCAGGTTCAAACGAGCAGGTAGCTGACACAGCCACTTTGGAACAGGTGTAAAGATTGATGGGGAACTTTTTAAAAATGCATGTGTGTAGCCATTGTAAAATGTGAAATAACGCGCACAGTTTTCTGGAATGCCGAAGCAATGTCCAGAACATGCCACCTTAAAATCTGTGTTTAGCTGCATTATAAAATCTGGTATTTGTGTGTATGCCATGTGTAAATGCTGTGCAACAGTTCTGAAATGGTCCTCGAACTCTGTATGTTTTGCCCGTGGTGGGGTCATTAAAGCAAATTAGTAATTCTGTCACACAAATATCTACTCTTTCATAAGGTGTAAAGGTACTGAGTCTTGTTTCAGTCATTTTGAACAATAAGTCATCTCTTTAGTAAGGTTCTTTAGCGGGGTCATTTGATGTTCAGCATGATGTAATCGTGGAATGAGACATGAACTAGCCCTTGAAGTATCCTAGTTCACTCATCCTTTGTTCAGGTCATGCTGCTTGTTCATGGGTGGGGAGGGTGGACTGCACTCTGCATGCCATAGAATAGCAGCCGCTTTCCTGAATTATGTGTTCTCTAGTGTTACAGAAAACAGACCGGCTAGTACTTCAGTGGGAGACCACCTTGGAATACAAGGTGCTGTACGCTTACTGCACAGAAGAAAGGCCTGACAATCTACCTCTAGTCGCACCTTGCCAATGAAACCCAGGGGCTGGGTTGCCAGAAGTCAACATTGACTCAACAGCACACACCATCTACTAGCTAGAAGCATATGTATTTTATTTATTTAACAGTTCTTATATACCGCTTTATCCTTAAGTCAAAGCGGTATATAAGAATATATGAATAATGCTTAGTGCATGAATCCTTTAACACCCTGAAAGGGGTTTTGTTTATGTATTTGCATGCCAATGGAAAGTATCGGGCACATGGGTGAGTGAATATTTTGAACTGTAGAGTTGTGTACATACTGTTCATAAGTATGCCGATTCAGTTCTTTATTTGGGATCAGCTTGTGAGATGCAATAAATATGCTAACAACAACGTAAATCTTTGGGGGGGGGGGGAAATCTATTTTGCTCGAGGAGATAAAGGATCTCACTGTACCAGCCAAACATATAATCAAATATTATCTGGCATCCACTCCAACATCACTGATCCAGAAAAAAAACGAGTTTGGATTATATGGCTGGTACACTGAGATCCTTTTTCTCACTGAGCGAAATATCAGGTTTTTTCCCCGAAGATTTGCTTTGTTATGGTACTTCAAAGATAATTTAAGCTATTTTTTTGACTATTCAAGATGAAATATATATGCCAAGTGGAGTTGTCTCCCTTTCCTTTATGAATGATTGATTGCTAACATTCTGTGTTCTTTTTTTTTTTTTTTTCCTGCCACCATACACAGAGCTGATTCTTCTGTCCATCCACAGAAATGGACTCAATTTTTGAACATTGTAAACTGCTCTGATGTGAGGTTAAGGAAGAGCAGGATAGAAAATTTATGAATAAACATAACAATAATGATTCCAAGATCCTGGAATGGAGGAGTAGCCTAATGGTTAGAGCAGTGGGCTAGAACCAGGAAGACAGTGTTCGAGGTCCACGCTGCTCCATGGGATCTTGGGCAAGTCTTAGCCCCTCCATTGCCTTGGGAACAAATTAGGGGTAGGTTTACTAAGTGGCACTAGCGGTGAATGTGTGGCATATTCATCAAAGTCCCATGTTATTCAGTGGGATCTTAGTGCACATACTGCATGTGCACGGCTAGCTCCATTTAGATTGTAAGCTTTCTGGGAATAGACAGCTACTGTACCTGAATGTAACTTGTCTTGAACTCCTGAGAAAAGGCTTAAGCTAAATCCAATTCTTCCTCCCCCCCCCCCTCCTTCTTAGGTGATGATTCCTGATACACAAACGAAATATTGTGCCAGTAGTTGGGATTATGCATCAGTCTGCTTGTCCGCATTTAAATTTTACCGGTCATTTAGGTGCCCTAGTGTTTCTCCTGCAACTCCTCACATGGCTTAACAACTTTGAAAAATGTTGTCCCCCTCCAAATTTCATGAACCTTACTTGTTCCTCCCTTTTCCTGATGAAATGAAATATCAAAAAGAGGCAAGCCCACCATAGGGATATACAACGTAACATAAAAGTGGTAGTCCCAAACAAACAAACGGACAAACAATTTTATTACAAAAATATACATATACACCATAAAAACCATACAAAAAATACTTTACAATATAAAATATTCAAATACCGTTCAGTATGTTTCAGCAGAAGCCTGCATCGGGGCATGTACAAATTTTAAATAAATAGACAGTATGGTAAAAGATCAAGAAATACAGGGGTGAAAAGCAGGATTGAAAAAGCAAACAAAGCCAGACCGTGAATAAAAAATGATAAAACATAGATAAACTTATTGTATAAAGCTACATAAATCATATAAATATATAAACAAATTGGAGATCAATCAGAGAAATGAAAGCTGGGCAAAAAACCCCCAGCCTCAACCCCACCCCAAAAACAAAAAACAAACAAACCTCACTAGGAGATGTCACATGTCTTCACTGGAATCACAGGACCCACTGAGGTAATATCCCTTGTATTGGATAAATCAAATTAATAATGGCCATAATTAAAAAAAAAATAACAATCTACCAAAAACATACTAAAAAACCTATGTACTCCAAGGATATTCGAATCTGCTGACAGACACAGCACACTTCTACAGGTCACTTACAGTATAATAGATAGTGAACACCAATCAGCCTTCACACCAGTCAGACATGCTAGACAGAGCAAAAAAAGTAAGCCGAAAAAGGGCTCACTCATAACAAGACTATTTTGGTAGTCTCCTTCACCATAGCATTTTCTATGATCATCTTCAATCCAATACAGCATCTTAGCTTTTTTGAATAAATGTAAAAAAACAGTGTGTTTGTTTAAGACCAGTGCAAACACACTTTAAGCCCCTACAGACATAGAGTGAAACATAACAAAAATGTTTGTGCCCAAAATGCTTTTAAAGAATAATACCAAATGCTATGCTGCTAAACCACCGAGTGACTTCAAAAGAGGCAGACAACCCTAACCAGGCAAACAGCAACTTAAACTTAAAAATACTACTAAAACAACCAGTTGAACAAATCCCATAAGACTTACTCATTTGCAGTATCCCGGTACTCTAAAGTGATCGGGCTGCTTTTTAAACTAGCGTTACCACTGATATAGCTCTGATTAATAGCGCAGCCCAAACAAGGCTATTAATAAAACTTTAAATAGATCTTTTTGGCTGGTGTGGTCGCTGGTTGGTGATTCACAGTCTAATATAAATGACCTGTAGAAGTGTGCTGTGTTTGCTTGCAGATTCTGGTACCCTTGAAGTGAGTACATAGGGGGGGGTTTAAGCATGTTTTCGTTGGATTGTGGTGGTTGTTTTTTTTTTTTTAAATTATAGCCATTGATTTGATTTATCCATTACAGGAGGTATTACCCCGGTGGGTCCTGTGACTTCAATGATGACATGTGACATCTCCTAGTGAGGCTTGTTTGGTTTTTGTGTGATCTCTAATTCATTTATATAATTTATTTAGTTATGATTTATGTATCTTTATACAATGAGTTGTGTTGTGTTATTTTTTTATACATGGTCTCTTTGCTTTATAGAACCTGCTTTGCACCATTGTACTACTTGATCTTTTACCATACTGTTTGTATTTATTTGTATATGCCTCTGATGCAGGCTTCAGCTGAAACATGTTGGGTGGTATTTGAATATTTTCTCGCGTAAAGTATTTTTGATATGGTTTTTATGGTGTATATGTATTTTTTGTAATAAAGTTGTTTGTCCAATTTGGTTGGGATCTCCCTCTTCCAAATTATTTAGATACAGATTTTTGTTAATTACTCTCCTTTTTTCCCAAATTGGAGTTCAAACAGAGGTACATTTTTGGCACACGTGTTCAGGGCCAGATTTATATCCTCAGTGCCCATAGGCAGTTGTGGGGGGGGGGGGGAAATGTTCTGCTGCCCTCTGTCAATGGAGGGTGGGGGAGAGGGGGCACAATGCCCTGGGACCTATCCATAGTGCCAGGACTTGCAGGCTTTGCGCTGAATCTTTACAGTGCATTTTTTCACTGCTCCAGGACTGGATTTGTTTACAGATGGATGCAGGCCTAGATTGAGGCATAGCAGTGATGGCAACGCTCTGGGACTTATGAGAAGTTTGTTCCAGACGCAGTTGCTACATTGCCTATGCCAAAATTGCGTCTGCACAAGTTATTTCTCTAAGTGGACTCAAAATCTACGTTGCACCTGAGGCAATGGAGGGTGAAGTGACTTGTCCAAGATCAGTGTCTGTGGGAAAATATGAATAAAATGTTTAAAAAGGGCTAGTCTCTGTAGCAGATCTCTAAGATACTGTAGTATTTACCTTTCCTTTTTATTTCAACCATATCCCCACCAGACTGTCTTCTCATGTTAGCCTATAGCTTCTCCCAGATAAATAACTAACTAGAGATGGGGTAGTGGTTAGCAATGAGCTGAAAACCAGGGATACTTGGTTTCAAATCCTGCCGCACTTTCATGACACTCTTTGCTACCTTGGACAAGTCAACTTCATGCTCCATTGTTTTGTGAACCTGCTCCAAATATGGAAAAACAAAAAAAATGACATCAGATAAAGACCATGCAGCCTATCCAGTCTGCCCTTTCATACCACAACTAAGCTTTAAAAACCCTTTTTTCACTTAAGGGATCCTTTGTATTTGTCCTATGCTTTCTTAAATTGAGATACAGCCCTAGTCTCTACTACCTCCACTGGGAGGCTGTTTCACCCATCTACCAGTAAAGAAATATATTTGCAAATTACTCCTGAGTCTATCCACTTTCACCTTCAACTTATGACCCTTTATTGCAGAGCTTTCCTTCAATTTAAAGTCTCTCTCCTCCTGTGCTTTTATGCTGCAGAGGTATTTAAACATCTCTATCATATCTCCCCTTTCCCACTCAGAGGTGCCAGAATGCCATTCCTGTTGGGGGGGGGGGGGTCCAAGCTCCACTCCTTGGCTAGCCGAACTCAGTGAGGCTATGATCGCCAGCTTTCCCCTCTTGTCTGCCTATGGGAAGCTAATCTCTGGTAAGCAGACAGGAAGGGTATTTGCCATAATTGGCACCTAGCACACAGTGACTGCCCGCAGTTATCCCTTCCCCTGCCGGCAGAAGACCCCTCCTGTTTGCCCACAGGAGATCATGTCCCCACAGGAAGGGAAGGGCTGTGATTTGTGGCAGCTAGGCTTTGGAGGGCCAGGGTCCAGGTGGTCCACCTTTTTCTGATGCCTCTGCTCCCACCTTTCTTCTAAAGAATAAAATGAAGATATTTAACTCACCTTGAGCTCAGATTAGAGAAAAGGTAAGGTGGGGAATTTAAATCTAAAATCCCAATCCAAAGTCCAAACTTCCCTTTCTGTTACTAACATTGAGATGGTGGGAGGACAGTTCTACTTCTGGGTATGTGCAAATGGGAATAAAGGGTTGCTTGATTTAAAGATGTTTGGTTTGCTCGTCTTTTTTTCTTTTTCTTAGAACAGCAATGCAGCATGTGCATCTTCAAATACCAGTTTGTTTGCTTTTAGTCTTATGATGTCTAGTACTTTTTAAAAATGGTTTGGACAAGTTCCTGGAGGAAAGCTCCATAAATCATTATTAAAGAGGACCTGGGAGATCCACTACTTGCCCCAATACAAGTATTGTGGAACTTATGTGTCTTTTTGGGAAACTGCTAGTTACTTGTGACTTGGCTTGGCTCCTGTTGGAAATGGGATAGTGTGTTCGATGGGCCATAAGAATGTAAGAGATGTCATACTGGGTCAGACCAAACTTTTTTTTAAACCCAGCTACACTAACAGCTTTTACTACATCCTCCATTAACAAATTTCAGAGTTTCATTATGTGTTAAGTGAAAAAAAATATTTTCTTATTAGAGTTAAATGGGTTACACTGTAGCTTTATTGCATGTCCCCTAGTCTTTTTCTATATTTTGATGGTGTAAACTATCTACATATCTCCAGGAACAAGCAGGAATGTAGTCTTCACATACGAGTATCGTCGGTATCCAATAGGAAAGCTTTTGGGAGCATCCCACAGCGCCTGCATGCTGCCTTCCCGCCTTTCCAACTGTCCCTCTCCAGTTCTTCGTTTTCTGCTTTGCCAACAGGTCTCATACAGTGCCACCGCAGAAAATTTCGTCTTTAATCTTTGTTTTTATGGTTGTGTCTGCCTTCCCTCGATGCTATACTGGTACCGCCGGTTCTTTCTTTCTTTCTTTCTTCTAAAAAAAAAAAAAACCCCAAACAAACTATAGTTTCTGAAGTGGTTTACTTCAGGAACTTTTTTTCCTTGGTGCTAGGCGCCATTTTGGGCACTTGGCCCAATTTTTCCTTAAAAATGGAAAAACCTACTTCAGGTTTTAAGAAATGTTCTAAATGTGGCAGTACCATTTCCGTCACCGACACCCATGATTGGTGTCTCAAATGTTTAGCTCCTGACCACTCTATTTCAGAGTGCCTCTCCTATGGAATGATGTCAAAAAGGGACCAGCAGAACCGAGCTGCTAAACTTAGCACCCTTTTTCCCTCAGACGCAGCGTATGTTGCATCAACGTCCTCCAGGGCTTCATCTTCCTCCCATGGATCTCAGGTAACTAAATATAAATTTAGCCAGTCCTCAAAGGGTAGATCTCCTACGTATCGAGATGCTCCTGGCATTGCCCTTGAGGAATTTTCAACTGCAAAACTGCCCCGGCGGGAGACTTCGGCCTCCAAAGCATTAACGGGGCTCCAGGATGTTCTCGAGGCCTCAACCTCGGCAAAACTACTGGCGCCATGCTCTGGGGTTCCGGCCGCTTCTACCGGTACTGACACCCAAGCATCGGCAGCGTCGATAGACCAGAGATTCCTTGCTATCGAACGCAGTCTAGCGGCTCTTCTCACAGCTTCAGTACCATTGAAACCACTTCAGTCACCTCAACCGACACCAGTACCAGTACCGACTGCATCGACATTAGCGGCTATGCTACCCATACCAAGTCATGCGTCTCTCTGGCATTGACAGATCGGTATCTGAAAAACCCGATACCGCTACCGTGCTTTGCACGATCACCGGGATCAAAGATATTTTGAATGCTCGGATGAGTCTGAAGACTCCAGACTCTCTGCCAATACCAGAGTACTTCTCCCCAAGGATTCCTCTTCTCCTCAGCGCAGAATGTCTCCACCAGAGGATATGTCCTTTCAGGACTTTATCCATGATGTGGCCCGAGGCCTTTCCATCACAGTAGCTCCTGAAAAAGAGCCTAGGGCAAAGGAGTTGGAAATCCTCCAATACCCTAAGGCTCCCAAAGAGTTAGCTACTCTGCCTATTCATGAGATCTTACATGATCTTATGCTAAGGATGTGGGAAACGCCTTTAACCACATGTTCTCATTCTCGAAGACTCGATACCATGTATTGAGTTCCACCTTGTCCTGGCTTTCAAAAAACTCAATTACCACACCATTCAGTGGTGGTGGAATCAGCCATGAGAAGGATGAAAAGTGCAGACACATGCATCCAATCCTCCAGGTTGTGAATGTAGGACTCTCGATGCCTTTTGGGCGTCAACGCTTCCAAGCTTTCATGCTCTCAGCTAGGATCAGTTCCTATATCTTGTATATGAGAATGTTCCTTAAAGAGGTCACAGGGGACTTGGATCTTATGAGCCCCCTTCTTCCTGATGACAAAAGACAAGACTATCTCACTCTTGTCAAACATGCTCAGGATGTTTCCAAGTTTGTTAATCGTGCAGCCTTTGACTGTTTTGAGTGCATAAGCAGAACCTTTGCTATTGCCATTGGCGTAGTCGGATTGCCTGGCTTCAGGCATCTGACTTAGAAATTTGGGCACAGGATAAATTAGGAAACATTCCTTGCACAGGAGAAAATCTCTTTGGCAAGAATTGACAGGAGAAGGCTAATGAAATAGATGCTGACAATATCACATTGGATACATTGTCCAAATCTACAGCCGATCCTGCAAAGAAAATATCCTCTAAGAAACCATTTTTCAATAAGAAAAAAATTTTATCCTTCCTATACCCAACAGGGACACCGTCCAGGTCAGACTGCCCAAAAGGGACAGCAGCAACAACCTAGACAACAAAAGAAGCCAAAAGCTGCAAAACCTCAGCAGGCTCAGCCGCCTCAGGGGCTTTGACTCCTTTCTAGAGAATTTCACCTTCCTGCCCCTGAAGGGTCCAGAACCCTTAACCATCCCAGGCAGGTTTTGTCATTTTTCCCACAGATGGTACCAAATAACAGCAGAAAATTGGACTCTGTCCATTGTACGAGAGGGGGTACAAGCATCATTTTCACAGCCTGCCCCCTCCTACAATTATAAGACAGTTCAATTCTCGGATCTCTCTCGACAGTCTCTTAGGTCAAGAAGTCACAATGCTCCTTGCTCAAGGAGCAATAGAGGAAGTACCCATTCCCCATCAGGGTACAGGGTTCTACTCCCCCTATTTCCTTATTTCAAAGAAAAGAGGAGGACAGACCCATTTTAGACCTTGGAGAATTGAACAAATATCTGTTCTGAGAGAAGTTCAAAATGGTCTCTCTAGGAACTCTGCTGCCATACCTTCAAAGTCAGGATTGGCTTTGTTCTCTAGATCTCAAGGATGCATATACTCATATTCTCATCCATCCAAATCACAGGAAATTCCTCAGATTCCTGTTTCAGGGAAAGCACTACCAATGCAAGGTTCTTCCATTTAGCCTGGCTTCTGTGCCAAGAGTGTTCACAAAATGCATGGCTGTGGTAGCAGCATTTCTCCGCACTCTGGGAATATTCGTCTTCCCTTACTTAGACGACTGGCTCATTCGAGCCCCTACAGTGCCAGAAGCCAGTTCTGCTCTGTCTCGCACAATGCAAATCCTTCAGTATTTGGGACTGGTCATAAACCTCCCAAAATCCAATCTTGCATCCACTCAGTGCCTAGAGTTCATAGGAGCTCATCTGAATACCAGACAGACAAGGGCTTTCCTTCTTCAACCCCGCTGTCTTCGCATAGTACAACTAGCTTCCCAAGCAGTGCTCAAACCTTATCTCGCTGCTCGTGAAGTGCTACAATTGCTAGGCCACATGGCCTCCACCATGCATGTGGTTCTTTATGCTCGCCTCCATATGTGAGTGGCCCAGTGAACTTTATTCACTCAGTGGACACAGGCCTCAGGTTGCCTGTTGGACAAAATAACAAACTCAGACTGTCTTATTTCGTCCCTCCAATGGTGGCAATCACCCAGAAATCTTCTGGTGGGGTGTCCTTTCCAGCAACCCCTATCCCAAGCCACCCTAACAGATGCTTCACAGGTGGGATGGGGAGCCCACCTGTACGATCTCTCTACCCCGGGTACCTGGACTCCACAGGAGGCCTGTCTTCACATCAACCTCCTGGAGCTCAGAGCAATCTTCCTTGCTCAACTACAAGACAGTCCTAGTTCAAACGAACAATCAGGTAGCCATGTTCTCTGTTAACAGAGCAGGGCAGAACAGGCTGTCTGTCGCTATGCAACGAAGCTTTGCGACTATGGGCCCTCGCCAGAGAGCATCAGATTCATCTCCTTGTGGTGTATCTTCCAGGCATTCAAAACTCTTGGGCAAACTCAGTCGAGTTCTGCTTCCACATGAATGGTCTCTCCATGCAGACCAGGTTGCCCAAATATTTCAGATTTGGGGAACCCTGGACATAGACCTCTTTGCAAGTCTGCTGAATGCCAAACTTCCCTGGTTCTGTTCCAGAATTCCGGCTCGATTGTTGTCAGGCAAGAGACGCCTTCCTCCTTCACTGGGGTCAGGACTTCCTATATGCCTCCCCAAAACCCTATTCAAACTTCAGAGAGACAGGTCATATGATCCTCATAGCTCCACATTGGCCATGGCAAACATGGTACCCTCTGCTCCTACATCTCTCTCAAACTCCGCCTCTGGAGTTGGGATTCACTCCAGATCTTCTCTCCCAAGAGGACGGGATGCTGTGGCATCCGAATCCCCAGTCTCTGCATCTCAGGGCCTGGTTGCTGAAAGCCTAGAACTTCAGGATCTTAACCTTTCCCAACAGGTAAAGGATATCCTTCATGCTTCTAGGAAACCCTCCACAAGATACTCTCATGCCTTTAAGTGGAAAAGGTTTACCACATGGTGCTCGCAGAAGGGTCTTAACCCTCTTGCGATACCTCTGGAATCGATACTGGAGTATCTCATTTGTCAAATGCGGGTCTCAAGACAAATTCAGTAAGAGTTCATCTTAGGGTTATTGCAGCTTCTTACGAGCCTCTAAGTGGACAACCTATTTCCTCTCATCCTCTCACAGCGAGATTCATGAGAGGCCTTCTTTTAACAGTCTCCCATTAAGCTACCACCGGTGGCATGGGACTTAAATCTGGTGCTCGGGCAGCTCATGAAGCAGCCCGTTGAACCATTAGCCACTACATCTTTGAAATTCCTTTCCTGGAAAGTCATCTTCCTCATTGCAATCACATCAGCACGTTGCATCAGTGAACTGCAAGCATTAGTGGCTGATCCTCCTTTATACAAGGTTCCACCATGATAAGGTAGTTCTTAGGATTCATCCACACTTTATGCCAAAGGTGGTTTTGCCTTTCCATTTAAACCAAGCAGTTTACCTTCCTGTATTCTTTCCGAGGCCTCATGCCTCCAGTGCAGAAAGGAACCTTCATACCTTGGACTATAAAATAGCATTGGCCTTTTACTTGCAAAGGACACAGCAACATAGAAAGTCCTCTCAACGCTTTGTTTCTTTTGATCCTAGTCATTTGGGACTTCCAGTTGGACAGTGTTCTTTTGGAAACTGGATCGCACAGTGCATATCCTTTGCCTATGAGAGTAAGAACCTTCCTCTTGAAGGCCATGTCACTGCTCACAATGAGAGCCATGGCAGCCTCAATGGCTCATCTTCACTCTGTGTCTATCGACATCTGTCGAGCAGCTACTTGGGCTTCGGTACATACCTTCACAGCCCACTACTGCTTAGACAAGGACTCCCACCGGGATGTCTTGTTTGGCCAAGGTGTTCTTCAACACCTTTTTCAGACTTAATCAGCTCCTACCCACCGTCCCAGGTAGGATGCCAGAGATCCATGGGGGGAAATGGGGCCCTTTCAAAAGGACTAACAAATTCCTGGGGCCATCTCCCTGGCATCTGCAGCTAGGGAGTCCCCAAATGTGAAGACTACATTCCTGCTTGTTCCTGGAGCTAGCATAGTTACTCGTCTGTAACAGGTGATCTCCGGGAACAGCAGGAATTTAGTCTTCACAACCTGCCCACCTCCCCTAGGAGTTGTATCTCTCTCTCTCTCCCCCTCCCTCTCTTATTTCAGCTATAAACTCAACTGGAGAGGGACAGTTGGGAAGGCAGCATGCAGGCGCTGTGGGATGCTCCCAAAAGCTTTCCTATTGGACGTTGGGGAGCGTTCCCGCGCGGGCTCAGTCGGTACCGACGATACCCATATGTGAAGAATTCCTGCTGTTCCCAGAGATCACCTGTTACAGGTGAGTAACTATGCTTTACCCATTCCACCCCACCCATTAATTTATAAACCCCTCAGCCATCTCTTTTCTAGGTTGAAGAGCCCTAACCTTTTTAGCCTCTCCTCCATAGGGATATCCTCCTATCCCCTATACCATTTTGGTGGCTCTTCTCTGTACCTCTTCTAATTCTTCTATAGCCTTTTTAAGATACGGCGACCAGAATTGCACACAATATTAAAGGTGCGGTCGCACCATGGGAACGATACAGAGGCATTATAATATTCTTTTATTTTCCATTCCTTTCCGTATGATACCTAGCATTCTATTTGCTCTCTTGGTTGCCGCTGCACAGTGGGCGGAGGCTTTCAGCATGGTATCCATGATAATGCCTAAATGTTTTTCCTGGTCTGACCCAGCATGGCATTTCTTATGTTCTTTTATTGTCACAAAGTAGGTGATTGAATTGAATTATGCTTTTGGATTAAATAACCATTACTTACGTGTTGGATATATTGATAAAAGCTCCAGTCATTGTCAGTTTGACACAGGGCGGTGTTCTAGTAGATTGTAAAATCTCAGAGAAAGCTAACCATACCTACACCATTTTAAGATGTTTTGACTGACTGCCTTTTTCACATTTTGAGAAATACATCATCACATTCCATGTATTTCTTCCTTTACAGTTCTCAACATAATCTGTATTTTGCTCTAATGGGAGGCATCAGGGAACATGGAGAGCTAATATTTGGCATAACCAGAAGTCTCCCATGCAGCCATTACTGTTTCTTTAAGAAGATATTTTCTAAGATTACTCCCGAGTTTATCCTTTCACCACCTTCCTTTGATTCCTGGTTCCAGAGCTTCCTTTCATTTGGAAGAGGGCCACATTCTTGTGTATTTATACCATGGAGATATTTAAATGCCTCCATTATATCTTCCCTCTCCTGCCTTTCCTGCAGAGTGTACATATATTGCAGGGCCATACCAAGCCATAAATGCGCCCTGTGCGATTTGCACATCTAGCTCGCTCCCTCATCACATTTGCCCTATGCCCAGCATCTCCCCATTTTACCCCACACTTCCATGTTCAGCCGGCTCCCCACACACTGCCTGTCCTTGCCCTGCCGCTGCCACTTTTCCCTTGGTGGTGGTGGCAGCAATGGAGCAGACTTGACCTCCAATTGAAAAACATGTGGGTCTTTCCAACTCTGCACTTGCACTTAGGTCTGATCCCTCCCTCCTCTTGATGTAAGCCTATGTCAGAGGAGGGAGGGATCAGACTTGCATGGAATTGGAAAGACCTATGTCTTTTCTTGTGGGTTCCCCCCCCCCCCACAATTTGAGGTCTGCTCCGCTCCACTGTTGCTGCCACTGCCGCTGCGAGGACTTGAAAAGCGGTGGCAAGGCAAGGGCAGGCAGCATGGGGGGGGGGGGGAGGGAGCCGAGGCCATTGACCCCAAATGTGCCTCAAATCTTATGTGCCCTGTGCGGCTGCACTGCTCGCATAGGGCTATATATATCGCCGATATATTGAGATCTTGACGTTTTGTCCTATATGCCTTATGATGATGACCACTTATTTTTAATAGCTGTTTTCTGGACAGACTCCATCCTGTTTATCTTTTTGAAGGTGTGTTCTCCTGAATTGTGTACACAATTCCAGCTGAAGGCTCACTAGAGACTTATTCAGAAGCATTATCGTCTCCTCTCCCTATGCACCCAAGCATCCTTTTGGCTTTTGCCATTGTCATTTCTACCTGTTTGGCCACTTTACGATCATCTGATAAGATCACCCCCAGTTTCCACACTTCTCTGCATTGAAGTACTTCACTCCCTGTGCAGGTGAATAGGATTTGTCGTCCTTTCAGTAGGCAGAGACAGAGAATCTGCCACCTCCACAATATATGCTGGTGCAGACAGGAAGCAAATCAGCATTTCTCTGTCTCCAGTAGATAGAGACATGCCTGGTGTCACAAGGCCAAGGAGGTTCTGGTAGAGCAGGCTGACTCTGGTGCTTGCTCTGCAATTCTAGGGGCCCTGGGATCTTGGTGGATTCTCTCCAGAAATCAGCCAGTGGTGGGCTGTCCCCCCCCCCCCCCCCATTTCTTGGGGGACCTGAAACCAGGCAGGAACCCTTAAGTCTTAGAGCGGCTTGCCTCGGGTTTCTTCTGGTAAAGAGGAATAATTTCCCTGTGTACAAGAATTTGCTGAAATAGAGGCAGCAAAGATCGGTGAGAGTTAAAATGGGGAGAAGGCAACAGACTGTCTAATGCTGTTGCAGGCTCCGTGGAGCCATTGCCCCAGAGGCATTGCCTCCTCTGTAGCCCAACAAAACTAAAGGGAAGCAGGGTGGTAAATCGCTATGATTTGACGCAGATGCATCTACACCGTGGAAGACGCCTTACTGTAAGTACAAACAATTTGCTGGTGGGTGTACTTTTGTGTGGAATGTTCTGCTGCCTTTTTCCTGGCACTTCAGGAAAGGAAGCACGTGGGTCCCTTTTGAGATGTGCTTGCACAAGGAGCAAGCCACAATTCCTTAGATTTTATTTATTTAGACCATTTTGTATACCACCTTATCCTTCAATCAAAGTGGTCACAACACAATTGGAGGGATACATTTAACAGGAGGGGATACGACTCACATATGTAAATACTTTGTGCTTGTACGTCTAATTGGGAATGGGTAGTTGGGGCCAAGTGGTGTAGATAGCTGTTGGGCCAATTGGGTGGTATCTAGTGGTTGGCAACTTAAGGTGGTTGCTCATAGGCCTCTGTAAAGAGAAGTGTCTTGAGTGCCTTGCATAAGTCTTTGGTTTTGTTTAGGGTTCTTAAGTCCATAGGAAGGGAGTTCCATAGTGCAGGTGCCAGTAGCGAGGGCGCTCTCTTAGATGTTAGTCTTGTGATAGCCTGCGGTTGTGCTGATCCTGTTGCCATTGTTGGTGGTTCTAGGTCTGTTGCTGTAAACACAAAGAGCAGGAGATGTAGGATGAATTGACAAATCTTTAATTGAAAAAGGGACCCCAACGTGTTTCGGCAACGCCTTCCTCAGGGGGGATGTCTCTTAAATGACAAACATATAAAATGAGATGATTAAAACAATAAATAATTAGGAACAATTGAAAGCAATTAAAAACAATTGGCTTGTAGAAAAACAAAATATAAAAGTAACATGCATACATATAGCAATATAGTTCATGTAAACTATATAAATATATAAATAAATAGATGAATACATGAACAACAACGCAGGGCTGAGAAACCACAAATAAAACAATAAAACTAAAATAGTCAAATATACATTATACTAATAAGTGTAAAGGAACACTAATAGTAAATTATCATATAATAGAGCAAAGGAAACCAAACATGTTATCTAAATATAAAACTGTGTACTAAAAGTAAAATCAATATAAAAACATAAATAATAGTTGTGTTATGAATAAATTAAAATATTAAAACAATAAATGATATAAACTAAATTGGAACATATCAAATATATATACACATGTACTAGAGAGTGAAGAACAATATCTAAAACTATAAGGGGTACAATGTTAAAGAAAAACTCTGTGCTGGACACTCAATACAATCACAGTCCTGTTTCTATTGAAAACATAGTAGTAGTGTATGGACGGACATTGAAGATAGTAGCGTTACTCCTATGGGGAATCGTGAGACAAAGTAAAAGAGCTACACTGCCGTATAAATGAATGTTGGGCGATGCGAGATAAGCTAATTCTTATTGGTATAATTCTTTATCGTAAAACGTGAAATTATGACATAAGAACTAGAACGTGACCTATGCAGGCATATTAAACATATATTGTAAAAAATACTAAAGAAGAGAGTATGTGACATGAGGGAAACTACCAAAGTGGAAAAACATTCTATACAAAAATATGTAATGATAAAATAATGTCGGGTATAAAAACATAAAATTATTGCAAACATAAAAAAATGTGTTGGTAGTGAATAATCAAACTCTGGAAAATGTAAGATTCCTCCTATAGTGGAACTTGAAAAGAAAAACTCAATCCGTCTAAATGTAAAGTGCTACAGAACGCCAAAGTGTGTAAGCAAACAGTGTGAACATGCCGCACTGATAATTTCGCATCCAGGACGTATTAAGACATGAAACCTAAAATAACACCAAATGCAATGTGTTAAACAGATATTTTTAAAGAAGAAACACTGCTCAGGAGACAAGGGACAAACCATGGGAAAAAACTACAAAAGAAAATATGTAAATATGTGGAAAGAACCACCATATACAATTATATGTGAAGAAATGCATATCCATACACACCCTACAGTACGCTCACATTTGGGTGAGTGCCTTAGTTTTTATGCTACATTTGAATATTTCACTATGTTTAGTCAGGTACTTTTGTTTTTTAGTGTAATTTTACATTCTGCATTGCTTCACATATAATTGTCTCCTGAGCAGTGTTTCTTCCTTAAAAATATCTGTTTAACACATTGCATTCGGTGTTATTTTAGGTTTCATGTCTTAATACGTCCTGGATGCGAAATTATCAGTGCGGCATGTTCGCACTGTTTGCTTACACATTTTGGCGTTCTGTAGCACTTTACATTTAGACGGATTGAGTTTTTCTTTTCAAGTTCCACTATAGGAGGAATCTTACATTTTCCAGAGTTTGATTATTCACTACCAACACATTTTTTTATGTTTGCAATAATTTTATGTTTTTATACCCGACATTATTTTATCATTACATATTTTTGTATAGAATGTTTTTCCACTTTGGTAGTTTCCCTCATGTCACATACTCTCTTCTTTAGTATTTTTTACAATATATGTTTAATATGCCTGCATTAGGTCACGTTCTAGTTCTTATGTCATAATTTCACGTTTTACGATAAATTATACCAATAAGAATTAGCTTTTCTCGCATCGCCCAACATTCATTTATACGGCAGTGTAGCTCTTTTACTTAGTAGCGTTACTCCTATGGGGAATCGTGAGACAATCTTCAATATCCTTCCATACACTACTACTATGTTTTCAATAGAAACAGGACTGTGATTGTATTGAGTGTCTAGCATAGAGTTTTTCGATTAGATAGGTGGGAGGAGTGGTCTAGTTGTTAGGACAAGGTACTTCAGGCCGGAGGGCCGGGGGTTCAAGTCCCACCTGGGGACAGCAATCTCAGGCCGGAGGGACTGGGATTTCTAGTCCTATAGGTGCTCCTTGTGGTCTTGGGCAAGCCACTTAACCCTCCATTGCCCATGTTCCCTGTAAGTATTAGCGTATGTGTGTCATATCCCCTTGTGTTAAATGTATCTCCCAATTGACCGCTTTGACCCGGTGAAAAGCGGGATATAAATACAGCTAAATAAATAAAATAAATAAATAATTCTAATTGGTGCAATTCTTTATCTTGCATCGCCCAACATTCATTTACACGGCAGTGTTAGCTCTTTTACTTTGTTCCACGATTCCCCATAGGAGGAACGCTATTACCTTCAATGTCCGTCCATACACTACTACTATGTTTTCAATAGAAACAGGACTGTGATTGTATTGAGTGTCCAGCACAGAGTTTTTCTTTAACATTGTACCCCTTATAGTTTTAGATATTGTTCTTCACTCTCTAGTACATGTGTATATATATTTGATGTGTTCCAATTTAGTTTATATCATTTATTGTTTTAATATTTTAATTTATTTATTCATAACACAACTATTATTTATGTTTTTATATTGATTCTACTTTTAGTACACAGTTTTATATTTCGATAACATGTTTGGTTTCCTTTGCTCTATTATATGATGATTTACTATTAGTGTTCCTTTACACTTATTTAGTATAATGTATATTTGACTATTTTAGTTTTATTGTTTTATTTGTGGTTTCTCAGCCCTGCGTTGTTGTTCATGTATTCATCTATTTATATATTTATATAGTTTACATGAACTGTATTGTTATGTATGCATGTTACTTTATATTTTGTTTTTCTACATGCCAATTGTTTTTAATTGCCTTCAATTGTTCCTAATTATTTATTGTTTTATTCATCTCATTTTATATGTTTGTCATTTAAGAGACATCCCCCCTGAGGAAGGCGTTACCGAAACGCGTTGGGGTCCCTTTTTCAATTAAAGATTTGTCAATTCATCCTACATCTCCTGCTCTTTGTGTTTGCTTGGACAGTCTGCAGGAGTGTCTGCTCCTCCTTGTGTTTCCGTTCTAGGTCTGTTGCTGACATCTCTGGTGGTTATATCCTGGAGTGCATCTGCTGAGCGGTTGTGGAAGATTTTGAAGATGTTCAGGATTGTTTTGGATTTTGTGCTTGCAATTATTAGGAGCCAGTGTAGCTGTTGTAAAAATAGCTTTTTACTTTGAGCAGATCATAACAAACAGAATTGTTTGTGGCTTATCTGGGGGGACCCTCGAATTGATTTGTGTAGCCAGTTGTTTTTGTTGTGATTTTTGTGATTTATTCCTCTTGAAATCCTGGCTCAGGGTAAAACTTGGTCAGGACCAGTTAGAGGGAACCTCTGATTAGTTAGTTGGAAGGGGAAAAACCTCCATTAAGGCAGTAGTATTCTGTGGGGAAGGGGGGTGGAAAGGATGCCACCCATCTGAGTACGTCGATTTTGGACCTATCGAACTGGAATTAACCTTTTTTTTTTTTGTTTTTTTAAACGGTGCTAGCTCCGCCAAAGAAGAGTAGCTTACCTGATAACAGAAGTAGTTTACCAGTTGAGTTGATTCTTTTCTTCCAGTGAGATATGTTGGAGTCCAAAAAAAGGAAGTGGGGGTGGGGGGTGGGTTTTTAGGCTGGTAGTGCTCGAGCAGTGTAATATTTATTCATATAGCTCCCCTGTTTTCTAGCTGCACAGCATCTTCTTTTGCAGACTGAGCTACAGATTCGGGGCATGTGCAACCACTGGTTGCACTCTTTTTTTTATGGTAGTCTTTATTGCCCTGGCGCTCATTCCAGAAATGCTGGCACTCATTAATTTTCCTTTGCCATAATTCTTCGGGAAGGGGCTCCCAATGCTGTCCCCAAGCCCTAGAGTGTAACTAGTGCTTTCTTCTGCTGCCTGTGCTAGAGTGTACCTGGTGCTTACTGCTGCTCTCTGCGCTAAGGTGTAGCCTTATTGCCACCATCTGTACTACGGTGAAACTGGCCATCTTTGCATAAGTCTAGTGCCTTTCACTATGCTCAAGTAAAACGAGTATCCTTCATTACTGTTGGTGCTAGACTGAGACAAGGACTCATCACTGCAGTCGCCAGTGAAACTATAGGCAAGCAGGATTGGGCTAGTATTCATGTGGTCTGTCTGCACACATCTTAAACTATGCAACAGACAATACCCCAGCTCTACCACCCTCTCCTCGCGACACGATCATAGTATTGAAGTAAAGTCCTGATGTACATAGTATTGTAAATAGCGCACGTTGTAAATAGCTCACCAAGAATCAACGACCATCTACATACACATACACTCACTGCTCAATGCATGAGCACACTAGACACAGTATTTCGTTGATTGTTTGCTGTGTAGACAGCCTTGATTGTAGGAAAAGGCGGTATAGAAATCTGTTTAAATAAATAAAATAAATCTCTACAGCATGCAAGCTTGAGGCTGATGTCTATCACTAAGCTAGAATTCATCACTACTGGCCACAGCAGGTGAGGGAACCCAGCACATATCGTCAAGATTCTAGGTGGAACTGGTGCTACCCTTCACAGGTGATGGTAAATAAAGGTGGCATGACACCAAAATTGGCCAGGTGCTTATTTGATCAGAAGTTATTGATGTGGCAAGTATTGGGAGAGACTAGTCTATCCTGTTTAAAAAATCGAAAGTATAAACAAGACATTGAAGATCTTCTTTTTTTTTTTTTTTTTTTTTTTTCTTCTCCAAAATAAATTGAACTGTAACATATTCTAAAAGAGAAAAAATAAGAGAGAACTACAGACTAAACCTGTAAAACAATACAAAAATATCTTATTACATCTCTTTGAGTGGACTAGGTGTCTACTCCTTGCTGGCCCAGCTCTATAGGGAGGAGACAGAATTATGCGTTCCCATTTTTGGTAGTAAGGTAGTCATAGGGGCAACACTTTGTGGTCACCAAACAGGAGACTGTTGGACAGAAATATCAGTAATGTGGATGCTTGGAAAAGCATCAAAACAGGATACCCTTTGAAGATGTCCACTCTTTCATGGCACACCTGGGTAGTGACTAGAGGTCGCAGAGAGCAGCACAGTACAGGGCTGTTGCAGTCTTTCTCTGACCGACTCGAGGGGAAGCTTGGGTATATCCTACTTATCTGGGCTGGTCTGGCATGGACAAAAGGAAAGTACAGTTATGTCTTATTTGATACTTGTTCCTTGAGTCATGCCAGAGCAGTTGCAGATCCCTCCCTAGCCTGGCCAGCAGGTTGAGAGTCTAGATTTGATTCATTGTTTGACAGAAAAAGAATTCATGCATGTCGCATAATAAAGGAGGAGGGGAGAGAGTGAAATACTGATACGATGAATAATTTGTATTAACAATGAAGTTTTAAGTTATAAGAAAAGGAAGTTTTGACAATAGAATACTGCCTTGACTGCACCAAAGGGGGGGGGGGGCGCAAAATTGCTCTGTCTTCGCCTGCTGAGAGGAGAGCAAATCCCATTGGTCAGACAGGATTCAAGGAATGATAGTTATCAGGTAAGGCATAACTGTACTTTCTTTGTGGCACTGGTATTTGGTCAATCCCAAAGAAAGGTGGCACCTCCTATTTGTTTGTTGGTCTTCTAAATGATTAAAAGCATGCATGTTCAAGCATAGGTACTGTACCTAGGGATCATGCCAACTAGCACAGTTATAGGGAAGGGACTTTAGAAATCATTCTTGGTTTACCTCAATGCATTGTGGTATCTGTAGTTCTAACTATTACAGGACTGTTTGAGTAGCGGTCTAATGGTTGGAGCAGCAGGCTAAGAACCAGGGAGGCTGGAGTTCACATGCCACTGATGTGATGTGCCCAAAGTCACAAGCAGCGTCCCTGTCGATTTGTAAGATCTTTGGGGGCAGGGAAATACACTAGGATACAGTAGGTAACTTGCCTTGAGCTACCAATGAAAGGGCTTGAACTAAATACAAATTAAAAAAAAAAAAAAAAATTGTGCATGCAGTGTGATGACTCCTCGAAAGCATCAGAATGAGTACCCAGAAATATCCTAAAGTCTCCCTCCAGAAACATGGGGGGGGGGGGGGAAGAGTTTGGTAGCTTTGGAATTTTTGATGGCAGTGATACTAGACCGAATATAACAGTAGCATAATTATTTAGTTGGGAATGACAAACTAGGAGGCACATTCAAAACTTCCACACTCCACCACTTCAGTGGTAAAAATATACAGAAAAAGTGAAATGACTAATTTTTTCCAGTTCAGGCTACAATGTAGCAACCAATTTCCAGAGACGCTGCTGTTCCATGTAAATTGTTTCCACATACTGATGTGATGTAGCTGTGTGCAGTGAGGAAGAGAGATCTAATCTTGAAACATCCCTGCTGTTCTAAATTTCATATGTATGAAAAGTAAATGTTTGGATGTGTTCAAAACAAGTGCAGAAATTTAAATGCAAGCCAGGTCTTGGGCTAGCTCTCGGTCGTAGCATGTGCATGGAGCCATGCTTTGTGGGTAATGCAGGGGAAGAACTTCTCCTACAAGGACACATAATGACTTTCTAAAAGGAAACCTAATTTAAACGGTTTTCAAAGGTCTGAGATCAGCCAACATCGGAGCCCACCTGGGAGCATGTATAAGAGTCACTTTACCTTTTTTTGTTGGGCAGAATCTTATGCTCTTGAAAGCGGGGAAGGACAGAAGTGAATGTGAGTCTGTAACATAGTATGGCATGGCCGATGAAGACCGGCATGGTCCATCTAGTCTGCCCAGCAAGGTGGCAAGAGTAGGTGTACCTGCTGCTCTGTGCAGGTTACCCCTCCCCATGCCTTCGTTTAGGGGTGTACCCTCCACTCCGTGCAGGTCACCTCTATTTGTTGAGATATAAGAGAGAAGTTTATTTTGATTTTATCTTGTTGCTTTAAAGAGATCCATTGTGCCTGTCCCATGCTATTTTTAATTTTGTCACTGTATTGCTCCACCACTGCCATCAGGAGGGCATCCACCACCCTTTCAGTGAAAAAGTATTTCCTGATGTTGCCTTTGTTTACCCCCTTGCAGCTTCATGTTATGCCCTCTAGTTTTACAGCTTTCCCATCTTTGAAAAATGGTTTGTTTTGTTAATGCCCTTTAAGCATTTAAAGGTCTGTATCATATCTCCCCTGTCCCTCCTCTCCTCTAGGGTATACATACTTTGGTCTTCAAGTCTCTTCTCATATGTCTTCTGGCGCAGGCTCCAAATCATTTTGGTCGCCTTCCTCTGAACAGTATCAAGTCTTTTTATATCTTTTGTGAAATATGATCTCCAAAACTGAACACAATACTCCAAGTGAGGCCTCACCAATGACTTGTACAGTGGCATTAATTCCTCTGTATGCAAACTAGCTTCCTTCTGGTTTTGGCCACCATCTTGTCAAATTGTTTCCCCACCTTGAGATCCTCAGAAACAATCACTCTGAGGTCCTTCTCTTGGTCCATGCACACCAATCTCTCACCTGTTAAATACAATTTTCTTGGATTTCTGCATTCCAAGTGCATGACTCTGTACTACTTCACATTGGTCTAATGCTTGGCAATTTAAGATTTATTTTTCCAGCTTTTGTAGGTCTTTCCTCATGTTATCCACACCCTCAGGGGAGTCTACTCTGTTGCAAATGTTTGTGTCATCTGCAAAAAGACAGGCTTTTCCATTCAAACATTCATCAATATCACTCACAAATGCACTGAACAGTACCGGACCCAGGACCGATCCCTGGGGCACACCACTAATCGCCTTCCTTTCATCAGAGTGAGTTCAGTTTGCCATCACCTTCTGTCGTCTGTCAGTCGACCAATTTCTGATCCAGTTCACCACCTTTGGACCCATCCTAAGACTGTTCAGCTTATTGATAAGCTTTCTATGAGGAACAGTATCAAAGGCTTTGCTGAAATCTAGGCAGATCACATCCATTGCATGCCCTGGATCTAGTTCTCTGGTCACCCAGTCAAAGAATTCAATTGGATTTGTTTCAAGAAAGCCCACTATTCTCTCTCTTTCAGGAGCACCTCCATTACTTTTCCTGACACCAAGGTAAGGCTTACTGGCCTGTAGTTTCAGTTCTTCCCTATTACCACTTTTGTGAAGTTACCACATCAGCCCTTCTCCAGTCCTGTGGAACTTCTGTCTCTAAGGATCTTTTAAAAACATCCTTTAAGGGCCCTGCAAGAACCTCTCTGAGCTCTTTCCGTATTCTTGGATGTATCCCATCCGGTCCCATGGCCACTTTCAGTTTTGCAAACTGTTCAAACACGTTATCTTCTGTGAATGGTGTAGTTATCTACTCCATTTCTATTTGTATATTTATTGATCACAGGTAGTCCTTCTCCAGGATTTTCTTTACTAAAACAGAAAAGAAGTATTTGTTTAGCATTTTTGCTTCTTCAATGTCTCTTTCCACGAATCCTGTTCTTGGCACTTTTGAGTCTTGCATTTTCACCTCTGATCTTCCTCTTCTCCCAAATACCTGAAAACAGTTGTCGCCACACTTCAGCTCTTTAGCCATCTTTTCTTCTGCCTTTGCTTTTGCTATCCTTATTTCTCTTTCTGTCTTTTAGCTTTATCCCGTATTCTTTTCTGTGTTCCTCTGTTTGCAAACTTCTGAATTTTTTGTGAAAGCTGTGGGTTTTGCCTTTATTTCTGCAGCCATTTCTTTGGAGAACCATGTAGGTTTCCTTTTCCTCTTGTTTTTGTTTACTTTCCTTACATATGTTTCTGTCGCTCCTTTTTATTGTCTCCTTTAGTTTTAGCCCACTGCAATTCCATGTCCCTTATCTCCTCCCACTTTGCCAACTCCTCCTTCAGGCATTTGGCCATTTTATTAAAGTCAGCGTTTTTGAAGTCTAGAACTTTGAGCGTTTGCTGTGAGGAGATTCTGCCTTGTCTTTTATCTCGAACCACACCATGTGGTGATCACTGCTGCTCACGTGGGCATCCACCTAGACATTTGCCACCCTATCTCCATTGGTGAGTACTAAATCCAGCATCTAATTTTCCCTGGTTGGTTCTATCACCGTTTGTCTAAGCAATGCTTCTTGGAAGGCTTCTACAATTTTTTTTGTTTTACTTTTCAGATTTGCAGAAGGAATACTCCAGTCCACATCGGATAGATTAGTCACCCAATATGATCACTTCCTCCTTCATGGTTACCTTTGCAATATCAATAATCAAGTCTCTATCCATTTTTTCGGTTTGAGTTGGAGGCCTGTAGACTACACCAGTATAGATGATAATGCCATATCCTCTTTCCAACACAATCCACAGTGCTGCTGCTTTTCCCCACATCCCCTGCATTTCAGCAGCTTTTGACATATAGGGCTACTCCTCCTCCTTTTCTGACTATCTCTTCTAAATAAATTAGTCAGCTATAGCTATATCCCATTCATGCGACTTGTTAAACCATGTTTCTGTAATGGCCATAATGTCCAAGGCTATATCCACCATTAGAGCTTCCAGGTCAGGAACTTTGTTTGCTAGGCTTCAAGCATTTGTGCTCATTGCTTTTCAGCATTTGTTGACTGGCTTGCCTGTAGTTTGCATAGATTTTGTTCTACATGCCTCTTCCCACTTGCCATTGATGTGTGGATTAATAGTGTGACTATTTTCAGTGTTATGATTTTCCTGGGAGTGACATTCTCAACTTGTTTTCCATTCGTCACCCCCTTTCCCTAGTTTAAATGCCTGTTTACATATTGCCTGAATTTTTCACTTAAGATCCTTTTCCCTGCGACAGAGAGATGCAGTCCTTCAACATAGTGTAACCTCTTGTTCCATCTATTTCCCCAGTTGCCTATATATCAGTGGTTCTCAACCTTTTTTGTACCGTGACCCTTTTTACCATTGGTCAACTTGTGGTGACCCCCAATGATAAAATCAAATGCGTCTCTTCCTTTACCGTTAACGCATTGTCGCTGTAATCATTTGTTGAATTATTAATATATTATAGGCCTTTGCAATATATATTTTTATTTATAAAATTTACTTATTTAAACCACAATAATTAATCACAATAACAAGTAACAATATTTGATTTCAAAATTATAATGATTTTGTAGTCAAATCACTAATGAAATAAAATTTATTTTTTCTACCCTTTGTTGTCTGACCAATTTATTCTCTGATCATGCTGGTCCCGATCTGAGGCTTCTGCTTTCCTGTCTTCTCTTAGCTCTCTTTCTGTGGTCTATGGTCCATCTGCCATTTCTTAACTCTTCTTTCGTTTTCTTCACTTCTTTCCATCAGTCTATTTCCAGTCCCATTAACCCTCCCCAGTATCATCCCCTTTCCAGTCCTCACTCTCAGTACCTTCCAAGGTCAACTTGCATTCCCATGACTGCCACTGGTGTCCATTCTCTTCCAGTCCCCCTCCTTCCCCATGGATCAGTCCCTTCTAGTACAAATACCATGGCAGCCCCTCTCAGATCAACTGCCTTCCAGTTCCATTCTCCCATTCCCTCGTATCAGCCCATTTGTAGCCTTAGCCCCCAGTTTTCTTCCAGGGCCAGCAGCTCTATCCTCCCCTCCCCACAATCAGCCCATTCCCAGTCAAAGCCCCCCAATCAGCTCGCTTCCAGTGCTAGTCCCTCCTCAACCCCATTACCAGTGCTAGGCTCCCCTAATCAGCCCATTTCCAGTCCTAATCTCCCCGATCAGCTCATTTCCAATGCTAGCCCCCCATCAGTCCATTACCAGTCCCAAACCCCCCTTGATCAGTCCATTCCCAATCCTAGCCTTCCCTAATCGACCCATTACCAGTCCTAGCCCCACCATCTGCCCATTATAATTCTAACCCGCACTGTCTCTCCCCTCTGTCCAGCATTTATCCCCGTCTATCCAGTTTGTCCCCCTGTCTCTTCCCTTTGTCCATGTCAGCCCCCCTGTTCATGTTGGTCCCCCCCTCCCTCCCTCCCTCCATATCAGCCCCCCTCCCCCTTGTGAGCCCCGTTGCAGGTTCCCTGCTCCCCTCTCCCCATGTCTGTCTCCTTCTAGCGCACAAGTTGCTGCCACTGCCGAGTCTCCTTCTCAGCAGCAGCAAACACCCCCTCCGTTCTAATGCAGCCGCGGCTCCCTGCCTCTTAGGGAACTGCAGCTGTGCCTGTAAACCATTGTGGAGCCTGTCGAGAGACAGGAAGGCTCCAACGGTTTTACAGGCACAGCCGCGGTTCCTTAAGAGGCACGGAGCCGCGGCTCCATTAGAAGGAAGGGGTGAGTTTGCCGCTGCCGAGAAGCAGACTCGGCAGTGGCAGCAACTTGTGCGCCGCCTTTTTTTTTTTTTTTTAGGCGGAGTGAGGTGACCCCCGCTAAATCCTGTGGCGACTCCCATGGGGGTCGCGACCCACAGGTTGAGAACCGCTGCTATATATCTAAAGTCTTCTTGTTTAAACCAGGTTTGGAGACATGTATTAAAGTTGATTATGCGATGCAGCCTTTCAACCCCCTTATCACCAACAGGTAGAACTTCTGAGAATGCTATATTGTTAACGATGGATTTGAGTTTCTCTTCCAGAATCTGGAAGTCCCTTTGAACTGTAGAAGCACAGTTTCTAGTCAGGTCATTTGTATCCAAGTGGATAACATCAGTTTTGGAGTGCTCACTTTCTGCACTAACTATGACAACAATTTGTTCATTTTCCTGCTGTCTGGGAGGCATTTGACCATCTTCTGTCCTTTGGACTGCGTTACCAAGTTGGTGCATCTGATGGAATCTCCAAGTAGTAGTGGTTTCCTGTTTGTTGTGATTTCTTTTCTTCATATTTTGGTGTATTATCAATAGATTGAGCATTAACCTTCTCATTTAAGGGCACTTCAGTTTCCACTAATTGGGTACTCACATTTTCCAAGGCAGAAAAGGTAATATGCAAGAATATCTCTTGATGGAGCGGGTGTCTCCATGATCTCCAGGAACAAGCAGGAATGTAGTCATCACATATGGGTATAGTCGGTGCCGACGGAGCCTGTGCGGGAACGCTCCCCAGTGTCCAATTAGAACACTTTTGGGAGCATCCCACAGCGCCTGTGTGCTGCCTTCCCTCCTTTCCCAACTGCCTCTCTCCAGTTCTTTTTCCACGGAGCCAGCAGGTCGTGTTCCTGTCACCGCAGAAGAATTTTCTTTTTCTTTTTCTTTATTTCTTTTTGTGGTCGCGTCTGCCACCTTCGATGCTTTACCGGTACCGCCGGTCTTTCTTTTCCTATTTCTAAAAAAAAAAAAAAAATCTGTTTGTTTTTTTTTCTATTTTCTTCAGGTGCACCTGCCTTTTTGGGCCTTAGGCCCAAAAACTTTCCTTAACATGGAAAAACCTGCCTCAGGTTTTAAAAAGTGCACCAAGTGTGGCAGTACCATTTCCGTCACAGACACCCATGAATGGTATTTAAAATGTTTTAGGTCCTGACCACTCCATCACGGATTGTGTGTCCTGTGCCATGATGTCTAAAAGAGGTCGGCAGAACCGGGGCTGCCAAGCTCAGTACCCTGTTTCCCTCTGATGCGGCTTCGGTGGCATCGACATCTTGCAGGGCTGCTTCTTCCTCCCGTGGATCTCAGGTAACTAAACATAAATCCAGCTGGTCCTCGAAGGGTAGATCTCCTTCTAAGCATCAAGATGCCTCTGGCGTTGCCCTCGGATTCTGTACCGGCAAAATTACCCCGGCGGGAGGCTTCAGCTTCCAAAGCATTATCGGGGTTCCAGGATGTTTTAGATGGCTCGGCCTCGACAGATCTCCTGGTGTCATGCTCTGGGGTACCGGTGGCTTCCACCGGTACAGACATCCAGGCATTGGCAGCGTCCATGGACCATAGAATTCTGACCATGGAACGCAGTCTGGCGGCTTTCCTTGCAGCATCGACGCCATTGGTACCGTGACAGACAACTCCACCGGTACAGGCACTAGCACCGGCACCGGTACCGATAGCATCGGCATCGGTGCCTGCTATGTCGGTACTCTGTCCTCCGATGCCCTCCGGTACCGATTATTCCCAGTACCGACCTTGGTCAGTACGGGTATCGGGCTCTGCAGGAGCATCCGGACAGACGATACTTTGAGTCCTCAGAAGAATTTGAGGATTCTGAAAGTTCTGTTGATGCAGCGATGCTTCTTCCAGAGGAGTCGTCCTCCCCTAAACACAGGATGTCTCCTCCAGAGGACATGTCTTTCCAAGACTTCATCAGAGAGGTGGCTCGGGGCCTGTCCATCACTGTGGCACCTGAAACAGAGCTAAGGGCCAAGGAGTTGGAAATTTTACAATATCCAAAAACTCCTAAGGAGGCAGCTACCTTACCCATTCATGAGATTCTATATGATCTCATGAGGATGTGGGAAACACATCTTACCACCTCTCCTCATTCTTGTAGGTTAGATACTATGTATCGTGTCCCTCCTTCTCCTGGGTTCCATAAGACTCAGCTACCTCACCACTCTATTGTGGTGGAGTCAGCTATGAGAAGTATTAGAAGTGCAAAAAGATATGCCTCTAATCCTCCAGGACATGAATGCAGAACCCTGGATGCTTTTGGACGTAGAGTCTTCCAAGCTTCCATGCTTGCTGCAAGAATCAGTTCCTGTAGTCTCTACATGGGAATGTTCCTAAAGGAGGTCACAAATAATTTACAGACTTTAAGTCCTTTCATTTCTGAGGATAAAAGACAGGACTTTCTTACTTGGGTGAAACATGCCCAAGATGTCTCTAAATTCTCCAACCGTGCAGCCTTTGACTGCTTTGAGTGTATAAGCAGAACCTCTGCTATTGCCATAGGTGCACGTAGAATTGCTTGGCTCCAGGCATCTGATTTAGAGCTCTGGGTACAAGATAAATTGGGAAATATCCCTTGTACTGGTGAGAACCTGTTTGGTAAAGATTGGCAGGAAAAGCCAATGAAATGGATGCTGAAAATTCCACTTTGGATAGACTATCCAAGTCCACTGCTGATCCTGTTAGAAAGAAGTTGTTCAAGAAACCATCTTTTTCTAAAAAGAAAAGATTTTATCCTGCTTATGATCAGCAGGCATCTTCTGCAGGTCAGTTTTCAACCAAACGTCAGCAACCACCCAAACAGAAGAAAGCAAAGGCTGCTAGGCCTCCACCAGCCCAGCAGCCTCAGCCTTCTCAGGGCCTTTGACTTTCAGCTAGAGAACTTAGCCTTTCTGGTTCTGGAAGGACCAGAACCGTCCACCATTCCAGGAAGGTTGTCATTTTGCCCCCAGATGGGGGCAAATAACAGCAGAGCATTGGACACTCTCCATCATAAAGGAGGGGTACAAACTTCATTTTTCAAGCATGCCCCCTCACACAATAGTGAAGCAGTTCAATTCTCCGACCTCTCTCATCAACCTGTTAGGTCAGGAGGTTGTCATCCTTCTTGCCCAAGGGGCAATAGAAGAAGTGCCTCTTCATCAACAGGGCACAGGGTTCTATTCCCCTTATTTTCTTATCCCAAAGAAACAGGGGGATACAGACCTATCTTAGATCTCAGAGAATTGAACAAATTCCTTGTCAAGGAGAAATTCAAGATGATTTCTCTCGGAGCTCTGCTTCCATACCTTCAGAATCAAGATTGGCTTTGTTCTCTAGATCTCAAGGATGCGTACACCCATGTCCTCATCCATCCAACTCACAGAAGGTACCTTTGATTCCTTTTTCAAGGAAAGCACTACCAATACAGGGTGCTTCCTTTTGGTCTGGCCTCTGCACCAAGGGTGTTCACGAAATGCATGGCTGTGGTAGCAGCATTTCTTCGCACTCTGGGAATATTCGTCTTCCCTTACTTGGACGACTGGCTCATTCGAGCTCCAACACAGTCAGAGGCCAAGACTTCTCTATCCTGCACAATGCGTATCCTTCAGTATTTAGGGCTGGTAATAAACTTCCCAAAATCCAGTCTGACTCCCACTCAAGCTTTAGAGTTCATAGGAGCTCTTCTGGATACCACAAGGGCAAGGGCCTATCTTTCTCAGGCCCGTTGCCTTCACTTGGTGCAGTTAGCTTCTCAAGTGTTAAAGCTAAAGCCTCATCTAACTGCTCGAGAAATATTGAAGTTGCTGGGCCACATGGCATCCACTGTGCATGTGGTTCCATATGCTCGCCTCCACATGAGGGCAGCTCAGTGGACTTGATCCACCCAATGGACACAGGCATCAGGGTGTCTGTTAGACAAAATAGCAAACACAAGTCGCCTCATTTTGGCTCTCCAATGGTGGAGGTCCACTCAAAACCTGTTGGGGACTCTCACAACAGATGCTTCTCCAAAGGGTTGGGGAGCTCATCTGCAAGACTCCTCCACCCAGGGCACCTGGTCTTCTCAAGAGTTGTCTGCATATCAATCTCTTGGAACTCGGAGCAATTTTCCTGGCTCTGCGAGTGTTCCACTCCCTGCTCAGCTACAAGACAGTCCTCATTCATACGGACAATCAAGTAGCCATGTTCTATGTGAACAAGCAGGGGGGAACAGGCTCTCTGTCGCTTTGCAACGAAGCTTTATGACTATGGGCCCTCGCCAGAGAGCATCAGATTCATCTGCTGGCAGTATATCTTCCAGGCATTCAAAACTTTTGGGTGGACAGACTCGGTCGAGTCCTGCTTCCACACTAGTGGTCTCTGCATGCAGACCAGGTGACCAGGATATTTCAACTTTGGGGAATCCCGGACATAGACCTCTTTGCAAGTCTGTGGAATGCCAAACTTCCCCGGTTCTGTTCCAGATTTCCGGCTCAAGGGGCTCAGGCCAGGGATGCTTTCCTTCTTTACTGGGTCAAGACTTCCTGTATGCCTTTCCACCCATTCCCCTAATTCCCAAAACCCTGTTCAAGCTTCAGAGAGACAGAGGCCACATGAATCTCATAGCCCCACATTGGCCATGGCAAGTGTGGTACCCTCTGCTTCTACATTTCTCTCAAGCTCCCTCCCTGGAGTTAGGGTCTGCTCCAGATCTCCTATCTCAGGAGAACAGAATGTTATGGCATCCCAATCCCCAGTCTCTGCATCTCAGGGCTTGGTTGCTGAAGGCCTAGATCTCCAAGATCTTAATCTTTCTCAGAAAGTGAAAGATGTTCTTTATGCTTCCAGGAAACCTTCCACTAGACGCTCTTATGCTTTCAAGTGGAAAAGGTTTACTATTTGGTGTTCGTAAAAGGGTCTTAACCCCCTTGTGATACCTCTGCAATCTTTGCTGGAGTATCTCCTCCATTTATCTAATGCAAGCCTTAAGACAACTTCAGTAAGAGTCCATTTGAGTGCTATTGCAGCTTCTCTTAAACCTCTCAATGGACAACCTATTTCCTCTCATCCTCTCATAGCAAGATTTGAGAGGCCTCCTTCTAACTAATCCTCCCATTAGACTACCTCCGGCGGCATGGGACTTGAACCTGGTTCTTGGGCAGCTCATGAAGCCACTTTTCGAACCTTTAGCTACCACCTCCTTGAAATTTCTTTCTTGGAAGGTTATCTTTCTCATTGCAATCACATCAGCACGCCGCATTAGTGAATTGCAAGCGCTAGTAGCTAATCCACCTTATACAAGGTTCCATCATGACAAGGTAGTCCTTAGGACTCATCCACACTTTATGCCTAAGGTGGTCTCGCCTTTTCATCTCAACCAAGAGATCTACCTACCTGTCTGCATTTGATGCATGAAGTCCTGGAAAAAAAAAGAGGAATCTTCATACCATGGACTGTAAAAGAGCTCTAGCTTTTTACTTACAAAGAACACAGCAACATAGAAAGTCCTCTCAACTCTTTGTTGCTTTTGATCTTTCTCATTTGGGACTTCCAGTCTCCAAGAGAACACTATCTAACTGGATTGCTCAATGTATTTCTTTCGCCTATCAAAGTAAGAACCTTTCTCTTTAGGGCCATGTCACAGCTCACAATGTGAGAGCCATGGCAACCTCAATGGCTCATCTGAACTCTGTGTCTATTGACTATATCTGTCGAGCAGCCACTTGGGCCTCGGTTCATACCTTCACAGCCCATTACTGCTTGGACAAGGACTCCCGCCGGGATGCCTTGCTTGGTCAGGCTGTTCTCAAACACCTGTTCCATGCCTAATCAACTCCTACCCACCATCCCTGCTAGGATGCCAGAGATCCATGGAGGGAAGTGGAGCCCTTCTCAGGGACACACAGCTTCTGGGGTCTCTCCCTGGCACCTAAAGTTAGGGAGTCCCCATATGTGATGACTACATTCCTGCTTGTTCCTGGAGATAGCATAGTTACTCACCTGTAACAGATGATCTCCGGGAACAGCAGGAATTTAGTCCTCACAACCCACCCACCTCCCCTAGGAGTTGTATCTCTCTATCTCTTTTCCTTTCCCTTGCTCTCTCTTTGTCTCAGCTCTAAAACTCAACTGGAGAGAGGCAGTTGGGAAAGGCTGGAAGGCAGCATGCAGGCGCTGTGGGATGCTCCCAAAAGCGTTCTAATTGGACGCTGGAGAGCGTTCCCGTGCAGGTTCCATCGGTACCGACGATACCCATATGTGAGGATTAAATTCCTGCTGTTCCCGGAGATCACCTGTTACAGGTGAGTAACTATGCTTTACAGGTTGCAACCTACCACAGCCTATTGTGATCCATTTGTTCCTGGGCTGTTTGATTCTTTGTGGGAGAGTTGGTGGATTTTTTTCAGTTTATACCCTAGAGGAGGTGTGTTTTAATTACATCTAATTCTTTCCTTAATAGAATCAATTCTTTATGCATAACAGATAACTTGAGACATATAGGGCAAGCTCTTATGCTCTAAATGATTCTTCTTAGAATGAAGGCACCACAACTATTGCATTGAATACATGACAGGCTGATTAAGATGACTATAAAGCAGTTCTAGGACAAGGAGAAAAGGTGGGTGTTACATCTAATTGGAGGACAGATGTCAAGCTAAGATATGACTATATAGGCAATGCATCTCCAGGGTGGGTGGGACCTTGTGTCCCTGGCTGTTGGACCTTATATGAACAGAAGGTACACTTAGATTTCTGATTTAAAAAGGCTATGAAAGGAATGTAGGCAAACTAAATATTCCTAAACTTATAACCAAAATTTAGGTTGTTTGCCATTAGATTGTAGATCAAAGTGACTGTGAACAAATAGAAATTTGATAGAAACAAAGATAGGAAGAGTGAGGGGGTTTTATGTGTTAGGGGTAACTGCACCAAGGGAGGAACACAAAGTTACCTAAGTAGTAGTATGAGAGAATAAAACGGGTAATAGGCAAGGAAAATTTTATATCAAAATCCAGAGAAATAGTAAAGTTAGAAAGCTTGGCTTTCTAGAGTCTTTTGAAGGTGTGATGGCAGTTACTGGATCACTTGCATAATAATTTAATTGGTCCTTATTCCTAGTTAACACAGATGAGACCGCACTTAATCCATACTGAGGCTGACAACCTTATTGGTCAAGTTCAATCCTGAGAGATGATATTGCATCCTCCTTGGGACCCAGCTCTATTCAGAGCCACCACAAGCATACTGGGTGCCCTAGGTGACTCTTCAACCTTCCTGCCCCCATAAGATGTTGCTAATTAACACAGCAGTCATGATTGTAAAAACGAACCCCTCCCCTCTCACACCTATCTTGTAAAAATGCATAATTTAGACATTATACTTAGAATACCAGGTGCTGTAGGCTTACAGCGCAGAGGAAAGGCCTGGTAATCTACTTCAGCTTGAACCTTGCCAAGAAAACCAGGGGATGAGTCATCGGGAGTCGGCCTTGACTTGATGACAATAGAAATTTTCAAATGTGAAACTGTACTTTTGTTGTGCGTTCCCATTCTCCCTTCAGGTAAAACGATGTGCTGATGGCTCTTTTCAGTTTGTGGGGCTGTCCAGGATCTGATTTGACTTTGACTGCTTCTGCTCGTTGCCACCCTTTAGAAGCTGCTGCCCCGGGCGACCGTCTAGCCTTGCTTAATGGTTGGGCTGCCCTGGCTCTATTCATATTTTCTGAAAAGATCCAAGTGAGGTGTATATATAGTCAAGCATTTGTTAGCCACTGTATATGATTTGACATTTGCAATCGTGAAGCTCTGTCCGTTGGCACGAGTTCATGTAAAATAAGACCAAATACGGTCTTTGAGCACTGGGGCCTTTTAGCTTATTTACAGTGAATGTGCTAAGGACGTGTTAATAAGTAGTAGTTGTGTTAATTTCTGAGAGGTAATATTACTTTAGTGCTACAAAAATGAGAGATGCTACATTGTGTAGAACATGGTTTCCTACTACTACTATGTATCATTTCTTATAGTGCTACTAGATATAAGCAGTGCTTTACACAAACACGTAAAAGTCCCTGCTTACAATCTGTTCAAGGCAGACATTCAGGGCAAATAAGAGATTAGAGATCTGCATTTATTATGTGAAATGATTTAAAAATGTGGATACTAAACAGGAAAATGAGGGGTTTAGGGGAAGAACTATTGGCTCTTCAGCTCAAAGTGAAGAACAGAATATTTGATACATCTACTGAATAAGGTAAACTTAGATATAGCTGATTTATTTTTAAGAGCTGACTTAAATAACCTTAGCTGAGATCCAAGCGCCTCTCCTACCCCACTTGTCACCCCTGGTATCACCCCGGTCTTTATCTCCATTATAGATATCTCCGTCGGGCTGAAGCCTCTGGAGTAAACATCCCTGTTCTTCTAATTTATCTCATTTTCGTCACTGTCATCAACTCTACCATTCTCTCCTTCATTCCGCTAAACAGAATTACTATACAAAGCTCATTTCTTCTGCTAATTCTTCTCGTGTGCTTTATTCTGTTCACTCCCTCTCAGCCCCTCATTCCTCCTCCATTTCTTCTTCCTCCCCAAACCCTGCTACTCTAGCATTGTATTTCTCCTCTAAAGTCCTTTCCCTTCGCCTTTCCTTTCCTTCTTGTCCCTCCCCTCTCTCCTCAATCCTTCTTACCCTGACCCTGCCAACCCTCTCTCCCCCCCTTACCTTCATTACCCTCTGCCCCTCCTTCCCTCTCCCACTGCTGGTCCACTTTTGAACCAATTACTGCCCCAGTGCTCGCTAAAGTCTTCGCCTCTTAAAACCACCTGTTCCTCTGACCCCATTCCTTCCCGCTGGCTTTTGGAACCATCCCTTGCCCTCTCTTCCTTTATTCTATCTTCAAATCTAGTCTAACATCTGGTATCTTTCCCTCTCTTTGGAAACGCGCCCTGGTTCGCCCCATCCTAAAGAATGGTTCCTTGGAGCCCTCTTCCCCTTCAAATTGGCGCCCCATATCTAATCTTCCTTTCCTCTCTAAACTCTTAGAGAAACTGGTTTTTCTCCAACTCTCCTCACACCTTGAGGCTTCTCTTACCCTTCACCTTCGACAATCTGGTTTTCGCCCCGGCCACAGCACTGAATCTGTTCTCCTTTTACTTCTCAATGAACTACACGCTGCTCACGACCATGGTTCTATCTCCCTTGCTGTCTCACTGGATCTTTCTGTTGCCTTTGATTTGGTTGACCATCACACTCTCTTGCTTCGCCTCCAGGATGCCAGCCTTTCTGGTTTGGTTCTACAATGGTTCCATTCTTGCCTGTCATGTCGCTCTTTCTCTGTTCTATCTGGTTCTGGTTCCACTTCCACTCCCCTCCCTTGTGGTGTTCCTCAAGGTTCTGTTCCCTCCCCTATTCTTTTTAACATCTTTCTGGCCCCCCCCCCTCACTCTCTTGGTTCAACAACACGGTGTTTCTGCTCACTATTATGCCGATGATATCTTTCTCCTGTACCATACAGAAGCTTCTGCTCTAGATATCACCCCTCTCAACTGTCTCTCTCTGCCGTTGCCTCTTGGATTTCTTCTAATTTTCTTCATATTAATTTTGCAAAAATCTCAGTGATCTGGTTCACTTTCGGTTGTCCCCCTCCACCTCTTACGCCTGTACTTTCTTATTTTATTTATTTTATTTATTTGTAAGTCTTTTATATACCGCCACTTCCCAAGATCAGTGGCGGTTTACATCAAACAATAAGAGATACATAGAACAGCTCAATAATAAAACTGGTACAATGAACGGTAATCAGAACTATAAACAAATAGTGTGAGTATAATTTTAAACTATTTACAGATTTTTATGATATTTATACACATATATATACATCATGTTTCATCCTATGTTTAGTTATGTGATTGAGTGTCATGATTATTAGGGCAGAAGAGAGCCTTGGTGATTTATGGAGGATGGGAGGCCTTGTCTAAATTATTATCTATGTTAGTGTAATATTCACCTATCTCTCTGGTCTCTTCCCTTAGATATTTAGATGTCACTCTAGACTCTGCTCTCACCTTTAAAGATCATATTTCATCCATTGTTCAACGTTCCTTTTCTGCTCTAAGACAACTTTGTGCTGTCCGTCCTTTCCTTTCTTCGTCTTCTATGGTTACTTCTCTCTTTAGTCCTCTCACGTCTTGATTACTGCAATGTCTGCTTGGCTGGCCTTCCTCAATCTCAGCTTTCTCGCATCCAACGTGTTCAGAATACCGCTGTCTGCATCCTTACCCACGCATTCCGCTTCAATCATGTTACCCCTCTTCTCTTACATCAGCACTGGCTCCCCATTCCATATCGTATACAGTTTAAAATTCCTATTTTTGTGCACAGAACTATTCACACTGGTGTTTCTTTATATCTTGCCGACCAGGTACGTCTTCACACTCCCCACCATTCCCTTCGCTCTATTCACACTAACCGTATGTTCCTTCCTTCCCCGTCTCAGGCTCACTTAGAGTCCACACGATCCTCCGCCTTCTACTTCCTTGGACCGTGACTCTGGAGCTCGCCCTCCCCCCCCCCCCCCCCCACCCTCTGATTGGACCCCTCCTTCAAATCATTTAAAACTCAGTTTTCTGAACAGCTTTTGATCTTCCTCCCCCTTCTTCTCTTCCCTCCCTAGTAGCAAGATTAAAATAAACTAACATCTCTTTTCTTTTTCTATTACTGGTTGTCTTGTCCTTTTTCTTCTCTGACTGTTATTTCTCCCCCTTTTGAAATGTTTAAATTGGTGTTCTCTTCTCTCTTTCTGCAGCGCTTTTTGTGATTTTTAATTTGTAAACCACTCTGATACCCTGTAATGGGTGGTATATAAAGTTTTAAATAAACATAAACAAACATAAACATCATGGCGGCTCCTCATCTCTAGGGTCGAGAGGCAGAGTTCTTCCTTTTAATTTGTTTTTTTTTTTCCCCATATTACTTTCATATCTTTCATTTCATTTCTTCTCTCTCCAGGGGGAGCTGGTATCACTAGAATTGGCAAGGGAACATGAATTGCTGATCACTGTAAATGTTTGAGAATCAGATTTGCAAGTTATTTACTTCAGAATCAAAGCTGTGTATGAAACAGCAAATAAGCAAGATGACTCTGTTGACACAACCAAACAGAGTCTTAATTGCAGGAAAACTACAGAACTGTTTAGATGGAATCTAATATAAATTTCACCTGACTTACAAATGTGAGAGGCTGGAAGCACAAGGAAGTAACTTGTGTAATACTTTATCATGTATTGCTATGTTTATCTGTGCTCTCAGTTAAATGTTTCAAAGGAAGAACATAATTTTGGCCTGGTTGGTAAAGCAGACAGAGGCAAAGTTTGTTGATTATAATAGATTCTTCTCAGTATTTAATAACTGATGCAGAACTGTGTACGTCACAGGTGTTAACATTCAAGGTCTGTGGAAGGCTGGTCACATTTTGGAGCACAAATCAAAAAGTTGATGATCTGGGCTGACTCACTAGTAGTAGTAGCTAAAGCCGGGGGTATGAAGTGTTTTATTCAAACTATATTTGGCATATGGCGTATGGTTTTGGACAACTGTCCTTAGAATATTTAAAATGTTACAAAAGTAAAAAAAAAAACAACAACAAAAAAAGTCCACTAAAAACAAAGGAGAGATGGAGCTAGATGCTGTCAGGGACTCGCCATTTTTCAGAGAGCATTAACTATATTATTCTAGGTATCAAGACTCTAGGAATCGCACAAATGATCCTTTTTATCAAAGCAGCTTCAGGCAAATGGTGGCCTATTTTCCTAAGATTATAGAGGTAATGGATTTCACTACCCCCCTCTAACATGATAAAAGTATGGAGAATTCTGTCACCGGGGTTCATCGCTATAGCACTAAAAGGCCCTTTCTACTAAATCCCTTTTAAGGTTCTGCGTTTAACATGAATTTTTAATGTGTATTAAGTGCAAAGCCTCTGGTAACCATTGGGGTGTGACCAATGTGTTCCCAGAAGCTAATACATGAATGTGTGCGCTAACATGGGGCACAGTTAAGGTGAGTGCATCTAACAATACCAACAGAGGATTTGTTAGGTGCATTTGTACTAACTGAAATATTAATGGTGATTGTTGTTAACATGGGCGGTGTTAGAACATAAGAACATAACACATGCCATACTGGGTCAGACCAAGATCCATCAAGCCCAGTATCCCGTTTCCAACAGTGGCCAATCTAGGTCATACGTACCTAGCAGTTTCCCCCAAAGACACAGGTTCCACAATGCTTGTATTGGGTCAAGCATTGATATCCTGGGTCCCTTTTTAATAATGGTTTATGGACCTTTCCTCCAGGAACTTGTCCAAACCTTTTTTAAACCCAGCTACACTAACAGCCTTTACTACATCCTCCGGTAAAAAATTCCACAGTTTGATTACACGTTGAGTGAAAAAATATTTCCTTATTAATCTTAAATAGGTTACTCAGAAGCTTCATTGCATGTCCCCTAGTCTTTCTATATTCTGATGACTTAAACAATCGATCTATGTTTACCCTTTCCACTCTGTTCATTAATTTATAGACTTCTATCATATCTCCCCTCAGGTGTCTTTTTTTCCAGGTTGAAGAGCCCTAACCTTTTTAGCCTCTCTTCATAGGAGTATCCTACCATCCCCTTTACCATTTTGGTGGCTCTTCTCTGTACCCTTTTTTAATGATTCTGTTTTCACTGCTGCCAAATTGATTATAGAGACCCGGCATGTTTTTCTTTTTTTTTTTTTTCTGGAATTGCCATTCATAGATCTGTTAGACAGATGAAGGTTGAGCTTGGTGGCCCTCGTGTAGTTTTTTTTTACTTCACTAACTATTGGGCCTGGCGTGGAGGAATAGCCTAGTGGTTAGAGCACTGGCTTGGTGAGCAAGAGACCAGGTTTTGATTCCCACTAGCTGGCCTTGGGCAAGTCATTTAACCCTCCATTGCCTCTGAAGAAAGTCCTGGCAATCTACTTCGTCACACCGCCAAGAAAACCCAGGAACTGCTGAGTCACGAGGAGTCAGCACTGACTCCAAGGCACACATTGTTTGCAACTATTGGGTCTCTGTAATAAAACATGCATTACAATTTTTTCAATACAATAAAATTTATCTCCAGGAACAAGCAGGAATGTAGTCTTCACATACGGGTATCGTCGGTGCTAACGGAGACTGCGCAGGAACGCTCCCCAGCGTCCACTAGGAATGCTTTTGGGAGCATCCCTCAGCACATGCACGCTGCCTTTCCGCCTTTCCAACTGTCCCTCTTCAGTTCTTCGTTTTCCGCGGAGCCGACAGGATCTATTCCCTGTCACCGCAGAAAATTCCGTCTTTAAATTTCTGTTCTTGTGGTCGCGTTTGCCTACCACATGACGCTTACTGGTACTGCCGGTTCTTTTCTTTAAAAAAAAAAAAAAAAAATAATAATAGCTTAGACTTAGACTATTTCTCTTCAGAAACCTTTCTCTTTGGTGCCAGGTGCCATTTTGGGCACTAGGCCCCATATTCCTAAAACATGGAAAAGCCAACTAGTGGTTTTAAAAAAAAAAAATGTACTAAGTGTGACGGTACCATCTCCGTCACTGATACCCATGATTGGTGTCTTAAATGTTTAGGACCTGAACATTCCCAAACTGAATGTCTCTCTTGTATGGGGATGACTAAAAGAGGAAGGCAGAACCGGGCTGCAAAGCTTGGTACCCTCTTTTCTTCGGATGCCAGATCCATTGCATCAACATAGTTAAGGGCCTCTTCTTCCTCCCATGGATCTCAGGTAACTAAACATAAAAGCCGGTCGTCAAAGGGTAGCTCTCCTGCTAGGCATCGAGAGGCCATTGGCATTGCCCTTGAGGGAACCACACCAGCAAAACATCCCTGGTGGGAGGCTTCAGCTTCCAAAGCATCAATTGGGGCCTTCAGGATGTTCTCGAGGCCTCAACCTCGCAAGAACTACCTGTGCCATGCTCGGGTGTTCCGGCCGCTTTTACCGGTACCAACACCCAGGCATCGGCAGCGTAGATAGACCAGAGGTTCCTCACTATCGAGCGCAGCATCGCAGCTCTTCTTTCAGTTGCGGTACCGGTGGTCCATCGGGCACCGGTACCAACATCGACCCCGATGCCAGTACAGACATCGGTACCGACAGTACTGGCCCGGTAGGAACTCTTCCCATGCCATCTCTGGCTGGAATTGACAGATCAGTATCGGGTCAGCTCGGTACTGACTTTGATCGGTACCAGGACCGTGCCTTGCAGGAGCATCGGGGTCAGGAATACTTCGATTCCTCCGATTCCGAAGACTGACAATTCTGCTGGCACTAGAGGGTTTCTCCCAGAAGATCCCTCTTCCCCCCCAGCACAGAATGTCGCCTCCAGAAGACATGTCCTTTCAGGATTTTATCCGTGATATGGCCAAAGGTCTTTGAATTACAGTAGCTCCTGAAGAGGAACCCAGAGCAAAGGAGTTGGAAATTCTCCAATATCCTAAAGCTCCTAAGGAGGCAGCCACTCAGCCTATCCATGAGATTCTGCATAACTTGATGCTCAGAATGTGGGAGACACCTCTGACTACTTCTCACTCTAGGAGACTTGATACTATGTATCGAGTTCCACCATGTCCTGGATTTCAGAAAACTCAGCTGCCACACCATTCAATGGTAGTGGAGTCAGCCATGCGTAGAATGAAAAGTGCAAAGAGGCATGCATGCATTCAATCCTCCAGGTCGTGAATGCAGGACTCTGGATGCTTTTGGGCGCCACACTTTTCAAGCTTCCATGCTTTCAGCTAGGATCAGTTCATATATTCTATATATGGGAATGTTCCTTAAGGAAGTCACAGGAGACTTGGAACTTATGAGCCCTTATCTCCCAGATGATAGACCAAGATTTTCTTGTTCTAGTTAAGCATTCTCAAGATGTCTCCAAGTTTGTAAATCGTGCAGCCTTTGACTGCTTCGAATGCATCAGCAGAACCTCTGCTATTGCCATTGGTGCACGACGGATTGCCTGGCGGCAGGCATCAGACTTGGAGACTTGGGTACAGGACAAATTAGGCAACATTCCTTGCACGGGGGAGAATCTCTTTGGCAAGAACTATCAGGAAAAGGCTAATGAGTTAGAGACTGACAATACTACTTTAGATTGTCAAAATCTACAGCCACTCCAGCCAAAAGGAAGCCTTATAAAAAACCCTCTTAGCAAAAAGAGGAGATTTTTATCCTTCATATACCCAGCAGAGTTACTCAGGGCCAAGTTGCCCAAAAAGGACAAACTAGACAATAAAAGAAGCCAAAAGACCCGAGAGCCCAACCAGCTCTCCAGGTTCAGCCCCCTCAAGGGCTTTGACTCCTTCCTAGAGAGCTTTGCCTTCCTGCCTCTGAGGGGTCCCCAAACACCCCCCCCCCCCCCCAATATCCCAGGCAGGTTATGCCACTTTGCCAACAGATGGCATCAGATAACAGCAGAAGATTGGACTTTGTCCATTGTAGGAGAAGGGTACAAGCTTCATTTTCACAGCATGCCCCCTCCTACAATTCTAAAGCAATTCAATTCTCAAACCTCCACAGACAATCTGTTAGATCACGAGGTCTCCACACTTCTTGCCCAAGGGGCAATTGAGGAAGTGCCCATTCTTCAACGGGGTGCAGGGTTCTATTCCCCCTATTTTCTTATTCCAAAGAAAACAGAGGGACACAGACCCATTTTGGACCTCAGAGAATTGAACAAATACCTATTTCAAGAGAAGTTCAAAATGATTTCTCTAGGAACTCTTCTGCCATACCTTCAAAGCCAGGATTGGCTTTGCTCTCTAGACTTAAAGGATGCATACACTCACATTCTTATCCATCCAGATCACAGGGAATTCTTACTATTCCTTTTCAGGGGAAGACATTTCCAGTACAGGGTTCTTCCTTTTGGTCTGGCTTCAGCACCAAGGGTATTCACGAAATGCATGGCAGTAGTAGCCGCATTTCTACGAACCCTGGGGATATTTGTCTTCCCTTACTTAGACGACTGGCTCATTCGAGCCCCTACAGTTGTAGAGGCCAGCACTGCACTGTCCCGTACAATGCGAATTCTCCAATACTTGAGATTGGTAATAAACTTCCCAAAATCCCAACTTGTTCCTTCCCAATGCCTGGAATTCATAGGAGCCTGTCTAGATACCAGACAAGCAAAGGCTTTCCTTCCACAGGCCCGGTGTCTTCGCATAATACAACTAGCTTCTCAAGCAGCAGGCAAATCCTCCCTCACTGCTCGAGAGCTACTACAGTTACTAGGATATATGGCTTCCACAGTTCATGTAGTCCCATATGCTCGCCTCCACATGAGAGCAGCTCAGTGGACCCTATCCACACAGTGGACACAGGCCACAGGTCGTTTGTCGGACAAATTAATAAACTCTCAACGACTAGTTTTGTCCCTCCAATGGTGGCAGTCACTAGAAAACCTGACAGTGGGGTCTCCTTTTCATCAACCCTCTTTTCAGGCCACCCTAACAGATGCATCACAGGTGGGTTGGGGAGCACACCTGAATCATCTCTCTACTCAGGGAACCTGGACTACACAGGAGACCGGTTTACACATAAACCTCCTGGAATTAAGAGCAATCTATTTAGCTCTTCGAGTATTCCACGCCCAGCTCAGCTACAAGACAGTCCTAATCAAGAAGCCATGTTCTATGTGAACAAGCAGGGCGGAACAGGCTGTATCGTTATGCAACGAAGCTTTGCGACTGTGGGCCCTCGCCAGAGAGTATCAGATTCACCTTCTAGTGGTATATCTTCCAGGCATTCAAAACCTTGGGGCAGACAAACTCAGTCAAGTACTGTTGCTTCACGAGTGGTCCCTCCACCTAGATCAGGTGGCAAAGATATTTCATCTCTGGGGCACTCCAGACATAGACCTCTTTGCAAGTCCCTTGAATGCCAAACTTCCCCGGTACTGTTCCAGGATTCTGGCTCACAATTGTCAGGCAAGGGATGCCTTCCTCCTTCACTGGGGTCAGGACTTCCTTTATGCCTTCCCATCCATTCCCCTCATCCCCAAAATACTCTTTGAGCTTCAGAGAGACACGGGTTGCATGATCCTCATAGCACCACGATGGCCACGCCAAACATGTTATGTTATCCCCTGCTTCTACATCTCTCTCAAGCAGCACCCCTGGAGTTGGGGCATTCTCCAGATCTCCTTTCCCAGGAGAACGGGACACTATGGCACTCGAATCCCCAGTCCCTGCACCTCATGGCCTGGTTGCTGAGGGCTTAGACCTCCAGTATCTCAACCTGTCTGAACAGGTAAAAGAGATCCTTCAGGCTTCTAGGAAACTTTCCACAAGAAGATCTTATGCCTTCAAGTGGAAACGTTTTACTATATGGTGCTCCAAGAAGGGATTAAACCCCCTTGTCATACCCTTAGAATCAATACTCTAGTATCTCCTTCACTTATCGAATTCTGGTCTAAAGACAAATTCGGTAAGAGTCCATCTTAGTGCAATTGCAGCTTCTTATATGCCTCTGAATGGACAACCAATTTCCTCTCATCCACTCCTATCAAGATTTATGAGAGGCCTTTTATTAACGAAACCTCCCATCAAGCCACCACCGGTGGCATGGGATCTAAATCTAGTTCTCGGGCAGCTCATGAAGCTGTCTTTTGAACCTTTGGCCACTACAGCCCTTATGTTTGGGACCTGAAAGTCATCTTCCTAATTGCAATCACCTCTGCCCGTCGTGTTAGTGAATTGCAAGCTTTAGTGGCTGATCCTCCTTATACTAGGTTACATCATGATAAGGTTGTTCTTAGAACTCGCCCACACTTTCTGCCAAAGGTGGCTTCGCCTTTTCATTTAAATCAATGAATTTATCTTCCTGTATTTTTTCCGAGGCCTCATGCTTCTAATGCAGAAAGGAAACCTTCATACTTTGGATTGTAAAAGGGCCTTAGCCTTTTACATACAAAGAACACAGCAACATAGAAAATCCTCACAGCTTTTTATAGCTTTTGACCCTAGTCATTTGGGACTTCCAGTCTCCAAAAGAATTGTATCTAAATGGATTGCCCAATGCATATCCTTTGCTTATGAGAGTAAGGGTCTTCCTCTTCAGGACCATGTCACAGCTCATAATGTGAGAGCCATGGCAGCTTCTATGGCTAATCTCCACTCTGTGTCTATCGATGACATTTGTCGAGCAGCCACCTGGGCTTCGGTGCACACCTTTACAGCCCACTACTGCCTAGATAAAGCTTCCCGTCAGGATGCCTTCTTTGGCCAAGCTGTTCTTCAAAATCTTTCAGACCTAAATCAACTCCTACCCACCAACCCTGGTGGAATGCCAGAGATCCATGGGAGGAAGGATTCCCACCTTCTAGGGTGGCACATTCCTGGGGCTATCTCCCTGGCATCTTCAGCTAGGGAGTCCCCATATGTGAAGACTACATTCCTGCTTGTTCCTGGAGATAGCGTAGTTACTCACCTGTAACAGGTGATCTCCGGGAACAACAGGAATTTAGTCTTCACAACCTACCCACCTCCCCCTAGGAGTTCTCTCTCTCTCTCTCTTTGTCTCTTTCCTCTCTCCCTCTATCCTTTCACTCAGCTACAAACTTAACTGAAGAGGGACAGTTGTAAAGGCGGGAAGGCAGTGCACATGTGCTGAGGGATGCTCCCAAAAGCGTTCCCATGCAGGCTCCGTCGGTACTGACTATACCCATTTGTGAAGACTAAATTCCTGCTGTTCCCGGAGATCACCTGTTACAGGTGAGTAACTACGCTTCATATGCATATTAAAATTGGGCTTAAGATGCATGCAATAAATGTTATGTATTGAGGTACAACTGGATAATGTCATTTGGTTTCATGTCTGCTGGCAGTATGGCTCTGCAATAGGCACCATCCTGGAGGATTAGGTAGGGTGAGGTCCTTGAGGCCAGGATTGGGTATTTCTTTTGGAGAAGAGGTTTGTGAGATGGGAGAGGGGTTGCATAGCAGAAGTGTGAGAGGTAGCCTCAGAATAGGTTTTCTGCAGTTCTCTGCGTATGTGTGAGGGGGGGGGGGGGTAGAGATTAGGACTTTGTTTTTGGTACCTTGGAAACTGCAGTGGTTCATGGTTTAGCTTATTTATTATACTGCCTTTTGAGGTGGTAATAGAGAAACTGAGATTAACCCTCCATTGCCTCAGAAAAATCCAAGCTATCAATGTCCCTGTTTAATGTACATTACCGAGTTTGTTATAGAGTAACCTGCTTTGACCAAAATGATAAAGTGGTATAAAAAACCCTGTTGAAATAAAATAAATGATCTACAGCTCATCCAGCATGCTGTAGCCCTTACTTTACATGGTTTAACCTTAAAACTATGGAATCATCTCCCAGAGACTGGAAGAGGTGGGTTACATATACAATTTCAGATTGTTTAAAATGGACTGGTACTTTAACCCTTTGCTTGAAAAGCCAAGCCTTATAGTGTTAACAATCATTTTTGTAGGAAGCGATTTGGTAGGAAGTGCCTGTTTTATTAATCTTTTGTTATCTGATAACTTAGCCAGTATAAAATTACAATATAAAATACAATTATCTATGTAAATCACCCAGAGCTAGAGTAGATGGGGGGGGGGGGGTGTAAAACAAGTCAAACAAATAAAATGATCTTTTTGGAGGGAGGAAATTCCCCTTGAAAGGTTAACACCTGGTGTGAAGAAAATGTTAAAGCTGAAAAGTGTTAAACCTCATGGTAATGGCAGGTAGAATTGAGCAAACTACACCGTTTACTGTAATCCTGATAAAGCCTTATTTGCCTATGATACATCCTTTTTAACATTTGTGCAACTGGTAATTTTAGCACATGTATATGTTAATAGGTTGAGGGATGATCCTAATCTGCAACTCAAAACTTTTTATTATATAGCATGCTGTTTTATCATGTGCAAAATGGCCTTAAATTGCACCTAAACTTTATTGCTTAGGCCTCTGAATATAACTACATAAAACTTCTCGCCTTCTCACCTTGAGAGATACAGTACTTTGTAATACTCTTCACATCCTTGTACGTTTCATTCTGCTATCTAAAAAAAATACAGTTTAGAATGCACAACATAGTCCATATGTATTATTTAATGTTGAAATTATAGAAATATGCAAAAAGTATTGCAGTTGGGACTTGTGGTTTCTTATACTTGAGTGTCTTCACACCCCTTTATAGTTGATGGAAGCCCCTTTTTTTCCTGCAAGAGCAGTCATGAGGAATTAGGATAAGTGTCCACCTGTTTTGCACAGCAGAATGGTGGTGTTTTTTGCCCATCTTTCATAACAGATTAGCTTAAACTCAAATTGGCTGGGTATTCTCTGACTACAGTCTTCGTCTTGCCGCGGATTTTCTTTTGGATAGAGACCTAGGCCTCTCAAGAATATTCACTTTCTTCTTGCTGAGCCACTCAATTATTGCTTTGCTTTGTGCTTAGGATCATTGTCCTGCCTGAAGGATGAATCTTCTCTTCAGTCCAAGGTTAGAAGCGGACTAGAAAAGGATGTCCTTCAGGATCTGCCTGGTCTCCACAGTCCATCATTCCCTTAGTCTTCTTGACTCTCCTTCATCTCATTGTCGCAAAGCATCCAGACAGCTTCATGCTGCCGCCACCATGCTCTACTGTAGGGATGGTGTTAGTCAGGTGATGTGCTATGTTTTCTTTTATGCCACACATTGTTCAGTGAGCCTTGCAGCCTCTCTTATATCCTGTTGCTCAGGCATCATCTTTCTTAGCACGGTTATAACCAAAGTTGATTATGGTGATGTAGCAAACTCTGGATTCCATGCCTATTAATTAAAAAGACTTCAATTTAAAATACAGCTGTACGTATTCTTTCACTGCAAGAAATTTGACCATGTGACTCCATTGTACATTCAACATTACTGGCTTCCAATCCTGTACCATATCAGTTATACAATTCTATCTTTGCATCAGACCCTTCATAATGAAGCTTATGACTCTTTCATCTCTTATAACACCATATGCCCCTCCCCATTGCTCCATTGAAATAGACTATACCACCTCCTTTCAGGGCAAAATTTGAATCAAGGAATTTGGCTTGTTTTTGTTACTCCATCCTTGTGGAATAGTCTTTCTTTGACTATCTGCTTAGAGCCTGACTTTAAGAAATAAATGCATTTTAGGAGAATTTTATATTTGAGCAGGTGTTTGGGATTGAGGCTTACTAAGGGATCAATTAAGGGGGACTGTCCTGCTCAAGACGTGCCCCATGTCTTCTGTAATGCAAACATTTTGTCTTTCCACATGTATATGTTGTCATATGTAGTCACTCTGGATGTTACTTTCCTGTGATTACTGGAGTTCCTTTCCTTTTCTGTGTGTATTAATATTGTAAACCACTGTGTATATTTGAAAACAAAGAGTGATTTGTTACAAATGAAATGAACAATAAATTATATAAAGTATTGTGAAAAAGGTTCAACTTTGGTGTCGTCAAAACAAAAATCCTGCTCCTGCCTGCTTGCAGTGCTCCTTAAGTGTTTCTTTGCAAACGCTGTGCCACACATCATATGGCTTTTCTTCAGTAATGGCGTCCTTCTGACATCTCCCATACAGGCCATGTTTCTGTGGAGTAATCTTGAAATGGCTGCCCCTCTGAAGAATTTCACAACCATGTTAGTTTGGAATAGTGAAAATGACAAGAGGCAGGTGGTGCATTATAGACTAACAACATTAGAAAGGGCAATATTCAGAAATTAGGAGAACATTTCAATCTTCCAGTTTGCACTCTATTTGACTTTAATGTTGCTATACTCCTACATAAGAATTTCAAAGGGAAGTTGTATTGTGAAACAGCTGAATTTTGGCTAATCCAAAAAGCTTAACACCATCACCCTAGACCTGAACAAGGACAGTGACTTAATGACTCATTACAACTGTGAATGCACTTAACCCTTTCACTACCAAATTTTTTTATTTCAATAAAAAAATTCCAGAAAGCAGAACTTTGCTTAGGGATAGTAGGAAACAGAAATGTTCACTTGCATTACACTGGAGTTAATAATTAGAAGAGTTTATCATGGTTCCGTTTGGCACCATTGGGACTTAACGGAACTCAATATAAAGAATAAAAGTAAGGCAAGATATATAAAACTGAAAGTTCTTAAAGTTTTATATTCAAACTGCTGAAGTGTGATAATTGAGGAAGCAATTTCTTTCCTTTATAATGCAAAGGAAAACATTGCATTTCATCCTGACATGATCTTTGCAAACCCTGCACCATTGTTTTGGGTCTGAATGAGCTGGAAAGTGTCCTACACCGTCATTTCTGATGCTGGTGTTTGGATCAGACTGAACAGATGATTTCTGTTTTGGCGGTGCAGGGGAGTCATCAGGATCATTCACTTCAGGAGAATCCAGCACTTGTGATGGTCGCCCTCTTTTTCTTTGCACAGATGACGGCACCTTTGTTTTCTTTGATCAGTGACTCACTAATGCTGATAACAAACTGAAGGAGTGAGAACACTCGAATTTGGTACAGATTTCTGCTCACAGTGATGTCTGTAAAGCAAACATCCATTCACAACCACAAGATGAAGGCCCCAGTAAAATATTCTATGGTACCATTTCTTAGTGCGATATAGAGCCATAAGCATATCAAAGAGATCTACACCTCCCATATTCTGACTGTAGTCTCGAACAACAGCTGGGCAGGGCACATCAACATAGGCATGCAGTTTCTTGTCCCAGCGCTTGATCATAGAAATTGGATCAACTGATCTCGGTGTTGATGAAAGCTGAACAGTTGAATTTATCATACCAACGAACTACTGACAAACCAGAGTTTGCATCAACCATAAAATCACTGGATCCTCTACCTTTTTTCTTTAGTTCTTTTTCTGTTTTCATAATGCATCCTCTGATCCTGTTGCACCGTATTGTTCCAGTAGACAGGATTCTCTGTTCCTTTAGCATCAGCTGAAGCTCCAGAAAAGTGAAGTAGTTATCAAAGTGCAGTTTGAAATTCTGAGTGCTAGGCAGTGTCTCGCATAATTTCATAACAAAGTCTCCTGGTTGAAATCCACAGCTTTTCTGCACAACAGGAGCCTTGCCGTCATAGAAATGAAAGTCATATGTCACACTACTGACCCCGCATCTAGCAAATACTTTGAAGCCCCATTTCTTAGGCTTCTTTGTAAGGTACTGCCTCAAGGGTTTTTTTCCTTTGAATGGTATCATCTCCTCATCAATGCTCTGCTTTTCTTCCGGTTCAACCTTTAGGCAAGCCTCTCAAAACCCAGAAGAGGGTGAACTTTAAAATATCTATCATACAAAGGGTCATTTCTGTCAGTGACGGCCTTGGTGCTGTCATTGAAGTGCAAAAACTTGTTGTTGGTAAAACGATTTTGACTCATAATGTCTGCAACAGGTGGAAAACGGAGTTCTTCTGACCAGTAGCATTTATAACTGGGCATTGGAACCAGGCCCATCTTCAACAACATTCCACAGTATTGTTTGATTTCTACTGTTCTAAATGAGGACACACACACTGATCTGCAAGTAAATTGGTGTGAATCACAATGTACTCAATAGGTTTAGTGGAAAAAAGTCTGTGAAAGTATTTTATTGGAGGCTCTTCCTCCTCAGGTGGATCAGAACATTTTCCCGACCAGACTGGATCAGAGGTGACTTTTGGCTTTATTCTCCTCCATTGAAACATTACTGCATCTTTTGATTTTGATTTCTTTTTGAATAATCTGTTCAATGGAACATTATCATCATCATCTACACCAGCAACATCAGGATCTTTCTGCTTTGCATGATCCCTAACTGTTGATAATGGAAGATCATCTTCTGATTCGTTCAGTGGATCATCGCTCAACTCATCCATATTATTTTCCATCTCTGGATCCTCTACATCACACTCAGGTTCAGAAATGTCAGCATCTGGTAACAAGACAAGCTGAGATTCCATTTTTCCTTTTCTATTTTGTCTGCGATGCATATCACAATCCTTCATTTTGCCTGCATCAAACATTCAGCAAATTTCAGAATGTAACGGAATTATTACTAGATTAGTACTTAATTAGCAGATAAGATTTAAATTTGAAATGTATATGTTGACTGCTATGTGGTAAAATTCACTAAGTATTTGTACCATGTAACAACCACTAAGTACCAATGGTTCCAAATGGAACCAACTACAAAACTGTCTCATTCAACAACTGTTTCAACAAAAAATGGTGATAAAACTGGCAGAAAGGGAAAACAATACCTGTTTGACTTGAGAGAATTTTCCTGATGCGGTGAAGCCTTCATACCATTAAAATTTAACACTAGAACACTTGCAGTAAAATTTCACTATGGCTACCAAAACAAAAGCACAGCCAGTGGCGCCACCTAGTAAGTTAGTGACTCTAAACCGAATATAGTATTTTTTTATGATAATAGTAAGTAAGAAAATGACTTCTGATGTTTGCTGGTTTTAATCCCCATTCAGTTTTTACAGGAAAACTACGTGGGTTCCAAATGGAACCACCGGGTATGAAAGGGTTCACTATTCTCTGATGAACCTGTTCAAGTAGTTTCTCTTGCTTTCTACAGGTCAGTTAGCTGAACTACTGTGCTGTTATCACTCCCTTTGCACAGTTTCCTGCGCTTTTCAATGCGTTCTCTGTACCCTACATCCATCTTCTTCAGGTACATTTACTCCTCTCTTGTATTACACTTTCCGCATCTGATGAACTGGACTCTTCTCCTTGAAAGCTTATGCCTCAATAAATTGGTTTGTGTCCATTTATTCTTTTTCTTAGGGATTGGCCTGTTTGTCACATGTAGACAGAGGGTCATTGCTGACAGATGCTGGCATACATTACATTGGAGGAAAAGCAGGGGAGTAAGTCACAGATGCTGTAGTTGAAATTGTTGGAATCTGTGATAGTGTTGCCTCAGGAAATATGTGGCAGAGCTGGCATCTGAATCTCTGTACGTTTTGTGGCTGCAGGTAAGTGTTATTTTTGAGGTTAAGGGGGCTGTGTCAGTGAGCCATAATAGGGCTGCCATCCAAGGTCTCTGAGGGTTGCATCACTGTCCAGGATGGGTTGTAGATTCTTGATACGTTTTCACGGTTTCAGCCAGGAGTAGTAGATGGCAACAATAAGTGTTCTGTTTTTATTTTTGGGATGGTCCTGTAGCCGATTGTTCCTAGGCAATTGTTTGGCTCTGTTCTGCTTTCTCACTTCTTGGGTGGATATTAGTTTCAAAAATGTCTGTTGTAGATTCTTAACATAGAAGCCCCTCTCAAGTTCAGAACTTATGCAATTGTACTGTAGGGCTTGGCTGTAAAGAGTGGACTTAATAGTAGGTGATGGGTGGAAGCTGGAAGGAGGAAGATATAATAAATGACATAAAATGACTGTCATACATATTTATCTCTGCCTATTATACAATTGCTAGCTGAGGTACAATATCCAGAGAAAGCAGTCAAATACAAAAAGAAAGGATCCAGCACAAATGTAAACAATTCTAAATGGTGAGTAAAGATGAGCTTTCAATGATTTCTGAAGAGTCAAATCAGCTTGGTGGCACAAAAACAAAGGTATTATATTCCACCTAGCTGGTCCTATAATTGAAAAAGCCCATGCTCGGGTGACAGCCTTATTAGCCATAGAAACAGCTGGGACATCAAGTAATCCTAATTGACTAGACCACAGGTTATGACAAGGGGCATACCTATGAAGTAAAGATAATTCAGCCAGTAGGTTTCTGATATAATGCTGTTTTTGTGTGTCCCTTGTATAACTGCATAGTGGTATCCAGAAAGCGAACCTGCTTGGTAGATTATTCTTTGCTTAGATTGTTGATGGGGTTGGAAATTTGGTGGACTTCTGGGCCTAGATGATAGATATTTTCAGAGTATCTCAGGTAGAGTAGAGGTTTCAAGGTGTAGTGGTGAGGAAGTGTTCTAAGTTGTCTATGAAAATGTTGGTATATCAGCAAGCAGGGAGCCTGAGTCAGCAAGCGGTGGCCTTTGGAGAGGTGAGAACTTTTTTTCCTGGGACAGTGCTGGAGAGACTGTGCCAACAGTACAGCTCCGCCCTTGCCAGGACATCAGCAGCTGCCACAAAGTACCCTACAAAAAACAGCGTAGCCACTTCACTGCTGCGGTCATGTGCACGAAGGAGCATGTGACAAAAGGGGGATGTCTATTTGGGGCCTGGTCCCAAGAATTGTGGTGTTATGGAGATGCCCAAGGGTGCTGGTAAGAGGAAGGAGAAAGCAAAAAAGAACAGCAGCAGGAACATCTATTCCCAAGCTAGTGTTGGGTCCAATGGACCGTCATTTGCAAGTTGGGGCTACTGAAGGAGTATTGTCATCTGCTCCCCTTTCCTCTTCCCTCTCAGGGGCCGCTCTTAGCCCCATAGCTAGGACTCCTCCTCCCCCACCCTGGATAGTGGCAAAAATGCCTCCTTAATGTTTTCAGTCAGATGTGAGTGTTTATCTCTCGACTGCCACAACAGGATCCTATTGTTTCTGAAATTCCCCTTCCTATTAAAGTTGCTGAATTATCGAGTTCTGGAGATACACAAGGGCATATTGCTCCTTCTTTATATTTGGAAGATGGTATCTCAGAGTAATAAATTACTGAAGGGTTTCTATGTAAGCAGTAAAATAAAAAAAATTGCAAACTCAAATCAATAATTTTATTTTCTTATCTCAAAGTGGAAAAGATGGAAACCCAGATTGGGTCTTTGCAATTAGTTCTTCTAGTATTAAGGAGGGTTTGGCACTTCATAAGCAATTTAAATCTTTGGATAATTTTATTTTGATCCAGCAACCTTTAGGTTTCTGAATTTTCCAAAAAACGAGGTTGCTTTCACCAGTTTTTTTTTTTCTTTTGAGGAAGTACCTTAAGGAGTACTTGATGCTGATACATTGTGTAGAATGAGGTGGTGGTGGCTCAAGTAGATGAGGAGGTATTGTTGGATTTAACGAATTTCCTTGAGTCTTCTGTTGAGATTCTCTCTCGAGCCAATTTAATCATTTCTTTTGTTACTGAGCCAGATAAGATTTTGAAAGCATATTTCCGAAAAAATGAACGTTTTTGTTCTCTGGTCAAAAACTTATGCTTTTCCCTGATGTATCTAGGTTTACTCGGGCACGCCGAAGGAGTTTCCTGCAGCTTAAATCTAAAGTAATGGCAGCTGGAGGAGGAATCTTCTTTCTCAGATTTCCCTTAAATGCCTGGTTATGCACCAAGGGGTTAGAGATGCGTTTTTAGGACCACGTCAGTTGGAAAATTTTCTTCTGGATAAATAAGACTTGGATGTCTATACATCCCCTGATATTTGTTGATTTCAGTTTTTCTCTGATTTTGTTTCTTCAGGATGGGGTATGTTTTTCCTAGCACTTAATATGTATACTTCAATGCTTGGGAGGACCTGCTTGCTGGTGACGGGGACTGAGAAACAGACAATTTACTTTTGTGTATGTTTTGTTTTAATATTATCTATGTCATTTCTTTGATTTGTTTTGCGTGATTAAAGCTTACATTATATTAAAAAAAAAAGTTGGTATATTGTGGAGCTAAGCAGGTACTCATGGTAGTATTATTGATTTGCCGATATAGGTCCTCTTCAAATCTGAAACAAAGTAGTTTTTGAGAGTAAAGTATCAGAGCTTTGTTCCCTATACAGCACTTAAAGCATTTAATGAAGTGAACTCTTGTCCTCGAAAGCTCATGCCTTTAATAAATTGGCCACCTGCCTCTGTCATTCTCGAAATGGTCAAAAGACCTCTAGTTTATTTTAATGTAATCTTAGGATTTAAAGTGATCTAGCTCAGCAGTTTCCTTAGTCCAGGGCTAATGACTTTCTCAATTAGGCAATCCCTCCAATGTCATGATGGTGCATAGCGGATTCCACTTGACAGTGATGGACCTGACTGTGCCCTGAAGGATATTGAAAGTTTCTTATAGCTTTCTTACAGTCTGTACCTTTTTTTTAAATTTTTTATCCTGAAATTTTTAGCAGTTCCATGTTAGACATGTTTAGACCTTTGTTCCAGCTTTATTTCACACAACAGAAACTACTTGATTTGTTTATCTAAGAGTACTCTGATCAGCTCAGCTACGATGACTGGACACAGTTAAGGCAGTTTGAAGTTTTCTGTCAGAGAGAACAAAGACTTGTGCAATCAAGATTTTTATTCTGCTGCTTACTTTTTGAATATTTCAATAATTGTTCTTTCACATTGAAAGTGTAGCATATGTAGTGTATAGATCAGGGAAACTCCCATTTAATGCCCCTTGAATTATATCTTTAGAATATGAAAAATGTACTAGTGTGCAAATGAATTCTCAGAGGAATGTGCATGACTGAAAGTTCTATTTGCAGATTTCTGGATTTTTTTCCCTATTTTCTTGTGCTTTTTTTTCAAACTTTTTGTGTTAAATGCGTACTATACTTTGTAAGACTTTTTTGTGTGTGTGCGCAAATCGATTAGCTACTGTTGGCAACAGGATACTGGCCTTGATGGACCTTTTGATCTTACCCAGTATGGCAATTTCTTATGTTCCTAATTGTGAATGCATTATTTTGTAGGTAAATAGAAACATGATAGGGCAGACTAGATAGCAGAAAAAGACCACATGGCCTATCAAACATTACAAGAGTTCCCTTTTTATCTTTAGAGAGCTTCTGTGCTTGTTCCATGCTTTTCTTGAATTTAGACACTGTCCTCATCTCTACCACTTCCACTGGGAGACTATTCCACACATCTACCAATATTTCCGCATATTACTCCCGAGTTTATCCCCTTTCACCCTCATCCTATGTCCCCTCGTAGCAGAGCTTGCTTTCAATCGAAAGCAGCTCTCCTATGTGTTTATGCCACAGAGGTATTTAAACTTCTCAATCATATTAAGAGTGCGATTTGTGCACTCTTTAATTTTTAAGGCTCTGACATGCACACCCCTAATTCTAGTTTCAATTCTGCTAACTTTTTCATAAAACATGAGTAACGTTCATTGTTACTCTGTGTATTGTGGGGGAAAATTACACTCTAAGCCTTATTACATAGTTTTTCTCCCATTCCTTATATCTGAGGGACAGCAAAGTAAAAACCAGGTCCTCTTGTGTCCATAAAAGCTTTTTCAATCCTATGTTGTGATACTGTGCAGAAGCCTTTTGAGTGGTCTGATTGACCACCCGCCTTCAAGCTTGACAATTAAGTTGAACACACTGCCTTTCCAGTAATGGTTGAACTTTAATTTGTTCTGTGGTAATGGACATACATTTCATCTCATTTTGAGTGCCCAGTTCTGTAGCTGATTTAGATGATACCAACAATTTGTTCCCCTAAGCTTGAAGATCCCTTTGCAAAGCGGGGGATGTCATTAACCTCCACTTGTTTCACTGTACTTCTCAGGGTTAGGGAAAGATTGATTTTTCACCAAGCATTAAATATTCTGTTATATGCAGGAGAGAGGAGGCCACTGGGCCAGTGTGTACAAGATTGGTTTCTGGAGAGAGCAATTAAGGTTTTAGATGGTGAACAAGTGGCAGACTTGGAATGGAAAATATAGCAGTCCAGGTTACCAAAGGGAACAGAGCCAGACAAGGGGGGAAAAGGAAAGAAAGATATGAAACTGAGGGAAGCATGTTAAAAACATCCCTGAGATGCATGCAACACCATAGATTAAATTCCCTTTTTATAGTAGTGGGGAAAAAGAACAGAGCTGTTGATGAGTGAAATGTATTTTTATTGCTGAATATTTTTTTAAAGAAATAAAGCCTCAGATCTTGAAAGGTACATTTTAGTGTCTGGTAATACTCAATTGTTATGAATTATTACATAGACCTTCAGGATTTTCAAATTTTTTATTTAAGTTTTTTTTAAATACCGCTTTATCATTTTAATCAAAGTGGTTTACATTGTAACTTAAAATTGGTAATGTACATTAAATAGGGACATTAATAACTTGGATTTTTCTGAGCAATGGAGGGTTAAGTGACTTGCCCAAGGCCACAAGGAGTGCTAGTGGGAATGATTTAGGCATTGATCTTTCTACTTTTGAGAACTGCAAAGTTTGTTTCAATGCTGCATGAAGTAGTGTCTGTGCCAAAGTTTGCTTAAGCAAACTGGAGTTTTTAAGGATTGTACAGTTCCCCAGGAATAAATGATTAGGATAGAGGAGCAATAGCAACCAGTTTTATAGGGCTATAACCTTTATTCACATTGCCACTCAGAAGAAACCTGCAGAGGTAAAGGTTACACAACCAACATGGACCTGACAGTCATCAGTACTTCTGGTTAATGCAGATTTGTTTTATATGCGTATCTTGCAGTTCATCCACTGAATTGTTTGGAGGGTACCTGTAGTCGACCTTCCCCGACTGGTTCCAGAGATGATATCAGTTGTTATGGTGGTAAACCTTGATGGTTCCCTGGTAGCAGTGACATGCAAGGATTAAAACATGTTTTATATACGTTTTTATACTTTATTCCAAATGTTTAGATAGCCAATCAGCTTAACTGGGGGAGGGAGTCATGTGATGTGGTTAGAGCAGAATAGACACAGCTTTCTCTCTTCATCTTAATCTGTTCAATTGCAGCAAAAACAGCCCGGAAAGGGAGAGACCAGGTCAAGACTACCTGATGGTAAAATGGCTGACAGGGCTCTCACAGCAGAGGCAATAGATGAGGTGGTGCAGGCATTGACCAGGAAGTCTGACGTAGTATTTGATAAGCTGGACAATGGTCAGGTGATAAGGGATATGATAAATATTTAGAAGAAGCAGAGCAATGCAGATCAGATGTGGGGGACATGGCACAGAAAGTGACCTGCAAGCTTAAGGCCTTCCAAGACCTTGGTAGTGAAGCAAGCAGACAAAATAGATGATCAGGAAAATCGCAGTTGCCACAGCAACCTCAGGTTTGTGGGGTATCGGAACACATTATGGATGCTGAGTTGTGTGCTTTTGGAAACATGGATGACACTGGGCCTATCCCTAGGGTCAGACTGTGGGCCTGTCATTCTAGAGTGAACTCATTGGCATGGCTTGCACTGACAGGAGTGGGTGAGCCACCCGAGAGTGGTAGTCTTTTATTTCCTGAACTTGTGTTTTTTTTTTTTTTTTAAAGGGGTCTTGTGGACAGCAAGAGCATAAGAGCAACCTTGGGCCGGAAGAACTGGGGTTTCTAGTCCCACAGGTGCTCCTTGTCTTGGGCAAGCCACTTAACCCTCCGTAGCCCATGTTCCTGTAAAATAGTTATCTCCAAGTTATAATGCCCTGTTCAATATAATTTCAGTTTGTTCAATGTAAACCGCACTGATGCAGAATGTTATGTTGTTAAGTGCCGTCGAGTCGGAGTCGACTCATGGCGACCCTCTGGATAGCTATCCTAAATTGTGTTCGGTCTTCAGTCAGGCGGCTCATTGTTGACAGACTGGTACCCATAGCTGCTGTTATTGTATCGATCCATCTCATTGCTGGCCTTCCTCTTTTGCTTTGACCTTCTTTCTTGCCAAGCATAATGTCTTTCTCTAATGATCTCTCTCTTCGCATGATGTGTCCAAAGTATGAAAGTCGAAGTCTTGTCATCTGAGCTTCTAAAGAAAGCTTAGGTTTGATCTCCTCTAGTACCGACTGGTTTGTTCTTCGGGCAGTCCATGGTATACACAGTATTCGCCGCCAGCACCATAATTCAAAGGCATCAATTTTCTTCCTGTCTATATTTTTCACTGTCCAGCTTTCACATCCATATGATGTTATTGAAAATACCATGGCTTCAACAAGTCGAATATTTGTATGGAGAGAGACATCTCTGCTCTTGAGAATCTTATCTAGGTCTTTCATAGTCATTCTGCCAAGAGCAATGCGTCGTCTGATTTCTTGACTGCTTGTTGCTTCTTTATTGATAGTTGATCCAAGTAGGTTAAAGTTGTTCACAATTTCAATTTCTTCTCCTTCAACGATGAACCTGTTGATTATGCCAGTTGTCATGATCTTTGTCTTCTTTACATTAAGGTGCAGGCCCATTTTGAGACTATGTTCTTTGATTGTGAGAAGCAAATATTTCAGATAATCTTCACTTTCAGCCAGTAATGTGGTATCATCAGCATAGCGAAGGTTGTTGATGATTCTTCCACCAATCTTCACACCTCTGTTGTCTTCATACAATCCTGCTTCTCTGATGATTTGTTCTGCATATAAATTAAACAGGTAGGGGGAAAGTATGCAGCCTTGTCTTACACCTTTGCTTATTTTAAACCATTCTGTTTCTCCTTGTTCCGTTCAAACTGTTGCTTCTTGATCAATGTACAGATTGCGCAAGAGAACGATCAGGTGTTCTGGTATACCCATGCTTCTTAATGTGGCCCAGAGTTTCTCATGGTTTACGCAGTCAAAAGCCTTGCTATAGTCGATAAAGCACAAATAGATATCCTTTTGGTATTCTTTAGTCTTTTCAAGGATCCATCTCACATCCGCAATGATGTCTCTCGTTCCTCGCCCTTTCCTGAACCCTGCTTGCATTTCAGGTAGTTCTTGTTCCAGGTATGGTTGTAGTCTCTTTTGAATAATCTTCAGTAGAATCTTGTTGGCATGTGGGATCAGAGCGATTGTGCGATAATTTCCACAGTCAGTTGGATCACCTTTCTTTAGTATTGGTATAAACACAGATCTTTTCCAGTCAGTTGGCCATGATGTTGTCTTCCATATTTCTTGGCAGAGCCTTGTGAGTACGGTAACAGCTGCATCAGATTGCTGCAATACTTCTATGGGAATGCTATCAATGCCTGGTGCTTTGTTCTTTGATAAGGCTTTCAATGCTGCTTCAACTTCTTCTTTCATCACCAATGGTTCCCGATCATAAGGTACAGGTTGAAACAGCTGTTGGTCCACTTGATCTTTATCATATAAAAACTCTGTATATTCCTTCCACCTTTTCTTGATCTTCTCAGCATCATTCAACATAGAACCTTGAGCATCTTGTAACATTCCAATTCGAGGCTGGAACTTTTTCTTTAACTCTCGTAGCTTTAGGAAAGCCGATCTTGTTCTTCCTCTAATAGTTTCTGCTTCTATTTCCTTGCAAGTGTCATTGTAGTACTTTTCCTTGTCCTGTCTTGCTGCACTTTGGAAATCTCTGAGTTCTGCAATTGTCTTTCTTTCTCCTCTGGCTTTAGCTTCTCGGCGTTTCTGGGCAATTTTCAGAGTTTCTTCCGTCATCCATTTTGGCCGTTTTTGCTTTTTCACCTTTTGTAGAGACTTCTCGCTTTCTTCCAACACAACCTTCTTGATGTCATTCCATAACTCTTCCGGAGCTCTGTCATTTGTATCTTAAGCAGCAAATCGATTTTGCAGGCAGTCTTTAAATTCCAGTGGTATATTCTCAAGGTCATATTTTGCTGCATTCATGAGTGGTTTGCTCTTTTTCAACTTTAGCTTGAGTTTGCATACTGGTAGTTGATGATCTGTACCACAGTCAGCTCCAGGTTTTGTCTTTGTTGATGTTACAGAGCTTTTCCATCATTGACTTCCGCATATGTAGTCAATTTGATTTTTATATAATCCATTCGGTGAAGTCCATGTGTACAGTCGCCGCTTGTGTTGCTGGAAGAAGGTGTTTGAGATGAATAGATCATTGGTCTTGCAGAATTCTATCAGTCTTTCTCCAGCTTCATTTCTGTTGCCAAGTCCATATTTTCCAACTACTTTGCCTTCTGCTTTGTTGCCAACTTTTGCGTTCCAGTCACCCATGACTATCAGGATATCCTGTTTGCATGTTCTGTCAATTTCAGCTTGTACTTGTTCATAGAACTCTTCAATTTCATTCTCTTCTGCAGCTGTTGTTGGGGCATATACTTGAATTATAGTTGTGTTGATAGGCAATCCTCGTAGACGAATAGAGATTAAGCGTTCGCTGACTGCATTGTATTTCATTACAGTTCTTGCAAGTTTCTTCTTTATTATAAATGCAACACCATTTCTTCTTTGTCTTTCATTTCCAGCATAGTAGACCATGTGATCATCTGATGCAAAGTGCCCCATGCCAGTCCATTTCAGTTCGCTGACACCCAACAGATCAAGTTGTACATGTTCCATTTCATTCTTGACCACCTCCAACTTCCCTTGGTTCATGCTTCGTACGTTCCATGTTCCAATATGTAGGACATCTTTACAGCTTCTGACTCTCATTTCATGCGCAGCTACATCAGCAGTCAGACTTCCCGAGGGCTTTGATCCAACCACATCATAAATGCTGGCTTTACTCTGAAAAGTCTCCAGCTCTTCCCCAGTAGCTAGTTGAGTGCCTTCTGACCTGGGGGTCTCATCTTCCAGCACCATAGCACAATTTGTTTTGTTGTAACTATCCATTGGGTTTTCATGGCAAGATACAGAAGTAGATTGCCGGGCCTTTCTTCCGCGCAGTTTAAGTTTGGTGGTGTTGCCATTGTCACAAAAATGTGATCCTCCGCCGTCAACACTGTCCCATTCTGCTGCTGCCCAGATGGGTGGTTTGTCTTGGTCTGGCACCTCAGCTGAGACCTGTCCATCTTGGGAGACCCTGCCAGTAGTTAAACTACCGATAGTTTAGCTCTCAGCATCACTGATGCACGCAAGCCCTCACAGCACGACAAGCTGCAAACCAAGTGTGAGGATGCAGAATAGCGCGGTATATAAAAGAATGTAAATAAATAAGTTCATCGTGAAGGAAGATGAATGTGTCTAGTATCAGCCTGAGAGAAGTACTATAGGTTATAGTTCACGATAGGCACAAATCGGGGAAAACGTCCTTATTCCTTATCTCAGTCCAGTATATGTGGGCTATCAGCCTCCAACAACTGGAACAGAGCATGTCATTTCTGATGTCATACAAGATCTGCCTCCATAGGCTCAAGAGATCAGGTATCTCGGTTCCCAGCAGCTGGGAGAGCACCCCGTGGCTGAACTCCATATGAAGGATTTCTTCAAGCACTTAAAAAAAAAATTAGAAGGAGAGAAAAGAGAGAGGTGGCAGATTAATAGCAGAAGCTGAGAAGCTATCAGAAGCTTACAGGCTGGGAAATTTCCTCTGAGAAACCATTTACTGGCGGGGGCTGGCAGCTGGCAGGGTCTGCCTCCAGCACTGGTCCCCCATGAGTGGGTCAGGTGCAGCCCAGGGGTCAAATACCTGGTGGTCCAGGTTCCTACCCTTCCCTTCCCTTCCCCCCCAGCCATCCAGCATTCCTCTAGGTGGGGCTCTACTGATTTTCCTATTTCCCTCTCTTAATTCAGTCTCTTCTATTTATATGCTACTGTCCCTTTTAAATTCAAAGTGAAACTAAAGCTCTCTCAGCACAACCACCAGTGGTTTTTAGCGCTGTAGGGAGTTTGACTTTCAGTTCAGACCACCATGGGCAGTAAGTACTTCTCTTTTTAATCTCTCCTTCGAGCCATCAGGGTTTTTCAAGGGGCGGTTAGTTCTTCATGCTCCCTGCTCCCTCCTCCCTCCTCCTGTGCTGTTTGGAGAAGGAGCTGCAGTTTGTTTGTCGAAGGGGTTTGCAGAGGTTGTATGAGACAGGGAAGGTTAGCCCAAGTATGTGTTAATGTTGGGAACATGGATTCTTCTTCAGAGTTACCAGTACAGGATTCCTCTGTCGGGGGCTAATGTAGTTTTGGTGGGAACAGCAGCCATTTTCTCTCCAATGACCATTTCATCTCAGCCAGCAAAAAAAAAAAAAAGCCTGAAAAAGCAGAAACATCAACTTTCAGCACTAGCGACAGCTCAGACTACTGTTCTTGGGCAGGCTGATGGGAGTTTTCCCCAGAGTTTGTTTTAGCTTTACACAAAGCCCTTTTGCTGAAAAGAACACTGGGGGCACAAGTTTCCAAGGCTTCTGGCTTACAGAATTTGCCTACACCCTGCAGGAGACTTCTCTTGCTGCGGAGGTTCTTCCAGCTAAAAAGAAATATCTGAAGGGTAATTCCTGGTTGAATCAGGATTCACCTCAATCTCTATTTTCATTAGCAACACTCAGATGAATCTCTGGAGGGGTCAGCAGACCTCTGGGAGGTGACAGCACCTACTGAACTGAAGGAAGGGGAGATCCCTCGAGGGGAGGATCCCAATGTAGGTAGTTTTTTCACAAGGAGGAGCTGGCTGCCCTGATTGTGCACTCGTTGGTGTTGCTTAACATTATACCGCTGTTGTGGTAGCAGAGGAGCCCCTGGAAGACCCACTTCTGCAGGGGTTTAAGTCCTCACAAGTTAGTTTTTTCGCTGCACAGTGTCATCAACAAAATGATAGAAGCAGAATGGGAGTTGCTGGAGGCCAAACTTAGAGGAGGTCGAACCATGAACAGTTTGTACCCTATTCCTCAGGAGGAAAAAGATCCGCTTAAGATGCCAAAAGTTGATGTGGAGGTCTCAGCGGTGACCAAAATGACCACCATTCTTGGTAGAAGGTGGGGCAGCGTTGAAAGACCTGCAGGACTGTGCATTAGAAATCTTTTTGAAATGAGTGTTTGGGGCCTGAAGAATCAGGGCACTATTATCAATCTGTGGAGCTTATATGAACAGGGGTTCCATTTGCTTGGATCCAAGGTTTGATAACAGGAGACCTGGAATCACAAGTCGTGATGCCAGAGGTGGCTAAGTTGGAGTCTGCCTCCGCTTACCTGGCTGATGCCTTTTATGATCTGGTACGAGCTTTAGCCAAGACCATGGCTTTAATTATTGTGGCCAGATGCTTTCTATGGTTAAGAAAATGGTCGGTGAATGTGCCTTCAAAAACTAGGCTCAACAAGTTTTCTTTTAAGGGCAAACTGCACTTTGGCGAAGCTCTGGACAAATTGGTTAAAAATCTGGGTGAGTCTAAGGGTGCTGGATTGCTGGAAGATCATCCTGAAGGGCCAAGACAGGGGAACTGGTTCATTCTCTCTGAGGCCTTCATGCAGTTGCCTTGCAAAACTTGCTTGAAAGAGCGGGCGGTCTAGGATACATTAGTGGTTGCTGCACCTCCAGGCTGTAGTACTTGTTCCGTATGATCAATGCGGATCCAGTCAGTACTCCATTTACTTTATGGTCCCCAAGGAAAAAGGTACTTTCCATCCCATCTTAGATCTTAGGTATATAAACTGGGCCCTACGAGTGCCACATTTCTGCATGGAAACCTTGCATTTGGTTATAGTGGCGGTCAGGAAAGGAGAATTTCTCTCGGCACTGGATCTCACGGAAGTGTATCTTCACATCCTAATTTGACCAGACCATCAGCAATATCTGTGGTTTGCGGTGCTGATGGGACTATCAGTTCTGGGCTTTACCATTTGGTTTGGCCATGGCACTGCAGACCTTCATTAAGATTGTGGTGGTTGTGGCAGCCACCCTAAGATCAGAGGGCATGTTGGTTCATCTGTATCTTGACTCCAAAAGCAAAAATGCCTCCGCTACCCAGCGAGTGATGGAGTTCCTCCAGAGACTCAGCTAGGTGGTCAGTTTAGCAAAGAGCAAGTTCAATCCAGGGCAGGATCTGATCTATATGGGAGCCCACTTTGACACCAAGGCTTGTCTTGCACCAGCTCACTTGGGAGGGAAATATTTGAGCTCTGACACGGTCCTTCCTTAGCATGATGGTGTCTTCAGTGTGGATCTCTCTTCAGCTCCTGGGCTCCATGAAAGCAGTCTTGGAGCTGCTGCCTTGGGCACGGGCTCACATGGTCCTCTTCAACAAACTGCTTTCTTGTTGGTCTTTATAGCTACACCCGCTCTCAAAGAAGTTGGTCTTTTCATTAGACACCAGAGAAGACTGTCTGGTGTCCAGTGAAAAGAACATCATCTTTGAGAGCACCTTGCTGTGGGAATGCCTCTAGAACCACAGAACTGGATTTTGATGACAATGGATGCCAGTCCCATGGGATGGGGATTGCATTGCGAGTCATAGGTGACATGGGCTCTGATCCCAGGAGGAGAGTCCATGGTCCATCAATTGCCTGGAAATGAGGGCAATCTTTCTAGCTCCACAATTCTTCTTCCCCCGATTCATCTGAGAGTGGTAAGGGTCAGCTCCGACAATGTGATGATAGTAGCATATATCAATTGTCGGGGCACAGGTAGTGTGACATTAGCAAAAGATGTTTGTCCTTTATTGTTGTGGTTGGAAGAGAACCTTGAAGCTCTTTTGGCAGCTCATGTGGCTGGCAAGACAAAAGTTCAAGCAGATTTTCTCAGTCTGCACTGGCTAGACATGGGAGAATGGGAACTAAACATGGCAGTGTTTCATGAGATCACCTACCGATGAATTGTGCTAGTCATGGATCTCGTGGCTTCCACCTCCAATGCCAAGGTGAGTAGGTTCTTCAGCAGACATCGGGAGTCCATGTCCAAAGGCTTTGATGCTCTAGCGCAGAGGTGGCTGGACAGAAGGGCTTCTGTATGTGTTTCCTCCATGGCCCTTAATAGGATGTTTCTTTCAACGCATAGAATCCCATACCAGAAAGGTGGTTCTCATCATTCCAGGCTGGCTCTGAAGGCCGTGGTATGCCATCCTCTACAGGCCTTTGATAAGGAGTCTGAATCTATTCAGGAGATGCCACAGTCTCCTCTCGCAAGGAGAAGCCTCAAATGGATCGATTCTTGTTTATGGCCTGGCTCTTGAAAGGGCACGGCTGAGGCAGAAGGGCTACTCGGCGGCAGTGGAAGCCATTCTCTTGAAAGCCCATAAGCGTTTGACGTTTTTGGCTTTGTCAGAATGCGGAGAGTGTTTGATAGCTGGTGTGAAGCTAACAGATTATGGGCCTTTTTGTCCTCTCTTCCAGATGTTCTGGCCTTCTTGCAGGCCGGGCTGGACAAGGGGTTGGCCTTAAACTCCCTCAGTCTAGGTGGTGGCTATTTCATTACTGTGAGTGTGTGCAGGGGTTCCCGCTGACAGCTCACTCTGACATAGTCTGGTTTCTCAGGATGGTAAACTAAGTTTGACCGCCTTTGTAGGCTATTGTTCCTCTGTGGGACCTCAACCTGGTGTTAGCGGCTCTTACACAGTTGCGCTTTGAGCCTATCTCTAGAGCTTCCTTGAGGCAGTTTTCTTGGTGGTGATCTGTTTGGTGTGTCAAATTTTGGAACTTCAAACTCTATCGGAGTCTTTTTATTCTAGTATTCTCTAATGAGAAAGTGGTCTGAAACTGGTTCCATCCTTTTTACCGAAGGTAGTGTCATGTTTTCATCTCAATCAAGCCGTAACCTTTCCAGTTTTTACTGATTTGCAGGATACTGATGAGCATCAGTTGCACTGTCTGGACCTATGCAGGATCTTGTCAGTATCCTTAAGAGAGCAGAGCCCTGGCAAAGCAACTCTATAGGTAACCAAACAATACATGGAGGCCAGCACAACTGACGTGCGAGGCCATAACTATGCACAAGAACCCCTACATAGGGGAGGACCCTTGCTTAGGACTATGGACTTTGGTCCTGCAACTAAGTCTGTCTGAAATACTGTCCTGATAACTGTCTGAAAGATATACTGCATGGTCGGGAGCTGGACTGGTCTAGCAGGATTCCAGGAATGGAAATTAATGATAAGTGAAATTTCCCCTTCCAATTCATCCTGCTAGACCAGACCAGACAAGTGGGAAGTACCCAAGCTATGCCAACCTAGGGTGGGAAGAGACTGCTGCTGCCACCACACTGGTCCCAAAGCGTGCCACATCGTGGCTTGGATATTGAGGCAATAGTGCCTCACAAGGGTAGACAAGGAAGACCAGGTGGCTGCCTGACAAATGTCCAGGGGTACGACCTGTGAATGCTTTGCCTGAGCTCAATTGGAGTGCATTCGCAGGCCCGAGGGTATAGGCTTGTCTTGCATGTTGTAGGCGGACTCAATTGGTTTGGCACAGTCAACAGGCGATGGTGGCCTTGGAGGCCGCAGAGCCCTGTAAAGAGGACAAAAAAGGCGATCTGACATGAAAAGAATTTGTGGCTTTTAGGTAGTGCCATAAGACCCTGCTGAGGTCTACTGAGCAGAGCACCTGTGTCACAAGCACAACGCCCGAAGCCACTTGCCTGTGGTGGTTGAGGATTCCTTCTTCTATCCGCTCTTAGCAGCCTATTTCTTCGTGTTGGCTTCTGGGAAGTGTAGTACTGCTAAAATATGTTGGTGCTTTTAAGTAGAAGGTTTGTAGTTGAGGTGTAACCGAGGATAAGGTTTGTAACAAAGTTTATTTCCATAACACAACAGGTTCAAGGTATCATTTACAGGATTATAATTGTAGGATTTGCTTAAGGTACAGCAAATAATGGCAAACAAACCAAAAGAACTCAGATGGCTTCTTAAAGTCCTCTTACTTGCAGAAGTATTGCCTTGAGAAACTAGGCTGCCACTTTCCTTTTTAGTCCTTGTTAATCAGAGCATAAAGAAAAATTGAAGCTTAATTCTTCTACAGGAGTTTGGTTTCTGTCAGCCTCAAAAACCTCTCTAGGCTGCATTTCTACGTGAAAACCAAACTTAGAACAAAACAAACATTCCAAGCTGTTATCAAAACTCTTAGCAGGCTTTTCATATAGGAGAGGAGCAAGCAAAAACTCTTATAGCAGCTAGCTAGCTTGGCTTGGCTTGCCGTTGCACAGTTCAAACACAGGTGACAAACGAGCATGAATCAGAGCTTCCTGATCAGGCTTATGTTGCAGTAAATTTCGCTTTTAAAACAGACAGGAATTTACCTCCACACTGCTTGTGCCATATCGTTAACTTCCAAGGAAAATTACTTTTTCAGGGCTAGCTTTCCTCAAGACCTCCTGTCTAGAGCTTGGCATAGAAAGCAATCCATAAAGCAATCTTCTTCCCCCAACTCTGACACTGGTTCTCCAAACTGCATGGGTTCTGACTCACCGACCTGGTCAGACTGCTCAGCTGACAACCTCTCTGGTGGTCTGAAAGCTTCTCCACTTCCTGGCCCCCACCTCTGTTGCCATCCTGTTGCAGGGAATTCAGCTCTCTCAGCTCTGGGTAGCTCAGCTCTTCTCCAAGAATCAGCTCCTTCTCTCTGCCTCTGTCTCAGCTGCTCTCCCGGCTGCTCTCCTTCTCGTCTCCCTCTCTCTGCATAATCTAACCCAGGCTTATACCTCCAGGGTTCTAACCCCACCTCTTTCCTTCCCAGGTGTTGGTAATCCCCATGCCTTCTGGTATTAGAATAATCAGTGCACTTGTTAAAGTAAGGGCTTTGGTCCTTGTGCTTGCAATCCCTCTCTCTTACTTTATCAGTCATTGGCTGAAACCTGTTCCAGCTGGGGTTTTTCTGTCTTTGAAACCTGGCTGTGGCTTTCTCTCCCTGCACTCCTAGAAAGGGACCCTTAACTAGGGTGAATTTGTTATGCTTCTCACCTTCCCCACTCTCATGATAGCTGACTTTGCCACAACCTGATTGGGTCCCTTGCACTGCTCTTTGGAAAAGGCTGGGAGTGAAATAGTCTGACTTGAAAGGACATAAGCACCTTTGGTAGGAAAGATGGAACAACCCACAGGGACACCCCTTCTGCAGAAAAGGGGAGAGAGGAATCCCAACAGGACAGGGCTTGTAGTTCAGAGATCCTTCTGGCTGAGGCAATGGCAACTAAGAGCTCCATCTTGAGGGACAAGTCCCGGAGGGTGATCCGCCTAAAGGGCTCAAATGGCGGGCGCATGAGGCAACGGAGGACCAAGGAGAGATCCCAAGAAGGGACTACCGGGGGGGCCAGAGGACTCGCATGCCCCTGAGAAACCAGCTGACATCCACATGGGAGGCAATGGCGCACCCCGCAATAGGATCCCTGAAACGAGTTAGAGCTGAAATCTGGAGGGAATTGAGGGCAGGCCCATATCCAGCCCATCCTGAAAGAAGGCCAAAATCTCAAGAATTTGTACATTCCACGGCGAAAGGCGCTGCCAGGAGCACCATGACTCAAAAAGGCACCAGACCCTCGCATACACCAAGGAGGTGGTAGGGTATTGCGCCTTTAAAAGGATAGCTACCACCTTACTTAAATAGCCCCGATGAGTCAGACAGTACCTCTCAAGAGCCAAGCCGTAAGCGACTAGGGAGCCGGGTCGTCCATTGCGATTGGCCCCTGTCACAGGAGATCCGGGAGTGACCCAAGTGGCAGAGGAGATGCCTGGAGCAGGCGAATGAGGTCAGCATTCCATGGTCATTTGGGGGCCACCAGAATCACCGCGCTGGTGTGAGACTCAACACATTGGAGAGCCCTCCCGATCAAGGCCCAGGGAGGAAATAGGTATAGGAGAGGGTCCGAGAACCACGGCTGGACCAACGCATCCAGACCCTATGACCTCCATTCCTTCCTCCGGCTGAAGAACATGGAGGTCTTCGTGTTTGCCACTGTCGCCATCAGATTGAAATCCGGGCATCCCCGGGCATAAGCTATTCTGTGAAAAGTCCAAGGGGCTAACTTCCATTTGCTGGGGTCTAGGAGGTGACTGAGGAAGTCCAACTGGATGTTGTCCACTTTGGCAATATGCTGAACTGACAGGTGGCATTCCACCCAGGGAATGAGGAGGGCCATTTCCCTGGCCATCCCCAGAGAAGTCCAAGCATCTTTTTGTTTGGGGAGCATGCAAGGGCAAAGTGGCTTTCAAAGCTTCCATTGCCTGGTGGGTCAAGGAGGCAATAGTCTCTGCCTATCTGCTCAAAAGTAGGCTGGTTCCAGCTTCTCTAAAGGCACATTCGACGAGATCTCAATCGGCCACCTGGGTGGAATTTGAGCTAGTTCCACCAGCTGACATTTGCAGGGCGACTACATGGTCATCCTTGCATACCTTTTATGTGTCATTACTGTCTGAATGTACAAGCTTTGAAGGGGGTGTGTTATGGGACTTCTGTACTCCAGGCTGGACTCGTGGGTCCCTCCCAAGATTAGTTACTTCCCTGGTACATCCCACACGTACTGGACTGGACTGGAGGATAATGAAGGCAAAATTAGACCTTGCCTGCTAATTGTCTTTCCTTCTCCATCCAGTCCCCTCACTGTGAGAATGACATTCTGTATTTTTTAATTCTAGGAGCACTGGATGAGGCCAGCTGTTGTCCACGGTGGGCTTCTCTAAGAAGAACCTCACTATATACCTGAGAGTCCTCTGGGATATTTAATTTCTTTTGGATAAGCATGGCCCTGGCTTTTTGCCACCTTCTCACTTTGTAAATAGTTCTAGAAGTTTTCTCCTTCAACACAAGGGTTTGGGGGGCTTGATTTTTGCCTTTTGAAAGTTTGTATTCTGGGAATATTGCCAATGTTTGTTACCTTACTATGCTGTCTTGGAGTCTGCTTTGTCAATAGGATTCTGATCTCTGGATCCTATGGAGGCAACTCTTGTGTGATAGCATCATAAATCTGGTAGTTCCCAGCTGCTGGTGGAGGTTGATAACCCACATGTACTAGATTGGATTCGATGGGCTCAAGGAAAGACAATTAGCAGGTAAGGTCTCATTTTGCCCTGTACAGAATCTTATGTGATGTGATGTGATGTGATTTATTGCTTCACTTTGCATTGGCTGTCAGGATAATTCTTTTTAAATAATCTGTTTACAATACTGTATTCTCATTTTATAAAAATCTGCAGTCATTAAGAAGTCTTTCTCCTGCACTATTTCGGAAGCGGCTTTAAATTTATTTGATGAGCCTGATGATTGATCTATAAAGTGACAATTTTTAATAAAGCCATAAGTACCTAATATAATAATTCTTATAAATGGCAATTTATCCTCCTTATAAATCGGAAATTTTCCAGTGTGAAAGACAATGAATCAGTATGGGGTTTTTTTGTGCCTTGAGAGAGAGCCCTAATTTTATTACGCTTATGGTGATTTAACACTCTAGATTTATATAGGAGAGATAATCTGCATTTCATTCCATAAGCAGATATTCATAACATGGGCTGTAAAAAGATGGCTCATGGGAATTGCAAAGCATGTTTCTGAAGCAAATAAGTACAATCTTAATTGACCTCTGCTAGGTGACATCTTATTTGTGAAACGCCTCCTCACCCCCCCCCCCCCCCGATACATATGATTTGAATATTATTGACACAGAAGACTCCTGAGAGATCTGCAGAAGTTTACTCTGATTAGGTTGCTGTTTCCACTCTCTGCCACAGGCAGTCACTGTAACTGTCCTGGACTGCCATTTCCCAGCATTCCTGCAGTGTCAATCAGTGAGCTCTGCCTTCCCTGTGGACTGCCTGATAAGACTGCAGTCTCTAGTGAGTGATAACCACAGATGGCAATTATCAAAGGATCTTCTAAAGGACAACATTGGTTCTCTCTTCCTTTTACCTGGGGTTTTTTTTTTTTGCATGCTTAATTTAATTCAGATTTATAATCTGTGACTTTCAGCTCATGTAACTGTACAGAGCAGATAGCATGGTCAAAAAAATCAATAACACTTTTGATGTCTCTGAAGACGCATGTGGAGTTGCCCTTTTTACTGTTTAAACATGGGTTTTAGGTGCTAAGACACTATTGTGGGGAAACTCATTTGTTTTCTGTTTAAACGTGGTATTTATGTAGGTACCTCTTCTAAATTATTTTCTTTGAAGATATGGCCACCTCATCCTTTTCCCTGACATTTCTCTCTGCTATCCTATTGTCTTTCTCCTACATCTTCAGGAATGCTTCCGTGCTTTATTCCACTTTGGAGTTCCTTTTATTTTCTGCCTCTCCCCATAAAAATGCTGCTTTTCCTCAAGGATGGTTATATGGTAAAGTGAAGAGCTGGGTATTTGGCTGAATATCAGAGAGAGAATAGAAATTTCCTGTTCTATGTTAAGAACTGACTATACTCCTTGTAGGATTCTGACTTTTATTGTCTGTTAAACCTGTAAACCATTTTTAATAACTTTTGTTAAAAAGATGGTATATAAAAGCTTTTCAATAAATATGTGCCCCTTTCCCCTTGGCTTTCTCTCAATTTGACTCTTTCCTTTCTATACTTTTCTGCTTTGACCAGAAGTCTTGTAGTCACCATTGACCCTTTATTGTCTTTAATTAGCCATATTTCCTATCTATGCTCCAGTCTTCATTCTTAGCACTATAACATCTATGCACTTGAGTCCTCACTTACTTCTGAAGCTTTTTTTCTTATCTAGGCTATGATAAATTAGTCTCCCAACTGATTTTCCTGACTTTCTCTCTTCTCCAGCATCTTCAGATCCGCTGCTGCACATCTTCTTTTTCAGTTACCTTGCTATTCTTTTATATTGCTCCAATTACCCCCTTACTCTACTGGCTTCCAGTTAAACACTAAGCAATTTTAACTTTAAAATGTATTCATGGTGTCAGTGTATGGAAATGGTCCTTTGGAGCACATGGAAAAAGCGAATATCATGGAAAGAATTCATTAGAAGCCTTCTATTAAGGGCTTGGATCAATAATAAAGAAAAAATAGTCAAGAAATCCAATGACGCATTGCTCTTGGCAGAATGTCTATGAACGACCTAGGCAAGATCCTTAAGAGCAGAGATGTCTGCCTCTCCATACAAAGATTCGACTTGTCCAGGCCATGGTATTTTTGATAACATCTTATGGATGTGAAAATTGGACAGTGAAGAAGATGGATAGGAAGAAAATTGATACCTTTTTTAATTATGATGCTAGCAAAGAAAACTGTATATACCATGCACTGCCTGAAGAACAAAGCAATCGGTACTAGAGGAAATCAAACCAGAGCTTTCTTTAGAAGCTCAGATGACAAAACTTCAACTTTCATCATGCGAAGAGAGAGATCATTAGAGAGAGATGACATACTTGGCAAGGTTGAAGGTCAATGCAAAAGAGTAAGGCTGGCAGTGAGATGGATCAATACAATAACAGCAGCTATGGATGCCACTTTTTCAACAATGAACTGCCTGACTGAAGACTGAACACTGTTTAGGACAGCTATCCAGAGGGTCACCTTGAGTCGACGATGACCTAGAGTAGATGAAAGAGCAACATTCTCAAGCAAAAATGATTTGAAAAAATATCAGCAAAGAATACACCAGAAGATTATAATTGCTATTGAAAAGTGCTTTTAATATCATGGAATAAAATGCAAACTATTAATGAGCTGGCAATTCCTGTACTTTCATATTATTTTGGAATTGTAGACTGGCGTTTTAAAGATCTTGAGAAACTAGATGTACGAACAAGGTAGCTTCTATTCCCATGAGGTAATTTATAAGAACCAGTTTACGCCAAGACTGTACATCCCTAGAGCCAAAGGATTACAGAGCCTCATAGAAATCAGTTATACAAACAGAGCTACTATCGTAGGTCTTCAGACCTATCTAACAGCATCATCAGATCCAAATATGCAAAAAAAAGTGCTGAAAAATGAATATTTATTTTGTGTTTAGCACCCACCTTTCTAGGAGTAGTTCAAGGCAAGTTAAATTCAGGTACAGTAGTAGGCATCTGAGAGAGCTTATAATCTCCTAAATTTGTACCTGTGGTGGAGGGTTAAGTGACTTGCTCAAGGCTACAAGGTGTATCAGTGGGATTTGAGCTGTGGTCTTTCTGGTCCCAGACAGGTTACCACTAAGCCCTAACCACTAAGCTGCTCCTCCAGAATCTGTCTCCATTAAACTTGGACAAGAATTCCAAAGAATGGAAGGGATGGAACAGAATCTATCAACACACATGAAAGAAAGCAACACAGTTTGCAAAACAAGAGAAACTCTTCAAAGAATAGGATCAGCAGACAAGGAAAAACAATTGGCAAAAGCATAAATACAGTGAGAAATGCAAAGTGTTACTCCAGGAACCATTTGTCGACCAAGACTGGACACATGAATGGTAAGGAGAGGCAAACTGAAACCTAAAGGAGACTGATAATTGCAGCACAGGATAGTAGATCACAGATGAGATGGTGTACAGTGAGCATAGAGAACTCGTAAAACAGACACATGTAAATTCTGTAAGAAAGCTTGAAACAGTCACCCATCTTGTTGTCTGTTAAGTTCTGATGGCAGAAAACATCTATACAGCAAGGCACAACAAGGTTGCATACCTCATCCATTGAAGACTTTGTAAACACTTTAACATTGCTATTACGGAAAAGACTGGGAGCATGATCCTAAGAGAATTAAGGAGAAGAAGTTATGATCAATCTCCAGGAACAAGCAGGAATGAGTCTTCACACGTGGGAGACGTCTCCGACGGAGCCTGCACGGGAATGCTCCCCAGCATCCAATCAGAAAGCCTTTGGGAGCATCCCCCGTGCCTGCGCGGTGGCTTCCCGCCCTTCCTACTGCCTCTCCCCAGTTTTTTGTTTTCCGCGGAGCAGGCAGGACGTCCCTCCTGCCACCGCAGAAATTTTTTCTTGTTTCTGTAGTCGCGGCTTTTTCCCACCGACGGTGGCACCTCCGTGCCCCTTTCTTTCTTTCTTTTCAATTAATTTTCATTTAAAATTCATTTATTTTTGGTTGCCCGGAGGGACCCTCCCCTCTGGGCGCCGAGGCCTACCGGGCTAACAGCATGGAGCCTTCTTCTCCCCAGCAGTGCCCTCACTGCGGGGACCTAATTTTCCAATTGGACTCCAATGCCTGGTGCCTCTCCTGTTTTGGGCCTGACCCTTCTTTCCCGGATTCCCCGGGCTAGTGTCGGGAGAAGACCCTCCCTTTTTCGGATATCCCTCGATGACGTCTTCGCGCCCAACGCGCGGTCGTCGGGTTGTGCTTCTCTCCAGGATCAGGTATCCACACAACAGTCTGTTAAGACTAGCCGAGTCTTGAGGGGCGAGTCTCATGTGCGGCATGGCGACAGCTCCAGCCGACCCCTCAAGTCCCCCTTGGCTAATATACCCCGGCGGGAGTCCTCGGGCTCCAAAGCATTTACGGGGTTTCGGGATGTTCCTGAGGTTCGCTCCTCACAGAACATTCCCGAGCCATACCCGAGGGAGGTATCCGCTTTGAGCGGTGCCGATTCCCCGGCGTCGGCGTCGAGTGTTCCACTCTTCGCCAGGGATCGTCAGCTGGTGTCATCGGCGCCTCCGGGGCCGATCGACTCGACCGGGTCTGACCTCCCTACATCTCAGCCATGCTCGGGTGTGGTACCCGCTCCGGGCGGTACTGAGACCCCAGCATCGGCGTCGGTGTCGAGCGTTCCGCTCCTCACCGAGAATCGTCGGCTGCTGTTCTCGGCGCCTCCGGGGCCGATCGACTCGGTCCAGCCGGGCGTTCCTCCATTACTGCCGTGCGCGGGGGTGGTACCCGCTACGAGCGGTACCGACCCCTCGACATCGGCGCCGGTGTCGAGCGTCCCGCTCCTCACCGGGGATTGGCGGCTGCGGTCCTCAGCGACTCCGGTCCTCAGCGACTCCATGGCCGACCGACTCGCGCCGGTGTGGCGTCCCTACGGGGGTAGTATCCGCTTCGGGCTGTGCCGACCCGTGGGCATCGAGTGGCCCGCCCCCAACTGGGGATCGCCAGCCGCTGCCCTCAGCACCTCTGGGGCCGATTGGCTCGACACAGCCTGGCCCTGCATTCCGGCCATGCGCGGAGGCGGTACCCGCTTTGAGCGTGCCGGCGTCAATGGTTCCACCCCTCGCCTGGGATGATTTCCTGGCCTCGCTCCCCTCTGAGCCGCTCGTTTCGACCCGAGCTGGGTCGCCGGTACCCCAGCCCTGCGCAAGGGTGGTACCGGTTTTGAGCAGTGCCACTCCGCCGGCGACGGCAGGGGCGTCGAGCTCAAGGAACCGCCATCAACCTTCCCCGGGGACCACGGGGTGTGTCGACCAGCACCCGGGTGACCCCCCCCCGGCATCGACACGGCCGTCGAGGGCCCCGCCCTTTCCTAGAAAAGGGGCCTCGGGGTCTTCGATCGCCTCGATCCCACCGCAGGCTTCCCCCCCGTGGGGACTCATTGGGTGACCTGGCTCTCCTCGGGGATGGGCCGTATGCCCCGGCAGTTTTCCCTCCGGGTAGGACGGGTTCAAGAGGGGGCCCAGCATCGGGCAGCACCCGCCGATCGGCGCCGGCGTCAGATGACCCCCTCTCCTCCGAGCACTGTCCTCAGGGGCCCTTGATGCTCGCGGCAGCGGTCGGCGCGGTTCCGATCCGCGCTCCGGGATCTCCACCACTGGTGCGGTCGCTCCCGCCGGGGGCCTCGAGGAAGGAGTCTATCTCCTCGCTTGGTTCGATGCCCAGCCTGGAGTCATTGTCCAGCCTTGAAAGCCTGGCCACGGCACGTCTCGGGATCGGCCCCTGTCCTCTCCCGCAGCACAGAGAAGAGACCGCTGGCCCCTGCCCTCCGGCGGCCGCGGATTCGCTCCAGTCACGGGGGGAAGCGCCGCCCCTGGGTTCGGGGCCGAGGCCGGTTCCTGCGGCGCCGTCGGTGCCATCTACCTCTTCGATGCCTAGCTTGGAATCAATTCCAGGAGCCGACGACGCCATGTTGACTGCCCCGATCCGGGTCGGTTGGTCCCCTCCTCGGCCCAGCGGGCATCGGCCCGAGCGGCCTCTTAGTGCCCTTGCGGCCTCTCCCGCCATAACTGCTCCGGCAGAGCCGCCTTTTCAGGATGTCCTCCTTGACATGTCGGACTTGCTGGCCATCCCTATCCCGGACCCGAGCCCAGGCCCTGCGGAACAGGCAGCCGCGATGCTTCCTCTGCATCCCGGCCCTGCGCCGCCGACTGCGATGCAGGCTCTGTACCGGGTGCCTCCGTCCGCGGGGTTTCGGCAGCACCAGCTTCCACATCGGTCCATTGTGGTGGAATCGGCGCTGAGGAAGGCCGGAAGCAAGGAGAAGCACGCTTCTCGCTCTCCAGGCCGCGCCTCGAAGACGCTAGATACTCTAGGACGTCAAGCCTTCCAAACGTCTATGCTGGCGGCCAGAATTATTTCATATATATTTTATATGAGTCTGTCGCTTCGGAAGGTCACCGAGAGGTTATCTCGGTTATCCACCTTCGTATCTGCAACCAAGGCCTTTGAATATTCCCTGCTTCTTTATCACTGCAGGAATATCTCCGGGTTCCTTTCTCGTGCTTCGCTGGACTCCTTCCGGTCAGTCAGCAGAGCTTCTGCTGTTGCCATTAGAGCACGCCGTACAGAATGGTTGCAGGCGTCCCGAGTTGTGTAGACGGGCACAGCACAACCTGGGTAATTCTCCCTGAGACGGAGATCACCTCTTCAATAGCGAAGCCTTACGTCAGGTCGCACAGTGCTTCACTAACCTTCCCAGAGTTAGCAGCCAGCCTAGGGCCCGGCTTCCCCCCGGCGGTGGTAAACGCCTCTCCAGACCCCCCTTCCCTAGGAAGAGGAAATGTCAGCCCTCCGCCCACCCTCCAGGCGCGCCCAAGCAAGGGACCTCTCACCCCGGGTTGATGTCCCCGGGCCCGCACCAGGACTCTCATACTAAGCATTTTTAGGCTCAGGTGGGCGGCTGCCTGCACTTAACCTCCTTACCAGAAGTTTGGACTAGAGCTCTACTCTGGGGCTCATTCAGTTGGAAAATGGTTTGGGGACTTATCTAGGGGTTCAGGTCTTCTCCTCCGTGGGAAAGGGAGACCACCTTACGCCGTGATAGCTATGGCCCACGGTCACCCTACTTACTCTTCAGTACGTCACCGAACCCCTCTCAGCCAGTATTCTCTTGCTGATTGCTTCTGTACCGGAATTCCCCTCCAGCCGCTATAGTCCCCCTATACTCACCAGGGACTATACCCTTATGTCCCCTGATTGTGCGGGGGACAAGTTCTACGTGCAGGTCCTGGGGACACATTTAGGGCCTCCAACCCCTGCGGCGTTCTACCGGACTGATGCTATCCTCCGTCCCCCACGCTACCGCGCTCTTAGCTCGCTGATCTGCCCTTGCCCTCCAGGAAAGATCCCTCCCCTGACGGATCTTGCGGCCACCTCTCTAGGTGGACGTTCTGGGGATCGATGGCAGATCCGCCTTACCTGAGTACTGCTCATGGAGGCAGGCCCCCCGGCGTGCCTGCATTAGTACCGGAGGGGGCGTCCCCATGTCCACCGGCTTAGATATACTAGATATCACCTGCTTGGCAGGCGCCTTTGGGGGATCCCCACAGTACCTGTGTTTACCGCCTTTTTCCCCCTATGGCCGGTACTCACCCCCCCCCCCCCCCGGGGGTCCGGCCAGTCTGCCTGCCTATTTCCCGATCGGCCCGCGGACTGGTGGTACCCTACTGCTGTGAAGTCAACAGCTCCTTTTTTCAGTTAGGTCCTCCTCCCGGAGGTCCGGACCCTTGTCTCCCTATCTCTCGCTAGGGCAGACTGTGTACCCCTTCTGCTCCGGGGTACACCTCTACTCTTCTCCGGGATAGGCCGAACTAGAGAGCCTGTCTTCCACTGTTAGTCCTCTGAGTTATGGACTCTACTCCTAAGGGAGTGCTCAGCTTGCCGTGAGCCCCCTGGAAGACCTGCCGTCCTTCTCCTGACCCAGCTGACGCCTGAATCTCATGGCCTTCCGGATTTGGAACTTCCTCCTCGCTGCAGTGAAGTTTCCTTGATGACCTCGCTACTGCGTCTACAGTGCCTTCATCACAGGACTACTTCCGACAACCCGGTGGGTAAGCAGTACAGGGTTCTAAACCATTAATTCATTAAAACTTAATGGCCGGTAAGCTCTATATGGTACTAGGTCATTTACTCATTACATGCTTAATGATTCTCTTCATGCACCCCTCTGACTACTCCCGTAGCCTGGGTTTTTTTTTTTTCTGTATCCTAATGGTACCTGTTCTGCACTCTAAAGACTTGCCTCCGTAGTCTTTGGATTCGCTGTTCCTCTATTCAACTCCTGCCCTCCATCCCTCAGGGGATGCCAGAGATTCAGGCTGGGCAAATGCCATCCCATCCTGGGCTGCGCTTATGGGATCTCCCCGGGCATCCTAAGCTAGGGAGTCCCCACGTGTGAAGACTCATTCCTGCTTGTTCCTGGAGATAGCACAGTTACTTACCTGTAACAAGTGATCTCCAGAACAGCAGGAATTAGTCTTCACAACCCGCCCACCTCCCCTAGGAGTTGTATCTCTCTTTTTCTCTATTCCTTCCTCTCCTCTCCTTCCGGCTCAGCTATGAAACTCAACTGGGGAGAGGCAATAGGAAGGGCGGGAAGCCACCGCGCAGGTGCGGGGGATGCTCCCAAAGGCTTTCTGATTGGATGCTGGGGAGCATTCCCGTGCGGGCTCCATCGGAGACGTCTCCCACATGTGAAGACTAATTCCTGCTGTTCCGGAGATCACCTGTTACAGGTAAGTAACTGTGCTCTTTGGACATTCCCATTTCTACAGATAAGAAGCTGGATGCAAGAAAACCTGAGGTACTGGTAAAGGAGAAAAACAGCAGAACAACATTGATAAGGAGATGCCTGTTCCAAATGATTATTCTATGGATTGTGTGGAGACTAAGAAGAAATACCAAGAAATTCAGTCAGACAAAACATGTGCCAGATGGAGACCAAATAAAATGTTGTACGTGCAGAATAGATATCAGTAACTTTTAAAAAGGGTTCCAGTGATTATCCAGGGAACTATAGACTGGTGAGCCTGATGTCAGTACAGGGCAAAATGGTAGAAACCATTATAAAGAACAAAATTACTGAGCATGTAGATAGTCATGGTTTAATGGAAAAAAGCCAACATGGATTTAGCCAAGGAAAGTCTTGTCTCACTAATCTGCTATATTTTTCTGAAGGTGTGAATAAAAAGGTAGATAAAGTTGAGCTAGTGTATCTGGATTTTCAGAAAGCCTTTGACAAGTTCCCTCATGAGAGACTCTTGGAGAAATGAAAAGGTTATGGGATAGAAAGCAGTGTACTATTGTGAATTAGGAACTACCGTATTTTCCGGCATATAAGACGACTTTCTAACCCATGAAAATATGCTCAAAAGTCGGGGGTCGTCTTATACGCCGGTATACGGCGGTATACAGCAACTTTCTGACCTGGACTGGGGAAGCTGACTGTTGAACGCGCTCCGCTGAATGTCGGTGTTGCCACGAGGCCGTGGAGCGCGGAGCAGTTCCGGCCCACTCGGCCCCGTCTCGTGCCCAAATGACCTCAGGCGCTCAAGCCGCCTCGGCGGAACCTCACCCTGCAGCCACGGCAGCCATCTTACGGTTTCGGCCTCCACAACCGCTCACGGGGCGGACCAAATCGCCGCCCTGTCACCGCTCCACTGCTCGGCCACATTGCGAGCAGTGTGCGTGGTGCAGGCCGGGCACTGGAATCCTTCATCTCCTTTCCGTTGCCTCGTGGACCGCTTGCCCTGTCCTCCGTCGGTCTCCTCTCCGATTTGTCCGGGAGAGGAGATCCGACCAACAGAATGCACTGAGAAAGCCCTGGGCAATAAAAAGGTACAACGGCTCGAGGCGAAAGGCCAAAATAGCAGCGCACACCACCCGCCAAAACTAGGCAGAAGATAATCATCTTAAATGGGCATTTTTGGTGTGCGCTGGAAGAGGGGTAGTCTTATACGGCGAGTATAGGCCAAACCCTATATTTTAAAAGGAAACGTAGGGGGTCGTCTTATACGCCGGAAAACACGGTAGTTAAAATGTAGAAAGCAGAGAGTAGGGCTAAATGGCTAATTTTCTCAGTGGAGAAAGGTGAATAGTGGAGTACCCCAGGGATCTATGCTGGGCCCGCTGCTTTTTAGCATATTCATAAGTGACCTGAAAATGGGAATAACAAGTGAAGTAATCAAATTTTACAGATGACACAGTTAATCAAAGTTGTTCAAACACAAGCAGATAGTGAAAAATTGTAAGAGGACCTGGATAAATTGGGACCTTGATTCACTGGGCATCTAATTGGCAGTTGAAATTTCATGTGGATGAGTACAAAGTTTTATTGTACTTGGAGAAGAACAACCCAAACTACAGTTACTCGATGCAAGGTTACACATTAGGCACCAACACCCAGGAAAAAGATCTAGGCATTGTCATGTACATGTATATTATGTTGAAACCCTCTGCCCAGTATGTAGCAGCAACCAACAAAACAATTAGAATGCTAGGAATTGTAAGGAAAGGCATGGAGAATAAAAACAGGGATGATATAATGCCTCTGTATTGTTACATGTTTCGACCACACCTTGAATATTGTGTACAGTTCTGGTTGCCTTAAAAAGGGTATAGCAGAATTAGAAAAGGTACATTTGAAGAGCTATCAGAATGGTAAAGGGGATGGAAAGATACTCCTACGAGGAAAGGCTTAAAAGGTTAGGCCTCCATCTTGGGGAAAAAAGATGGCTGAGGGGGGGAGGGGGAGATATGATAGGTCTATAAAATAATGAATGGCATGGAACAGATAACAGTAGATCGGTTGTTTACGCCTTTTTCAAAAAGTAGAAAAACTAGGACGTGCAGTGATGCTACAGTGTAGCACATTTAAGACTAATTGGAGAAAATATTTTTTTCACTCAACACCTAATCAAACTTTGATATTTGTTACTGGAAGATGTAGTAAAAGATGTTTAGTGTATCTGAATTTAAGAAATTTGGACAAGTTCCTGGAGGAAAAATCCATAAACCATTATTAAAGATGACCAGGAAGATTCATGGCTTACCCCTGGGATAAGCAACATGAAATTTGTGTACTTTTTTTCTGAGCCTGACAGATACTTGTGACCTGGATTGGCCGCTGTTGGAAACGGAATAGTGAGCTTGATGGACCCTTGACCTGACCCAGTATGGTATGTTCTAAATATTTCCAGAGGCCCGAGTAAAGAGAGATTTCCAATCTTGACATGTTGCCTATATATACATGTTTTCATCTTATGAATTCCAGAAAAACTCTCTTGACATGATGCAAATATTAAGGTGAGCGTTTAGCAGTACATTTTGAAAGATTGAGATCATACTCCACATACTGTGACTTAGGAGTGAGGTTCTTGACTGTCTTGGTATCTGCAGAACTAACCAATGTGGAGACACTGCCCCAGAGTAAAAGCTCTAGGTAGTGCCTGCCTCTCTCCCCCTCCTACATTGGTACTATTCTTTCTCCCTTTTCTCTCTCCTCTACTAGGAATTTTTTTTATTTAGGCTTGAATGCTTCTATATTGTAGTTCACAATCTACTAAAATCAAAATCAACCTATAATATATCATATAAAATACAGAATACACAAAATCCAGCCCATCGTCTATATAAAATACAATGTAAAAACTATACATCAGTTCCCAAACCTAACAATACACAGATAATAAACTGCAGCTCGTAGCCTTCCTCATAGGCACAACGAAACAGATAAGGAAACATTATTGACCTGAGAATATTGTACTTGTTGAGATGAAAATTTTTAGAGAGGTAGCCCTGTTAGTCTGGAGTAGCAAAAATATCTGTCATTCGTATATTTTTGTGGATGTTTATGTATAACTTTGTTAGCAGGACTATTATGCATTTTTTCTTCCTTTCTTCTCCCTTTAACAATTAAAATTATAGGGTACAGAATGGTAGATAGCACTAGAACCTAGTCCTGTGAATGCTATTCTGTATTGTACATTTTCACAGCATCTGTCTCTTAGCCTTGAAGTAAACTGACTTCTTCTGCCTTATTCAGCCCCCACCAGACCAACAACCTGCAGAGGTCAGGAGAGGAGAGAGATGAGGAAATTACTCTGCTCCTACTCCAGCCCCTCCCCTCCTGTCATTTTCTAGGGGCTGTTGCAAGGGGGAAAAATATAAGGGTGGTTGCAGGGGCGGCTCAAGGCAATCTGCTGCCTGAGGCGAAGAAGGAGATGGCGCCCCCCCCCCCCCCTTAGAGGGGGGCGGGGCTTTTTCAGAACTCCAATCAGGGACTGAACCAAACCAAAAAGCCAATTAGATTATATGGAGGGAATGCAAGACGTTTGCACACAGGGCTGTACCAAGCTACAATCGCACTCTGTGCGACTTGCAGCTTGGGCACGCGCCCCCCTCCTCCCCTCCAGTGTTGCCTGCTCTTTCCCTGCTGCTGCCGTCCTCTGTTTTTTTTCACAGCGGCACTGGCAACAGGGAAAGAGCAGGCAGCGCCGGACAGAGGTATGGTGAGGAGAAGGGGGGGCATGCGCCCAATCTAAAAGGCGCTGGCACTTTAAGCAGATTTGTCCCGCCCTGTTCTGACATCGCATCGGAGGAGGGAGGGACCAGACCTGCTTAAAGTGCTGCGAAAAGGCTTGGGGGGCGCATTTCAGCTGCCTGTTATTGTCCTGCCAGCGGCAGCAGGGCAACAGCAGACAGCCGAAATGCGCCCCCCAAGCACAGGGCAAGGTAGGTCCTGTTTGCACACCAAGTAACTAAAAGAGAGCAAGAACCAACAGCAGTTTATAAAACTACATTACAGCTCATTTTTATTTTGTTATAAGCTGCGTTATGGTCCTTGCTTTTTCTTTTTCAACATATATTTTACATCCAGTGGGTGCAGAGCAGAACCAAAAATCTGCTTCTGATCATCTCGCTAACAACAACAACCACTATTCTCCAATACCAGGCATATTGTGAACTAATACAAAACCCTACAACAAAGAGCAAACCTACCATACCATATCAGCACAAACTTCTAAAACTCACATAAGGAGCCCATCCAAAAAAAGCGTCACTGTAAATACTACAGTGGGCCCTGGAACAGCAATACACCATATCTGAAAAGATGAAAAAGTCAAATTACTACAGTACAATATAGATCTTTATGTACAAACTCCATGTTAACAGAACACCTGGCCTCAGACACACACTCACAACATCGACCCTCACCAAGTGCAGAATAAGTAACCATAATCTAAAGTAAAAATAAAAATATGTAGACAAAATTTAAACTAAAACCCCAAGACGCCAGAGTCCACATGCAGTGCAACATCAGATAAATAAGAGATGCAGTTCCCCAATACTGTATAAAATATAAAGATAGCACACAGTCCAATCACTAAAATTAAATAAAAAAAATATTTCTACTTTTGTTGTCTGACCATTTTATTCTCTGATCATGCTGGTCCCGATCTGAGGCTTCTGCTTTCCTGTCTTCTCTTATCTTTCTGTGGTCTATGGTCCATCTGCCATTTCTTATCTCTTCATTTGTTTTCTTCACTTCTTTCCATCAGCCTGTTTCCAGTCCCAGTAACCCTTCCCAGTATCAGCCCCTATCCAGTCCTCCCTCCCGGTACCTTCCAATGTCAACTTGTATTCCCATGACTGCCACTGGTGTCCATTCCCTTCTAGTCCCCCTCCTTCCCACTGTCCAGCTCCTTCTAGTCCAAATACCACGGCAGCCCCTCTCAGCATCCACTCCCTTCCAGTTGCATTCTCCCATCCCCTTGCATCAGCCCATTTGTAGCCCTAGCCCCCAGTTTTCTTCCAAGGTCAGCAGCTCTATCCTACCCTCCCCACCATCAGCCCATTTCCCAGTTGAAGTCCCCCCCCCCCAATCAGCTCACTTCCAGTGCTAGTCCCCCCTCAACTCCACTACCAGTGCTAGCCTCCCCTTCTCAGCCCATTTCCAATGCTATTACCAGTCTATTACCAGTCCTACCACCCCCCATCAGCCCATTACCAGTCCTACCACCCCTCCATCAGCCCATTACCAGTCCTAACCTTCCCTAATCAGCCCATTACCAATCTCAGCCCCCCTTCAATCAGTCCATTATCAGTACTAGTCCCCCTGATCTGCCCATTATAATCCTAACCTGCACTGTCTCTCCCCTCTGTCCAGCATTTATCCCCTGTCTATCCAGTATGTCCCCTTCTCTCTCCGCTTTGTCCAGTATTTGTCCCCTGTCTCCCCCTTTGTCCCCCATCTCTCACCTTTGTCTATCCTTGTCGTCCTCCTGTCCCCACTCCCTCCACCTGCACCTCTCATCTGGTGGTGGCAGTGGGGGCACTCTAGCTGTTTTAATTTTAGATTTTGCTGCCTCTGCCTTCCCGCTGCATCTTTTTCCTCAAGAATTCTTGCAGCAAAAAAAAAAAAAAGCGGCGGGAAGGCAGAGGCAGGGCAGAGGTGGCAAAATCTAAAATTAAAACAACCGGAGTGCCACCGCTGCACAAATCAGGCTGATCGCTTGCAGCGATCAGGCTGATTTGTTTGATGCCGGCAGCACTCCATTTGTTCCTGCTGGATGAGAGGGGGCCTTTGTCAGTTCCCTTCCAGCCCCCTCCTTCCCCAGTGTCAGCCTCCTCCTTCCCCAATGTCAACCTATTTGCAGACCCCACCTTCCCGTCATATCAATTCCCTTCCAGCCACCTCCTCCTCCTCCTGTGTCATTCCCATTGCAGACCCCACCTTCCCTTCACGTCAATTCCCTTCCAGCCCCCCCCCCCGTCAGCCCAGTTGCAGACCCCACCTTTCCCTTGTCAATTCCCTCCCAGCTCACTCCCTCCCCTCCATGTCAGCCCCGTTGCAGATCTCACCTTTCCTTTGCCCCCTGCCCCCTCCTCCTCCCCACTCCTGGTGTCTGCCTGCTACCGCCCCCACCATAGTTCCTGTGCCTCCTTCTGCAAGGTGCAGCTCCCTGCTTCTTAGGGAACCACGGCTGTGCTGGTGAAGCCAGCGCAGAGCCTTCCCGCCTCTCGGAGGGCTCCGTGCAGCATTGTCCTGCCCCCAAAAGGAAGTTGTAATAACTTCCTTTTGGGGCGGGACAATGCTGCACGGAGCCCTCAGAGACGGGAAGGCTCTGTGCCGGCTTCACCAGCACAGCCGCGGATCCTTAAGAGGCAGGGAGTTGCGGCTGCAGAAGAAGTAGTTAGGTGGTGAGTTTGCCGCTGCCAAGAAGCGGACTCAGCAGTGGTAGCAACAACTTGTGTGCTTTTTTTTTTTTTTTTTTTCCATTTTTTAACTTTGAAGGCAAAGTGAAACTGCTGTTTTGGGGGCATTTGCCGCCCTCTAAACTTTACCACCTGAGGCAGCTGCCTCACTTCGCCTCATTATAGAGCCGCCCCTGGGTGGTTGAGTATCAAGTACCAATCAAAAAAAGCTCTGCTATAGAATATGAAGTGAGAGACAGCTAAAGGGATAAGAAAAGAACAAAAATAAAATGGGTTTGCTTAGAGGGTTATTATACTAACAATGTGTGCTATCACTTATTACATAAAATGGGATGTGCAATAGATTGCGTGCAATAATGGCATTAGTATGCTTTATTAGTAAATGATCCCCTTAACTATGTGAGTGACAATGGAAGAATTTTCTGCAGGGAGACCATATGGCCCTAACAGCAGATCCCATATACAAATGTTGTTGGCCTTGACAGTTAATTGTGAAGTGTTTCCAGGCCCAGATGGTGCCAGTTACAAACTAAGGTCTGCTTGTCTGCCTGCAAGTAAGAATGATCAACCAGGGCTTTTGAGAACAGTATTAGTCAATAACTTTAATCCCAAATGCAAATTTTGGCATATTCCCCGCTGTCCTTTATTAACTTCCTGAAAGCCATCATGAAGCAGTAACATAAGCAAACATACCTCATCTGCTACAATATTTATTTGACGCCATTGTGATGTGTGTTTAGAAATTGCTCTATTTTCTAATTTATGAAAGTTGTGATTATAGTTCATAGTGTTAAACTATAGTGTGCATTATGCTTAGAGGTTAGAATTTTAATAAAAAGTTAATGTTCTCTATAGTGATGTGAACTTTATAAAGAGTAGAGGAGGAAACTGAAACTCATATCTATGTGGATACACAATGAGATAAATGTCAGGAAAATACAGTATTTTTGCATTTTTTTCCTCCAGTGGTTTGTTATACCTTCCATTCTTTCCAAAAATAGTGAAAATCAAACAAAAAATATTTCTAGAGCTCTTATATTCTGGTTATAAGCTCAAGAGGGAAAAATACAAGGAAAAGGCAGATTTGGATATTTTCAAGGAAGTCTGCACAGTTAATGGAGCTGATAGTGTATTGTCATGATTAGGATAAAGTGGGCCATCAGTTCCATAACTGCTCTTTACAACTCACCATATGATTAAGCATGCCATGTGAAGGGGTCATTTAACAGGATGACGTATTGTTTCAGCATGGTGCGCACAGCCCCTATTTTTCTATAGTAAGAGTTAAATTTTAAAAAAAACAAAACCTAGGGGGAAGTGGTTGGATAGCCTGAATGGAGTAATCTAAACACTCTGATTTTGGAAAAATAATAAAATGAAACTAAATGTGATTAACTATTAGATGTCATTGTCCAGATTTGAAAGGGTGGCTTTTACAATTTAATCACCAGGTGCTGTTGTCCCGTGGCAACATGTCGTATTGCTGCTGTTCACCATCAGTATGAGGCATAACAGCTAGAAACAAACTACTTGGTACAGTCATTAGGTTTAACCGTGCACAATGAAATTTGAAATATGAAATATGTAGTTGACTCATCAAGAACAGCCCAGCAGGCGAAGAAGCATGGCTGTAGTGGGGGGCGGGGTGGTGCTTGGTGGGGAAGTGTGTCTCATAGAATTATTTGGGTGAGAATGTGTATATGTGCATCTGTTGGTTCTGTGTATTTCTATGACCAGAAGAGTAGAGAAGATGAGGCAGTTGAAAAGGAGCAATTCCCAAACTGATGTTTCAGTGTATCGGTTTGTAATACTAAGAACATAAGATTTGCCATGCAGGGTTAGAACAAAGGTCCCTTCATTCCAATGGCCAATCCAAGTCATCAGCACCTGGCAGGATGCTAACAAGCAGAAATTCCATGCTGTTTATCCCAGTGACGAGCAATGGATTTACCCAAGTCCACCTTAATAATAATGGTTTATGGATTTCTCCTCCAGAAACTTCCCAAAACCTTTTTTAAACCCAGCTATACTAATAGCTTTTTCCAGATCTAATGGCAAACAAATTCCAGAGCTTAATTATGTTGCCTGAAAACATATTTCCTCTGATTTTTGCCTTATGTAACACTACTTTAAAACTTCATTGTGTATCCTCTAGTCTTTGTATTTTCTAAAAGACTAAACAAACCATGTTGACTTGTTCTACTCCACTTGTTTTTTATAGACCTCTATCATTTATCCCCTCAGCTGTCTCTTCTTCAAGGTGAAAAGCCCTAACTTCTGGCTTTTCCTCATAAAGGGGATAGAACGATGCCCCTGTCATTTGGTTACCCCGCTCTATGCCTTTTCTAATTCTGCTATAATTTTTTATTTTTTATTTTTTTTTAAATGAGGTGACCCGACTTGCACACAATACTCGGGTGTCGTCATATAGAGGCATTATGATGATCTCTGTTTTGTTCACCTTACCTTTCTTTATAATGTCTAACATTCTATTTGCTTTCACGGCCGCCGCAGCATTCTGAGCAAAGGATTTCAGCGTATTAGCCAACATGATACCTAGATTCTTTTCCAGAGTGGTGACTCCTAATGTGAAATCTTGCATCATGTAGCTATAGTTTGGATTGTTCTTCCCTAAGTGCATAACTTTCCGTTTGTCCCCATTACATTTCATATGCTATTTGCATGCCCAGTCTCCCAGTTTCTCAAAGAAATGTAGCAGATAGTCATAGTTTAATTGGACAAAGCCAATTTATATGTTCAGTAATTGCATTCTTTGCATAATGGTTTCTATCATTTTACCCTGCACTGATGTAAGGATCACCAGTCTATACTTTCCTGGATCACCCCTGGAATCCTTTGGCTACACTTTGGTCTTGAGGTATTGTAGATGATTTTAATGAGAGTTTGACAATCACTAATAGGTCTGTAATTTCAATTTTGACTCTTTCAGCACCCTGGAATATTTATCATCCGGTCTGGGTGATTTGCTACTCTCTCTTTATTTTGTCCAATTGCCCTATTACGTATTCCAGGTTCATAAAGATTTGTTTCAGTTCTTCTGAATTGTCACCTTTAGATTCTGGTGTTTACCCTACAACTTTTTCAGTAAAGACTGAAACAGAGTTAATTTGGTCTCTCCATTAGGGCCTTATCCTCCCTTAGTTGCCTCTTACTTCTCTATCTAATCATCCAGCGGACTCCCTCATAGGTTTCTTGCTTCATACTGTATGTACCTGGGAGGATTTTTATTGTGAGTACTAACTTCCAGGGCAAGCTTCTTTTCAGATTCTTTCTTTGCTTGCCTTATCGGTATTTTGCATCTAACTTGCTGGTGCTTATGCTGTTTTCCCTCTTTTCTTCATTTGGATCCTTTATCCCATTGTTTGGAGGTTGTTCTTTTAAGTGCAACAGTCTCTCTCACCTCACCTTTTAACTATGACAGTCACTTTTTTTTCTGGAATCCCTGGAAACAATCTGGCCCAGTTTTGAACCATTTCTTCACCAGTTCTTCCTTCATGTCAAATTTGTTCTTATTCTGTTAAGTTTTCATAGCCATTTTTCTCCCAGGCAGACATTCTTGGTACTTTTTTATGTCTAATTTCTTTCTAACGTTTGCTAGGTTGGAGAGAATAAATTGTTTAATATTTTTGTGTGTTTCCAAATTAGTTTGCCTTTATTGGGTGGAGAAAGTTATGTTGCATATTGACATAGGGTGGAATTCTTGAGGATGAGAAATAGAGGAAGAAGAAGATAGTAGGGCTAGGGAAGAGGAAGAGAAGGGGACTGAGGAAAGAGGATTTGAAAGGAACTTGAGTGAGTGGTTCGGAGATTGTGAGGGCTTAGAGGAGGAGGAGGAGGAGGAATCAGGGATCTTGGGGAGAGAATCCAGGGTTATGCCCATCCCAAGCTCCAGCCTTGATGGAGACCAGGCAGTTCTGTAGTGAGGGCTGAAGTTTGGAGCCCTATCTATGGCTATGGAATAGTGAGAAATAGGGAAAAACTATATATAGTTAACAAATACTTGTAAGTTATGAAGCTTTGGCCCCACTAGTGTTCCTTTTTTTCAATCCCACATTTTAGTGATATGGCCTAGCAAAATTGTTCTTATTCTGTCTCAAATTTATTCTTTAAGGGCTAGGAACCCACCCTGGATGGAAGTTTAAGTGGGTCAGAGCCATTTTTTTTACTCCTTTATGGTAGCATCGTTTAGAAAAGCCATGGGGGTAATTTTGTTCAGGATAAGTTCCTCCAACCTGAATATATTTTTTCTGCACCCCTCTTTTTGGTTTTGTGGACTACAGGGCTGTTCATTTAAAATTTTAGGTTTGATATTATTTCATTGTTTTCTTATGTAATTCCTTTTCTGTATGTTTTTTGTCTTGATTAAAGTAAAAAAAAAAAAAAAAGCAATAAATCTTAAAAAAAGAAAAGCCATGGGGTGATTTATAGTTAGATTTGCAAAATGGTCATGCTTATACAAGTAACCTATTGGCTGAATATGCCGGAGTCCACGGGGTGGGAAACTGCCATGGAGCTCAGTATCCAAGGGGCTTTCTTTTAATAGAGGAAACCTGATGGTTTTAATGTTGCTTTGGTGGTTTTAGAGTTTCAGTGCTGAAAATTTGTTTTCCTCTGCTGCCTCAGCCTTCATATCTCAGCATCACCAGGCATAGTTACAAAAACCTGGGGAGATATTTAAGACTGCTGGTCTGTGGAAGGTGGACAAGCTTAAATGAAGTTCTGGGTTAATCTTCTTTTAACAAAAAGGAATCTTTATTAGTCAACAACCAAGGAAAAAGTACAATTAAACGGATTTGAAACATTCAACAGCCTTGAATACATGTGTAACCCCCAGAGACCCCCCCCCTCCTTTTGCCCTTCCCTCAAGGTTGAAACAAATATGTGCTGCTACCTTACAAGAGTGCTTAATAATATTAATGATACAATAACACGCAGAAACCTCTTGGTACCTATAAAAGAAACTCAACCCCAAAGCAAAGGTTACTTGTCCATAAAAGTGATATAGAGAACCAAATATGTTGAAAGCAGTTTCTGCTCTCTCAGGGTGTGTCTCTATCTCCATCTTAAAAAATCAGAGTCTTTATTTAACCATTCTAACTTGGAATGAGGAGATGTATCTTTACAGGGTTTTGGGCTGCTAATAAAAGGCATTGAATAAGTTGTGCAGTATGTTTGGATGGAATTCAAAATCCTTTGCCTCTGAGTACAAACAGATCATATTGATGTCTGCTCCGGTTATAATTCCAGTTGTGTTTTGTATCTCCCCACAGAAGGATTGTATAATTGGGCATCCCCACCACATGTGACCAAAATGTCCAAGATTTCCCCAACCCCTCTACCTATGTATTCTTAACAAAGGGAAATTGTCACTTGAATTACTACCAAATTCAACAAAATAGAGGCTTTGTATGTGTTCTGCCAAATGTGCTCCCAAAAGCCATCCTCTCTATCACAAAGTATGCACACTTTCAGATATGGAGGAGGGTGTTATCTCTAAGATGGCATTATATAACCTTGAGACAAGATGTTTGGAGTTTTCCTCCTGATACAGTATCTCCTCTAACCCTGTAAAGTGTCTAATGAAATGGGATTTAAAGATAGGTCTGATCACAGAATGCTATAGCTGGAAATCTTGGAAATTTTATGCAGCCTCTTATTAAAGCTTTCCTCAAATCTCACCTTAGAAATAAATTCACACCCTCAAATAATTTTGAAAACTACGGGGTGCCTTGGCTTTTGTCGCCTATTTCCAAGGTGCCTCTACCCATATCTAGCCCAAAATCTTGCACCATTAAGGGGTGAAAGGGGTAAAAAGTGGGGACATGCTTGTAACTTTATGAAGTTGGAACCAACAATTATGCAAAACCTTTGGGAAAGGGTGGTCCTCAAACTCTGCGCATGGCCCTGAAGGCTCTGTGAATATGTAATCCATTAAGGTTGCCCATAGGTTGCCTCCAGTCTAACCCACGTAAAGGAACCCCCAGATCTAGTTCAGTAATGGAGTGTCCAGATGCAGACATTCCAGGTAGCCCTCTCCCTCCCAAGTCTTTTGGGGTAGATATTGTTCCAAAGGCAGTTTTAGGTTTTTTACCTTACCAAATATATCTTTAGAATGCTCTGCAAATCACTTGAAAGAAGTATCTGGGCACACTAATTGGGATATGCAGAAGCAAAAATAATAGGTTTGGTGAGATAAGCATCTTAATAATGTTAATATTAAGAGACCACCATGTCTTGATGATACCTGCTGGCATTCTTCAAAAAGAGGGGAAGTATCCCCTTTTGGGGATGAACACAGCCTATTGCTAATTTGTTATTACATTGATAGTATTTTGCATTGAAATAATTGAGGGAAAGTGAAAGAATATGAAGTGCTCATAGGGGGAAGAGTAGAGGGTTTGTTTGACCAGTGATGGAAGATGTATGAGAGAGGCTTCCTTAGCCTGAAATGACGGTCTCTGGGGGTGTTTTTTCCTCCCTTTATCCATACGGTCAATATTTGTATTTTGAGACCAGCCTTGTAAAACATTTTTTGGGGGATACAGGGTTAGTCAGAGAGTTAGTCAGATGGACATAAGTCTTGTTTGGTAAGTTCTGTGGCTGACTGGAAAGAGGCAAGCATGAATTTGATGTGTAGAAATTCCACAAAGGTGTGGGATTTGAGCCAATTGTAGGAACGTAGATAGCAGAAGACAGACAGGGTTGAGATACAGTAGGACGTGACATGGGTGGCGCAAGAGCATCCAGAGCAGAGGATAGTGCAGAGTTATAGGAAGCTACTGCCTCATCAACAGACTGACATAGTGGAAGAAAGAGGTGATAAGACAGTGGAGGAGAGAGCCAATGGGTCAAGTAGCATGAAGATTTCTAAAGTGGTTGGAGGAGACAGGTTGAAGTGATGGGTGATGACGAATGAAGCTTAGCAGGTAATGGTCCTATAAGAGAAGAAGTAAGGTACAGAATTTTCAGGGTAACCAATTAGAGAATACATGGTCGAGGCAGTGTCTTGCTGGTGAGTAGGGGCAGTAGAGCAAAGCTGGAAGTTTAATGATAAGATAAGGGAGAGGAGCTTTAAAGCATAAAGGTCAGAGGGGTTATCAACGTGAATGTTAAAATGCCCAAGAATACCAAGAATAAGGGAGGGGGGGGGGGGGAGATGAATCCAAAAAGAAGAAAAACCATGAGTCAGTCAGAGAAAAAGGTAAACGTGGACTTGTCAGGGTGTTGACTGGCTAGCAGGAACATTTTATACATTGGGGACTGCACCGATTTTTCCCTTCTCGCATCTCTTATGGGAATCAGGAGATGTCCAGGAGGGATCAGTGCTTAAGGGGAGCACACACTTTTTACTTTTGAATATTGTGAGGGGGACGGGATCCAATTATCTCCATGGCCTAGCCCAGGGGTCTGCAACCTTTAAGACATAAAGAGCCACTTGGACCCGTTTCCGAAGGGGAAAAAAAAACTGGGAGCCGCAAAACCATTGCGACATTTAAAACAAATCTAACACTGCATATATTGTTTCTTACCTTAATGCTATATACGACCCCCTACTTTTCCTGTTAAAATATAGGTGTTTGGCCTATACTCGCCGTATAAGACTACCCCTCTTCCTTCGCACACCAAAAAAAATACGCCAGAAAATATCACAACAACAAGTAACAATATTTGATTTCAAAATTATGATGATTTTGTAGTCAAATCACTAATATGAAATAAAATTATTTTTTCTACCTTTGTTGTCTGACCAATTTATTCTTTGATCATGCTGGTCCCGATCTGAGGCTTCTGCTTTCCTGTCTTCTCTTAGCTCTCTTTCTGCGGTCTATGGTCCATCTGCCATTTCTTATCTCTTCTTTCGTTTTCTTCACTTCTTTCCATCAGCCTATTTCCAGTCCCAGTAACCCTCCCCAATATCAGCCCCTTTCCAGTCCTCACTCCCAGTACCTTCCAATGTCAACTTGCATTCCCATGATTTAATTTAATTTAATTTAATTAACAGTATTTCTAAACCGCCTTATCTTAATAATCAAGGTGGTATCACAGCAAACAATCGAGTAAAGTGAGTGTGTTATACATGCAGTGAGGGTGAAGTTGAGTGTGTGTTGTATTGTGTGCTGGATTGGTATGAGCTATGTACAGAGTGGGCTATATACAGTGGTGCAAAAAACATATACATTCATTATTTAGGCAGTATCATGTGCTGTTATACATTTTCTGAGGTTATGTGATGTGTCCATAGTGTTCTATGAACAGCATGGTTTTCAGTTGTTTTCTAAAGTCCTTGAGGTCTGTAGAGGCTCTTAGATCGTCCGGTAGATTGTTCCATATTGTTGGAGCGGCCATGGAGAGTGCTCTGTCTGTTGTGTCCTTGCGTGTGTGTTTGTATTCACTTGGGGTGCTGATTCGGTTGTGTGTATGTTTTCTTCTGGGACGTGAACTGGTGTCTGGTTGTATGAGGGTGTGCAGGCTGTTTGCTGATGTGTGCTGTTTTATCTTAAATAGGTTTATGATTGTTTTGTATCTGATTCGTGCATGGATTGGAAGCCAGTGTAAGTCCTTTAAGGTGGGTGTGATGTGCTCCTGTCGTGCGGTTCCTGATATGATTCGTGCTGCTGTGTTTTGTGCCAGTTGGAGTGGTTTGAGGGTTTGTTTCGGTAGTCCAAGGTATATCGGATTGCAGAAGTCCAGTAGTGGGGTTATCAGTGCTTGACAGACGGTACGGAAGTGTTCTGGGGCGAGGAGCGGTTTTAGTCTCCTGATGATTCGCATCTTGTAGTAGGCTTTTTGGATTGTTTTGTTTATGTGAGGCTTGAGATTGAGTTTGTTGTCCAGAGTAACTCCGAGGTATCTCACTTCTGATCTTATTGGTATGGTAGTGCTTTGTATCATTATATTTGGTGGGTGTATGAAGCTTTGGTTCCGAGTGATGATTAAAGCTTCGGTCTTGTTGTAGTTTATTGCGAGGTTGTTGTTTTGACACCAACTCGCCATTTGGGTGAGGCAGTCTGTTATCTTGGAGAAGTCCGGGTTGTCGATTGATATCGGGGTGTATATCATGATGTCGTCTGCATATATTGTGTATTGAATGTCGTTCTCTTTCATGATGTTGCATATTGGTTGGATGTAGATGTTAAATAGGAGTGCTGAGAGTGCGGATCCTTGAGGTACTCCTTGTTGGACGTTTATGGGTCGGGAGGTGTTGTGTCCCAGCTTGACCTGTAGTTGTCTTTCGGTTAGGTATGAGTGGAACCATTTCAATGTGATACCATGTATACCAGTGTTCTTTAGTCTTTCCAGGAGGGTGTTGTGGTCTACTGTGTCGAAGGCTGAGGAGATGTCAATGAAGATCATTATGATTCCATTCCTGGTATTGTCAATTGTTCTTAGGATGCTGTCGAAGAGGTAGATCAGTAGCGTTTCGACTCCATGGTTGGGCCGGAATCCATGATTGCCACTGGTGTCCATTTCCTTCCAGTCCCCCTCCTTCCCCACTGACCAGTCCCTTCTAGTACAAATACCATGGCAGCCCCTCTCAGATCCAGTTCCATTCTCCCATCCCCTCATATCAGCCCATTTGTAGCCTTAGCCCCCAGTTATCTTCCAGGGCCAGCAGCTCTATCCTCCCCTCCCCACAATCAGCCCATGCCCAGTCAAAGCCCCCCAATCAGCTCACTTCCAGTGCTAATCCCCCCCTCAACCCCATTACCAGTGCTAGCCTCCCCTAATCAGCCCAATACCAGTCCTACCCCCCATCAGCTCATTACCAGTCCTAGCCTCCCCTAATCAGCTCATTTCCAGTGCTAGTCCCCTCAACCCCATTACCAGTGCTCCATCCCTCCATGTCAGTCCCCTCCCTCCATCCATCCATGTCAGCTCCCTCCCTCCATGTCAGCCCCCTCCCTCCATCCATCCATCCATCCATCCATATCAGCCCCCCTCCCTCCATGTCAGCCCCCCTCCCTCCATGTCAGCCCCCCTCCCTCCATGTCAGCCCCCTCCATCCCTCCATGTCAGCCCCCCTCCCTCCATCCATATCAGCTCCCTCCCTCCATGTCAGCCCCCCCTCCCTCCATCCATCCATATCTGCTCCCTCCCTCCATGTCGGCCCCCCTCCATCCATATCAGCTCCCTCCCTCCATGTCAGCCCCCTCCATCCCTCCATGTCAGCCCCCCTCCTTCCATCCATATCAGCTCCCTCCCTCCATGTCAGCCCCCTCCATCCCTCCATGTCAGCCCCCCTCCCTCCATCCATATCAGCTCCCTCCCTCCATGTCAGCCCCCCTCCCTCCATCCATCCATATCAGCTCCCTCCCTCCATGTCAGCCCCCTCCATCCCTCCATGTCAGCCCCCTCCCTCCATCCATCCATATCTGCTCCCTCCCTCCATGTCAGCCCCCCTCCATCCATATCAGCTCCCTCCCTCCATGTCAGCCCCCTCCATCCCTCCATGTCAGCCCCCCTCCCTCCATCCATATCAGCTCCCTCCCTCCATGTCAGCCCCCCTCCCTCCATCCATCCATATCAGCTCCCTCCCTCCATGTCAGCCCCCTCCATCCCTCCATGTCAGCCCCCTCCCTCCATCCATCCATATCAGCTCCCTCCCTCCATGTCAGCCCCCTCCATCCCTCCATGTCAGCCCCCCTCCCTCCATCCATATCAGCTCCCTCCCTCCATGTCAGCCCCCTCCATCCATATCTGCTCCCTCCCTCCATGTCAGCCCCCCTCCCTCCTTCTGCAGCCGCGGCTCCCTGCCTCTTAGGGAACCGCGGCTGTGCTTTTAAAATCATCTCGGAGCCCTTCCTGTCTTGACGGGCTCCGTGCAGCATTGTCCCGCCTCTAAAGGAAGTTTTGGAGGCGGGACAATGCTGCACGGAGCCCATCAAGACAGGAAGGGCTCCGAGATGATTTTAAAAGCACAGCCGCGGTTCCCTAAGAGACAGGGAGCTGCGGCTGCAGAAGAAGGGAGGGAGCTGACATGGAGGGAGCCCATAACGCCACGTTTAAATACATCTTTACAACTATTGCCTGTCACCGGGCGGGCAGTGTGCTCCGGAGCCGCGGCAAAGGTGAGAAAGAGCCGCATGCGGCTCCGGAGCCGCGGGTTGCCGACCCCTGGCCTAGCCTATGTTATCAGGCCTCTTGGCAGATAATGTGACCTCTTGAGCTGGCATTATTTGCTTCTGTGATCAGCCGATTTTGGCAACCGCCATGCAAAATCTTTTTCGCACAGTGGCTGTCAAGCATGGCCACCCCCCACTCTGCACCTCAATTCTATCCTCTAGGTAACTGCACCGAGGGGAAAATTAGATACTGTGGGAAATTGCCTGTAATATCTGATATTTCTCCTCCCCCCCCCCCCCCCCACACACAGGTTAGCTGCGCCATGGAGCATTATTTTTATTTAACATTTCTTTTATACTGCTTTTCATGGTTATCAAAGCAGTTTATTTTATTTATTTATTTACATTCTCTTATATACCGCGCTATTCTGCATCAGTGCGGTTTACATTGAACAAACTGAAATTACATTGAACAGGGCATTATAACTTGGAGATAACTATTTTACAGGGAACAAGGGCTATGGAGGGTTAAGTGGCTTGCCCAAGACCACAAGGAGCACCTGTGGGACTAGAAACCCCAGTCCTTCCGGCCCAAGGTTGCTGTCCTCTAGTGGGATTTGAACCCCCGACCTTCCGGCCTGAAGTACCTTGCCCCAACCACTAGGCCACTCCTCCACTCCACATTTAACTCAATGTTATGCATGGAACCGATACATAATTATAATGCCGTGAACCATGGGAAGTATTTACAGAGGAGACTGTAAACATTTTGAGTAGAACCTATACAGAATAACTATAGTACATTTGAGAAATGCTTGCTACTTTACATGTAAGGTTATGAGGTTTGTGTTCGTCAAGGGATTAATGGAACAGGAATTTTGGACATTGGACAGTCTGCTTCTGTGATGTGAGATGCAGTGGATGGTTATTGGATGAGGTGATGTTAGGTAGTTGGACCATAGTGTTCAATAAATAGGTTTTTAGGATTTTTCTTTCTAAAATCTGAAATTTCGCTCATTTTTCTTAGTTCAGGTGGTAGTGTGTTCCATTGTGTGGGAGCATATATTTTGAAAGCTCTCTGGCAGGTTGTTTGAGAGCTTCTTGTCTTGTTTTGGTATGGTGAAGTTGTTTTGGTGCACATGTCTCCTTTATTCTGGTGTCTGGAGCCTTCTTAATTGGTGCTTGCAGGCTGTCAGCTGATTGATTGTGTGCAGCCTTGAATGTCGTCGTCATTGTTTTATATTTGATGTGAAATTGTATAGGTAGCCAGTGCAGGGATTTGAATATTGGTGTGATGTGTTCTTGTGTGATCAATCGGGCTGCATTGTTTTGAGCAACTTGTAAGGCGTGGATGGTGTATTTGGGGAGACCATGCAGTATTATGTTATCATAGTCCAGGTGTGAGGTGATTATGGCTTGGAATACTGTGCGGTAGTGGTTGTGATCTAGTAGGGGGCCAAGGTTCTGCAGCATCTTCATTTTGTAATAGACTAAGGATATCATCATCTTGATGTGTGATTGATTGATTGTAGGTTGAGCCTTTGGTCTAGTATTACTCAGAGGTATTTGACTTAGATGATTTTACCATTCCAGTAAAATACCATTTTGATTTCTTCAGGTGGGGAGTAGGTGTCTCTCATTATGGTAAAGACCTCTGATTTATTGTAGTTGATTGTCAAATTATGATTTTGTGACCAGTTTGTGACTGATCTCTTGTAGGATATTATGGGTGAGTAGTTTGATCTTGCAGATTCAAATGGCGTGTAGATCAAGTCATCAGCATAAAGGTGATAATATAAGTTATGTTTGTGTATGCGTTTGCATACTGGTTGAATGTATATGTTAAATAGTAGGGCTGGGAGTGAAGGTCCGTGGGAATACCTTGTAGGTTTGCTGGTCTTGAGGTTCTGTTCTCTATCTTGACTTGACATAGTTGACCTGTTAAGTATGAACAGAACCATGCGAGGGGGTGTCACTGATTCTGATCTTGGTCAGTCTGGTTAAGAGGCTGGTATGGTTTAGTGAGTCAAATGCAGCTGATATGTCTAGGAAGATGAGGATAAAACCTTGCTTTGGAATCTCACTTCCTTTGATTAGGGTGTGTGTTAGGGAGGGAGGTGAGTAGGGTTTCTGTCCCATGGTTTTGTCTAAACCCATGTTGTGGATCCAATAGAGCAGTAGAGTCAACGTGGTCTTGTAATTGTAGCTGTACTGTGTTTTTTTTTCTATTAACTAGGAAGCGGATGCTGGATATAGGTCGATAAGAGGAAGGTGAATTGAGGTCGGTTGTGTTGCTTTTTAGTTGAGGTCTGATTGATTTGATTTTTAAGATGGAGGGCATATTATCCTGTGTGAGAGAGAGGTTTATTCTCTGGAGGATGGGGGCGAGTTATTCATTAATCCTGCGTTAGCCTCTGCCGTAGCAGCTAACGCACTGTAGTAGACATACCCCTAAGTAAGTATTACATCCTCTGGTTAATTTCTTTTGTATAATGGTAGCATGGTTTAATCTTGTATGTAATTTAGTTGTTATACTATGCAAATAATGTGGATCATGGTTTTGTTTTTGTTCACCGCTTTGGTTAAATTGAATAATTTAGAAAAGTGATCTATGAATAAATTTAAATGTAGATTTCTCCCCGATTTCGTCTTTTTTTTATTTTTTATTTTTTTTATTTTCCGTTCCAATGATGTGCTGTTTGTCAATTTATTTGTAATGAACGGCTGCTTGTCAGCTAATGTGGTGAGAGACTAGCAGCTTCTCTAGCTGGAAACGTGAGCAGCTGCTTTCTCAAGCTTCCACAGGCCCCCAGACTTTTTTTGCCTCTGTTCTGGCCAAGTCTGACAGATTTGTTGGTGTGCTGATCAATACTGTAAATATTTGAAAACTAGATTTGTTTAGTAACCCTCAGACCTGTTCCTAAGTCCCTTGAACTAGTCGGTCACCAAGCTAGTACTTTATGGGTGTTGGGGAAAGGGGAATGCCTGCATTAAAGCTAGAGTATGAGATTTTTCCCCTCTGCAGTGACAAGGGTGCGGCAGGATTTGTACACCTTGTAGAATGTGCGAGCTGCTGAATGAATTTGCCATGAGTTTGAGTATCTGATTTTGTTTTTTTACCATTCCTTGTTTATCCATATTGGATGTGAAAATGGGCGCTATCCTTTCAGGGTTCTGTATAAAATGCTGTAAATAGCAAGAACCTGTGGGGCTGGTTTGATACCTTTTTTTGTCTTTGGGTCTGATTTAAAATAAAGTTCTTTTGTTTTTAGTGGTGGTGTAATTAGCCCTGAACTGAAAGCACGAGTGTGTGCTAACTGCAGTCAAGTAGTTTTCAGCACTTTGCAGATTATTGCTTTTATATACAGCACTGTCAGTGCTAATTGCTCTTGCTAATGCTTTTGTCAGATCACATAGTTCACATTTTTATAGCGTTTGCAAAATACATATAGTATGATAGCGGCAGGGCTACTAATTAAGTGTAAATTAATCTGCAGCTTAAAGAAAATATGTTGCAGAAATTTAATGTCAAGTGGAGCTGTTTTCACATGCTAGTTCACTGGTTGTGGTACTAGATGAGATTTTTATCTTTTTCACATTGATTGCCATGGATTCTGCAGCTGTTAGTAGGCTGTGCACATCCTTGTTCACACTGCCTGATTAGGGCTTATTTACATTTCATTTGAGTATAGAACTGCACTGTAAATTAGTAAGGGCAGAATAGCTCTTCTTAAACAGTACTAACCATAAAAAAGCAGTGTCTCACGCTTACTGCAAACATTTACATAGAGCGCGAGGGGAAGCGCTTTACAAAGCGGACCCGGAAAAAGTAACGGGCCTATTTCTACTGAAGCAAATGTGCAGAAAAGAGAACATCTTTGTCTAGTTACATCCTTAGCAACTGTTTGAAGTAGCCACCTTTTGCATGACCTACTGAGTTGGTAAAAACAGTCCCTGAATTTCGTGTTTGTTTTTTTTGTACACCCATGTCCTCATCCATCCAACCCACAGAAGGTTCCTTCGGTTCCTTTTTCAAGGAAAGCACTACCAATACAGGGTACTTCCTTTTGGTCTGGCCTCAGCACCAAGGGTGTTCACGAAATGCATGACTGTGGTAGCAGCATTTCTCCGCACTCTAGGGATATTCGTCTTCCCTTACTTAGGCGATTGGCTCATTCGAGCTCCAACACAGTCGGAGGCCAAGACTTCTCTATCCTGCACAATGCGTATCCTGCAGTATTTAGGGCTGGTAATAAACATCCCAAAATCCAGTCTAACTCCCACTCAGACTTTAGAGTTCATAGGAGCTTTTCTGGATACCACAAGGGCAAGGGCCTATCTTCCCCAGGCCCGTTGCCTTCACTTGGTGCAGTTAGATGGGGCTTTAACACTGCTTGAGAAGCTAACTGTTCGAAAAATGTTGCAATTACTAGGCCACATGGCATCCACCGTGCATGTGGTTTCATATGCTCGCCTCCACATGAGGGCAGCTCAGTGGACTTTATCCACCCAATGGACCCAGGCATCAGGGTGCCTGTCAGACAAAACAGCAAACACAAGTCGCCTCATTTTGTCCCTCCAATGGTGGAAGTCCACTCAAAACCTGTTGCTGGGATGCCCCTCTCAACAACCCTAACCCCAAGCAACTCTCACAACAGGTGCTTCTCCAAAGGGTTGGGGAGCTCATCTGCAAGATTTCTCCACCCAGGGCACCTGGTCTCTGCAAGAGTTGTCTACATATCAATCTCTTGGAACTCAGAGCAATTTTACTGGCTCTGCGAGTGTTCCACTCCCTGCTCAGCTACAAGACAGTCCTCATTCATACGGACAATCAACTAGCCATATTCTATGTGAACAAGCAGGGGGGAACGGGCTCTCTGTCGCTTTGCAATGAAGCTTTGCGACTATGGGCCCTCGCCAGAGAGCATCAGATTCATCTGCTGGCAGTATATCTTCCAGGCATTCAAAACTCTTGGGCGGACAGACTCAGTCGAGTTCTGCTTCCACATGAGTGGTCTCTGCATGCAGACCAGGTGACCAGGATATTTCAACTTTGGGGAACCCCGGACATAGACCTCTTTGCAAGTCCGTGGAATACCAAACTTCCCCGGTTCTGTTCCAAAATTCCAGCTCAGGGGGCTCAGGCCAGGGTTGCTTTCCTCCTTTACTGGGGTCAAGACTTCCTGTATGCCTTTCCACCCATTCCCCTGATTCCCAAAACCCTCTTCAAGCTTCAGAGAGACAGAGGCCACATGACTCTCATAGCACCACATTGGCCACGGCAAGTATGGTATCCTCTGCTTTTACATCTCTCTCAAGCTCCCTCCCTGGAGTTAGGGTCTGCTCCAGATCTCCTATCTCAGGAGAACGGAATGTTTATGGCATCCCAATCCCCAGTCTCTGCAACTCAGGGCTTGGTTGCTGAAGGCCTAGATCTCCAAGATCTTAATCTTTCTCAGCAAGTGAAAGATGTTCTTTATGCTTCCAGAAAACCTTCCAGTAGATGCTCTTATGCTTTCAAGTGGAAAAGGTTTACTATTTGGTGTTCGGAAAAGGGTCTTAACCCCCTTGCGATACTCCAGCAAAGATTGCAGAGGTATCTCCTCCATCTATCTAATGCAGGCCTTAAGACAAATTCAGTAAGAGTCCATTTGAGTGCTATTGCAGCTTCTCTTAAACCTCTAAATGGACAGCCTATTTCCTCTCATCCTCTCATAGCAAGATTTATGAGAGGCCTCCTTCTAACTAAGCCTCCCATTAGACTACCTCCGGTGGCATGGGACTTAAACCTGGTTCTTGGGCAGCTCATGAAGCCACCTTTCGAACCTTTAGCTACCACCTCCTTAAAATTCCTTTCTTGGAAGGTTATCTTTCTCATTGCAATCACATCAGCACACCGCATTAGTGAGTTGCAAGCGCTAGTAGCTAATCCACCTTATACAAGGTTCCATCATGACAAGGTAGTCCTTAGGACTCATCCACACTTTATGCCTAATGTGGTCTCGCCTTTTCATCTAAACCAAGAGGTCTACGTACTTGTCTTTTTTCCAGGACCTCATGCATCAAATGCAGAAAGGAATCTTCATACCCTGGACTGTAAAAGAGCTCTAGCTTTTTACTTACAAAGAACACAGCAACATAAAGTCCTCTCAACTCTTTGTTGCTTTTGATCCTTCTCATTTGGGACTTCCAGTCTCCAAGAGAACACTAACTGGATTGCTGAGTGTATTTCCTTCGCCTATCAGAGTAAGAACCTATCTCCAGGAACAAGCAGGAATGAGTCTTCACATATGGGTACGTCGGTACCGACTGAGTCTGCGCGGGAACGCTTCCCAGCGTCCAATCAGAAAGCCTTTGGAAGCCTCCCAACATGCCTGCGTGCTGCCTTCCCGCCTTCCCAACTGTCTCTCCTCAGTTTTTGTTTTTCCGCAGAGCCGGCAGGACGTCCTCCTGTCACCGCAGAAAAATCTTCTTTTATTTTTTAGTTTTCTTGTGGTCGCAACTGCCTTCCCCAACGCCACCGGTACCGCCGGTGTTTCTTTTTTCTTTTCTTGTAAAATTTTTCCTTTTTAAGGAATATTTTTCCTCCTTAGTGTCTCACGGTTTCTCAGGCCTGTTAGGCCTCTCCATTTTCCTTCATGGAATCGCCAGCCACTATCCCCAAGAAATGTACAAACTGTGGCACTACAAACTTATTTTTAGACACTCACAATTGGTGTCTAACCTGCTTGGGTCCTGACCATTTTCCTCCGGAGCCCTCTGGCAACAGTATTGTGGGAAGAAGTTTTCAACATCGAGTTCCCCTCGACACGCGGTCCCCATCCAACTTCAGGGCACCGACCATATCTTCTACACAGGATCAGGTAACCCAAAAACAGTCTGTTAAGACTAGCCAGTCCTCGAGCGGCAGTTCTCATGCACAGCATAGAGATGCCTACAGGCTCTGGAATTAAATCTGGTAAATAATGGTAGGTTCTCTTATTGTGTAGGCCTTCGGGCCTGGTTTTGGTCTAGATTTATTTCTTTTTTGTTAAATCTGCTTAGCACCATTTAATGTGGACTTTATATTGTATTATCTTGCTTGTATTTTATATGCGATATGTATTGTATTTATTTTCTTTGTATAATTTGGTGTTTTTCACTATAAATGCTCATTAAAAAAAAAAAAAAAAAAGATCTAGCCTATCCAAAGGAAGTTCCCTCTGGGGATCCTTCTTTTCAGGTTTTCCTCCTAGATATGGCAAAATCCCTTGCCATTTCTATTCCTGGACAAGGTCCTACACAAGGCAATACAGGATCCCTCTATATTCCTGAGAGAGCAAAGGAAAACATGTTTCCTTTTGCATCATTCCTTGCAGGATCTCCTTCTACAAATGTGGGAAGCTCCTTTAAAGGTACCCCCACTCTCCAGAGCAACTGATCTTCTATATCAGGTGCCCCCCTCTCCAGGATTTCAAAAGACTCAACTTCCTCATCATTCCATTGTTGTAGAATCAGCAATGAGGCGGGTGAAGAGTACTAAAAAGCACTCTTCTTATCCGCCAGGTCGTGAGTCTAAGACTTTGGATGCCTTTGGACGCCAAACTTTCCAGGCATCCATGCTTTCAGCAAGAATTCTCTCATATATTTTTTATATGGGTTTATCTCTTGAGGAGGTCACAAAGAAATTACATCATTTGACTCCTTTTCTTCAAGAGCCCAAGAGTGCAGACTCTATTCCTCACTGGTTAGTCATGCTCAAAATATCTCTAGGTTTCTTACTCGTGCTTCCCTAGACTCCTTTGAGTCTGTTAGCAGGACTTCTGCTATAGCTATAGGAGCATGACGTAAAGCCTGGCTCCAAGCTTCAGACTTAGACAAATGGGCACAAGTTAGACTGGGAAATACTCCTTGCACTGGAGAAAATCCTTTTAACAAGGAGTCTTTACTCCAGGTTGCTCAGTTAACAACTGACCGTCCTGTTTCCAGAGGCTGTTCTATGCCGCCGCCTTTCCCAGTTGGTAGGAAATGTCCTGCCAAAATGTCTTCCCCTAGGGGGAGAAGATTTTATCCATCATCTGCCTATCATACAGATGTTCCCAAACAGGGGAAACATCACCCCGGTCTGAAGAATCCACAACCTCCGCAGGGTCAACAAACCCAGCAGTCGCAGGGTTTCAAATAGATCATCATTGCCCCTCTTGTTTGGTGGTTAGAGTAGCAGTCTGCTTATTTTCATTTGCAGTATCTGCACTAAATTTATTCTAACCTTCCTAGATATCTCTTCATGAGACATCTTTTCGTTAACTTAAGAGTCTTTATGATGATCATGCCCATACTTCACAGAGTTTTCCTCTTCCTCTTGGAGGAAAGAGAACTAACAACTATTAATAGACAGTTGTTTTCCCTGTATTGGCAAGTATCATCTCACCTGTCAGACTTTCTCCACAGTCAGTCTCTTTCAACTCTGTCTTACCTCCCTCTTACTATAACATTTGGTTTGTAAGAGGGACCCCTTTTACACTGGTAAGCCCCTATGGTCCTCTACCTGTTCTTCCGGGGGATTCTCCCTTCCGGAGTTGTCTCCCCCCTTGTTACCATAGGGCAGCCCATCAGACAATAGGAAATCCTACCAAGTCTGTTTCTTTTTCCCAATCTAAAAGAGAGAGAGGGAAAAGAAATTTTCTCCGCTGCCCTGGTACCTTGCTGCAGATACAGCAATTCCTAGTGGTTAAGCCACTGGTTCTGTCCACCACACAACCAGGGATTCTCCTCCACTAACAATCCTTCTAGCCTCAGTGCTAGGTCCCAAACAGGTTATCAACCTCGTTTGGGAAACCCTCTTATCACAGCCTGGTTGGTTAACTTCTATTCTTCGCCCCCTTGTCCTTGGCAGAATAGTTGGTTACCTGCTGGCTTTCCACAGCCAGTTTTTCTTCTAACCAATCTACAGCAAGCTCTCTGCAACTCTACAGAGTAGCTTTGCACTATGGGCCCTTGCTAGAGAGCATTAGTATCTTGCCTAGCAGATAACCCCAGATGGTTAAAGAGTTCCCCCAGTCATGTTTCCATGACTGGTAGGTATTTCCTACCATTACCATCTCATCTTAAATCTCTTTTGAGACATCAGTCTCAGGCCTTTCATTCCCTGGCTTGGCCCATATCTCCTTTGTTCTTCTCGTCAGAGATAATTTTCTTCAATGGCAGTTAGCGGACGCCCAATACCCCTCTTGCCCTCATAGGCAGGTCACTAGGGTATCTTCCTCCAGTGGCGTCCTCTATCCATTCTCCATATGGCAATTCTGGAGAAATCTGGACTTCCTGCCTACAGACTGAAGTTATCCTCTGCCTTTTTCACGTAGGCCATCCTGGTTATTCAAAAGTTCACATTCTGAAAAGAATCCAGACTTCTTCTTGTCAGGAAGACCTCTCCTCTGACTCTGCCAATCATTACCAGGAAAAGAGAATTCTCTGTATATCTATTCAAGCAGGTATTAACCTTCTTGCTGTTAGATGAATCTTCCTCTCTCCCTATATCCCTAGGGGGGATCAGCTTCTATAGACCTCTCTCCTTCCACATACCTGGAGATATGTATCTATATGTCTACATATATTCATTTATATTTATCTGTGTATCTTCTGCCCATACATATCTCCTATAAATATCTACATATATACCCTATATGTGTATATATTCAATATATATATGTATATATACATAGATATATTTATAGATCTACTGAGATATATTTTTAGATAGATATGTATGCATATACTTCTCTATCTGTTCTGTTAGGTTCAGATATCCTTACATTCCTATATGATCCTGACAGATGGGCACTACCCCTATCAGTGCTATGCCAGCATTCTTAGGGGGCTACACTTATCACCACTCCCTGTGGTAATTAACAAAATTTTCCTTACCATATAGGTTAGGTACTCCTGAAGCTCTCCATGTACCTTTCTTCTTTCCTAATTGACCCCATTTAGGAAAGACATTGCAGAGCTTCAGTCATTCTAAAGCTTAGCTCTCCTGAGTCTGTCCTTACTTTCTCATCAGATACAAGGGTCTCCATACCCTTTCTCCCCTACATGGACTGATTCCATCCCCAGTCCAGTTAGGTCAGACTCCTTTTTTCTTTTGGTCCTAAATTTATACTGTTTTGGACCTAAACAGCTTAAGCTTTCTTTAATACTACCTTCTGCGTCTCCGCTGAAGCTCTACCTCTTATACTACCCCAGTCTTTCCCCCTGGGGCTATTTCTCACCCTGAAGGATTCTGACCTCCACTTGTTTTTCTCTACTTTTACTACCTCTACTTCTTAGTGAGGTACCCCTTCAGCACATTCACTGGCTCTTCTAACAGATCCATATGTACCTCAGTGGACTTGTACAAGGTCAACAAGGGAGGCCCAGATTACAATATTTTGCTACAAAATACCCTCTATACAGGGTCTTTCCCTTTAGAAACCCTGTTCTAGTCAGCTGTTCCACAGCTCCTCTTCTATATTCAACTCCTACCCTCCATCCCCAGGATGCCTGAGGTCTTAAGCAATATCATGGCTCGTTCTAGACTTGCAACATGCTAGGACTCCCTCTGGGCATCTGAGCTTGGGAGTCCCCATATGTGAAGACTCATTCCTGCTTGTTCCTGGAGATAGCACAGTTACTTACCTGTAACAGGTGATCTCTGGGAACAGCAGGAATAAGTCTTCACAACCCACCCACCTCACCTAGGAGTTGCATTTTCTCTATCTCTATCTTTCTCTTCCTTGCTCTCTCTCTCTTTTTGTCTCAGCTTTCAAACTTAACTGAGGAGAGACAGTTGGGAAGGCGGGAAGGCAACACGCAGGCGTGTTGGGATGCTTCCAAAGGCTTTCTGATTGGACGCTGGGAAGCGTTCCCACGCAGACTCCGTCGGTACCGACGTACCCATATGTGAAGACTTATTCCTGCTGTTCCCAGAGATCACCTGTTACAGGTTAAGTAACTGTGCTTTCTCTGGAGGGCCATGTCACAGCTCACAATGTGAGAGCCATGGCAGCCTCAATGGCTCATCTGCACTCTGTGTCTATTGATGACACTGTCGAGCAGCCACTTGGGCCTCGGTTCATACCTTCACAGCCCATAACTGTTTGGACAAGGACTCACGCCGGGATGCCTTGTTTGGTCAGGCTGTTCTCAAACACCTGTTCCATACCTAATCAACTCCTGCCCACCATCCCTGGTAGGATGCTGGAGATCCATGGGGGGAAGTGGAGCCCTTTTCAGGGACACACAACTTCTGGGGTCTCTCCCTGGCACCTAAAGCTAGGGAGTCCCCATATGTGATGACTACATTCCTGCTTGTTTCTGGAGATAGCATAGTTACTCACCTGTAACAGGTGATCTCCGGGAACAGCAGGAATTTAGTCCTCACAACCCACCCACCTCCCCTAGGAGTTGTATCTCTCTGTCTCTTTCCTTTCCCTCTCTCTCTTTGTCTCAGCTTTAAAACTCAACTGAAGAGAGGCAGTTGGGAAAGGCGGGACGGCAGCACGCAGGCGCTGTGGGATGCTCCCTAAAGCATTCTGATTGGATGCTCGTGGCGTTCCCGCACGGGCTCCGTCGGTACTGACGATACCCATATGTGAGGACTAAATTCCTGCTGTTCCCCGAGATCACCTGTTACAGGTGAGTAACTATGCTTTTCCTGTATGCATATTCATCAATTCATCTTATAACAAGTTCAAGCACAGCCAAAGCACTCTGATCCTCATAGTACCATATTGGCCTTGACAGAACTGATTTCCTCTTCTCCAAAACTGGCAATGTTACCTCCACAAAAGCTCAATCAATTCCCAATGCTGTTTACTCAGTAGAAGACCATCTTCTTCATCCAGACTTGAACCTCTCTAGTTCTTAGCATGAAAATTGAGCAGCAGCTATTTTTCAGCTCTTGGCTTGCGAGAATCTTTCCAACACATTCTGATTGCTGCTAGAAAACCATCTACTAGACACACATATGCTTTCAAGGGGAAGAGGTTTTCCATCTGGTGCTTCACAAATAGGCACAATCCAGTCATGTGTCCATCTACTACTATACTATGCAAATACTAAAGTATAGGCCTTCAGATATCCTCAATTAGCATACATCTCTGTGCTCTGGCTGCTTATCATTCTATGATGAATAACCTTCCAGCATCTTAGTGTAATGTTATTGCTCGGTTCATAATGGGGGGGGGTTCATGTAGCACCTCCATTGCAGAAACCATCTGTTTCATGGGACCTTAATCTAGTACTAACTTCACATGAAGTCACCCTTCAGACCCTGAAGATGGCTACTCTTTTTACCTGAAAAGTGCTCTTCATGGCAGCCATTACCTCGGCTAGGAGAGTCAGTGAGCTTCAGGCATTGATAATCTATGAACCATACACTCAATTTCATCATCATAAAGTGGTTCTTTGAATGAATCCCCAAGTTCCTGCCTAAGGTGGTCATGCCTTTTCAGATAAATGAAGAAATTGTTCTTACTTTTCATCTGAAAATACATTCAGTGATTCTCAACTTAGTCCTCAGGACACATCTAGCCAGACAGGTTTTCAGTGACCACAATGAATGTGCATGAGACAGACATGCATGCACTACTTCCATTATATGCAAATGTCTATCATGCATATTCGTTGTATTCCTGAAAATCTTACTGGCTAGGTGTGTCCTGAGGACGGGGGTAAGAACCTCTGCCCTAGACTGTTGGGCTCTCTCCTACTACCCCAAAAGAGGTAACTGTTTTAGGAAGGCCACACAGTTTTTTGTCTCCCAGTTGCAAAAAGAACTTTAGCCAATTGGCTGGCTTCCTGCATCAACTTTTTATTTTATTTATTTTTAATTTTATTTAGCAACTTTTCTATACCACCGTATCTACAAGTCACAGCGGTGTACATGGAACAAATCAAACAAGAGCCATAACATACAACATAGGTAATAGTTCTGTTCACATTGTTTAGTTTCATTTACTATTTACATGGTGGCGTGGGATTCATTGTGATATGAGTGGATAGTTCAGTGTGGTGAGTGGATAGTTAAGAGTTTGGTCCAAAGTGCTCCAGAAAAAGGAGGGTTTTCAGTTTAATTCTCCTAGGTCCATGAGCTGGTATACATCCAGTGTGAGGGAGTTCCATTTGGTGGGGGCGTAGGAGGAGAAGGCTCTGTTGATAGTGGTGGAGTTGAAGTGGGTGAATGCACTTGGGACTGATAAGAGGTTGTGATTGGTTGATCTTCTCACTCTTGTTGAAAGGATGTTGCAGGAGAGTGTAAAGAATGTTCGCCGAGAGCTGGTGAATGGTCTTAAATATGGTCAGGGAGAATTGTATTTAAACCTCATGTGGATGGGGAGCCAGTGAAGCTGTCTTAGAGTTGTGGTGATATGCTCTTCTGGACTGGTGTCTGATTATTCCGGCTACTGTATTTTGGGCAAGTTGTAACAGGAATAAGGATGATTTTGGGAGTCCCTGGTAAATTATGTTTGCATAGTCCAGTATAGGGATGATAAATGCTTGGCAGACACTCATGATTCAGTCAGGAGCGCAGGTGTCGAGTGTTCTCATCCGGAAGTAAGCTGCTTTGGTAACTTGTTTGTGTTAGTAGAAGCAGAGTTGTTGATCCAGGGTTATGCCAAGATATTTAATTTGTTGTTTGACTTGTAAGGTTAAGTTGGTCAGATTAAGTGTTGCTGGTGGAGTAAAGGAGGGGAGCCTGGTTATGTAAAGAACTTCTGTTTTGTTGGGGTTGATGTGCATGCAGTGGTGGTTGAGCCATTGGATCATGGATTCTAGGCACTGGCTAATGGCATAGACTAGTTTGGCAGTAGAGAATGGGGTGTAGATTAGTATGTCGTCTGCATATAGATGGTAGAGGATTTTGTGATTCTGTATGATTTTACATAAGGGCTGGATGAAGATGTTAAAAAGCAGTGATAACGCAGAGCCTTGAGGTAATCCTTGTGTCGTTTTAAAAGGTTTAGAGGTTTTATTTTCAATTCTGATCTGTTGGGATCGGTCAGATAGGTATGAGCGAAACCACTGTTGGGTTGTACTTCTGAGACCAAGTGAGTGGTATCGTAAGATTAGATAGGGATGGAAAACTGAGTCGAAGGTTGCAGACACATCAAGAAAGATGAGAATGATTCCTTGGATGATTTTCTGTGTGCGTTTGATCAACATGACCAGGAGGAAGGTAAGAAGCTGTGAAAAGGCTGGAATCCATATTGATGACAGTCAAGGGGGGCATGGGTATCTATGTAGTCCTGGATCTGCACAGCCTTTTAAATGATTTTGGCTAGGGATGGAGTACTGGAAATAGGATGAAGCTAAAGGATCTGCTGAGGGACTTATTAGTAAGGGTCTGATGGAGGTTTGCTTAAGGGCAGCTGGCATAAAACCTGGTGATAGTGATGTTTGGGGTGAGATCTTGCTTGGTCTTTTTAATCCAGGAGAATGGGCAAGGGTCAAGTGATGAGGTGGTGCAGTTGAGGTTTGTTATAATATCTACAACCTCCCGAGTGGACAGTTGTCTGAAAGATGACCAAATTGTTGCATCTGTGGCGTCGAGGAGGTCGATGGTAGTAGGGAGTAGAGGTGTGGTAGAAGATTGCTTTGTTTGTAGAAATTGTGCCATGACATTTGGTGAGAGGGTGGACTTGGAATATGTACTGTTTGGTGCTTTGAGAAAATTCAGGGCTATGTTGAATAGCTCTCTGGGGCAATTAAGAGATGCATTAAGTAGATTCGAATGATGCTCTTAAGTAGGGAGAGCGTGCAGTAGTTCGCTAGCGCACTTGTGTAAGATGCATGATTAGATTGATTTCTTTGTTATCCCCATCTCTGCTGTAGTTGCCTAAGCTTGTATTTTAGTGATTTAAGTTGAGCGAAACAGGGTGCATGGTATTGTCTCTTCATCATGGGGGTGTTGACCTGCATGATGGCATGTGAGGATATTCTTGTGTTCCATTAGGATATGAAGAGATCGAGGTGCTTAGGTTATCCTGAGGTATGGGCGGTATACTGTTAATGAGTGAAGCATTCTCAAATGCTTTAAATCATTGTGGATTGGTTGAGGATGATTTAAGGGTGTCTGTTTTAGAGGAGCTTGGGAGGTAGAATGTAATTGTTACGGTCAGTCCAAGGTACTGACATTAAAAGGCTTGAATCTTGTTATGGATGGATATGCTGTTTGTGAGGATGCATTTGAGCGGTTGGGTGATGAGGTATATTGGTAATAGTGGGAGGTATGTGGGAAGGCTGTATCCAGATTAGGTGGTGGGTGCTTCTGGTTCGTGGCTTGAGGAAGAAGGATTGGACCCTGTTGTATAAATAATAGGAATGTATGATATTGTAGTAAGGCCTGAAGACTATGAGTGTGTGGCAGGCAAGGAGCCGGAGGATGATGTGATGTGAGGAGAAAAGAACAACATGGTGGTCGATTTGAGGCAGTCCTTGAAGTTTTGAGCTCTTGCTGGTTGAGGTGGTAAGCGAGTTGTTAATGACTGTGCTGGGGTGGAGTGGTGGGGAGCATCCTCCTGTGTTGTGGCTTTTAGAGTAGTTGGGTTATCTGTTGTATGTATTATAGCAGATGGATGGTGCATTCCTTTATGGAGTAGCTTGTGTGCTGCATGGATCTTCAGAGGGGCAGTGAGGTCTTGTCTCCTGTGTGCTAATGCGTTGGGCCACGCCAAAGAGCCCTCTGGCATGGGCCTGCCTCTTTGCGGCTGCTTTTAAAGTGTAGCTGGCGTCGGGCTGATTGGCTGTGCCAGTGAGGAGCAGGAAGGAGCTTGCCTTCCTGCTCTCTGCTGGTGCTCCCGCTCAGTCCGGTGCTGAAGGAACTTTTGTTCTCAATGAGCAGATGCTCCTCTTACTTCCAAAGTAAAGTTGCATCAAATTAGAGCTACTACAGTATTCCTAACGTCTGCTTTGCTGGATACTATCTGCAAACAGCTATATGATCCTGACTTCATATTTTTACTGTTTGGACCAAGCCTCGGCAAAAGATGCTTCTTTTGGTCAAGTTGTCTTGGCCAATATGTCTGTCTGAACCAGCAACTCATAGTTATTGCGGATTGTTCTTAGACTGGGACAGCCCTAAGCCTGGGAGTCATCCACTTATGTGCCTAACTCAATCCTGCTTGTTCAGAAAAAGCAATGTTGTTCGCTTGTACCAGGTCTTTTTCATAGACAGCAGGATTGATAAAGGCATACAGTCCCTCCCACCTCTGAGTTTCTTGCATTCTTGAGCTTTGAAATCGAGGAGCTGAGGGGACTGCTGCATACGGAAAAGGCCGTGCATGCTCAGAACTTAGTGTTAAGTTCTGAGCTGTAGGAGAGCAGTGCTGTCGGATGATATCACCCACGTGTGCTTTATCAATTCTGCTGTCTATAGAAAACACCTGGTACAAATGAACAACGTTGCTATTTTACCCTAGGACAGAAATATGGAAAGTTGTTCATTGAATCATGTTTTGACAGAAATGCTTCTAACTCTATTCTTCTGCTTGTCTCTTGTATATTATTTATATTTTTTTCCTTATACTCCCCCCCTCACCTTCCTTCACAAATGCAAATCGAGGAACGTCAAACTCCATTCATAGGGTTTATGTGGTACAGATATGCCAGCATTTTGGTAACCATTTTCTTCAGTGGTCTTTTCTTAAGATGTATCCTTCTAGATTGGGTGCAGTCATCCAGAAGAGGTCTTACCAACGATGTACATAGCTGCCTTTTTTATGCTCATTGTACTTCATTTTAAATATTCTAGGGTCCACTATTAAAAAAGCAGCTGAACTCCTAAATACGTATATGCCTTATTTTCCGCCAAACGTAGAAAACCTTAAGTCTTTTTCAGCTGAAAATGTATCCTAATTTAGAAGCTTCAGATTTAGGCCTGTCATTCATTTGCCCAGATTTCTGAGCCTAGTACCAAAAATCAATACTAAGCTTCTATCTTTTTGTCCCTGTTCTAAATCTGCCCCATTGCCTTTCACCACTTATGCTACTAAATTTAGAAGTTTAGTGAAATTTGGATTAAAAATTCAGGCTCTTGGTCTTAGTAAATTTTCAAAGAGGCCAGTTTAGGAGCATAACTCTAAAGAGCATAAATCCTTTCAATATCAGGACCTCTAGCTTCTACTGGCTCTCCTTACACTGTTTAAGCCACTGTGAGGTTAATAGGTTTGATTGCTTTTGGATATCTTTCCTGTTGATACCTTGCCCCAATGGTACATTTCTTTCCTGGGTTTGTTTCCCAAATTTTTTTTTTTTGTATTAAATGTTTATGTTCATACAATAATTGGCTGCTCTTTGGATATTTTAAAATCACCTTTTTTTCTTTTTGTGACTTACGCAGAAATGTCGACAAAATTATAAATCTTAAATCTTCAGATAAGACATGCCGTTCCTCCAACAACTCTGCAGTATTGCTTATGAAGGTGTCGAATAGAACTCGCCACAGGACTAATGGGACTCTGGTAACCATTCTGTCCCTGGTGGAGATCATTTACTGCTCTCACTTGGCCAGCTTCTAATAGTGTATCTACCGCCCAAGCCTTCTGCCTTATTTGAATTTCCTGTATTACACCCCAGGGAATTACGTGATTATGCACCCACAAATTTTGTGCATAATGAATGAGCTGGAGTGTAATCACCTAATGCTGCAAAGGCAGGAGAGCCAGGGCAGCTGTCATAGGTGCTGAGGAACCAGTCCATCTTCCTGCATAATGCTGCTCTTGAATATGAACCACATGGTGCCTGTGCTGTTCTCAGGAGACTTGGAAAACAATATAGGATTTGGGCACCATGCGGTGCTGGAAGATGACTGTGCTAGGAGGGGGGGGGGAGCAGGAGAAGACAGCAGGAGAGAGTTTGCAGGAGAGATTATGAGGGGAGAGAGAGGCTGAGGGAAGGGGCGTGTTGGGGGAGATGGAGTGGGGATGTGTTCTAGGCAATAAGCTGAGAGAATATGTGAAGGGGGTGACCTGAGGGTGTGTTGAAGGGAGATGAGTTGGGGAAGAGAAGAGACTGTTGGAAAGGGATATGATGATCAAGGAGGGATGAGCTGCGGAGTAGTAAAGAGCACATTGAAGGGGAGATGAGAGGGAAAGACCCACACACAGGGGAGAGGCAGCAAGGTGAAGGAAAGAGAGAGGGTTGACTGCAGAGAAAAAGACATACAAACAGAAGGATCATACAAAAATGGTTATTCCACGCTACTTAAAATTAATTGGCTACAAGCTCTTTACTTGCTGCAGCACAAGATTTTATCCTTGCAATGCTGTTGGATTCATAATGTTTATGGCAGCTATATGCAAGTAAATATCTGCACGTTTGTGTGCATATGTAAGATAAACGGTATATAAGCGGCCTTAAGTGTTCATCTGGAATGATACAAGCCATTAAAGGACCTGTACATGTTTCTATGGGTATTGAAATACTTTTCTATTTAGAATTTATGTAAACACAATGTATAGCAATTGAGCATGATTTTCAAATCTTTTGGCCCATAATTCCCTGTGATGGAGGAGTAGCCTAATGGTAAAAGCAGTGGGCTGAGAACCAGGTTTCAATCCCATTGCCGCTCTTTGTGATATTGGGCAAGTCACTTAACCCTCCATTGCCTCAGGTACGAGTTTAGACTATAAACCCTCAGGGATCAGAAAATACCTAATGTAACTCTGAGCTACTACTGAAAGACATGAGCTATAGCCAAAATCTCTTCTCTTCCTGTTGTGTAAAGATGTTAATGGCCTTAATGAAATCTAAAGAGACAGTGTCCTTGCTGTGTCGTAATCTAATTCCCTGAGCACTAGTCTAAATATTTAGTCAGATTTGTTATACGTGACAGCACCCACACCGTTATTGGGGCTAGGGCTATATTAGATCCCACAGTTTTCTGAATTCTAGGTCATCCACAATCTCTTTCAGTAGTGATTGAATAAATTTGTTCGTTACAGAGCTCAGGCTTGTCAGTATGTAATTCCTATCTGAGGACTTTGTGATAATGCTGCAGCCTGAATCTCTGTGTCCTGCATCAGCTGCCATTGGGACTAAGAATCAAATAAAATAAAAAAATATTTCTACCAAATGTGATTTTATAATTTTATTCCTAAAGCTGCTTCTGAAAGAATGCAGGATTCATTAGGTAGTTAATGGGATCTCTGATCTCCAGGAATTACCCGTCTAGCAGTGCTTAATGTGTAGGAGAAATTGTTAGGTTTCGGTCTAATGAAAATTTGTTGCAGTGAAAGGATGCAAACAGACACTGTTTTTTAGTTTATTGGTGAAATGGTCAGAAGATGTGATCTGTTACATTACTTCGTGAAAAGAGTTGTTTCCTTTTCTAGTTATGCAAGCTGTTTCCTGTTTGGGACTTCGTGCCAATATGTATTGCTTCATCCCAAAAATATACTCAATTTCTATGTGGTGGTATGTCTGCGGCCTGTTGCTGGAATTAAATACAGTTGCATCTGAGAGACCTGTGCTTAGCTGGAGCAATTCTGCTGGCATAATATAAAAAGGGCTTATTTTTTTGGGTGGGGGAGGACAGAAGGGAAGGTACGAAGGGTTTTTACCAGGAGTTGGCACTGATTCAACGGCACACATTGCATTTTTTTTTCCATACTGAATTGCACCAAAGGTCCCATCGAGTCTAGTGCCCTGTCTAAAAATAGCCAATCCATGTCACAAGTACCCAGGAGAATCTGGCAACATTTTTCAAATGGTGCAGCAGAAAGGAAGATTGCTTTTGCAGGCTAGGTAATTCAATGGAGATTTATAGAGTGCCAGGATTTAGGGCTGGATTAGTTGCCATCCATAATGGAATCCAGAAGCAAAAGGTTACAGCTAACAATAATTCTAAAACCTGTAGCAAAAGTGTAAGTCTTCAATATTGTGTAGAAATCAGGAAGATTAAATGCAAAGGAAAATATGAAAAAAAAACCTGACATGCAAAAATTACATGCAGCTAAAAAAAAAATGAAGTACGCTATTTTTTCCTATTAGTATGTTCCAACTCAGTTGGAACCAGTGCAGTGATACTGATACCTTGAATCTTCATTCACACAGGACCAGCCTGTGCATTGTGCGAGAATGTTGTTAGCATAGGGTCCCGTGTTATTCTCACATGGTGGTCTTTGCAATGCTGGCTTCAGAGGAAGCCGGGGAGGCCTGCTCGAGACCCTGGCTCACCTCTATACAGCCGCCAGCATAAAGAGCGCATTTTCCCTCACAGTGGCAGCTATGTTCTTGTGAAGCTCGCAAGTGCTGGAAAATGCCTTTTAACCTTTCCCGGCATTCAACGTGCTTCACGAAATGAGCTGATTGGTGGGGCTAGGACTGGAAATTTGCTGATGGGGACTAGGGTTGGAAATGGGCTGAAGGGAGAGAGCTTGGCCTGTAAATGGGCTGATGGGTGGCTGGAATAGTACTGGAAATGGCTGGCAGGGGCACTTGAACTGGAAATGGGCTGATGGGTGGCTAGGATTGCAAATGGGCCAGTGGGGAAACCTTGGACAGGAAAAGGGCTGATGGGGGACTGGGATAGGACTGGAAATGGCTGATGGAGGCTAGGATTTGTAAATGGGTGATGGGGGGAGCTTGGACTGGAAATGGGCTGATGGGGAGCTAGGTTTTGAAATGGTCTTTTGGGGGTGAGCCTGGACTAGAAATGATCTAATGAGGGGCTGGAATAGGACTGGAAATGGCTGATGGAGGGACTAGGACTGGAAATGAGCTAATGCGGGGAAATGGTAGAATGAGACTACAAGGGAGTGGATGCTGGGTGGGGCTGGAACTAGAAGGGAGTTGATCTTTGGGGAGGACTAGAAGGGGATGTGCTGGGGGAATGAGGATGGATAGGGGAAATATTTTGTGTGGGAAGGAAGAAAAATCTGATTGAAACATAGAAACATGATGACAGAAAAAGACCACATGGCCTATCTAGTCTGTCCTTCTATATCAACAACTACAACAGTCCCCTTGGTCGAATATTGGGAGAGCAAGTGGGGAATGAGGATGAAAGGGTGAAATTTGAGTGGATGAAAAGTAATGAGGAAAGAGCAAAAGAGGAAAGATCAGTATGTTAAAGCAGATGTAGAGAGAGAATGGAAAAAATCTAGAAGAAAGGACAAATGGACAGCAGACAGTGGAGAGTTAGCAGAACTGAAGAAGATACCAGAAGAAAATGACTGGAGCAATTGCAATTGAAAAATAAAATGCCCAAACAAAAGGTAGAAAAATACTTTATTTTTAATTTATTAACTGGAATATGTTAGCTCTGGGAAATGTGTATCTCCAGGAACAAGCAGGAATGTAGTCTTCACATATGGGTATCATAGGTACCGATGGGAGCCTGTGCAGGAACGCTCCCCAGGGTCCAATTGGAAAGCTTTTGGGAGCATCCCACAGTGCCTGCGTGCTGCCTTCCCACCTTTCCCAACTGTCCCTCTCCAGTTCTTTGTTTTCCACGGAGCCGACAGGTCGCACACCCTGTCACCGCAGAAAATATTTCCTTTTATTCTTCTTTTTTGTGGTCACGTCTGCCTTCTTCTCATCCATCCAACTCATCGAAAGTTCCTTCGCTTTCTATTTCAAGGGAAGCACTACCAATACAGGGTTCTTCCTTTTGGCCTGGCCTTGGCACCAAGGGTGTTCACAAAATGCATGGCTGTGGTGGCAGCATTTCTTCGCACCCTGGGAATATTCGTCTTCCCTTACTTAGACTGGCTCATTTGAGCACCTTCAGAGCCAGAGGCCAGGATTTCTCTCTCTCACACAATGCGCATCCTTCAGTATTTGGGACTTGTCATAAACTTCCCAAAATCCAACTTTCCTCCCACTCAATCTCTAGAGTTTAAAGGAGCTCTACTGGATACCAGACAGATAAGGGCCTATCTTCCACAGCCCCGCTGCCTTTGCATTGTGCAGTTAGCTTCCCAAGCAGTGCTAAAGCCTCACTGTTAATGTGGGTCTTTTCCTTTCCCAGCACTTTTATATCACTTACCCTTGGGACGTCCGTTAATCCTCTGGGCCAAAGAATCACCTTACCTTCTCTGTCTGGAATTCCAGGGGAACAAACACACACACTCGCACTTAAGTAGTATGTAAGTTTATTCCACAGGTTAGAGGGGCTGTCTGTCTTTTATACATTAACAGAAACATATACATACGTCATCAACTTATCCCCTGAGGCCCACCATAGCTTATCAGTAACTTCTCAGATGTTAGTCGTCTGTGTAGAACAATCAAGTCTTAGCACAGCACATTCCTTTCCATATATAGATATATACAGGATTCCTATTCCCCTCTGCAGGCCTCTGAGTCCTCCTGTACATACACTTTAAACATTATTTTATTTTCCCCTTTTACTCACCTCACTGCTCGGGAAATGTTACAGTTGCTAGGCCACATGGCATCCACCGTGCATGTGGTTCCTTCTGCTCGCCTCCATATGAGGGCAGCCCAGTGGACTTTATCCACTCAATGGACTCAGGCATCAGGTTGCCTGTCAGACAAAATAACAAACTCAGATCGTCTTATTTTGTCCCTCCAATAGTGGCAATCTTTCCAACAACCCCCACCCCAAGCCACACTGACAACAGATGCCTCACAGGTGGGTTGGGGAGCCCATCTGTAAGGCCTCTCTACCCAGGGTACCTGGACTCCACAAGAGACCTATCTACACATCAATCTCCTGGAACTCAGAGCAATCTTCCTTGCTCTTCGAGTCAAGGGCTTTCCCGCCACAACTCCGCTGTGCTCGAATACTTCAACTGGCTTCTCAAGCAGCTATGAAAACTTTCCTGACTGCACGAGAAATGCTTCAGTTGCTGGGGCATATGGCGTTCACTGTTCATGTGGTCCCTATCATCGCCTACACATGTGAGCAGCACAGTGGACCCTAGCCTCTCAGTTGACACAGGCGTCGGGTCACCTGGAGGACTAAATCAGAAATTCTGCACACCTCATTTTGTCCCTACAGTGGTGGCAGTCCACTAGAAAACCTTCTCATAGGGTCACCTTTTCAACAGCCACTGCTCTAAGCTATCTTGACGATGGATGCATCCAAGTCAGGTTGGGGAGCTCATTTGGACAATCTCTGCACTCAAGATCTCTGGACCAAACAGGAGGCTTGTCTTCACATACATCTACTGGAACTTGGAGCCATTTTCTATGCTTTCTGAGTATTTCAGAACCACCTGAGCTACAAGACAGATCTTGTCCAGACGAACAATCAGGTAGCCATGTTCTATGTACACAAGCAGGGTGGAACAGGCTCTTGGGCATTGTGCAACGAAGCTCTATGCCTCTGGTCCTTCGTAAGAGGCCTTCAGATTCACCTACTAGCGGTGTATCTTCCAGGCACACAGAATCTTCTGGCAGACAAACTCAGTTGAGTATTGCTGCCACATGAGTGGTCTCTTCATCCACAGCAAATTGCTTGAATCTTTTGGATCTGGAGAACTCCAGATATAGACCTATTTACAAGTCCTCAGAATGCCAAACCTCCACGATTCTGTTCCAGAATTCTGGCTCAGAACAGTTAGGCAATGGCTGCTTTCCACCTCCACTAGGGTCAGGATTTCCTATATGCCTACCCACACATTCCCCTCATTCCCAAGACTCTCTTCAAGTTTGAGAGAGACAGGGGCCTTATGATCCTCATAGCCCCACGCTGGCCACGATTGACGTATTCACTGCTTCTACGTCTCTCTCAAGCCAGACCTCTGGAGTTGGGATGTGCTCCAGATCTTCTATCCCAGGAGGACTGGATGCTTTTGCACCCGAATCCTCAGTCTTTACACCTGATGGCATGGCTGCTGAGAGCTTAGAATTCCAGGATATCAACCTCTCTCAACAGCCTTTAAGTGGAGAAGGTTCTCTATCTGGTGTTCAAAAAAGGAACTTAATCCTTTTTGAGTTCCAGTAGAGGTGTTACTAGAGTATCTCCTCCACCTGTCATTCTCTGGTCTTAAGACTAATTCAGTAAGGGTCCATCTTAGTGCCACTGGCTTTCCACAAGCCCTTTGATGGACAACCTGTCTCCTCTCAACTGCTTGTAGCGCGGTTTATGAGAGGCCTACTCTTGACTAAACCTCCCATTAAGCCACCACCCGTGGCATGGGATTTAATTCTTGTCCTTGAGCAGCTTATGAAGCCACCCTTTGAGCCCTTAACCACTATATCTCTAAAGTTTCTTTCTTGGAAGGTAATCTTCCTAATTGCCCTCACTTCTGCAAGACGCATCAGTGAGTTACAAGCTTTAGTGGCTGATCCTCCTTATACAAGGTTCCACCATGATAAAGTAGTCCTTAGGACTCATCCACACTTTATGCCAAAGGTGGTTTCGCCTTTTCATTTAAACCAGGCGGTTTATCTTCCTGTCTTCTTCCCTAGGCCTCACGCCTCTAGTGCAGAAAGGAATCGTCACGCTCTAGATTGTAAAAGAGCTTTAGCTTTTTACCTTCAGAGGACTAGGCAACATAGAAGGGCTTCACAGCTTTTTGTTGCCTTTGATTCCAGTCACCTGGGTTTACCAGCTCCAAGAGAATTCTAAGTGGATTGCAGACTGCATTTCCTTTACCTATGAGAGTAAGGGACTTTCTCTCGAAGGTCATGTCACAACTCACAATGTGAGAGCAATGGCTGCCTCTATGGCCAACCTTCGCTCAGTGTCGATTGCCGACATCTGCAAAGCAGCCACTTTTGGTCCACAGCTTTGCAGCCCATTACTGCTTGGACAAGGACTCCCATCAGAATGCCTCGTTTGACCAGGCTATTCTCCAGCATCTGTTTCAGATTTAGAACAACTCGTACCCCCTGTCCCGGGTTTCGATACCAGAGATCCTTGGGAGGAAGCATGACCCACCTCAACCTGGGATTTGCAGCTTTCTGGGGTCATCTCCCTGGCATCTCTAAGCCTGGGAGTCCCCATATGTGAAGACTATATTCCTGCTTGTTCCTGGAGATAGTGTAGTTACTCACCTGTAACAGGTGATCTCCGGGAACAGCGGGAATTTAGTCTTCACAACCCACCCACCTCCACTAGGAGTTGTATCTCTATCTCTCTCGTTCTTTCCTTCTCTCCTTTTTCTCAGCTACAAACAGGTTACCTCAGGCCAGAAGGTCAGGGGTTCAATTCCCACATGGGGACAAGCAACCTCAGGCCGGAGGGACTGGGGTCTCTAGTCCCATGGCCACTCCTTGTGGCCTTGGGCAAGCCACTTAACCATTGCCTCAGGTACACTTAGATTGTGAGCCCTTCGGGGACAAGAGAATAAAAAGTACCTGTTAGTACACATGTAAACCACACTGATTGATTCTAAAGAGCGCGGTATAAAAAATAAATAAATAAAATAAATAAAAATAAACCCAACTGAAGATGGAGAGTTGGGAAGGCAGCAGCGCAGGCGCAGTGGGATGCTCCCAAAATCTTTCCTATAGGATGCTGGGGAGCGTTCCTGCGTGGGCTCTGTCAGTGCCAACGATACCCATATGTGAAGACTGAAAGCCCTAAATTCAGGGACATCTGGTAACTTTACACACATTCATCTCTCTGTCTCTCTGTCTCTGTCTCAACACTGCCTTCACAGCATCTCCAACATTTGCTGACACAGTTTGCAACAACCTGATCCAAGAATTGAACTGGAGACCTTCACATGAAATTGCATTGACACCGAGCTACTAGGCAGTCCTGTATCAAATACAGTATCTGAGTCTGGGACCTCTACTCTTGGAAGCCCCCGCAGTCATCTATCCCACCTGCTCCCTTCTAATGTTGGTTATTTATTTATGTAGGTAAGTTTCCATAACACCTACTGAAACATTTTTTTTACATCTGAGCACAAGTATAGCAAAACATAACTTAAGCGTAATTTAACTTGGGAAGTAGAACACTAATAGGGTTTGTGCGAGGAGTTAGGAGCTGTTATGCTAAGTAGTAAGAGTCAAGGTGCTTGCAGTATCTCCAGGAACAAGCAGGAATAAGTCCTCACATATGGGTACGTCGGTACCGACGGAGCCCGTGCGGGAAAGCTCCCCAGCTTCTTAGAATAGAAGCTTTTGGGACCTCCCACTGCACATGCGCACTGCCTTCCCGCCTTCCTGAACAGCTCTCCTCAGTTTCTCTTTTTCCGCGGAGCCAGCAGGTCGTGTTCCTGTCACCGCTGAAGAAATTGTTATTTTATTTGTTTCTTTAGACCGCGTACCTGCCTTCCCCATACCGATACCGGTATCGCCGGTCTTTTCTTTCTTTCTTTAAAAAATTATAATTCTTTTTTCTTATTTTTTAGCTTTTTGGTCACTTCAGAGAGGCCTCTCGGCCTACTCAATTTCTCCTCATGGAGAAGCCAGCCCCTGGATTTAAGAAGTGTACCAAATGTAATGCTGTTATTTCAGTCACAGACACCCATGAATGGTGTCTGAAATGTTTGGGGCCTGACCATTCCATACCGGACTGCCCATCTTGCTCCCACATGTCTAAACGTGGGCTGCAGAACCGGGCCAACAAATTCCATGTGCTGTTTGCTTCAGAGAATACAGCATCACAGTCATCCAGGTCTTCTTCTCCGGATGGATCTCAGGTAACCAAACCTTCTGTGGGCAAGTCCTCAAAGAGCAAATCTCCTTCAAAGCATCGAGAGGCTCTTAGCTTAGAACTTGAGGACCCTGCCCCAGCCAAACAACCCCGGCGGGAAGTCCAACTTCCAAAAACGCCAATTCAGGGGTCTCAGGTTGATATCGATGCTACGGCCTCGACAGATCACCTGTTAGCCTGCTCTGGGGTACCGGGTCACTCCGGTACCGACATCCAGGCAGCTATGGCGTCCATGGGCGATACTGTACAGTCCATGCAGCAGGCCGTCATGGCTTTCATTAAAGCTGCAACGCCATCGGTTCCGCTTTCAGCGGTTCCGGGCCCGATACCGGTATCGTCCGCCATGCCGGTATCGAGGCCGTCCACCTCTAAACGCAAGTCGGTACCGTATGGGCTTTCGCTCCATACCGGTTCCATACCCGATACGCCCGATATCGATACCGATCGGTACGCGTATCGTGCGTTAGAGGAAAGCACCGATTCCTCTGAGGATTTTCACTCCTCTGATGATTCTGCTGAGTTTTCACTCAACTTACCTGAGGAGCCCTCTTCTCCTAAAAGGAGAATGTCCCCTCCAGAGGATTTGTCCTTCCAGGACTTTGTTTTAGATATGGCTACAGCCCTTTCTATTACCACATCCTCTGAAAAGGAACCCAGATCCAAAAAACTGGATATTTTGGGATACTCAAAGGCCCCTAAGGAGGCAGTTACCCTGCCTATCCATGAAATCCTTCAAGAACAACTGATGGATTTCTGGGAAAATCCTTTGACTTTGTCTCCTTATTCCCGTAGGTTGGACACCATGTATAGGGTCCCTCCTTCTCCTGGTTTCCAAAGGACTCAATTGCCCCACCACTCTATTGTGGTGAAGTCTGCAATGAAGAAGATTAGGAGTACCAAAAGGCACTCTTCCACCCCTCCAGGACGGGAATGTAAGACTTTGGACTCTTTTGGTAGGAAAATTTTCCAGGCTAGTATGCTTATAGCCAGGATTAATTCCTACAGTCTCTATATGGGCATGTTCCTGGAGGAACTTGCCAAAAAGGTGCGGCATTTTGCCCCCTTTATCCCTGAGGATAAAAAGCAGGGATTCCTTTCCCTAGTGAAACAACTCTTAGAGGTTTCTAAGTTCTCTAATAGGGCAGCATATGATTCCTTTGAGGGAGCCAGTAGGGCTTCGGGCATTGCTATTGCAGCCCGACGTCTTGCTTGGCTCCAGGCCTCTGATCTGGAACCTTGGGTTCTAGATGGCTTACGGAATCTGCCCTGTACAGGTGAGAACTTATTTGGGGAAGAGTGGCAAATCAAAGCCACCCAGATGGATGCTGAAAATGCCACCTTGGAAAGACTTTCAAAGTCCACTTCAATTCCTACTAAGAAAAAGTCTTTTAAAAGGCCTTACTATAAGAAGGCCAGAGTTGCTTCAAATACTGGCCAGCAGTCTTCTCAACCTCGCTATACTGCTAAGCGTCAGCAATCCAAACAAGCACGAGCTAAGCCTGCAGCAGCTACTGTAGCTCAGCAGGCTCCAACCCCTCAGGGGTTTTGACTTGCTCCTAGGGAACTTGCCACTTCTGGTTCTAACACAACCAGAACCTCTCACCATACCCGGAAGGTTGGTTCACTTTGCTCCCAGATGGGAACAAATCACAACAGAACAATGGACCCTCTCTATCATTCGAGAGGGTTACAAACTTCATTTCTCCAGCCTTCCTCCCCATCATATGGTGAGACCATTCAATTCTCCCCATCTCTCCTAACCCTGTTGGGTCAAGAGGTTTCCTCTCTTCTTGCCCAAGGGGCCATAGAAGAGGTTCCTCTTCCTCAACAAGGGTCCGGTTTCTACTCCCCTTATTTTCTCATTCCAAAGAAGACAGGGGGATTCAGACCAATCCTAGATCTGAGAGAATTGAACAAATTTCTCTTCAAGGAGAAATTCAAAATGCTGTCTCTCGGCATTCTCCTTCCTTACCTCCAGGGTCAGGACTGGCTTTGTTCTCTAGACCTACAGGATGCGTATACACATATACTCATCCATCCATCCCACAGAAAGTATCTTCGCTTTCTGTTTCAGGGAAAACATTTCCAATACAGAGTACTCCCCTTCGGTCTAGCCTCTGCTCCAAGAGTATTCACAAAATGCATGGCAGTCGTAGCCGCATTTCTAAGAGGCATGGGAATCTTTGTCTTCCCATATCTGGACGACTGGCTCATCCGAGCTCCAACTCAGTCACAGGCCCAGATTTCCCTGGACCACACAAGGAGCCTTTTGCAGTATCTGGGACTGGTAGTAAACCTTCCCAAGTCCCAACTCATCCCTACTCAATCTCTAGAATTCATAGGGGCCCAGTTGGACACCATCACTGCAAGGGCCTACCTTCCACATGTTCGAGGCCAGCGCCTCCTGAGTTTGGCCTCCCAAGCTCAGTCCAGCACTCACTTGACAGCCAGGGAAATGCTACGCCTACTGGGTCATATGGCCTCCACAGTGCATGTGGTGCCCTATGCTCGTCTTCATATGAGAGCAGCTCAATGGACCCTGGCCACTCAGTGGACTCAGGCGTCAGGAGCGCTCTCAGACCAAATACAAACCTCCGATCGTCTGTTTTGGTCCCTCCACTGGTGGACTTCCACCAAGAATCTGTTGTTGGGGGCTCCATTTCAACCATTGCTACCCCAAGCAACCCTCACAACAGATGCCTCCCAAACAGGGTGGGGAGCCCATCTGCAAACTCTCTCCACTCAGGGCACTTGGTCTCTACAAGAGACCACCCTTCATATCAATCTTCTGGAACTGCGAGCAATTTACCTTGCCCTCAAGGTCTTCCACTCCCTCCTAGCCAACCTCACTGTCCTAGTTCAGACGGACAATCAGGTGGCCATGTTTTACATAAACAAACAAGGAGGGACGGGCTCTCTGTCGCTTTGCAACGAAGCTCTAAGACTATGGGCCTTCGCCAGAGAGCATCAGATTCACCTGCTAGCAGTGTATCTCCCAGGAGTTCAAAACTCTCGGGCAGACAGGCTCAGTCGAGTTCTGCTGCCACACGAATGGTCCCTACATTTGGACCAAATACACCGAATCTTTCAGGAATGGGGGACCCCGGACATAGACCTCTTTGCAAGTCCGTGGAATGCCAAACTTCCCCGGTTCTGTTCCAGAACTCCGTGTCAGGGAGCTCAGGCTACGGACGCCTTTCTCCTGAATTGGAATCAGGCATTCCTATATGCCTTTCCACCCATTCCTTTGATTCCCAAGACTCTGTTCAAACTCCAGAGGGATCATGGAATTATGATCCTCATAGCTCCACGCTGGCCACGCCAAGTGTGGTTCCCTCTACTTCTACAGCTCTCCCAGGGATCCTACCTGGATCTGGGAGCTGCGCCAGACCTCCTGTCTCAGGAGGAGGGGACTTTGTGGCACCCAAACCCCAAATCCCTTCACCTCAGTGCTTGGTTACTGAAGGCTTAAGCCTTCAAGACTTTCATCTTTCCCAACCAGTGAAAGATATCCTTTCTGCCTCTAGGAAACCCTCTACCAGGCGTTCCTATGCTTTCAAATGGAAACGTTTTTCCATTTGGTGTGCTCAGCAGGGTCTTGACCCTCTGGCACTTCCTTTGAATTCTCTTCTTGATTATCTCCTGCATCTATCCAATGCAGGCCTCAAGACGAATTCGGTAAGAGTCCATTTAAGTGCTATTGCAGCATCCTTGAAACATAAATGGACAACCTATCTCCTCTCATCCTCTTGTTGCAAGATTCATGAGAGGCCTGACTCTCACTAAACCTCCCATCAGACCACCCCCGGTCGCATGGGATTTGAATCTAGTGCTCGGTCAACTTATGAAGCCACCTTTTGAGCCAATGTTTTCCACCTCCTTGAAATTTCTTTCCTGGAAGGTCATCTTCCTCATTGCAGTCACTTCGGCTCGCCGCATCAGTGAGCTGCAGGCTTTAGTGGCTAATCCACCTTACACAAGATTTCATCATGATAAGGTGGTCCTTAGGACGAATCCCCACTTTATGCCTAAAGTGGTCTCGCCTTTTCATCTTAATCAAGAGGTATATCTACCTGTCTTTTTTCCAGCTCCTCATGCATCCAATGCAGAGAGGAACCTTCATACTCTGGATTGTAAAAGAGCTCTCGCTTTTTACCTTAATAGGACTCAGCCACATCGAAAGTCTTCTCAACTTTTTGTGGCCTTTGATCCTTCCCATTTGGGACTTCCAGTCTCCAAGCGTACACTTTCCAATTGGATTGCTCAGTGTATTTCTTTTGCTTACCAGAGCAAAAACATTTCTCTGGAAGGCCATGTCACTGCTCACAATGTGAGGGCCATGGCAACTTCTATGGCTCATCTGCACTCTGTTTCCATAGATCAGATCTGTCGAGCCGCTACCTGGGCCTCGGTTCATACCTTCACAGCCCATTACTGTTTGGACAAGGACTCCCGCCGGGATGCCTTGTTTGGCCAGGCTGTCCTCAAGCACCTGTTCCATTCCTAAACAACTCCTGCCCACCTTCCCAGAATGGATGCCTGAGATCCATACGAAGATGGCGAACCTTTACAGGGGATCCCATGCATCTAAGCTAGGGAGTCCCCATATGTGAGGACTTATTCCTGCTTGTTCCTGGAGATAGCACAGTTACTTACCTGTAACAGGTGATCTCTGGGAACAGCAGGAATTAGTCCTCACAACCCACCCACCTCCCCTAGGAGTTGTATCTTTTATCTATCTATCTTCCTGTCCTCTCTCTGTTGACTCAGCTATAAACTCGAAACTGAGGAGAGCTGTTCAGGAAGGCGGGAAGGCAGTGCGCATGTGCAGTGGGAGGTCCCAAAAGCTTCTATTCTAAGAAGCTGGGGAGCTTTCCCGCACGGGCTCCGTCGGTACCGACGTACCCATATGTGAGGACTAATTCCTGCTGTTCCCAGAGATCACCTGTTACAGGTAAGTAACTGTGCTTTATAGTAGTGCTAGAACATAACTCTAACTTGGTTCTAACTCAGGGTGTAGATTAATAAGCAGAATATGGGTGAGTGGGTTGACTAGTCAGGAGGTATTGTGCTGAGTAGTGTTGGAGTCTTAAGGTAACTTGTGGTCTGGTAGTGTAGTTAGTCTTCACAATCAAAATGCTCATGGAAAAAATGAGTTTTTAGCTTTTTCCTGAAATCTGCTAAGTCTGATATCGCGCATGTGTTTTCTGGCAGTGCATTCCACATGATTGGAGCATAAAGCAAAAAGGTTCTGTTGGATGTGGTTTTGCTACTCTTCAAGTTTATGCTAAGTATTATGAGTGTGTTGTGGAGGTTTGCTCTTAAGAACATAAGAAATGCAATACTAGGTCAGACCAAGGTCCTTCAAGCCCAGTGTCCTGTTTCTAACAGTGGCCAATCCAGGTAACAAGTACCTGGCAGGTTCCCAAAAAGACACACAGGTTCCACATTGCTTGTCCTGGGGCAAGCAGTGGATTTCCCGGGTCCTCTTTAATAATGGTTTATGGACCTTTCTTCCAGGGACTTGTCCAAACCTTTTTTTTAAACCCAGCTACACTAACAGCTTTTACTACATCCTCCTGTAATAAATTATTCTAGACCTGCTCTTGGGTGTTTTATACTAATGATTGGAGGTAAACCGATTAGAGGCCTTGGGATACTTTGAATGTTCTCAGTTTGACTATATTTTGCTCTTAGGCAGCTAGTATATCTTTGGATATTGGAGTTATATGGTTGGCTCAAGCAACATTGCAGAGGATGTGGGCAGCAGTGTTTTGAGGCAAGTGCAGAGGATGTAGTTTGTATTTCAGTAGGCCTTGTAAGAGGATGTTTCAGGATTGAGGTGTAGGAGGACCGGAGATTGAAAAAACAGATGGAAGTCTTGGAAGTCTAGTAATACTCGCAGGTGCTGCTCTGTTTTTATTTTATGGTATATGATCTTTGTGATGTTACTAGTATGCAGCTGTAAGATTAGACATTGGTCTATGGTTACTCCCAAGCAGGGCCGGCCTGTCCATTGTGTGGGAATGTTGTTTGCACAGGGCCCCGCACATGCTGTTTGGCCCTCGACTGTTTGCAGGGCCAGCTTCAGAGGGAGCCAGAGAGGTCTGAGGCCTTGGCTCACCTCTGCACAACCGCCAGAGTGAAGAGCAATGTTGTCCTTCACTTGGGCAGCTGTATTCTCATGCAGCCTACTGGCACGCTAGAGGTTAAAGGGCATTCTGTAGGAACAAGCAGGAAGTCAGTCCTCACATATGGATGATGTCAGGCTGATGGAGCCCTTGTGGAAGCATCTCCCCAGCTTACAAAGAAAGCCTTTGGAAGATGTAACCATGCATGTGTGGTCCCCTTCCCACCCAAGGGGGCTATCTTGCCTCAATCTTCTTTTTTTTCCTGCGGAGCCCACCAGACATCTGTCTGTTTCCCCCAGAAAAAGTATCAGGTTTTTTGTTTTTTTTTTTTACTCTTCTTCTCTGGTCTTGCACTGGTATCTTTCCACCCCTGAGCATGCTACCTCGGCATAGTGTCTCTGGTCCGTTTAAATGGGTTTTTTTTCTTTTTTCCTCTGTGCATTTTGTACCTTTTTTTTACCTCTGGCAGAACCTCGGGTTTTCAACCTAGCTTGGGCCCCTTTTTCCACCCATGGCCTCCATTGACTTCAGGGAAGCATAATCAATGCTCAAGGGTCATGTCCCTTCCTGTCATGCATGACTGCTGCCTCCATTGCCTTGGACCAGATCACAATCTGGTGGACTGTGGCCTGTTGAAGGAAATGTCATCCAAGGCCCTCATGAGCTATCAGCAGCAGCACGACGAGTTCTTCCTGGAGTCTCCAGTGACTCTCCACTCCAAGGCACCCTCTGAGGCCTCAGACTCTCGTGGTGACTCTGCAGGTTCCGAGCGAGGCTGTGGGACATCCGAGCACAGTTTCCCGGTCAGGGAACACAAGAAGAAAAAGAAACCCTTGAGGGCCATGTCCATGGACAGATCTCAGAAGGCAAGTAAGTCCCAAGCCAGATCCTGCAGTCCACGCTGCTCATCCAAGGGCATGGAGCAGGAGTGGCCTACCAAAGTAGCCTCAAAAGAATCCTCTGGTGATTGTCCTCAGACCCCCAAAGCCTTCCTCGTCAAGGACTCCCTTCAGGGGAACCAGTGCCGGGCCAGAGTCCCTTGGTGCCCACTTCGATGGCTGCGGAGCCTTCTGGACTGGAGACCAGAATCGCATCCTTGGAGTGCAGCTTGTCTGCCTTCATAGCTCAGCAGTGGGCCCTAGTGCCCAGCTCTGATGGGTCATCTGCCCAGACCACCGGGCCCTCAACATTGAGTACATCCCCGGACATTGAGCCGATCTTCGAGAGCATGCTGTTGAGTCCATCCTCGACAGCAATCTCAATCCCAGTCCCATTCCACAGGACCAAAGTCCTCCCCAGCAAGTCCCCAAGGCTTTGGCTGCGGAGCCTCTGAGGGACTCTGACTGGGCTCAGGGTCAGATCATCTGGCCTGGCCCTCCCTCGACAACTCCAACAATTACTCCGACTGTGAGACAGAGGATGAGGAGTCCCTGGACATACCCTCAGACCCATCCCTCTCAGAGACTCAATGCCAATCCACACCCGAGGACATGGCATTCCTCGACTTCATACGACACATGTCAAAGGCATTGATATTTGCCACTGAGTTGGAGGAGGACCTTGCACAGTGGAGCTCAAGATCCTCCAGTTGAGGCTCCACCAAAGGAAGCACTGACAGTGCCCATCCCATCCATCCTGGAATGGTGGCTTTTCCGCGTGTGGGAAACATCGGCATCTGTGCCCATTCATGAGCTGATAGCTCGACTCGACGTATCAAGTCTGCCGGAGCCCGGGCTTCCAGAAAAAACAGCTGCCACATAATTCCATGTTGGTGGAGTTGGCCATGCATCTGCTCAAGAACCAGAAGATGCACTCCTAGGTGCCCCAGGGTAGGAAGTGCTACCAGGGCTCGATGCTTATCGGCCGGATCCAGGCATAGCAGCTGTACATGGGCATGTACCTCCAGGGACCTGGTGAAGGAACTTGCTGGGTTCTCAGCTGGTCTTTCCAATGAGCCTCTACAGTGGTTCCAGAACCTGGCCAAAGCTGTCAGTAAGTGCTCCAAGTTTGATTTGAGCAGTCTATGATGACTTTGAGTCGGTGGCTAGAGTAGCCATGACTGGCATCTATGCTCGACACCAGGGTTGGCTACAGTCTTCTGACCTGGAGCAATGGGTTCAAGACAAATTGGTTGCTATCCCCTGCCAGGGAGAGAATCTCTTTGGCAAACCCATGACCGTTAAGGCTGCCGAGTTAGAGACCAAGTTCATGAAGATGACCAGGCTCTCCAAGAAGACTGCTGTACTCCCCTGATGGAAGGTCTCGAGTAAAAAGCCCCTTGACTCAAGGAAGGTTGCTGCTTACAGAAACTACCTGCAGTATCGGGCCTCTCCAGCAGGGACAGCGGGCCAAGGGACACAGGCATGGCTCTCGTAAGCAGAAGACTCCCAAGTTTCAGGTACAAGCTCCGGCCCAGCCTGGTGGGCGTTTTTTGACTCCTTGGGCATAGCCTGTCCACCTCCAGGAGGTCAGCAGCCCACAGGGGGATTTCTGATCCACCTTGCCCATTGGTGGTCAGCCGTTACCACAGACACTTGGACACTCCAAGTGGTCAAGGAGGGTTACCTCCTCCACCTGACAGACGCCTCCTCCTTTCTTCCCAGGAGAGCCCCCCAGGACTCCCTTTCACTGGGATCTATTTCTGCCAGAACTCACAGGTCTCCTCGAGGACAGGGCAGTGGAACTGATGCCCTAGCATCTCTGGGGCAAAGACTTCTACCCCCAGGTACTTCCTCATGCCAAAAAGAACAGGGGGCCTAAGGCCCATCCTAGACCTGTGGAACCTGAACAGGTTCCTGGTGAGGGAAAAGTTCAAGATGCTCTCCCTTGGAAATTACTGCCTTACCTCCAGCAGGGGGGACTGGCTATACTCCTTGGATCTGAAAGATGCCTGTATGCACATCCTCATTCATCCCAGCCATAGGCAGTATCTCAGATTTATGGTGGAGGGTGGCTACTATCGGTACAGGGTACTACCCTTCAGCCTGACCTCTGCCCCCAGATTCTTCACCAAATGCCTGGCGATAGTCGCAGCCTACCTCCGTCTCCAGGGGGCCTTCGTCTTTCTCTACCTGGACAACTGGCTCATAAATGGAGACATGGCTGCTGAAGTGCAGCAGGCTACAGTATGCACCATTTATGTCCTGCAACATCTGGGGTTTCATGATAAACCGCCCCAAGTCTCACCTCCTCCCGACAGTGCCTTGAGTTCATCAGGGCAAGGCTGGACACAATTCAGGCAAGAGCCTTTCTCCCCCTGGTCAAGGTGACCATCTTGGGGCACTGCCCATAGACATTCAGCTCATCCCTCTGTCCACTCGCCTCCTGCTGTGCCTACTCATCTCCTGGTTGGAGGGCCTTCTGGTATGCCTTCCTGTCCATATCATTGATTGCCAAGACCCTCTTCAGGGCTCTTCACGATAGGGTGTTGCTGATCCTGTTGGCCCAAGGAACCGTGGTTCCCTGTTCTTTTCCGCTTGGCGGTGGAAGCCCCTGTTCCCCTGGGGAGTGCCCCCCAGGGTTATTGTCTCAGGAGGAGGGCTCCTTCCTGCACACTAATCTGGGTTCCCTGACTGACAGCTTGGCTGCTGAGAGGGTAGCCTTGGCCCCCTTCAGCCTCTCAGGGAAAGCAGAGGCCTCCCATAAGACCTCCACCAGACGAGCCTACGCCTTCAAGTGGTGCATGTTTTCAGTGTGGTATGCGGAGCGATGGGCGAACTTGTTCTGCTCTGTGCAGCTGAGGCTGTAATACCCTCTTCATTTTATCAAAATCTGGGCTCAAATCCAATTCTGTCAGGGTACACCTGAGTGTCTGCGACACACCACCACCCTATCGAGGGAAAGTCCCAATTGGTGCAGCCTCTTGTCACCCGCTTCCTGTGAGGTCTCCTGTTGTCTAAGCACCCCATCCGCCCCCCAGCGGCAGAGTGGGACCTCAATGTGTTGCTAGTGTGGCTCACTGGGCTGCCATTTGAGCCCCTCGCTACCTGCCTTTTGAGGTATCTTTCATGGAAAGTCATCTTTCTGGTGCACTCGCATCTAGTCATAGGGTCAGCGAGCTCTAAGCCTTGGTGGCAGAGCCGCTGTACATCAGGTTCTGAAAAACAGGGCCATGCTCCTCATGCACCCCAAATTCCTCCTGAAGGTTGTGTCCCCATTCCACCTCAATCAGGAGGCCTCACACCAGCAGGGTCTAGATTGTAAGAAGGCCCTGTCCTTCTACCTTCAGCATACTCAGGGCCACCACAAAGCTTCATAGCTTCATTTCCTATGACCCGAATCAGCTGGGGTAGCCAGTGAACTGCATTGCCCTCACCTATGAACAGACTGTGCTCATGCTGGTGCGCCGGGTCACAGTGCCCAACATCGGGACTATGGCGGTCTCCGTGGCAAGCCTGTATCACTGATCAACAAATTTTTACAAAAGTCATGTTACTGAAATAATAATAGTCATTTCTTATCAATTTTTATATGCTGAACACGAATATGACAGTGAAATTGCAAAGTTGGCTCTATTTATTTTTTGTAATCTACAAGAATTTAATGTTTACATCACGAAATGCATGTCAATAGTAAATATAATAGGCCTTCGGTTAATACCTGTAAAAAACCAAGTCATAGATTTTTTTTGCCTGTCTCTTGTACAGCTGTTCGGGAGCTTCTCTGGGGAGTGTTCAGCAGTAGTCAGCCAGCATTGTAGTGGACCATTTTCCCTGGTATCTTTATTCCATCGTTGCGATATCCTGGTGAAAACGTTCGCCCTGTTCATCACTAACCATACCACAGTTGTTAGGAAAGAAATCGAGATGGGAATCAAGGAAATGGATCTTTAGAGACATATTTGCAGCCGAGTTTCTGATACTGCATCGGCATGTCTTCTACTAGTTCCTTGTAGTTTTCTGCCCTGACATTCCCGAGAAAGTTTGACACTAGGCGAAAAGCATTCCATGCTTGTTTCGCATCACCCTGCAGCAAGTTGTTGAACCGGTCATCTTTGAAGAGCTCTCGAATCTGAGGACCCACAAAAACTCCCTCTTTAATCTTTGCTTCGCTAAGTCAAGGGAATTTTTCATGCAGGTATCGGAAAGCTGGCGAAGTGCGGTCCATGGCTTTCACAAAGTTTTTCATCAAACCTAGTTTGTTGTGAAGGGGTAGTAGCAGGATTTTGAGAGCCTCAACGAGAGCTGGGTGCTGGATATTCTTCTCTCCAACTGTTACATTTTGTCTGCAATTCCATTCCTTCCGCAAGTAGTGCCAATCCCTTGCTCGGCTATCCCACTCATATAAGAAACACATGTATTTTATATATCCCTGCTGCAGTCCCATTAAAAGGGCAACTACCTTCAAGTCACCACAGAGGTGCCAGCTGTACTTGTTATAGTTAACTTAAAGCATCTGCTGACTTCCATTATCGTATGTCTTTCATGTGGACGGCATGCGCTACTGGAATAGATGGAAGACGGCTTCCATTCTTCAAAAGCACAGCCTTCAGACTCAGTTTCGAAGAGTCTATAAATAGTCTCCAGTCTTGTGGGTCATGAGTGATTTTTAAAGCATTCATGAGGCTTTCAATATTGGAACGGAATACCTGATTACTTTCCTTTCCGACTGCGTATAGTACACTGCTGATGTCAGATGGCTTCAGCAGCTGTCTGGCAGTAGTATTGCATTGTATCAGAAAATGATGCAATCAACTATGGATGATGTGTGCATGCTGGTATTCCTTATCGTCACTCCAGTCCAGTCCCTTTACTTCTGGGTTGCGTAACCCTTCCAGCAGCTTGGAGGCTGAGCCCAACCTTTTTGGAGGTGGGGCGGTACAAATATCACTGCGACCACCCACCAACTCCAGTAATCTCAGCCTCCAAGCAGCTGGAGGGTTCCGTAAGCCTAGAGCTTACTGGAGTCCTACTTTGTATTTTATTTCATTTATTTTATTGCATTTGTTTCATTCTTTTATTTCCTGCAGTTCTGTGCTGTTTTTTTATACTTAGTTTTAATTAAAAGGGCTCTGGCTCTTTAATTCCTCCGGCTCTCTCCCTCCCCCCCCCTTCCCGGATCGGATCGGGCATCGGAGGAGAGCCGCGGCTGGTAGCATCGAGGAGGATTCCCTTTACCTTCTCTGCTACTGAGACACGCTGATCGCCCCTGCCTCGCGCCGAAGCCTCTCTGCAGGCTGAGCGCTTGAGGCAGCATCGCTAGCCTGCCGAGACCGCCAGCCCCGTCCGGAAACAGAAGGACGCGGCGGCGTTAATCCGGTCTCTTCGGGGACCGCGGGGGACCGTTGAGGCAGCGATCCACAGAGAAAGCGACAGTGTTTTTCGGCTCCGGTGGGCAGGAGAGGAGTCGGGCCACGACCGGAGGAGAGTCTCGGAGCTCCCCGTTTGGCTCCACGTGGTGAGGCCTACCACGTGTAGAGCCAACGGGTGCACAGCTCTGAATCGGCCCGGAACATCAGCACAGCTCTAAAAAAAAACGCAAGTACTCCTTGAGAGGAATATAATTGCAGTTTTATTTTAACTTTATTTTATGTTAACTTTATTTTAACTTTAATTTATTTTTAACCTTAACTTTACATTTGATTTCGAGTTAATTTATCTCAGTGGTTATTTATCACATTGGCCCTCCCTTTATCTCAAGGTTTTTCTTCTTTGTTTCACTCTTGGGGGAAACCTCGGGCCTGTGGGCCAGGGAGGGAACTATCTTCAGTTTAGAGGAGAGCCCCTACCAGCCGGGACTGGAGGCCTGGCACTAGAAGTTCCTTGGCTCCAGGTCATGTCAACCAAGTCCCGCTGCCTTTCCTGTGGAATACGCAGGGGTACCTCCGCAGAGACAGGTATCTGCAGGAGCTGTACTGCCTTAGCAGCCTCAGCAGAGCAAGACCTTAATTTAACCATGGCCCACCCCTCTCAGGGATCAGACGAACTCCCAGCAGGGGAGGGGGGATCGCAAGCCCCTCCCTCTACGTCCTCGGACTTGCCTACCCCTTCCCTATCCCTCTCCCCTCTCCTGACGGGGGAAGAGGGGGCAGAGGATTTCTTCTCCCCGGATTTCATCCTCTTACTACACAAGGCATATTGCCTACGTAAGCAGAATTCAGGGGCAGGAGGTGCGGCACCTCCGGCAGCGGAGGTCAAGCCAGCCAGGCCCTCGAGGGCGGCCAATCCAGATTCCAACATCCCTCCTAAGCGCCCTCGGATGAGTGAAGAGGAGACCCTCTCCCAGGGATCCCCGGAGGAGACGCCCTCGGACAAGGACTTTGGCGAGGAGGAAGAGGAGCTAGAAGAAGGGGAGATACCAGAAGAAGACCAAGCTAGGATAATTAGAGTATTTCGTCGGGAGGAGCTCCCGGCACTGATTAATGAGTCCATGAAGGCCCTAAATATGACCTCCGATACGCCCGCAGAGGAGGAAGCGTTGGAGGATCCATTGATTCAAGCCGTTAGAAGATCCCAGAAGGTTTTTCCTGTACATAGGGTGGTGCGACAGATGATCCATTAAGAATGGGACCAACCTGAGTCCAAGTCTAAGGGGGGTCAGATCCATGCTCCGTCTCTACCCTCTACCAGAGGCAGACAAAGAGCTGATAAAGTCCCCCAGGGTGGATGCGGCAGTGTCAGCAGTCACCAAGAAGACCACTATCCCAGTGGAGGGCAGTGCAACCCTAAGGGATCCCCAAGACAGAAAGTTGGATACCCTTCTGAAGCAAGCCTTTGACGTAAGCGCCCTCGCTTTGCAAGCCTCGGTCTCCGGAGCCTGGGTGGCTAGGGCCTGTTTAAGGTGGTCACAGCAGTTAGACAGACGAGAGCACCACAGAGGAGACCCGGTCCAACGCAAACAGGCTGGAATCGGGAACGGCGTACCTGGCGGATAGCCAGTATGAGCTCATCAGAAGCCTGGCAAAGAACATGGCATCGGTGGTGGCGGCCAGGCGATACCTGTGGTTACGCAATTGGGCAGCGGATACCTCCTCGAAGGCTCGCCTGAGTCGACTCCCCTTCAAGGGCAGACTGCTGTTCGGCGAGGATTTGGAGAAGCTGGTAAAGGACCTTGGCGAGTCCAAGGGAGGCAGGCTCCCGGAAGATAGACCGAAACAGAACCGCTCCTTCCTCCCGGCACGTGCCCAGTCCAGGGACTCCCGGAGGTTTCGCCCCTCCAGATCTAGTTCCTTTTCCAGGGGCCGGTTCTCCCCCAGGGGCCAGAGCTTTCGAGGGTTTCGGGGAGCAGGTCGCGGATTCGGGGCGACCTCCTCCTTCTCCTCCTCCTCCTCCTCGTCTCTTAGAAAACAACAATGAAGCCGCGGGGGTCCAGGGGGACGAGCTGCCCATAGGAGGACGTTTAAGTCAGTTTCTTCGCGCCTGGTCCCGGGTCACGTCGGATCAATGGGTGCTAGAGGTGATCAGAGAGGGCTACGCTCTCGAATTCTCGAAACGCATTCCCCCAGCCTTTGTTCTGTCCCCCTGCTGTACCCCTGCAAAGAAGTCCGCGGTGGAGTCAACTCTCACTCGCTTGATTGCACTCGGGGCCATGTTGCCAGTGCCCCCAGATCAATGCGGTTCACGTCGATACTCGATTTACTTCGTGGTGCCAAAAAAGGAAGGCACCTTTCGACCAATCCTGGACTTAAAACAGGTCAATTGCTGTCTCAGGGTTCCTCACTTCAGAATGGAGACCCTGCAGTCAGTCATCGCAGCCGTAAGGAGAGGAGAGTTCCTAACAGCCCTCGACTTGACAGAGGCCTACTTGCATATCCCGGTCAGAAAGTCACATCAACAGTTCCTAAGATTCGCGGTACCAACGGGTCACTTCCAATTCCAGGCTCTTCCCTTCGGCCCAGCGACAGCTCCACGGACATTCACCAAGGTGATGGTGGTCGTAGCGGCCTTCCTCCGGAAGGAGGGGATTTTGGTCCACCCGTACCTAGACGATTGGCTGATCCGAGCAAAGTCGGAGGAGGAAAGTCGCGCGGCGACGGACACAGTAGTTCGACTTCTAGAGGAGTTGGGGTGGGTGATCAACCGAGCAAAGAGCAGGTTGATCCCTTCCCAGAATCTCGAATATCTCGGCGCAAGATTCAACACCGGCAGGGGCAGAGTGTTTTTGCCCCCATCCCGGGCCAGGGACCTAAGGCTACTGGTTGCTCGGTTCCTAAGCAGGCGAAACCCCTCAGCATGGCATTATCTTCAGGTCCTGGGAACAATGGCGGCAGCGATAGAGGTAGTGCCTTGGGCCAGAGCCCACATGCGTCCATTACAACGATCTCTACTGCGACGGTGGTCTCCACAACTCCATCCGCTGACAACACAGTTACCCTGCGCTCCGCGAACCAAACGAGCGCTTCGCTGGTGGCAACAACCAAGAAACCTGGAACGGGGAATGCCCCTCGAGCCCCCCCAGTGGGTACTCTTGACGACGGATGCGAGCCTGTCAGGCTGGGGGGCCCACTGCGAGGACCAGTTCGTCCAGGGCCGATGGTCTCCGGTGGAATCTCAGTGGCCCATCAACAGACTGGAATTACGGGCCGTCACCCTTGCGCTCAGGAAGCTCGAGCCCCGGGTACGAAGAAAGGCAATCCGCGTCCTCTCCGACAACGTCACCACAGTAGCTTACATCAACCATCAGGGCGGCACCAGCAGCCCTGCACTGGAGAAAGAAGCAGACGTTCTCTTCCAGTGGGCAGAGGTCTACCTGGAAACGCTGTCAGCCCAGCACGTGGCAGGCACGGACAATGTCACAGCCGATTACCTCAGCAGGCACAGGATAGACCACGGAGAGTGGGAACTGGAGCAGGCGATCTTCGACCAAATAGTGGCTCGGTGGGGTGTCCCAGTGATGGATCTCATGGCAAGATTCTCCTCGGCCAAGGTGGACCGATTCTTCAGTCGGCGAAAGGAAAGAATGTCCGAAGGTCTAGATGCCCTGTCTCAGAAGTGGCCGGCAGAGGGCCTTCTCTATGTATTCCCTCCCTGGGCTCTGATCGGAAAGGTTCTTCAGCGAGTGGAATCCCACCAGGGCCTGGTAATCCTCATAGTTCCAGATTGGCCTCGCCGCCCCTGGTACGCGGACCTGGTGAGGCTGTTGGCCGACCAACCATGGCGGCTGCCCTGCAGGAGCGACCTGCTCAGACAGGGCCCGGTTCGGATGCCTCACATGGATCGGTTCTCGCTTACGGCCTGGCTCTTGAAAGGGCGCGACTTCTGAAGCGAGGATATTCGGGTGCAGTAATCTCAACGCTGTTGAGTGCTAAGAAGCGCTCGACCTGTCTCGCCTATGTAAGGGTTTGGCGCATTTTCGAGGCATGGTGCACGGAGCGCCGGAGTAAGCCCCTTGCGGCCTCAGTCCCGGAAATCTTGGAATTCTTGCAAGCGGGGTTTGACAAAGATTTAGCACACAGTTCACTACGGGTGCAACTAGCCGCTATCGCGTGCTATAGAGGAAAGGTCCACGGCAAGCCATTAGGGGTCCACCCGGACGTCACCAGGTTCCTCAGAGCAGTCCGACGCCTGCGTCCCCAGCGGAGGTCGGTCATCTCCCCCTGGGATCTCAACCTAGTTCTAAATGCGCTGATAGGGGAGCCCTTTGAACCCGTGAAGAGGGCCTCCTTGAAGGACTTAACCTTGAAGACGGTCTTCCTAGTTGCGATCTGCTCGGCCAGGCGGGTCTCCGAGTTACAAGCACTCTCCTCCAGACCCCCCTTCCTGGCTTTCCTTAAGGACAAGGTCGTCCTGCACACGGTGCCCTCCTTCCTCCCCAAGGTTATCTCTCCCTTTCATGTGAACCAGACAGTCACGCTCCCGGCCTTCCCAACAGAGGGTCTGGTAGGCAGGGATAGCAGGCTTCGTTTACTAGACGTCCAAAGAGCCCTAAAACACTACCTCTCCCGCACGGCTCCGTTCCGGAAATCAGACCGGCTATTTGTCCAGTTCGGAGGTCCACACAGAGGGGAAGCGGCGGCCAAAGCTTCCATCTCCAGGTGGATTAGGGAAGCGATTGCTTCCTCCTACATTCTGAAGGGCAAGCAGGTCCCGGGGGGGCTGCGGGCACATTCCACCCGAGCTCAGGCTACTTCGTGGGCAGAATTCAGCCTAGTCCCTCCGCTGGATATATGTAGGGCGGCGACTTGGTCCTCTCTACATACCTTCACCAAGCACTACAGGCTAGACGTACAGAGTTCAGCGGACGCTCGGTTTGGCCTAGCGGTGCTTCAGTCCGGTTTGCCGAATCCCACCCAGAATTGAACTGCTCGGGTACTTCCCAGAAGTAAAGGGACTGGACTGGAGTGACGATAAGGAAGAAGTAATTAGATCTTACCTGCTAATTAGTGTTCCTGAAGGAACGACAGTCCAGTCCCTGATCCCACCCGGCTATACCGGGCCTGAAGCCCTGGCGGCAAAGGGCGGAACAGCGAACCGAGCGGGGAACCAGATCGGGGTGAGGGAGACCAGGAGCAAGTAGGCGGGGCGGTCCTCCTTCGGCGCCTTCCCTCCCCCTCTACCTTTATTACCTATTTCCTATTTCCTATTTTCAAAAAAAAAAAAAAAAAAAGTGGAGCGGGTGGGTCGACTTCGGGCCACCCCTCCCAGGGTTTACATGTTTGTTAGGTTTGATTTATAGTTGTTACAGAAGTTCATTTAGTCTGCTTTTTCAGTCAATTACTGGAGTTGGTGCGTGGTCGCAGTGGTATTTGTATCGCCCCACCTCCAAAAAGGTTGGGCTCAGCCTCCAAGCTGCTGGAAGGGTTACGCAACCCAGAAGTAAAGGGACTGGACTGTCGTTCCTTCAGGAACACTAATTAGCAGGTAAGATCTAATTACTTCTTATGCAATGTGATGCAATATTACATCATTCAAGGCTTATTTGGGATGTTGAGGTCATGGATAAATTTACATGGTGAAACGTCAAAAATGAACTACATGCAATATCTTTAAAACGAGAGCCAATTTTTTTTAATGTTATATTCATGTTCAGCTCACCAAGATACTACAGATTAGGGCCTTTTAAAGTCAGTAGTGATTTCAATGTTGACCAGTGTATTCTGTCCCAATGACTGACATCTGCCAGGTCGCTACCTGGTCTTCAGTCCCATACCTTTGCAGCTCATTACTGCCTGGAGATGGAGTCCCGATGGGACAGAGCCTTCGGCCAGGCCATGCTCCATAATCTGTTTGGAGCTTTGGCAACTCCTATCCTCCACCCCTTCTGTGTTCAGGCTACTGGCGTGTTGGTTCCTCACTGGACACACGTGTCCTTCTGGAATCTGTATCCTTGGACTCAGTTGCTGCTGCTCATGGTTCCCCTTAGGGGCATCTATGATTTTTTTTTAAATTTTTTATGGGCTTTCAGTAGCCCATAGCTAGGGAATCCCATATGTGAGGACTGACTTCCTGTTTGTTCCCATGTAACAGGTGTTCTCCAGGGATAGCAGGAATCAGTCCTCACAGCCTTCCCTCCTCGCCACAGAGTTGCTTTTCTGTCATTTTTTACATCTTTAGCTATGTCATCTGACTGAGGCAAGATGGCACTCTTAGGTGGGAAGGGGGCCACACATGCATGGTGGCATCTCTCAAAGGCTTTCCTTGAAAGCTGTGGAGATGCTTCTGTGAGGACTCCATCGGTGCCAAAATCACCCATATGTGAGGACTGATTGCTGCTTTTCCTAGAGAACACCTGTTACAGGTGAGTAACTACGCGTTTCCTGGTTCTCAGTGTGCCAGTTGGCTGCATGAGAACATGGTGCTGGAGTGAAGGAAAATGCTGCTCATCACTCTGGCAGCTGTGCAGAGGTGAGCTGGGGCTTTGGGCCTCCTCAACTCCCTCTGAAGCTGGTCAGACAGGTGTGGGGCTCTTTGGGGAGGGGCTAGGACTGGAAATGGCCTGATGGAGGGGGGGTGCTTGGACTGAAAACAGGCTGATGCAAGGGAATGGGAGAATGGGACTGGAAGAGAGCTGATGTTCGTGGAGGACTAGAAGGGGATGGGGCTCGGGAAGTGCGGATGGAGGGTGGGACTAGAAGGGGATGGGGCTGGGGGAGTGAGGATGGAGAGGGGAAAAGATGTTTTGTGTGTGAGGAAAAAAAAATTAAAATTGGCCGAGTATTGGGAGAGTAAGTGGGGATTGAGGATGTATAAGTGGAAGAAAAAGGAAAAAAAGACAGAAATGGAGGAAAGAGCAAAAGGGGGAAAGATCAGTATGTTAAAGCAGATGTAGAGAGAGAATGGAAGAAAGGACAAATAAAAAAAACAGACAATGGAGAGTTAGCAGGAAACACAAAGAAACCAAAAGAAAGTGACTAGAGCAATTGCAGCTGAAAAATAAAATGCTCAAACAAAAGGTAGAAAAATACTTTTTTATTCTGAATTTAACTACTGAAATGTGCATCACTAACATCTCTGCATTTTGTTTAGTACAAGAGGAAATTAATTTATAGTTTTATTTCTCCAGTGTTGTACATTCCAAGTTTGGCTTTTGGGGTTCGCAGTCTAATTATTGTCTTCATATTTCTAAATTGTGATCCCTTGTTCTGTGTTTGGTGACGGTCTATGTTCTGCTTGTGTAACTGAGCTGAGGTATTCTGTTCATGTAGTTTCTGTTTGATAGTCCCACTTGTTCTTTCCCCAGTAGAAGATATATTGGTATTCTCTGAGATGTATTGTTTAATAATTGCATGTTGCCTTTTGATAGGTAGGGTTTGGTGCATTGTGAGTCCAGGTAGTACTGTTATGATACTGCGGATTTGATGTGGGTTCTAAATGGGCAGGGTTTATAGTACTTTCTAATATGCCTGGTAGTTAACACTGGAGTAAAGTAATGTAGAAATCTGGTAGCCTTTCCTTATCCTCACTGCCCATGCAAATGGTATTCAGACACTCATTAAGAGTCATGTTTACTAAAAGTTAATGTGCATTCACAAATGTTAATTTGTGTTAAATGCAGGAATACCCATATCTCCAGGAACAAGCAGGAATGTAGTCTTCACATATGGGTATTGTTGGTACCGATGGAGCCTGCGCGGGAACGCTCCCCAGCGTCCAATTAAAAAGCTTTTGGGAGCATCCCACAGCACCTGCATGCTGCCTTCCCGTCTTTCCCAACTGCCTCTCTCCAGTTCTTCGTTTTCCGCAGAGCCAGCAGGTCGTTTTCCTGTCACCGCAGAAATTATCCCATATTTTTCATTCTTTTTTGTGGTAGCGTCTGCTTTCCGCGACGCTATACCGGTACCGCCGTTTCTTTCTTAACCCCCCCCCCCCCCCAAACTTTGTAATCTTTTTCTGGATTTCCAGCCTTTTTTCTCTCAGGTGCCACGCGCCATTTTGGGCATTTGGCCCAATTTTTTCCTTAACATGGAAAAACCTGCTTCAGGTTTTAAAAAAGTGTTCCAAGTGTGGCGGTACTATCTCCGTCACAGACACTCACGAGTGGTGCCTCAAATGTTTAGGTCCTGACCACTCCATCTCGGAGTGTGCTGCCTGTGGGATGATGTCGAAGAGGGGTCGGCAAAACAGAGCTGCTAAGCTGAGCACCCTTTTTCCCTCCGATGCAGCATCTGTGGCATCGACGTCTTCCAGGGCTTCGTCTTCCTCCCATGGATCTCAGGTAACCAAACATAAATCTGGCTGGTCCTCAAAGGATAGATCTCCTTCCAAGCATTGAGATGCCTCTGGCGCTGCCCTTGAGGGACTTATACCGGCAAAATTGCCCCGGCGGGAAGCTTCAGCTTCCAAAGCACTATCGGGGCTCCAGGATATTCTCGAGGCCTCAACCTCGGCAGAACTACTGGTGCCGTGCTCTGGGGTACCGGACGCTTCGTCCGGAACAGACACCCAGGCATCGGCAGCGTCAATTGACCAGATATTCCAGGCTATTGAACGCAGTCTGGCGGCTCTCCTTGTGGCATCAGTGCCTTCGGGACCGCTTCAGACAGTTCAACCGGTATTGACACTCTGTTTCGGCACCGATATCGGTACCAACAGCATCAACATCGGCGAGTGTGCTACCAACACCGAGTCATGCTATTTCCTCCGGTATCGAAGGCCGGTACCGACTTAAATCGGTACCGGTATCGTGCTTTACAAGAGCACCTGGACAGAAGATATTTTGAATCCTCCGATGACTCTGAGGACTGACAGCTCTGTCGATGCCGGAGTACTTCTCTCTGAGGAGCCTTCTCCTAAATGTAGGATGTCTCCTCCAGAGGATATATCCTTTCAGGATTTCATCAGGGAGGTGGCTAGAGGTCTTTCCATCACAGTGGCTCCTGAAACAGAGCCCAGAGCAAAGGAGTTGGAGATTTTACAATATCCTAAAGCTCCCAAGGAAGCTGCTACTTTGCCTATTCATGAGATCTTGCATGATCTAATGTTAAGAATGTGGGAAACATCTCTTACCACCTCTCCTCATTCCCGTAGGCTGGATACCATGTATCAAGTGCCTCCTTGTCCTGGATTTCAGAAAACTCAGTTGCCACACCACTCCATAGTGGTGGAGTCAGCTATGAGAAGGATCAAGAGTGCAAAAAGACATGCTTCTAATTCTCCAGGATGTGAATGTAGGACTTTTGATGCCTTTGGGCGTCGAACCTTCCAGGCCTCTATGCTTTCTGCCAGGATTAGTTCCTACATCTTATACATGGGAATGTTCCTTAAGGAGGTTACAGGAGATCTATAGCTTAGAGCTTATGAGCCCTCTCCTTCCTGATAAGAGGCAAGATTACCTCGCCCTTGTCAAACATGCCCAGGATGTTTCCAAGTTTGTTAATCGTGCAGCTTTTGACTGCTTTGAGTGCATAAGCAGAACCTCTGCCATTGCCATAGGTACTCATAGGATTGCCTGGCTCCAGGCATCTGACTTAGAACTCTGGGTAGAGGACAAACTGAAGAATATCCCTTTCACAGGCGAAAATCTCTTTTGCAAAAATTGGCAAGAGAAAGCTAATGAGCTGGATGCTGATAACACCACTTTGGATAGACTATCCAAGGCTACAGCTAGCTGATCCTGCAAGGAGAAAATCCTACAAGAAACCATTCTTCTCTAAAAAGAAGAGGTTTTACCCCTCCTATCCCCAGCAGGTGCATTCTGCAGGTCAGTCTGCCCAAAAGGGACAGCAGCCCCCAAAGCAAAGGAAATCAAAGACTGCTAAGCCTCAACCGGCCCAGCAGACTCAGCCTCCACAGGGGCTTTGACTCCCATCTAGAGAACGTGGCCTTCCTGTCCCTGAACAGGCCAGAGCCTTCCACCATCCCAGGAAGGTTGTGTCATTTTGCCCCCAGATGGGGGCAGATAACGGCAGAAGAATGGACTCTTTCCATTGTAAGAGAGGGGTACAAGCTTCATTTCTTCAACATGCCCCCTCCTACAGTGGTAAGACAGTTCAATTCTCAGGCTTCACTCAACACTCAGTTTGGTCAAGAGGTCAGTTTACTTCTTGCCAAGGGGGCAATAGAAGATGTACCCATTTCCCAACAGAGTACAGGGTTTTACTCCCCTTATTTCCTTATTCCAAAGAAAACAGGGGGACACTGACCCATTTTAGATCTCAGAGAACTGAACAAATTCATGTTCAAAGAGAAATTCAAGATGATTTCTCTGGGAACTCTGCTGCCATACTTTCAGAGTCAGGATTGGCTTTGTTCTCTAGATCTCAAGGATGTGTACACTCATGTTCTCATCCATCCAACCCACTGCAGATTCCTTCGTTTTCTTTTTCAAGGAAAGCATTACCAATACAGGGTGCGTCCTTTTGGCCTGGCCTCAGCGCCAAGGGTGTTTATGAAATGCATGGCAGTAGTGGCAGCATTTCTTCGCACTCAAGGAATATTTGTCTTCCCCTACTTTAGACGACTGGCTCATTCGAGCCCCATCAGATTCAGAGGCCAGAATTTCCCTATCTTGCACAATGCGTATCCTTCAGTATTTGGGCCTGGTCATAAACATCCCAAAATCCAGCCTAACTCCCACTCAGTCTCTAGAGTTTATAGGAGCTTTGCTGGATACCAGAAAGGCAAGGGCCTATCTTCCACAGGCCTGCTGCCTTCGCATTATGCAGTTGGCCTCCCAAGCAGTGTTAAAAACTCATCTCACTGCTCGGGAGATGTTACAACTACTAGGCCACATGGCATCTACCGGGCACGTGGTTCCCTATGCTCGCCTCCATATGAGAGCAGCCCAATGGACTCTATCCACTTAGGCAGCCTGATGACTGAGTCCACTATCAGACAAAATAGCAAATACAAGTCACCTTATTTTGTCTCTACAATGGTGGCAGTCAAACCAAAACCTGTTGGTGGAGTTCCCTTTCCAGCAACCCCTACCCCAGGTCATTCTAACAGACGCATCACAGGTGGCTTGGGGAGCTCATCTACAAGATCTCGCAACCCAAGGTACCTGGACTCCACAGGAGACCCACTTACATATCAATCTCCTAGAACTCAGAGCAATCTTCCTTGCTCTTCAAGTGTTCCATACCCAGCTCAGCTACAAGACAGTCCTGATTCAGACAGACAATCAAGTAGCTATGCTCTATCTGAACAAGCAGGGAGGAACAGGCTCTCTGTTGCTTTGCAACGAAGATTTGCGACTATGGGCCCTCGCCAGAGAGCATCAGATTAATCTCCTTGCGGTGTATCTGCCAGGCATTCAAAACTCTTGGGCAGACAGACTCAGTCGAGTACTGCTTCCACACGAACGGTCTCTCCATGCAGACCAGGTAGCAAAAACTTTTCAAATTTGGGGAACTCCAGACATAGACCTCTTTGCAAGTCTGTTGAATGCCAAACTTCCCCGGTTCTGTTCTGGAATTCTGGCTCAGGGTTGTCAGGCCAGGGATGCTTTCCTCCTCCATTGGGGTCAGGACTTCCTATATGCTTTTCCACCCATTCCCCTAATTCCCAAAACACTATTCAAGCTTCAGAGAGACAAAGGCCACATGATTCTCATAGCTCCACATTGGCCACGGCAGGTGTGGTACTCTCTACTCCTGCATCTCTCTCAAGCTCCATCTCTGGAGTTAGGATCTGCTCCAGATCTCCTGTCTCAGGAGGATGGGATGTTGTGGCATCCCAATCCCCACTCTCTGCATCTCAGGGCCTGGTTGCTGAGAGCCTAGACCTTCATGGTCTTAACCTTTCTCAAGTAAAGGATGTCCTTTGTGCTTCCAGGAAACCTTCCACAAGACGCTCGTATGCTTTCAAGTGGAAAAGGTTTTCCATATGGTGTTCGCAAAAGGGTCTTCCCTCTGCGATACCTCTGGAATCATTACTGGAGTATCTCCTTCATTTATCTAATGCAGGACTTAAGACTAACTCAGTCAGAGTCCATTTAAGTTCTATTTCAGCTTCTTTAAAGCCTTTAAATGGACAGCCTATTTCCTCTCATCCTCTCATAGCGAGATTTGAGGGGCCTTTTTCTAACTAAGCCTCCCATTAGGCCACCTCCAGTGGCATGGGACCTGAATCTAGTTCTTGGGCAGCTCATGAAGCCGCCTTTTGAACCTTTAGCTACTACCTCCTTGAAATTCCTTTCCTGGAAAGTTATCTTTCTCATTGCAATCACATCAGCACTTCGCATCAGTAAATTGCAAGCATTAGTTGCTAATCCTCCTTACACGAGGTTCTATCATAAGGTAGTCCTTAGGACTCATCCACCCTTTATGCCAAAGGTGGTCTCACCTTTTTCATTTAAACCAGGCGGTTTACCTGCCTGTATTTTTTTCCAAGGCCTCATGCTTCAAATGCAGAAAGGAATCTTCATACTTTGGACTGTAAAAGAGCACTTGCCTTTTACTTAGAGGACACAGCAACCTAGAAAGTCCTCCCAACTCTTTGTTACTTTCGATCCTTCCCATTTGGGACTTCCAGTCTCCAAGAGAACATTGTCCAACTGGATTGCACAGTGTATTTCCTTTGCCTATCAGAGTAAGAAGCTTTCTCTGGAAGGCCATGTCACAGCTCACAATGTGAGAGCCATGGTGGCTTCAATGGCTCATCTGCACTCTGTGTCTATTGACGACATCTGTCGAGTAGCTACTTGGGCCTCGGTTCATACCTTCACAGCCCATTACTGCTTAGACAAGGACTCCCGCCGGGATGCCTTGTTTGGTCAGGCTGTTCTTCAACACCTGTTCCATACTTAATCAACTCCTACCCACCTTTCCCAGTAGGATGCCAGAGATCCATGGGGGAAGTTGAGCCCTTTCACAGGGGCGCACAACTTCTGGGGTCTCTCCCTGGCATCGGTAGCTAGGGAAGGCAGCACGCAGGCGCTGTGGGATGCTCCCAAAAGCTTTCTAATTGGACGCTGGGGAGCGTTCTCGCACAGGGTCCGTCGGTACCGACGATACCCATATGTGAAGACTAAATTCCTGCTGTTCCCGGAGATCACCTGTTACAGGTGAGTAACTATGCTTTATTTCTATTGGTGCAGTGGTACTTAGGGGCATGTTTACTAAATGTTAATGTACGTTAAGTTATTGCCAGGAGAAAAAAGAGGCTTGTGAAGGGCTCCTTTGAAAGTTGCCTAAAATTTAGATGGGCAACATATACATTTTAAAATTAAAATAAAATAAATTAAATTTATTCATATGAGGTCCAGTGGATATGCAAATGAGGCCCCACAATGCATCTCCGCACGTGGCCCTGCATCACCCTTTGGCCGTCCCTGCTCTCAAGTCCCTGCTCTCACTTCAGACCTTTAGTTGTGCCCCTGCAGCTCTTATAGTGGACGGTGGGCTGTAGTTAGTGTCTCTAGTGATAAAAAGAACCTCCACAAAGCACAGCCACCCAATCTACTCCACTACTTTAAAAAAAAAATAGCACCAATTCAGCTGAAGTCATTGACTTGAGTTGAAGTGGTTCAATTTTTAAAATGACTGGTGGAGCAGAAAACGGCTTCCATTTTACAGGATAATGAACTACATGGGTTAGTGAATTGGGATTGGTGAGTGGTAGGGTTAGGATATGAGCTGCTCTGCTCCCAGGACAGAGTTCCGTTCTTTGCCTTGGGTATCTTGGATCACGAGAGATTGGGTGAAAGCCTCCAACCCTAACACCCTACAGGGCAACTAGTTGATACATTTTGGGTCTTTCTCTGCCATAATTTACTATGAACCTTACTTCCATTTTAACTTCAGTTGTTAGAGGCGGAAGTCTTTAACTTCAAAGTCAGCTTTTACATTTTAATGCACTTTTACTTCAAATTTAGTGTACAATTTTAACTCTTGTGTGCTATGCATCTCAGTTGCTTTTTCAATTGGGTATAAAGGAAATATTTAAAAACTCAGTGCTGATATTTACTGTGGTCTTATTACACTGGATCCCTGTGCGTGCTGAGACTTAAATCTTCAGAGCCCTTGTTTGCCTGCACAGAGCATCTAGCACTCCTTGTGGCCTTGGGCAGGTCACTTAAGTTGGATTTTTCTGAGGCAATGGAAGGTAATCAATGTTCCTGTTTAATGTACGTTATCAAGTTTAAGTTACAATGTGTAAACCTCTTTGACTGATACGATGAAGCGGTATAAAAAAACCCTGTTAATTAGATTAAATCTGTCTGTCTTTCTATACAGGGAAGGTTAAATGTGTTGCACTAATAGACAAAATGGAGTGTGCTAAAATATGATCATTTGCATTGAATCCATAATCACCTTTGAGTTCATTTTGCCTGGATAATTCCTAAGTACTAAAATGTGATGTTCAAGGATTACTTATGAAGCAAGAGTCCCACTTTTGAGCTGCATTCTAATGTCAAATTAAAATCTCAAGGACTGTGTATAGGCAGAAAAGTTATATTTAAACACAAGTTTTTCTCTGAGGTTAAATAATTAGGCAGTTGGGATTTCTCATAATAGCGTGGTGCTTTTAGAATCAATTAAATGGAAGTCTACTGTATGGGCTATTAAATGCCAAGACAGCAATCCTGCTTTATGATTGTTTGCTGGAGTAGGCACTATTGTCCCAGAAATGCCCAGTGCATGGCAAGCTTATTTTAAAAGTAGTATTTGGAGTTGCTAATAATACATTTTTCTTTTTCTTTGAGACAAAAGGATATACACGTGTGAGTGAGAGATGCGCAGACATGGATTTTAATAACCACCTTTCCTTATCCTGTTAGTCTAGTCCAGATAAGTGGGTTATACTCCTTTGCTAGCAGGTGGAGGCAGACATGAACAACTTTCAATGATGTCGTCATTCGGTATATCTACTGGTTTAGCACTGAGAGAAGCCAGTATTTTGTCTGCCTCCAACAGGTAGCAAGGTGCAACAAGGTGTCTGGACTAGTGAGCAATGCAGATAGGTCTGTCTCCTCTTGCCTTGACCACAGTCCTTTGATCTCTGTGACTGAGACCTATAGGCAGTGTTCCTGCTAAGCTGCGCCGGGTCCTCTGCTGGCATTCCTGACGGTGGGGGGAGGGGCACAGCATCGATCGCTCTGCACCTCCCCCTGCCGTCAGGAATGTTGGCAGTGGTCCCAGTGCAGCTTAGCAGGAACATTGCCTATAGGCCCACCTTAATCGGTAAATAGTCTTACCAAAGTTGTTTTACAAACCTCATGCTCACTAAGGGGAAAACGCATTGCACACATTACACTGTAAGAGAGCTTTGGCCTTCTATCTGGAGCAGACTCGGAGTCCAACTTTTCACCAGAGCAAGCTGGGAGCTTCTATCAACAAATGTACACTATCCAGTTGTCTAGCTGATAGCCTGGGCATAAGCAAAGAAGATGCAATCTTAAGGGCCATGTCGTGACTCAGTGTCAGAGCCATGGCAAAGTCGGCTCACTTGAGAGAGGCCACCATGGAGGAGATCTATAAAGCCAGGATGTGGACTTATGTCCACGCATTCACATCTCACTATTTTTTGGAAATGAACTCACAATGCAGCAGTAGATTCAGCTAATTTGTTCTTCAGAATCTGCTCAAGAGAATTTAATCCATTCTTCTCCCTATGCACCCAAACATCCTTCAGGCTTTCTCCGTTACCTTTTCTACCTGTCTTAGCCACCTTAAGATCATCAGAAACAATCACGCTCAGGTCCTGCTCTTCTTTCATGGACAGAAGTACTTCACCCCTTACACTGTATCGCTCCCTTGGAGTTTTGCAGCCCAAGTGCATGACCCCACACTTTTTTAGCATTAAAACTCAGCTTCCAAATTCTTGACCATTCTTCAAGCTTAGCTAGATCTGTCCTCATGTTATATACTCCTTCCTGGGTGTCTACTCTGTTGCAGTTTTTGGTATCATCCACAGAGAGGCAAACCTTACCTGACAGCCCTACCGTAATATCACTAACAAAGATGTTAAAAAAAATCGGACCAAGGACGGATCCCTGCAGCACATCACTGGTGACCTCCTCCTCAGAGTGAGCTCCATTTACACGTACTCTTTGTCTCCTCGCACTCAACTAATTTCTAACCCAGTCTGTCACTTTAGGATCCATCCCTAAGGTGCTGAGTTTGTTTATAAGTCACCTGTGTGGAATGGTGTCAAAGGCTTTACTGAAATCCAAGTACACCACATCTAGGGCTCTCCCTCTGTCCAGTTCCCTGGTCACCCAATCAAAGAAATCAAACAGGGCGGATTGAAGAGAACACCACATGCACATCTATCTGCTTCAAAAGGATAGATAACTTTCTGTCCAAATATATATGGGCAGATTGACAATATAGTTCCCTATAAAACTCTCTAGTATTTAGCAAATTTATAATCTGAAGCAGGCCAAATTCTTAATTTAAGAATATTTGGGCAGCACTATACCCTTGTTTTTTTCTTTAAGATTTATAAACCACCTAACCCCCAAAGTCCATGGCAGCAATACAGGAAACATACTTATTAAATTAAACATACATCGATTTAAAAAAAGAAAAAAAAAACTTTATATAATAAAATAAAATGATCATGGGCCCAAAGCCTGCTCCAATAAGTGTGCCTTAAGCAGTTTTCTGACTTTACCAGTATCAATCAATCTCAGGTTAACAGGAATACCATTTCAGAGCACTGGGGTAAACTGAAAGGCAATGTCAGGAACTACTTTTTCACTGAAAGGGTAGTGGATGCTTGGAATACCCTCCCGATGGAAGTGGTGGAGACAAACACAGTGACAGAATTCAAAATGGCATGGGACAGGCACAGTGGATCTCTTTATAGCAACAGGATAAAATCAAAATAAACATAACAATCTCTTTTATATCTCAACAAATAGGGGTGACCTACACGGAGCGGTGGGTACACCCCTAAACAAAGGCATGCGGAGGGGTGACTGCACAGAGTGGCAGGTGCACCTATTCATACCGCCATGCTGGGCAGACTAGATAGACCATACTGGCTTTTATCTGCCATCATATACTATGTTACTATGAGATAAAGAAATTAAAAGCCCTTCGTCATATGATTTTCAATCTGCTGATTTGGGGAAAAACTTCTGAATCGTATAATATTCTGGGTCTACAAACTTGAACCTCAGATAAGATAACCTGGAGCTAATCCAACAATCTTTCAAACCAAACACAAAAGTTTAAAACAAACCCTTTCTGCAATTTACAACCAATGCAAGGTATATACAAAAGGAGTTGCCCTATCTGACCTAGTTTCTCAAAATAATTTTAGCCTTTATATAATGGAGTAATTGCAGACAGGCAAGCATCTGCTCCGGCAGTCCAGGCTTAGTCTTGAAGGACCACCAAAAGGGACTGCTGTAGCTGGAAAGAAATCTGTACTTGTATTTACCTGCTGGGAAATTCTCAATCTTGGAGAAAAGGAAATTCTTTTGGTTAAAGCTGATGAATCTGTGTATTTTAGAAGTCAGTATTTTTATTTAGTCAGAGCTTACTACCACCAGAGAGCTTTTCATTTAAATCAAATCAGAGTATAGCTTAGCATAGAAGGTAAAATAGGGTAAGTATTCTTTGAGTAGAAATAAATTGTTTCTAGAGAACGTCACAAAAAGATGTTCCAGTTAGGAGGCAAAAGACCCATGAAAATGTTTTGAATAGGTGTTAAAGCCAAGGAATGAGTCTTCACATATGGGTACGTTGGTACCGACGGAGCCTGCGCGGGAACGCTCCCCAGCTTCCCAAAAAGGAAAGCTTTTGGGAGCATCCCACAGCGCCTGCACGCTGCCTTCCCGCCTTTCCTAACCGCCTCTCCTCAGTTCTTCTTTGCCGCGGAGCCAGCAGGTCGAGCCCTGTCACCGCTGAAGAAGTTCTTTATTTTATTTTATTTTTTTGGTCGCGTGTCTGCCTTCCCCGACTCCGGACCGGTACCGCCGGTCTTTTCTTTCTTTTCTTTAAAAAAAAAAAAAAATATATATTTTTTTCCCTCACTTAGTGTATTTTTCTCTTTGGGCCTTAGGCCTCACAAGAAATTTTCCTCATGGAAAAACCAGCCTCCGGGTTTAAGAAATGCACTAAGTGCAGCTGTACTATTTCTGTTAGACACCCATGAATGGTGTCTTAAATGTTTGGGTCCTGAACACTCCATTTCGGATTGTCCGTCCTGCTCTCTGATGTCTAAACGGGGTTTACAGAACTGAGCAGCTAAGCTCCATGTGCTGTTTCCCGCTGATGCAGCTTCGGTGGCATCGACGTCTTCCAGGGCTGCTTCTTCCCCCAGTGGATCTCAGGTAACCAAACATAAATCCAGCCGGTCCTCGAAGGGTAGATCTCCCTCTAAGCATCGAGATGCCTCCGGGCTTGCCCTCGAGGATCCTGCACCGGCAAAACAACCCCGGCGGGAAGCTCCGGCTTCCAAAGCTCCACCTATGGGGTTACAGGTTGACATCGATGGCACGGCCTCGACCGATCACCTGTTAGAATGCTCTGGGGTACCGGCACAACCTTCCGGTACTGAGTTCCAGGCATTCATGGCGTCGATGGATCAGAATGTTCTGTCCATGCAGCAGGCTATCAGTGCCTTCATCCAAGCTGCGACGCCGTTGATACCACAACAAACTCCATTGTCGGTATCGAATCGGGTACTGGCACCAGCGCCGATACCGGTACCGACTGCATCGGCATCGACCAGGATACCGACTGCAGCGGTTCCTTGTCCAGGGCTGCTCATCGGTACCGATCCGGTTCCGATGACGCCCGATGTTGATACTGCTCGATACACGTACCGAGCGTTATAAGAGCACCCTGACAGACGGTACTTCGATTCCTCTGGTGATTCTGATACATCAGAGGAGTCTGCTGAAGTATCTGTAACCCTTCCTGAAGAGCCGCCTTCTCCAAAACGAAGAATGTCTCCTCCAGAGGACTTGTCCTTTCAAGACTTCATAAGAGAAGTGGCTAAAGGTCTTTCTATTTCAGTATCCTCTGAATCAGAGCCTAGAGCAAAAAAATTAGATATTTTTTGTTGTTCTAAGGCTCCTAAACAGGCAGTCACCTTACCAATTCATGAGATTCTTTATGAACACATGATTGATTTATGGGAGACTCCTCTCACTATCTCTCCTCATTCTCGCAGATTGGACACTATGTATCGTGTCCCTCCCTGTCCTGGTTTTCATAAAACACAGCTTCCTCACCATTCCATTGTGGTGCAGTCAGCTATGAAGAGGATAAAGAGCACAAAGAGACACTCTTCTGCTCCTCCAGGAAGAGAATGCAGGACCTTGGATGCTTTTGGTAGGAAAATCTTCCAAGCCAGTATGCTTATTGCCAGAATCAACTCCTATAGTCTTTACATGGGTATGTTTCTAAAGGAGGTTGCAGATAATCTGCATACTTTCCTCCCTTTTCTACCAGAGGATAAAAGGGATGAATTCCTCATTTGGCTTAAGCATACTCAAGACATTTCAAAGTTTTCCAACAGGGCAGCCTTTGATTCCTTTGAAGGTGCCAGCAGAGCTTCTGGCATTGCCATAGCTGCTCGCAGAATTGCTTGGCTCCAGGCCTCTGATTTAGAACCCTGGGTCCAAGATGGATTAGGAAATCTTCCCTGTACAGGTGAAAACCTCTTTGGCAAAGAATGGCAAATAAAAGCCACTCAAATGGATGCAGAAAATTCTGCTGTGGATAGACTTTCCAAGTTAACCTCCATTCCTGCAAAGAAAAAACCCTTCAAGAAGTCTTTTTTTCAAAAAGGGCAGATTCCCTTCTACTTCTGGTCAACAATCCTCTACAGGTCGCTTTGCTACTAAGCGTCAGCAACCTAAACAGGCCAGGCCTGAGACTACAGGGGCTGCTGCTCAGCAGACCCAGCCTCCTCAGGGTTTTTGACTTGATGCTAGAGAACTTAGCCTTTCTGGCTTTAAAACAGCCAGAACCTCTCACCATTCCAGGAAGGGTAGCTCATTTTGCTCCCAGATGGGAGCAGATTACATCAGAGCAGTGGACCCTCTCCATCATAAGAGAGGGCTACAGACTTCATTTCTCAGACCTTCCTCCCCACACCATGGTGAGACATTTCAATTCTCCCCCATCTCTTCTCGACCTTCTAGGTCAAGAGGTGGCTACCCTTCTTGCCCAAGGGGCAATAGAAGAAGTTCCCCTTCTTCAACAAGGGTCAGGGTATTACTCCCCCTATTTTCTCATTCCAAAGAAGACAGGGGGATACAGACCCATATCAGATCTCAGGGAATTGAACAAATTTCTATGCAAGGAGAAGTTCAAGATGCTTTCTCTGGGCACTCTCCTTCCATACCTTCAAAGTCAGGATTGGCTTTGTTCTCTAGATCTCAAGGATGCGTACACACATGTCCTCATCCATCCATCTCACAGAAGATTCCTCTGTTTTCTTTTCCAAGGAAAACATTATCAATACCGGGTGCTTCCATTTGGTCTGGCCTCTGCCCCAAGAGTGTTCACCAAATGCATGGCAACAGTAGCTGCATTTCTACGCACTCTGGGAATATTTGTATTCCCATACCTGGACGACTGGCTCATCCAAGCTCCATCTCAGTCAGAGGCCCAGACTTCCCTGGACTGCACAAGGCGCATTCTACAGTATCTGGGACTTGTGGTAAACCTCCCAAAGTCCCACCTCACCCCTACTCAGTCCCTAGAGTTCATAGGGGCCTGGCTAGATACTACCACTGCAAGGGCCTATCTTCCTCAGGCCCGTTGCCTATGCCTAGTGCAGTTAGCCTCTCAGGTTCAGTCAAAGAGCCACTTAACTGCCCGGGAGATGCTACAACTGCTAGGCCACATGGCTTCCACAGTGCATGTGGTACCCTATGCTCGCCTACATATGAGAGCAGCCCAATGGACTTTGTCCACCCAGTGGACTCAAGCATCAGGAGCTCTCTCAGACCAAATAGCAACCTCCAAACGTCTCTTTTGGTCTCTCCAGTGGTGGATGTCCACTCAAAATCTGTTGCTGGGGTCCCCCTTCCAACAATTGTTGCCCCAAGCAACTCTCACAACAGATGCCTCCAAAACAGGTTGGGGAGCTCATCTACAAGACCTCTCCACCCAAGGCACTTGGTCCCCACAGGAGACCTTTCTTCATATCAATCTCTTGGAGCTTCGAGCAGTCTTTCTAGCTCTCAAGGTCTTTCATACCCTGCTCAGCTACCAGACAGTCCTCATTCATACGGACAATCAAGTAGCCATGTTTTACATAAACAAGCAAGGAGGAACTGGCTCTGTCGCTTTGCAACGAAGCTTTAAGATTGTGGGCCTTCGCCAGAGAGCATCAAATCCATCTCCTGGCAGTATACTTCCCAGGAATCCAAAACTCTTGGGCAGACAGACTCAGTCGAGTTCTGCTCCCACACGAATGGTCCCTGCACATGCATCAGGTACTCAGAATCTTCCAAGAATGGGGAACCCCGGACATAGACCTCTTTGCAAGTCCGTGGCATGCCAAACTTCCCCGGTTCTGTTACAGAATTCCGTGTCAGGGAGTCCAGGCCAAGGATGCCTTCCTCCTTCACTGCGGTCAGGGTTTCCTGTATGCCTTTCCACCATTCCCTTGATTCCCAAGACTCTGTTCAAACTCCAGAGGGATCAAGGATCTATGATCCTCATAGCTCCACGCTGGCCACGCCAAGTGTGGTACCCTCTACTTCTGCATCTCTCCCAAGCCCCCTCTCTGGACTTGGGAGCTGCTCCAGACCTTCTGTCCCAGGAGGAGGGGACTTTGTGGCACCCAAACCCCAAGTCCCTTCACCTCAGAGCTTGGTTACTGAAGGCCTAGACCTTCAAAGCTGGAATCTTGAAACCAAGAAATATTCATGATTCTGTTTTAATTTGTAAATAGTTACCCCTATTATCAAAGTTACTTTTGCCTGTTCATCTGTAAACACAAAGTACCATCAGAAATGTGTAAATTCTTTGTTCACTGTAAACCGCACTGATGCTGAATAGTGCGGTATAGAAGAGACTATAAATAAATAAAAATAAATAAATAAATTTTTCTCAACAAGTGAAGGATATCCTCCATGCTTCTAGAAAACCTTCCACTAGATGTTCCTATGCTTTTAAATGGAAAAGATTTTCCATTTGGTGTGCTGAAAGGAGTCTCGACCCTCTAGCACTACCTTTGAATTCTCTATTGGAATACCTCCTGCATCTTTCCGATGCAAGCCTTAAGACAAATTCAGTAAGGGTCCATTTAAATGCTATTGCAGCATCCCTTAAGCCTATCAATGGACAACCTGTTTCCTTTCATCCTCTTATTGCAAGATTCATGAGAGGCCTAACTTTAACTAGACCTCCCATTAGGCCGCCTCCGGTGGCATGGGATTTAAATCTAGTTCTTGATCAGCTTATGAAGCCTCCTTTTGAACCCTTAGCCACCACCTCCTTGAAATTTCTTTCCTGGAAGGTTATTTTCCTCATTGCAGTCACCTCAGCTCTCCGCATCAGTGAGCTGCAGGCCTTAGTGGCTAATCCACCTTATACAAGGTTCCATCATGATAAGGTAGTTCTTAGGACCAATCCACACTTCATGCCTAAAGTGGTCTCACCTTTTCTCCAGGACCAAGCAGGAAGTCAGTCCTCACTTATGGGTGACGTCGGCGCCGACGGAGCCCTCGCGGAGCAATTTTCCCCAGCTTTCAAAGAAAGCCTTTGGGAATTGCAGCGCGCATGCGCGGTCGTCTTCCCGCCCGAGGGTGCCATCTTAGCCAGTCTTCTTTTTTCCGCGGAGCCCTACAGACGTCCCCGCGAAAAAGTTGATTTTCTTCTTTAATTTATCCTTTTTTCCTTCGGTTCGACGCCGATCTTTTTCCCGCCCGGACTCGCGACGCCGGTCACGAGTCCTCTTACTTTTTTCGGTTTTTCTGACTTAGTCAGCTTTCGTTTTCGGTTTCCCTGGCAGCCCGGTCCTTTGACCTCGCAGGGGCCCTTTTTCCCCCGATGGCTGCCAGTGGGTTTAAGCGGTGTGGTCGGTGTGACCGAAATATGTCACTAACCGACACACACGACTTTTGCCTCCGCTGCCTGGGCCCGGATCATGAGGAACTGATCTGTGGGCCCTGCAGCAAACTGTCCTCAAAGGCGTTGAGAAGTCGGCGGCATCAGCGTGAGAGAATCTTCGCTGACCCCAGCCGTACCCGGACCTCGTCGGAGGCCTCCGCGTCAAAAGGCTCCAGCTCGGACCGTCGCCGGAGCTCCTCCGACCGGGGTTCTCCCTCCGGGGACCATCGTCGGAAGGTGAAACCCGCGAGGGCGGCGTCGGTGGACGCTCCTGGTTCCGCGAGGGCCAGGTCGCATAGCCCCGACAGCCGCCCCGGGTCCTTGGAGAAGGAACACATCCCGAAGCGACCTCGCCTGGAGTCGGAGATGCCTGCCCGGGTAAGTCCTGTGGTCCTTCTGGACTCGCCTCCGCGACAGCCGACGTCGGGCCCGACGCCGTCGGGGCCCGAGTCGGGGGCTGCTGGGTCACCTGAGGTCGGACTCAGGTTGACGGCCTTGGAGAGCAGACTGTCTGCCTTCATGGACCAGCAGAGGGCACTGCTCGCTGGCCTCGCTGGCGCCGCTGCCCCGACCGCCGGGACGTCGACGTCCAAGTCGACCCCGGAGACCGAGCCGATCCTCGAGTCAATGAGAACTCGAGTCGATCCTCGGTTGAGGTCACCCTCGGCCTCCCGTTCGGGACCGAGGTCGCCGACGCCGACTCCCTCGGCGTCGGGGCGGCTGGCGCCGCACCCTGCCCGGGCCGACCCCACCGAGTCCTCGTCGGCGTCGGTCTGGGAGTCTGAGGAGGAAGAGTCACCTGATTCTTTCCGGACTCGGTGTGTCCCATCGGACTCACCGGAGTCCGAGCCTCGGAAGCAGTCCCCCCCGGAGGATGCCCGGTTCTCGGACTTCGTTAGGGATATGGCCAAGGCTTTGGCCTTCCCTGCGGATCCCGATGAGGAGCCTCGAGCCGAAGAGCTCGACGCCCTCCAGTATGACTCTCCCGCGAGGGAACACTTTACTGTGCCGGTTCCTCCTATGCTGGAACGACTACTCTTCCGCATGTGGGAGAGTCCGGCCTCCTCGCCGGTCTTGAGCAAGCGGGTCGATTCTATCTATCGAGTCCGCAAGAGCCCTGGTTTTCAAAAGGCACAGCTGCCACACCATTCCATGGTAGTGGAATCGGCCATGCATCGTCTTAAGAGCCAGAAGATGCACTCCTCGGTGCCTCCTGGAAGGGAGGCCCGTAACCTGGATGGCCTTGGCAAGAAGTGCTTCCAGGGCTCTATGCTCGCATGTCGTGTCCAGACTTACCAGCTATACATGGGCATGTATCTCCGGGATCTGGCTAAAGAACTAGCCGGATTCTCCGCTGGTCTCTCTGAGGAGCCCTTGCGGAGGTTCCTAGCCTTGTCCACTGGCATTCGGGAATGCTCCAAGTTCATATCCCGAGCAGCCTATGATGGCTTTGAAGCCTCGGCTCGAGTGGCCGCAGCCGGCATCGGTGCCCGCCGACAGGCTTGGCTTCAGTCGTCAGACCTTGAACCCTGGGTGCAGGACAAGTTGGTCGATGTCCCCTGCCGAGGCGAAAACCTCTTTGGCAAGCCCATGGCGGAAAAGGCTGCGCAGATTGAGACTGAGACTCTCACCCGGACCAGGCTTTCTAGGAAGACCTCCGCCCCTTCCCAGAAAAAGAAGGGCTCGGGGAAAAAGTCCTTTTACCCGAGGAAGGCGGCTGCCTACAAACAATACCCCCATTATCAGGCCCCTGCAGCTCCCCAACAGGGCCAGCAGGCCAAGGGACGGGGTAACGGGTCCCGTAGGCAGCAAGCCCCCAAGCCTGCACCACCAGCCCCTGCTCAGCAGGGTGGGGGCTTTTGACTCGCTAAGCATAGCCTCTCCCCCCCCGCTGGTTCCTCCCAGCACCGGAGGCCGGCTGGTTCACTTCGCCCACAGGTGGTCCAGCATCACCGCCGATGCCTGGGTGCTTCAGGTCGTGCGAGAAGGCTATCTTCTCCACTTCCATCAGGTCCCTCCCTCCTATTTTCCGGGAGAACCTCCGCGACCCCCTCTGCACAGGGAATTACTCCTGCAGGAGTTAGCAGGTCTTCTGCAGGAACAGGCGGTGGAACCGGTGCCCCACCACCTGAGAGGTCAAGGCTTTTATTCCAGGTATTTTCTGATACCAAAGAGAACAGGGGGCCTCAGACCCATCCTGGACTTGCGCAACCTCAACAAGTTCCTTGTGCGGGAGAAGTTCAAAATGCTTACCCTTGGAATCCTTCTGCCCTACCTCCAGCAGGGAGATTGGCTATGCTCCTTGGATCTAAAGGATGCCTACACGCACATCCTTATCCACCCAAGCCACCGCCAATACCTAAGGTTTGTGGTGGCAGGAAATCATTACCAGTACAGGGTACTGCCCTTTGGCCTGTCCTCCGCACCGCGAGTCTTCACAAAATGTCTCGCGGTCGTGGCGGCCCATCTCCGGCTTCACGGCCTCTATGTCTTTCCGTACCTCGACGACTGGCTCATCAGAGCAGCGTCCGCTCAGGAGGTCACCAACGCCACGTGCCGCACAGTGACTCTGCTGCAGCACTTGGGCTTTGTTATAAACTTCGCAAAGTCCACTTTGCTCCCCTCACAGGATCTCGAGTTCATCGGCGCAAGGCTGCACACTCCTCAGGCGCGAGCATACCTACCGCTTGACAGGGCTCAACGGCTCATGGACCTAGTCGACCGCTTTCGCAGCCAGCCCCTGGTCTCCGCCAGGCGCTTTCCTGAGACTGCTCGGCCATATGGCTTCCACCGTCCATGTGACCCCCAATGCCCGCCTGAATATGCGGTCTGCTCAATGGTGTCTCCGCCAGCAGTGGCGACAAGCCACGGGCGGCCTAGCAGACCTAGTGCGCGTCTCCGAACCGCTGATCTCGTCTCTCCGGTGGTGGCTCCGGCTGCCGAACCTGATATTCGGAATGCCTTTCCAGTCACCTCAGCCGACCCGGGTGCTGACCACCGATACCGATGCCTCCCTCCTGGGCTGGGGAGCACATTGCCAAGAGGCACGTACTCAGGGCCTCTGGACCACGTGGGAGTCTGCTCAGCAGATCAACTTCCTGGAGCTCAGGGCGATCCGCCTAGCTCTCAAGGCCTTCTCCCACCTGACTTCCCAACAGTCCGTCCTTGTCCAGACGGACAATCAAGTTGCCATGTTCTACGTGAACAAACAGGGGGGCACGGGCTCCTTCCTCCTCTGCCGGGAGGCACAGAAGCTCTGCTCTTGGGCCGTCAGTCACAGCATTCTCCTCAAGGCAGTTTATCTCCCGGGCCAGGAAAATTGCCTTGCAGACAAACTCAGCAGGGTCCTCCAGCCGCACGAGTGGCGTCTGGATCCCTTGGTAGTTCAGAAGCTCTTCCTCCAGTGGGGCCTCCCCACGGTGGATCTCTTTGCCAGTCCTCACAACCGGCAGCTTCCTCGCTTCTGCTCTCGTCAGCCACACCCCCTTCGGGTTGCGGCGGACGCCTTTCTGATCTCATGGTCGGGGAGCCTTCTGTACGCTTTCCCTCCCATCCCGCTAGTCTCTCGGACTCTTTTCAAGGTTCTCCGGGACAAAGCCTTAATGATCCTGGTGGCCCCTCGCTGGCCCAGGCAGCCGTGGTTTCCGCTCCTGCTGCAACTGGCGGTGGAGGATCCAATCCCTCTGGGGGTACAACCGGATCTCCTCACTCAGGATCAGGGGTCCCTACTGCACCCCAACCTCAGGTCTCTCAACCTCATGGCCTGGCTGCTGAGAGGGTAGTCCTTGCTCCCCTTCTCCTGCCGGCGGAGGTGGAGGAGGTCGTCTTGGCTTCGCGACGGCCCTCTACCCGCAAATGCTACGCCCTTAAATGGCGTCGCTTTGCAGTCTGGTGTACCCAACAGTCTCAGGATCCCTTCTCCTGCCCGGTGTCGGTGATCTTGCAGTACTTGGTGCACCTCTCTAATCTGGGACTTAAGTCCAACTCTGTCAAAGTTCACCTCAGTGCTCTTTCAGCACATCATGTGCCGGTGGACGGCAGACCTCTCTCAAACGACCCTCTCGTAGCGAGGTTTCTCCGAGGTCTCCTTCTACTTAAACCACCTCTGCGCCCGCCAGCGCCTGACTGGGACCTGAATGTGGTTTTGCAGCGGATCACCTGTCCGCCTTTTGAACCTATGGCTACCTGTTCTCTCCGTTTTCTGTCTTGGAAAACACTGTTCTTGATAGCCCTCACTTCCGCTAGACGCGTAAGTGAATTGCAGGCCCTCGTGTCTGATCCCCCTTACACTAGGTTCTACAAGAATAGGGTAGTCCTACGGACTCACCCAAAATTTCTGCCTAAAGTGGTCTCCCCTTTTCACATCAATCAGGAGGTGGTACTTCCAACCTTCTTTCCCAGACCACACTCCAACCGAGCTGAAACGGTCCTCCATACCCTGGACTGTAGAAGGGCATTGAACTTCTACCTTGACCGTACGCGGGAGCACCGTAAAGCTGCTCAGCTTTTTGTGTCTTTTGACCCCAATAAATTGGGGCTCCCGGTCTCCAAGCGTACTCTGTCCATCTGGGTTGCGGACTGTATCTCTTGGGCTTATGGGGCAGCCGGACTCTCCTTAGAAAGTCGAGTCACGGCTCATTGCGTTCGGGCAAAGGCCACGTCAGTGGCTTACCTCCGCTCTGTTCCGCTGGCAGACATCTGCCGGGCCGCTACTTGGTCTTCGAGCCAGACTTTCGCGGTCCATTACTGTCTCGAGAGGGAGTCCCGTAGGGACAGTGCTTTCGGACAGGCAGTCCTCCGTAATCTCTTTGAGGTCTGAGCAACTCCTACCCTCCATCCCGGATGTGGGCTACCGGTGGGTGATAATTCAGCGAAGATTCTATCCTTCTGTGCTGCTGAGCTTGAGGGAGCTCATTTTTGTGCTTAGGGTCTCCGGTAGCCTTGAGCTTGGGAGTCCCATAAGTGAGGACTGACTTCCTGCTTGGTCCTGGAGAAAGCGTAGTTACTCACCTGTAACAGGTGTTCTCCAGGAGCAGCAGGAATCAGTCCTCACTACCCTCCCTCCTCCCCTTGGAGTTGCAATCGTCTGCTTATGTTCTTTTTGCAAATTTTTTATGCTGTCTTTTTTAGCTATGTCATCTGACTGGCTAAGATGGCACCCTCGGGCGGGAAGACGACCGCGCATGCGCGCTGCAATTCCCAAAGGCTTTCTTTGAAAGCTGGGGAAAATTGCTCCGCGAGGGCTCCGTCGGCGCCGACGTCACCCATAAGTGAGGACTGATTCCTGCTGCTCCTGGAGAACACCTGTTACAGGTGAGTAACTACGCTTTCATCTTAATCAAGAGGTATAGTTACCTGTCTTTTTTCCAGCTCCTCATGCGTCAAGTGCAGAAAAGAGTCTTCATACTCTGGATTGTAAAAGAGCACTTGCCTTTTACTTACAAAGAACACAGCAACATAGAAAGTCTTCCCAGCTCTTTGTTGCTTTTGATCCCTCTCATTTGGGACTTCCAGTTTCTAAGAGGACACTATCCAATTGGATTGCTCAGTGTATTTCTTTCGCCTACCAGAGTAAGAACCTTTCTCTGGAGAGCCATGTCACAGCTCATAATGTGAGGGCCATGGCCGCCTCTATGGATCATCTAAATTCTGTGTCCATCGACCAAATCTGTCGAGCAGCCACCTGGGCCTTGGTTCATACCTTCACAGCCCATTACTGCTTGGACAAGGACTCCCGCCGGGATGCCTTGTTTGGTCAGGCTGTTCTCAAACACCTGTTCCATTCTTAATCAACTCCTACCCTCCATCCCTGGATAGATGCCTGAGATCCATAGGAGGAGGTAGAACCCTTCCCAGGGTCTCATATCCTTGGGGTTCTCCCAGACATCTTAGCTAGGGAGTCCCCATATGTGAAGACTCATTCCTGCTTGTTCCTGGAGATAGCACAGTTACTTACCTGTAACAGGTGATCTCTGGGAACAGCAGGAATAAGTCTTCACAACCCTCCCACCTCCCCTAGAAGTTGTTTCTCTCTATCTGTCTTTCCTTTCCTCTCTCTTTTGTCTCAGCTTTAAAACTCAAACTGAGGAGAGGCGGTTAGGAAAGGCGGGAAGGCAGCGCGCAGACACTGTGGGATGCTCCCAAAAGCTTTCGTTTTTGGGAAGCTGGGGAGCGTTCCTGCGCAGGCTTCGTCGGTACCCACGTACCCTTATGTGAAGACTTATTCCTGCTGTTCCCAGAGATCACCTGTTACAGGTAAGTAACTGCTTTTTGCATCGAGTGTCACATGCACAATTTTCTCCCAGTTGGTGAGAGGTCTTATATGTGCACTAGGTGCAAGGAGCTCTTTGCTCTCAGGGAACGAGTCCAATCTCTGGAGGCTAGAGTAGTAGACTTGGAGGATCTAAGGAAGATAAAGAGGCATATAGACGAGACCTACAGGGATGTAGTACTGAAGTCCCACCTCCAGTCTGGCAGCCTCTGTTGCCATGGAGGAGAGGGATCACGTGAAAAGAGAGCATCGCCTTGGTGTGGCAAGAAGTTATCCTGTAGCTAGGACCTGCCCTCCAGGTAATGTAAAACCCTCTCATACCGAGGAGATATCTCCAAGGACATTTGCTCATAAGGAAAGAGTTAGGACAGCTGTTAAAGCTGGGGATTCAATCATCAGGCATATAGATGGCTGGGTGACTGGACATGTGGATCACCTGGTAGCATGCCTGCACGGTGATCCACCACCTAGACAGATTTTTAGATAGTGCTGTGAGGTGCCTGCTGTCTTGGTATATGTTGATACCAATGATTATAGGAAAGTGTAGGAGGGAGGTTCTGCAGGCCAAATTTAGGTTTGAAGGTAATAAGTTGAAATCCAGACCTTCCAGGGTAGCGTTCTTTGAAAGCTTCCCATTCCACGTGCAGGACCCAAAAGGCAGGCAGAGCTCGAGTCTCAATGAGTGGATGAGACAATGGTACAAGGGAAAGAGTTTTGGATTTGTTAGGAACTAGGCAACGTTCTGGGGAAGGAAGGGGCTTTTCTGAAAAGATGGGCTCCGCTTTAACGAGGGTGGAACTAGGCAGCTGGCATTAACCTTTAAAAAGGAGATTGAGCAGCTTTTAAACTAGAGAATAGGAGAAAGAAGACAGTCACTTAAGAGTGCATGGTTCAGAATACTATATCTTTGAAGGATACTAATAAAAGAAGGAAGTTAGGGCATCTCGACAGAGGTTGCAATAAAGATAACAGCAACTCAGATGCCATTAAGTACAGAGCAGAAAGAGCTGAAAGATTCCAAATTACCCCTATCAACTGATAACCAGATTAATATGAATAAAATGCAACCTCTAAAATGCCTGTATGCAAATACTAGAAGTCGAAAAAATAAGATGGGAGAGTTAGAATTTATAATAAATAAATGTTTAGAAATTGGCATCTGAGACCTGGTGGAAGGAGGACAACCAATGGGACAAACTGTATCACAGTGATAGGGTAGATCAAATTGGTGGAGGGATTGCGCTGTTAGAGTGTGTTGAGTAATACAGGATATGTTTTTTGCAGGAAACAAAATACACTGTAGAATCTCTATGGATAGAAATTCCATGTAAAAAGTGGAAGGCAATGGCAGTGGGGGTGGAACTGACCGCCTGGCCAGCATGAACAGATGGATGATGAAATGCTGAAAGAAATCGGAAGCTAACAAAAGTTTGTGTGTGTTTTTTAAATGTGCCTTCGAGTCAGTGCTACAACACAGTAATTATGGGTGATTTCAATTACCTTGTATTGACTGGGTCGGTGTCACAGCATGACATGCTAGGGAGAGAATTTCTAGATGAAATAAATGACTGCTTCTTGGAGCAGCTGGTTCATGAACTGACGAGGGGAAACTATTTTGGACCTATTCATTAATGGCATGCAGGATCTGGTGCAAGAGATAAGGGTATTGGGGACACTTGGCAATAGTGATCATAGCATGATTGCATTTGATAAATGAAAAAAGGACAGCAAGGAATTCCACAGTACTCCCATTTCATTTTCAAAAGGGAAACTATGATTACATTCAGGAAAATAGTTGAGAAAATAAATTAAAGAAGCAATTGCAAAGGTTAAAGATTTACATTAAGCATGGGCGTTGTTTGAGTACTATCTTGGAAGCCATGAACAGATGTATTCCGCGCTTTAAGAAAAGTAGTAGGAAGGCCAAATAACTGCCAGCATGATTTTTAAGAGTGAGGTCAGAGAGGCTGTTGTAGCAAAAAAAAAAACAAAAAAAAAACAAAACCCTTTCAGAAAATGAAAAAGCAGTCACAAAAATGAGAAGCAACATAAGTACTGGCAAATTAGATGCAAGGCACTATATGCCTCTTCACTCTGGTACTCCTTACTACCCCAAAAAAGAGCCATCCAACACACCAGTGACAATCGCAAGAACCTGAAAACCTTGCTATTCCTTGATCGCTTTGGATGTAACCCAACATAAGGGATTCCCTACCACACTAGTCAGGCCCATTTCTATGTATGTAGTTAGTGAATGACTACGTTATTTGTTGCACATGATGCCGAGCAATAAGTTTATCTTTTGCTAAAGTAGTTCAGTGTTCATGCACAGAGTTATCTGTAAACCGTCTTGACTTGTAGAAAGACAGTATAAAAAAGATGTTAAATAAAATAAATAAGGCAGGCAAAGAGAATTAAAAAAACAAAACAAAAACTTGACATGGAAGCAAAAGCTCTTAATAAAAACTTTCAAATACATTCATAACAAAACACCTGTGAGTCAAAGGTGGGGTGCTAAGAGAAGACAAGGCCATAGTGGAGAGATTGAATGAATTCTTTGCTTTGGTCTTTACCAAAGATGATGCAGGGAAGTTACCCATGCTTGAAATGGTAATCTCCAGGAACAAGCAGGAATGTAGTCTTTACATGGGTATCGTCGGTACCGACGGAGCCTTCGCGGGAACGCTCTCCTGCATCCAATTAGGAAGCTTTTGGGAGCACCCCACAGTGCCTGCATGCTGCCTTCCTGCCTTTCCCAACTGTGTCTCTCCAGTTCTTCGTTTTCTGCGGAGCCGGCAGGTCGCATTTCCTGTCGCCACAGAAAATATCCCATTTATTCTTCTTTTTTGTGGTCGCGTCTGCCTTCCTTCGATGCTACACCAGTACCGTCTGTTCTTTCTTTTCCTTAAAAAAAAAAAAAAAAAAAAAAAGAGAGAGAGAGAGAACTTTTCCAGCTTTTTTTTTCTCCTCTGGTGCCACGCCATTTTGAGTACTAGGCCCAACTTTCCTCTACAATTGAAAAATCCGCTTTGGGTTTTAAAAAGTGTTCCAAGTGTGGCGGTACCATCTCCGTCACCGACACCCATGAGTGGTGCCTCAAATGTTTAGGTCCTGACCACTCTATCTCTGAGTGTGTTGCCTGTGGGATGATGTCATAGAGGGGTCGGCAAAACCAAGCTGCTAAACTTAGCACCCTTTTTCCCTCTGATGCAGCATCTGTGGCATCGTCTTCCTCCCATGGATCTCAGATAACTAAACATAAGTCTAGCCGGTCCTCAAAGGGTAGATCTCCTAAGGATCGAGATGCCTCTGGCGTTGCCCTTGAGGGACTCATACTGGCAAAATTGCCCTGACGGGAGGCTTCGGCTTCCAAAGCATCATCGGGGCTCCAGGATGTTCTCGAAGCCCCAACCTCGGCAGAACTACTGGTGCCATGCTCTGGGGTACCGGCCGCTTTGTCCAGTACCGATACCCAGGCATCGTCAGCGTCGATAGACCAGAGATTTTTGGCTATTGAACACAGTCTGGTGGCTCTTCTCTCGGCATCGATGCCCCCGAAACTGCTTCAGACAATTGTACTGGTACCGGCTCCTCCATTGGTACCGGGGCCAATTGCATCAACTTCGGCAGGTGGACTACCAATACCGACGCATGCTGTGCCCTCCGGTACTGACAAGTCGGTACTGGACCCTGTCGATACCGACTTCGATCGTTACCGGTATCGTGCGCTGCATGATTACCCGGACAGGAGATACTTTGAATCCTCCGAGTCTGAAGACTCTTGACAGCTCTGTCGTTACCAGAGTATTTCTTCCTGAGGATTCTTCCTTTCCTAAACGTAGGCTGTCTCCTCCAGAGGATATATCCTTCCAGGATTTTATCCGGGATGTGGCTCGGTCTTTCCATCATAGTGGCTCCTGAAACAGAGCCTAAGGCGAAGGAATTGGACATTTTACAGTATCCTAAAGCTTCCAAAGAGGCAGCTACTTTGCCTATTCATGAGATCTTACATGATCTCATGCTATGGATGTGGGAAACACCTCTCACCACTTCTCATTCTCGTAGACTCGATACCATGTATTGAGTTTCTCCCTGTCCTGGATTTCAAAAAACTCAGCTGCCCCACCATTCCATGGTGGTGGAATCAGCTATGAGAAGGATCAAGAGTGCAAAAAGACATGCATCTAATCCTACAGGATGCGAATGTAGAACTCTTGATGCTTTTGGGCGTCGAACCTTCCAGGCCTTTATGCTTTCTTCCAGGATTAGTTCCTACATTTTATATATGGGAATGTTCCTTAAGGAAGTTACAGGAGATCTAGAGCTTATGAGCCCTCTCCTTCCTGCACTTATCAAACATGCTCAGGATGTTTCCATATTCGTAAATTGTGCAGCTTTTGATTGTTTTGAGTGCATAAGCAGAACTTCTGCTATTGCCATAGGTGCACGTAGGATTGCCTGGCTCCAGGCATCTGACTTGGAACTTTGGGTAGAGGACAAACTGGGGAATATTCCTTGCACAGGAGAGAATCTCTTTGGCAAAAATTGGCAAGAGAAAGCTAATGAGCTAGATGCTGATAATCTCACCTTGGATAGATTCTCCTTGCAGGATCAGCTGTAGATTTTGATAAAGTCCTACAAAAAAACATTCTTCACTAGAAAAGTTCTACCCCTCCTATACCCAGCAAGGGCATCGTTCAGGTCAGTCTGCCCCAAAGGGTCAGCAGCAACCTAAACAAAGACAAAGGCTTCTAAGCCTCAACCGGTTCAGCAGACTCGGCCTCCACAGGGGCTTTGACTCCCATCTAGAGAACTTTGCCTTCCTGGCCCTGAACGGGCCAGAGCCTTCCACCATTCCAGGAAGGTTATGTTGTTTTGCCCCCAGATGGGGGCAGATAACAGCAGAAAGTTGGACTCTGTCCATTGTAAGAGAGGGATACAAACTTCACTTTCTCAGCATGCCCCCTCCTACAATGGTAAGACAGTTCAATTCTCAGACCTCTCTCAACTCCCAGTTAGATCACGAGGTCAGTCTGCTTCTTGCCCAAAGGGCAATAGAAGAAGTACCCATTCATCAACAGGGTGTAGGGTTCTATTCCCCCTTTTTCCTTATTCCAAAGAAAACAGGAGGGCACAGACCCATTTTGGACCTCAGAGAATTGAACAAATTCCTGTTCAAAGAGAAATTCAAAATGATTTCTCTGGGAACTCTACTGCCATACCTTCAGAGTCAGGACTGGCTTTGTTCTCTAGATCTCAAGGATGCGTACACTCATGTTCTCATCCATCCAACTCACCGAAGATTTCTTCGCTTTCTATTTCAAGGGAAGCAATACCAATACAGAGTTCTTCCTTTTGGCCTGGCCTCGGCACCAAGGGTGTTCACAAAATGCATGGCTGTGGTGGTAGCATTTCTCCGCACCCTAAAAATATTCGTCTTCCCTTACTTGGACGATTGGCTCCATTCGAGCCCCATCAGAGCCAGAGGCTAGGATTTCTCTATCTCGCACAATGCGTATCCTTTAATATTTGGGACTTGTCACCAACTTCCCAAAATTCAACTTAGCTCCCACTGTCTCTAGAGTTCATAGGAGCCCTGCTGGGATACCAGACAGACAAGGGCCTATCTTCCACAGTCCCGCTGCCTTCGCATTGTACAGTTAGCTTCCCAAGCAATGCTAAAGTCTCACCTCACTGCTCGGGAAATGTTACAATTGCTAGGCCACATGGCATCCACCATGCATGTGGTCCCTTATGCCTGCCTCCATATGAGGGCAGCTCAGTGGACTCTATCCACGCAGTGGACTCAGGCGTCAGGTTGCCTGTCAGACAAAATAGCAACCTCAGATCGTCTTATTTTGTCTCTCCAATGGTGGCAGTCACCCCAGAATCTGTTGGGGTCCCCTTTTCAGCAACCCCCACCTCAAGTAACTCTAACAACGGATGCCTCACAGGGGGGTTGGGGAGCCCATTTGCAAGGCCTCTCTACCCAGGGTACCTGGACTCCACAGGAGACCGATCTATACATCAATCTCCTAGAGCTCAGAGCAATCTTTTTTGCTCTTCGAGTGTTTCACACCCAGCTCAGCTACAAGACTGTCCTAATTCAAACGGATAACCAGGTAGCCATGTTCTATGTGAACAAGCAGTGCGGAACAGGCTCTGTCGTTCTGCAACGAAGCTTTGCAACTTTGGGCCCTTGCCAGAGAGCATCAGATTCATCTCCTTGCAGTGTATCTTCCAGGCATTCAGAACTCTTGGGCAGACAGACTCAGTCGAGTTCTGCTTCCACATGAATGGTCTCTCCATGCAGACCAGGTGGCCAAAATTTTCCAATTTTGGGGAACCCCGGACATAGACCTCTTTGCAAGTCCGCTGAATGCCAAACTTCCCCGGTTCTGTTCCAGAATTCCGGCTCAGGGTTGTCAGGCCAGGGATGCCTTCCTCCTCCATTGGGGTCGGGACTTCCTGTATGCCTTCCCACCCATTCCCCTAATTCCCAGAACCCTTTTCAAGCTTCAGAGAGACAGAGGCCGTATGATTCTCATAGCCCCACATTGGCCACGACAACTGTGGTACATCTCTCTCAAGCTCCATCTCTGCAGCTAGGTTCTGCTCCAGATCTCCTATCCCAGGAGGACGGGATGTTGTGGCGTCCCAATCCCCAGTCTCTACATCTCAGGCCTGGTTGCTGAAAGCCTAGAACTTCACAGTCTTAACCTTTCTCAGCAAGTAAAGGATATCCTTTATGCTGCCAGGAAACCATCCACAAGACGCTCTTATGCTTTCAAGTGGAAAAGGTTTACCATATGGTGTACGCAGAAGGGTCTTAACCCTCTTGCAATACCTCTGGAATCATTACTGGAATATCTCCTTCATTTGTCTAATGCAGGGCTTAAGACCAATCCAGTGAGAGTTCATCTGAGTGCTATTGCAGCTTCTCTCAAACCTTTAAATGGGCAACCTATTTCCTCTCATCCTATCATAGTGAGATTTATGAGAGGCTGCCTTCTAACTAAGCCTCCCCTTAAGTCGCCACCAGTGGCATGGGATTTAAATCTTGTTCTTGGGCAGCTCATGAAGCCGCCTTTTGAACCATTAGCTACTACCTCATTAAAATTCCTTTCCTGGAAGGTTATTTTTCTTACTGCAATCACATCAGCACGTCACATTAGTGAGTTGCAAGCATTGGTGGCTGATCCTCCTTATACAAAGTTCCATCATGATAAGGTAGTCCTTAGAGAGTCATCCTCACTTTATGCCAACGGTGGTTTCACCTTTTCATTTAAATAAAGCAGTTTACCTTCCTGTTTTTTCCCCAAGCCCTCATGCCTCTAATGCAGAAAGGAATCTTCATACTTTGGACTGTAAAAGAGCTTTGGCCTTTTACTTGCAAAGAACGCAGCAGCATAGAAAGTCCTCTCAACTCTTTGTTGCTTTTGATCCTAGTCATTTAGGGCTTCCAGTCTCCAAAAGGACTCTGTCCAACTGGATTGCACAGTGTATATCTTTTGCCTATCAGAGTAGGAACCTTCCTCTTGAAGAACCGTCCAGCACAGGTAGGCAACTAATCACGTGTACAACCAAGACACAGTCCAAACCGTGATTATTGTGGAAAAACAGACTTTATTGTATAATTTATGACCTATTACCAACCCGACACAGGCCGTGTTTCGCTACCTTTGTCAGGGGAAAATCAGGTAAAGGTACTAAAACACAGAAAAACATAAACACTAATTATAGAACATATCATAAAATTAGTGAGATAAGAACAGATAATTAACCAACAATATGAATAAGGTAAAATCATAAATATTTCTTAAAATATAAAATCATAACTACTTAAAAATATAAATATTTAAAAGACCATGTATAAGAAGAGTGAGAAATGTATGGAACATAAATAACACAATTATAATTAAAATTAAAATGATACGGCATTCAATTATAAACGTAATCATGTGCTAATGAAGTAATAAAAGCTAAAAGGAATAAGAGCGTGACAAACATGTATATGATAATAAATACCTCCTATCTTGAAATAAGTTAGGCAGATATCTGGCCAATCGATCTGCTAAAATCTTCGCAAACAACTTAAGATCGTAATTAATCAATGAGATTGGTTGATGAGACTCAACCTCTGTAACATCTTTACCAGGTTTAGGCAAAACCACTATATGAGCAATATTATTAAATTTAAAAACTCCTGCATTCATCCATTTATTAAATAAAGCCACTAACACTGGTGTAATCTGAACTTGCAGCAACTTATAATATTCAGCTCTAAAACCATCCAATCCTGGTGCCTTACATCTTGTGGCATTATCAATTCCACTCTGTATTTCCTCTGCTGTTATAGGGGTTTCCAATTGCATTTGCTGAGCCTTTGTAAGATGGGGTAAATGTAATTTTTCCAAAAATTTAATTTTTACATTAGAAACCTCTTCCCCCATATATAACTTATTATAATAGTTTACAAAAATTCTCCCTATATCTGCAGTGTTTTTACGTACTACTCCTCCTTCATCCTTCAAAAATTGGCACAAATCTGGATCTCTTACTCCGAGCCAAACAACGAGCCAAAAGTTTCCCCGATTTATCCACATATTGATACAGATGGTATTTATAATACAACAAAGATTTTTTTGCTTTTTGATGTAACAAAGTATTCAAAGTTGCCTGAGTAGTAAGCAACTGCTCTTTATTGACATTATTAGGTTTATTAGCTAGGAGTCTACATTCTCTACAAATTTGCTTCTCCAGTCTAAGAATCCTAGCAGCTAGCATTCTTCTCCATTGAGCAGTATAAGCAATTATATCTCCCCTTAAAACAGCCTTTGAAGCCTCCCAAAATAACTCTGGGTCATTTTTATGCATCCGATTATAATATTCGTAATCTTTCCATTATTCATTAAAAAATCTTTGAATTTAGTATCATAACATATATCGATTACTAACACTTTTAACCCTCTCCTCTTAACATTAAATTGGCTTTGTATATAAACTACTTTAATAATCCCCTTATTATCCCTTCCCCATCCCTTCCCCCCCATAATACCTCCAATCCAATCCCTATCCAATATCCTTAAATTCACCTTTTCTCCTCCCATAGCCATATTAGTGCAAATCTTATTTCAGTTCCTCTCTACTGAACTATCTTGCATTTTTAATTCCCCATTCTATACTCATGCTGCATATTCCTCCTACAAATAATCCAGTAACATCACTTACATCTAGAAAAATAACCACCATACATTGAAAATTAAAACTATTAATTTATGGTCTCAAAACTTTAAACTTATATTCCTCTATATGCAACCTTAACTGATAATACAGACCACTAGATCATTTTTAAAAAAAATCAATCAAAAGCTATAATCAAGTATTATCTTTCACGCCAGCAATATATTTATGAAACCATTTTTGTGCATCCTCCGGTGTCTCCATTATCTCAGTTTTTCCATTATAAAAAATCCGCAGCCGTGCAGGATATTGTAATATAAATTTCAAATGTGATGACGCCAGTTGCTGACAGATATTAGCATATGCCTTACTCTTCAAACTTAGTTGAACAGAATAATCTTGAAAGACTTTTATACGGACCCCCTCAAACATCAGAGACCCTTTAGCTCGCACTGCCTTTAAAGCTCTATCTTTGTGTTGAAAATTTATAAACCTGGCCAAAACTATTCTTGGTCTCATATCTTCTGGCCGAGGTCTTCCAAGTCTGTGAATACGTTCTATGGTAAAGTGCTTGTTATCCTCTCTTAAATTTAAAAAATTCAGTATACCCAAAAAATAAGCACTAAGCTCTGCATCTTTTACCGTTTCTGGTATACCGATTATACGAAGATTCTTCCTACGACTTCAGTTTTCTAAATCATCTATTTTCAAATCCTGCTTGCTGATTGCGCTAAGCAGATCATCCTCCAGCGGTGAAATACGGTCCTCAGCTGCTTGTATCCTTATACCCATTGACTCCAGTTGTTTACTAATCCCTTCTAACTTGCCTGTGATTCCAACTAGACGACCACTCAGTGCACTGACCACTGCATTAGTCACATCTTCAGTGAGGCATTGCTTAGTTTGTATATAGTTACCCCCAGTTCTAAATCCAAGTTGCTACACCTGTTCAATGTAAGTGCAAAGTAATCCCCCTGCTTTGTACAAAGAAATGTTCCTTGTATACCGCACTGATTTTAAATAGCGCGGTATAGAAAAGCTTTTAAATATTTAAATAAATAAATAATAAATAAATGTGTCCTTGAATAAGGGAAGAATTGGCAATGGATAAGAGGTATGGTGCAAGTTCTGGTTTTATTGCCTTGAGGAATGCATTTGCTTGGTTTTTGGGGAGTGTGGTTAAGTTAAAGTCTCCTAAAAGTAGAAGGGGTTTGCTTGGGGTATTGTTTATGCTTGCTGTTCTTAGTATATTGGTTAAATTGTTAGTGTTGACTGAAGGTACTCTGTAAACTAGGCATATAGTGATGTGGTCATTTTGTTATTGACAAGCTGTCTAGGTCATCTAAGGATGTGACTGAGATTCAGAATTGTAGGCCGGTTTTGGCGATGATTAGGACAACTTTTGTTTTTACGTGGGCAGTTGTGTCTTCTGTAGTTGTGATTTGGTTGAAGAGGATGGTGTCTGTAGCTGTTAGCCAAGCTTTTTTTTAAAATTTTATTTTTTAATATATATATATTTATAAACTTAACAAAATTGCAAGCACAATACTTGTAAAGAAAAAGGCAGTCAAGGTTACAATTTAAGAAAATTCTAAAAAGAAGAAACTAATACACCTGAATGCCCACTAGCCCAACAACCATGGGAGTCCAAGAACAGGAAAAAAGGAAAAGAATCTTACTAAACCTGCAAGGAAAGTGTAATTCGGCAGTTTAATCCACAACCAATACTACTACTGCGACTACAACAAACCCTAACTGGTTCCCTTCGTAGATAAGAGGAAGATGCAAGCTAACAAAGGCTGCCAGCTGAGAGGGATCATAAACAAAACTGAGATTCCAACTGCACTAGGCATTTACATGGAAATTTGAAAAAAAAAACACCTCCCCCCCCCCCAACCCCCAGCTGGACCATCCCAGGCTTGAGTACTAGGAATTCTTTCTGGTGCTGCTGGGTCTCACGGGCCAGGTCAGGATACATGGCAACTAATAATCCCTTAAAGAGAACGGAGCGCTTCTTAAATATAACTTCCTTCCGATGAGTGGCGACTCTAAGTGCTAAAGAAATTAATAAAGTTGACGGTATTACAGTTTTGGTATCAGAAAATTCAAGGATATTAGAGATATATTAAGAATATCAACATGCTGTAAATTAAGCAACGAGCCCTGCTGAGTTTCAGCTAAAACCTTCTTTTGTGTTGGAATATAATACACTTTTGCAAGAGTAGGCTGAGACTCAGGTGGGACCTCTAAAACATCTTGCATATACATTTTCAACATATCCCTCTGATACTAAAGGAGTGGGGAAAATTCACTAAACGTAAATTCATAGAGCACACTTTATTCTCTAATAATTCATTTTTAAGTCTCGGATTAGAAACATTCTTCACAATCAATGATTAATGGGTTTCATGTTGCTGAGGCTCAACTTGTAGTTTCCCAACCAAATCTTTAACAGGACAAAGTTCACTTCTATTAGCCAACAATGTCTTTAGTATTGGATTGAACATGCATTGCCAGCCCATTCATCTGCTGCACCAGTACTGTACCCAAAGAAGAAATCGCCGTCCAAATTAACTCCAAAGTAAATGTAGTCAGGCGCTCCAAGGAAAAGCACAACATCAATCCCAAGCTAGAGCCACACCAATCTCTGCCACTACCGAAGGGCCCCCAGCAACCTCGCCCAGGCACAACTCTGTACCTCTCCTTTCTCCTCCTTCCAGCAAATAGTGCCTCCAAAAAATAAGAACAGTGATAGATGCTGACTCCACTGCTGCAGCCTACTCAGTTGAACTGCCTCCTTCCGGTTGCCAAACACTCCCTGAAGTAGAGCCACGACTGCCAGAGTGAAAAAGACCAGCAGGCGGGGCAGGAGCCAAATGCAGCTCCAGCGTCAGATCACACCTGGCAGAGGATGCCAAGCTCTCCAACCCCGATGCCTCTAAGCCCGGAGAAATGCCGGTTTGCACAAGTGGATCCTCCAAACGCAGCAGAAAGGCATCCATCAGACCTGAAGTTGAGGTAACAGCCAGAGAGGGAGTCTTAGCAATTTGAGGAGGCTCCTTGTGAAATTTCCCTTCCTTTTCGGCATAGTGGAAAGCTGTGTCTAGAGACACAACTGCCTACATGGCCATCTTGGATCCCCTAGACAGCCAAGTTTCTGTTCTACAGAGCAAATCTGGTTCATCTCTCCTGAGTATGTCGGTGATAATTGGGATTTTGTTGCGTTGATGAGGGAGCAATTTAGGTATTGCTTGTTTGGACTGGTTCTTTTTTTTAAGGACATGTAGGTTGGGTTATATTTGTATAGGTCTGTTGTAATTTTGAACCAGGTGTTGTACTGTGCATGGTGGTATTGCTGGCGTTGAGTCCTGATGATTACTGGGGTATGTTGGATAATAAGTGTTGTACTGTGATGATGAGGATGAGTAGGAGAGTTGCAAATGGTAGCTGAGCATTATGGTTTGCTGTGATGGTGTCAGGGATGTTGTGAGTTGAGAGGTATTAAACAAGTATGAAGTATTTTGCCTTGATTGAAGATTGAAATTCTGTCTTGTTTGTCTTCTGGTGGTGAATTTCCAGGTATGATGGCTTCTGTGGGATGTGGTGGTGATTTTTGGGGTCGTGGCTGCTGTGACATAGAAGTTGGGTTGTGGAGGTAGTTTTGCTTACTATTGCGTGCACTTATGTGAGATGCAGTTTAGCTGGTTGTTTCTGCTGGAAGTTTTGTGTTTCCCACTGTCTTAATCTGTGCGGAGGAAAGTCAGTTGGTTTGGTGTCCTAGATTTGCAGGCAGGGCTGTTTGTGTAGCAGTGTCTCCCTCAGTGATACAGCAGCAGCTGTGTGGTATGAGAGGTGTAATTTACAAGGCCCTTACCCCTTGTTGAAGCAGATGGTGATAGCCTCGAAGTTGTTGAGTGGTGTGGCGGTGGCTCATTGCATTTCTGATAGTGCGTCATCCTCTATTGCTAAGGTATCATTGCCACCTAAGGGCCATGCCAAAGGGACCTCTGGTGAGGCTCTCGGGCGCGGATGTTCAACTTGGCGGCTTGAGCGGCTTTTAATACTAAAAAGAGAAAATATTTTTTTCACTCAATGTAGTAAAAGCTATTGGTTTAGCTGGGTTTAAAAAAGGTTTTGGCAAGTTCTGGAGGAAAGGTCCATAAATCATTATTAAAGAGGACCCAGGAAATCCACTGCTTATCCCAGGACAAGCATTGTAGACCTGTGGACCTTTTCGGGAAAGCACTAATGGCAAGTGATCCTGCAAGAGAGAGAGGGAGAATCCCTGAATGACGCAAGTACCAAAAGTTGGTCTTAGCCACCTTTCCAGCCTGTTCCATTGCCAATTGGAATCTATTAAAACTCCTATTGTCTTCTTTCCTGCCATCATTTATGGCATTCCTTTCCTTATGTGTTAAATGTTTTTGTAAACCACATAAGTTGCTACAGATATGTGGTATATTAAATAAAGAGAAATATAAACATAACTGAATTTGCGCCCTGTCATTCTCTGGACCCACTTCGGGCATCACACAACCTTTATCACCAACTCACAATATAACTGTTTTCAGCATTCAATTTAAGTAAATGTGACTTCATCCAAACTTTTTACCATCAAAATATATTGACCAGCTCAAATGTCTCAGCCAAGGAGGAGACAAATAAAAAATTAAATCTGAATGTCATCAGCATAAATAAAATAGGATGCTCCCAAATCTTTGCTTGGATCCCCAAATAAGCTAAGAAAAAATATTAAACATAATTGCCCATGTTCCCTGTAAGTATTAGTGTTTGTGTCTCATATCCCCTTGTGTTAAATGAATCCCCCAATTGTGTTGTGACCACTTTGATTGAAGGATAAGGTGGTATACAAAGCTGTCTAAATAAAATAAATACATGGCAACAAAAGTGAATGTGCGGGACACCACAAGTAGGATGCCAACTCTCCTTTCCATTTTACTTTATAAGAGCAGCATTTTAGGAAAGTGGAACGTGACTTCCTCACAGGACCCATTAAGTTTATACTGCTAAGTTTCCCCAAAAGATCATGGTCAATAACATCAAAAGCTGCAGAGATGTCCAATTGATTTACTAGTGCTTCTTGCTCTTATTGAAAATTTTCCTAAACTCTGACAGCATAAATAAAATTGTCTCCAAACCAAACCCACTTCTAAATCTTGATTGCATAGGCTATAACATGTTGAATTGCCACAAGCGCTCCTGTAATGGAGCAATTACAACTGCCTCCAATAATTTCGCCAAGGGAGTATGCTCTGTATAGACTGAAAATTTGCATACAATCTCACATCAGCACATGTAGGTTTCAAAAGTGGAGTCAATAATAGGATCCAGAATCACTGGAAAACAGCCTCACCCTCAAGCCAAATATAGAAATGAAGATGATAAAGAAAGTCCTCTTGCAGAAAGTGCTTTAAAAAGTGAAGCAGAGGCATGGCCCAGGTTGCGGTTTCCCTTCCCATATTTCTTCAATAACTTCCACACAGTTACTGGAACACATTTTAATCCAAAGATAACTAGCCAGGTCCACAGTCAACATTCATCATCCCCTCTCTCATCAAATTTCAGTGATGACGAGTCAAATATTAACGTTTGTCTATGAATCTTCTCCACTTTTGAGTTTAAATAAGAGGCTAAAACGAGCATTGAAGAGGCTTACAATCTTAACAAGATTTTTGGGATTCATCCTCTGTCACTGTCACGTTTCAAATGAAAATTCTTTTTTGCCAAACGCGCCCAATAGCTTTTCGCCAGTTATTTTTGTCATCCATATGGCCTGACTGTAGCCATTTCCTTTTCAAGCTATAGCACTGCCTCTTTAATTGATGCAAATCCTTACATTAAGGGGAAGAATTTGGATGCTCCTTCATTTGTCTAACCAGAGCAACCTCATCAGCACCTCCCTGAATTGCTGATTCTACTCTGCTGCCATATTTTCAACATCCCGACATAACAGATAACCTCATTTGTTATATCAACAAAAATACTTAGGTCAATCTTACCCTGCCTGGACCATTTTCCCAAATGACCTTTGATCTTATTTTGCACCACATCTTCCATTGTAATGAAAGATCGAATAAGAAATGATTGGACCAGATCAAAGGGGTTTATAGAACAAGATCCCACAAAATCCTTCCCCCTCTCACTCTTTGATGTAAATGATGTGTTCAATAAATGTCCACCTCTATGTGTTCAGTTCTGGTCAATCCATCTCAAAAAGGATCTAGTGCAACTAGGAGAGGTTCAGAGAAGGGTAACAAAAATATGACGAAGGACTGCCCTCTTCTGATGAAGGGCTAAGTGGGCTAGGACCATTCCACTTAGTCCCCTCAGTCATCTCTTTTCTATGATAGAAGTTGTTTATAAAGTCATGACTGGGGTGGAATGGTTAAATAGGGAAAGGTTTAACCTTTCAAACAAGAAGGGAGGAGTGGCCTAGTGGTTGGGGCAAGTTACCTCAGGCTGGAAGGTCGGGGGTTCAAATCCCACTAGAGGACAGCAACCTTGGGCCGGAAGGACTGGGGTTTCTAGTCCCACAGGTGCTCCTTGTGGTCTTGGGCAAGCCACTTAACCCTCCATTGCCCATGTTCCCTGTTAGGATTAGTGTATGTGTCTCATATCCCCTCGTGTTAAATGTATCCCCCAATTGTGTTGTGACCACTTTGATTGAAGGATAAGGTGGTATACAAAACTGTCTAAATAAAATGAAATTAATGACCAGCAGATTGAAAGCTAACTGTAGAAAGTGTTTTTTTTTCCATGCAGCACATAAACTGTGGAATCTGTTACCAAATGACGTGGCTCGGGTGCCTAACATAGTGGGATTCAAAAGAAGTTTGAACAGGTTCCTGGAGGAAAAGTCCTTAAGACATTATTAATCCGGGAGAGTTGGGAAAGTCATTGCTAATCCTTGAAAATGAGCTTTGAGAAACTTTATCTACTTTTTGGAATATGCAGGGATTTATAATCCGAACTGGCTACTGTTTGTAACATGATGCTGTACTCTATGGAACGCGTTATGACTCAGCATGGCTGTTCTTATATTAAGTTGTTAATGCCTTTTATGTCCTTTCAATATCTTTTAATTGAGTTTCCTTGTCAGATTTTCCTTGGCAGGCAGCACAGTATCTCATTAATTTTACTACTGTTTTTCTTAATGGCCTTATCTCCTATTATCTTTTTAATCTTCATTTTACTTGCCAGAAATCACAGTATGGTTACTGTTATGTAAATGTTCATTGATCTCTTTATCATGTACCAATACCTTGTTATCGCTGTGACAAACTGTATTTTTTCATGTAGTATTTCCATGGTTCCTAGTATAAATAGTTGTCATTCAAGACATAAGTACTCTGCAGATTTCTCTCCTATTTAATCCCTAAATTAAAGCCCTCAATTTTGCTAGAAGAGAGGATGCTTTTCTACTTCTGTTACCAAGATCATCTCCAAGATTAACTCCTCTTGGTTCCCAGCTTCTGGCTTCCATTCAAGGCAGGATTAGCACTGTATTAGGCCATAAGAAAACACATATTGTGGGCCCTACCACAGACCTGCATATATTTTATTTCGTAAACAGTCACATTTCATTCTTTCCCATCTCCTGCATCCCACACCCTGATCTTCATTCGTGGCCTTCATCTCTCTAGAACAGGGGTTTTCAGTCAGTCCTTGGGACACACTTAGCCAGGCAGGTTTTCAGGATAGCCACAATATGTATGAGTGAAATCTGCATGCACTGCCTTCATTGTATGCAAATCTCTCATATGTATTCATTGCGGTGGTTCTGAAAACTTGACTGGCTAGGTGTGTCCTGAAGATTGGGTTGAGAACCCATGTTCTGGAAGTAGCAAGAGAAATTGCAGGACCCTAGTTCTGGGTGTGGCAATAGTATTAGGAAGTGAATGATCAATGAGGACTGTGCAGGCAATGCTTTGCATAAAGTGGCCTTGTGAGTAGAGTAGTGGGCTGAAAACCAGGGAAGCTGGACAAGTCATTTTCACCCACCCTTGCCTCTTGTACACAAACTAGATATGCCAAGAGTAGACCCCAAAGAGTGAGAGAGAGGCAGTGTTTCTGAGGTATAAAACTGGAAGGACTTAAAGGTCAAACAGGATTCACAAACAGAAAAGCAGGAGAAAATGTTTACCTTTTTATGGTACCTCTGAAAGGAAATAAGAATAGAGGCTGTATTAAGACATTTATCAAAAGAACTTGTCCAAGTGACTAACTGGTTGCCTGGGCAAATCTCTGGGCTGCAAAACTCCCTCGGCCTCTCTCTCTCTCTCTCTCTCGGCCTCTCTCTCTCTCCTTTATTTTGGGGGGCAAAGGATGGGGTGATGCAGTGGTTCTCAACCCTGTCCTTGGGGCACACCAAGCCAATCAGCTTTCAGGATTCCTATGATGAATATGTATGAGATCAATTTGCATACAATGAAGGCAGTACATGCAAATGTGTCATGCATATGGGAATCCTTAAAACCTGACTGGCCTACAAGGACCACTGCAGTAGATGGATAGGAAGCCAGGTAAGGGATGAGCCGGCGCCCCCAAGATACTCAGAGGGAGCAGAGATTCTCATTCAGTGGTTTCGCCAAAAAAGGAAAACGACATATTCCTAGGCTATATAATTAAAATACAGCACAAATTATAGCTGTTTATTTAGCTTGGCAAAAACAAAGAAGATATAAGATGCTCACAGGCCAAGGATTAGAAAGAAAGAGAACCACAGCACAGTTTCTAACACCAAAATAAGAGAACTAATTTTATTTGATATTAGAGAATCATAGCACAGTTTCTTTCTTTTTTATTATCTATTTTATGTCCAACAAAACCCCTCTTCCAATAGTAGGTGCAGTGCAGAACTAGGACATTTTGGAATTATCCAACATACAATAAAGAAAAATCTGATTCTGGTGTCATCTCATTAATAGCCTCCAGTACCAGGCAAATTGTGGACTAACACAAAACTCTACAAAATTCACTGAAGACCTACATTATAAAGCAAATCTACAATACCATAATGACACAGCATCTAAAAGCAACACAATAAGTAGCCTATCCAGAAAAGAGCTGCACCATAAATATTGCAGTGGGCCTTAGAACATCCTTACAACTAATTAAAAAAACTGAACAAGCCAGATGACTACAGATCCTGCATAGAAACTCCATGCTAACAGAGCATTTGGTCTTAGTCACACAGACAGAACGCAGACCCTCACAAAGTAAAGAATAAATTATAACAAACTTGAAGTAGAAATATGTAGACAAAATTTAATTGAAACCCCAACAAGCCAGGCTTTGCATGCCGTGCAACATTAGAGATAGAGGAGGCAGGCAGCGCTTTACCTCTCTGTTGCTGAGCAGTAGCATGAGAGGCATAGGCCTCCCTGATCTCACATGCAGGCAACACTGCCTCTTCCCACAGTTGTCTTCCTCCATTAATCTTACAGCCTCTTGCTCAGAGGTGGTCATCTCACTGATTAGGTGCAGTGCTGGCTTTCCCTGCAGCTCATCTCTGAACAAGAATCACGGAGATCAAGGGAGGGGGCAGACCATGGGGAGAGGCAGTGTTGCCTGCATGTGGGATCAGAGAGAACTGTGCATCATGTTGCTGCTCAACTACTAGCAGAGAGGTGCACATAGTGACGGGACTTTATTTGTGCAGCCTACAGCTGGCACCAAAATTCCAAATGTGCTGTATGTCTTTTGCAGGCCTTGACAAATTTTATGTGGATTTAGGAGATGGAGTGGAGGAGTAGCCTAATGGTTAGAGCACTGGTTTGGGAACCAAGAGACCAGGATTTGATTCCAACTAGCACTCCTTGTGGCCTTGGGCAAGTCACTTAACCCTCCATTGCCTTGTAAGGCCTAGCAATCTTCATTCCAGTCATACCTTGCCAAGAAAACCTAGGGGCTGCTGATTCACCAGCAGTCGGCATTGAATTGACGGCATTTACATACTTTTTATTGCTAACTATTTGTATAGTGCTGCAAGGCATATGCAGTGCTGTATGTATAGATGTAAGACACAGTCCCTGATCATTGAAGCTTAGTCTGTGTGTGTGTGTGGTGTGGTGTGGAGGTGATGTGAGAACATAAGATATGCCATACTGGGTTAGACCAAGGTCCATCGTCCAGTATCCTTTTTCCAACAGTGGCCAATCTAGGTCACAAGTACCTACTGTAATAGTTTCCCTAAAGGATACAGGTTCCACAATACTTGTATTGGGGCAAGCAGTGGATTTCCCAGGTCCCCTTTAATGATTTATGGACCTTTCCTCCAGGAACTTGTCCAAACTTTTTTTTTTTTTAAGTCAGCTACACTAACAGTTTTTACTACATCCTCCGGTAACGAAATCCAGAGTTTGATTATGCATTGAGTAGGAAAATAGTTTCTCTTATTAGTCTTAAATAGGTTACATTGTAGCTTCATTGCATATCCCCTATTCTTTCTATATTTGGATGGTGTAAACAATCGATCTGTTTACCCATTTCATTCCATTCATTAATTTATAGACCTCTATCATATCTCCCCTCAGCAGTCTCTTTTCCAGCTTGACGAGTCCTAACCTTTTTAGCCTCTCTTCATAGGGATATCCTTCCATCCCCTTTACCATTTTGGTGGCTCTTCTCTGTACCTTTTCTAATAACGCTATATCCTTTTTAAGATACAGCGACCAGAACTGCACACAATATTCAAGGTGCGATTGCACCATGGAACAATACAGAAGCATTATAATATCCTTTGTTTTATTCTCCATTCCTTTCCGTTTGATTCCTAGCTTTCTATTTGCTTTCTTGGCCGTTGCTGCACACTGGGCGGAGGGTTTCAACATGTTATCCACCATGACACCTAAATCTTTTTCCTGGGTGATGGTTCCTAATATGGAACTTTGCATTGTGTAACCATAGTTTGGGTTGTTCTTTCCTAGGTGCATAACTTTGCACTTGTCCATATTAAATTTCACCTGCCATTTGAACATCCAGCCTTCCAATTTATCAAGGTCCTCTTGCAATTTTTCACAATCCTCTTGGGTTTTAACAACTTTGAATAATTTTGTCATCTGCAAACTTGATTATCTCACTCATTATTCCCATTTCCAGGTCATTTATGAATATGTTAAAAAAGCAGTGGACCCAGCACAGATCCCTGGGTACACCACTATTCACCTTTTTTCATTGGAAAAATTGGCCATTTAGCTCTACCCTCTGCTTTCTATCTTTTAACCAGTTCCTGATCCACAATAGCACACTGCCTCCTATCCCATGACTTTTTAATTTTGCCAAGAGTTTCTCATGAGGGACCTTGTCAAAGGCTTTCTGAAAATCCAGATACACTATATCAACCGACTCACCTTTGTCTACCTGTTTATTCACACCTTCAAAAAAAATAACAAAGGTGTCTGTGTTCTGGAAGGAGGGGAATGCACCTTTTGGCAATACTTTGTGCTCTTATCTCCCCCTCAGTCATCTCCTGCTGGCTCCTCTCCTCTGTTACCCTTCCAGACTCTCCCTTCACCATCTGCTGCCATAAAATCCCTTCCATCCTCCTTTTTAATAGGCTGACTGCCCCTTTAAGTTGTCCCTACCTTCTCTACCTCACTTCCTCCCTCCCCCCGCCCTCCCCACATAACATTTTTTGCTGCAGGCTGCAATGGCAGCCTCCCCCTCTCTTCTGCCCATAGGGATCCAGTCTCCTGCGGGCAGACAGAAGGGGCCTTTGCCACAATCTTGGTCATCCTCTTCTGCCCATGGGAGATGGGATCCCCGTGGGCAGACAGGAGAGGCCTTTTCTGCGATGGTGACTTTGCTGTTCTTTCTCCTCTTGTGTCCCAACATGGTGGCTTCCTCATTTTTGACAGCTCTGTTGAGATGGGGGAAACTCATTTGGGTAGGCAATGCCCCCCCCCCCTCCCCTCTAAACTACACTCATACACATGCATGCTCATTCTACAGTAGTACTTCTGAAGCCTCCCCTGGAGGCATATTCTACCAGTTGCATGTTCAAGATTATCACAATGGATATGCATGAGAGAGATCTGCATGAAGCAGATATCAGGTATATGCATAGTCCATTGTAGTAATTCTGAAAACCTGACTAGCTGGGTGGGTCGCTACGATTGGGTTTTGATATATGCATGCATTCACAGAGACACACCCATTCTCACTCTTCAGACAGGCACACACACATCTGGTTTTCTGCTACTACATCACACTCTTGCAGTTGCTGCTCGCTGTTTTCCTTAGCCTGCAGGAACTCCCTTAACATCCTTCCGCTCCCCAATTTTAGCTCTTTCTCAGAACTTCTGCTGTTTGAGACACTCGCTGCTCCAGTGGCTGTCTCCAAGGTTAGCCCAGTGTCCCTTGCAGAGCTCTGTCCCACCATTTCATGCAGAAACTTCATTTGTACAGCAGAACACCTCCCTTTCTGTGACTTGGGCTGTCGGCCAGTTTTTCCACATGCAGTGCCTTCCCATTGGCTGTACCCTATGCACAATCTCTCTGACATCTAGGCCCTTCCTTCATACGCTTGATTGGTGGAACTGGGATTATCATCGGGAAGTTGATTGGTTTACAGATGCTACTAGTGATGATGGAAGTAAGGAGGGTAAGCTCAGTCATATGGGGAAGGATTGGAAAGCTGCTGATAGAGATCCAAGTTCTGGACATTGTTCAGACACTTTAACCATTCTTCTGGCTTCTGGCCATTGATACTAAAATGTGTAAATCCTGAAAAACATCCATACATTTGGCAGCCCTAGCTTCCTGAGTCTTGTGCACATCTGACAGAGCTCCCTAAACATTTGAGCCCCAGCCATCTGCCTAGTTTGGCTATACCTTATTTTGGCCCTTCTTCCATTATCATTGTTACAAATTCCTACTTATAATAGCTTAATCTTGTTGCATGAGTGACCCAAAACAAGCCTGTTGAAACCCTATTCACTCTAAAGGCCAGATGATTTGCAGGTGAATAGTTGAACTCTGAATAGTTTCCCTCTTTCTTAGTTATTGTCCTTTCTGGAGACTGTTTATTGCTGGTACTCAGTCTTGCTAATGAACTACTTCTGTTATTAGAAATGTGTCAACTAGGTCTTATTTCATGTTTAAAAATGGTTTGAGCTCATACTGACCCCAAGACATCTAATCTGGTGCTACCCAAACCTTTTGATGCTTTGGTCCAACAGTCTACCTTCCTAAATTGATGTGGACTGGATGCCTAATATTTTTCTTTTCAAAGTATATGCCTCTGGTAGAGGGAGGAAAGTGTTTTTCACGATGGGCAAGCAGGATAATGTCCTCTCAAATGGATGGCATCAAAGATGAAGCCCCATGTGGGAACTGGCTCTCAGATTCGTCTAGAAGCATTTGGAGCTAGCACTGCATGCGTGTTAACTTCACACCTTCCGCTGCTATATAGAATCGCATTAGTCTTTATTTTTCCTCAGAGCCTGACAGATGTGTGTGTACTATGGTGAAGGCTGTTCTTGTTTTCCTCTTCTCATCATTAATTTTGCTTCACTGAGTTCATCTCAGGTTTTTCTCCCCCTGCTACTTTTTGTGTGTTTTTCTGTATCTTTGTAGCTCTTCAGTTAGGTTTTTCAGTCAGATTTGTGCATGGCAAAGTTTCCTTATTTTTTTTTTTTACTGTGTTGCAGATAAAGGCCACATTTAGGCCTCAGAGTCCACAACCAGGACACATTTTTTTTACAATTGAGGCATATGATTTCACTTCATCATTTTTCTGGACAATATCACAGAATCTTTCCAGTGGGTTTAAAAAGTGTACTTCCTTAGCGCTCCGCAGTGCAGTCCTCAACTTCTGGGTTGTCAACCTCCTCCTGCAGCTAGGAGACTGGCATGTGCAAATTTATGACATCACTGGATATATCCTGTCAGCTTCCCTCCTACTTCCAGTGTGACCAGTCTCCTTGCAGCAGGAGGACGTTGTGAGCCCAGGAGTGGGGCTCACTGTGAGAAACAAATAAGCAGCTATTTTGCTTTTTGGTCATTTTTATTCATTTTCATTTCTTTAGTTAGTGGGCTTCTTTTGCTTTAAATTTAGATCAGCCTGTTTGGAGGGAGGAGGGGTCAGTGCTCAGCGCTATTGGAGCCTCCTGTCTCTCCTCCGTGTCAGCCCTGCCTATCTTACTTTGTTTTCTCTTTTAATTTCTATTTGCTTTTATTTCTTTCCTCCCTTTCTGAGCAGGCAGTCTGGGCTCCGTGGAAGTTCTCTCCCCCGGACCCTACGGGGGAGAGCCCTTCAGCTTCCGTTGCCTCCGGAGTTTTCCCCTAGTGCTGGGCTTTCACTCTGAAGATCGCGGGGCTATTTTCTCCCTGAGCGATCTGCACGGCAATGTTGTGAGCGGCGACGGACTTCTGGCTCCTCAGGGCAGCTATTTTTAGCGGCGAAAAGCTGATCGCTGGTTTTGGCGCCTTTTTTGCCTCAGGGCTTCTGCCGCGGCGGCCATTTTAGAGGTACTTGGTCCACCGCGTGTATTTCAGCACCTCGGGGCTCCCTGGACTCTGGTAAGTCCCTCTGTTAGTTTTAATTCCTTAAAACACTGTTTACCTTTACTTTTACTTTTGCTTTTGTTTTTCTCTTGCAAAGGCTGGTTCCCTTCCCTTTTTTCCTACGGAGTTTTGGCATAAAGGGGGTCTCCAGTAGTGTGCTCTCTGCTGGCATCGGGTTTATTTTTAAGGCCAATGCCACAGAGGCCCCTCTGTATAATTTGTGGAGCCCGTAGAGGTCCTTTGTCAGTATTGGGAGTCTGCAGGGGTTGTGCAACCCTGTCTTCACTCATGGAGCAGAAGCTGGAGGTCAGAGAGCCTGAGGGGATGGCTGAGCTTCCAGAGCTTGACGCTGCGCAAACTCCGCGCCAGGGTGCGCCGGAGCACCGGTCAGAGGGGTCCGCTGGGCCCTCTGCTACACCGCCAGCAAGCATTGCGGTAGAACCCGGGGCTTTCAGTCCCGAGTTTGTTCTGTTGATGCACCAGGCGTTTTGTTTGCGGCAGCAGGGCGCGGTGCCTGGATCGGCTCCTCTGCTGCCCCTTGAAGCCCCCCGGGACACGGGGGGTGCTTCGAGTGTTACTCCGCCCGCTCCGAAGAAGGCTCGTAAGTCCGCAGCTTCGGAGGCGGATGAGGAGTGGCCTGAAGGGTCTGAAGCGGCCTGGGACCCGGAGGGCGATCCTCTAGATCTGGAAGAAGGGGAGCTTCCGGAGCCTGAAGACCAGGCCAAGATCATTCGAGTTTTTTGCCGCGAGGAATTGGCTACGCTCATTTCAGAGTCTTTGAAGGTCTTGAATATGGCGTCTCCGGTGGCCAAGGATGTCGAGATCGAGGATCCAGTTATTTAAGCGGAGCGTCAATCGCGCGTAGTTTTTCCCTTGCACCGGGTGGACAAGATGATTAAAGATGAGTGGGATAAGCCGGAGGCCGGGTTGCGCGGTGTTCGCACCCTGACTCGGCTTTATCCTTTGGCGGATCCGGATAAGGAACGCTTTCGAGCACCGCGGGTGGATGCGGTGGTCTCGGCGGTCACTAAAAAGACCACTATCCCGATTGAAGGGGGTGCGGCCTTGAAGGATGCTCAAGACAGGAAGGTAGATGGCTTGCTGCGGCAGACCTTTGAGGCCGATTCCATTTCTTTGCAGGCGTCCGTGTGTGGCGCTTGGGTGGCCCGGGCGTGTTTACGCTGGGCTCAGCGGTTGCGTCTGTCCTCGCGTCTGGAAGAGGAGGATGTGAAGGAGTTGGATCGCTTGGAGTCCGGAGCGGCGTATCTGGCGGATATTCATTACGACTTGATTCGCGCTTTGGCCAACAGTACGGCTTCGGTGGTGGTGGCGGCCAGACGTTCCGTGTGGCTCAGGAACTGGGCGGCGGATGGCCCTTCCAAATCTCGTCTTAGCAAGCTTCCCTTCAAAGGAGGGCTACTCTTTGGAGAGGATTTGGACAAGTTGGTCAAAGACCTGGGGGAGTCCAAGGCTGGCCGACTCCCAGAGGATAAGCCTAAGCCGCTTCATTCGACCTTCTCGGTTCAGGGTCAGCCTCGTGATTTTCGCCGGTTTCGGTCCCCTCGCTATGCAGGTTTCTCTAGGGGCCGCTTCCAGACCTGTGCGCAGGGCTTTCGGGGCTACCGATGTGGCGCGAGGGGATTCTCTGCGGCCTCCCCCTCTGCTTCTCGCAAGCCACAATGAGATGAGGCGGGTCCCGGCTGTGAGCATTTCGGTAGGCGGCCGCCTGCGGGAGTTCCTCTCCGCTTGGACCCTCATCACAACGGATCAGTGGGTACTCGATATCATTCAACACGGGTACGCCCTCGAGTTTGCTCGACCCGTTCGGGATTCCTTTATCCGCTCGCCGTTCAAGGGGGCCTCGAAGGCGGCAGCGGTGGCCGCCACTCTCAACAGATTGCTACTGTTGGGAGCGGTGACGGAGGTCCCCAAAAGCGACTACGGTATGGGTCGTTATTCTATATTTCGTAGTTCCCAAGAAAGGAGGAGACTTACGACCCATTCTGGATCTCAAGGCTGTCAACCGCTGTTTGCGGGTGCCGCACTTTCGGATGGAGACCTTGCGGTCGGTCATCGTCGCGGTACGTCCCGGGGAATTCTTAACGTCGCTCGATCTGACAGAGGCGTACTTGCATATTCCCATTCGGGAGGCTCATCAGAGGTTTCTGCGTTTTGCTCTCCCGTGGGGGCATTATCAGTTCCGGGCGCTTCCTTTCGGCCTGGCGATGGCTCCACGTACCTTCACGAAGGTAATGGTAGTCGTGGCGGCGGCATTGCGGCGCGAAGGGGTTCTGGTTCATCCGTATCTAGACGATTGGTTGATTCGTGCGAAGTCCAAGGAGGAAAGTCTTCAGGTCACGGACAAAGTGGTCCGTTTTCTACAGAGTCTGGGTTGGGTGATCAATTTTGCAAAGAGTCATCTGGAACCCACTCAGGAGCTCGTGTACCTTGGAGTCCGTTTCAACATGTGCTCGGGGGCACGTGTTCCTTCCTTCCCCGCGCGCCGACGCCTTGCGCGCTCTCATTCGGAAATTCCGAGCCACTCCGGCCCCGACAGCCTGGGACTACTTGCGAGTGCTAGGTACCATGGCAGCGACCCTGGAAGTAGTTCCTTGGGCGAAGGTGCACATGAGACCGTTGCAGCGGGCCCTGCTCCGTCGCTGTTCTCATCAGGCGGATCCCCTGAGCAGGAGGCTACCTTGCCCTCTGGCGGTTCGCAGGTCTCTCCGGTGGTGGCTTCTCCAACAAACTTTAGCGACCGGGATGCCGCTGGATCAACCCGATTGGTTGCCTCTATTGACGGACGCCAGCCTGACGGGCTGGGGTGCGCATTGCCAGGGCAGTTTTGCGCAGGGCCTATGGTCAGGGATGGAGGCGTCGTGGTTGATCAATCGCCTAGAGCTTCGAGCCGTGTTTCTCGCTCTTCAGGCCTTTCAGCACTTAATTCTGGGTCGGGCAGTGCGGGTTCTGTCTGACAACTCAGCGACGGTGGCCTACATCAATCGGCAGGGCGGCACGGGAAGCGCCGCCATGGAGCAGGAAGCGGATCAGTTGTTCCTTTGGGTGGAACCTCGTCTCCCGTTGATTTCAGCGGCTCACATTGCCGGAAAAGACAACGTGACGGCCGACTTCCTCAGCAGAGTTCACGTGAATGCCGGGGAATGGCAGTTGCATCCCGAGGTGTTCGGTCAGCTTGTGGAGCGCTGGGGGACGCCAGTAATGGATCTGATGGCGACTTTTCTCTCCGCACAGGTCCTTCGCTTTTACAGCAGGGAAGGGAAAGAATGTCGGAGGGCATAGATGCGCTACTGCAAGTTTGGCCGCGACAGGGACTTCTCTACGTTTTCCCCCCGTGGGCATTGATCGGTCGGATCGTTCAGAAGATAGGACGACACCCGGGGAGAGTACTTCTGGTGGCTCCCGATTGGCCTCGTCGTCCTTGGTATGCGGATCTAGTTCGCCTGCTGGACGGTCGTCCCTGGCGTTTACCGGAGCGATCAGATCTCCTGGTTCAGGGTCCTCTTTTCATGCCTCAAGTGGATCGGTTCTCGCTTACGGTTTGGCCATTGAAAGGGCACGCTTGAGAAAGCGGGGATACTCTGCGGCGGTGATAGCCACGATGTTAGCATCTCGGAAGCGATCCACGTCGTTAGCCTACGTGAGAATTTGGCGCATTTTTGAGGATTGGTGTTCTCGGCATTGGATTCGGGCGGCCACGGTTGCCGTTCCAGTTATTCTGGATTTTCTGCAGGATGGCTTCGCCAAAGGGCTGGCGGCCAGCTCCTTGCGGGTTCAGCTGGCGGCGTTGGCCTGTTATCGAGGTAAGGTCAACGGTGTGTCGTTGGGGTCTCATCCGGATATTCGGCGCTTCTTATCGGCGATTTCTAAGTTGCGGCCTTCCCTTCGGATTGGCGTCCCGCCCTGGGATCTTAATCTAGTTCTCCGAGCCCTGTCTCGGTCTCCCTTTGAGCCGTTGAAACGCTCTTCTCTGAAGGATCTGACCTTGAAGGCTGTGTTTCTGGTGGCAATTTGCTCGGCAAGGCGTATTTCCGAGTTGCAAGCCCTGTCTTGCCGGGAGCCGTTCCTGACCTTCTCGGTTGATAAGGTGGTTTTGCGTACCGTGCCCTCCTTCCTGCCTAAGGTGGTCTCTCCCTTTCACAAGAACAAGGTGGTCACTTTGCCGGTTCTTGGTTCACACGATGAGCTCCCCCTCGATCGCGATCTGCGCCGGTTGGATGTTCGGCGGGTGTTGCGTCATTATTTGCAGGTCACGGACTCCTTTCGCAAGTCTGATCGTTTATTTGTCCTGTTTGGGGGAGTGCGTAAGGGGGAGGCCGCGGCAAAAGCTTCTATAGCCCGGTGGATTAAAGAGGCGATTTCGGCGGCTTATCTGCTTCAAGGCCGTGCGGTGCCGTCGGGATTGCGGGCACATTCTACCAGGGCGCAGGCTTGCTCTTGGGCGGAGCATCGCTTGGTTCCGCCGGGGGATATTTGTAGGGTGGCTACTTGGTCGTCCTTGCATACTTTCAGTAAGCATTATCGTTTAGATGTGGAGGCGGCGAAGGATTCTTGCTTCGGGTCGGCGGTGTTGTCGGTCGGCCGGAAAGATCCCGCCCATTAGGTACTGCTCTGGTACATCCCAGAAGTTGAGGACTGCACTGCGGAGCGCTAAGGAAATATTAATTACATTTACCTGGTAATTGTAGTTCCTTTAGCGACGACAGTGCAGTCCTCCATCCCGCCCTATTTCTGTCCTTTTCAGGTTTCCGGCGTGGAGTGCGGCCTAAAGAATTTTTACAGGTGAGCCGACTCCATTTCCTGTTTGTTTTCTCTGTCTTTATGGTCTGTCTCTTGCCTCTGCTTCTGTTGCTCGGAGCGCAGGGATGGAAAGCCGGGCATGAGCACGGTTGGTATGGTAGTTTTGGAAAAAAAAAAAAAAAAGTTTTCTTTTTGGATGTCATGATAAGGCTACTTATTTCTTGCTCCTTTGAGTCTGCTTTGTTAATAGTTCACACTGGAAGTAGGAGGGAAGCTGACAGGATATATCCAGTAATGTCATAAATTTGCACATGCCAGTCTCCTAGCTGCAGGAGGAGGTTGACAACCCAGAAGTTGAGGACTGCACTGTCGTCGCTAAAGGAACTACAATTACCAGGTAAGTGTAATTAATATTTGGTACAACAAGAGTACAAAAGAAGCACACACTCTCACAGGCATCAAGAAGTCGTGTACAGAGCGAGATGAAAAAATCACATGGAGACAATTGAAGTGAATAGGATCTTTACTGCAGCATCTTGGTACAACAGGAACATGTCTGTAACAGACACTTATCATTGATGCCATGCAGTACATGGGCCCTGATCATGAACCCTCTTTTTGTGTTGTGTTCACAAATGATAAACAGAGGTCTAAACGGTCGTGAGATACATTACAGATTTTTGGCATCAATATGTCTGAACCATCAACATTGGCAATATTGGTCCCCATGGCCTGGGGAGATGCATCAGTCACTGAAGATGCATTGACATTAAGTTATTATTGAGATCATTCTGAGTCTATCATTGATAGTGTCTGGGGAGCAGTCTTCCATTGATTTTTGCCCAAAGGTGGCGGTTTTGTCTAAGACTACCATTGGCAGAAGGTTCATAAATCCTAGTTGACTGCCCAGCTAATAGCCTGGTGTGGAGTTTTGACTGGCTGCTCAAGAACATAGCCAATAGTCCAGTACTGGTTTTGGTCACCCTTCTGGCAGGAGGAGGCTCTGGCACTTTGCAGACTGCTGGTTGGGTTCCTAAAGATCATCTGGTTCATTCAAGAACACTTTGCACCAGGAAATAAACAGGAGCTCTCTTCTTTTCTCCAGGCAAATATCAAGCCCATTCTGCTGGGCCAAGAATGGCAGGGATTTTACTCTAAGTACTTTCTGGTCATGGAGAAGATGGTGGGGGGGGGGGGGGTGTAGGGTTGCCAACTGGCTCCAGATGCGCCCGACAGTGTCAATCCATTCCTGGGTTTACCCCATTGCATGCAGGGATATGTAGTTCTGATTTCTCCATTGCACTCCATAAGAAATGAAAAACTACAAGTCACTGCATGCAATGGGGTAAACCCAGGACTGGATCAAGTCTGTCGGGCGCATCTGGAGCCAGTTGGCAACCCTAGGGGGGTGGATTCCATCTACCCTGGAACTAATGGATTTGAACAAGTTTCCAGCTCAGAATACTTTATCTCAGTACCCTAATACTCTACCTTCCAAAGGAGGTTTGACCATCTTCTTTGGACTTAAAGGATGCCTGTACCCACATACGGATACATTCCAGTAACAGGAAGGTATCTGATTAATCATAGGAAAACACCACTACCAGTACTGTGTACTGCTTTTTGGCCTTGTATTTGCTCCATGAATCCTGACCAAGTGTCTTGCAGTAGTCTCAGCATTACCTACACAGACCTGGCCTTGTATGTGTTTCTCTCTTTCCATGACTGGACATTAAAGAGCACATTCCAGGAAGGAGACCAAGAATCCATATGCATAGCCAACCAGGTGTTGGAGAAGCTAGGGTTAGTCATATATTACCCCAAATCTAATCTAGGCCTGTTATTTCAATTGGAATTGATAAGAACTCTGCTAAACATGACTCTGGCAACAGCCTTTCTTCCACAAGAATAGAATACTGAGGGAACTTGGGGACATTCTAGCAACTCCACTGACTGACCTTTTCAATGCCTCGTTGGAGTCGGGAGTGGTGCCAAAGGACTGGAGAGAGGCTCATGTGGTGCCTTTACACAAAAGCGGAAGTAAGGATGTGGTTGAAAACTACAGGCCGGTTAGTTTAACTTCGGTGGTGAGTAAATTATTGGAAACGCTGCTGAAAGAGAAAATAGTGAGGTTTCTGGAGTCCAGCAGATTACAGGATCCGAGGCAGCATGGATTCACCAGAGGCAGGTCTTGTCAGACAAATCTGATTGATTTCTTTGACTGGGTGACCAGGGAGTTGGACCGAGGGAGAGCTCTAGATGTGGTGTATTTAGATTTCAGTAAAGCCTTTGACACTGTTCCTCACAGGCGACTTATAAACAAACTGAGCACCCTAGGGATGGACCCTAAAGTTACTGCTTGGGTTAGAAATTGGTTGGGTGGGAGGCGACAAAGAGTACAAGTAAATGGAGCTCACTCTGAGGAGAAGGATGTTACCAGTGGTGTGCCCCAGGGATCTGTCCTTGGTCCGATTCTTTTTAACATCTTTGTTAGTGATATAGCAGAAGGGCTGTCGGGTAAGGTTTGCCTCTTTGCAGGTGATACCAAAATCTGCAATAGAGTAGACACCCAGGAAGGTGTAGATAACATGAGGAGGGATCTAGCTAAGCTTGAAGAATGGTCTAGAATTTGGCAGCTGGGATTTAATGTTAAAAAATGTAAGGTCATGCATTTGGGCTGCAGCAATCCAAGGGAGCAATATAGTATAGGGGGTGAAGTACTTTTGTCCACTAAAGAAGAGCGGGACCTAGGCGTGGTTGTGTCTGATGATCTTAAAGTAGCTAAACAGGTAGAAAAGGCGACGGCAAAAAGCTAGAAGGATGCTTGGGTGCATACAGAGAGGAATGGCTAGCAGAAAAAAGGAGGTGATAATGCCTCTGTATAAGTCTTTGGTGCGACCTCATTGGAGTATAGTGTGCAATTCTGGAGACCGCACCTTCAAAAGGATGTGAACAGGATGGAGTCAGTGCAGAGGGTGGCTACTAAAATGATTAGTGGGCTTTATTATAAAGCATATGAGGACAGACTTAAGGATCTTAATATGTACACCTTAGAGGAAAGGCGGGATAGAGGTGATATGATTGAGATGTTTAAATACCTCCGTGGCATAAATGTTCAGGGAGAGAGCCTCTCAATTGAAAGCAAGTTCTGCTACGAGGGGACATGGGATGAGGGTGAAGGGAGATAGATTCAGGAGTGATATGCGGAAATATTTCTTTACGGAAAGAGTAGTGGATCTGTGGAATAGTCTCCCAGTGGAGGTGGTAGAGATAAGGACAGTAACTGAATTCAAAAAAGCATGGGACCAACACAGAGGATCTCTAAAGGTAAAAAGTGGACTGTTGTAGTTGTTGATATGGAAGGACAGACTAGATAGGCCATGTGGTCTTTCTGTCATCATGTTTCTATGTTTCTAAGAAAGACCGACCAAGTTGGTCGCCATCGTTGAAGATGTACAAGAGTCCACAGACGACAGCAAGAAGCATGTTGAATGTTGGGCCACATGTCATAGAAGTTGCACGCAACACACTAGGCTTGTCTCAAGATGACAGGCTCAGTGGACTTTGACCACACAGTGGAAGTAGGCCACTCAAAAGCTAAGACATTTCTGTCAGTTCTGTTCTGGGACTCTCTGACCAGGTGGACAGTTCATTCCAATGTGGCCAAACAAATTCCTTTCCAAATTCTTCTCTTGTCCACAGAAAAAACAGGTAACAGGATAGCTGAGGATGAATAGCTGGTGTGTTGGGTATAGATTTTATATGCCTATTTACCCAAAGTGGAAGAATTACAACTGGGCAGACTGGATGGGCCATTTTGCTCTTTCTACCATCATTTGTTTTTGTTATGTGCTTTATCTAGATGGTTTCTGATGTGTCTCTGGCTTGTTTTTTTTTTCTTCTGTACAGCTGTTCGCATTAAATTATTTGTTCTTCCGCTATGGTTCTTGCTTATGCAATAATTTTCCATTTAAAATGTTCTTAAGATGTCCATATGTTGCCTTTTGTTGTTTGTGGCTTACGGTAATTTATTAGCATGCAAAAGAAGTAAAACAGACTGTTTTTCAGTTAGCTTGATCTCATGCTTTGGAACTTCGTCTGTGTCTCAAAGGAGTAGACTTGGGAGTAACATAAGGAAATAAAGCATGTTTTTTATTTTATTTTTTATTTTTATTTAACATTTTCTTCTATACCGCGCTATTAAAATCAGCGCGGTGTACATCGAACAAGAATACTGCAATGTATACAAATAACATTGAGTTTACAAATAACAGGGAATTGAACATGGGGGAGAAAACGGGAAACTAAATACATATTAACTCAAACTATGTACAATGCTCTAATGTAACTGGGTGTTGCATTAGTTTTGTGAAGGTTGGTAGGGTTTGGGGGACTACCTATTATTTGTGGTGTTGACGTGCAGGGGTGACTGGTGTGTGGGGGAAGTTTGCAGGTTGTTAGTTGTGCTTCTATCGCTGGAGGTTTCTGAGTAGCATTTGTGAACAGGTGGAGCTTTATGGCTTTTCTAAATAGGATGAGGCTTTTTATTCCACGGATTTCGTGGGGGAGTGCATTCCAGTTTGACGGGGCAAATAATGAGAAGGCTCTGTTGGAGGTAGCTTTTGTGCACTTAGTCATTAACTTAGGGACTGCTAATGTGTTCCGTGCAGTAGATCTTCTGTTTCTGTTTTCTGGGGTGCCATGAATTAGTTTGCTGATTGGTGTAGGGGGGTAGTTATTTAGGGCTTTGAAAGTGAGGACCAATGATTTGTATTGGAGCCTGGCATGTAGAGGTAGCCAATGCAATTCTTTCATGATGGGTGTTATGTGGTCGGATCTTGACGATCCGGAGAGGACTCTTGCGGCTGCATTCAAGGCTAAGCGGAGGGGGTTTAAAGTTGATTGTGGGAGGCCGTGCAGGATGATGTTTGCAAAATCGACATGTGGAAGGACTAGTGCCTGGAAGGTTGTCCGATAGTCTGTGAAGTCCAGTAGGTGTCGAAGGTGGCGTAGAGTTCTGATTTTATGGTATATTGCCTTTGTGATGTTTTTGATATGCGTTGTCATGTTCAGGTGCTGGTCCAGGGTGATGCCGAGGTAACGGATTGTGGATTTGGACTTCAACTCTACATTGTTGACACGTAGTGATGAAGGAGGTATGAATTTGAGGTTCTTTGTGACAAATAGGACATCTGTTTTACTGTGATTGATCCGTAAGTTTTGTGATAATAGCCAATTGGCTACTGCTTCGAAGCAGTTGATGATTGGGGAGAGCACTGGTTGGTCTATCAAGAACGGCATGTAAAGGAGGATGTCATCAGCGTATGCCAGGCACTTTACGTTGAAGGATCGAATCAAGTCACATATCGGCTGCATATAAATGTTGAACATCAGGGATGATAAGGACGATCCTTGGGGAACTCCCTGTGTTTGCAGAAATGGTTTGGAAGATGCTTGGCCAACCTTGACTTGTTGCCACCTATTAGATAAGTAGGATTCACACCATTTTAGCGCTGTGCTTTGGATCCCCTTTTCTTTTAGGCGTTGTATAAGTATGTCATGGCTCACCGAGTCGAAGGCGGCAGATATGTCCAGGAAGATGAGGACAAAGCCTTGTTTGTATGTTGTTGATTCCTGTGATCAGATCGTTGAACAGGGTTGTGAGGACAGTGTCTACTCCGTGTGCTTCCCTGAATCCGTGTTGGACAGGATCCAACGGTGCTTGGGTGTCGATATGTTGCTGGATTTGTTGTTGAGCGGCTTTTTCGATGATCTTAGCAAGCTGTGGGATGCTCGATATTGGTCTGAAGGATTCTACTTTCGAAGGGTCTAGTTTGTTGTTTTTTAGTAGGGGCTTGATAGAGGTGCTTTTGAGACTCTGCGGGAATGATCCAGTGATAAAGGACTGGTTCAGTATGTTAGCCAGGATGTTGCTTATGTCATGGCGAAGCTCTTTGATCCAGCTGGCTGGACAGGGGTCATTAGGTGCAGTGCTGGGGTTAACAGAGGCAACAATGTTTTCAACCTCTTTAGTGGATACTGCGGTGAAGTTGCATAGAGGAGTTGTTTGAGATGTTTTAGATGGTGTGGAGGGGTTATTGGTGCCTATGTTTGTGTTGGTCTTGATCATCTTCGATTGTAAATAATCTGCATAGTCCTGAGGTTGAGGCATTGGAGGGTGGGCTGAGACAGGCTCTCCTGTTATGGACTTTACTATATTGAACAAGGCATGTGGTTTGTTGATGGAGCGTTTTAGTATATCAGTGTGATAGTTTCCTTTTTTGCGTTATCTTTGCACGGTGAGTTAGCAAGTATGAGTTATAGGCGGTGTGTGCTTCAGCGGATTGGGTTCGGCGCCATTGTCTCTCAAGTTGGCGTAGGTGGTGTAGAGATGTTCGTAGGTCCATGGAGAACCAGGGTGCATGTTCTCGTCGTATTGTTGTCTTCGTGGTGTGAGATGGACAGGATGCATCTCTGAGGTTTTCATCCCATTTAGATATGAGGTCATCCAGGCTGAGGGATGTGTTGGTCATAAGAGGTTGGAGGTTCTCTAGGACTTTGCTCTTGTTGAGAGGGCGGAAGCGGGTTGCTAGATTCTTGGGAGTATTTGTAGTTATATGACTGTTGCTGGGAGTGCTTATGGGTATGTGGAAGTTAAGGAGATGGTGGTCAGACCACGGGACTGGTGTTACGGATAGTGCAAGGTCCTGGGATGACGAGGCGTCAGAAAGAGGTGCGAATATGAGATCCAGCTTGCCCCCCTTAGTGTGGGTGGCAGAGTCGACACATTGATTGTATCCTAGATCCTGTAGGGCCTCAAGGAATGCTGTGGAGTGGCTACTTTGAAGGGATGGGAGATTAAAGTCGCCGATTAACCAATTTGGAGAGTGCGGGGTGGAAGTGGTACATGCTAGTTCAATTATTGTAGATAGGTCATCTGGTGATGGAGTGGGTGCCCGGTAAATGAGGTTGATGGCACAAAGTTTATTTGATATGGTGAGAATGTCAAGGTGAGTTGAGCTGGAGGTGGTACGCAACTTGAATTGAAGGTCTGTTTTGGCAAGGATGAGTGTTCCGCCACCTTTCTGGGTGGACCTGTGGCATGTATATAGGGAAAATCCTGGGGGTAGCATCTGATTCAAGAGGACATTGTCGCAATCGGACAGCCATGTCTCAGTGATCATCAGGATGTCGAGATTGTGTAGAGGTATTAGGTCCATGGCTGCAGGCCATTTTGAGCGTACTGATCTGGCGTTTATCAATGCACATTTCAGTATGCGTTGCTGACGTTGTTTCTTGGCTTGTGTCTTTTTGAAGAGTTGGAGGGGGATGTTAAGTAGGTGGGAGTGGGGTGAGTGGTTGGTCTTTGGTGTGGCGTGGTGTGGGAGTTCTGGCCGTCTCCTTCCATGGTGTAGGATTGGAATGGGGTTAGTGTCTTGGTTGAAAGCAATTGAGAAGTTGGGGAGCCCAAGGATAAGGAGTGAGATGAGTATTATCAAAGGTTTGTACATTCTAGATTGGTAGCAGTAGTACTAGGCAGCAGGGCAATGGTAGTGAGGTAACACAGTTGGATGAGGGTAAAGTTATTGACAGCAGTAGAGGGTGTCGCAGTGAATGGGTATAAATACTGGCAACAGTAGAAGATATCACAGTGGGTGGGTATAAATACTGGCTACAGTAGAAGATATCACAGTGAGACAGTGGGTGGGTATATATACTGGCAACAGTAGAAGATATCACAATGGGTGGGTATAAATACTGGCAACAGTAGAAGATATCACAGTGGGTGGGTATAAATACTGGCAACAGTAGAAGATATTACAGTGGGTATAAGTACTGGCAACATTAACAGGTAGCACAGTAAGTAGGAATACTTTAAGGTAACAGTAGAAGGTAAACAGTGCATGGGAATAAATAATGGCAGCATTAGTATTAGTATTAGTATGTTATCACTCAAAAGGTGGTAGATGAATAGAACATCCTCTTGGTGGAGATAAGACAGAACAGTAATACAATTCAATAAAAAAAAAACAGGATAAGCTGAGAGGATTCAAGGGTAAAGCCTAAGATCGGATAGGCTTTGTGATTATTGAATCAGGAAAGGACAGGCTAGATGATTCTATATGTTCGTAATTTTGACTTTTTTCATTAAAATGTTGTAGTTTTGTTACAGAATTCAAGATATTATCCTCTTCAATTGCATTTTTTTTATTTCTAATATTAAACAATACATCAAGCAATAATTCCATACTTGAAAGAAATGGAAAGGTGCAAAATACAGAAATATGTTACATAGGAAAATCAACAAATCTAGCAATCCCAAACTGCACCTAACACTGCAAGCCCAAAAATAAGGAGAAGAGAGGATCCTAGTAAGGAGGCTCTAGTTATAAACTTGAAACATAAAAGGAAATATTCCCTAGGAAAAAGCAACCGTGTGACGCATGCCCAATTTAAGTGTCCAAGATGAGTCGATCTAAGTAGGCTCCACTGTAACCGAAACAGTTCCAGGTACAGCTCTGACATCCAAAACCGTACGTAAATGTTTTGGATCATAAAAAATAAATTTGGATGATACAGACTTAATTACACATTTGCAAGGAAATCTTAAAGCAAAGGAAAAGTCTAATAAAATTACCTCAGGACGCATAGACAGAAATCTCCTTTTTTCCTGAGTTATATAGGAAACATCCTGGAATACCCAGACTTTCTGACCGAAAAAAAAGTTTATCAGCATTCCGGAAAAACATTTTTAAGGTCCAAACCCTATCAGGCTCCAACACAAACACCACCAAAAGAGTAGCTCTCCCCGTTATTTTCTCAGTAGAGGACTCCAGTACTTGAGACAAGTTCAGGATGTCAAAACTATCCCTCTGAACTCCCACTTCATTAGAAACAATATTAGTATTAGTAGAGCTAGAACACTTCTTCATAGGCAAATAATAAACCTTACAAGTAGGTGGAAGGTCATTTTCCGGCATCCTTAAAACTTCCAACAAATACTTTTTGAATAACTCAACGGGAGAAACAGAGGATACAGGAAAATTGACAAAACACAAATTTAATCTCTTGGAAAAGTTCTCCAACTTTTCCAACTTAGCATGAAGTACAGTGCTATCTTTAATAAACACTGCTTGCACAGTAGTCACTTGAGAGGACAACTTTCCTAGAGTTTGAGTAGAGTTTTTACTGACTTGTTGTCGATCCAGTCTTGCCTGATGATCCTGAGAAATCTGTTCCACAACATTCAAACGATTAGAAACAGAACGTTCCAATGAAACTATCGCAGTCCAGATAAAATCCAAAGTCACTACCACTGGTTTCATCAGGGTACTGCAGCTAACTGGAGTTCCAGGTCTCCCTGTAGCCCCCAAGCCAGATGAAACCACCTCAATGGACATCAAGGGAGCCAATGCTCCTGCACTCACAGCCGGAGCGATCAGGATAGTTTCCCCAGTTCCTCCAGGCGCACTCAGCAGCAACCCCATGCTCGGCATTACCCCCAAAGACAGCGAAACAGCAACTACTTCATCTAGGTGCGACTGCAGCCGGGAAGCCAGTCCAGCGGACAGCAAAAGAGGCTCATCAGGCGGGACACACTGCTTGGGGCTCAGACTCACATCCGAGGTCGAAAGGACCGCCTTCAAGTCAGCTCCAATGCTAACCCTGGCAGAACTCTGTGTAGCACCGACGGTAACAAACTTGGTAATGGACTGCTGCTTAGACGGAAGATCAGCTTCAGGGTATGTGACCTTCCCCTTCCTTTTCCCCATCATAAATCAAGTAAATCAGCACAAATCACCAGCCGGCTGCCATCTTGGATCCCCTATATCCTTTCTTCAATTGCATTTTTTAAACGTTAACAGAATAAATGTTACCACATGTAAGGAAATACTGAATGTCTAACTCCCAGATGTATGTATCAATAACACAAAATATTAAAAGGGAAAGATCAAACGGTTAGCTCGCAAATTAAGGCTCAGCCAAAGAGAAAGGGCAGGATGATACAAAATATACAAGGAAACATAAACATAAAAGAAAAATAATGGCAGGCTTCCTAACACAAATATAATGTCATCCTCTGAACAATACCATAAATCCTCCAACAACAGATTGCTCCTTATAGACTACAGATTTCTTCTGTTGCTCTGACTCAAAACAAGGAAAGTATAAATGCAGTTCAATTGTGCAATACACTTTGCAGTAAAAATTTATAAAGAAATTTATCCCCTAGATTAAGAGCATATCATCTAAGATCTAAAACATCTCTGTTGGTCGGGTTGCACTCGAAAAATCTGGGTAATACCTAAGTTTGTCATTACAGGATAAGAAAGCCCTGTTACAAAAAAAAAAGACTACATGAGCCCAATCCCTATCGAGTTCCAATGCAAAGGGCAACAACAACATAGCTTTCAAAACTGTCCATCAGGTCTCCTTCCTGTTTCTCTATCCCAGGTCAATCTTTCATATGTTGGTAGATGATAAATATTAAAAATATTAGGGCATTTCAAAAATTCAAAGAATTTTTTTTAACATATCCAGTGGTAACAACAAAGATGATTTAGGGAAAAAGAACTTGCGCTCGACAGACTTTCTGTAGAGTTCTCCGTATCCTCAATTGTGTTTCAAAGTGCAGCATTATCCTTAACGAGCAAAAGAAGTGATGACACAGATTAATTACTAGCTGTACAGCCATGCAGTCGTTTCTCTCGCTTCTGAATTACCAACATCTTGAGAAGATAATTTCATGGAAGTCCCATTTCTATACTTGTATAACTGACATACACATTGAGGTCATGATGATTTTATATCAAAAACCAAAGACCACTCTTTACCTAGTGTAATATCAGGTGGTGGAGCAACCAAAGAGGACAAAGCAAAAGGCATTGGCACAGGAACTGAGGGATTACTTCAGCCATGGCACTCTTCTTCTAGATCACATTTCCCACCTGCTGGGGCAGCCACAAGACTCTAGATCCTGAAAGGAGCCCAGTGAAAGGGTCAGTAGCTGTTTGAATGATCTAAGGGACCATTGGCTGTGGCTCCCCCAACTGCAGCTGGCACATCACCAGCCAGCACCAGGAAGGAGAGACTAAGAGCAACTGCTCATGGTGCTTGCAGAGGCTGAAGGGGCTTAGTGGTGTCTCCAGTCCCAAAGGAAGCACTGTCAACTCACCTCTGCCCCCTTAGGTCATCAGACAAACCTGTCTTCTGGTCCATATGCTGCATATACAGAACAATTGAACTGGAGGTAAGAGGGAGTCCTGGATAGGACTTTTCCTTTCCCATTCTTTCCCAGGATGGCAAAACAGAGTCCTAATACAGCAGAGTTCTAAGAACTGGGAACCGCAAGGCCCACCATGTGTGCTAAGCACCTGCCTCCATCCCCATTTGATGATCTGATTTGTAATTCATTACATATGCAAAGAATACATAAGACCACATTAAACAGTTGTAAAAATATGCAATTTTGCCCAGGATTGCATTTTTGATGATTTGTTTAAAGGTCGTTGTTGATCAGTACATTTTGTATCCTTCCTTAGAAGTCTTTCTGTTTGCTGAAGTACGTTTAGGTAAACATCAATCTGAATTGTGACTGCATGACTCGGTGACTTGCAACTGCCACTACTACTACTGTTAATCATTTATATAATGCGATCAGACATACACTACACTGTACAGAAACACTCAGAGTTCCTTCTCTGTAAAGCTTACAGTCTAATCAAGACATTAACAAGCAAATGGTAGAAACTATCATAAAGAATAAAATTACTCAGCATGTAGATAGTCACGACCTAATGGGAGACAGCCAACATGGCTTTAGACAAGGAAGATCTTGTCTTACTAATCTTATGTTTTTTTGAAGGAGTGAATAAACAGGTGGACAAAGGTGAGTCGGTTGATATTGTGTATCTGGACTTTCAGAAAGCCTTTGACAAGGTCCCTCATCAGAGACTTTTGGCAAAACTAAAGAGTCATGGGATAGGAGGCAGTGTACTATTGTGGATCAGGAACTGGTTAAAAGATAGAAAGCAGAGGGTAGGGCTAAATGGCCAATTTTCCCAATGGAGAAAGGTGAATAGTGGTGTACCCCAGGGATCTGTGCTGGGTCCACTGCTTTTTGACATATTCATAAATGACCTGGAAAGTGGAATAACGAGTGAGGTTATCAAATTTGCAGATGACACAAAACTATTTAAAGTTGTTAAAACCCAAGAGGATTGTGAAAAATTGCAAGAGGATCTTGATAAATTGGAAGACTGGGCATCAAAATGGCAGATGAAATTTAATGTGGACAAGTGCAAGGTTATGCACCTAGGGAAGAACAACCCAAACTATGGTTACACGATGCAAGGTTCCACATTAGGAACCACCACCCAGGAAAAAGATTTAGGCGTCATTGTGGATACCATGTTAAAACCCTCGGCCCAGTGTGCAGCGGCAGCCAAGAGAGCAAATAGAATGCTAGGTATGATAAGGAAAGGAATGGAAAATAAAACAAGATATTATAATGCCTCTATATTGTTCCATGGTGAGACCGCACCTTGAATATTGTGTGCAATTCTGGTCGCCGTATCTTAAAAAGGATATAGCGATTTTAGAAAAGGTTCAGAGAAGAGCCACCAAAATGGTAAAGGGGATGGAAGGATACTCCTATGAGGAAAGGCTAAAAAGGTTAGGGCTCTTTAACCTGGAAAAGAGACGGCTGAGGGGAGATATGATAGAAGTCTATAAATTAATGAACGGAGTGGAATGGGTAAACGTAGATCAATTGTTTACGTTATCAGAATATAGAAAGACTAGGGGACATGCAATGAAGCTACAGGGTAAACTATTTAAGACTAATAAAAGAAAATATTTTTTCACTCAACGTGTAATCAAACTCTGGAATTTGTTCCCAGAGGATGTAGTAAAGGCTGTTAGTGTAGCTGGGTTTAAAAAAGGTTTGGACAAGTTCCTGGAGGAAAGGTCCATAAACCATTATTAAGAAGTGACCGAAGATATCAATGCTTGACCCAGTACAAGCATTGTGGAACTTGTCTCTTGGGGAAACTGCTAGGTACATATGACCTAGATTGGCCACTGTTGGAAACAGAATACTGGGCTTGATGGACCTTGGTCTGACCCAGTATGGCATATCTTATGTTCTTATAAGAAGCTGATCTTACATTTTAGAGGCCTTGACACATTTTGTTTGAATAAGAAGTCAGGGCAAAATCTTAGGAGCCAGTGGCTGTGACCTCCTCAAACCCCTCCCCCTTTTGTCTCACGCTGGTCTCATGTTCTTGAGTCTTGCAAGATCAGAGTCGGAGATCAGAATCACACAGCCATGGGTGCAGAGAGAATTTCTTGCTCTGTTAGTGGCAGTGAGGCTCAGGAAAGAGAAACAAGTTGAAAGTGCACATGTATAGAGTGATAAAATGGCACTTCCCCTTTCATTTGCTAACTTGTACATGTCTGAGAGGAGGAAGAGTTTGAGGAGAAATGATAGTCTGTCTGTCTTTGGTAGTAGAGGTTGTATGGCGGTGGGTGTCTCTTTTTGTGAAGGGGGTGCATGACTGCAGTGCCCTGGGTGTGTGGTGCATGTGTGCGTGCGAGTGTGTGTAACTACTCCTGGAAAAGTGTGAGCTAAATATTATAAATAAATGTAGTGCAGAGGTGGGATGCGCATCTGTGTGTTTTTGGGGGAATACACCTTTTGGCAAATATACATTTTGCCCTTTTGCCCCATGCATCTTTAACCTCCAACATTTTGCATGCTTCCCTCCCCTCTCCTGCTGACTGCCCTACTCTGTTCCTCTTCTAGACCCTCTCCCCTTTACCATGCCCCCCTAGCATGCCTCTCCCCTAACCATCCTCCATTGCCCCTTTAAATTTCTCCTGCCTTCTCTACCTTACTTGGCCCCTCCCCCCCCCTTTTTCTTGCTGCAGGCTCCCTGCTGCAGTTTCAGCCTTCCCCTGTTATCCCCATGGGCAAATGGAAGGGATTTTTGCTGTGATCACAACTCTCCTTTCTTCTGCCCCTGGGAGATTGCATTTCAACTCACTGCCTGTGGGGATACATAGGGTTCACAAATAGTGAGGAGTCAAAAAAAATCCCTGGTGTCAGATGCAAATTTCTGGTCACCACAGCAACCTGGTGCCTGGGATTTCTTGAGCTCTGGCTTAAAATCAACAAGGTTTGGTGGGATTTAATTGCAGAACAGGACCACACCACAGACCAAAGCCCGCACCTGCCGAGAGCCCCTGGCCCACAAGAAAAAGAGGGTGAGTTGCTGGAACTCCAAATAAAAAGGGTCTGACGAACATCAGTCGGCCTTTCTGCACCTACTATGCAGGCCACTTCAACCCACTTCAATCTGGCTTCCGTCCCCTACACTCCACTGAAACGGCATTCACAAAAGTCACAAACGACCTGTTTCTGGCTAAATCCAAGGGCCTCTATTCTATCCTCATCCTTCTTGACCTTTCTGCTGCCTTTGACACCGTTGACCACGACCTTCTCCTCATCACCCTCTCCTTGTTTGGTTTCAAGGACTCCGTACTATCCTGGTTCTCCTCCTACCTTTCCCATCACTCATTCAATGTATGCTCTGGTGGCTCCTCCTCCTCCCCTACCCCGCTCCATGTGGGTATGCCCCAGGGATCTGTCTTGGGCCCCCTCCCTCTTCTCTCTATACCCAAGGCCTTGGCGCGCTTATCTCCTCCCATGGCTTTCAGTACCATCTCTATGCCGATGACTCCCAAATCGACCTCTCTACACCTAATATTTCTCCGGCAACCCAGTCCAAGATCTCTGCCTGTCTCTCAGACATCCCTGGCTGGATGTCTCATCGCCGATTGAAATTGAACATGGCCAAGACTGAACTCCTTGTCTTTCCACCTAACTCCTCCCCCCCACTTCCCCCTCTCTCTATCCATGTGGATGGATCTACTATCCTTCCTTTTCCCTCGGCCCGCAATCTAGGGGTTATCTTTGACACCTCTCTCTCTCTCCTTCTCCGCTCACATCCAGCTTGTAGCCAAGACTTGCCGCTTCTTTTTCTACAACATCAGCAAAATCTGCCCCTTCCTCTCTGAACACACTACCAAAATGCTTATCCACTCAATATCCTCTCGCCTCCATTACTGCAACCTACTCCTCGCGGGTCTTCCCGTGAGCCACCTCCTTCCCCTTCAATCTATGCAAAATCATGCTGCTCGACTAATCTTATGCCAGCCTCGCCATGCCCACATTACTCCTCTTCTCAAGTCGCTTCACTGGCTCCCTGTCCAATTCCGCATCCAATTCAAGCTTCTCCTACTGACCTATAAATGCTTTCACTCTATGGCCCCTCAATACCTCTTATCTCTCCCTATGTCCCCTCTCGAAATTTGCGCTCCGCTAACAAATTACTTCTATCGATGCCTTTCACCTGCACCGCGAACTCCTAACTGCGCTCCTTTCACTTTGCTGCACCTTACGCCTGGGATAGCCTACCTGCGTCTGTGCACCAGGCATCTTCCCTGGCCCTCTTCAAATCTAAGTTGAAGACCCACCTGCTTACCATTGCATTCAGATCCTGATTCCTTCCTCATCCTACCCTTACTCCTGTCAACGTTTATGACCAAACTATAGACCAAACTGTACCACACCGTACCTTGCGCAGAACTGACTAATGCTCTGTACTGTTCTAACTAGATTGTAAGCTCCAATGAGCTTGACTCTGACGGGCAGGGACTGTCTCTTGTATGTTGGCTACCTCTTGTAGGTTAGCTGTGCAGCGCTGCGTGCGTGGCGCTCTATAAGTGCTGAATAGTAGTAGTAATAGGCCAGCCAGATCTGAACATTAAGCCATAAACCCTCCTCCAGCTGCAGTTCACACCACTAATCAGACTCATCTTCTGGATCTGTAGGGAAAGATTTCATAGTTGCCACCTTAAAAACAAAAGTGCCATATTAGGTCAGACCAAAAAGGTCCACTGAGCCCAGCAGCTTTTCTCTCATAATGGCCAATTCAGGTCAAAAGTACCTGGAAAGACTCCCAAGAGCTGTTCCATACCCAGAGATAAGCAGTGGCGGCTGACTGTCTAATCCTTTTGCACTTTAATGGACACCAATTCCACATACCTTATTCAGATTTGCATATAATTCACTCTCAATCTGGCCAACCACTTTTATTTATCCTAATACTTTTGTCTTACCCGCAATTATCTGTTTTATGAATGCTGTACTGTGCTACCTAGTAAGATATATCATTTGTATTCTACTATTTGCTATATGAATGTTCTTCAGTCTTGTTTTAATGTATACATTACTGATACTGTATCATAGACAAATTAAATCCTAGCAGTCCTATCTCCAAGTTTACTTTGTTGTTCTAATTGTGTATTAGGCTCTCATTTGGCCACTTTACTATTCTTATGCTGCTATTATGCTATTATGAATGAATGGAGTGGAATGCGTTATTTATGCCATCAAAAAGTAGAAAGACTAGAGGACACACAATGAAGCTATAATGCAACCCATTTAAGACTAATAAGAGAAAATATATTTTTTTACTAGATGCTTAATCAAACTCTGGAATTCATTATCGGAGGATGTAATAAAAGCTGTTAGTGTAGCTGAGCTTAAAAAAAAAAGGGTTGGACAAGGTTCTGGAGGAAAGGTCCATAAACCATTATTAAAGAGGACCCGGGAAATCTGGAGCTTGCCCTGGGTCAAGCATTGTGGAACCTGTGTGCCTCTTTGAGAACCTGCTGGGTACTTGTGACCTGGATTGGCCACTGTTGGAAACAGGATACTGGGCTTGATGGATCTTTGGTCTGATCCAGTAAGGCATTTCTTATGATGTTATACTGTTACTATAATGTAAGTTATTTATTTATTAGCATTTATATACACCGCTTTTTCTACAAGATCAAATGTGGTTTACATTAAACAGATACATATATAGCAGTTTAAACTATGCACAGTAAACAGTGAACATATCTTAAGCTCAAGCTAGAATAATTGATAACTATGTACAGAGAACAGTGCCCTTAAGATAAGGTTTTGGTCTAGGGGTGATTCATAAAATTTGCTAGTTTGTGAATGTTTTCTTTGAGTGTGATGAGGGGGCTCTGTATTTGCGGAATTATGTCTTTTATGTGGTGAACTAGGTGGGATCTGTGTTGGGAGGTTCCAACGGGTCATCCAAATGTTGCTTGAAGAGGTGGGTTTTTAGTTTTTTGCAGAATGTGGTAAGATCGATGGTTTCTCTTAGCTCATCTGGTAGGGCGTTCCGGAGAGTGGGCGTGATGTGTGAGAATGCTCTATTTGTGGCTTTGATGGATTTTCGGTACTGTGAGGGAATCCTTAGTTTATTTTGATTGCAATCTTGTTTTAATGGTATCTCCACTTGTTTGCTGATTAGGGAGGTGAGGTGGGAAGGGGCTATCTAAGGAGCTGGAATGTGGTCATCAGTATTTTGTAGTGTATTCTGCTTTGGGACTGGGAGCCAGTGTAGTTTGTATAATACTGGAGTGATGTGTTCTGATATTTTTGCATTCTAAGCAATACGTGCTGTAGCATATTGTGCCATTTGGAGATGTTTTAGGGTCTGTTTAGATAAACCTTGTAGTGCGCTGTTACAAAAGTCAATGCGGGGTGTGATTAATGCTTGGAGGACTGATCTGAAGTCATGGTTGGGAGAAGTACAGTAGTTGTAGCTGTTTTAACATTTTGAGTTTATAGTAGATTTTTTTGGTTGTGAGTTTTATATAGGTGGACATGCTGAGTGTCTGGTCTAGGGGGAACTCCTAGGTATTTTACTTCTTTACCACTATGTTAGTGTTATTAATTGTGATATTTGAAGAGGGGATGAAACTCTGATTTCTGGTAACATTAAAGTGCTTCAGTTTTTCCTGAAGTTGATCGATAGGTTATGAGAAGTGAGCCATTTTGCTGATTCTTTAAAGCATTCTGTAATTTGGTGCGGAATAGAGTTGGAGATGTTGAACAGAAGATAAACATTATATTGACCACGTATATGTGATAACCTATGTTGAACTTTTTGAAAATGGTGCATATGGGCTGGAGGTATATGTTAAAAAGGAGGGCAGAGAGGGCAAATCCCTGGGGGGTAGTCCTTGTTCTTGTTTATATGATTTAGATGTGTGATGTCCAGTTCTAACCTGTTGGGTTCTGCCTGATAGGATTAAAGCAAAAATATAAAAATACCCAACCAGGTCTAAAAGCTAATGCAACAATGAATAAAAAGAACCTGGTAAGTGAAACCAAAAACCGCCTTAAGAAAACACTTTTTTTGTCGGAAAAGCCGTCCGTGTATAGGATTAAAGGGCACAGTACTCCAATGTTTCCAATCACACCTATCTGCTGTAGTCTGGCGAGCATTAAGATGTGGTTGATGCTGTCCAAAGGCTGTGGTGATGTCTAAAAATATGAGGATGAGCGCTTGTTTGGTGTTCTCTATGCCACGTATCAGTTTGTCAATTAACGCAATTAACAGGATCTCGACTCCATGATGTGGTCAGAAACCTTATTGGTGTACATCTAGTGGTGCATGAGCATCAGTGTGCTCCTGGAGCTGAATCTGGACTATTTTTTCAATTACTTTGGCCATGAAGGGGAGGCTGGAGATTGGTCCTGTATGCTGTGGGGTAGTTTTTGTTCAAGGAGTTATCTTTTGGAATGGGGCGGGTTATGGCATGTGTCAGGGAAGGAGGCATATGACCTTGTTTCAGGGAGGAGTTGATGATTGGAAGCATGTATGGGGAAAGCTCTGTTTTTGTGGCCTTTATCCAGCTGGACATGGATCCGAAACTGGATGTAGTTGTGTTTATTTTAGTTATTATGTTGTTGAATGTATCCTCCTTGGTCTGGGAAAAAGTTGACCAGGTGTAAATCGGTGTGGGGTTTGTATCTGGTATAAGAGTTGGGTCTACTATTTGATGATTTCGGTTTTCCTTATAGTAGTTGGCCAGAATTTGGGAATCAATGGGAGGTTTTTTTTGGTCATTTTTGGTGTTATGAGTGAGAGACTTCACAATTTCAAACAGTTCTCTAGGACAGTTGAGTGATTTTGTGTGTATATTGGAATGGTACTTCTTTTTTTTTCTTGTTATTGATGGTATCTTTGTAGTGTTGTAGCATGTTCATGTATAAGGATTGGAGGTCATTGGATTTTGTATACCTCCATTTATGATCAATCTTGCACAGTGTTTCTTTTTAGGTCCTGAGTGTACTATGCTGCTGCTTGTTTTTTGCTGTTGGGTGTGGTGTTCTGATAGTAGCAGCGTTAGATATGGCGGAATTCCAGTTGGTTATAGCTGCTTCTAAGTTTGTTGTATCCAGGTCCAGATGCTGGAGAGTTTGGTTTAGGAAACTGTCCTTTTCAAATATCTTATCTTTTGGATGGGGTGTTGCATGAGGTTGCTGGTGGGGTCGGGATACCCCTAAGATGACACTGATTTCCTTCCTGAGATCAGTGGCTATGGAACCTAAATAAGTTTTCTAACTTTAGATATAGAAGGCACCGAATAAGTGCCAGTAATTTTAAAGGGAGAGTGACATGGAGGGTAATTTTAATAACAGGGTGCCATGGATAAATGACCTACGTAGGTGCAGACATGTACACGAGTCCTAGAGCAGGTTTAAATGTCTGCAACTATATTTTTCATATATGCATGTAAATTATAGTGTTTAATAATCTCTGTTAATACTTGTGCACGCCATCTAAACTCTGCCCATGTTATGCCCACGGGCAAAGGAGACACCATCATGCAAACGTGCAGACTTATACGCTGGTTGGTATTTTATGAGTCCATTCACTTATGTGTATGGCCACATACACACATCAACACTAGAAGCCCCAAAGTGCGTCAATTGATGCAAATGCATCTTCGAAGTTGTATACCAGCGCCACTGCTAGAACCATGTCAGTCATGTTCAATGACTTTGTTAGCAAGGTCAAGAAGTTCAAATATGTGCATCAATAATTAATGACAGATGCACCACCTAGCGGGAAAATAAATTTATACCTAGAAGCCCCAAAGTAAGTCAATTGACGCACTCAATTGTCTTGGATACGTCAATTGATGTACTTTGGGGCTTCTAGGTATAAATTCATGTTCCCACTAGGTGGCGCATCTCAATCACTGTTTAGAGTTTTACTCCGACATTAGAAACAATAAACACACGATGACGTCATGTAATGACATCACATACTGCACGTATTTAACAAATAAGTAACTTCACATTAATTCACATCTGCATTTTCATGCTAAACGCAGTCGTTGTGATAATGCGTCAATTGATGCACTTTGGGGTTTCTAGGTAAAATTCCTTTTGGGGCTTCTAGTGTTAAATGACTAAAATACCATCAAAGTTGATGCATACTTTGCTGCCTGAAGTACGCCTCCTCTTAAAACTACCCCTTAGGAGCTGTTTTTATAGGAAACCTATGTGAAAAGTTCAAAAAGGTGCTCTTTCCTCATATTTGGTCAGTGGTTTAAATTTGACAGTAAAGCAAGGTGTAATTGTATCTAAGCTTATTTTATGTCAAGACAATTGAGTTCCAACACTCGGTGGAACAAAATTTGTACAAAACCACAAAACTATGCGCCTGAAGGTGACATATCTTCTGTAAGTAGCATGTCAAAGAAGGCAAGACAGAGGATTGATTTAAGATTTTAAAGTATCTTAAAAAAAACCAAACGAAAAAAAAACTATTGCTTTCAGCAGTGCACCACTCCTTTTAATTGGTTGGGAGCTCTTTTGTAGTTGGCCAAAAAGGAGAAAATAGTCCGGTTCATAACTCTGTTTCACACAAGAATCACTCATGAGAGCATTTGAAATTAGAGAGAAAGAGGAGCAGGAAGGCCCTCATTATGAATATGTAAAAGATTAACTGTAGCACTTTTCAATACGTGATACTTGATCAAAATGTGAACACACATATTTTATGACATAACGGGTTATTTTAGAAGCCCTTATTTGCGCTTTAGATGTCTGAAAAGCAGGCATAGAGACTTCCAAAGCATGGAGGCATTTTAGAAGTTGGGCCTGTGGATGTCCTCAGTAAGGTGGAGTGTTCCCTAGACCCCTGGATGTTATCGCCTGATCTCAGAAACGCCCTGTATCTACGGAGTCACATCTAAGGCATGAATAGGCATTAGGAAAGTGCTAGTTTTGGCCATAAAACATCCAGAGGGTGTAGGGAAGATGGCACTCCACCGTACCCAGTATTCTGCACCGTCATAATGATGATAGCAATGTGATTTGAACCCTGGCTTCCTCTGTTCTAGCCCACTACTCTAACCATTAGGCTATTCCTAGATGTCCATGGTCTGGGATTTTATTTAACTGGTTTTGGTATACCATTTTTCTACCAGTCAAAATGGCGAATGGTCAATAGTAACAGTAGGCTACATCAAGATACAACAGTATCTTACATCAAAGGTCAACAGTAACAGCAGGTTACATTAAGATACAAGTTCAGGTGACGAGGTGAACAGTCAACAGAGGATGGATAAGACTATGGTGGTGGTAGGTTTACAACAAGTTCAGGTGACGAGGTGGACAACACGCTAATGACAAAAGCATAGTATCAGTGAATTACAGTGAGGTTAGAGATGTAGGTTCAGTTTACTATCAGTGGGCTACAAGAAGGTTACTATTCTGGGAATGTTTTTGTAGATGCCCTCGCAGATGTCCATATCGGACACGTTTGTGAAATCATGTCTGAACTTGGATAGGCCTGTGTTCTCCCCCCCCACCCCCCCCCCAATATTCTGACTTGGACATCGCAGATTGCACTTGGATGTCATAAATGTCACTTATTACATTTCTTTTATAGATGCTCATTTCCTGCATATATTTGTCATGAAATAGACCTTTGAAGGATTGTTTGAATAAGAAACAGCAGAGGGAGAATGTGATGTACCATACATTTTCTTTACATCTTTCAAATGGAGCTGAAAACACTAAAATACTGGAGAACATAACTTCCATGAAGGTTCACTAATTGGGCCCAAATGAAAGGGGGGAAGGGGGAGCATGTACCTGATAAGACTGGAATTTTTCTAATAGGGTCATAGTTGAAAAGCACTGGAAACCCCACACACAAACATGGCTTTTGGTTGCACACCAGTGTTTTCCTCCTATTTTATATCACCTTTCCAACCCATTTAGCCCAGTCACGGTAACGATCCTCCTCAGCTAGGAGCCATGCTCCTTCCAGAACCCTGCAATTGTTGGCTTTAAGTTCCATCAGTAGGTAGCACTATTGCACTAGGATTGGGGCTTGTGAATACCAAGTTTGGCATCCGCAGCTCTGAAAAGCAGAGTTCTGGCCAGAGGATGGAATCCAGAGTCTTCTGCTTGTTGCTGAGCCATTGGGCTAACCCTCCATGAGTGCCTCTTTTTAAAGTGGCTGTCAAATATTTGCTGTACCAAGTGTATGAGTACCATAATGTGCTTAATCTCTGTCCTGTATGTTTAAGTCTGCACATAAATTGAAGCAGAGCTATCAGAAAATCAAAATATCTCTGTATGCATCCATATAAAGTACTTTCTCAGGCTAGAAGATTATCTTATGAACAGAATATCTATTCCGAATTAGGGAAGCACTGCTTGTTTTTATGAATGTAGGTATAGAAAAATAACCTGTCAGATTTAGAATATATTAATACCTTGCAATGAAATATTGCTGTCAGCATGGAGCGTGATCTCATTTTATTTTCCTGAGGGTGCAGAAGACTCTGCTCTGTCATGTAGCCTTGGAGTTTTCGCTTGTCTGTCGAAGGCACACATTGCATTGCATTGGCAAGAGTACAGTAAATTAGAGGAAGGGCCAAACTGAAATTTTTGGAGCCTGGACACCACCCACCGATTCCATAGCACTGTTATTTTTAATAAATTTTTTTCTGAAAAATTGCCTATTTATCTCTGTCTGTAATTATAATGGTTGTAGAAGACAGTAACATTAAAATTGATTGTCAAGGTATTGGTAGCATAGTATTTTTGAAGTGTGAGGAAGCCTTTTACTTGTATTATATCAATGATCACCTGTACAGTAATATAGTACAGTGTTTTTCAAGCTGTTCCCGGAGTATCCCTTGCCGTTCTGCTTGTCCGAATGAGTATGTATGAGAGATTTGCATGCTCTGTCTCCATTGCATGCAAATCTATTTCATGTGTTTTCTTTCTGAGGATCCTGAAAAACAGACTGGCTAAGGAGTATTCCAGGAATGGCTTGAGAAACGCTGAAATAGTAGATATGAGAAAAGAAATAACTGGTCCAGCTACTGTATGCAGCAATCTGTGTCCATGCTTGGGGCAAACTAGGTAGTTGCCTAGAGCACCAATGGTCAGAGGGCGCCAGTTGCCACCACTCCTCTCTGGCTCATGCAACAGCAGCAATACTTTTATAACAGCACCACTGCACCAGCGTTACCTTCACCTCTGGTGCTGTTCATGCTTTCATCCCCTTCCGATTCCACTTCCTTCTGCCCCTATGCAAAAAGGAAGTGGAATCTGAGGAGGCAGAAGCATGGTCAGCACTACAGTGCCAGAGGTGAAGGGAAGTCCAGCACCGTGGTGGTGCTTTAAAAGTATTGCTGATGCATGATCTGGAGAGGTGCAGGGGGAGGGGCTCTAGGAATGAGGTTCACCTAGGATGCCTCGTATCCTTGCACCAGTCCTCTTTACACTGTCTGACACATGACTACTTGTAAGGCATCACTTAACCAACACAGTTTTCATCATCTTCCTCTTCCATTGTAGTTGAAGTTTCTATAGGGCCTGCAGTGTGTCCCTTCCCCCCCCCCCCCCCCGAGTTCTGCTGATGTCTTCAACTAGAGTGAAGGAGAAGGGAAAGGAAGAAAAGAGGAGATGCTGGATTTCTGGGATGGGGGGTAGGGAAGATATGATTGGGCACCTGGGGAAGGGAAGAGGAAATGAACACACTGGAGGGAGGAGGGAGATGTTGGACTGTGAGGGTAGGGTAGGTACTAGAGTATGGGAGATACAGAACCCGGGCTGCCTGGATGGGGAAAGGGGGAGATGGGACCCTGGGCCACCTCGGGGGAGGAGGATTGCAGTGTGTGCAGCATTGAGGGTTCGCCTAGGGCAGCAGATACCATTGGACTGGCCCTGGGGGGGGCAAGAAGTAGGGAGCATAGATTAGTAGAAAGTGGGGGTGGAGGTAATTTTCACCACCTCTTCTCAGACTGTCCTTGATTTGCTTACTTTCCCTCTCTCTTCCCCCTTCCCCAACACACACTGTCTCTATCACACCCCACCTCTTCCTCCCAGGCCTGCAGCTGCCACCATATTAACCTTTCCAACTGTTTTAAAGCCTTTGTATTTCTTTATCTATTCTTTGCTGCTTATTCTTTTATTTTTATTTATTTTCATTTCTCTAGCCATTCCTTATTCATTTTTCCTTTTTCCACATTTTCTCCCTTATGTTTTATAATTTCCTTCTTCTGTTACCCATTTCAGTATCAGCATTTCCTCTAGATTTCTCCATCCTGCTATCTTTCTTTTGTTTTATGTTCTATTTGTTTTGGTTTCCCTTTTTCTTGTGTTGCTTTATCCTATCTATTCCCCCCCCCATTTTCCTTTCTCTCCCCTTCCTCCTGTTTTTGCACTCATGCTTCCCCACCTCTCCATAATTCCTTCATCCTTCACCACCTCTGCTTATTCTCTATCCCCATCCATTCTGCTCTCATCTTCACATTAGCTTTTCCTTCTTGCCTTTTCTGTACTTCTTCCCTTTCTCACTCATCTCTCCTCCTCATACTTCTCAGCTCTTCTTCCCTCCATCTTCTCTCACGCCCTTATCTCTGTTTCCTTCCTTTCTCCACTTTTGTCACACCTCTTATCTCCCCCACTCCCTCAGCATTCTCTGGCTGTCCCCCGTCCCCCCCACTACACTCATGAATTAGAATGTTTTAGTTTACAACATACAAACAAAATTCTGTTCAAATTCTGGTGTCTAGTGAGGAACAGCAACACAAACTCTCTGCTTTCAGACGCTGTGCGAAGTAACAAAACCCTACAGATGGACTCTTAGAAGCTTACCCATACCAAATCAGCACAAACCACAAACACAAACTATGCCAGTTCTGTTTGCATTTGGAAAAAGAGAACAAGCCAGACTGCTACAGATTCCTACCCGGAATCCCTCATCTTGTTACACATATAAAACAGACCATCACCTAGTAAAGAATAAGATTATAAAATTAGAAACAAATATGCAGACAGATAATGAAACGGAAGACCCAAGAAACTAGACTATGAGCAGTGCAACACTGAAGAAAGAGAAATGGAAACACATTTTCTCTTCAGCGGAACAGAATATGAGAAATGTGCATTTTTAAAGCTGACATATTCCATGTATTGTTGGTGAGGGGGGTGCAGGGGCAATGAGCCAGCACAGAAATCTTTGAGGCTACCACAGATGTTATGCCTGGGGGAGAGGGAGTATAGTCAGGAGGGGTGTCAGAGGAAATGATGGCCCTTAGACAACCACCCCCAAGAGGTGAAGTGTTCTGCTTAACCTCACATGACCTCTTTGCATACACGTTGCATTTTTACACAGCTCAGGGCTGAAGTAAAGATGCAGCGGTGAGTGTGTGGGGGGAAAAAAAGTGCTGAATTCTAGTGCAGTTTTTTTACATCAGTAGCAATTTCTTATTCAAATCTTTTGCATGTGATTTCAAGCCCACTACACTAACAGTGCATTGATTTTACTCAAGATTTTCCAACACTAGAAGTCCATCTGAATTGGGAGCAAGACTAGCATGGGAAAATCTCAAGCAAACTGCTTTGCCTAAAGCATAGTGAAGCTTAACATAAGAAAAGATTTGTCACACTGGGTCAGACCAGTGGTCCATCAAGCCTGTTTCTAACAGTGACCAATCTGGATCACAGTACCCAGCAGAATCCCAACAGTTAGACTGATTCCATACTGCAGGGATAAGCAGTGGATTTCCCACAGTCCACTTTAACAATGGTTTATGGGCCTTTCCTCCAGGAACTTGTCCAACCCTTTTTTAACCCAGCTACACTAACAGCTTTCCAGAGCTTAATGCATCTGCTACAGAGCAGGCAGGCAGGGAAGCTGCGAGAGGTTACATCCTAATTGATCCTGAAAGCACAGCTATGGAGCTAGCCTGTAGGAACCAGGGGTTTGTTGACTTACTCCATTTGAAAGCCTGGCCCATGGCAAAATCTAGTCTGAAACTGGATTTTTAACCCTAGCTAAAGCAGCATTATTTCCTTTGGGGGGGGGGGGGGGGGTGGAAGCTGCCATAGCTATGCATCTGACAAACAGTAGTTACCTGTTTGTTGATTATGCTCAACTGCCCTTTTGGGTGAATTTAAGCTGTAGTTTGCATATTTGATGTAAGCTGTTCTGGCTCTTGCAATCAAGAATAGTTTATTTGTTTTGGTTGATTAAAGCTGTGCTGGGGTTAGCACTAACTGAATGGGAGGCATGTAAACCGCTTTGATATAAGAAAGGCAGTATATAAGTGCACATAAATAAATAAAGGATAGTGGTAAATAAAAGTTCCATACCGTCCTGCTAGACCAGTCCAGACAAGTAGGTTGTGATCCCCTACTAGCAGTTTGGTGGAGACAAAGAACCAATTAAATGCCCAGGTTTCATGTTATCACTCCTATGTCTCTATCCGCCTCAGCCTCCAGAGGTCTCTTCAGTATTTCTTTGTCTCCAACAGATGGTGGATGGATTTTCTACACTCTGAAGAAAATCTGAATAATTGAGAGGAAACGTCTGATTAAATGCTCATGAGAAAGTCACCTTGAGGGTGACTTTCTCACTTCAGCATGACGTGGGAGACTCCACTAAACTGTGAATTTTTGGTAGCCATAGAAGGAGGGAAAATTTGGTTCAGCTCCATGTGCTTCTGATAAGAGCCTGTTGAGCAGCTAGAAATTGGAAGGATCGGTAAGAGTTCAACAGCCTCGCACAACCTTAAAGCTCCCTCCCTCCTCCTCTTTGCCCCCTGCTCTTTCCTGATTGCAGAAGGCTCTTGGAGGAATCAGCCTGCCAGCCATCTTAAATGCAGTACCTGCAAAGCAGAGAAACAGCTTCAGGGGAGTAGAGCTGAACCAGGCATGGATTTCTGCCTGGGGCTTTCAGGGTATGAGTACTAAGGCTTAACCTCATCATTGTCCTTGTTGGTAGCTCCTGATTCCATCCATCTGGGGCACAATTTGGGGAGGATTGTTGGTGTGGAGGTTTTCTGACATTTTCTGCACATGCTAGTAGTGTCTTCTATCAGTCTGTGTGCATGTTCTGCCTGAGTGGCTCCAATGCACTTTCCTACCCAAGCGCCCATAACGCACATTGCTATGTAAGCACTGTTAACGTGTCTCTTAAAGACTGCCATGGCCTTAGCACGTGCTTTTGTAATACTTGCCTTAACTCTGTCTTCTTACAGGAAATGCTGTTTGGCCTGTGACAAGTGAGGCACTTCATCTCCAGCTTCTGGACTCTGCTCTTCTTGCATAGCAGCTTCTGAGTCATCCCTGGAGGGCTTGCTCCCCCTCTCCCAGCTAGGGGATGCAGGTAGTCTGGCCTTGTATGCCTTAGGGCAGGAGGTAGCAGATGGTGTTGTGGATAAGGATGCCCAGCAGGCCAGGGTTTCCAGCAACTGTGCTCTGGGCCACCCTCTCTCCTCTAGGGACTCAGCGGCGGCTATGTCCCCTGGTGTTGGGGGTTCATTTCTGTGAGGAGCGCTTCAAGAGCCTGGATTGTCTTCCCTGGAATTTTTCTCCTTTTTGCAACAGGCCTGGTCTTTTTGGCTTGGAAATTTAGACTGCAGCCTCTGGTTTTCCCCAAGTGCAGTCTTGTGAAGGGCAGGCTGAGAGTGGGAAGTTCTGTTCGATTGCCTTTCGCTAAGCATCAGTGGTGAAGAACGCCCTCTGTAGTTAAGGATTGCTTGGAATCTGTACGACATTTGAACTATGACTTTGATTCGGATGGCTTAGTTCTGGGCTCTGATGTGAACGAAGAAGTATTCTTGCCTTTGGAGGATTGTGAGGAGGCTGGTGTTATCCACCTGTTCTAGAAGGATGTCCTGGTGGCTTTGATTGCCCAGGTCTCATCCACCTTGAGTTTGCGGATGCTCCAGAGACAGAGAAGGAGCCGAAGGTGCATCTGCTCCTGCAAGGGGTGTGGAAATCCACTACTGTCTTCCTGTTCCCGGAGGTGATCAAGGACATGATCCGGTGGGAGTAGGACTCCCCCCAGCTCTCCACCTAAGGGGTCAAGGGATGTATAAGATGTACGCTCTCCCAGAAAAGGAGTGCATTGTGTGGTTTGATTTTCCCAAGGTGGGTGCACAGGTCATGGCATTTACCAGACTGACCACCATTCCTGTGAAAGGTGGATCAGTCTTAAAGAATACTCTGGACTGCAAGGTGGAATCCTTGTTGAAGAACCATTTTGCCACTGTGGCTGCTGTTCTTCAATTGATGTATAGGCCTAACATCTCAAGCTCTGCTCCAGTGAATTCAGTCTCTTCCGCCAGATGATATTACTCTCTCTTTTGGAGTCAGCTGCAGTCTTCCTTTCTGATGACATGCATGACCTCATCTGCCTAGCGGACAGGGACTGTGCCATGTTGACAGTGACATGGCATTGGGTTTGGCTCAGAAACTGGGCAGCGGACACCTTTTCCAAAACCTGGTTGTCCCGACTGCCTTTTAAAGGGAAGCTTTTGCTTGGGGATGATTTGAAGTAGCTGATGAAGGATCTGGGCAAGACAAATTCTTACCACCTTCCAGAGGACAGTTCCAGGAGATCTTTGAAGCGGGCAGGAGCCCCCTTTCCATCAGCCTCCACTCGCACCTCATGGACACGCTGGTCAGCCATTCTTCCCCTCTGCTTCCAGATTTTGGACTCATTCTCAGTCCTTTCAAGGATCTCGTGGACCCAGAGATTCGCTCCCCTCCAGAGGGGTTCCTTCCAGACTGTATAGTGAAGGTTTGGGGACCCATTCTCTGTCTCTGGTTGGAGGCAGGTTTCACCTTTTCTTTCTGGAATGGGCCTGGATCACCAAGGATCACTAGGTTCTAGACTCCATGTAGTACGGCTATGTCCTGGAGTGCAGAGAGCCAATCCCAGACACTTTTGTCATCTCCCCTTGTGGATTTGCGAACAAAAGGGCTGCTTTGTGGGTCACAATGGACAAGTTGCTACTCTTATGGGCTGTGGTGACTGTTCCCCGGATGACTGGGGCAAGGGCAGGTAGTCCATATATTTTGTGGTGGCAAAGAAAGACTGATCATTCCAGCCCATTCTGGACCTCAAGGATGTCAATGAACACTTGTGTGTCCTGCGCTTCTGGGTGGAAACTTTGCGATCCATGTTTCAAATGTTGCACCGAGGGAAGTTTCTGGTATCTCTGGATTTGGCCGAGGCGTATTTTCATATCTCGATCTGAGTAGATCAACAAAGATATTTGCATTTTGCCATGCTTGGCTCTCACTTTGTTTGCCATCCTCCCATTCGGCCTCTCCACTGCCCCAAGGACGTTCTCCAAGGTCATGGTGGAAGTGGCTGTTGTGTTATGGGATTTGTGTGCACCCATATCTGGGCAACTAGCTCATTCAAGCCCGTTCTTTAGGTAGTGTCCTTTTTTGGAAGGTCTCGGCTGGGAAGGTCTGATGCTGTTCATTTCACAGCAGGCTCCCAGAGTTCGGGATTATCTTCAGCTTCTTGGACTGATGGCAGCGACAGTCAAGATTGTGCCATAGGCACATGCTCATATGTGGCCATCCCAATGGTCCTTGCTGACTCTGATTTCAGAGTTCTCAGAAGTTCTAGCTCAGGCTCCTGCTCCTGGTGATGGTGAGGGCCAGTCTGCGGTGGTGGCAGCAACCTGGTCATTTGAGGAAGGGCATGCCGCTAGACAATTACTCATGGATCCTTCTGATGACAGGTGCTAGTCTCTTGGGCTGAGAAGCCCATTGCCAGGACCAAATGGCACAGTGCTGTTGGAATCGCAGGGCGGCAGTGTGGTCCATCAGCTGCATAAAGGCAAGGGCCATGAGGTTGACTGATCAAGGGCTGGGCAGTTTGAATATTCTTGGACAACGCCATGGTGATGGCTCATGTCCATCGGCAAGGTGGCACAAAGGGTGCTGGGGAAGCCCTGAAGATGGCTGTCCTGCTTGCCTGAATGGGAAAAACCTTCCAGCCTTGTCAGCTCAGCATATTGCCAGGGTGGACATTGTGGAAACGGACTTTCTCAGCTGCCACTTTCTGGATTCAGGAGAGTGGGATTTAAGTCAGGAGGCGTTTCAGCTGATTCTGCACCGATGGGGTCTGCCTGATATGGGTCTGATGGTGACCTATTCCAATGCCAAAGTGGGTCGCTTCTTCAGTCACCACATGGAGACTGAGTCTAATGATGATACCCTGCCTCAGCCTTTGCCACGTCTACGCCACCTGTATGTGTTTCCTCCATGGCTCCTGTTGGGGTGTGTGATTCGGCATATAGAGTGCCATCCAGGAAGAATTGTTCTGGTGGCACTGGATTGGTTGAGGAGAGCATGGTTTGATGTGGTTCCTGCAAGCCACCACCTCATCGCTTGCCTCTGTCTCAGTGCCTATTGCATCAGGGTCCGATCATCCGGCTCCCTTCTCACTTATGGCTTGGCTCCTGAAAGGAGACAGCTAGTGCATAAGGGCTACTTTCCAGTGGTGGTTGCCACTCTGGAGCTTGGATGAGGTCGACCATCCTGGCATATGTGCTGGTTTGTTTGCTTTTTTTGAGAGATGGCGCAACACGTGTCAGCTGGTCCCTGAGGCAACCAAAGTGCCATCCCTGCTGGCCTTTCTTCAGTAAGGTTTGGAAAAGAGCCTCTCTCAACTCCCTGAAAGTTCAGGTGGCAGCTTTGGCCTGCTTCAGAGGTCCAATGGCTGGAAGTCACTAGCTTTACACTCAGATGTTTTGCACTTTCTTCAGGGGGTTTGGCATCTGTGTTCCCCCTGCCCTCTGATCTGTGGTCCCTTCCTGGGATCTGGGGCTGGTATTCAGGGTCCTGATGTTGGAGCCCTTTGAGCTGTTGAAGCATGCTACTTTGAAGGATTTGATGCACAAGAGTGTTTTCGTGGTTGCAATTTGTTCTGCAAGGTGGATTTCCGAGCTGCAAGCTCTGTCTTGCCAAGATACTCATCTGTCTTTTTCAAAGGAGGCAGTTTCCATTCAGCCTATGCCTTCCTTCTTGCCTAAGGTGAATTCTCCCTTTCATGTGAACCAGATGGGCTGCCTGCCTGCTCACTCCTCTAAGGTGTAGTGTCGGGGGAAGGATAAGGATCTTGCCTTGTGGATGTCTGGAGGGTGCTTCTCCGGTACTTGGAGGTTACGAATTCCTTTCGTAAGTCATACCATCTCGTTGTGCTGTTTGCTGGTCCACACATGGCTGATGCAGCAGCTATGTCTACTTTGGGGTGGTGGATTAAGAGGCCATTGCCTTGGTGTATCTCTTGCAGAACCAACCAGTTCCAGAGGATTTGGGTACGCATTCTACCTGTGTGCAAGTGTCCTTGTGGGCAGAGTGGAGCTTGGTAGTTCCTGAAGATATTTGTCAGGTGACAACATCATTTTTGTCGAACATTGCTGCTTGGGTGTCCACACTTGGGCAGACACAGCCTTTTGCTCTAAGGTTTTGCGAGTTGCTGTGTCTTCTTCCCGGCCAGGGGAGGCATAGTTTGGTACGTCACACTTTTTTGGACTGGTCTAGCTGAACGATATGGAAGGTGACATTTTATTTATCAGATAATGTCCTTTCTGTAAATCCTGCTAGACCAGTCCATGGCCTCATTGTGTGTTCTGTTCTGCTGCGGCAGTACCCTGGGGTCCATTATGATTTTATATACTTGGCTCTGCAAGTCCATCTTCTGACAGTCTTCTTTTTAGGCTTTCATGTATGTACATCTCTACTGTTTCATTACTCATTGTTGCCCATGTTCAGGTTGCGCAAGGCTTGCCATGTTCTCCCATATGCTTTGAGACCAATATTGAAGAGACCTCTGGTGGCTGAAGCAGATAGAGGCATGGGAGTGAGATCTGTCATTCAAGCCTGGGCATTCCATTGGTTCTTTATCTTTGCCAATCTACTGGTAAGGGAACACAACCCACTTGTTCTGGACTGGTCTAGCAGGACTCAAGGAAAGGCCATCTGGTAAGTAAAATGTCACCTTCACTTTGAGGATAATGACAATCTCCAGGAACAAGCAGGAATGAGTCTTCACATATGGGTATCGTCGGTACCGACGGAGCCTGCGCGGGAACGCTCCCCAGCATCCAAAAGGAAAGCTTTTGGGAGCATCCCACAGCGCCTGTGTGCTGCCTTCCCGCCTTTCCTAACTGCCTCTCTCCAGTTCTTCTTTTCCGCGGAGCCAGCAGGTCGTGTTTCCTGTCACCGCTGAAGAATTGCTTATTTTCTTTTATTTTTCTTTAGTCGCGTGTCTGCCTTCTTGACTCCGGACCGATACCACCGGTCTTTTTTCTTTCTTTTAAAAAACAAAACAAAACCCTACTCTTTTACTTCAGTGCATTTTTTCTTCTGGGGCCTTAGGTCTACAGATATATTTTTCCTCATGGAAAAACCCGCCTCCGGGTTTAAAAAGTGCACAAAGTGCAGCAGCACTATTTCTGTCACTGACACCCATGACTGGTGTCTAAAATGTTTAGATCCTGACCACTCCATTGCGGATTGTGAGTCCTGTTCCATGATGTCTAAAAGAGGGTTACAAAATCGGACAGCCAAGCTCAGTACCTTGTTTCCCTCCGATGCAGCTTCTGTGGCATCGACGTCTTCCAGGGCTGCTGCTTCATCCCATGGATCTCAGGTAACCAAACTTAAATCTGGCCGGTCCTCAAAGAGTTCATCTCCCTCTAACTATCGAGATGCCCCCGGGCTTACTCTTGAGGAATCCACACCAGCAAAATTACCGTGGCGGGAGGCTCCGACTTCCAAAGCTCTACCTATGGGGTCACAGGTTGACATTGATGGCTCGGCCTCGACCGATCACCTGTTACAATGTTCTGGGGTACCGGCAGTTACCACCGGTACCGACATCCAGACATTGGTGGCATCGATGGATCAGAATTTTCTGACCATGCAGCGTGCCATCACAGCATTCATACAAGCTGCGACGCCTACGGTACCGCAACAAACCCCGTTGTCGGTACCGGTACCGATTCCGGTACCGGATCCGAAATCGGTTCCGATACCGGTACCGCTTGCATCAACATCAGCATCGACAGCAGCAGTACGCTATGCAGTGATGCCCATCAGTACCGACTCGGTACCGATTACTCCCGATGTCGATACCTCCCGGTACGCGTATCGGGCTCTGCGAGAGCATCCAGACAGTCGATACTTCGATTCCTCTGAAGACTCTGATACATCAGAGGTCTCAGTTGAAGCATCGGGGATCCTTCCTCAGGAACCCTTTTCTCCAAAAAGGAGAATGTCTCCTCCTGAAGACTTGTCTTTTCAGGACTTCATTAGGGAGGTGTCTAAAGGCCTGTCCATCTCAGTGGCCTCTGAAACTGAACCTAGAGCCAAAAAATTAGATATCCTACAATATCCTAAAGAGGCAGCCACCTTACCAATACATGAGATTCTTTATGATCACATGTTGGGCATATGGGAGACTCCTTTGTCCACCTCCCCTCATTCCCGAAGGTTGGACACCATGTATCGTGTTCCTCCTTGTCCTGTGTTTCATAAGACTCAGCTTCCTCACCACTTCATTGTGGTAGAGTCTGCTATGAAAAAGATCAAGAGTACAAAAAGGCACTCCTCTGCTCCTCCAGGAAGAAAATGCAGAACACTAGATGCCTTTGGCAGGAAAATCTTCCAAGCCAGTATGCTTGTAGCCAGAATCAACTCCTATAGTCTCTATATGGGGATGTTTCTAAAAGAAGTTACAGATCATCTGCAAACCTTATCTCCTTTTATGTCAGAAGATAAGAGAGAAGAATATATCACCTGGCTTAAACATGCACAGGATGTATCCATGTTTTCCAACCGTGCAGCCTTTGACTCTTTTGAGGGTGCCAGTAGAGCCTCAGCTATTGCCATAGGTGCACGCAGAGTTGCTTGGTTGCAAGCCTCTGATTTGGAATCCTGGGTACAGGATGGTCTAGGTAACCTTCCCTGTACAGGGGAAAATCTCTTTGGCAAAGATTGGCAAGCAAAGGCCAACCAGATGGATGCTGAAAATTCTGCTTTAGATAGACTTTCAAAGTCTCTACTACTGCTCCTTTTAAAAAGAGGTTGTTCAAAAAAGGATCTTTCCCAAAAAAAGGGAAATTTTCTTCTGGTTATGATGAGGCCTCTTCTCAAGGTCGTTTTGCTACAAAGAGACAGCAACAACCAAAACAGGCCAAGTCTCAGGCTGCGAGGACTACTACGGCCCAACAGCCTCAGCCTCCTCAGGGCCTTTGACTTTCCACTAGAGAACTTAGCCTTTCTGGCTTTAGAATATCCAGAGCCTCTCACCATCCCAGGAAGGTTAGCTCACTTTGCTCCCAGATGGGAACAAATCACAGCAGAGCAATGAACCCTCTCCATCATACGAGATGGGTACAAGCTTCATTTCTTAAACCTTCCTCCTCACACCATGGTGAAACAGTTCAATTCTCCAACATCTCTCCTCAACCTTCTAGGTCAAGAGATTGCTACCCTTCTTGCCCAAGGGGCAATAGAAGAAGTACCCCTTCAACAGGGCTCAGGGTTCTACTCCCCCTATTTTCTCATTCCAAAGAAAACGGGGGGCTACAGACCCATACTAGATCTCAGAGAATTGAACAAGTTTCTATGCAAGGAGAAATTCAAGATGACTTCTCTCGGAACTCTCCTTCCATACCTCCAGAGTCAGGACTGGCTTTGTTCTCTAGATCTCAAGGATGCGTACACCCATGTTCTCATCCATCCAACACACAGAAGGTTCCTTCGGTTCCTTTACCAAGGAAAGCACTACCAATACAAAGTGCTTCCTTTCGGTCTGGCCTCTGCTCCAAGAGTGTTCACAAAATGCATGGCAGTAGTAGCTGCATTTCTGTGCACTCTAGGAATATTCGTATTCCCATATCTGGATGACTGGCTCATCCGAGCTCCATCCCAGTCAGAGGCCCAGATTTCCCTGGCCTGCACAAGGCGTGTTCTTCAGTATCTGGGACTGGTAATCAACATTCCAAAATCCCATCTCACCCCTACTCAGTCTCTAGAGTTCATAGGGGCCTTACTGGATACCACAACTGCAAGGGTCTATCTTCCCCAGGCCCGTTGCCATGCTTGGTGCAGTTAGCCTCCCAGATTCAGTTAAAATCCCATTTAACTGCTCGAGAGATGTTACAACTCTTAGGCCACATGGCATCCACGGTGCATGTGGTTCCTTATGCTCGCCTTCACATGAGGGCAGCTCAGTGGACTCTATCTTCCCAATGGACCCAGGCCTCAGGTTGCCTGTCAGACAAAATAGCAACCTCCAGTTGCCTCTTTTGGTCCCTCCACTGGTGGAAGTCCACTCAAAATCTGCTGCTGGGGTCCCCCTTTCAACAGGTGTTACCCCAAGCAACTCTTACAACAGATGCCTCTCCAAAGGGTTGGGGAGCTCATCTACAAGATCTCTCCACCCAGGGCATCTGGTCTCCACAGGAGACATCTCTACATATCAACCTCTTGGAGCTCAGAGCAATTTTTCTAGCTCTAAGAGTCTTCCACTCCCTGCTCAGCTACAAGACAGTCCTCATCCACACGGACAACCAGGTAGCCATGTTCTACGTGAACAAGCAGGGAGGGACTGACTCTCTGTCGCTTTGCAACGAAGCTCTGAGATTGTGGGCCTTCGCCAGAGAGCATCAAATCCATCTCATGGCAGTGTATCTTCCATGGGTTCAAAACTCTTGGGCAGACAGACTCAGTCAAGTTCTGCTTCCGCACGAATGGTCCCTCCATGGGGACCAGATAGCCAGAATTTTTCGGATTTGGGGTACCCCAGACATAGACCTGTTTGCAAATCCGTGGAATGCCAAACTTCCCTGGTTTTGTTCCAGGATTCCATGTCAGGGAGTTCAGGCCAGGGATGCCTTCCTCCTTCATTGGGGGCAAGACTTCCTCTATGCCTTTCCACCTATTCCCCTCATCCCCAAGACTCTGTTCAAGCTTCAGAGAGACAAGGGGTCTATGATCCTCATAGCACCACTTTGGCCACGCCAAGTGTGGTACCCTCTACTTCTGCATCTCTCTCAAGCTCCCTCCCTAGACCTGGGGTCTGCTCCAGATCTCCTCTTCCAGGAGGAGGGAACCTTGTGGCACCCAAATCCTCAGTCTCTTCATCTCAGGGCCTGGTTGCTGAAGGCCTAGACCTTCAGGAATTACACCTTTCTCAGCAAGTGAAGGATATCCTTCATGCTTCCAGAAAGCCTTCCACCAGACGTTCATATGCTTTTAAATGGAAAAGGTTTTCCATTTGGTGTGCAGAGAAGGGTCTCAACCCTCTTGCAATACCTTTGAATTCTTTACTAGACTATTTGCTGCATTTATCTCATGCAGGCCTTAAAACAAATTCAATCAGAGTCCATTTGAGTGCTATTGCAGCTTCCCTTAAGCCTCTCAATGGACAACCTATTTCCTCTCATCCTCTTATAGCAAGATTCATGAGAGGCCTTCTTTTGACTAAACCTCCCATTAGACCACCTCCAGTGGCATGGGACTTGAATCTGGTTCTTGGTCAGCTTATGAAGCCACCCTTTGAACCCTTAGCCACTACCTCCTTGAAATTCCTTTCCTGGAAGGTTATTTTTCTCATTGCAGTCACCTCAGCTCGCCGTATCAGTGAGTTGCAAGCTTTAGTGGCTAATCCTCCTTATACAAGGTTCCATCATGACAAGGTAGTCCTCAGAACTAATCCACACTTTATGCCTAAAGTGGTCTCACCTTTTCATCTGAACCAGGAGGTGTATTTACCTGTCTTTTTTCCAGGACCTCATGCATCAAGTGCAGAGAGGAATCTTCATACCCTGGATTGTAAAAGAGCACTCGCTTTCTACTTACAAAGGACAGAGCAACATGGAAAGTCCTCTCAACTTTTTGTTGCTTTTGATCCTTCTCATTTAGGACTTCCAGTCTCTAAGAGAACTCTGTCAAATTGGATTGCTCAGTGTATTTCCTTTGCCTACCAGAGTAAGAACCTTTCTCTGGAAGGCCATGTCAGATCTCACAATGTGAGGGTCATGGCAACCTCTATGGCTCATCTAAACTCTGTGTCCATCGACCAAATCTGTCGAGCGGCCACCTGGGCATTGGTTCATACCTTCACAGCCCATTACTGCTTGGACAAGGACTCCCGCCGGGATGCCTTGTTTGGTCAGGCTGTTCTCAAACACCTGTTCCATACCTAATCAACTCCTACCCACCCACCTCCCCTAGGAGTTGTATTTCTCTATCTATCTTTCCTTTCCTCTCTCTCTCTTTGTCTCAGCTTTAAAACTCGAACTGGAGAGAGGCAGTTAGGAAAGGTGGGAAGGCAGCGCGCAGGCGCTGTGGGATGATCCCAAAAGCTTTCCTTTTGGACGCTGGGGAGCGTTCCCGCGCAGGCTCCGTCGGTACCGACGATACCCATATGTGAAGACTTATTCCTGCTGTTCCCAGAGATCACCTGTTACAGGTAAGTAATTGTGCTTTACCAGCAGTGTATTGCAGGGATCAGTTCTTTATCTTATTTTTATTTATTTTTTTATTTACATTCTCTTATATACCGTGCTATTCTGCATCAGTGCGGTTTACATTGAACAAACTGAAATTACATTGAACAGAGCATTATAACCTGGAGATAACTATTTATTTTACAGGGAACATGGGCTATGGAGGATTAAGTGGCTTGCCCAAGACCACAAGGAGCACCTGTGGGACTAGAAACCCCAGTCCTTCCGGCCCAAGGTTGCTGTCCTCTAGTGGGATTTGAACCCCCGACCTTCCGGCCTGAAGTACATTGCCCCAACCACTAGGTCACTCCTCCACTCCAATCTTATCTTCTTTTTTTAAGCATTTTTGAAAGTGATATGGAAGATCTGTCAGGAAAGGTTTTTCTCTGTGGATAATACCAAAATCTGTAACAAGGTAGACACCCTTGAAGATGTGGATTTCATGAGGAGGGATCTAATGGAGTTTGAAGAATGGCCAAGAATTTTGCAGCTGAGATTTAATACTAAAAAAATTCAATGTCCTGCATTGGAGTTGCAAAAACCCATAGGTGCAGTACAAAATGGGGGGGGGGGGGGGGGGCTTACGTATCTATTCAAAACAGCTAACTACTGTAGAATAGAGGACTAAGCAAATAAAGGGATCAGGATCCAAAAGCAGCCTTGAAGAGATGAATTTTTAGTCTGGATTTGCGTAGGCTCAAGTAGGCACAAGGACCACGGCAGAGGGAAGAATCTGGAGGAGACTCCCTCCCTCCCTCCCTCCCCCTCTCTAGTGATTTATGGAGGGGGGATTGTTCACCTCACCCCCTCCTCTCCCCCACAAATTCCTGTTTGTTGCATGTCACTGAAATCATTCTAACTGTACACAAATCCCAAAATACACTATTTCAGAAAGAGTACAAATTCTAAAGAAAATAGCTATCCCCATATCTTTTTAATGAGAAATTGATGTTCATAGGATGAAAATAACGTAGGAATGTGTCTACGTTTACCATGTGATGGCATCAGATCTGTGTTGCAGCTTTCAGTTGACAATTGCCGATCACTAATGGATCAAGACGCTGACATTTGTTAAAAGGAAAATTACGTCACAGTTAATATTCAGGGAGTTATTGAAGTTCCTTGGCTCTGTCACCCTCCTAGCCTGTGACTCTTTTGTTTCTTACTTAGCCAATCCAAGCACTGTAGCTAGAGCCCCAGGAAGTTGTTAAAGCAATTAAAGGCTTCTGTCTGACAGCACATTGCCTGGTTACCATAGTATCCTCTGCCTCCAAGTCTTTCCTGGATGATGTCAGTAGACATCCAGGGGCTATTCAGAGACATGTACATGAGGATGATTCATACCTAGCAGAAGTGCACAAGCCCCCCTCCAGATGCTGCTGCTGCTGCTGCTGTGTCGTCTTTAGCAATGGTACAGAAATGCAGAGGCACAGACGGTAAGCCATTTGCACTTCATTTTTCAGGCACTGAAAACTGCATTTTCATTCTGTGAGGGGAATAATTTTCCAAGCACTACCTCCTACCTTCGGAATGTCTGCAGATTGCTTCAACCAATTATCTATCACAAACTTAATAAGCAATTTTTTCGACCGTTTATTTTTCATGGTATAGAAAAAGTACTTGTAGGCGGAATAGGAATAATAACAGTCCCGAACGGACTGAAGTGAATTCAGTCGGAAAACTGAGCAGGCGATACTGGTAAGCATTTTTTTTTTCACTGTCCTTTTTGTTTGGTTTTAGTTTGGTAACATTGGTGCAAATACCATTCTTCAAGCAGCTCTGATGACACACTTTTATGGTTGTGTTAAGCACTGGTCATAGCTTTTCAGGCCATATCTGTAAAGGGACTTGACAGAAAATGTTGGACAAGAGGTGGCTCTCGCGAAGTTGCATTCTTTGAAATTTCCTGTGAATGTTGTGCATTCATACAGGTGCTCTTCATGTCCACTGCTGTTAATTACTGTACTCGTAAATAGCAGCAGATCAAAAGTGCCTCCGCCACTGCTCTCCATGCTTGTAGTGTAACAGATACCCTCTTGTACATCTTGTACAGTCAACTAGTCAGGCAAGTGTCCACTTTTAAATACTGCATCTTTGCATTTATGGCATATTTGAAATGGTTACTGAGATTTTAGAGTTGGTGTTTTACAAAATTAATTATTCACAACCTGGCAGTTTATACTTCAAAATCAGCTGGAACCAGGGCTGGAATCTGATGCCATCAGGCTACGTTCACAGCTACTGAGGGATTTTCTCTTATTTTATGTATGCTGTCCTTCACGACTAGATCCATGTCCAGTGCCCTGGATCAAAACAATTAAGATGAATGTGATGGCCCATCTCTGTAAAATTGTTGCTCTTTCTTTGGCAACTGGATTGATTTCCTTCTACACTGTCCAGTAATTAAGATATTTGCTCAAGATTTACTACTGCAGAGTTCATAGTTCAGGTTAAATGTTCAACCATTGTTAAAACTGTTTTTGTTCCATGTAAAACAGCTGTAAACACAGTTACTTTGTTCACTGTAAACCGTTTTGAATTGGAGAAAAACGGTATATAAAATGTTAGATATAGGCTTATTTCAAGTCTGCTTTTCCTGGCTAAACAGCAACAGTTTTCCTTTTGAGTATTTTGGATGTTTCATCTGTCTTTGATTCAGTTTTATATGATTTTTTTTTTGCTGGCATGTTTGAAAACAATTAGGAGTTTGAGCTTTCGAGTTAAACTCTTGTAAGACTAGGAGGTTCCCAGTGAGTCTGGCATGATAGGTGAACGTTACTCCAAGGATCCTTTCTCTCCACATTCTTGTTTAATGTCTTTATACAACTCCTTTGTGATCTCATTAAAAGTTCTGTGTTTTGCATTTATGTGGATGGTATCATGATTTATGTTCCTTTTCATGTATCTACTGGACTTTCCTCAACTTCCTTTTCTGCAATTTCAAAATGTTTACAAGACCATGGTTTATCTTTAAGCTGTAGTTAATGTGAGGCAACGGTGTTTATTGTGGTACTGTTTGAACCTCCTTCTCTAATTTATCTTGGGTAAGATCAGCATGTAGATCTTCGCCACCATGTTAATAAGGTTATTAGAGCTGCTTCCTATAAAATCAGGTTGATACGCCATGTGCAATGGTATTTATCTGGCAACGATTTCCTGTCAGTCTCCCTAGCAATCATTTTTCTGTAGTTAGATTACTTTTTATTTTTTAAATTTGTATGTATTTAGTTTGCTCCTTTCCAGTAGCAGTTCAAGGCAAGTTACCTTCAGGTTCAAGTAGTATTTCCCTATCCCTGGACAGCTTAAAATCTAATTTTATACCCGAGATAATGAGGATTAAGTAAATTGTCGAAGGCCACAAGAAGTACTCCTGCTGGAATTCTACATACAGTCATTCAAAATTGGGCACTCTTTGACATTTTGTTCTGCATTGTATTTTAAATTAAGTGTCACTCAAACACAATATGCTTTGTTATTTTGACAAAGCATGCAAAATTTTCCATAATTCAGATCTCTTAACATATAGCTTTGAATTGTGTGTGCTAGATTCCAGCAGATGTAATGGCATGTCAGTAGAATGTGTACCCTGACTCACAGCCCAGGATCTAACTACCTGGCTATCACTTCATTGTGGTATCATAGCTGACATGCCTCAGATCATTGAAAGTCTTAAGTCTGTTCAAAACACTGCTATCGGGGTCTTGTTAAGAAAATCTTGGTTTGATCTTATTTATACCCTGCCTTATGAAATTACATAGGTTATCTATAGAGTAGTGAGTTTGGTATAAGATACTGCTGATGGTCTTCAAAGCATTAAGTGGCATGTCATCGTTATAATTGGAGTACTTTATTATCCTGTTCTGGCTTGTCGGCTGGTTAGATCTTGCCTTTCGAACACTCTGGTGCCCCATCAGTTGTGCAAGTAAGCAGGTAACTCCTTTGAGGCCGTTCTCAGTTGTGCCTATCCTATGGAATTCATTACCAGATAAGCTGCGTGTTATTACTGATTTAGCTCATTTTCCATTGTAAACTGAAGACTTGCTTGTTTAGGGAGGCTCTTAACTATTAAGTCAATATCCTCGTTTTAAACATGTTTTCATATATATTTTGTATTGTGTATTTTTTGTGCTGTATAGGTTTTTCAGAAGCAGTCATGGACCTTGGTTAATTGGCAGGCTACAAAAGCTTTTAATAAAAGAAAAATTAGCAAGGAGGGTGGTATTCGTACTTTAAAACTCTTGAAAAGGAAAGAGCTTACTCTATATTCTTGACTCCTCCAAGTGGGAAGGCTAAGGGTGAAAAAGCACAAGCAGCATTTTGCAGCAATGTTAGTGTTTAGCCTTGATATTTTTCCTCCTACTTCCACATTTTTAATTTTTATTTATTTGGCAGGTTTTTATACCACTTTATCATTTCAATCAAAATGGTTTGCATTGTAACTTAAGCTTGCTAATGTACATTGATGACTTGGAATTTTCTGAGGCAATGGAAGATTAAGTGACTTGCCCAAGGCCACAAGGAGTGCTAGTAGGGATCAAGCCCTGATCTCTTGATCCCAAGCCAGTGCTTGCTGCACGTCCACTCTTATGAGCATGCACAAGTTATCCATTGGTTGTTGTCTTACCTTCAGTGATATGTTTAGGTTTGTAACCCTATTGCTCTCCTGCTTTCGAATGCCACACTCCTCACTCCCTTCTCTTAGCAGTGGCCCATGGGTCCTAGGTTCTGTTTTGCAACTGCTGCTCCCCTTAGTTAGCAGTCGGCATCAGTGACTCCATTCCCTTGCTCTTCTCAGCAAGAGTACCGGGAGCTCTAATGGAAGAGGGAAGTTTAACACATACTGTCTTTGCACAATTAGACAGAAATGGATCTTCCTCATTCTTGTACTCTATGTACTCCTTATCCATTATGTACAGTCTGTGCCCAGAGTTTTTGCGTTGTATTATTTGATTATGTAATCTGCCATGTACTCAACTTTAGGAAAAGGCAAAATAGAAAAATGAGTATAAATGTTACCTGGAGACTACCAAAATGAATATGAAAATATGAGCGGTGAGAAATCACAGTAATGCAAATCAGTATGCAGCATCGTACCTAGCCCTGTGCGAGCAGTGTAGCTACACGGGGCGCAAAGAAATGGCGCATTTAGGGCTGCTGGCCTCTGCTGCCCCCATGCTGCCTACCCTTGCTCCGCTGCCAACACCTTTAGTGTTGTTGTGGCAGTGGCAGCAGCGTTATCCAATTGAAAAAAACCTTGCAGGTCTTCCCGACTGCGCACTTGCATGCAGGTCTGATCCCTCCGTCCTCTGACATCTGCTTGCAAGGGACCAGACCAGCCATTCGAGCGTGGAGTTGCAAAGACCCGTATTTTTTTTCTCAGTTGGAGGTCTCTGCTACCACCGCCACAGTTGCCGCCACGGTGATGCTAAAAGCGGCGGCAGCTGCTGGACAAGGGCAGGCAGCACGGGGGGAGAGTCAGCTTGATATGAAGGTAAGATGGGGAGATGCATGGGACAAATGACAAATCTCTGATGGGGCGGGAGGGGGTGCACAAGTCACAGAGGGCACATTTATGGCTTGTTACGGCCCTGTCAGTATCTCCTTCCCCATATTTGAGCAAATGTAAGTTGAAATATTTATTCTGGCCACTAGAGGCCAGCTGTGATACAAATTGAGTAATATAGGGCAGCTTTTTCCCTGTTGGGTGGCCAGCATGAATGTCCTGTTCAGAATACACTGGTCGCTAGTTACTATTCTCCAGACATCCAAGGTGGCGCAGCAAGGTTGGAAGTAGAAGGCTCTGTAGGCTGTTATACTTCTCACTGAAGTAAGGACATGCAGGCTTTTTTCATTGCTTTAAGCACTGACCCCAGACTCAGATGATTCTTAAGGTGAATATGATTCCTTAGAGACTGTGTCCAATCTAAAACTGACCAAAGGAGAAGGTTAAGTTGTGCTGTTTTTCTACTTGGCTCAGTCTTTGATTGTCTGCTCTGAGTCTTGCCTATTACTGAATGCAGGACCGACCCCAGAGTTGGTTCAAGGTGTTGGAGCCCTAGGCAGACCTTAAACTTTACACCCACACTGGCTGTCAAAATCTATTGTTTAGCTTTGAAAGCCCTGCTCTTTGCCATTGCCCTCCCCGCAGAAAGTCACCCTAGGCAACTGCCTAGTTTTCCTGATAGTTGGGCCAGACTTGACTGGGTGACACTGGTTCTGAGAAGGTCTCATGCTGCTCTGTATGGGCTTCAGCAGTGCAGTATGTGGTGGATTTGCTGCCAGCTGACAAGTGTACAGCCAGTTGCACCTGCAGGGTGTAAATCACAGCTTGCCAGCTAGCCAGCCCTTGGAGTTTAGGATTTGTCTTGGAAGCAAGTTCACATCCAGGGTTTTATGCTGGCATATGTTTGAGTGAATCAGACAAAATATGTGCTTGCGATCTAATCAGTTCCTGCTTACCAATCTCAAGCTTCTCAAAATGAATCAAGTTCTCCTTTTTTGCCACACTATCTGGCCAGGGCTCAGCATGCAGGACACGTCTATCAATGACTGCTCCATTCCTATTGATCTGTAAGATTGACTGATTAAATCAACAGATATCTCTCTACCTTTTCAGGTGCAGGGTGATTTGCAAAAGGTACAGACAAAACAGCAAGATTCTCCCAGTCTAAGGGAAAGAAAATCCTTATGTACCACACTTCAGCCTTTAACATTGGGTGACTTGTCAAATTTACATAACACAAACCTTTCCAATTTTTGCAGCGTTAGCTACACAGTTTCAATATACCATAACACTTTTTAGGTTCTCCAAATATAAACTGATACATCACTCCTGGCTGTAAGTCATCTGTGTACTCTTTGCATGAAAAAGAGGTTGAAATTCTAGGAGGTTGAGAGATGATTCTTTGAACTGGCTTGACAGTTTTGTCTGAATGTCTTGGAACAGAGGCTCTGGCATGTTCAGGGACAACATCTCAATGAAAAGGAGTACAGCTAGTGATTCAGGTGCCAACACTAAATGACAGATCATGGCTTTGACCAATTCTTCACAGTTAGGATTTCTGTTGAAGCAAGAGGCTGTGTGTTACTAGGTTCGCTTACCTAGCATTCAGGCAAAGGAGGGCTATCAGTTTGAAGGATGATAGTAGGTTGAGAATTCAGAGCTGAGACTGAATAAGATAACCCACTGTAACTGCTAACAAATGGGACTTTCTTTTCATTTCTCCCAAAATTGAACAAAATTGAAAATGGGTTAAATTCTGAGAATGGAATCTTCACCGTTTTCCAGTGCACAAGTTGTCATTGGTGATTAATGTGTGAATTTCATTCGCAGCCTCATACCAGAATTTTGAGGAGCTGGCTAAGTCTTCTCTGATTGGGAGATGGTGCCACTATTGAAGAAGGTCATTGTCTTTTTCCATTCTCTACAGAATATAGGTTGACAAGGTTGATTTTATTTGGAATACTCTGGCCCATTAACTGTCCCGCTTGGGGCAGAAGATGATTAGATTACTCATTTCAGGTTTTAGGCAATACGCTGGTAATAAGTTGGAGTTTTTCAGCTCCTGTGTAGGGATCAATACCATTAGTCGGCTAGTTCATGCTTTCTGGTAAGGCCCAAGTTTCTCATTAGGATTGTGTGTCCTGGTTGCAACTCTTGTTCTCTCATTTGCTGATTATAGTGATTTATTGTCAAGATTTATCAGCCCAGTGACTTAAGTAGCTAGTTGTAAACTTTTCATAGGCCTTGTTGGAGGTGTATTGAGGAGAGGATTCTTCACTTGCTATGTGTTGTCCTATGTTTCTTTTCCTGTTCTATGTAAACTCAATGTTGTTTGTATGCATTGTAGTATGTTTTGTTCGATGTACACCGCACTGATTATAATAGCGCGGTATAGAAGAAATGTTAAATAAATAAATAAATGTCCACTGATACTGCAGAGTTCAGTGGGAAAAGCAACTTCTTGACAGAATGTCAGATAGTACAGGAGAAACTCCAGTCGTGAAGCTGGAGGCATGCACAGAGGACCAAATCACCTTCAGGCCGATGTAGAAAGCTGGCATCGAAGTCGCATGCTATCAGCTTTTTATGCCTATTTGCAGTGCACCAGTAGTGCATGACTTCAGTGCCCACATGCAGAAAGGAACTGAAATGCAAATTAGTCATGCATTAAACTGTGCACAAATGGCAGTGTCAAACTGGGAGAGCAAGCCAAACACATGCGCACAGAAGTTGGCAGAAGTTTTACATGCTCTCCCAGAGAGACACGGGCACCGTGTGGCTAACTTGCTTATGAGTCCCAACAGTATTTTGATGGCATTGGGGAAAGCCACCGATGCTTTCAAAATACTGTCAGAGGGCCGGTGCCACTGACAGAAAGCAAGTCCCTGGTGGCCTAGTGGTCCCAACCCCCCCCCCCCCCACTTAACTAAAAATAATCCCTGGTGGCAGCGGCCCCAATCCCCCCCCCCCACCCCCTCCTGGTACCTTTACAAATGAGCAGAGGCACTGCCCACATCCTCCCACTTTTTTGCCACCATTGTGAAACACGGTAGCACCTGGCCCCAGGTAGTGCATCCTGGGATGCATATAATGAGTTCATACTGCCATATACGGCTTTTTCTACCTTATATGGCAGTCCGACCCTGCCTGGTGCATCCCAAGGTGCACCATATTGGGACAGATGCCACCATTTTTCAAGATGGCGGCACGGAAGAGGGTGGGCAGTGCTCACACTCATTTCTAAAAATACCAAGAGGGGGTGGGGGTTCGGGGCCACTGGCTACCAGAGATTAGTTTTTACTTTGGCAGGTGGGGGGATCGGGGCCACTGGACCACCAGGGATTATTTTTACTTGAGCGGGTGGGGGGATCAGGGCTGTGGAGGGATTAGGGCCATTGGGCTACCAGGGATTAACTTCGTCAAGGGCACCAACCCCCTGACAGTGTTTTGATGGCACTGGTGGCTTTCCCTGATGCCTGGATCTTCTGAGGGGAAGTTTGATATTTCCTCTCAGATAACCCAGGCATCAGGGAAATCACCAGATGCCATCAAAATACTGTTGGGGGCACATGCTAGAAGTTTACACCCGCCTCAAGACCAGGTGTAGAGATATTGGCGCTAAGGCTAGTTGCAAAATCCTCCATGCTTTTCTGTGCATCGAACGCAGGCAATATTAGCATACTGTTTTATTACGGCCAGCTCATTTGGCTATTATTTTAAATACTCTTGGTGTTCTGCACTAGCTTTTCCTTTGCTGTTTACGTGCGCATCCGTTGTTTCTTTGCATTTGACTGTGGCAGTAACTGTGCTTCAAAATGGTGTTATCTGTGCTTAAAGGCTACGCTTGTTTTCTGCATCGGCCCACTTGTTCGCTGCACTTCCACTCTTATGAGCATGCAAAATCCCTATCACAGTAGTTTGCAAATTTGGGGTCACATCATCAATGGCCATTTCCCCTTGTCTCTGGACTTTCACTGTGACCTATGTCATGTAGTGGGAGTCACCAATTAGTATGTGGCCTGTGAGCTACTGAATATTCATAGGCCTTTGCCCCCTCCTTCCTGTTAGACTAGAAACCCATGCTGAGTACTGGGTTCTACAGTATATACAGTAAGCGCACACTGACACAAGAGCCCCTGTGCTGATTGCTGCCACCTTCCTGCTTTAGATGAGTGGAGGAAGGTGAAGGAGGCTGGAGACCTGCTATTTTGATTTCATCATCTCGGCTAACGTGAATTTTCAGTTGTTAAAATAGGATCATATGGGATAAAGGTTCGAAAAGCACCATCCTAACATATCTAGCATTTCAGATGAAACTTTCCTCGAAGGTGGTGAAGTTCTCAATTTTTTTTTTTTTTTTTTTATCCCTAAGTAGCTCTTTGATAAAACTCAAAGGTTTCTTCCTTGGTATGAATGGATGCTCCTGGGAAATCCGTAATGAACAAAAACATTTTTCCACAGGGTCTCTGCTACTCTGCTGTACTTCTCATCTTCAGTAGGATATGTCTGATTGTATCTGATGAAATGATTGGTCACTATGAGGATGCAGAGTTGCCAACCAGCTGATATTCAGCTGGCCTGGCCGGTTTTTATATGGCCAGGCCAGATGCCAACAGAGATCTAAAATCTGCTATTGAATAGATGTTTGTTTTGCTCTGACTGCCCCCGGTCCTGTTGCCAGAACAAAAACTGGTTCTTCCTGCGTCCCCCACAGCCTCACCCTCTCCTGTGATCCAGCCGCAGCTCCTGCGTCTTACATAGCCGTGGTTGCAATAGCGTTAATAATTTAAAATAAAACCAAAATTGGTGCGGAGTCTTCCAGGCCTATGGAACGCCTGCTGCTGCATCCTGCTCCCTCTAGTGTAACTTCCCGGTAAGCCAGGTAAGAACAGTAAATCAGTGAGGGGAGGGGCAGGCAGCTTGCCACAGCAGCAGGTACAGGAGAGAGCTGACATGGGGGCTGGAAGTGAGCTGAGAAGAGGGGAAGGAGGGGGCTGGAAGGGAGTGATAATGGGAAGGGAGCTGTGGAGGGGGACTGGAAGGGAGTTGCCAAGGGGAGATGGAGGGGTCTGGAAATAAGTTGACAGAGGAGGGAAGGGATCTGATACCTGGGGATGGTACTGGAGGGAGAACTGAAAGGGTGATGACACTAGGGGGGAGGGAGGAGGGCACTGGAAGGGAGCTGACATTTGGGGATGGGACTGGAAGGTGACTGGGTGATGGGGGGGGGGGGCTGGAAGGGAGGGGCACTGGGACCGGAAGGGAGCTGACACCTCAGGAGGCCACTGGAAGGGGGATGAACAGAGGGTAGGGTGACTGGAAGTGAGTTGACACAGGGAGAGAGCACTGGGACTGGAAGGGAGCTGATACCTGTGATGATATTTGGACTAGAAGAGACTGGACAGTGGGAAAGGAAGGGGAACTGGAAGGGAATGGACACCAGTGGCAGTCCTGGGAATTAAAGAGGGTTGACATTGGAAGGAACTGGGAGTGGAGGGCTGGAAAGGGGGCTGATATTGGGGAGAGTTGCTGGAACTGGAAATAGGCTGATGGAAGGAAGTGAAGAAAACAAAAGGAGAGATAAGAAATGGCAGATGGACTAGAAACTGTAGAAAGAGAGCTAAGAGAAGACAGAGGAAAGCAGAAGCCTCAGACTGGGACCAGCATGATCAGAGAATAAAATGGTCAGAATACGAGGTAGAAACAATTATCTCCAGGAACAAGCAGGAATGTAGTCTTCACATATGGGTATCGTCAGTACCAACGGAGCCTGTGCGGGAATGCTCCCCAGCATCCAATTAGAAAGCTTTTGGGAGCATCCTACAGCGCCTGCGTGCTGCCTTCCCACCTTTCCCAACTGCCTCTCTCCAGTTTTTCATTTTCCGCAGAGCCAGCAGGTCATCATTCCTGTCACCACAGAAAATGTTTTCCTTATTCTTTCTTTTTTGTGGTCGCGTCTGCTTTCCTCGATGCTATACCGGTACCGCCGGTTTTCTTCTTTTCTTCTTTTGTTTTAAAAAAAAAATATATATATATTCTATCTTTTTCCAAACTTTTCTTCTCAGGTGCACCCGCCTTTTTGGGCCTTAGGCCCCAAATTTCCTCCAGTATGGAAAAAGTGCACCAAGTGTGGCGGTACCATCTCCATCACCGACACCCATGAGTGGTGTCTCAAATGTTTAGGTCCTGACCACTCCATTTCTGAGTGTATGGCTTGTGCCATGATGTCAAAGAGGGGTTAACAAAACCGAGCTGCTAAGCTCAGCGCCATTTTTCCCTCTGATGCAGCTTCTGTGGCATCGACATCTTTCAGGGCTTTGTCTTCCTCCCATGGATCTCAGGTAAACAAACATAAGTCCAGCCGGTCCTCAAAGGGTAGATCTCCTTCCAAGCATCGAGATGCCTCTGGCGTTGCCCTTGAGGGTTCTGTACCAGCAAAATTGCCCCGGCAGGAGGCTTCGGCTTCCAAAGCATTATCGGGGCTCCAGGATGTTCTTGAAGCCTCGACCTCGGCAGAACTACTGGTGCCATGCTCTGGGGTACCGGCTGCGTCCAGTATCGATACCCAGGCATCGGCAGCGTCGATAGACCAGAGGTTCTTGGCTATTGAACGCAGTCTGGCGGCTCTCCTTGTGGCATTGACACCCTCGGAACCATGTCAGTTCAACCGGTACCAATGCCGATAGCATCAACATCGGTATCTGCTTTGCCGGCACCCAGTCATGCGATGCCTTCTGGTGCTGATACACTGGTACCGATTCCCCCCGGTACCGACTTTGGTTGGTACGGGTATCGGGCTCTTCAAGAGCATCCGGACAGGAGGTACTTCGAATCCTCGGAGGACTCCAAGGATTCTGACAGCTCTGCCTGTACAGGGATACTTCTCCTGGGAGGAGCCTTCCTCCCCTAAACGTAGGATGTCTCCTCCAGAAGATATCTCCTTTCAGGATTTTATCAGGGAGGTGGCTCGAGGTCTGTCCATTACTGTGGCTCCTGAAAAAGAGCCCAGAGCTGGAGATTTTGCAATATCCCAAAGCTCCTAAGGAGGCAGCTACTCTGCCTATCCATGAGATCTTACATGATCTCATGTTGAGAATGTGGGAGACACCTCTTATCACCTCTCCTCACTCTCACAGACTTGATACCATGTATCGAGTCCCTCATTATCCTGGTTTCCAGAAAACTCAGCTTCCTCACCACTCTATTGTAGTGGAATCAGCTATGAGAAGGATCAGGAGTGCAAAGAGGCATGCCTCTAATCCTCCAGGACGTGAGTATAGAACCTTGGATGCCTTTGGATGTCGTACTTTCCAGGCTTCCATGCTTTCTGCCAGGATCATTTCCTATATTTTATATATGGGAATGTTCCTTAAAGAAGTCACAGGAGACTTGAAGATTTTAAGTCCTCTCCTTCCTGATGACAAGAGGCAGGATTTTCTCACACTGGTTTAACATGCCCAGGATGTTTCTAAGTTTGTCAATCATGCAGCTTTTGACTGTTTTGAGTGCATAAGCAGAACCTCTGCCATTGCCATAGGTGCACGAAGAATTGCCTGGATCCAGGCATCCGATTTGGAGCTCTGGGTGCAGGACAAACTGGGCAATATCCCTTGTACAGGTGAGAATCTATTTGGCAAAAATTGGTAAGAGAAAGCCAATGAGTTGGATGCTGACAACTCTACTTTGGATAGGTTATCCAAAGCCACAGCTGATCCTGCAAGAAAAATCTTTCAAGGAACCATACTTCTCAAAAAAGAAGAGGTTTTATCCCTCTTATTCCCAGCAGGGATGTTCTGCAGGTCAGCCTGCCCGAAAGAGTCAGCAACCACCTAAACAAAGGAAAGCAAAGACTGCTAAGCCTCAACCGTCTCAGCGGTCTCAGCCTCCACAAGGCCTTTGACTTTCATCTAGAGAACTTAGCCTTCCTGGCTCTCAATGGACCAGAGCCTTCCACCACTCCAGGAAGGTTGTGTCACTTTGCCCCAGATGGGGGCAGATAACAGCAGAACATTGGACACTCCATTATAAAAGAGGGGTACAAGCTTCATTTTTTGCTCATGCCCCCTCCCACAATGGTTAGACAGTTCAATTCTCAGGCCTCTCTCATCAACCTGTTTGGTCAAGAGGTCATTATGCTTCATGCCCAAGGGGCAATAGAGGAAGTACCCATTCATCAACAGGGTACAGGGTTTTACTCCCCTTATTTCCTTATCCCAAAGAAAACAGGGGGACACAGACCTATTTTAGACCTCAGAGAATTGAACAAATTCCTGTTCAAAGAGAAATTCAAAATGGTTTCTCTGGGAACTCTGCTGCCATACCTTCAGAGTCAGGATTGGCTTTGTTCTCTAGATCTCAAGCATGCGTACACTCATGTTCTCCTCCATCCAACTTACAAAAAGTTCCTTCGGTTCCTTTTTCAAGGAAAGCACTACCAATACAGGGTGCTTCCTTTCGGCCTGGCCTCAGCACCAAGAGTGTTTACGAAGTGCATGGCTGTGGTAGCAGCATTTCTCCGCACTTTAGGAATATTCGTCTTCTCCTACTTAGATGACTGGCTCATTCGAGCCCCATCAGAGTCAGAGGCCAGGACTTCTCTAACTTGCACAAGGCGTATCCTCCAGTATTTGGGTCTGGTCATAAACATCCCAAAATCCAGTCTAACTCCCACTAAGTCTCTGGAGTTCATAGCTTTGCTTGATACCAGAAAAGCAAGGGCCTATCTTCCTCAGACCCGTTGCCTTCGCATGGTGCAATTAGCTTCTCAAGCAGTGCTAAAATCTCCTCTCACTGCCCGAGAAATGTTACAGCTACTAGGCCACATGGCATCTACAGTGCATGTGGTTCCTTATGCTCGCCTCCATATGAGAGCAGCCCAGTGGACTTTATCCGCTCAATGGACCCAGGCATCAGGGTGCCTGTCAGACAAAATAGCGAACACAAATCGCCTTATTTTGTCTCTCCAATGGTGGCAGTCTACTCAGAACCTGTTGCTGGGTTCCCCATTTCAACAACCTTTACCCCAGGCAACTCTCACCACAGATGCTTCACCAATGGGTTGGGGAGCTCATCTGCAAGACCTCTCCACCCAAGGTACTTGGACAGCACAGGAGGCTCATCTCCATATCAATCTCGTAGAGCTCAGAGCAATCTTTCTTGCTCTTCGAGTGTTCCACACCCTGCTCAGCTACAAGACAGTCCTCATTCAGACGGACAATCAAGTAGCCATGTTCTATGTAAACAAACAGGGGGGAAAAGGCTCTCTGTTGCTTTGCAACAAAGCTTTATGACTATGGGCCCTCACCAGAGAGCATCAGATTCATCTCCTGGCAGTGTATCTTCCAGGCATACAAAACGTTTGGGCAGACAGACTCAGTCGAGTTCTGCTTCCACACGAATGGTCTCTACATGCAGACCAGGTGGCCAAGATTTTTCAAATTTGGGGAACCCCAGACATAGACCTCTGCAAGTCCGTTGAATGCCAAACTTCCCCGGTTCTATTCCAGAGTTCCGGCTCAGGGCTCTCAGGCCAGGGATGCTTTCCTCCTTTTACTGGGGTCAAGACTTCCTTTATGCCTTTCCACCCATTCCCCTAATTCCCAAAACCTTGTTCAAGCTTCAGAGAGGCAGAGGGCATATGATTCTCATAGCTCCACATTGGCCATGGCAAGTGTGTGGTACCCTCTGCTTCTACATCTCTCTCAAGCTCCCTCCCTGGAGTTAGGATCTGCTCCAGATCTCTTGTCACAGGAGGACGGAATGTTATGGCATCCAAATCCCCAGTCTGCATCTCAGAGCTTGGTTGCTGAAGGCCTGGATCTTCATGATCTTAACCTCTCTCAGCAAGTGAAGGATGTCCTTTATGCTTCCAGGAAGCCTTCCACAAGACGTTCTTATGCTTTTAAGTGGAAGAGGTTTACCATATGGTGTTCGCAGAATCATTACTGGCATCATTACTGGAGTATCTCCTTCATTTGTCCAATGCAGGACTTAAGACTAACTCAGTAAGAGTCCATTTGAGTGCTATTGCAGCTTCGTTCAAACCTCTAAATGGACAACCTATTTCCTCTCATCCTCTTATAGCAAGATTTATGAGAGGTCTTCTTCTAACTAAGCCTCCCATTAGGCCACCACGTGTGGTATGGGATTTAAACCTGGTTCTTGGTCAGCTTATGAAGCCACCTTTCGAACCCTTAGATACTACGTCATTGAAATTCCTTTCTTGGAAAGTTATCTTTCTCATTGCTATAACATCAGCACGTCGCATCACTGAGTTACAGGCACTAGTGGCTGATCCACCTTATGCAAGGTTCCATCATGACAAGGTAGTCCTTAGGACTCATCCACACTTTATGCCAAAGGTGGTCTCGCCTTTTCATCTAAACCAAGCGGTCTACCTGCCTGTGTTTTTTCCAAGGCCTCATGCATCAAATTCAGAAAGGAATCTTCATACTTTGGACTGTAAAAAAGCTTTAGCCTTTTACTTACAAAACACAGCAACATAGAAAGTCCTCTCAACTCTTTGTTGCTTTTGATCCTTCTCATTTGGGACTTCCAGTCTCCAAGAGAACACTGTTCAACTGGATTGCTCAGTGCATTTCCTTTGCCTATCAGAGTAAGAATCTTCTTCTGGAGGGCCATGTCACAGCTCACAATGTGAGAGCCATGGCACATCTACACTCTGTCTATCGATGACATCTGTCGAGCAGCCACTTGGTCCTCGGTTCATACCTTCGCAGCCCATTACTGCTTGGACAAGGACTCCCGCCGGGATGCCTTGTTTGGTCAGGCTGTTCTCCAACACCTGTTCCATACCTAATCAACTCCTACCCACCATCCCTGGTTGGATGCCAGAGATCCATGGGGGGGAAGTGGAGCCCTTTCACAGGGACACACAACTTCTGGGGTCTTTCCCTGGCGTCTGCAGTTAGGGAGTCCCCATATTTGAAGACTACATTCCTGCTTGTTCCCGGAGATAGCGTAGTTACTCACCTGTAACAGGTGATCTCCGGGAACAGTAGGAATTTAGTCTTCACAACCCACCCACCTCCCCTAGGAGTTGTATCTCTCTCTTTTTTTTTTTCTTTCCTTTCCCTCTCTCTCTCTATCTTTGCCTCAGCTTTAAAACTCAACTGGAGAGAGGCAGTTGGGAAAGGCGGGAAGGCAGCATGCAGGCGCTGTGGGATGCTCCCAAAAGCTTTCTAATTGGATGCTGGGGAGCATTCCTGCACAGACTCAATCGGTACCAACAATACCCATATGTGAAGGCTAAATTCCTGCTGTTCCCGGAGATCACCTGTTACAGGTGAGTAACTATGCTTTATTTTCAATTGAGTGATTGTACTTTGCACTATCTTTATATTTTACACAGTATGGGAAACTGCATCTCTCATTTCTTTGGTGGTGTTGTGCATATATGGCTTCTTAGGGTTTCAGTTTAATTTTTCTCTGCATATTTTAATTTTTACTTTAGGTTGTAGTCACTTATTCTGTACTTGGTGAAGGTCTGTGGTTCTGAGTGTGTGACCGAGGCCAGATGCTCTATTAACATGGAGTTTGTACGTAGGGATCTGTACTATACTATTCTGTAGTAATTTGACTTGTTCAGCTTTTCAAATACGTGTATGGATATTCTAGGGCTCGCTGCAGTATTTATAGTACTGCTTTTTTCTGGGTAGGCCCCTTGTAGGAGTTTTGGAAGTTTTATGCTGTTATGGTATGGTAGACGTGGCCTTGTAGATCTTCGGTGACTTTTTTATAGGGTTTTATATTGTAATGTTCACAATTTACTGCTAGGTGGTTATTTTTATTCTGGCTATGCATTTGCCCTTTCACTGCAATTTTCTTACAGCATTGGATTTGAAGGAGCAATACAAGCATCACATGAAGAGTTCACAAAGGAACTTTGGGAAAAAGGAGGGTGGGGTGTAGCCAACATTAATACTAATGAGGGAGGGGGTGCCGATTTATAGGTTGCAGGGGGTGCCAGAAACCAACCTAGTACCAACCTTACCAGGGCCAGCCATGCGCCTGCAGCAGGACAACTTTGGGCTCCAATCGGGGCTGTCAGTGGCTGTGGCAGACCAGACTACAGCCCTGGGCAGTGGCAGCAGAATTTAAAAAGAAAAGTGAAGCCGTGGGGCTGGGTTCAGGCAGCATATGGGGTCATGCAGGTGTCGGAGAGCCACAATCGCTATGGCTACTCCCATTTAAGGCCCGCAGTGCTTGTGGCTACTCCTGGGTGCTGCTGCTCAATCCTCATAGCAGCACATCACTCTAGAGTAGCCACAAGCACCGCAGGCTTTAAATGGGAGTAGCCATGGTGATTGTGGCTCTCCCTGATGCGTGCCTGAGCCCTGCCCTTTGGCTTCACTTTTCAAAATCTGCCGCCGCTGCTCAGGGCTGACTCTGGCTCACCACGGCCACTGATATCCCTGATCGCAGCCCGAAGCTGTCCTGCTGCTCTTCAACATCCACAAAAAACGGCTGCATTTTCTTTAAAAACAAAAACTTCTCTGCCGTGGCTCTTCAATACGGTCCAGATGCTGCCTGTTCTCCCTCTGCTGCTGATGCGATGGAACCCCAGTAAATACTACTTACATTTTTTTTTTAACACATTGGCTTACATTAGCAGTGGAATAGGACTGGAAATTGGTTGATGGTGGATGATGGGGGGGGCGACTGGAAAGGAGATGATACTGGAGGAGGACTGACGCTGAAGGGAAGGGGGGCTGGAACTAGAAGTAATGATGCTGGGAGGGACTGGGACAAGAAGGGAGCTGCTGCTGGGAGGGGCTGGAACTAAAGAGTAGCCTAATGACCCCTGTCCAGCGTCCTGGATAAAGAGAACTTCATTGTGATCTAAGCCAGTTCCTGAACAAAATCTTGGATCAATCATTCTCAACGGGATCCTTTCCACAAAGATTAAAGCACACATCCATCAGGCCATTGCTGAAAAACAACATACTGGACCCATTAAAAGTTGAATCCTACAGACCGATTTCAAGCATCCCACTGCTCGCCAAAATAATTGAAAAGGTAGTCCAAAGCCAAATCCAACAACACATTGAAACTGAAGCCCCTCTGGACCCGTCCCAACGTGGCTTCAGGGAAGCACACGGCATTGAAACCCTCCTCACCACCCTCTTCAATACCATAATCGCAGGAATCGACAATTTCCGACAAGGATTTGCTCTTCATGGATATCGCAGCAGCTTTTGACTCCGTGAGCCATGAGATACTCATGGAACGTCTCGAGGAAAAGGGAATACAGGGCACAGCCCTAAGCTGGTGCAAATCCTATCTGTCCAACAGATGGCAACACATGAGGACTGGCACCACAACCTCGGAACCGTTTCTACAAAAACAGGGTGTGCCACAGGGATCCTCGCTATCGGCATTAATGTTTAACATTTACATGCAGCCCATCTGTGCTCTGATCTGATCATTCAATGTCGCCTGCCTAGCGTACGCAGACGATATTCTTCTATACATGCCATTTGCGATGGACCAGCCCGATTTCTCCCCACTAACAAGCTGTTTCGACCCAGGTTGCAGACTGGCTCCATACGCAAAACCTCTGAATCTACCACAAGAAGACAGACGTCCTCTTCATTACGAGGAACCAAGATTTCACTCCCCCACTCTCACTAAAAGTGAAAAATGCAGAGCTGATAGCCAAACCCACAATCCACTACCTAGGTATCACCTTGGACCAACAGCTGGACATAAAAACCCATATAAGAAACACAGTAAAGACAAAATACCATAAAATACGGACACTACAGCATCTACAACCACTACTTGACCCCACCGACTTTCGAACAATCTATCAAGCCCTAGTAATCCCACACTTCGATTATGCTAACGCAATCCTATCTGGCCTCCCGCAAGCAACGCTAAACCCACTCCAGCTTGCAATGAATGCAGCCGCAAGAGTTCTATACAGAGTATCAAGGATGGACTACATCACACCAATTCTGAAGAATCTCCACTGGTTACCTATACATGCCAGACTTTATTACAAGATCTTAGTTATGACCTTCAAAGCCTTAAACAATCAGCCCCCCACATCCATCAACGAGTTGATCCACATTACACCCCTTAACAGAATCAGAAGATCCACAGCGGTGAACACCTTGATAATCCCAAAAGAAACAATGAAATGCACAAAGGCAACATCTAACAGGGCCTTCATGATCTATGCTCCTAGAGTTTGGAATGCCCTCCCCACAGACATGAGTCATCACTAACCTGATTCAATTCAGGAAGGCACTGAAGCATCATCTGTTTGTAAGACACTACCCAGAAACCAGCTGTAGAAATCAGGCAGCAATAACACACCCAGCACGAAAAGGGGCAGCCAGCCCCACCTGTCCAGTCCCGAATAGACTATATTTGGAAAATATAGCCATTAGTGTAAATAACGTGTAGAAAGTTACCCCAGTTATGTCCAAATTTTAGTTCCTGTTCACTGTAAATACAATGCAGTCCGTCTGCACGGTATAAGGTTCTGTTGAATGTACACCGCACTGATATGAATAGCACGGTATAGAAGAGATGTTAAATAAATAAATAGTAGCCTAGTGATTAGAGCACTGACTTAGTAACCAACTGTTTTTCAAACTGACCGGTTTGAAAATCACAGTTATTGATTCAGTCAGGCAATTGTTTCTTTGTTCCTTTTAGTGTAGGGCAATTAGGAAAATTGACAGATAAAATAGAAATATTGCCCTAGTCCAAGGGTTCTCAATCCAGTCCTCGGGACACACCTAGCCAGTCGGGTTTTCAGGGTAACCACAATGAATATGCATGGGAGCTATTTTCATATAATGGAGCAAGGCATTCAAATCTTTCATGCTATATTCATTATGGTAATCTGGAAAACCTGATTGGCTAGGTGTGTCCCAAGGACTGGGTTGAGAACCCCTGCTGTAGTTTATGGGGGCTTCATGTGTATGTGTCCCAGGCTTGTCTGATATCTTCTCTTTGCTCCCATCTCCTACTACCTACATTAGTTCTTTCTATGTTCAAATTATTTTCATTATCTCTGTTAGGATCTGGTGGTCAATAAGAATGAAGAACTGATTCAAGAACAGAAATAAATGTTAAAAGTAGTGTATGAATGCATCCTTGCTGCACTTGCGGTTTTTTAATCATAATACAGAGCAGGGGTGTGGAGAGTAGGTTTTTGAAGGGGGCACTTTTATGTGAAAATTCTTTTCACTTAGCAGCCCAAGACTATGCAAATAGAAAGTAGATAGTTTTTCCCAGTAAAATTGGTATGCTATTCATGTCGCAGTAGTCAATGAAAGGGGAAAGTAATTCTATAACAGGATGGCTAGACAGGGAAGGCATATACAAGCATATTTAGTAAAAGTAACATATTCACATGGAGGCCCGATTCAGAGATCTGAAGGTCCAGGCTGTCTGGACTGGGCACATTTGTACCCGATTCTGCAACTGCAGGAGTTATATGCTCCCATGGTTACAGAATCAGGATACTTAAACAGCCCGGCATGCAGCCTATGCTGGTGAGGAAGACGTTAGGGACTTACCCGGCCAGGCTGCCCAACGCTTCGGCTGCTGTGCCAGTGCCATAGCTTCCTGTCGCCATGGCACCCGCATGTCCAACTGGGGGAACAGAATCACTGACCTGAGCCGCCCCATAAACCCGCCGCCCAACCCCTGCTATAGGTCCCCTGTGGCCAGGATCAGGAGACTGATGCTCTCCTGTGGCAGCGCGATGGGGCTGTGGGCCGCCAACGGAGGGACTCCCGGCACTTATTCCACCTTCTAGGTGGTATAAGCCAGGCATCCCAAGTGACTTTTAGTGGATGTACAGGGCCCTGACCTGAATAGGCCCTGTATGCCTGGGTGCTTGCATCTGCCCCACTCCGTGCCCTCTCTGCCTCTGTCCCGCCCTCCCCCCCCCCCCATTCCATGCTACCCGCACATTGGCCCTGTACGTGCAGGAAGCATAATGTGCAGAAAATGGTCCTGGGCCTATGTCACTTAGACTCGTGGTGTTGTCCCCTGTTATGGTCTGTACCAGCTTAGTCTTTTTTTAGTGGGGGCGGGCTGGTGGCCTTATATCCTTTGTTTACCTCCCTAGTTTTTATTTGTCATTTTACTTTCCTATGTACTTTGTAGTTTTATTTTAATATGTAAGTTTTATGTTGTAAACTGCTTTGATGTTATGGCTAAAGGTGGTCTATCAAATGTTTAATAAACAATATAACGACCTGATATAATTGGCTTTTATGAGTGGTGAAAAACCAATTATAATTCCAGTGTGAAGAAGAGTGTTTTAGTGCTCAAAGTATCAGGCAGTAAGTGATATGATATGATAAATTTTTTGAGAAGTACTTTTAACGTTTTCCTGCTCAGCTTGCAAAGTTGCTATTGATTGCACAGTTCTCTTCTAGCAGTATTTAGTTAAATATCGTTCTGCCCAAAACACTGTGGTTGCCGGCAAATGCATACATGATCCTAATAGTTTTGCTTGTTTCAGGTGTGGTTTTAGAGCTCTTGTAATTTTGTATTACCTCTGTTTAAAATTCCTGTATTTTAAAATTTTTAAGATCTTTTCCCATATTCTTGCTTTTTAATTGTACTTTTTAGATTGGAAATAGCTTTTTCAAATATATTATTTCCGTCTCTTGGTGTCTGTCTTCTGTGATTTTTCCACTTTGTTTCAGCATTGTTTGTGACTCGTGTCCCTTATTGTGTGGTGTAAACTTTTCATGAATATGTCAAAAGTCAAGAGTTCCCAATTATGTCTTAAATTGTAAATAGTTACCTGTTATCCAAGTTGCATTACCTGTTCAACTGTAAACACAAAGTACCATCGGAAATGTGTATTTTATTGTTCATTGTAAACCGCACTGATGCTGAATAGCGCGGTATAAAAGAGACTCAAATAAATAAATAAATATGTAACCAGATTTTAGCATTTAGGTGAGTTTAGATTTTGATAGTCACAAAATACTGACTTTTTAAAAAAAAAAATGTTTTTTAGATGAGCCTTGGTTTCTAATGTAATGTTCTTCATTTTCCCTCTCTTAAATTTTCTATTTTCTTTTTCTTATTGGTCCAGAGTTGCCAGGTTACCCAGCTCCTGGAGTGATATTTTTACCAGGTTTGGATTTAGATTTGTATTGCAATGCAGTATGGTATTTGGAGTCCCAGATTTACATAACATAAGAAATGCCGTACTGGGTCAGACCAAGGTCCATGAAGCCCAGTATCCTGTTTCCAACAGTGGCCAATCCAGGTCACAAGTACCCAGCAGGTTCCCAAAAAGGTGCATAGGTTCCACAATGCTTGTCCCGGGGTAAGCAGTAGATTTCCCGAGTCCTCTTTAATAATAGTATATAGACGTTTCCTCTAGCAACTTGTCTAAACCTTTTTTTTTAAACCCCGCTTCACTAACAGCTTTTACTACATCTTCCAGTAACGGATTCCAGAGTTTGATTACACGTTTAGTGAAACAATGTTCTCTTATTAGTCTTAAATGGGTTACATAAAAGCTTCATTGCATGTCCCTTAGTCTCTCTACTTTTTGATGGAGTAAAGAACCGGGATATGTTTACCCTTTCCACACCATTCATTAATTTACAGATCTTTATCATATTTCCCTTCAGCCGTCTCTTTTCCAAGTTGAAGAGCCCTAACCTTTTAAGCCTTTCCTCGTAGGGGTATCCTTCTATCCTCTTTACCATTTTGGTGTGTCTTCTCTGTAGCTTTCCTAATTCTGCTATATCCTTTTTAAGATATGACAACCAGACTTGCACACAATATTCAAGGTGTGATTGCACCATTGAGCAATACCAGAGGCATTATAATATCCTTGGTTTTATTCTCCATTCCTTTCGTTATGATGCCTAGCATTCTATTTGCTTTCTTGGCCGCTGCTGCACACTGGGTGGCGGGTTTCAACATATTATCCACAATGACACCTAAATCCTCTTCCTGGGTGGTAGTTTCTAATGTGGAACCTTGCATCGTGTATCCGTAGTTTGGGTTTTTCTTTTGTAGATGCATAGCTTTGGACTTATTCACATTATATTTCATCTGCCATCTGGACAGCCAGTCTTCCAATTTTATCAAGGTCTTCTTGCAAATTTTCACAGTCCTCTTGGGTTTTAACGACTTTGAATAATTTAATTTAATCATCTCACTCATTATTTGCATTTCCAGGTCATTTATGAATATATTAAAAGCAGCAGGCCCAGCACAGATCCCTGGGGACCTCCAGTATTCTTTCTCCATTGAGAAAATTGCCATTTAGCCCTACTCTCTGCTTTCTATCTTTTAACCATTTCCTAATCCACAATAGTACACTGCCTCCTATCCCATGACTTTTTAATTTCGCTGAGTCTCTCAGGGACCTTGTCAAAGGCTTTCTGAAAATCCAGATACACTATATTAACTAGCACATCTTTATCTACCTGTTCACACCTTCAAAAAATATAACAGATTAGTAAGACAAGATCTTCCTTGGCTAAATCCATGTTGACTTTCTCCCATTAAACCGTGATTGACTATACGCTCAGTTATTTTGTCCTTTATAATGGTTTCTTAACGTTTTGCCTGGTACTGACGTCTCGCCCACTGTTCTGTAGTTTCCCGGATCACCCCTGGAACCCTTTTTAAAAAATTGGCACTAGAATGACCATTCTCCAATCTTCAGGTATTACAGATGATTTTGATGATTAGTTTGGAGATTACTAATAGTATTTATTTATTTATTTACATTCTCTTATATACCGCGCTATTCTGCATCAGTGCGGTTTACATTGAACAAACTGAAATTACATTGAACAGGGCATTATAACTTGGAGATAACTATTTTACAGGGAACATGGGCTATGGAGGGTTAAGTGGCTTGCCCAAGACCACAAGGAGCACCTGTGGGACTAGAAACCCCAGTCCTTCCGGCCCAAGGTTGCTGTCCTCTAGTGGGATTTGAACCACCGACCTTCCGGCCTGAAGTACCTTTGCCCCAATCACTAGGCCACTCCTCCACTCCATAGTAGGTGCACAGTCTCATATTTCAGTCCTTTCAGCATCCTCTGATGTATACCATCTGGTCCAGGTGATTTGCTACTCTTCAGTTTATGAAATAGTTGTAATACATCTTTCCGGTTTATCAAAATTTGTTTCAGTTCTTCTGATACCCATGCCTGAAATGCTATTTAAAGTTAATGTATCTTCCCTGCATCATCTTGAGTAAACACTAAAGCAAAATATTTATTCAGTCTCTCCGCTATGGCCTTATCCTCCCTTAGCACCCCTTTTTACCTCTCTATCATCTAATGGTCAAACTGACTCTCAGGTTTTTTGCTACAGATGTACTTGAAAAAGTTTTTATTGTGCATTTTTGCTTCCATGGCAAGCATGTTTTCAAATGCTCTTTGCCTGCCTTATCAATTTATTTATTTAACATTTCTTATATACCGCCTTTCATGATATCAAGGTGGTTTACATTGAACAAACTGAAATTACATTGAACAGGGCATTATAACTTGGAGATAACTATTTTACAGGGAACATCAATGCCTTGCATCTAACTTGCCAGTGCTCATATTGTTTCCTGTTTTCGTCATTTGGCACTTTTTTTTTTCCATCTCATGAAAGATGCTTTTTTTTGGCTACAACAGCTTCTCTGACCTTGCCTTTAAACCATGCTGACAGGTTGTTTTTTTTTACTTTCCTTCTATCTTTCTTAGTGTGGAGTACATGAAGTCTGGGCTTCCAAGATGTTTTTTAAACACCCATACTTAATATAAACCTTTATCGTCCCTCCTATTATTTTTTTCTTAACTATTTTCCTCAATTTATGATAGTTTCTCATTTGAAAGTTAAAAGGTAGTATTGTGGATTTCCTTGCTGTCCTCCATCCACTTATTAAATCAAATGCAATCATGCTATGATCTCTATTGCCAAGTGGCCCTAACAATGTTATGTCTTACACTAGATCCTGTGTTTCACTAAGGACTAGGTCCAAAATAGCTTCCCCTCTTACCCACTGGGAATCTGTGCTGCAATTCTCATAATGCATCATGATGCGACAGTCAAAAATGCAGGACTGACTTAAACTCTCACTCCTGGAACTGGGTAACTCGGCAACTCTGGTCATGTTTTAGGTCGGTTTCTAATTTTTGCTCATAGAACATGTCTAAATGATTTTCATGCCTACTGTTTGCGTTTATGCAACATTTGATTGTTTTGCATTTAAGTTTAATTAAATTGCTTTTTAAATGTATTTTGCTCTGTTTCAGTAGATAGTTAAAGTGCCTTTCAACAATATTGAAAATTGCATGTAATTTAAGAATTTGTACCCCTGATGCAGGCAGTCTTGCTGAAACATGGTCATGATAGGTCCTTTTTAATAGCCCATTCAAATCTGACCCCTATCATAGCTTAAAAAAAAAGTTTGCATATAGAGCCAATATGTTCTGTGCTGGGTCCGCTGCTTTTTAACATATTCATAAATGCCCCAGTGTTGGTTCAAGGTGTTGCCACCTTAGGCAAACCTTAAGTCTTATGCCCCTTCCCCCTGTCTGTCAGAATACATTATTTAGCTTTGAATGCCCTGCTCTTGGCACCCCTAGAAGCTGCCACCGAGGCAACTGCCTGGCTTGCCAGATGGTCGGACCAGCCCTGGTTGTACCCAATGATCACAGCTTTGATTCTTGCTTTTAGTTCTCCAATGTAATGTTTATGGAGTGACTTTCTGACCCGTCATATTGGTAGTAAAGTTTCATTAAGGACACCTTGCCAATTCTGGTATTCCAAATATTTGCTGTTACATAGTACCTTAGCTCAAAATGATTTCCCGGCTTTGGCTCACAGGGTCTGCTTCTGAAGGTTTTGAAATGGGGTTGAACAATAATTACACAAACAGGAATTCCCTATGTAGATTTGTAACTTTGAGTTGTAAGGGTGGGCATGCATTGAAAGCATATATAGTATATGTACCACAAAACTTATAAAACAAACAAAAAAAAGAAAACTATAAAAGCACGTATTCATTCTTAGGCTTCTTGGAGTGTGCATTTTCACACAGCAGCTTTGTAAGATCTGGTGTGGACTTTGCATCATTTTGATGATTATTTCTTGACAGTTAGAACATTGGAAAGTGTCAGTGACATAGTACGAATCAGAAATGTAATTTGGTTTGGCTCTTCTTTCCCTGATTTTAGAATGCTGTATTAAGGTTGTGATATTAATAACCAGGAGGATACATATTCCTATAACAGATAAAGACACGTTAAATTTTTGGCAAATTCTAGCGAGGCCAAGTTCTTGCTGTTCTATGAAAAGATAGGAAAAGTCATTATATATAGTTATGATCATCATGTGAGCTTTGCCTGCTGGAGAGGGATTTATCAGTTGCACAAAGATATGAAAAAATCACATTAATGTTTAAAGAAAAAGAACTGACTTTGTTTAATTGTTTTGGTGATTCGGTTTAAGGGCTAGTGCTTTTAGGCTGAGGTCGCGAGTCATGGGAACTTTTCCTGACTCTTCTCCTGCCTTTTTTCTGTATTGAATAGCGCTATTTTGTATTAAACTGACATTAAATGCTTTGCCAAGAACACTGGGTGTGAAGGTTTTCAAAAGTGCCGACTGCGGTGCTGCAGCAACTTCCACTAGCAGAACCAGTAGAGCTGTTGTAGAATATGCATGCCATATGTTGACGTGTGCTCTGGATGCAATTACATCTCATGCATATTCATTGTGGATGATATGAAAATTAGACCAGCCACTAAAACATCCTTCATAGTAACGACAAACGTCTAATGTATCAGAACAGCCAACGTCGAGGCTCCAGTTTATTATAGTCTGGGCAACTACTGCAGAACCTGTAACATGCTGGCACTGCTGCAGATACTGCCAGGCTCCACACCTGCTGCTTTCTGTGCCCATCCACTGTTCCTTCATCCCCACCGCCCACAGTCCTGTTCCTTGCTACAGCTGCTATCAGCAACGCTTGCTATGCGAGTACTGAGCTAGTAGAATCCATGGGAAAGTGGAGTTCAGGGGCACGGAGAAACTGCAGAGAGCACAATCCATGGAGTGAGAGGAAAGTATGATCACGAAGATGGAGGGGGGAAGGGAAGGAAAGGAAATGACATGCACAGAAAAGATGGTTCACAGAGGTGATAGCGAGAGGGAGGAGGAAGAATTGATCCAGAGAAGAGACCATTTGGGGTTTGGGAAAGTTTAGCAACTTTCCTGTTTACAAAACCACACTACCGCGTAGCATGGGGTTCAGTGTGCTATGTTGACAATTAATGAAGGGTGCTGTGCCAGTCATCCCATGCTAACCATTTAGTGCAGTGGGTGGAGACAGGGTGGATTAGGGATGTGAAGTGGGTGGTGACAGTGCATCACAGTTAACATGGGCCTTATAGGCTTGCGCCAACCATGATTTGTTGCTATCTCAGTGGGTGGTGGTAAGTATGCCAGCGTGCCAGTTAGTGTGCCATTGACATGGTGGACGGAATACAGCTAAATAATAATAAATAATATCCAGAAACATTAGCGAAGGCCACCGTGCTGATATCACATCGCAGTCATGATGCTCTCTGGAGTAAACATGTCCCAAAGTGCTGACGTTCTAAGTTTTTATTTTTATGCGCATTACTCAGTCATGGAGTTTAATAGTTTTATAGAGCAATATGCCTGCCAGTAATAGGACTACATTATGGGAATCATTTTCTAAGACATTTTCCATGTATCAAACATGTTGTAAGTATGTGCACTGACAAGATGACGGGTAGGAATTTTAGGGATGTAGATTAGGTGGTGTTGCAGTATACTGAGTATTGTATACAGTAAAATATATGGGTACGTGCATAAAGAGCACACCTGCATTTACAACCTAAGAGCAGCTGTAAATTAATGTGCAGGGTTTTGTGTGCCACCTTGGGTCATGTACAAGTCTGGTTTATAAAGGGACAAAGGTGTCTATGCTGTCTGCATAAAATAGGCACCTTTTTGGACTTTTCACATAGATGTGCAGTTATAAAAATAACCCCCCCCTCCCCCCCCCCCCGCACACTTTGGCAGTTTTATGCTGGCCATTACTGTGATAACCTCTAATCCCTCCTGGATCCTATCATGTACGTTGGCTCAAATCACCCCACGTTTGAAAGTGTTAGGGAATGAAACGTCTTTTTCTTATATTTTTACAGTCCCAGCAGGTATGCAGTACATTATAAAATAGAGAACACTGGGGGAGATTTCTGAGAACCGCACAGTTTGATTTTAATTTTACCTCCTTACCATAGTGTTTATCCATATATCCAGGAGTGGAGGAAAAAAGTTCTAGATTAAAGCTTGTTGCCAATCAAAGTAAAATCAAAAGCCCAAGATAGAATTTCAAGGGTCATCTTGTAAAAATAACTTCATGAGCGGAAAAGAATTACTCATTTTTTCAGTGTTCTACACGTTTGTTAGTCATTTTACTACTTTCTAATTTTTTTTTTAGGTTTGGGTTGACCATAGTTACTGGAAGTTTCTGGGTCCTTAGATTTCCACTTACTCGTATTTTGGAGTATTTTTATTCTGCACTCTGTTGGCAATTGTTGTCAAACTGATTTTATACATCTGAGAATCAGTGGAATGTTTTAAGGCTGTAATTAATAACCAGAAGGATTCGTATTTCTATAAAAGATAATAGTCCATAGGATTATTTAATTGTTGACAAAGTCTAATGAGGCTAAGTAAGCCAAGGTCTTGCTTTTATTCTAAAAAGAGATGGAAATAAATAATTTTACAAGCTTTGCCATCTGGAGAGGCATTTATCAATTGCACAAAGGGGTGTGAGAAAATCACACTATATACATATCTTTTTAAAAAGTCAAACTGTTTAATTGTCTTGGTGATTTCTAATGATTTTGGGTTTAAGGAGTATGTATAAATTTACTTCACGACTTTTTTTTAGGTGACTGCAGAGAGTATCCATTCAACATGCTTGTGAGAGCGAGCAGAGAGGCAGTGTGTCAGGAGAAAAGGCTTTGGAAGGTGTTTGCTGTAATTAGGAAGTTAAACATGTATCTTGAAAGCCGCACATCCTGTCCTACTGCTTTTTTCCCATAAAAGAGCTCTGTTTCGGCATAACTGACCTTTGGTTAGATACCTCAAATTGCTATGTAAATTGCTGACTGAAAGTAAAGTAAGTGCTGTGAAGCATTTTTTTCCTAAGCTCTGAATATTGAATGTAACAGCCGTCATTTTCGTATGTTTAGTTCTTGTAGGGACAAAAAGGATCAAATGTGGAAACTTTCAGTATAGAGGGCAAACATTTGCTGTTTCCGGCAAGATGCTGGTTGCCCTTGGTCACTACTCACCCTGCCGTGTCTCATAGGCTGTCTGTTCTTTCACTTCCTCAGTGTAGGGGTCTGTAAACCACAGCCTCCAGTTCTTTTCCATGCTCTTAGGGTCCTTGGTGATTGCCAATGGAGAGAGAAATAAAATTTTGCTCCCTCTAGGGCTTACCTTTGGACAGCCATGAGGTGGCGTGTAGGAGCATGACTTTGTCCAGCCAAAGGAAAGAGCCAACCCTGAGTCAGAAACCTAAGTCTCCTACAAGACAGAATCTTAGCTACTGGGCAATTTGATTTTTCCTGGCCTACTAACCCTTAAAGTTCAGTAGTTCTGTAGGTATAACACTCCTTTTTTTTCTCTATTGCAGTTAACGATGAGAACTTCTTGATTCTGTGGCTGTGTACGTAACCATTCAACGCTAGACTCGGTAAAGGTACGTACGTGTCTCTAAAACAATTGAAAACAAAGGTCTCGCTCTTTCTCTCATTTTGAAAAGGTCTTCTTTCTTTAAGGGTTTTTTTTTTAGTTGGCCATAATTGAATAAGACATTACTGTGCTCTTCATTTTCAGTATGCATAAATATACTCTTGCTAGTAGGTAAAACAAAACAAAACACACACATTACAGATTGGTAGGACATACTTATTTATCCATTTTTATATACTACTCTATCTTAGAGTGGTTAAAGGTTATATATATTAAAGGTTGGCATCTTAAGTAACTTAACATTAACAATATTTTGGGTAGCTGTTAGCATACAGTATTCACGTGGTTGTAGGGTTTATATAGAGTGTTTTAGAAGATGCAGGAATTAAGAACATAAGAACATAAGATATGCCATACTGGGTCAGGCCAAGGTCCATCAAGCGCAGTATCCTGTTTCCAACAGTGGCCAATCTAGGTCATACGTACCTAGCAGTTTCCCCAAAAGACACAGGTTCCACAATGCTTGTACTGGGTCAAGCATTGATATCCTGGGTCCCTTCTTAATAATGGCTTATGGACCTTTCCTCTAGGAACTTGTCCAAACCTTTTTTAAACCCAGCTACACTAACAGCCTTTACTACGTCCTTCGGTAACAAATTCCAGAGTTTGATTACACGTTGAGTGAAAAAATATTTTCTTTTATTAGTCCTAAATAGTTTACCTTGTAGCTTCATTGCATGTTCCCTAGTCTTTCTATATTCTGATAACGTAAACAAATGATCTACGTTTGCCCGTTCCACTCCATTCATTAATTTATAGACTTCTATCATATCTCCCCTCAGCCGACTCTCTTCCAGGTTAAAGAGCCCTAACCTTTTTAGCCTTTCTTCATAGGAGTATCCTTCCATTCCCTTTACCATTTTGGTGGCTCTTCTCTGAACCTTTTCTAATATCGCTATATCCTTTTTAAGATACGGCGACCAGAATTGCACACAATATTCAAGGTGCGGTCTCACCATGGAACGATATAGCGGCATTATAATATCTTTTGTTTTATTTTCCATTCCTTTTCTTATGATACCTAGCATTCTATTTGCTCTCTTGGCTGCCGCTGCACACTGGGCGGAGGGTTTCAAAATGTTATCCACAATGATGCCCAAATCTTTTTTCTGGGTGGTGGTTCCCAATGTGGAACCTTGCATCGTGTAACCATAGTTTGGGTTATTCCCTAGGTGCATAACTTTGCACTTGTCCACATTAAATTTCATCTGCCATTTTGATGCCCAGTCTTCCAATTTATCAAGATCCTCTTGCAATTTTCCACAATCCTCTTGGGTTTTAACAACTTTAAATAGTTTTGTGTCATCTGCAAATTTGATAACCTCACTCGTTATTCCACTTTCCAGGTCATTTATGAATATGTCAAAAAGCAGCGGACCCAGAACAGATCCCTGGGGTACACCACTATTCACCTTTCTCCATTAGGAAAATTGGCCATTTAGCCCTACCCTCTGCTTTCTATCTTTTAACCAGTTCCTGATCCACAGTAGTACACTGCCTCCTATCCCATGACTCTTTAGTTTTGCCAAAAGTCTCTGATGAGGGACCTTGTCAAAGGCTTTCTGAAAGTCCAGATACACTATATCAACCGACTCACCTTTGTCCACCTGTTTATTCACACCTTCAATAAAAATAACAGATTAGTAAGACAAGATCTTCTTTGTCTAAAGCCATGTTGGCTGTCTCCCATTAGGCCATGACTGTCTACATGCTGAGTAATTTTATTCTTTATGATGGTTTCTACCATTATCTCCAGGAACAAGCAGGAATGAGTCTTCACATATGGGTATCGTCGGTACCGGCGGAGCCTGCGCAGGAACGCTCCCCAGCGTCCAAAAGGAAAGCTTTTGGGAGCATCCCACAGCACCTGCGCGCTGCCTTCCCGCCTTTCCCAACTGCCTCTCTCCAGTTCTTCTTTTCCGCGGAGCCAGCAGGTTATGTTCCTGTCACCGCTGAAGAATTTCTTTATTTTCTTTTATTTCTTTGGTCGCGCGTCTGCCTTCTCGACGCTAGACAGGTACCGCCGGTCTTTTCTTTCTTTCTTTCTTCAAAAAAAAAAAACCTACTGTTTTTCTCACTTCAGTGCATTTTTTCTTCTTTGGCCTTAGGGCTAAGAAATTTTTCCTCATGGAAAAGCCCGCCTCCGGGTTTAAAAAATGCACGAAGTGCAGCGGCACTATTTCTGTCACCGACACCCATGAATGGTGTCTAAAATGTTTAGGTCCTGACCACTCCATTACGGATTGTGAGTCCTGTTCCATGATGTCTAAAAGAGGTCTACAGAATCGAGCAGCCAAGCTCAGTACCCTGTTTCCCTCTGATGCAGCTTCGGTTGCATCGACGTCTTCCAGGGCTGCTGCTTCCTCCCATGGATCTCAGGTAACCAAACTTAAGTCCAGCCGGTCCTCGAAGGGTAGATCTCCCTCTAAGTATCGAGATGCCTCCGGGCTTAATCTCGAGGAATCCGCACCGGCAAAATTGCTCCGGCTTCCAAAGCTTTATCTATGGGGTCACAGGTTGACATCGATGGCTCCACCGATCACCTGTTGCCATGTTCTGGGGTACCAGTGGTTTCCACTGGTACCGACATCCAGACATTGGTTGCGTCGATGGATCAGAATATCCTGACCATGCAGCGTGCCATCACAGTATTCATACAAGCTGCGACGCCTTCGGTACCGCAACAAACTCCGTTGCCGGTACCGACTCCGGCACCGGTACAGATATCGGTTCCAGTGCCGGTACCGATTGCATCGACATCAGCTTCGGTGTCGACTGCAGTGGTACACTGTTCTGTGATGCCCATCGGTACCGAATCATTACCGATCACTCCCGATGTCGATACCACCCGGTACGCGTATCGGGCTCTGCAGGAGCATCCAGACAGGCGATACTTTGATTCCTCTGAAGACTCTGATGAATCAGAGGCCTCTGTCGAAGCATCGGTGATCCTTCCTCAGGAGCCCTCTTCTCCAAAAAGGAGAATGTCTCCTCCAGAAGACTTGTCTTTTCAAGACTTCATTAGGGAAGTGGCCAGGGGCCTTTCCATCTCAGTGGCCCCTGAGACAGAGCCTAGAGCCAAAAAATTAGATATTTTACAATATCCTAAGGCTCCTAAAGAGGCAGCCACTTTACCAATACATGAGATTCTTTATGATCACATGTTGGGCATATGGGAGACTCCTCTCACCACTTCCCCTCATTCTCGTAGGTTGGACACCATGTATCGTGTTCCTCCTTGTCCTGGCTTTCATAAGACTCAGCTTCCTCACCACTCCATTGTGGTGGAGTCTGCCATGAAGAAGATAGAGTACAAAAAGGCACTCTTCTAATCCTCCAGGAAGAGAATGCAGAACCTTAGATGCCTTTGGCAGGAGAATTTTCCAGGCCAATATGCTTGTTGCCAGAATCAACTCCTATAGTCTCTATATGGGGATGTTTCTAAAAGAAGTTACAGATCACCTGCAAACTTTATCTCCTTTTATTTCAGAAGATAAAAGGGAAGAGTTCCTCACCTGGCTCAAACATGCCCAGGATAAGAACATAAGATATGCCATACTGGGTCAGACCAAGGTCCATCAAGCCCAGTATTCTGTTTCCAACAGTGGCCAATCTAGGTCATATGTACCTAGAAGTTTCCCCAAGGGACACAAGTTCCACAATGCTTGTATTGGTTCAAGCATTGATATCCTGGGTCCCTTCTTAATAATGGTTTATGGACCTTTCCTCCAGGAACTTGTCCAAACCTTTTTTAAACCAAGTTACACTAACAGCCTTTACTACATCCTCCGGTAACAAATTCCAAGTTTTCCAACCGTGCAGCCTTTGACTCTTTTGATGGTGCCAGCAGAGCCTCGGCTATTGCCATAGGTGCACGCAGAGTTGCTTGGTTACAAGCTTCTGATTTGGAACCCTGGGTTCAGGATGGACTAGGAAACCTTCATGGGTGGAGGTAGAGCCCTTCTCGAGGACTCACAACCTGGGTGATCTCCCAGGCATCTCTAGCTGGGGAGTCCCCATATGTGAAGACTCATTCCTGCTTGTTCCTGGAGATAGCATAGTTACTTACCTGTAACAGGTGATCTCTGGGAACAGCAGGAATAAGTCTTCACAACCCACCCACCTCCTCTAGGAGTTGTATCTCTCTCTATCTATCTTTCCTTTCCTCTCTCTCTTTGTCTCAGCTTTAAAACTCGAACTGGAGAGAGGCGGTTGGGAAAGGCGGGAAGACAGCGCGCAGGCGCTGTGGGATGCTCCCAAAAGCTTTCCTTTTGGATGCTGGGGAGCGTTCCCGCGCAGGCTCAGTCGGTACCGACAATACCCATATGTGAAGACTTATTCCTGCTGTTCCCAGAGATCACCTGTTACAGGTAAGTAACTGTGCTTTTCCCGGTACTGACGTGAGGCTCACCGGTCTGTAGTTTCCCGGATCACCCCTGGAACCCTTTTTAAACATTGGTGTTACATTGGCAATCCTCCAATCTTCAGGTATTAGAGATGATTTTAATGATAGTTCACAGATTACTAATAGCAGGTCTGCAGTCTCATATTTCAGTTCTTTCAACACCCTTTAACAAGGTGGGCATGGGATAGAGCATGTAGGAGTTGGGGGTGTTAAGGCAGTACATCACTCTAGTTGGCATGACATTGGGACTGTGGGAATGTTAGTGATTGTGCTGTGTACCGAGACTGTGTTGGTTATTGCACTGAAAGTAGTTTGCCTGGTGTTTGAGTAGGGTTGTGCTTATATTGAAGTATACTGAAGTATAGTGACACATACTGATGAAAGATGATTTGTGGATAATCAGAACTATGAAATCAATTAATAGTCATCCTTGTGTATACATTTGAAACAAAAAATATATTTAATAAAATAGCTAATCCAAAATCTAACAATAAAAATCTACCAGACCTGTAGTGTCTTGTTACGGACATCATAAAGTAACCCCTTTAGTTTGCCAACTAGAGGGTACAAGATTCTCTTTAAGGTTTTACCCTGTTCTGAAAATTACAGTGTGTCTGAGTATGTTATGCAGTTGCAAAATGTGTCCAGGCTTAAGGATGATAATGGTCATGCACTTGTCATCTATAGAATAGGGCAGCACATGGTGAAATTAGGCCTCGCTTGCTAATTTTCTTTCCTTGAGTCCTTCCAGTCCAGATGCATGGGTTTATGCCTCTCCACCAGAAGATGGAGACTGAGAAGCAGAGGACCTGTGCAGCTTTCTACTCGCTAGTATTTCTGTAACAAAGCAGATTGTAAAACACAATGATTAGATACTTATTCTGTACACAGTACGTACTCTGTTCACCAGGCAATCCAGTCCACTATGAAACTGTGGCTGGAATAAAGGACAAATAGCAGTCTATGGAAACGCCACTCTGCAAGTTAAAATCTGCAAGTGAGCATAGGGTCCCCCCCTCCAACAGACCCCGGAGAGACCAAGCTCATGAACCAGCCCTCCTGCTGATCCACAGAAAATTTGGAAATGGAGGAGAGAGCCACTGAGCCAAGGTTCGCCTCTTGCACCTATGGTCAGTTGACTCCTTATTGTTCTCCTTTTTTAACTTTTTTCCTTTAATGGTCCAGCACCACCAGGGCGTAATCCAAAACAAACCAGACTGTGCCAGACCAAACAAAGTCACCACCCAGACACCTTTAGCATACTGACTACTTCAAGTCGGGCATAACCAGCACCAAACCGGGCGGCTGCTGGGCTGGAGGGAGTCTAGGAAATAAAATTAGCAGGGGAGGTCTAATTTCACCTTCCATATCGTCCCTCCAGTCCAGTCCTGTCGCATGGGATGTACCAGAGCAGTAACTAACCAAGGGCGGGAAACCGAAGAACTCGTCTTGGCTGACCTGAGACTCCATCACAACAATCTCCATGCCAGAGCAATCCAATGCCCCTACATCACGAACAAGAGGCAACCTGGCCCAGGTGTGCCCCAGAGACAGGTACAAAGAGACTGAACCAAGCTCTGCTCAAGAGAACCAGATGCTGAAAATGACGCAGCACAGGCACCAACCGGGCAAAAATTACTAACTACCTCAGGCAGCTAGGTAACCCTCTTGGGCTGCACCAACCTCGCCAAGCCTACTAAAAGACAAGGCCTTCCAGAATTAAAACTGCTTTCTCCAAAAAAACACAGAATAAAACAGCGAACAAGCCATTTGTGCTGCTCTGGAAGTCCCTGAATGCTCCTGCCACAGAACTCGCTGAAAACAATCATGGACTGCCAAAGCGAAACACATCAATACGTAAGAGCTCAGGAAAACAAACTGCCTTCCCACAGATTTTTTTTTTTATAAAGTTCCCCCAGGTCCGCTACAAACAGCCACTCCAAAACACCTGAGCCCAGGGGGAACAGGACGCCGCCACCCCACTCCATACCAGGAATCACACCTCCATCAAAGAGCTGGGAGAGAAAAGCCTCCAAGGAAAGGGCACGTGAGGCTATCTAGGCCAGGAAATCCAGAGACCAGAACTGGCCCAGACACCAGCCCCAACAAAAAGGTTGCCACCATAACGCTGACGTATTTTGCAGCAGTCCTCAAGCCAGCCCAGCCAGCCCTGGGAGGCAGCCACATCCAGGCTGCAGCCTTCCTAGGTCCAGTAAGGAACAGCACCAAACTATGCTGCTCCCCTCCATTCTTAAAGACTCCAATCCTGTGGAGCCTGCCCTAGCAGGCCAGGACCCCCAACTGCCAACAACACATCTGCAGTGCCTGTGCCTTGGCAGTCTAGATAGACTAGAAGTAGTAGCAACAAGACCGCAACAGCCCCCATAATCACTACCTTCCAATTCAAGGCAAAGTATTAGTCATAACACAAGCATCTGCAATCATGCCATGCTTTCTCCTTCCGCACTGAGGCGGGAACACAGGTTGTTAACTATTTATTTCCTTTCCTAAAGACGTGGTCACTCTTGATTGGTGGTACAGCATCTAGGGAAAGGGCCCATCTTCAGGATATTAGAACTGAACCTGAACGGCAGCTCCCTATTCTGAGCTCCTAAAATAATCCACAGACTCTGCAACCGCACGCAGGTGCGAACAATCGTCTGGGTAAAACTGACTGCCCAGGACAAGACTTAGCTTTCTAGCCATGAGAACTCTGCTCCTGCCAAGCTTCAAGGCGACCGTAGCCCATCAGCACTGCCCTAGGCTACCAAGATACATGGTATCATTCACTACCATCTCCTTGAGGGCACAAGCAATTCAGGGACAGTCCCAGCACCTAGTAGCCACCCCAAGGAGCCAGGGGCACTCAGCAGCCTCTCGATGTATGCACTGCATCAGGCCATCAAGCCTTCCAGAGGAAGAGCTGACTATTCCCCACACTGAGTATTTCCTCTTCCCCGAGGCGGAAGATAATGTAAGGAACCTTGCATAGGCACAACTAGACATATCAAGTCCTAACCGGAGATGACATAGCACATAAGCCAGTGCAGCCCACATCTGAATATGCAGAGTAAAGCTATGAGCATCCGTGGCCACAAACCAAAGGGAAATCTATTGTTAACTGCTGTTGAGTTGGTGCCAAACCATGACAATCCTCTGGGTAGCTGTCCCCCCAACTGTGTTTAGTCGATAGTCAGGCAGCTCATTGTTGATCGTGTGGCATCCACCACAGCATACGTAGGAGCAAAAACTCACATACACCAGACTCCATGGCTTACCTAAAGAGAAGCCCAACAAGATTGCCTTCCAGGGGTAAGGCAAGGGTGCTCATAAAGGCTTGCATGCAAGCTGCTAAGAGAGAGTGCAGAATACTGCCTGACCCCCTCACAATACAGAACAAGGAGAACAAAAGACCACCAACTGACCAAGGCTTAAATATGCCCTGTAGCCCTAAGCAAGAACACTGCAAATTCCTTGTGACACACAGTCAGAAGCAGGAACCAAACAGAGACCCCTTGCCTGGAACACCAGCAGAGCCATGGGCCTGGCTGCCAATGGCCACACTCAGGCTGCTGGAGCCAGCCAGCTTCCTCATTCTTTATTAAAACACAGTGATCACCCAGCGTGATGCCTAGGTCACCCTCTCCCACCAGCTGGTCAGCCGTTCATAGGGCATGTAGAAGGCACAAACCACCCAAGGCCCATCCTTCCCAATGGAAGGCAACTTGGAGCTCTGATGCCGGCACCAGCTGATCTAGCCTCAATTCCTCTCTTCCAATCCATTCCAACCCGGATAAGTCTACACAACCTCCATCTTCTGGGGACTGAGAAATACTGGCAAGCAGAGAGCTGCACAGGTCCTTTATACTATGATATCTTCAAGCTCAGCGTTTCTCAGTCTCCATCTGCTGGTGGGGAGGTGTAAATCCAGGTGACTGGACTGGACTGGACTGGATTGGAGGGACAATATGGAAATACTATTGCACTTATGTACTCTGTCGCAGTGCAAAGCCTATTTATAGGCTAGCTAGTTGAATCATATGGGCATCCTCTAATCGTTGACACATCAGTAGAGCTTAGATCAGTGTTTAGTCGCTCTGATTTCATTTTGATTAACAAAGGATTATGCAAGTTCATTTTTATGAGAGAGAGTTTACAGCAGTGCAAAATATGCTTGTGGCACAGAGTTACTGATCATTCATCCTTGACTATTGGCTTGTTTGGGCTTGAACTTCAGTTCTGCCATTGGCTTGGTGTTGTATTAAATTAGTTACATATTCAGCCTTCTATACGTCTGTACAAGTGAATGCTAATCATGATCAATAAAGAATTATTTGAGAAAATGTGTAAATGTGCATATTACATCTATATTTAATAACAGCAGACCTGCAAGAATCTATACAGAAATAAATGGTAATATGAAATAAAATACCAAGCACGTGTTTTGGCCCTACTGAAATGGGATAATGCATTAGGGATAATGCCGAAGGTCATGAGTGCAAGTATCCTAAGTGAACTGTGCTTTTTAGAGCGGATGCCTGCAGTCTGAAAAAAAAAATCAATAAGCCAACTATTTACATCCCTGTCATCACTAAATGAGGTTGAAATAATTGTAAAAGTGGGTATGGGGATGGTTACTGTGTTTTAAAAGTAGCTCAGAAGCAATCAACTAGACAAGCTTGTAGAACGCTAATACAAGATAAGTAATGAAGTTGAATAAAAAACAAATCTGATAGGTGAAGGGAAGCACGGTGCTGGTGCTCTGATTGGTAATGTGGACAACATAGATGCCCACTACCATTCACCTACTGTCACGCTGCCACCGCTCGCCTCAAGCTAAGAGGGGCGTGGTTATTTTATAGGAACTTTTTGCTGTCTGCTTTTTTTAGCCCTTTTCAACTATTCCCCTGTAGTGCCTTCTGGGAAAGGTAGTCTTTGCTTGGCTGTATGTGTGCATCAGACAGAAAGCTGTAGTTAGGCTCCAAGGGTTAAGGCAAATGACAGAATTTATTTTACACAATGGTTCGTTCTCACCACGTACAGGATATTGGTTCAGGTCTCTGTGAAACAGAGTATTCTCCCAAAAACAAACACAAACTAAAAATGTCTGTTTAAAGGTTTTCCATATTGCAGGATATACAGTCTTCTAACAGAATGGATAATTCACTTCCTTTGTAGCCTTGCTGGCCAAAAGCACAAACAAAAATCACATTCACTGTCCGTGATAGTATAGCTTCTCTTCAGCTGCATAAACCTTCAAGCAGCAAATACAATTCAGGGCACAAGAAAGCTCTGTTACAAAAGCTACTTTCTTACCCCAGTGTCCTTGTTCCTGCAGCAGGTGCTTAACAAGCTTTCACAGCTTCCAGGGTTACTCCTTAGTCCTTGTGACCTTTCCCTTTACCAACATGAGGGAATCAGGGCCACCGGCTTGTGGACTATGGGTTCCCTTCCCTGGTAAACTCTCTCTCAGGATTGGCTTGTTTTCTCTCTGTTCCTCAGGTTTAAAGCCTTGCACACAGAACAGTCCATAGGAATCTCTTCCCCATTTAGCTTTACCTCAGGCTCTCCCAGCTGCATAGGCTCAGACTCTCCCAGCTCACAGTCCTCAGCCACCAGCCTCCCGGGGAATCCTGGAGTCTCTCCTGTTCCTGGCTTCAAACCCTCTGGCAGATGTGCTATCTTCCACTTAGCACTCTCTTCTCTTGGAAGGTCAAGGGCTCTGCTCTGCTCCGCACCGGTCAAGCTGTGCCAGCTTGCAGCTGTGCCTCAGCTCATGGCAGTTTGGCTTCCTGCTTCTCCTTCTCCCCTGCTGCTCCTCTTGCTGCTACTCCTCACGACGACGACACTGCTCTCGCACTCTGGCTTCAGTTTATACTTCCAGGGCTCTCTCTTCCACCCCTCCCTAGCCAGGTGATGGCAATCAGCCTGACTTAGTGCACCTGCATACTTGGAGCACTCCCTGCCTAAGGGGTTCTGGGCTCTGTATCCTCTCCCCTCCCTTCCACTAGGGGGAGCATGGAATGTGGGCCATGTGGAAGTTTTTTGATTCCTAGCTCTGTGTGTCTTTCCTATTCTGCCTTGGTAAAAGGGGGCCCTTTACTAGGGTGAATTCCCTGTCTCTTTGTCCTCCCTCATACTCCTGGATAGGCCTTCTTGCCACACTAGTTGGCGATAGTTACCTCGGGACTGGTATATGCGAGTATGGGTTTCTCTAGATATGGTTTCTTGTGCCATTTTTTGTTTAATAGTTTGTGTAGAAGGAATTTTTCTTTGTACAATAAGGGGAGCATTTTGGGTTTTTTAGGTGAATGGTAGTGGGTATTTATGTTGTCCAGAGGAGATTTAGTTGACGCTATGGGGATAAGTGGCTTTTTTTTATTCTAGATATAAGCTCTAAACCCAGGGCATGTCTGGAAGAAATTGCCTTCTATAAAGAAGCATTTAGCATGGTGAAATGCCCTAGTGGTTCTTTGAACTTGAATAAAGAGTTTGTTAGCCTCATTATGAGGAAGCCCCTGCAGAAGTTAAATGCTTCTGTGTTTTTTCTGCTGGATCTAAAGTAAAGTGCTGTCTATTCCCTGAAGAAACTCCCGAGGGAATGAAACTCGTGTGGCGCCGGTGTATGCGTCAGATGGTGAAGATTGGAAGCTGAAGATCGGCTGTGCTGATTAAAATGGATGATGAGTGGTTGTGGTGTTTAAAATTGTGTGTGGTTTTGCTAGGAGTATCTTTGTTAGATTGTGAATGTGGGCACCTCCTGTTTTGATGATATAGGAGATTTATATTACATAGACAAGCCATATGTTTTTTACGGTAAAAATCTGTGAAATGTTTTGAAGATGGTCTAACATTTGATAATGGTGATGGCTTTGTATCGAAGATTAAATATTCTGAATACTCCCTGTTCGTAATGAAGATTTTGTTCAATGTTTTGTAAGGATGACTGTTTTGTAATGAAAATTATTAAATAATTTTGTGTATCAAAATTATTATATGTGTTTGTGTTTGTGTTTATGTGAAGATTTATTTTAAATGTAGGGAATTAAAAGGGCATGGAGCGTTTTCTTTTTTTTTAATAAAGAGATTTTTTCTCAGATTTTTTTTTGAGTGTATGCTTAGCTATTTGGAATTGCATTTTTTTGCAGCAGTCTTTAGAATTGGTTTTTTTTCTAGTTTTGGTTTATAAAATAGGCACCGTTTTGGACTTTTCACATAGATGTCCTGTTAGACGGTTATCCTTGTGTGTGTTTTTCTTTCTTGGCAGTTTTGTGCTAGGCCTTTTCAGGATGTCTGTGCTTTTGATGATATCCTTTAAGATCCAGGAGGAATTAGTCTGTCTTGGTATAAAGCATCCCACATTTGAAAGTGTTAGGGAAAACATTTTTTTGTTAAATTTTCGCAGCACAGTAGATATGCAGTGCTTTAGAAAATGCACAAAACTAGGGGAGCTTTCTGAGAGCCACACAGTTTGATTATAATTTTTGCTCATTACTATCTTATTTCCATTTATCTAGGAGTGAAAAAAAATATCTAGGTCAAAGCTGCTGTTACAGGCAAAATCAGAATTCCAAGATGAAATTTCAATGACCGTATTAAAGTAATTTCATGGCCTGAATTGGTCGCTGTTGGAAACAGGATACAGAGCTTGATGGATCCTTTGGTCTAGCCTAGTATAACAGTTATTACTTATTATCTGAATTTGGAAAGATGAATTAATTTTTTGTAAAGGCGTGTTTCTGTTCATTAAATTTTGCATTAGAAATCAGACTCTGTTGCAGCATCTCATTACATGGGTTTATTCAGCAAGAAAGATACATTTTGTATAATCCAGAGTGAAATATCTTTTCAGTACTGCAATTTAGCCATTTGCTTTTTCTACGATTTCATTCGCAGCCGACAACCGCAGGGATGTCCATTGTTGACCTATTGATTTTGTTTGGTCAAACCGCAGACATCTGCACTAAAAAGCACACGTGCTAGATATCTTATTTCATAGTATCCATTTACTTTTGTATATTTGCTGTGGGTATGCACATTAAATATTAATATGTAATATAGAAGCAATATGCACATTTGTCTGTTTTCACATAAAAGTATTTTACTGATTTGTGATCAGCATTCACTTGTATAGATACACAGAAATATGATTATATCACTAGTTTAACGTACAGAATTTACTAAGACTATCCCAATCTGTCCACTTGTCAAAAGCATAAAAAAATCTGACTGTAATAAATGATATGCATTGAAAACATTCAGAGTGACTTCATAGCTCCCTCATTTCAGGGGTTATTTACTAATGGCCCGGATTAATGCTGTTAATGTGTGTGATTTTCACAGGAAACGACCCTGTTAATTGAATCATGTCTGAGCTGTGTTTTGGCTTCTGTGTTTTGTTAATAGACTTTGGGATTGGTTCAGATTGGCTGTGCGTCACATATATACACTTGGGAATCCTTTTACTAAAGTGCAGTAAGTGTTTGTGCTTATCGTATCTTAACTTCAAATGTTAAGACGCAATGAATGCACCACTTAAGTATTTTTCCTTTTGTACTTTCTGTCTTTGTTTGACCTATACTGTTTTCTCTACCTCTTTCCTATTATACAATGGCGTTCTTTTCCTCTTTTCTGCAGCATTTTGGTTTTATTGTAAACCGCCTTAATGTTGTGACTTGGGAAGTATATCGAGTGTATCAATAAAGATAAAGATACAGCATAGGGCAGACACTGAAACTCCGCAGGACCTGCATTATATGCCTCAGCAGATACTGAGGCATGTAATGGGGGCCCTAGTCCCCCCCCCCCAAAAAAAAATCCCTCTGGCGTGGCACTGCTAGGGAACCTGACCCAGCTCCACCATGGATCCAATTTTCCCTCCCCTTAGAAGTGTGACTGATTTGGTTCCCCTCCTCCCCTTCAGCACAACAGACCTAGCAAAGCTGCAGGGCTAGTCAATGAAATGGACCCAGAAACCCCCTTCCCCCACCTGCAAAGATCCTAAATTTTGAGCACTCCTGCCATCTCCCTGACCACCCCTGCAACCTACCCAGGGAGCTACCTGGTGATTTGAGTGGATGAGGCAGGAGCAGTCTCTCTCTGCCCCCAACTCAACTTTCAGCCATTTCCAAAATGGCAGCTTCCACCCCTAGTGTTAAAGTGAGCAAGAAAACCCCTTGATGTGGCATTATGGGCAGCCATACTGTCAGCAGTCTTGTCAGCTAGTGTGTGGTGCCGGTCTGTGCACTAGCTGTCACCAGCCGGCATGCCCACACTCTGCCCCGATTCCACCCTGATCTTGCCATGTCACACTCAGAGCAGTTGGTGAGAATTTTTACCACACTAGCTGCTCACAGTGCACAGTAGCGCTTTTTGCAGGATATTAGTACGTGCTAAAAGCTGCAGCAACCATTGATTTACTTTAGTTATAGGGCACCTTAGATAACTAGAATGTTTAATAGTTATCTGTAAATCATTTTTCTGTATTAGTATATTCTACCTCTTAACAGAGAAAATGAGAAGTCCTTGAAGTAATGTATATAAGCTTCTTGTTTGAAAGCTTTTTTATCTACCTCTTTCCCTCCTCATCTGTCTTTGGACTTAGATTGTATCTTAGTTCATGTGCTTCCACAGCCCCTCATTCATATCTGACTTGAGCACTACAGGAAACAATTCCCCTTACCAGCTCAGTAAGAAATCTAATTTGTTCCAGCCTCTAATTATGGCGTTCTTTGGTAATTTCTGTTCTTACCCTCGTCTTGACTTCTTTACTCACCAGCTACAGCATGTTTTAAGCGGGTACCACTTATGCTACTAATACTGAGATTATTGAAGTAAAAACTGAACTGGAGCCACCAAAGAATTTCACATACTGATCACCCTTTCCATGTGCAATCACCCCATGCCAGTGGCCTAGTCATGAAAGTCATTATCTTTTGTTCTTATCTGGGATGCCTGTGACTTGACCAGTGTGAAAATCATTCAATCTAGTTTTCCATGGATAAGCAGGAAGTAAATCTTCACATATGGATGACATCCTCCAATGGAGCCCACACAGAATGCTCCCCAGCTTCTATTGGAAGATTTTGGGAGGTTCCACCGTGCCTGCGCATCTCCTTTCCTCCTGCCACCGTGGCACCATCTTGATCCAGTCTGTCTTTCCGTGGAGCCCATCAGATGCATTCCAGTCATCCTTCGCTTCAAAATCTATTTTTTTTCTCCCCACGGGGGGCCTGTGCTTCTGAGTTTCATCAAATCACCATGTTGTCACGTTTCTTTTCCTTTGTTTCATCGGTTTATTTTCTCCACTTTTTCACAACTCATAGGTACCAGTGCCACAGCCAGGCTTTGCTTTTTCAGCCGTTTGATTTCATGGTAGGGTCCGGTCACCAGCTTAGAATGTCTTCCTGTACACTAGAACCATATTTGCTGGATATAGTGCTTCCGGTGCCAGGGATGTCCTCAGCAGAGGATGTGAAAAGCAGCACGGATTGCAGATCAAAGGCTTCTGGGGCTGCTTCGGACATGGGCTGAACATAGACATCAGTCTCAAGCCTGCTCGGAACAGAGCACCTGTAGTGCCCCGGAGCATTGGTCATCGATCGATCTCCATCCGGAGAGGAACAGGATTGGACATTGTGGACAACGATATTGTAGAATCATCGAACTGAGCACCAATTCTGGTGCATTGATGAATGAACCCACTGGGGCATAGCATTGAGAGCGCTGAGTCACTGCAGTAGTGCCCCTTGACATGGGCATGACAGGAGGCTCATCCTCTTAATCATCGAAAGGGCACCGACAGCCAGCTGAGAGCCATGATTGAGCTGCTGATATCCCTATACAGATATAAGGTCAGAGTAGCCAGTGCCCCACTGCCTTCAGAATCGGCAAAGACAGAGGCGCCTACAGAATGTTCTCGGACCACATCGCGGTGCTCTTAGCCTGCAGCATGCCGGAGCCTCGGTGTCACTGGCATCAACCAGTCTACCTGCGATCAATGCCTTCGGAATTGGAGGCCTTCAACAGGCTCTCGAGGAGCGCACCATTGTGGTGTTGCCGTTGGAGCATGCCAAGGCTGTGACATTGGCTGCTCTGACCTTGACTGGCCCATCTTCGGGTCACACAGCTTGCCTGCAAGGGATGCATCGATATGGAGGTATCGAAGGGACAGACACTGGTGCCAGTCTGACCAATATCCCTGGTGCCTCGGGGCACCCATGCAATGCACAGAGTGGCAGTGTACCATCACTCTTGATGGAGTTCTCGATTCCTTCGATGTTCAGGCGGTGTTCGTCGAAGATCACACTTCATCTGGAAGATGGATTCCACATCTGGGTAACCAAGGGGTCTCACTGGATGACTATTCCCTGGGACCTCCATTGGACCTTCTCTGCCTCATGAACATAGAAAGTCTCCTCCTGAAGACATGGCCACCTAGGATTTTGTGAGAGATATGGCCAAGGCCATGCCATTCTTCCTGAAGACTGAGGATGGACTCTGGACAGAGGAGTTGGAAATCTTGCAGTATTCCTTGAAACCTAAGGAGGTGGTGACTGTGTGCAGATATTGCATCCTGCAGAGGGTGTAGATGAGGTTGTGAAAGGGTCCCTCATGGTGCCTACAGTGAGTAGAAGACTTCACTCAATTTACAGGGTCCAAAAAGCTCCTGGTTTCAAGAGACCTCAGCTCCTGCACTACTCTTTTCTGGTTGAGGCCACCCTGAAGTTACGAGTATCAAGACTCAATCTTCGGTGCCCTCAGGAAGGGGAACTTGGACCTTGGACTCTTTCGGGAGAAGATGTTTTCAGGGCCCGATGCTCATAGCTCAAGTGTCCCCATACCAGCTCTACATGAACCTGTTCAAAAAGGACATTATGCGAGATCCAGCTGACCTGTCCCAGTCCCTTCCTCCTGAGACGTTTGAGCGGTTTCACACCCTAGTGCATTATGGCAAGGACTGCTCAAAGTTCCTGGTTCGGGTGACCTATGATGCCTTCAAGATGGCATCGAGAACTGCTGCACTAGGTGTTGGTGAGTCTCTGGGCCCCCTGGCTCCAGTCCTCTGACTTGGAACAGTCGGTTCAGAATAAACTGGAGGATGTACCATGCTGCGGTGAGAACTTATTCATTGAACAGGGGGAGGAGAAAGCTGGCATTATTTAAAAAAAAAAAAAAAAAAAAAGCAGCATATTGCTCTTATCAGGCTCTCAAGGCGCCCCAAACCTCCCAGCAGAAATGGGCTCCTCGCCAGCAACAGCTCAGGATAAATCCTCAGCAGGCCCAACCAGCCCCACATCCAAAATCCAGAGTGGGGTTTAGACTCGTTTCTCCAGAGAATAGCCAATCTACCAGGGGCCACTATGAGAAATTCGCTAGTGAGGGAAAGGCACATACTCTTTTCTCGGAGATGGCCCCTCATAACCTCAGACTCATGGGTGCTACAGATAAGCCAGAGCGGATACAGCTTGCACCTCTTCGGGCTTCTTCCATGTTTGCCCTCGAGGACGTATCACCTCAACTTCTGCATCAGGAAGTCCTTCAGAAGCAAATCTCTGCCCTCCTGGCCGATCTACCCATCAAGCTTGAACTGCAGAGCAATTAGGCTGGGTGTTTTACTCCAGGTACTTTCTTATCCCCAAGAAAATGGAGGGGGGGGGGGATTCCTTCCTATTCTGGACCTCAGGGAACTAAACACTTATTTAGTAAGAGAAAACTTCAAGATGATTTCTCTGGGCATCCTGCTCCTTTACCTTCAAAAAGGGGACTGGCTATGCTCCCTGGATCTAAAGGATACGTACACCAACATACCAATCACCCCACTCACAGGAAGTATCTCAGATTTGTTCTGGGACGACAACATTTTCAGTATCGAATGCTGCCTTTCAGCCTAGCCTGTGCACCCGAAGTCCTCAAATGTCCCACGGTAGTGGCAGCCTACCTCGGAATACTGGGGGCATTTGACCTCCATTATTGGGATGAATGGCTGATTTTAAAAAAGTACCACTCCAGAGAGTTCAAGATTCCACATAGTGGACCATTCAGGTTTTGAAGCTGTTAGTTTGTGATCAGTTATCCCAAGTCCCATCTTCAGCCCACCCAAAAGCTAGAATTCCTAGGAACCCTGCTTGATGCAACTTGGGCAAAAGCTTTCCTTCCGCAGGAGCAGCTCCAAAGGCTGACAGCCATAGTACAGGGCACTCAACTGAGTTAGTGAGTGACGGCTCACAAGATACTAACCATCCTAGACCACATGGCCTCTACAGTGCATGTCGCATCCCTGGCACATCTTCAGATGAAGCAGATTCAATGGACTGTGGACTCGGTGGACCCAGGCCAAGGGTCACCTCTGGGATTGGGTGGATGCCACCAATCCCCTGGTGCAATCACTGCACTGATGGGCGGTTCCTCAATTTTGCTCAAGGATCTTCCCTTTCAGAAGGCCTCACCTCAGAAGATTCAGACAACAAATGCGTCCAAATTGGAATGGGAAGCTCATCTCAATGGCTTCCATTCAGAAGAGTCTTCACCAGATCAGCTTCATGGAATTGAGAGCCTTAGCAAATACTCTAGACCTTCCAGGATCAGCTAACCAACCACATTGTCCTCATTCAGACCAACAATCAAGTCGCTGTGTTCTGTATGAACAAGCAGGAGTGCACTGGCTCCTATCTTCTATGCTAAGAGTTGGTCGGTTGTGGAGGTTCACCATCATTTGTGGAATGGTGCTGAGGGTCACATATCTGCTGGAAAACCAAAACACTCTAGCAGACAACCTGAACCATATCCTTTAGCGACACAAATGGATATTGAACAGAGATATGGCGGGCCATATCTTTTGGCAGTGGGGCACTCTTTGATAGACTTGTTCGCCACTCTGCAAAATGCCCAGGTAGATCGGTTCTGCTCCAGAGTGGGATCCCACAGCAGACTGGCATTGGATGCTTTCCTCCTGCACTGGGAGGAGGGTCTACAGTATGCTTACCCCCCAATACTTCTCATAGCAAAGACCCTATTGAAGCTCACGGATGAAGGCATGATGATATTCATCACCCCATATTGGCCCAGATGGCCTTGGTTCCCATTCCTGCTAAAGTTCTTCACTCGGGAATGCCTCTGGCTTGGCCATGCTCCAGATCTAGTTTCATAGGATGATGAGAGGATGCTACACTTCAGTATCCAGTTCTGGGTCCTCACAGCAAGGATGTTAAGAGGCTAGTCCTGTCTGAATGCTATCTGTCGGGCAATGTAATTGATGCCTTGTTGGCCTCTAGGAAGGCCTTGATGAGGAGGTCTTATGCCTGTAAGTAGAAGAGGTTTGCTGTCTGTGGAGACCAGGTCCTGGAGCCTTTCGTCTGTCCCACAAGGAGACTGCTTGAATATCTTCTACACCTCTCTGACTCTGGCCTGAAGTCCATCTCCATCCGAGTTCACCTCAGCACGATTGGGGCATACCATCAAGGTGTAGATGGGAAAGTCATCTCAGCACAGCCTTTGATTGGTCACTTCATGCAAGGGCTGCTCCTCTTGAAGCCTCCATTCAAGCCCCCCCCCCCCCCAATGCTTTGCAACCTGTATGTGGTACTAGTGCAGCTCATGAAAACTTCCTTGAGCCACTCAACTCTGACCACTGAAGTTCTTGACCTGGAAGATCTTGTTTCTGATAGCAGTCACTTTGGCATGCCGAGTGAGTGAGCTTCAGGCTCTGTTAGTTCATCCACTTTATACTAGATTCCACCATAATAGAGTGGTTCTTTGTATGCATCTTCATTTCCTTCCAAAGATGGTTTCAGATTTTCATCTAAGACAATTGGTCAGTAATCCTACCTACATTTTTTCCTAGGCCTCACGCCCACAAGGGGGAAGTGGCGTTACGCACTTGAACTAGAAGCGGGCTTTAGCATTCTACTTGGAGCGGACAAAGGACCAGCTTTTTGTTTGTTTTGACACCAGCAAGCTGGGGGGCTGCTGTTTCTGAACACTCTTTCTATTTGGCTAACAGACTGCATTTCCTTCGCTTATGCCCAGAGAGGCCTGAGCCTTGATGATCATGTCACAGTTTAAATGTCCGAGTCATGGCTGCAGGGATGGCCCACTTATGCTGTTGTCTCCATGTGGGAAATCTGCAGGGCTGCAATGTGGGCTTCTGTCCACACGTTCATATCTCATTACTGCCTGGAAGGGGATTCCAGACGTGACAGTAACTTTTGCCAATCTGTACTCTGCACCTGTTTGGGTTTAGAATCCAACTCTGCCCCCCCATGCCCTTCTGTTTGTCCAAGCTACCAACCCCCCCCCCCCCCACCCACACACACACAGAGAAATACTAAAGAAAGCAGACAAGATGAGGTGTGAATTACCATCTCTGCACATAGTAGTTTTGATTTTGCGTGTTCCACATTTAATGTTGCCCCTGTTGGGCTTTTCGGCAGCCTCCCCTGTTTTTGAAAGCCTGTAGCTTGGGAGTCCTATACGTGAGAACCTACTTCCTGCTTGTCTTCAGAGAAAAAGTAGTTACTCGGCTGTGTTCTCCGTGGACAGCAGGAATAAGTCCTCACAATCCTCCCACCTCTCCGAGAAGTTGTCTTCTGATACAGCTATGTTATCAGACTGAATCAAGATGGTAACCCGGCAGCAGGCATGACCGAGGCACAAAGGTACGGTGGAGCTTTCCAAAAGCTTCCATTAGAAGTTGGGGAGCGTTCCTGCATGGGCTTCATCAGAGGATGTCACCCCTACTTGAGGACTTATTCCTGCTGTCCACGACGAACACCTGCTACAGGTGAATAACTACTTTTTATTGACTAGCTTTCATGACCACATGGGCTCCTTCATGCACAAGAAAATATTGTATAATTTACATGTCAGTCCAATACTAGGCATCGGGATATGCAAACAAAATGTTCTGCTGAACCAATTCATTTATTAGAAATGCATCGCTAAGCAGTAATCAGTCCTGTCCTGGTCTGTTGGAAATCATGAATCTTTCTAAAGCAGACCTGGAGATAAAGGTAAATGTTTTTTCAACTCTTTACTTAGACATAAAATGGCATTTTTCAGTTAAGAAGTCTAATAGAGTTTGTACTGGTGGGTTATTGAGAATAGTTATATCCTGGTTTGCTTTTAATAATAATCTTTGTACAGGTACGTAAATCAGTTTTCATCATAAAGCCCCTAACTGCTCAAGCTCTATGCTGAATAGTATAACCGTAGCAACATTTTGCATTAGAACGTCAGCACTTTACATGCTATAGTGAGGCATTTTCCATAGCAGTTACTGCTAATATTGTGATTTCGTGTTTCCCTTACTAAAACATTTGCACAGGTCATAGAACATTCCAGTGCTCATGTACAGAATGCATAAAAGGTGCATATTATATCCTCATCCTAGCATTCACTTAAAGGATTCAAAATTCTATATGAGAAAAAATATCATAGTGGAGAACAAATTCTGCATATTTATGAAATTTGCAGTGTTTTTCGACTTCGGTGCTAATAAAAATGCTAGTACAGTTCTATCTACTTGTTTGTTTTTTTGTTGTTGTTTTTTAAGTGCCATCAAATCAATGCTGACTCCTGGCAACCCAGCAGCCCCTGGGTTTTCTTGACAAGCCATGACCAGAAGTTAATTGCCAGCCCTTTTCTTCTGAGGCAGTGGAGGGTAAAGTGACTTGCCCAAGGTCACAAGGAGTGCCAGTGGGAAATGAACCCTATCTCTGGGGTACTAGGCGGCTACTCCACTCCCTCTATCTACATAGCTTATGTTTTTATGTTTTGTGTTATGCCGACATTCTGCCTAGGGTTAACTCTGGTCTCTGCAAGGGTTGTGTAACCTTTAGTCTCTTAGGTCAGTGCTTTTTAAATCCAGGGATCAGGGCCCCAAATAACATCTCATTAGTGGTCATACAAACGGGGTTGCTCCTCTTCTGTCTAGAACTCCACTGTGTATGCCCAGTAGTGGCAATCAGCATGGAGCCCGAGTCAGTTCATAGGCTCTGTCCCCACCTCTCATGTGGACTTCTTGTTAGACTGAAAACCCTCGCAGAGCACTGAGATCTGTGAGTGCACATTGATGCTCAGGGTGCTGTGCTGATTGCTGCTACTGATGCCGGCTTCCTTGTTTGGGTAAGTGGGGAAAGGAGCAAGGTTGGAGGTCTGCTATTTGGTTTTCATTATCTAGGGTAATGTGAATTTGCAAGCACTAAAATGGGATCATATTTGATAACAGTCTGGGTAGCACTGCTTTAGATTGAATACTGCATGTGGCAAGAAGGCTGTTAGGTCCTCGCAATAAGGGTGGAGGAGTAACCTAATGGTTAGAGCAGTGGGCTGAGAACCAGGGAAGCCAGGCTTCAACTTCCATTACTGCTCCTTGTGATCTTAGGTAAGTCACTTAACCCTCCATTGCCTCAGGTACCGAATTAGAATGTATTTTCTCTGGGACAGGAAAATAACTACTGTACTTGAATGCAACTTGCCTTGAACTTCTGAAAAAGACATGAGCTAGATTAAGTTCCCTTTCCTTTTCTCCTGAATTTTGATAGATCTTTGGTCTATTTATGTGTCAAGGCACAGTGGTCTTTAAGGAATTTATTTCAGGAGGAAACGAGCCATATTTTGCTGGTGGGTCCAAAATTTTGTCAAGTCCCAAAGGGCTGGCAAGTTCACTCAGTCAGAGCATAAGAGTCCAGGTAGGCAGAGTTAGAATTTCTTTTTCCAGAGGATAACATCAGAATAATGCCCTTAACTCCATTGTACCTCTTCTCAAAATGCCTTAAGTGTAAATATGTAGGTTTGAAGGGTCTGCACCTTAGATGTAAGAGCCCTACAAGCTATTGTGGGTTCCCTTCTAGTCTGGGTAGAGCTTGGGTATGTCCCTCCCACCTGGGCTGATCTGGCATAGAAGATAAGGAAGGTGAAATTAAAACTTGCTAACTTCCTTTCCTTGATTCCTAACAGACTAGTGCAGAATGCACCCATCGATGCTGTTGTAATCAAGTGTTCTCAGTCTGACAAATTCTCAAAGATACGTGATTATGTTGTAGCCTGCTTTGAAGGCAGTGGGCCTAGTCATACCCTTGGTGAATGTTTTATGTTTTATTGCGCTTGCTATACCGCGCCTTCGAGATAGCAGGGCGGTGCACAATTTAAAACATACAAAGAAGTGGAAAGGAGAAAGGAACACTATTTGCAAGACAGGAAAGGTATACACTCTATCAAAGAGCAGAGAGGCTAGGGCAAAGCAGGGGGGGGGGACTAGGAGATTGGTCGTGGACGATCAAAAGCAATGCAGAACAAATGTTTTGAACTTGGTTTTGAATTTTGGATAGGAAAGTTTTCATTCCTGGATTAGTGACCATGAAGTGAAGTTTTGACTGCGTCGGGTTTGACTTTGATAGTGAGTTGGAAATCCAAAGCATAGCAATTGCCTTTGATTGTCTTAGCTTTGACATAGAATGCAGAGGAGCTGAAGGCAGCACCAGGGAAGAGAAGTAAAGTCTGATCTTTTCTTTTCTCTGGCTCCATCTTCTGGCAGGGAGTCATAACACATTCATGTGGATTGGCTGGGCAAGAAATTTAAAGCACTTGTTAAGGCTTGGCTTTTTCAGGCTTCATACAATGATTGTAGTTGAACTGAGTTTGTCCCTATCCTTCCCTATTGTGTAAAGTTCATTGTCATGTGACACGCAGTCTCAGGTAGAAATTGTTGTTCTATGCATACCCTTCCTGTTAACTCAATTGCTTGTACTTAGTGGGGTTTTTTTTTTTTTTTTTGCTTTTTGATGAGTGTCTCATTGTGGATGTTGGTATATCTGGAGTTAGTTTTCAGCTTGATACACATACTATTGCAAACCACCATGATGTCACTTTGAACCTCTGGTGGTATCCAAATATCTCAAATAAATTAACAGGTAAGTTTAAATTTCACCATTAGCATTTTCTAGTGTGGAGCTAAAAAACACTTAGTCCGTTTCAGTAGAATATGGATCAGTTTTCTTTTTCGGTATAAAATTTTGACACAGATTTTTCGAGCACTTACTGGGTGTCCCAGTTATTTGGTTGACTCATTTTTCTCCAGGAACAAGCAGGAAGTCGGTCCTCATGTATGGATGATGTAGATACCAACAGAGCCCATGTGGAAGCATCTCCCCAGCTTTCAAAGAAAGCCTTTGGGAGATGCATCATACATGTGTGGCCCACTTCCTGTCCAAGGGTGCCATCTTGCCTCAGTCTCCTTTTTTATGGGAGTCTTTAGGATGTTAGACTTTTTCTGAGGGGGAAAAAAGACTATTTTTGATAGTTAAATTCTGTCCGGTTTGCATGCCGGTTACTTCCCACCCCTGAGCCAGCTCGCCTCAGCCTCGCTCCTCGGGTTCGTCTGTCTAATTTTCACTTTCTTCATCAAGGTTTTCCTCAATCAGCGTTTGCACCCTTTTACAGCCAAAGGCCTTGGACCCCTGCCGGGAGGGAGGGGCCCCTTTTTCTGATGGCTTCAAGTGGCTTCAAACAGTGCGACCGGTGTGCAAGTCATGTCTCATCGACCCACATGATTGCTACCTCTGATGCCTTGGCCCGGAGCACAATGACTCAGACTGTGAACTTTGCAGAACAATGACCCCAAAGACCCTAAAGCAGCAGGAAAGTCATCAGCAGCAGGAAAAAATTTTTTCCAGGGCCGCCTCTGATACCTCAGTGCCCTGCAAAGCCAGAGCCTCCTCAAAGTCCCATGGCCATGGTTCCTCCTAGCCGAAGTCCCCGGAGGTGGAACATAAGAAGAATAAATCCTTGAAGACCACCTTGGAGGATGGATCGAGAAAGAAAGGAAATCCCACCCCAGGCCCTGCAGCTCCAGGTGCGAGTCAGAGGAGTCGGGCAGGAGCAGCCCTAGAAGGTGTCCTGCAGAGTTATCTGCTCCCGCTTTCTGGCCTCAGGCCCCCGAGGCCATTCTCATCGAGGACTTTCCCTCGACAGTACTGATGCCAGGTCTGAAGTCCTCGGTGCCCACGTCAAAGGCTGCAGAGCCAACTGGCATGGAGACCAGAATGGCAGCCCTAGAGAGCAGTATATCTGACTAGTGGATATGCAGCTGGCATTTGTCCAGCTCATCTGGTTCTTCCACCCCGATGACGGGGCCCTCTACTTTGATGACTTCCCTGGACATCAAGCTGGTCCTCGAGCATCATTGGCCACGAGAGAGGCAACAGCCTCTTTCGAGGTCCCAGTCCTGTTCCTCGGGACACTTGTCCTCCCCGGTAAGCACCTGTGGCTCAAACCGATGAGCCTCTGGGGCCTCTGCACCATGACGTGCGGCCCTCAAGTGAGATGATCGTGCTGTGTGGAACTCGTACTCAGACTTTGCGTCCGAATGGGATACCGAGATCAAAGAGTCCCCGGACATGAGGCAACACAGTGATGTGCCCTCAGACCTGTCTCTCCTGGTGACGCGATGCTGCTCCCCACCCGAGGACATCATGTTCCTTGATTTTTCTGAGGAATATGACCAAAGTTCTTATGACAGAGGCTGAGGAGGACCCGCGAACTGAGGAATTGGAGATACTCCAATGCGAGGCACTCCCAAAGGGAAACCCTTACCATCCTGATGCCCCCGATTCTTGACCACTGCCTCCTTTGGATGTGGGAACCACTGACATTGGTACCAGTTGTCAGCAGGCGCCATGTACAGAGTACACCGGAGCCCTGGGTTCCAAAAGACACAGCTCCTCCACAATTCTATGATCGTGGCGTCGGCCATGCATTAGCTTAAGAGCCAAAAGACGTTCTCATTGGTACCACCCGCAGGGAGCTGCGAACCCTTGATGCTCTTGGCCGAAAGATCTTCCAGGGCTCAATGCTAACATGCCAAATCCACTCATACCAGCTCTATATTGGCATGAAGAAACTGTCGAGGGAGCTCGGGGGATTCTCAGCAGGTCTCTATGGAGAACTCCTACAGAAGTTCAAAACTCTAACCTTGCTGGTAAAGAAATGTTTTAAGTTCCTGTTCCGAGAAGTCTATGATTGTTTTGAGCCATTGGCTAGGGTGGCTGCTGCAGGCGTTGGGGCACAACACCAGGCATGGCTGCAGTCATTTGACCTGGAACAATGGGTAGCGGACAAATTGATTGATGTCCTCTGCACAGATGAAAACCTGTTCGGGAAACCCATGGCGGACAATGCATCAGAGATAGAACCAAGTATGTCACAAGAACCAGGCTCTCGAAGAAGCCCTCTGTGCAACCCCGAAAGAAAACCCCGGGGTAAAAAACCCTTCTTTCCGAGGAAGAATGTGGGCTTCGGTTCTACTCTGCATTTTCAAGTCTTCTCAGGCCCTCAGCAGGCCCAGCAACAGAAACGCCAGGGACATGGTCCTAGAAAGCAGAAGGGCCCGAAACCCCAGGCACCGACTCGGGCCCAGCCAAGGGGAGGCTTTTAACTACCTGGGCACTACCCTCACACCCTCAGGGGGGGTCCTCCTCTGCCCACAGAGGGGCACCTAGCCCTGTTTTCCCACAGGTGGACAGCCATCACCACCGATGCCTGGGTGTTAAAGTGGTCAAGGAGGGATACTTCCTCTGCCTGCATCAGGCACCGACCCAGTTTTTCCCAGGGGAGCCCACCAGACCTCTCCTTCACCAAGCTAGCAGGACTTATCTGGGACAAGGAATTGGAACCAGTCCCAAAACACCTCTGGGGCACTGGTTTCTACTCCAGGTACTTCCTTGTCCCCAAGAGGACTGGGGGCCATCCTGGACCTGTGGGAGCTCAACTGATCAGGGAGAAATTCAAGATTTCTCTCCCTTGGAACACTTCTGCCATTCCTCCAGCAGGGAGACGGGCTTGCTCCTTAGACCTAAAGGATGCTTACACTCGCATCCTAATCCACCCCAACCACAGAAAATACCTCCAGTTTGTGGTGGGGGGACAACACTACCAATACAGGGTATTGCCCTTCGGGCTAGCCTGGTCTCCAAGGGTCTTTATAAAGTGCCTTGCGGTGGTCGCAGCCCACTTCAGACTTCAAGGGGCCTTCATTTTCTCCTATCTGGACGACTGGCTCATAAAAGGAGCCATAGCTGTGGAGACCCAATGTGCCACCGCACACACTATAAACGCCCTCACCACAAAGGGTTTGTCATAAACTACTCCAAATCCTATCTCATGCCTGCTCAGAGCCTAGAGTTCATAGGGGTGCAACTAGACACCCTTCAGGCAAAGGCCTTTCTCCCTTGGGAGTGGTCAGTACATCTCAGGGAACTAGCCGCAGGGGTGCTACGGTGCAGGACAGTGCCTGCCTGGCTTCTCCTCTGCCTACTTGGACACATGGCCTCCACGGTCTGCGTGACCCTAGATGCTCACCTGCACATGAGCAGCACAGTGGTGCCTCCACTCCCAGTGGACCCAAACCACAGGCAAACTCTGAGACAGAGTGCATGTGACCTGCCAGCTGGCGGACTCCCTTGGATGGTGGCAGAACCCAGGTCACCTTCAGGCCAGGATGCCTTTCCAGGCACCCATCCCCCAGAAAGTCTTCACCACGGACGCCTCTCTAATGGGCGGAGGGGGGGGGGGGGTGCACTGCGAGAGCCTCCAGACAGAAGGCTGCTGGTCCCAGAGGGAATCCAAAATGCAGATCAATCTGCTGGAAATCAGTCACCAGCTGCAGCACCAAGTGCTTCTGATTCAGACTGACAATCAGGTCGCGATGTTCTACTTGAACAAACAGAGGGGAACGGGATCGTTCCTCCTCTGCCAGGAGGCAGTAGCCCTCTGCTCTTATGCCACATGCAGAAGGATTCTCCTGAGGGCAGCCTATCTCCCAGGCCAGGACAATGTCTTGACAGACAAGCTGAGCAGGGTACTCCAGCCGTATGAGTGGCATCTGGACCCAACAGTAGCCTCAACTATTCCGGCTCTGGAGCGTCCCAGTGATCGACCTGTTCACCAGCCTCAACAACATGCAGTTGCCCTGCTTCTGCTCTCTCTGACTGCACTCAGGGTAGCGGCAGATGCATTTCTCATCCCATGGTCAGAAGGCCTCCTGTACACCTTCCCTTCAATGCCACTGATTGCCACGTCCCTGTTCAAGTCCCAACGCTGTGGAGTCTTGCTAGTGCTGATAGCCCCAGGTTGGCTCGGACCGACCTGGTTCCTGCTGCTCCTCTCCCTATCAGTGGTACCGCCGAACCCCAGAACTACTCTCACAGGAGCAGGGCTCTCTCTTACACCCCAACCTGGAGTCCTTCTCTTTCTGCTGAAAGGGTAGTGCTAGCTGCCTATAAAACCTTCCATAGGATGTGGAAGACACCCTCCTGGCCTCTTGGAAGGCCTCGACAAGAAGGGCGTATGCCTTCAAGTGACGACGTTTCTCACTGTGATGCATGGAAAAACTGACAAAACCGTTCTCCTGTTTAGTGCACATAGTACGCCACTACCTGCATCACCTATCGTAGGCGGGACTGAAGTCCAAGTCAGAGTAAACCTGAGCGCCATCACGGCGCATCACCACTCCATTGAGGAGAAGCCCCTCTCGACCCAGCCCCTCCTGTCTCAGTTCCTACAGGGCCTCATGTTATCCAAACCCCACCGTCCGTCCTTCGGTGGCGCAATGGGACCTTAATGTGGTGCTCTCGCAACTCACTAAGCCTCCGTTCGAGCCTCTAGCTAACTGCCACCTGCGGTACCTCTCCTGGAAGGTCACCTTCCTGGTAGCACTCATATCAACTCGCAAGAGTCATCGAGCTCCAGGCTCTGATGGCAGAGCCTCCCTACTCAAGTTCTACAAGAACAGGGTGGTGCTCCTGCCCACACCCCAGGTTTCTACCGAAGGTGGTGTCCTTTTTCCACCTGAATCAGGAGGTGGTACTCCCCACCTTCTTTCCCAGGCCTCATACTGGAAGGATGGAGAATGTTCTCTATACTCTGGATTGCAAGAGAGCCCTGTCCATCTACTTGCAATGGATTCAGGGTCACCGCAAAGCTCAGCAGCTTTTCGTATCCTATGACCCCAGCAGGTTGGGGCTTCCAGTGACTAAGCAAACTCTGTCCACTTGGGTGGCGGACTGCATTACCCTTGCCCATGAGCAAGCCAGGATCCCACTGGACCAGAGAGTCACAGTGCACCATGTCAGGCCATGGCTACTTCCGTGGCCAATCTGCATTCCATCCTCATGACGAAATTTTCCAGGGCCGACACCTGGTCTTTGGATCATACCTTTGTAGCTCACTACTGCCTGAAAAAGGAGTCCTGATAGGGGACAGTGCCTTTGGCTAGGCCATACTCCGTAATCTTTTTGGGGTGTAGGCAACTCCTGCCCTCCGACCCTTCTGTGTTCAGGTTACCAAAGTGCTGGTTCTCTGCTGGACACCTGGATCTTGTGAGAGATCCTCTTAGGGATTCAACTGCTGCTGATCATGGCTCACCTTTGCAGGTCACTGTGACAGTTCTGTATAGATTCTCATTAGCCTATAGCTGGGGAGTCCCATATGTGAGGACTGACATCCTGCTTCTGCCCAGAGAAAGCGTAATTACTCATCTATAACAGGTGTTCGCGGGGGACAACAGAAATCAGTCCTCTCAACCCTCCCTCCTGCCCTCGGAGTTGCTTCTTTATTATCTTATATTTTTGCCATCTTAGCTATGTCATTAGACTGAGGCAAGATGGCACCATTGGGCAGGCAGTGGACCATGTATGCGTGGTGCATCTCGCAAAGGCTTTCTTTGAAAGTTGAGGAGATGCTTCTGCACATGCTCCGTTGGCACTGACATCACCCATATGTGTGGACTGATTCCTGCTGTCCCCAGAGAACACCTGTTACAGGTGAGTAATTGCACTTTTTATGTGCCTCCATATTGTCCCCTTTCAGACTGTGATCTGGTTGCACAGTACTCAGTCTGCTGCCTTCAGTTATCTAGGCCCTCACGTATGGAATGGCTTACCCGTGTCTGAGACTGTACAGTGGCATTTCTTCCTTTGTCAGATTTTAAACTTGACTATTGAAGCAAGCATTTAATTTTTTAATTGTACACAGGCCTATTCTTTTCCTTGCCCGGTCCCTCCGATTCTTAAGCTCGTTAGCCACCATCCTGGTTTTTTTTCTGGCTTTTGTTTTGCTCTTTTTAAATTGTATTTTAGATTGTAAATTGCTTTGGTTGTCTAAAAGGTGGTATACCAAATACAAATCAAAGTAAATGTTTATTTATCAACCTGACCTGAAGCAATTTACTACAAAAAAACTGCACCAATCACTAAAATACAAAAATCATCCCTCCCATTAAACTCTTCCCTAATTACAATACCATAAACAATTTATAACGCCCCCCCCCCCACCTCTAAAACCAAACTAATTATTCTAACATTATTCCTATCAGTTCCAAATCAAGACTGAAAAGCCAGCTCTATATTTACCCCTTTTCCCTTCTGTATCTACCTAAGCCAAACTTTCATGGTCTTTCTGAAATGCAGTTAATCTGAACAGTTATAAATTTCCCTCAGTAACACATTCCAACAAGTCACAAAATAAATTCTCCCTCTAGTTTGACCTGAAAAATCCCAGCCTATCCCAGAAACAATCAAACATTCTGGCCTATGTATGCAGTTTCTGGAAATAATAAAATAACAAGTGAGGAAGTAATAGGGAGCATGGCTCAGGGAATTCTTTCCAATTCTCCTTTGTGTGTTTGTATATATCCAGGAACAAGCAGGAATGTAGTCTTCACATATATGGGTATCGTTGGTACCAACGGAGCCCGCGCGGGAACGCTTTTGAAAAGCTTTTGGGAGCATCCCACAGTGCATGCGTGCTGCCTTCCCGCCTCGGTATCTCTTTCACTTCAGTTCTTCGTTTTCCACGGAGCCAACAGGTTGTGGTACCCTGTCAGCGCAGAAAATTTACCTTTATTTCTTGTTTTTTTTTGTGGTAGTGTCTGCCTTCATTTGACGCCTACCGGTACTGCCGGTTCTCTTCTTTTCTTAAAAAAACAAAACAAAACAAACAAACTTGTATTTCTTCCGGGATCTTTCACTGCTTCTGGTGCTAGGTGCCATTTTGGGCACTAGGCCCATTTTTCTTCAATCATGGAGAAACCAGCTAGTGGTTTCAAAAAATGCTCAAAATGTGGCGGTACCATTTCCGTCACCGACACCCATGATTGGTTTCTAAAATGTTTGGGTCCTGAACATTGTCCAATGGAGTGTCTCTTCTTCATGAGGATGACCTAAAGGGGCCTGCAGAATAGAGCTGCAAAACTAGGTACCCTTTTTGCCGCTGACACGGTCAGTTGCATCAACGTCTTCCAGGGCTTCATCTTCCTCCCATGGATCTCAGGTAACCAAATTAGTCTTCTAAGACTAGCCGGTCCTTGAAGGGTAAATCTCCTTCAAAGTATCGAGATGTCACTGGCGTTTCCCTCGAGGATACTTCATCGACTAAACAGCCCCGGCGGGAATCTTTGGGCTCCAAAGCACTAACGGAACTCTGGTGCCATGTTCTGCGTGTCGTAGCCGCAGAACTACTGCGGAACTACTGGTGCCATGTTCTGGGGTCGTAGCCGCTTCCACCGGTACCGGCACCCAGGCATCAGCAGGAGCGATGGATCACAGAATCCTCACTATCGAACGCAGTCTAGTGGCCCTCTTAGCGGCTTCGGTACTGGTAAGACCACAACAGATGGTTCAACAGGTATCGGTACCGACATCGGTACTGGTACCGACAGTACCTGCTTCAACAGGACTGCTTCCCCCATGCCGATCTCTGGTATCCGGGATCAGGAACCGAGACATTTCGGTACCGACTTCGAGCAGTACTGATACCATGTATTACAGGAGCACCCGGTGCTTGAGTCTTCTGATTCCGATGCTTCTGACGATTCTACCGGTACCAGAGCGAATCTATTAGAAGATTCTGTTCCTTCTCAACGCAGAATGTCTCCTCCGGAGGATATGTCCTTCCAGGATTTCATACGTTATTTAGTAAAAGGTCTTGCAATCACTGTGATTCCAGAAAAGGAACCTAGGGCAGAAGAATTAAAAATTCTACAATACCCTATGGCTCCCAAGGAAGCAGCTATGCTTTCCATTCACAAGATCTTACATGATCTAATGTTGAGAATGTGGGAGACTCCTTTGTACATAGTGTCAAGGCATCGGGAATGTGAAGATATTGTTAGAGTGCCAAGTTGTCCTGGTTTTCAAAAAACTGTTACCACACCATTCACTGGTAGTGGAATCAGCCATGCGAAGAATCAAGAGTGCTAAAACACATTCTTCTAATCCTCCAGGCCATGAATTCAGGACTCTCAATGCCTTTGGCCGTTGATGCTTTCAATTCTCCATGAGCCAGGATTATTTCCTACATTCTTTATATGGGAATGTCCCCAGAAAATGGAGCGGACAGACAGCAAAGAAAGCCGCAAGCTCAACTGGCTCAACAGGCCCAGCCCCCTCAGGGTCTTTGACTTCTATCTAGAGAACTTAGTCATTCTGCCCCTAAAAGGTCCATAACCCTTGACCATTCCAGGAAGACTCTGTTTTTTTTGCCAAAAGATGGCAACAAATAACATCAGAAAATTGGACTCTGTTCATTGTACAACTGGGGTACAAGCTTCATTTTCTCAACTTGCCCCCACCTACAATAATAAAACAGTTCAATTATCAGGTCCCTGCCACTGACCTCTTGTGACAGGAGGTCACATCACTTCTAGCTCAAGGAGCAATCGAAGAAGTACCCATTCCCCAACAGGGGACAGGGTTTTACTCTCCCTACTTTCTTATTCCAAAGAAGACAGTGGGACACAGACCTATATTAGACCTCAGAGAATTAAACAAATATTTGTTCCAAGAAAAGTTCAAAATGATCTCCCTCATTACACTTTTACAGTACCTCCAAAGTCAGCACTGGCTATGCTGTACAGCGCTGCATGCGTGACGCTATATAAGTGTTAAATAGTAGTAGTAGTTCTCTAGATCTAAGAGATGCATACACGCATATTCTCATCCACTCAGATCACAGGAAGATACTTTGATTCCTGGTCCAAGGAAGACACATCCAGTACAGAGTTCTTCCCTTCAGACTAGTCTCTGCTGTACATATTCCACATCAGTGTATTTATGTAAACAGTGCCCCTTATACCCTTAAGGTATGAGTATACATATATCCAGATATACATGTATACAGATATACTCATACTTATACAGATATACTTATTTACACCCACTTGTGTGATGTGCCTACCCTCCGAATCAACCTATGCGCGCCCCAAATTCTACTGTATTTACACCCACTTGTTGTGATGTGCCTTACCCTCCGAATCAACCTATGCGCGCCCCAAATTCTACTGTACTGATTTGACAGTTCTCCTATTGTAATCGGACCGCTGCTGATCGCTGGAAGCAGCGGTATATAAATGTTTTGCTAAATAAATAAAATAAAATAAATAAATAAATAAATAAAATGCATGGCAGTGGTAGCAGCATTTACGAGGACTCTGGGAATATTCGTCTTCCCTTACTTAGACGATTGGCTCATTCGAGCATTGACAGCTCCAGAGGCCAGCTTCGCGCTCTCTCAAGCAATGAGAATTCTTCAATACTTGGGGCTGGTCATAAACCTCCCAAAACCTCATCTCACCCCCTCTCAATCTCTAGAATTCATAGGGGCTCGTCTAGACATACGGCAGTCAATGGCTTTCCTGCCCCAGCCACGCTGTCTACTTATAATACAACTAGCATCTATGAAGGTATTCCTTACTGCTCGGGAGATGCTTCAACTGCTGGGACACATGGCATCCACTGTCCATGTGGTTCCCTATGCTCGCCTCCACATACGAGCAGTCCAGTGGACCCTTTCCTCTCAGTGGTCACAAGCCTCGGATCGACTAACAGACAAAATCAGAACTACCACATGTCTGATTTCATCTCTGCAATGGTGGCAATCCCTGGAAAACCACCTTGTAGGCTCTCCTTTCCAGCAGCCTCTATGCCAAACCACTCTGACGACAGATGTGTCCAAGATGGGTTGGGGGGCCCACTTGCACAATCTCTCCACTCAGGGTCTTTGGACCTCACAGGAGGTTTCCTTTCACATAAACCTCCTAAAGCTGAGAGTCATTTTCAATGCTATTCAAGTCTTTCAGGGCCATCTCAGCAACAAAACAGTTCTGGTCCAAACCAACAATCAGGTAGCTATGTTTTGTGGGAACAAGCAAGGCGGAACAGGCTCTGTCGCTATCCAACGAAGCTTTGCGAATATGGACCTTCGCCAGAAAGTTACAAATTCATCTGTTTGCGGTATCCCTTCCGGGCATTCAAAACTTGTGGGCACGAGTGGTCCCTCCACTCATACCAGCTTGCTCGAGTGTTTCAAATTTGGGGAACACCAGATATAGATCTCTTTGCAAGTCCACAGAATGCCAAACTTCCCCAATTCTGTTCCAGAATTCCGGCTCAAAACTAGCAGGCAAGAGATGCTTTCCTACTCCACTGGGGACAGGACTTCCTCCTATGCCTTCCCACCCATTCCCCTCATTCCCAAGACTTTATTCAAACTTCAGAGAAACAGAGGTCGTATGATACTCATAGCTCCATGTTGGCCATGGCAAACGTGGTATCCTCTTCTTCTGTGTCTTTCAGACCACTCCTCTGGAGTTAGGGAATGCTCCAGATCCCCTGTCGCAGGAGGACGGATCTTTACTGCATCCCAGTCCCCAGTTCCTACATCTCGGGCCCTGGTTACTGAAAGCCTAGAATTCCAGGATGTTAACCTTTCTCAAGAAGTAAAGGATATCCTCCTGGCTTCCAGAAAACCCTCCATAAGACATTCCTACGCTTTCAAGTGGAAAAGGTTCTCTATCTGGGGGTCACAAAAGGGACTTGATCCCCTTTTAGTAACTGTAGAGTTGCTACTAGAGTATCTTCTGCAATTATCAACTTCTGGTCTGAAGACAAATTCAGTTAGGGTCCATCTTAGTGCTATTGCTGCTTTTCATAAACCTTTCGATGGATAACCTATTTCCTCTCATCCACTTATATCAAGATATATGAGAGGCCTACTTTTAACAAAACCTCCCTTTAAACCACCACCGGTGACATGGGATCTAAATCTTGTTCTTGGTCAGCTTATGAAACCGCCCTTTGAACCTTTAGCCACTTCAGACCTGAAGTTTCTTTCATAGAAAGTTATTTTCCTAATTGTCATCACTTCTGCAAGACGCATTAGTGAACTACAGGCGTTAGTAGCTGACCCTCCTTATACAAGGTTTCACCATGATAAAGTAGTCCTCAGGACTCATCCTCACTTTCTGCCAAAGGTGGTTTCGCCTTTTCATTTAAACCAGTTGGTTTATCTTCCTATATTCTTCCCTAGGCCTCATGCCTCCAGTGCGGAAAGGATCTTCACACATTGGATTGTAAAAGAGCCTTGGCTTTTTATCTCCAAAGAACTAAGCCACATAGAAAATCATCTCAGCTTTTTGTGGCTTTTGACTCTAGTCATTTGGGACTTCCAGTTTCTAAAAGAACTCTGTCAAATTGGATTGCAGATTGCATATCCTATACATATCAGAGTAAGGGACTTTCTCTCGAAGGCCATGTCACGGCTCATAATGTGAGAGCAATGGCAGCCTCAATGGCTAACCTTCGTTCTGTCTCTATTGATGACATCTGCAAAGCAGCCACTTGGACTTTGGTACATATCTTCACAGCCCACTATTGTTTAGATAAGGACTCCCGTCGGGATGCCTCATTTGGCCAGGCTGTTCTACAACATCTCTTCCAGACTTAATACAACTCCTACCCACCATACACAGTTTAGATGCCTAAGGTCCATGGGAGGAAGCATGACCCATCTCACCTGGGTTTGCAGCTAGCTGGGGGTCACCCCTTGGCATCTTTCAGCTGGGTAGTCCCCATATGTGAAGTCTACACTCCTGCTTGTTCCTGGAGATAGCGTAGTTACTCACCTGTAACAGGTGATCTCCAGGAACAGCAGGAATTTAGTCTTCACAACCCACCCATCTCCCCTAGGAGTTGTCTCTATCTTTCTCTTTCTCTACTTCTCTCCTTTGGTCTCAGTTATAAACTCAACTGAAGTGAGAGAGGTACAGATGTGGGAAGGCAGCACGCATGCGCTGTGGGATGCTCCCAAAAGCTTTCCTATTGGACAGTGGGGAGCATTCCCACGCGGGCTCCGTTGGTACTGACGATACCCATATGTGAAGACTAAATTCCTGCTGTTCCTGGAGATCACCTGTTACAGGTGCATAACTATGCTTTGTGTGACCTCTATGTGCTAGTCTAGCTGCATCTGTGTTGCCAATGGGTATCTGTGGTGGTGTCTTTGTGCCTCTGACCTGGAGGGGAAAAGGGAGGGGAAGGATTATTTAAATAGAGCCATTCCCAAACATTCAGTTGGTTTGAAAATAAAATTAGAATGAAATACATGGGTAATAAACCATAACTATTAGATGTTACTGTCAACCATTTTCAAAGGATGGGTTTTATAGTTTGACGTGGTGCCACTGTCAAAAGGTGTTGCTGTGCTTCTCCGGCACTAGGAGACAATATACAATATACAAAGCCACCAGTAGCAAACTAAATGGCTCAATACATAGCAACCAATCAGGAAACTATACAGTTCAATCACTTGATTTCACAAGAGAATTGACGACAAAGAAATTCCAATACATATCTGAATGACTAAGAGTCAGCCAGACAGGGATAGGGATGAGGCCGTAGGGAAAAGGCGCAGTGCATCCCTCATGGAATTATTTCCAAACCCTATGTATGTGCTTGTGCGGGGGGTGCATGCCTATATATAGTACTCTTTCTTTTATAGTACTCATTTTTATTGGCATACTATTGTTGGTGCTCTCCTGTCTCCCCATCACAGACCGACAGAGACACACATTCATACACACACTATAGTGTGTGTATGAATGTGTCTCTCTGTCGGTCTGTGATGGAGAGACAGGAGAGCACAACAGTATGCCAATAAAAATGAGTACTATAAAAGAAATAAAATACAGTCATGAAATTTCACACGGATATGCAAATGCAAACTGCAAGAAAAAGCATGTATTATAGGTCTGAGATATACTAAGAAAATGAGCAACACTAGCATTTTCAGTAGATGGTTTTGCGGCAATGAAAGCACAGATGGAGCCTGTTTCCTTCCCAAGCGTTTCTGTATTGGCAGCTTCATTGTAATCAACTGTACAATGAGCTGAGCACATCACAGCAGCCATCTGTCTTTTTCAGTTTGTTTGCATAACCTGGTCTCAATAGTGTTTAGTAACTATCATGCAAGACAAATTTAACTGCCCCTTAGGGCAAAAGGGAGGTGATTTTATAAGGTTATTTCCACTGGTAAATGGTCTCTTATAAAACTCTGACCATTATAAAAGTGCATACTTTGACATGATGATGTGCACATGTAGGCATGTAAGGGGCAGAGTGGAGGAGTGGGTCTAGTGGTTAGGGCAGCAGTCTGAGACCAGAAAGATCAGAGTTCCAATCACACTGATACTCCTTATAGTCTTAAGCAAGTCACTTAACCCTGCATTGTCTCAGGTGCAAACTTAGGGGTATGTTTACTAATTGGTGATAGCGGCTTCCGTGCAATATCGGAGCCATAGCCACATTGACTTCAATGGGATCGCGGCTCCGATATCACATGGAAGTCACTACCACTGATTAGTAAACATACCACTTAGACTGGAACAATGTCAAAGGTATTAAAGTCAAAGTATACTTCATCCAGCACTCATTTAAATCTCTGGCCCTCCTGTCAAAGAAAGTGGTCATGCTGCCTTGAATCCTGGCATCTGAAGATACTCCCTTTAGTGAATCAATTTCCTACCAAAGTTAGATTTTTTTTAAAATAGGAAAAAATGTGAGAACTACACCTATTTTGACTCTAGAGGAGAGGGAGTATTTCTGCATGTCTCTATAAGAATGTTTCTCAAGCTGGGCTTGAAATACCCCCTAGACCAGTGATGGCTAACCTTTTTGAGCCCGAGTGCCCAAACTGCCGCACAAAACCAAAGAATTTCCTCAAAGTGCCAGCACGTCCATTAAAGCCTCATTTGCATAAGGTGCCTCATTTGCATAAATATTTGCATAATGTTACCATACACTAACTTTTAGTAAACATGCCTCTTAATGAGTATATGGATAAAGAAAGACTAAAAGGTTTCTACATTACTATAATCCAGTACCAACCGCCAGGCACATTAGGAACTACTACAAACGCTGCCCATTTAGAACCCATAGCAAACCCGCCGTATCCTAACAGTACTACCAGGACTCACAAAGCACCATACCCTAACTATCAAAAGGCAACACTGCAAATATTAAACCAATACATTTCAGAGAACAACAATACATGACCTACTGGGGAAAGAACAAGTGGCAATGTCAAATAGGAATTATATAAACAGAATACCTCAGCTCAGTTACACATGCAGAACAGACCATCACCAAACAAGGAATCACAATTTAAAAACAGGAAGACAATAATTAAACTGGGAACCCCAAAAAGCCAAACTTGGAATATACAACAACACTGTAGAAATAAAACTATAAATTAATTTCCTCTTGTACTAAACAAAGCGCAAAAATTAATGATGCACATTTCCCAGAGCTGACATATTCCAGTTAATAAATTCAAAATAAAGAGATATTTTTCTACCTTTTGTGCATTTTTTTTCAGTTGCAATTGCTCCAGCCACTTTCTTCTGGTTTCTTCTGTCTTCGTGTCTTCTCCTAACTCTCCATCTGCTGTCCATTTGTCCTTTCTTCTGTCTTCTTGGTTTTTTTTTTTCCATTCTCTCTCTACATCTGCTTTAACATACTAATCTTTCTCCTTTTGCTCTTTCCTCATTCCTATTTCATCTACTCAAAATTTACCCCTCCATCCTCAATCCCCACTTATTCTCCCAATACCCGGCCAATTGTAGATTTTTTATCCCTCCCACACAAAATATTTTTCCCCTCTCCATTTTACTCTCCCAGCCCCATCCCATTCTAATCCTCCCCCAACACCAGCTCCCTTCTAGTTCCAGCCTCACCCAGCATCCATTCCCTTCTAGTCCCTGCATCAGCCCATTTCCAGTCCTAGCAGCCCCCCAACCCATTTCCAGTCCTAGCAACCCTCCCAACCCAATACCAGTCCTAGCCCCCCCTCATCAACCCACTTCCAGTCCTAACCCCCCCTAAGCCCATTTCCAGTCCTAGCTCCCCCATCTATTTGCAGTCCCATCCGAGTCCCTCCATCAGCTCATTTCCAAACCCAGCCCCCCATGAGCCCATTTCTAGTCCTTTCCTAGCCCCACCATCAGCCCATGTCAAATCCTAGCTCCCCTCCACTCAGCCCATTTCCAATCCAAGCCCCCCATGAGCCTACTTCCAGTTCTAGCCCCTTCATGAGTCCATTTCAATCCAAACCCCCCACCACAGCCCATTTCCAATCTTAGCACCCCCCCCAACAGCCAATTTCCAGTCCTATTCTAGCCCCTCCATCAGCCCATTTCCTGTCCTAGCCCCCCTCAACCCATTTCCAGTCCTAGCTCCCTCCCCCTCACAACCCATTTCCATTCCAAGCCCCAATCCCATCAGCTATTTGCAGTTCAAGCCCTACTTCCTCTGTGCACATTTCCAGACTTTGCCCCACCTTAGCCCATTACCAGTCCTAACCCCCCCATCTGCCCATTAACAGTCCTAACCCCCCCATCAGCCCATTTCCAGTCTTAGCCCCCCCCCATAGCCCATTACTAGTCCTACCCCCCCCAAATCACCATCACCATCACCATCACCAGCCCACTTCCAGCCTTAGCACCCCCCATGGCCCATTACTAGTCCTAACCCCCCCCCCCATCAGCCCATTTCCAGTCTTAGCCCCCCCCATGGCCAATTACCAGTCCTAACCCCGGCCAATTACCAGTCCTAACCCCCCCCCCTGGCCAATTACCAGTCCTACCCCCCCCCCCGGCCAATTACCAGTCCTACCCCCCCCCTGGCCAATTACCAGTCCTACCCCCCCCCCCCTGGCCAATTACCAGTCCTAACCCCCCCCATCAGCCCATTTCCATTCTTAGCCCCCCCCCATGGCCAATTAACAGTCCTTACCCCCCCCCCTGGCCAATTACCAGTCCTACCCCCCCCCTGGCCAATTACAATTCATACCCCCCCCCCGGCAATTTACCATTCCTAACCCCCCCCCCCCCCGGCCAATTACCAGTCCTAACCCCACCCCCCCCCCCCCCCCGGCCCATGACCTGTCCTACCCCCCCCTTCAGCCCCTTTCCTGTCTTAGCCCCCCCCCATCTTGGCCTATTTCCAGTCCTTTCCCCCCCATCAGCCCCTTTCCAGTCTTAGCCCCCCCCATGGCCAATTACCAGTCCTACCCCCCCCCCATCAGCCCATTTCCAGTCTTAGCCTCCCCACCATAGCCCATTACCAGTCCTAAACCCCCTTCCCCCCTATCATCCCAAATTAAAAAAAAACACCCAAACCAAGCGGCTGCTTCTGCCGCGGCAGCCTCACGAGCTCTGCCGCGGCAGCCTCAAGAGCTCTGCCGCGGGGCCCCCCCCTGCCCGGCAGAGCCTCCCTGCATCATCTACCTTCAAGTCGCAAAACGCGGGCTTCTTTCAGAGCCGCGAGAGTTTCCTTTCTCGCGGGAGAGCCGCGAGAAAGGAAACTCTCGCGGCTCTGAAAGAAGCCCGCTCTTTGCGACTTGTCGGTATATTTTTCAGGCATGCTCTCCAGGGCAGGGGGGGGGGCCCGCGGCCGAGCTCTGTAGGCTGCCGCGGCAGAGCTCTTGAGGCTGCCGCGGCAGAAGCAGCCGCTTTGTTTGGGTTTTTTTTTTTTTTAAATTTGGGACCTTTTAAATGCGGACCTTCCCGCGTGCCAGCTGCAAGGCCTTCGCGTGCCACAGCTGGCACGCGTGCCATAGGTTCGCCATCGCTGCCCTAGACAGTCTGGTTTTGAGGCTGTCCACAATAAATATGCAGGAGAGAAATTTGCATGCCCACTACCTCTTATATGCAAATTTCTCTCCTGCATATCTTTAGAGATCCTGAAAACCTGGCTAACTGGCAGCGAAGACCAAGGATCTAGTAGGCAGGGGGTACTTAAAGAGCGGCTTGGCAAGCACAGTTGTAGAATCAAACCTGTCTTCAAAGAATAATGGAATAGAACTATCTGTACCGCTTCCAGCTTCTCTTTAAACTTTTTTAATGTCCTAGCAAATACATTGTCCAGCCTTATTGCTATTGTATCTAATTTCAGACCAAATTAGCCTGCCTAAAACAAGGTCGTCGACAGGTTTCTTTTCAGTTTGTTTTCCTTTATGGGTTGTAATTGAGAGAGATTTGTTTTTTGATCTTGGAGCTGTTCAAATTTTAAAATGGAATAGACTGTGAGAGCCAGAGGAGAAAGAGTTAACACAATAATACAAGAAAAATCATTGAAATGTCTGAATGCTGGAATTGTACTGAGGTGCGTATGTGCAGCTTTGAGAAGTATGTGACATCATATGGAAAAGATGTGAAAACACACTTATCAGTAAATGGTGGCCAGAGAAAGGGTAAAAAGCAATCATGAGATATAAACATGCCAGCTTAGCATGAAGAACATATGGCCCCCAGTCTAGTTGTCAGAACACGGGGAGTTGAAGAGATGTATTTCTTGGGAACTGAGGGGTGGGAGAGAACCAAACAAGAGAACCAAGCAAGAAAACCAGGTAAAGAATTGAGTGAAGGGGCAGAAGTCAGATAACAATATAAATCTGACAAGGCCCAGACTGATAATTGCAGACATGGGCCCAAGAAAAGGTCAACAGAGAGGGGTACAGACTTGACTAATGCTCTGTACTGTTCTAACTAGATTTCATGCTCTGATGGGCAGGGACTGTCTCTTGTATCTTGGCTACCTCTTGTAGGTTAGCTGTGCAGCGCTGCGTGCGTGGCGCTTTATAAGTGCTAAATAGTAGTAGTAGTAGGGTACAGACATGAGTAGAAAAACATTGGCAAACCCCACAAGTGGGGCCCAGACAGCTGGAACAATTAGCTAATTAGAGAAGATTGCCCCAATAGTAAGAATCGTCCTGAGCAAGGGTATATAATCTGACGAGACCAGATAAACAGGGAGTTTGTTTCCTGCGCAATGGAGGCTGCGTGGGGTATGGATTTCCTGGGTTCTCTATGGCCCCAGTATCTCTATTGTCGTGAATGGCGGTTTGTCTTGTCTTGTGTCCAGTAAAGCTTGTCATACTAGCTGTTAAGTCAGGAAGTACTGAAGATAGAATTATGCAGTCGGACCAGACATTCTGACTTGTAATTGTTTAGAAATCTGCATCTAAGATAAGACAGAATGACCCTGTTTGCAGTGAGAGGTGGTAAGCTCTGTAATTCCACTGGACTGTTTTCCTTTGTTCTTAGTTTTCTGTTTCTGTAAGATAGGGAATAATAAGAAGAATCTGTGAGGTAGTTATTACCATGTACGAGTGTGTTGTCCTGAATAAGGAGAGATTTTGTTCTGTATAAGGTGAGATTTTGTTGGGACGTGTAGGTCCTCTCTGTGATGATTCTTTTATTGGGAAGTGATATGTCTTCCCTGAGTGGTTTCCCTTCTGGATGGAGGAAGGTGTCAGCTTGGGAACTGTCTGGCCAACAGTCCAGCTGACCCTTGGCTCCGTACAAGACTTACGAAATAGACCATAGGCAAGAAGGTCCTCTTGGTAAATGAGTTTTTGCGTAGGCACAACATAAGGAGGAAATGGTCTTGAATGCAGGCAATAAAGATTTTTCCTACATAAACAGTTCAATAGGTTCTATGCAAATGGAAATAAGTAAGCTTTTAGTGTAATTAACAGAAGTGTCTGTGTTCATTTTGTAAAGCAAGAGGGAACTGACTGGAAAAACCCACCTGAATTATTTATAGAGGTTAAATTTAAAAGCAGTTTTTCATTTGCCACTACTTATTAGGGACATATGGCTCATAATTCATAGTTCATGTGCATGTACAGTGGCAGGAATCGTTGTTCTTATTTCTGGGATTGCATAATAATCATGGTCACCTAGAAAACGATGTAAGCTGATGTTCAAATGAAATTGTGCATTTGCCGGCAGATGGTGAACAGATAACGGGCCTATCTGTATACGGTAGTATCGGAAGTTTTAGATCACTAAACAGTCCAGTTCCTTGACGAGAAGGGACCAGGTTTGGGCCAGAGTATAGGTGAGCTAAATTATCCATTTATCAGTGATAAGCAGCCACTAGCTTGATTAGATAATTTATACAGTTGGGGCCTAAATGAAACAGATGAAGGCAACAGTGTGCCGGCACTTTCTGTATCTTCAGCACTGCTGTCTAGACGGATAGTGACACGGACTATACAGATTCCGTTAAATGCCACAGCTGGAGTTTAGTTCAATGCAGTCGCTGTGCTGGCTCAAAATTGATCTCTGTTTGTTAAATAAAAGAAGTTTCGGGGTAAGTTTCAATAGTGTGTCAAAATGTAAAGCAGCACACACACGTTTAACAAATACACAAAACTGAGTTTTTAAACATGTTCCCATGTAAATGGGGTTGGAGAATCGTCATACTATGCTGCTAAATATAGGGGCATTATATTGCATATTGTGAAGTGGGAGTAAACTCGTGTTAAAATCTTTGAAAATGCAAATTATTCACATAAGCACCGAGGTATCTTGCCACTCTAGGCGAACCATTAACCATGTGCTGCCACTGCACTCATAATCTCACAATTCCCGTTCCCCCCCCCTCCATTCCTCCAGGTGATCAGTATCTCTCCTCCTTCCCTTCCTCCTCAGGTATCCAGCATTTTACCCTCCTTTCCTCCCTCCCAAGGGTCCAGCATCTTCTCTTCCCTTTTGCTCTCCCTCCACCATCCCCACTGAGGTCTCTATCATTTCCCCCCTTACCTGATACTCCCGATGCGGCTGCCCATTCTACCTTCACCAGAGCAGATTCATCTATGCAGCATAGTGTGGCGGCGAACCTTTAAACACCTGCTTGTGAAGGAGGGGCATGGGATGGTTAGGTGGGGATAGAGTTCATAATTTGGATTGGTACTGAAATAGGAATGGAAGGGGCGAGGTTTGCAATATTAAAAAAAAAAAAAAAAAAACCAAATTAAAAATTACAAAACTATTAGTTGCTATTTATGCAGTGTATCTCCCTTTGGAACTGGATGGAGATTTCTTTTAAAGTTATGTGTTTAGAGAAGTATCATGTTCTTGATAAAGAGATTTAAATCTGCACACCTTCATGTGTGTGTGCTTAAAGCTTGCAAGTCCCATCCATAAGAACCTAAGAAATGGCATAGGTCAGACCAAAGGTCCATTGAGCCCAGGGTCCAGTTTCCAACAGCGGTCAATCCAGGTCACAAGCATCTGTCGGGCTTACAAAAGGTAGAAAGAGTCCATGTTGCCTATTCTAGAAGTAAGCCGTGGCTTTCTCCAATCCAATTTAATAATGATCTATGGACTTTTCCTCCACGAACGTGTCCAAACCGCTTTTAAACCCAGCTACATTAACAGCTTTTGCTATATCTGCCGGTAACAAATTCCAGTGAGTGTGGTTCAAGATAGATGTGGCAGGCCTTAAGCACATGTGCGCACAGGTGTTTAAAGGCTCGCAGAAGCACAACGCTGCTTTGTCATAGATGGCTCAGCTCTGGTGGATGCAGAGCGGAATACTGCTGTCCAATCTTAAAAGGCTTGCTGCAATGTTCTGCCTGGCCTATCACTATTGTCCCTCTGCCACCCCCTAGAGTGTGCCATCCTAGGCAGAGGACCAGCAGCTGAGCTAATCCTGCAGTTGCCAGCTCTCCTCAGTCCCTGGGTATACCTCCTCTTTCTTTTTTTTATGTAGCTTCATTTATGCATGTAAGGAGCTTTTGTGCTCATTTTTAGATGGCTGAAAATCTACTTAAGCGTATGCAGGCAACTTACATGGCTGCCTAGTTTGCACATGTGAAGTCCGAATAAACTCCTAAAAATTGAGGAAATGTGAATATTTTTGACCTTTTTAAACTTGCTTTTGCAGTTGAAAATCTATTCTAGTAAAATTCATAAAACTATTTGAATGTATGAATGTCAGAGAAAGGTATTCAGGATTTCTACTTAACTGAAAAATATATTATATCTAGTTGCGGATCCATTTCAAAATGTAATTTTGAATTTGCTTTCAAATTCTCTGCCACTAGATGTATGTTTGATATATTCTAGTCCTTTTTCTTAGTTTCCCCTTTAAAAAGAAGATAGGACCTTTCTGAAATTGATACAAAGCCTTGTCAATAGGGATATGCATGGTTAGCGAGCATTCAGTTTTAGTGCATCTTAAAAAAAATTTAGGAGTCCTTTTTACTAAAACGTGTTAAGTTTTTCTATCTGATGCACTTTAGTTTTAGTGCTAAGTATGGGTTAAGTGCAAAGCTATTGCAGTAACTCTAAGGGAAGTGGCCAGCATGTTCTTGGCAGTTAATATGGGTGGACACATACCCTAATGTGTGGCACGATTACCATGGGTATGCCGCCTACCACCTATTGAGGGGCATCAGTGCACCTGTGCTAATAGCAACTTTGACCGTGCATGCTATGTCCCCCCAGCGCTAGCTACATTGTGGTCCTCATATCCCCTGTATGCCCCTTACCTGGCCATAAACTGCGTCCGTGCATGATTTGCAGTCAGCATGGGCATTAACGTGTGATAACTCTCATGCCTGTGTAGTAACTGTTACCACCAACCCTTGTGCACAATTGCCGCATGCAAAAAAAAATGTGTTAACTGCTTAGCGTACTTTTGCAAAAGGGCCCCTTAGTGAGTAAATAGATTTGCTTGCATTAAAAAGTTATAACATGGGTCAAGCAGTTAATTTCTCCGGGAACAAGCAGGAAGTCAGTCCTCACATATGGGTGACGTCGGTGCCAACGGAGTCCACATGTAAGCATGCATCCAGGTTTCAAAGAAAACCTTTGGGAGATGCTCTACGCATGCGTGGTCCCCTTCCCACCCAAGGGTGCCATCTTCCCACGGTATCCTTTTTTCTGTGGAGCCCTCCAGACATCTATCCAGTTTCCCCTGGAAAAAGTGTGGTGGTTTTTGATACCTTTCTGTCCGGTTTGTGTACCAGTTCCTTTTCTGCCCCTGAGCCAGCTGACCTCAGCATTGCTCCTTGGGTTCGTTCCTTTGCTTTTGCTTTTTTCTTCGAGGTATCCCTCGACTGACGTGTTCACCTTTTTTTTCAGCAAAAGGCCTCGGACCCCTGCCCAGGTGGCAGAGCCCCTTTTTTCCCTATGGCCTCCAGCGGCTTCAAGAAATGTGATCGGTGCACCAAGAAGATATCCCTCACCAATCCGCATGACTGCAGCCTCCAGTGCCTTGGCTCGGAACACAATGACTCAGACTGCAAACTTTTCAGGACAATGACCTTAAAGGCCCTTAAGAGCCATCAGCAGCAGCAGGAAAACTTATTCCAAAAGTCTGACTCTGCGCCAGGGTCTCCGGTGACATCCCGCTCCAGGGACCCATCTGGTACGTCGTTGCCCTGGAGGTGGAATGCAAGAAGTTGAAGTCCTCAAAGACCGGGTCTGGGAAGACAGGGAAAATCCCACTCCAGGCCCTGCAGTCCCCCAGCATGAGTCAGAGCGGGAGCGGCCTCTCAAGCTGCCCTGAAATGAGTCATTGGTACGCACCGATCAGCCTCTGACACCCGAAGCAATCATTGTTGATGACTCCCCTCAATGGAACTGATGCCGGACCCGAAACCCTCTGAGTCCACATCAAAGGCTGTGAAGGCAATTGGCATGGAGACCAGGATAGCAGCCTTAGAACGCAGTATCTCTGCACTCATGGCCCAGCAGCAGGCATTCAAGTCTGGTTTGTCTGGTTCATTCACCCCGATGACGGGACTCTCAACATTGAGGGCCCCCCCGGACATTGAGCTGATTCTTGAGTGTCACCAGTCCCAGTCCCGGTCCCATTCCTCTCTAGTAAGCAAATGTGGCTCAGACTGCAGGTCCCTCGGAGGTTCTGAGCCCCTGGGCTTGGACCTCTACCGCAGTGACTGCGAAGCCTTGGAATCGACCTTGGACTTCCAGACTGATTGAGAGACAGAGGATGAGGAGTTCCCGGACACTTGGCACCACCGAGACATTCCTTCGGACCCTTCCCCCCAGCATGCCGATGCTGTTCCCCACCAGAGGATGTTGCCTTCCTCAACTTTGTGTGGCACATGGCTAGGGCACTCTCCATTGAGACCAAGGCAGAAGAGGAACTGAATATCCTCCAGCATGAGGCCCCTCCGAAGGAAGCCTTCGCGATGCCCATTCTGCCTTCTCCGCATGTGGGAAACACTGGCATTGGTGCCCAGAATGCCCAACCTCCCCACAACTCAATGGCCATGCGCAGGCTCAAGAGGCAAAAGACCCACTCCTCGGTGCCCCCTGGCAGGGAGGCCTTGATACCCTTGGCTGGAAGTCTTTTCAGGGGTTGATGCTGACATGCCAGGTCCAGTCCTACCAACTCTGCATCAGCATGTACCTCAAAGAGTTGTCGAAGGAGCTTGGTAGTTTCTTGGCAGGCCTCGATGGGGAATCCCTCCAGAGGTTCATGTCACTGGCCTCAGTGGTCAAAGAGTGCTCAAAGTTCCTTTCTTGAGTAGGTTACGATGACTTTATGCCAGCTGTGGCCACTTTGACTCAAAGACCCAATACCAGCTATGACTGCAATCATCTGACCTCAAACAATGGGTTAAGGACAAACTTATTGATGTCCCCTGCATCATAGAGAACCTCCTTGGGAAACCCATGGCAGACAAAGCAGCAGAGATCGAGACTGAGTTCCTCACAATGATCAAACTCTCAAAAAACACTGGCATTGGAGAGAAGTTTTTGGAGGGCGGAGTGGCCTAGTGGTTGGGGCAAGGTACCTCAGGCCGGAAGGTCGGGGGTTCAAATCCCACTAAAGGACAGCAACCTCGGGCTGGAAGGACTTGAGGTTTCTAGTCCCACAGGTGCTCCTTGTGGTCTTGGGCAAGCCACTTAACCCTCCATTGCCCATGTTCCCTGTAAAATAGTTATCTCCAAGTTATAATGCCCTGTTCAATGTAATTTCAGTTTGTTCAATGTAAACCGCCTTGATTTCATGAAAGGAAATGTTAAATAAATAAAATAAAAAAGACCTCTGTGCGGCCCTGCAAGAAGGCCCCAGGAAAGGAAGCCTTCCTTGGGGGAAAAGGGCAACTTTGACAGTGCTCACAGTTCCAAGCCTTCTCAGCCCCACAGCACAGCCAACAACACAAGGGTCAGGGTCACGCCCCAGTAAGCAAAAGACCCCCCCCAAGTCCCAGGCACCGGCACCGGCTCAGCCTGGGGAGAGCTTTTGACTCCCAGAGCGTGACCTATCCCCCAGGAGGTCCCCATCAGCCCACAGGGGGCGGCTGGCCCTGTTTGCCCACAGGTGGTCCATCATCACCACGATACTTGGGTCCTCCTCCACCTACAGCAGACACCACCCTCATACTTTCCAGGAGAGCCCGTACGACCTCTCCTCCACCAGACCCTGCTCTTAACAGAGCTCACAGGTCTCCTCGAGGACAAGGCAGTGGAGCCAGTGCCAAAACTATATCGTAATGATAGATCAAATTGGTGGAGGGGTTGCACTCTGTTAGATAGGGAATTGAGTCACACAGGATTAAAGTTTTGCAGGAAAACAATACACTATAAAACCTCTATGGATTGAAATTCCATGTAAAAAGGGAAGGGGAAAGCAATGGCAGTGGGGGTGTACTATTGACCGCCTGGCCAGAATGAACAGATGGATGATGAAATGATCAAAGAAATCAGGGAAGCTAACAAAAGTTACAGTGCAGTAATAATGGATGATTTCAGTTACCCCAGTATCGACTGGGTCAGTGTCACGGCAGGACATGCTAGGGATATAAAGTTTCTAGATGAAATAAATGACTGCTTCTTGGAGCAGCTGGTTCATGAACTGACAAGTGGGGAAGCCATTTTTGATGTAGTCCCTAGTGGAACACAAGATCTGGTGCAAGATATGAGGGTGTTGGGGCCACTTGGAAATAGTGGTAATAGCATAATCGCATTTAATTTAATAAATGGAGGAAGGGCGGCAAGGAAGTCCACAGCATTACCTTCTAACTTTCAAAGGGGAGACTATGATAAAATGAGGAAAATAGTTAAGAAAAAATTTAAAATCACAGTTGCAAAGGTTAGATATTTACATCAAGCATGGGTGGCTGAAAATACTATCTTGGAAGTCCAGACCAGCTGTATTCCACATTTAAAAAAAAAAAAGTGGAAGGAAATCCAAAAAACTGCCAGCATGGTTTAAAGGTGAGCTCAGAGATGCTACTGTTGCCAAAAAAGCATCTTTCAGGAAAGGGAAAAAGGAGCCAAATGACGAAAACTGGAAATAACATAAGCACTGGCAAGTTAGATGCAAGGCATTGATAAGGCAGGCAAAGAGAATTTGAGAAGAAGCTTCCTGTGGAAGCAGAAACGCATAATAAAGACTTTTTCGAGTACATTTGTAGCAAAAAACCTGTCAGTTGGACCATTAGTTGATAGAGGGGTAAAAGGGGTACTAAGAGGGGACAGCCATTGCGGATGGACTTAATGAATTTACTTAGGTCTTTACTGAGGAAGATGTAGGGATGTTACCCATGACTGAAATGGTATTTAAAGGTGATGCTGCGGAAGAATTGAAAGAAATATCGATAGACCAGGAAGATATATTACAACTATTTGATAAACTGAAGTGTAGCAAATCACCTGGACTGGATGGTGTACATTCAAGGGTGTTGAAAGAACTGAAATATGAGATTGCAGACCTACTATTATTAATCTGTGAACTATCATTAAAATCATCTGTAATACTTGAAGATTGGAGAATGGTCAGTGTAATGCCAATTTTTAAAATGGATTCCAGGGGTGATCCGGGGAACTACAGCGGTGAGCATGATATCGGTACTAGGAAAAATGGTAGAAACCATTATAAAGAACAAAATTACTGAACATGTAGATAGCCATGGCTTAATGGGAGACAGCCAATATGGCTTTAGCCAAGTAAGGTCTTGTCTTACTAATCTGTTTTTTTTGAAGGTGTGTGTAAACATGCAGACAAAGATGAGTTGGTTGATATAGTGTATCTGGATTTTCAGAAAGCTTTTACAAGGTCCATCATGAAAGACTCTTGGCAACATTAATGGGATAGAAGGCAGTGTACTATTGTGGATCAGGATCTGGTAAAAATATAGAAAGCAGAGAGTAGGGCTAAATGGCCAATTTTCCCAATGGAGAAAGGTGAATAGTAGAGTACACCAGGGATCTGTGCTGGGTCCGCAGCTTTTTAACATAATCATAAATGACCTGGAAATGGGCATAATGAGTGAGGTAATCAAATTTGCAGATGACACAAAATTATTAAAATTTCTTAAAACCCAAGAGGATTGTGAAAAATTGCAAGAGGACCTTGATAAATTGGAAGACTGGATGTTCAAATGGCAGATGAAATTTAATGTGGACAAGTGTAAAGTTATGCACCTAGGAAAGAACAACCCAAACTATGATTACACAGTGCAAGATTTCATATTAGGAACCACCACCCAGGAAAAAGATTTAGGCCTCATCATGGATAACATGTTTATGGTTTTTTAGACACTTGATATACTGCCCTTTACTGTTGAAACCCTCTGACCAGTGTGCAGCAGCAGCCAAGAAAGCAAATAGAATGCTGGGAATCATAAGAAAAGGAATGGAGAATAAAAAAAGGATATTATAATGCCTCTGTAGCATTCCATGTTATGACCACACCTTGAATATTGTGTGCAATTCTGGTCACCTTGTCTTAAAAAGGATATAACATTATTGGAGAACATCAAGAGACTGCACACTCTAAGGTTTTCAAACTTTACAATTGCCTGGCTTTTTTTTTAAAATAAACTTTACCTGTTGAATATAGGATTTTAGGAATCTTCAGCCTGCCTACGTTTCCTATTGGCCAGGGACACTTGTGATAGATAACTACTTGGAATAGAAATATACATTGCTTTTAAACTTGCAGCTAGACCTAATCTTCTATTTAGGTCTCCTACTTAATTTTGCAGCAAGTGTATTATAATTTTAAGGATATAGGGACCTCTGCATTGTAGGCTGATGCATAGAAGTAAGATTTCAGTTTGCATATTTCAGTTTCCATTGTTACAAGCCTACTTCACAGGGTGGGGCTAATTGAATTGATCAGCTCTGCAACTGACCAAATACCTGAACCAGTCTGCTCATCAGAACCTCAAGAGACTACACACTCAGCTAAGGTTTTCAAACTTTATAATTACCTGTTTTTTTATAAACTTTACCTGTTGAATATAGGGTTTTAGGAATCTTCAGCCTGCCTATGTTCCTTGCATAGCTTTTAAATCAGATATCTGAGTGTGCCCTCGGTTCATAGAAGGCCTACTGGCCAGGGACACTTAACTTCCTGCTCACTCTACTGTTCACCCCACCCACCCCAGGGTTGCATTGCCTATATAGTCATCATATACATTGACATCTGTCCTTTAATTAGGTGTTACACCCACTTCTCCTTTTCTCCTCTTAGGACAGCTGAGTCAGAATATTGTGTATTCAATGAAATAACTGGTGCTTTCATTCTGAGAAGAACCATTTGGAATCTAAGAGTTTGCTCTATATGCCTCAAGTTAGCTGCTATGTATAAAGAATTGACTCTACTAAAGGAAGAATTAGCTGCAATTAAACACACCTCCTCTAGGGTACAAACTGAACAAAATCCACCACCACTCCCAAAAAGAATCAAACTGCACAGGAACAAATGGATCACAGTGGGCTCTAGTAAGTTGCAACCTGTAACACACACACACAACCTACACATCAAATATCCCTGCATACCGCATTCTCTGCCTTGGATAATGAGGGTGCCCAATCCGTGGAAACTGAAATGCCATTAAATGAAAGACTTAATGCCAAATCTACTGATAATGTACCAAATAAGAAGAAAAAAATCACAAAACAAAAAACTACTACTTCTTGGAGATTCCATCATCAGAGGCACCAACTTGGGAACGCAGCTCAAAGGAGAGAGGATGGTCAAATGCCTCCCAAGCTCTTCAGCCAGCAGGAATAACAATCAAATTGTTGGTATAGTTAGTGCAGAAAGTGAGCACTCCAAAACTGATATTGTCATCCACTTGGGTACAAATGACCTGGCTACAAACAGTGTCTGCAGTTCAAAGGGACTTCCAGACTCTGGGAGAGAAACAAGCCCATTGTTAATTTTATTTATTTTATGTATTTATTATTTCTTATATACCGCCTTTCATGATATCAAGGCGGTTTACGTTGAACAAACTGAAATTACATTGAACAGGGCATTATAACTTGGAGATAACTATTTTACAGGGAACATAGCATTAACACTATAGCATTCTCAGACGTTCTACCTGTTCATGGTAAGGGGGCAGAAAGGCTGCATCACATAAACAACTTTTATTTATTTATTTATAGCTTTTCTATACCGTGCTCTTTTTCATCAGCGCGGTTTACATTGAACAAGAATACTCACAGCAAGCAACAGGTTTACATGAAACAGGAGATTTCAACTGGGATTCAACTTAGGGAAACTTGTGATAAGGAAGCTTATCATAGCTCAGGAAGGGGCTATAGAAAAGGTGAAGTGTCTCTGAACAAGCAACCTGTCAGTGCTGGTAGAAATGAGAAAACAGAATTTTGCCATAAGACTACCAGTCCCAGAATGCACCTGGTTTCCAACAGCCATGAGAGGAGCTGAAGTGAGAAAACGTGTGTTCAATCAAAAGGGCTATGATGTAATCCCCAAGCACTCATTGCAAGGGGCAGGGCTTGATTCAGCACAGCTGCGCTGTGCTAGGATGAAACACTCATCTCAAAGGGCAAGGCCTGATTCAGCACAGCTGCCCTGTGTTAGGGAGGAGCACTCATCTTGGCTGAATAAGAGTAGAGTTTATTCTACAGATGACCATCTTCATGATCACCTTGGATATCCAGAGAAGGATCATCAGTTTTATCTGGAGGACCATCAGAAGCAGAAGCCAAACCGGACGGACAGAGAGGGAAAGAGACCCTTTGGAAGAAGGAAGAGAAAAGCCTTTGAGAGGTCTAGAAGAGTCCAAAGCAGTACGTATACTGGGAGGTATTCCAAGGGCCAGCATACACCATTGGACTGGGGAAAGCCAGAGGAATGGTGCTGCAGAGCTAGGAATCACCAGAGGCTACCTGTGAGGGAGACGGCTGCACGTGGAAGGGACCCTAAGACCTGTGCCAGAAGGTATGTGAAGAGAGATCCAGGGTCCAGGGATCTGGATTGGAAGGCTGGACATAAGAACTGGACTACATACTGGCCAGGCTATATAGAGAGGAACTCTAGCAGCAATGGAAGCTCAGGTATGAACACTGATCTATGCCCTAGCTATAACCTTGAAAGACAGCAGGGAAACAAGTATTCTCCTGAAAATGCTCCATTGAGAGATTCATCTGTGCCAATCCATGATATTGAACCCATGCTTGTTGAACAAGGTGGAATAATAGCAGATGAGGATCCTGTTTATATGGACTGCTCTCTATCTAAACTCCGTTGGTAACTTTCTGTTATAAAGTACAGCAACCATCACAAAGAAATACAAATTTGTTCTTTAATCTACTCAGAAAAGCTCCTGAAGCAGGATTTGACCCACACAGTGGAAGGCAAGCCAGCTAAGGGGTTTCAGCTGGTGACTGCTAGCAATTAAGCCTTACCTAATTGCTTGTGAGCTAGGAGAGAATCACTTCTGTATCTGTGTGGGAAGTAATCAGAAGTTAATCTGAAAAGAACAGTTTGTTTCTTGCTTTGTGGCTTTTCATTTGTTGTTTTCCTGATTTTGACTTTGTTTTTCCAAGTTAACACTGAAAGCAAGTAACCTAATTTATGTGCTACCAAGCATATCTGTGTTGGGAGAAATAACCCCATTAATAAATATCTTATTGGCTTTACCCAAGAGCACAACTAAATTATTGTCAGCAGCTGTGTCTGGTGTGAATGAACTACATTGCCCACAATACCTTGCAAATCATATAGATATATGCATTGCTAAGACTGTGAAGATTTTCACCCAGGCAGCCGTCTGACAAACTATGTACATATATGTTATGAAATTATATACAATGAATAGAGATTTTATTAACATCTTGTGTAAATAATATATTTACAATTTTACTATGAAGGCTTGGAATGTGTTAGAGGGTTGATGATGGGCACTGGGGTTGGGAGAAGTGTAGAAGGAAGAGGTGGTGTTTTACGGCTTTTCTGAATTGCTTGAGGTCCGTGATTGCTCTAATGGTAGGTGGTAGGTTGTTCCAACATTTGGGTGCGTAGTGTGCGAAAGCCCTGTCTGTGGTTGTGCGCGTGCATTTTGTGGCTTCTGATGGTGTGGCTAGGGTATTTGCAGCTAGGGATCTCCTGGATCTAATGTTAGGAGTGTGATTGAGGAGGTTTGAAATTGCTGAAGGGGCAATCATGTTGATCGCCTTAAAGGTCATGAGAAGGGCTTTATACGCAATCCTGCAGTTTATGGGGAGCCAGTGTAGTTCCATTAGGATGGGTGTAATGTGGTCACTTTTTGAGGCGCCGTACAGGACACGGGCAGCGGCATTCATGGCTAGTTGTAATGTATTTAGGGTGTTTTTTGGGAGGCCATGGAGTATTATGTTAGCATAGTCGAAGTGGGGTGTGACTATGGCTTGGAATATGGTCCGGAGGTTGTCTTGGTCGAGCATATTTTTCAGGTTACGGAGGGTCCTTATCTTGAAATAAATGGTTTTTACAGTGTGGTTGACATGTTCTTTGAAGTCAAGTCGATGGTCCAGTATTACTCCAAGGTATCTTATGGAGGACTTGATTGGGAGGTCTGCGTCTCGTACTTTTAGAGTAACTGGTGGAGAAAATTCTCTGTTTTCGTGACGATCAAGACCTCGTTTTTTTTGAAACTTATTCGCATATTCTGGGTGAGGAGCCAGTCTGCTATAGCGTTAAAGCAATCTACTAGTGTTGTGTAATCTGGGCACGAGACATTGATTGGTGTGAATATTAGCACATCGTCTGCATAGATTAGGGAGGATATGCCAAAGGAGCGAGTGATATCGCATAGGGGCTGCATGTATATATTAAATAGCAGCGCTAATAGGGAGGAGCCCTGAGGTACTCCTTGTTTTAGCTGGAAAGGTTCTGAGGTGCCTTCAACCGTCCTGACTTGTTGCCAGCGATCTTCCAGGTATGATTTGCACCATTCCCATGCCAACCCGTGGATTCCCTTGTCGTATAGTCGGGTTAATAGTTTGTCGTGGTCCACGGAGTCAAATGCTGCGGAGATGTCGAGGAAAATTAGGGCAAAGCCCTTTTTGATATCGTCTATCCCACTGATGAGTGTGTTGGTTAAGGTGGTCAGAAGTGTCTCAACTCCGTGGGCTTCCCTGAATCCGTGTTGACTGGGGTCAAGCGGTGAAGAGGTGTCTATGTGTTGTTGGATTTGATTGTTGGTCACTTTCTCAATTATTTTGGATAGTAGAGGAATACTGGAGATCGGACGGTATGATTCTTCTCTTGTTGGATCTAGTTGGTTGTTCTTTAGCAGTGGCCTTATGGAGGTCTGCTTTAGGGCAGATGGGAAAATGCCTGTTGAGAAGGACATATTTATTATTTCTGCTATGATTGGGCTAAAATCAGAGCACATAGCTCTTATCCAGTGTGCTGGGCAAGGGTCGTTGGGTGCTGTGGTGGTATTCATTTTGATGATGTCTTCAACGCATTTTGCTGAGGGAGATGAGAGCTGAAGGAGAGGCATCTGGTGGGTATAATGCTGGGTGGGACTTGGGGAAGATGAGATTGTAGTTCTGATGGCTTTAGACTGTATAACGTTGGCATACCTTTGGGGGTGTATAGGTTCATGTTGTGGTGGTGAAGGTTCTGTGGTTAGAGGTTTTACTAGATTGAAGAGTTCCCGTGGTTTGTTTAAGGATCGGTTGAGGAGTTCGGAGTGGAAGGTTTTTCTTGTGTCCCATATTGCTTCACGGTGGGCTCGCAGGTGGGTTAAGTATATTGTTTGATCTGTCGGGTTATGTGTTTTCCGCCACTTTCTCTCAAGCTTCCTCAAGAGAATAAGGGACTTCCTTAGCTCCAGGGAGAACCATGGTGCAGATGGCCTTTTCCCTACATGGTTATTCGTAGTTGGGTTTTTGTGGGCTGGAGGCAGCTTGGCATACTGGTTGATGGTTTCATTCCAGGTAGCAACCATGTCGTTGATGTTGGAAGAAGGCTGATTAAGTTTTGGGAGTAAGTGATTCTTGATTTCTTCTTCGTTGAGTTGTTTGAATCGCGTGAAATTAGTTGATGGCCGTTTCTTTGTATCGGTGCAGGGGTCTTGTTGTGCTGGTATTTTGAATGAGATCAAGCTGTGATCTGACCAGGGGACCGGAGTGATGGAGAGGTCGAGTATATATTTTGTGGACTCGTAAGTGGGTGGAGTGAAGACAAGGTCGAGAACATTGCCACGCTGATGGGTGGGCTGGTTTATGATTTGATTGTAGTTGAGGTTTTTCATTGCATCTAAAAAGGAGTTAGATAGGGCAGGTTGAATGGATGAGAGATTGAAGTCACTCATTATCCAGTTTGGTTTATCTGGATATGCAGGGTTGCAGGCTAAGTCAATTATGTTGGATAGTTCTTCAGATGTTGAGTTTGGTGTCATGTATATAAGGTTGATAGTGTTGTAGTTGTTGTATATTGAGATTGTGTCTAGTTTCATGCTCCTAGCTAGAATTATACGATATTGGAGATCAGTCTTTGCTATAATGGCAACCCCTCCTCCTCTTTTGTTTGCTCTGTTACATGTGTAGATAGAGTAATTGGGTGGTGTGAGCTGGTTTATTATGACTGTATCGGTCTCGGAGAACCAAGTTTCTGTGACCATTAACATGTCTAGATTGCGTTTGATTATTAGGTCCGAGATGGCTGGCCATTTCTTGCGTGCGGAGTGGGCGTTTATGAAGGCACATCTGAGTTCTTCTTGTTGAGGAATAGATCGGTTGCGCTTTGTGTTGGTGATTTGGTCTATTGCTATATGTAGTAGGTGTGAGTGTCTCTTGTTGTAAGGGTTTTGTGGATGTTGGTGAAAACTGCGGAAGTGTTTTTTGTTCGAGCTGTGTAGTGAGGGGATATGGTAGTGATCTTGGGAGAGTGAATTAGCTTCATATATGACACTGGAGAGTAGGCAGATTAATGTTATGGTCAGTAAGGTCATGGTTGCTGTAGTGTGGGAGAGAATTGTTTTGTTATGGACACCTTTGTGGAAGGATATTTTTTAGGTAGGCAGCTGGTAATACAGTTTCAATTACTCGTTTCAATCAGCAACTTTCGAAAATCTAGAATCAACAGCTTGACATTACTAGTATGAGCCACGGTTTCAATTAATACAATGAATCGACTGTGGCTAATTACATTTGAAACAAGGTTTCAATTGAAGCATTTGCTAAGTAAGATACACTGAATCAACTGTGGCTACGTAAGATACAACTGAGGCTAAGTAAGCTACAGAGATTCAACTGAGGCTAAGCATGATATAATGGTTCAAAAGCAGAGAATTGTAGTAGCTGAAGAGCAAATCTTCGATATGTGATTGGGTAATGCTTTACAGGGGATTGGTAGGTAGATACCTTAGGGTCCAGTTCGAGGGTTGTGCCTGTGGGTTTCCTGGATTCAACAGCTGCATAGAGTGGTGAGAATGTTCAGCTTTCTACAGTTGAGGTGGGTATTGTGCCGCTGCCTAAGGGCCGTTCCAAAGGGCCCTCTGGCGAGGCCCTCAGGCGCGGGCGCGCCGGCTGGCGCGGTCCTTTTAAAGTTGCAGGTGGCTGCCCCGATTGGCCAGCTCACCTGAAGATGGCCGCCGGTGCTGGAAGGTGGCTCGATCCCCCGATGGGGAGAGCTGCTCTGGTGGTGGCTGGCGGCTGTTTCCCCTCGCGCCGGCTGGTGCGGTCTTTTTAAAGTTGCAGGCGGCTGCCCCGATTGGCAGCTCACCTGAAGATGGCTCCAAACCTGGTGCAAACAAGAAGGATTTAGATTATATAGGCGACTAGGGAAACAGATGGATCAACAAGAGTCTAAACTGTGCTGATGGACTACATCTCTCTGTCGCAGGGAAAAGGATCCTAGGTGAAAAATTCAGGCAGTATGTGGACAGGCATTTAAACTAGGGAAAGGGAGTGACAGGTAGAGAAGGACAAGTTCAGTACGTCACTCCCAGCAAAAGCAAAACATTGGAAACGGCCGCACTTTTGAACATCACATCAATGGCAAGCGGGAAGGGGCGTGTTGAACAATATCCATGCAAAACACAGGCAAGCCATTCAACAAATTCTGGAAAGCAATGAGTACAACTTGGTCAGAGTGCACATGAGCGCTATCGCAGCACACTGCCATTCAGCTGAGGGCAAGCCCCTCTCAGCTCAGCCCCTTGTCTCTCAGTTCTTGTGGGGCCTCATACTATCCAAAACCCCATCTGCCCTTCAGCAGTGGAGTGGATCTCAATGTAGTGCCCTTGCAGCTCACTAAGCCGCCATTTGAGCCCCTGGCTAACTGACATTTGAGGTACCTCTCCTGGAAGGTCATCTTCCTTGTGGTACTCACATCAGCTCACACAGTCAACGAGCTTCAGGCCCTGATGGCAGAGCCCCCCCTACACAAAGTTTTTTACGAGAACAGAGTGGTGCTCTGCACACACCCCGTTTCAACCGAAGGTGGTGTCCCCCATTCCACCTCAATCAGAAGGTGATGCTCTCCACCTTCTTTCCAAGAACTCATGCCCTGTTCTATCTGCAGCAGACTCGGGGTCACCACAAAGCACTCATCTTTTTGTATCCTATGACCTCATTTGTCTGGAACTCCCAGTGACTAAGTAAACTCTGTCCACCTGAGTGGCATATTGCACTACCCTCGCCTATGAGCAGGCGGGGGGTATCAATGGACTTGAAGGTCACAGCACACTGCATCAGGGCCATGGCTACTCCTGGCAAATCTGTGCTCTGTCCCCATAACAGAAATCTGCCGGGCTACCACCTGGTCTTCGGTCCATACCTTCACAACCCACTACTGCCTGGAGAGGGAGTCCTGACATGACATTGCCTTCGGCCAGGCCATACTCTGTAATCTCTTCAGGGTGTAGACGACAACTGCCCTCCAACTCTTCTGAGTTCAGGCTGCTGGACTGCTGTTTCCCCGCTGGACACTTTTTGGTCTTGCAAGAACCTCTCAGTAGAGACCCAACTGCTGCTGCTCACGGCTCAGCCCTCGTAGATCCCTGGCATTTTTGCAGGTTTTTAGTAGCTTGTAGCTGGGGAATCCCATATGTGAGGACTGACTTCCTACTTGTTCCCGGAGAAAGTGTAGTTACTCACCTGTAACAGGTGTTCTCCGGGGACAGCAGGAATCAGTCTTACAACCCTCCCTCCTCCCCTTGGAGTTGCTTCTTTACCATATTTTAATTTTTGCCTTCTTAGTTTCGTCATTGGACTGAGATGAGATTGCACCCTTGGGCAGGAAGGGGATCACGCATGCGTGGTGCATCTCTCAAAGGCTTTATTTGAAATCTGGGGAGGTGCTTCTGCCTGGGCTCTGTCGGTGCCAACGTCACCAATATGTAAAGACCCGATTCCTGCTGTCCCCGGAGAACACCTGCTACAGGTGAGTAACTACATTTTCTGGTTCATTTCATACTTTCAGTGTAATTGGAGGGTGAAAAAAGGCACTCCCAAATCGAGAGAATTTTTGAAAATATCTAAAATGGAACAGACTTTTTTCCCTGTGTACATCATTTCTTGTTAATAAACATAGTATATCAAAGCAATTTTAATTAACTACCTTCTTCCACTGAGAGAGTAATATATTTGTTTGTTTAGGGCAGATTTGGAGCAGCTGGTGAAGGCTCTGGGTGAGACACAATCTTACCGCCTTCTGGAGGGCAGGTCCAAGGGGCCTGTGAAGCAGGCTGGAGCATCCATCGCTACAGGCCTGGAAAGCCTTTCTTCTCCTCTGTTTATGGATTTCAGACTTGTTCTCAACCTTTTTGTAAAGCGTGTGGGCCTAGGGACCCGGTCCCATCCAGAGGAGGATCCTCCTGGGCTGTGCAGTAAAGGTTATTAGGGCCCATTTCCTGGTTCCTCCAGTTGGGGGCAGGCGCTGCCTCTTCTTTCAGAAATGGGCCCAGGTCACCAATGATTGTTAGTTGCTATATCCTGGAATGCAAGAGCAGTTCCCAGCTGCTTTTGTCTTCTCCCGTTGTGGCTCTGCGAATAGCAAGGCCACTGTGCATATCACCTTGGACAAGATGTCTCTCCTGAAGGCAGTGGTGCCCGTTCTCCCAGACAATCAGGGCATTATGATATCCTTGGTTTTATTCTTCATTCCATTCCTTATGATTCTTGGCATTTTATTAGCTTTTTTGGCTGCCACTGCACACTGGGCAGGGAATTTCAATGTATTATCAATCATGACACCCAGATCTTTTTCCTGGGTTATGATTTCTAATGTGGAACTTTACATCGTAACTATAATTTGGGTTACTCTTTCCTAAGTGCATAATGTTGCACTTGTCCACATTGGGCATCCAAATGGTAGATGAAATTCAATCTCCCAATTTCTCAAGGTCCTCTTGCAATTTCTCACAATCCTGCTGTGTTTTAGCAACATAGAAACATTTTGTCATCTACAGATTTGATCACCTCCAGGTCATTAATGCATTTATTAAAAAGCAGTGGGCCCGGGGAGTCCATTCTGCTGTCTGGTTCCCCACGGAGGGTGAGAGTGCCGGTTGTGAGATCTTCCGACCTGGGCGGAGCAGCCCAGCTGACATCTTCTGGCCCTGTTAAAAGTTCTGTTGCTCTCTTACGGTGCTCTGCTGTCGGCGCTCTTCGTGGGCGTTTTCTAAGGGGCGTGTCCAAAGGAGCATTGTACGCCCCTTGTGAGCCCCTTAGGAGCACGGTAGGAGCGGTTTCAGATAGCGGTAATGCCTGGCGGGAAAAGAAAAAAAACTCTGTGGATGCATCTCAAGTGGGAGCTATTGACAAACATGTGATCTCTACACCGTGGTCAAAGGACTCAGGTACTGTGCCCTTTGAGGGGGCGAGTTTGAGCTCTGTTGAGCGAACTCCTCCGCTTCCCCCATGATTTTTGGAATTATCCAATGAGCCTCAGACCAATGTGAGTCTCCAACGGGACAGTGAGCTCCCCAAAGTGGTGTTATGGAAGGAGCCCGCTATTCCCCTTAAGGACTCCCCAGGCATCCACGATTTTGCTTTTAGATGTGTGGCAAGTTGTATAACGTACAGAGCATGTTCTTACTGAGACTGTTCCCTTGCTTTGTTCATTTACTAAGGATGCAGTTGTTAAGTTTCAAACTTTAGATTCTCAGGTTGGCGCCTTGAGCTCTGTGGTTTCGACCATGGAAGTGCAAGTTAAATCTTGCACTGAATTTCAATCAGCTCATGCGAAGGATAGTTTTATTCTACATCAGAAACTTGAGAATCTAGAGAATTTGTCGCGGTCCAAGAATTTAAGAGTATTTAATTTTCCGGTTTGTTCTATGCTTTCCCTCTTGATTCTACTTCGGAAGTACCTGAAGGACATTCTCCTTCTGCCACAGGTTGATTCTATTTCGGTTAGTGTTACTATCTTCCCTCTAAAACTGCGTCTCCTGTGGTGGATGAGGGAGGGGATGTCCTTCCGGCTCCTAATGCATTTGATTTAACTGCTTTTCTTGAAGATACACAAGATGATATCTCTTCTAGGGCTACTTTGTTAGTAACCTTGGCCTCTGAGGAGGATAAGATTGCTATTCTTAAAGCATATTTTAAGAAAAAAGAAATAGAATTTTGTGGGGGCAGGTTGACAATTTTTCCTGATGTATCACGTGTTACGCAGTTACGGAGGAAAGCTTTTCTTGCATTGAAAGCTAGAACTCTTGCTCTAGGCGTGTCATTCTTTTTATATTTAAATCTCTTTATTCACAGTACCAGAAAATACAAAAAAGGCAGCAGGTACAGTTCCATATCCAGGGTCACAACACTGGAAAACCAGGTACATGCCCAGATAACATGGCAAGACAAAGCCCCTCCATAAAACACGCACTTATAAAGTACACAGAAATTAGAAAAAAACAACTGAGGCATTAACTGGAACCATTGGGTTTATAGTAGACCACACCCTCCCCCCCCAACCCTCCCCCCCCTCCCCACCATGCCTATCCAGCTTCCGAAGCAATAGAAGTTAAATAAGAGTGTGAGCAGGCCCAGGGTGGATTCTTCTCCCATGCCCATATCAGCCATAAAATAGCCAGGATACGCATGGATGCCCCTTAAACCCCCCCCTTTTACTCCCCCCTGCCGAACTCCCCACCCCCCCCATCCCTTCTACAACTCAACATGCACATGAGTCTGTCACTAACCCGGGGACAGCCAGCCATCCCCCATGAAAAAAATAGGACACACCAAGCCCACGATATCAGTAGCCGCTCAGAATTCTACTTCGGGCCCTCCACAGTAGCAGGTGTAGATGAGGCCCCCAGGCCTCCAGAAAACGCCTCCACTCCCTCTCCTTCCCACATGCACGCAGCCTTTCCATGAGCAGGGTCTTATGCAACTGCACCCTCCAGGCCCCATAAGTGGGTCCCCGAACATCCAACCAATGCTGCAACACAAGCATACAAGCAGTCACCAAGACTAACCGGACCCAGCGCACACCCACCTGTCCCAATGTGGCCCCCCAGTCGTCTTCCCATAGATCCAGTACCAGGTTTTTAGCAGTCAAAGATAGTGGCTGTTGCAGGCAGGCAGGCAGCCAGGTACGCCGAGACCTTCCCCCAATACACCTGAGCTCTCGGGCAATGCCAAAACATATGCCCCAGGGTGGCCCGGGGTGCATCACAGCGCGGGCAACAATGACTGCCCCCCACCCCCGCTCGCCACGCCCGAAGAGGGGCAAAATATAAGCGACGCAATATCTTGTACTGAGTGTCCCTGTGAAGTACCAAAATGCTTAAAGAAGGTAGAGCGGCCAGGCCCTCAAGTAGTTCTGCACCACAAATCCCTTCACCAAGATCCAAGGCCCAAGCCTCCGCCAGCGCTTCCACGCCGATAGGCGCCACCCCGTCCCATAACACTCTGTGCAGCCCAGACACACATGCCCCCGGCTCGCTCCCTAATAACATCAACTCAAGGGCGGAGCACACCTCCCCCCGTAGGGCCCCCACGGGGACTCCACGAATATAATTACGAAGTTGAACATACTGAAGGAAGTCCTTGTCCCTTAAGGGATATTGTTTACAGAGCTCAGAGAAAGCAATCGTCCCCCCTTCTGATGTCAGCACATGTTCCAGGTTCACCATACCTAACTCCTCCCATCCATCAAAGTGAGACCGCCCCAGACCCGGTCCGAACTCGGCATTTCCCCGTATGGGAAGATAAGGCGTATGATATGCCGAAATCTGATGTCTGGAGCAGAAAAACCTCCACGCTTTCCGCACAGGGTCCAAGATAGTCTTCTGAAAATCACCAGACAATTGCCGAATCCGCTCAGCATGCAAAAGATACCGAAAGTGAAAAGGGAGCGCCATCGCTCTAAGCAACCCCAGGGGTGAGCAGTCGTCCAAGTCCCAGAGCCAATCCCGAACCCACCGCAATAAACAGGCGATATTATATTTCTGTATATCCGGGAAGCCTATGCCACCTAGCGCCTAAGGTTGTTGAAGAATCGCCAGGCGCACCCTAGGCCGACGACCAGCCCATAGGAAGCGATTGAAGAGCCTCGTCAGCTGACGAAGGTCCGAGCGCGTTAGTAACAATGGAAGAATCTGAAGCGGGTATAATATCTTGGGAAAGATGGCCATTTTGCAGAGGGCAACCCGAGCGACAGCGGCAGGTCACACCACTTATCAACACTAACCGCTACATCACTAAGGATTTTGGAAACGTTGAGTCGATAAAGATCCCCTAAATTCGCTGGTAAATAAATGCCCAAATACTTGAAGTGCCCCGCCGCCCATTTTAGAGAGAATTCCCCTTGCCAGCCTAAGTGTCCGTCAGGCCCCACAAGCAACGCCTCCGACTTGTCGAGATTCAAACGAAAGCTCGAGGACTCCCCATAATCTCGAATAAGCTGCAGCAACCGAGGCAATCCGATGTAAGGGTCTCCTAGATGGACCAGCAGATCGTCGGCAAAAGCGGCCACTCTAAACTCTTCCCACCCCACTCGTATACCACAAAACTGAGAGGAAGCCCGGATCTGAATCAAGAGGGGCTCCAGCGTCAAGACAAAAAGAAGCGGGGACAGCGGGCAACCCTGACGAGTGTCCTTCTGAATACTAAAATCCGCGGACATAATCCCATTGACCATGACTGCCCCGATGGGATCAGCATATAAGAGTCGCACCACATCAACGAAAAAACCCCTAATCCCCATTGCATCTAGAACTTGATACATGAAGTCCCAATTGACGCGATCGAATGCTTTTTCAGCATCGAAGCTTATAAGTAGGGATGGATCCCCGCCAGCCGCCCCGCACTAATAGAGATCAAGATACGTTGAAGACTGTACGCGGCGTGGCGTCCCCTTACAAATACCACCTGATCCCGATGTACCAGGGACGGCAAGTAAAGCGCAAGCCGATCTGCCATAATTTTAGCTAAGAGCTTAATGTCAACATTCAGGAGCGAGATGGGGCGGTATGAGCCGGGCAGGAGAGGGTCCCGTCCTGGTTTAGGCAGGATAGTGACCAGGGCCTTGTTGGCCTCAAACAGAAACTGCCCCCTTTGCACCAAGTCCTCATAGTACCCCACAAGAGGGGCCACTAAGGCGTCACCTAGGACCTTATAAAACTCACTACGGAACCCATCAACTCCAGGAGCCCGCCTGTTCTTCAAGCCCTTGATGCCCATCTGAACCTCCCGCCCCGAAATGGGCTGATTTAAGACCTCCAGATGCTCCGCGCTAAGCCGCGGCATGGGACAGCCATCAAGAAAACTAGTGCCCTCTCGAGACCGCTCCCCATCAGCCGCGTAAAGTTTCCGAAAAAAGTCAGTAAAAACGGTCTCAATATCTGCCGCATCCCGGCAAATAATCCCATCGGCATGCCGAATTGCCCCAATATGCCATGGGCCCCCTGCAGGCCTCATCAGCGCAGACATCAGTTTCCCCGCCTTATTCCCATGCAGATACATCTTATATCTATAATACAACATGGATTTTTGAGCCCGCCGATGAAGGAGCGTCTCTAGTTCCACCTGGAGTTCCCGCAGCTTACGTTGGTTGGAAGCCGAATTACACCCCGCCACCACCCTCCTCATCCGACCTAAGTCCCGTTCTAACAGGAGAATACGCTGAGTCAACCTCTTCCGCCGAAGACTATGATAGCTGATGATTTCCCCTCGCAAAACAGCTTTGCCCGCCTCCCATAGCAAGACCGGAGAGATATCGGGGTGGTCATTAAAGGACAAATAATCCCTCCAGCGGTCCCGTAAGTGGGCTTCAAAATGCACATCACCACAGAGATCCAAGGGATATCTCCACAGGCGCCTTCTAGAGGGACTACTACCACGTAATTCGAGAATGACCATCGCATGATCCGAGAGGATGGGTGACCCGATCTCGGCCTTTGAGACACAGCTAAATAGCGAATCGGAGATTAGAAAATAGTCAATGCGAGACCACGTTCCATGAGCTCGAGACATATGAGTATAGTCCCGGTCACCAGGATGAAGGAGTCTCCATATATCCAAGAGTTTCTGCGCCTCACACATCCCCCACAGTCGCCTGCGGCCCCGCTGGTTCCCTTTCACACCTACTCCCGACCGATCCAGCCCAGCATCCAATATTTCATTGAAATCGCCGCCCAGAATAACCTGATACCCGCTGGTATCCGCCAAAAGTCTTGTAATAGCCTGATAGAATCGAGCCTCATAGCCATTGGGCCCGTACAACGAGCATAAGACAACTTTCCTGCCATCCAACATCCCCCAGACACACACATAGCGCCCCTCCACATCGGAAACCACACGTTCCTCCTTCCAGTCCACCGAAGTAGCAATAAGGATGGCCACACCCCGTTTCTTCCCAACAGCGGGGGCACCATAGACATGGGCGATAGAACCCTTACACAATTTAGCATGCTCCACTGCGGTCTGGTGAGTTTCCTGCAACATTATGACCCCAAGGCGCTGACGCTTCAAGTGTTGAAGTACTTTATAACATTTAACCGGGGAGCCCAGGCCGCACACGTTCCAAAACGCAAAACGAAGTCCGCTACTCATTGCACTGCAGGGAACATAGATGCCCAAGAATACAAATCCAAACACTCAACTTGACGGGGACCCCCCCCAGCCAAGGGCCCCCCTCCACACCAGCAACAGCCAGACCCCCCAAAGCAGCCATACCCACACAGACAAACCCCAATTACCAACCAACTTCCCAGACAGACCCAGCCAACAGCAGACGATCCAAACCCTCCCTACCACCCAACCCCTCCCCACCCCCCCCATTCCCCCCCACCCCAACCCTCTCCCCCTCGGCAGCATGACCCCTTATAGCCCCCACACTCCCCATCCACCCTAACTGACTCCGCCTGCCTACCAGAGGCCGGTGACTTCCTAAGGCTATCGGGCCCACCCCTCTAAGGAGTCCCGAGCTCCCCCCCTACCAGCCATTGTCCTCCCCGCTCCCATGCCATGCCCCAACTCTGGTCACAGTTCTAGACTTCCAGACACACTACCCCACAAACCGCGTATGCCCAGGGCCCACATCGCTCCACCCCAGACTAAGCCGCTTCTGCTTCTGCGAGGGGTGGGGGAGGAGGAGCAAGAATCCTATACACCATCGTCCGCACCCCCATTCCCGAGCCACTCCTCTCCTGCCCTCATATACTACACATGAAGACTATGACTGCCAGCGCCTCAAGAGCAGGTGAGGGCAGGCAATCACATGGAAAACTAAAAGCGGAGACAGAGGCGCCCGAAGGACCCATACTCATCCCCCCCACCCACCCCCAGGAGCAACCCAAGCAATGTCCAGCTCATGTTTCCCCATCCCCCTCTTACCTCTGCGCCACTCCCCACCCACCGCGTCGAGGCCAGGAGAGCAGCCAGGACCAAGATGGGAAGGCCCAACTAAGCCAGAAATCACAAATAAAGGCTACCCCCAGTGAGCCTCCACCACACCCAGCGGACAAACAGTTAAAATGTCCAACATAAAAGGTAAATAATAGGCCCCTAGGATTATGCAAGGGCAGGTCCATTCAGGAGTATTTGTGCCGCTGACATCAGAGGCAGGCGGTGATCATTGAGAGGGTACCCCGGGAGCAGCAAAGGTAATCACAAAATGGCGCCTACTGCTGGATCCCAGGCCAAAGCTGCCGAGGCAGCCCTCCAAACAGGCACCCCTCCCCTTCTTTAAAACGTACTTTCCCCCATTCAGCACAGCAGCGTGCCCAAAGCAAAGGATCTTTCGGCTCCGTCTCCAAGCCCACGGGAGGGGGGCAAGCCAATCGCTGTAAATCCCCGGGGAGCCCAAGAAAAAAGAAAAAAAAAGAGTAAAGAAAAGAGAAAAAAAAACACGCCGCTGTCTCCCCCCAGCCCGCCCCTCCCAATCCCTCCCACTCCCCCCCCCCTCCCCACACTACCGATCCACACCACTCAGGCCCTGGCTTTCCGAACCCACCACCCCCCCCTAGGAAGAATGGAGGGGGTAGGGCCCCGTCAACCAGGCTTAAGGAATAGAGGGTAAGGAGAGAAAGGAAACAGAAGCAGAGGAGGAAAAAAAAGAAGAACAATTCCACAATTAAACACAAGGCCAATGCCCCAACCCAACAACAACCAAATGTGGGGCGCAGTAACGCCAGGGCCATACACCCCCCGGCCCCCAGCTCTGTGGCACTCTAACAGATGTCCGTAATACAAAATAGTGTAAAGTACAAAGAGTCCAGAGCACATGGCCCCCGGGCACACCTGCCAGGCCCAGCAGGATCAGGGCACCGACCTCAAAGCAGTACTGCTCCAACATAGTCACAATCACAAGGCTTGCATCTGCCTTATCAGGTCGCCGCTGCCGAAAGCTCCCCCAGCTGCTCCAGCCATGTGCGCGCCTCTTCCGGGGTCCCCAGAGACTTCATTCGGCCTTGATGTTCCACCCGGAGTTTGGCAGGGTATAATAGTGAGAAACATATAGCTCTATTAGCCAGCTGAGCGCAAATCATGGAAAAAGCTCGGCGCTGCTGGCTTACTAGCTGAGAATAGTCTTGGAACACCAAGAGCTGTGTTCCTCCATCCCCTCGCCGCCGTTGAGCCCGAGCCGCCCGTAGTACCATCTCCTTCTGTCGGTAGTCCAAGAAACAGGCAATCACCACACGTGGTCTCTGTGCCTCCTCACGTCTCGGGCCCAGGCGATGCACACGCTCAAGATGAATTGGGGGCTCCAGAGATCCAGCCACAAGTTGCTCCATCCAGCCAGAGAGATACGTAGGAAGAGAAGAGTCCGTAACAGATTCAGGAACCCCGACGAAGCGCAGATTTTTCCTGCGGCCCCTGATCTTCAAATTTATCAGCTTGCGTTTTCACCAGCGCCTCAAGGGCCTGTACTCGGGTAGCTAGAGAGTGTTGGGCGTCTTCCACACCGGAGATTCTCTCCTCTGCTTGCTCCATTCTGCCCGTGAAATCTGCGATCTTTTGAGCCATCGCGCTCAGCTGGCCTCCAAGGTCAGAAAAGCGCTCGTCCAGCGCTTTCACTACAGCCGCGCTCACCTCCGCCACCATATTATGCTCGCCATCAGATGAGGGGCTTTTAGGTGCCCCGTCGGCCATTTTAGAGTCAGGGCCCCGGACACGCTCTCTCTTCGTGATTTTTGTAGCCATCGGGCCGCTCCCAGCGATCGCAGTCAACACCGCTCCAGTCCTGCCGCACTCTGTTAGTATTGAAGCCAGCCAGGGGTATTCAGCTTGCATGTAACAATAGGAATTGCAAATTGGCGGGATGGGTACCCGGAGCTGATCTACTTGCGTCCGATCAGCTCGGTGCCATACCGGAAGTCCGTCATTCTTTTTTTTTTTTTGAAATCTTTATTTAGTAATCATCATAATCCGTCATTCTTTTTAAGATACCCATGTAAATGTTGTGTTATGTTAGCGTATGATAAATTTGTATTTCTGTCCTCTCCAGAATTGGAAAAATGGATTCATGAAAGGGAAAAGGCACATTGATTTTTCATTTTCAATGATTTTCTATAGCTGTTTTCAGCTGGGGTAAGGGTGGTGTTTATCCAGACTATTTTTAGTAGGCTCAGGAAATTTTCCCTTTGGGGTATGATTTCCCTTGCTTTGTTTTTCTTAAGGTAAAATTCCTATAGCTATATGTACGTTTTCCCCGAGATGTGGGCTGCTGTTTTTTGTTTTATGTGTGCTTCAAAATGTTATCTTCGTTATCTTTGTGATTTCCTTATACTGTAAAGTTACTGTATAATTGTAAAATTCTTATAAATAAATAAATAATTTTAAAAAAAAAGCAGTGGGCCCAGCACGGATCCCTGGGGTATTCCATTATTCACCTTTCTCCATTGAAAAAAATGGCCATTTAGCCCTACTGTTTTTTTTCTATCTTTTTAACCAGTTCCTAATCCACAATATTACACTGCCTTCTATCCCATTAATTTTCTCTTGAGTCTCTCATGAGTGACTTTGTCAAAGGCTTTCTGAAAATCCAGATGCATTTTATCAACTGGCTCACCTTTATCTACCTGTTTGTTCACACCTTCAAAAAAATATAGCGAACTAGCGAGACAAAATTTCCTTTGGCTAAATCCATGATGGCTGTGTCCCATTAAAATTTGACTATCTATAATGTTCAGTAATTGTGTTCTTTTATAATGGTTTCTACCATTTTACCCAGAACTGATGTCAGGCTCACCGGTCTCTAGTTTTCTGGATCACCCCTGGAACCTAGAACTAGATCAAGGGCATGCGATGGATGTGATCTACCTAGATTTTAGCAAAGCCTTTGATACGGTAACTCATAGGAGGCTTATCGATAAACTGAACAGCCTGGGGATGGGTCCCAAGGTGATGAACTGGATCAGAAATTGGTTGACTAACAGATGACAGAAAGTGAGGGTAAATGGAACTCAGATGAAAGGAAGGTGATTAGTGGCATGCCCCAGGGATCGGTTCTAGGACTGCTACTGTTCAATGTATTTGTGAGTGGTATTGCTGAAGGACTGAATGGGAAAAGTCTGTCTTTTTGCAGATGACACGAAAATTTGCAACAGTGTGGACTCCCCTGAGGGAGCGGATAATATGAGGAAAGATCTACAAAAGCTGGAAGAATAGTCTAATGCTTGGCAGTTGAGATTTAATGTGAAGTGAAAGGCCTGGCAATCTTCTTCTGGTGACTCTGCCAAGAAAACCCAGGAGCTTCTGGGTCACCAGGAGTCAGGACTGACTCGAAGGCACACATTGCATTGCAGTGTAGAGTCATGCACGTGGGATGCAGAAATACAAGGAAATTGTATGCGATAGGGGATGAGAAGTTGGTGTGCACAGACCTACTACTACTACTGAGCATTTGTATAGTGCTACAAGATGTACGCAGCACTGCACAGACATGTAAGAGACACAGTCCCTGCTCATCAGAGCTTACAATAACAACATAAGATATGCCATACTGGGTCAGACCAAGGTCCATCAAGCCCAGTATCCTGTTTCCAACAGTGGCCAATCTAGGTCGTACGTACCTAGCAGTTTCCCCAAAAGACACAGGTTCCGCATTGCTTGTGCTGGGTCCAGCATTGATATCCTGGGTCCCTTCTTAATAATGGTTTATGGACCTTTCCTCCAGGAACTTGTCCAAACCTTATTTAAACCCAGCTACACTAACAGCCTTTACTACATCCTCTGGTAACAAATTCCAGAGTTTGATTACAAGTTGAGTGAAAAAATATTTTCTTTTATTAGTCTTAAATAGTTTACCCTGTAGCTTCATTGCATGTCCCCTAGTCTTTCTATATTCTGATAACGTAAACAATCAATCTACATTTACCCGTTCCACTCAGTTCATAAATTTATAGACTTCTATCATATCTCCCCTCAGCCGTCTCTTTTCCAGGTTAAAGAGCCCTAACCTTTTTAGCCTTTCTTCATAGGAGTATCCTTCCATCCCCTTTACCATTTTGGTGGCTCTTCTCTGAACCTTTTCTAATAACGCTATATCCTTTTTAAGATACGGCGACCAGAATTGCACACAATATTCAAGGTGCAGTCTCACCGTGGAACGATATAGCGACATTCGAATATCTTTTTGTTTTATTTTCCATTTCTTTCCTTATGATACCTAGCATTCTATTTGCTCTCTTGGCTGCCGCTGCACACTGGGCCGAGGGTTTTAACATGTTATCCACAATGACGCCTAAATCTTTTTCCTGGGTGGTGGTGCCTAATGTGGAACCATAGTTTGGGGGGTTCTTCCCTAGGTGCATAACTTTGCACTTGTCCACATTAAATTTCATCTGCCATTTTGATACACAGTCTTCCAATTTATCAAGATCCTCTTGCAATTTTCCACAATCCTCTTGGGTTTTAACAACTTTAAATAGTTTTGTCTCATCTGCAAATTTGATAACCTCACTCGTTATTCCACTTTCCAGGTCATTTATGAATATGTCAAAAAGCAGCGGACCCAGCAAAGATCCCTGGGGTACACCACTATTCACCTTTCTCCATTGGGAAAATTGGTCATTTAGCCCTACCCTCTGCTTTCTATCTTTTAACCAGTTCCTGATCCACAATAATACACTGCCTCCTATCCCATGACTCTTTAGTTTTGCCAAAAGTCTCTGATGAGGGACCTTGTCAAAGGCTTTCTGAAAGTCCAGATCCACAATATCAACAGACTCACCTTTGTCCACCTGTTTATTCACACCTTCAAAAAAACATAACAGATTAGTAAGACAAGATCTTCCTTGTCTAAAGCCATGTTGGCTGTCTCCCATTAGGACATGACTATCTACATGCTGAGTAATTTTATTCTTTATGATGGTTTCTACCATTTTTCCCGGTACTGACGTAAGGCTCACCAGTCTGTAGTTTCCCGGATCACCCCTGGAATCCTTTTTAAAAATTGGTGTTACATTGGTGATCCTCCAATCTTCAGGTATTAGAGATGATTTTAATGATAGTTCACAGATTACTAATAGCAGGTCTGCAATCTCATATTTCAGTTCTTTCAACACCCTTGGATGTATACCATCTGGCCCAGGTGATTTGCTACTCTTCTGTTTATCTAATAGTTGTAATACATCTTCCCGATGTGTCGATATTTCCTTCAATTCTTCTGCACCTTTAAATACCACTTCAGTCATGGGTAACATCCCTACGTCTTCCTCAGTAAAGACCGAAGCAAAGAATTCATTCAGTCTCTCCGCTATCGCCTTGTCGCCTCTTAGTGCCCCTTTAACCCCTCTATCATCTAATGGATCAACTGACTCTCTCACAGGTTTTTTGCTACGAATGTACTTGAAAAAATCTTTATTTTGCGTTTTTGCTTCCGCAGCAAGCTTCTTCTCAAATTCTCCCTTTGCCTGCTTTATCAATGCCTTGCATTTGACCTGCCAGTGCTTGTGCTGTTTCCAGGTTTCGTCGTTTGGCTCTTTTTTTCCATTTCCTGAAAGATGCTTTTTTGGCAACAACAGCCTCTGACCTCACCTTTAAACCATGCTGGCAGTTTTTTGGAATTCCTTCCACTTTTCTTAAAGCGTGGAATACAGCTGGTCTGGGCTTCCAAGATAGTATTTTTCAACAACACCCAAGCTTGATGTAAGTCTTTAACCTTTGCATTTGCTCCTTTTAGTTTTTTTTCTTAACTATTTTCCTCATTTTATCATAGTCTCCCTTTCAAAAGTTAAAAGGTAGTACTGTGGATTTCCTTACTATCCCTCCTCCACTAATTAAATCAAAGGCGATCGTGCTATGATCACTATTGCCATGTGGCCCCAACGCCCTTATCTCTTGCACTAGATCTGGTGTTCCACTAAGGACTAGGTCTAATATTTATTTATTTATATAACTTCTCTTATATAACGCGCTATTACAATATCAGTGCGATTTACAATAAACAAAACATTGCTATGCGGACGGGCCACAGAGTATTTACATTGAACAAGGGTTAAAACTTGGATTCAACTGGGGTAACACATCTCCACATTATTTACAGTACAGTTTGTGCTTCCGGGTTGAGGCCCTATGTTATCCAGTATGGGCCAGCTTGAGTCGGCTATTCCCTTCTACACTGGGATGATCTGAATGTGTAGTGTGGTTGAGTGTTGGCTTCTATTGTTGGATTCAGGGTAGTGTCTCATAAATAGGAAATGCTTGAGGGCCTTCCTGAATTGGGATTGGCTAGTAATGGCACGCATGTCTGCGGGGAGGGCATTCCAGGCTGTGGGTGCGTAGATCGAGAAAGGCCCTGTTGGAGGTTGCCATTGTGCACGTGGTCGTTTCTTTAGGAATCATCAACGTGTTGATCGTTACTGATCGTCTGGTTTTATTTTGGGTGTATATGATGGATCAGCTCTTTAATGGATGTGGGAGAGTGATTGTTTAGGGTTTTGAAGGTTTCTAACTAAAATCTTGTATAGGAGTCTGGCATGAATGGGCAGCCAGTGTAGATTCATCAGAATTGTGGTGATATGGCTTCCCCTCTGGTCGGTTCATGAACCAGCTGCTCCAAGAAGCAGTCATTTATGTCATCTAGGAACTTTATCTCCCTAGCAATCTTGTCAAGGTAGACGATACAGTAGGTGTAGACAGGGATTCATCTAGGGGAATGGTAAGGAAACACAAAGGAGATCAGGTGAGTCAGCGAAGAGCTGAGTTTTCAGCCTGGATTTGAAAAGGGCGAGAGAAGGCACCTGATGAACAGAGCCTGAGAAAGGAGGAAGAGGAGAAGGAGAAGGAGGTCTTAGGGGGAAAAATAAGCTCAATTTTTGGCCATATTCAATTTCAAGCGGTGGTGAGACATCCAAGCAGCAATGTCAGAAAAGCAGGCAGAAATCCAGGTCTGGATTACCGGAGAGATTTCAGGTGTAGAGAGGTAGATTTGGGAGTCATCAGCAATAAAGATGGTACTGTGAAAGCCATGGGAAGAGATTAGTGTTCTTAGGGACTGGGTATATAGTAGAGAGAGAGAAGGAGTGGACCTAAGACAGATCCTTGGGGTATACCAACTGAGAGCGGATAGCCGCAGAGGAGGATCCACCAGAACGAACACTGAAAGAGTGATGGGAGAAATAAGAGGAGAACCAGGATAGTACAGAGCCCTTAAAACCAAGCGAGGATAGAGTATCAAGGAGAAGGTTGTGGTCAACCATGTCCAAATCAGCAGAGGTCAAGAAGGATGAGGACTAAAGTCCCTTAGATTTTGCCCAGAACAAGTCACTGGAGACTTTGGCAAGAGCCATTTCAGTAGAATGTAAAGGACGAAAGCCAGATTGTAAAGGTTCCAGGAGGACTTGAGAGGAGAGAAAGTCATGGCAACAGCAGTGAATTGCATGTTCAAGTAGTTTAGAAAAAGGGAGGAGGGAGCTTGGTCAATAGTTAGGACAGGTAGGATCAAGTGAGAGTTTCTTGAGGAGAGGTGTAACTACAGCATGCTTGAAAGCTGGACGGACAGTTGCAGTGGAGAATGATAGGTTGAGAATATGAGACGGAAGGGACAACAGTGGAGGAGATGGGGCTTTGGATGGGAATAGGAGCATGTGGTGGGTTTGGAGGAGGAAAGAAGGTGTGCAGTTTCCTCCTTAGAGATCATAGAAAAGGAAGAAAGGGTAGCAGATGTAAAGGGAGAAGGTTGAGAGTGAAGATGGGGAGGAGGGGAAGTAGCTGACTTTGAGGGGAATTGGAGAGCGGTTTTGTGGATTTTGTCATGGAAATAGTCAGCCAGAGTTTGGGCAGAAAAGGGAGGGAGGGATCGGAGGCAGAGGCACCTTTAGGAGAGAGTTTGGAGTAGTAAAGAGATGGCTAGGGTCAGAGGCAGGAGAGTTAGAGGGCATAATAGTCTGTTTGGCAAGTGCTATGACTGACTGGAAAGAGACAAGCATGAATTTGAAGTGTAGAAGGTCTGCAAGGAAGTGGGATTTGAGTCAAGCATGCTCAGCTGAACGGGACAGGAACGTAGATAGCAGGTAGTGGATGACCTCGGAGTGATTGTTTCTGAGGATCTCAAGATGGCGAAACAGTGTGACAAGGCAGTGGCCAAAGCCAGAAGGATGCTGGGTTCTATACAGAGGAATTACCATCAGAAAGGAGGAGGTACTAATGCCAATGTACAAGTCTCTGGTGAGGCCTCACTTGGAATATTGTGTTCAGTTTTGGAGACTATATCTCACAAAGGATATAAAAAGACTGAAAATGGTTCAGAGGAAGGCGACCAAAATTATTTGATACCGGCACCAGAAGACACACAAGAAAAGACTTGAAGTCCTAAATATGTACACTCCAGAGGAGAGGAGGGACGGAGATATGATACAGACCTTTACATACTTAAAGTGTATTAATGAACAAACCAACCTTTTTCAAAGATGGGAAAGCTGTAAAACACGAGGACATAAAATGAAGCTGCAAGGGGGTAAACTGAAAGGCAACATCAGGAAATACTTTTTCACGGAAAGGGTGGTGGATGCTTGGAATGCTCTCCTGATGGAAGTGGTGGGGACAAATGCAGTGACAGAATTCAAAATGGCATGGGACAGATACAGTGGACCCCTTTATAGCAACAGGGTAAAATCAAAATAATCTTAACTGTCTCTGCTATCTCAACAAATAGGGGTGACCTGCACGGAGCGGTGGGTACACCCCTAAACAAAGGCATGGGGAGCAGTAACCTGCACAGAGCGGCAGGTGCACCTACTCTTGCCACCTTGCTGGGCAGTCTAGATGGACCATGATGGTAGTTCACGGATTACTAACAATAGGTCTGCAGTCTCATTTTTGAGTTATTTCAGCATCCTGGGATATATGTAGTCTAATCCAGAGGGTTTGCTACTCTTTATCAAATTCCTGTATTATATCTTCCTGGTTTATAAACATTTGCTTCAATTCTTCCAATATATCACCTTTGAATATCATTTCCGGCGTGGATAACTTCTCTACATCTTCAATAAAGACAGAGGGAGAAGAGAGAGGAGAAAGACCATTGATGAGACTGAATAAATTCTTTGCTTCAGTCATCTAATGGTCCAACCGACTTTCTCACAGGTTTTTTGTTATGAATGCACCTGAAAATGCTTTTATGAGTGTTTCCTTCCTTTCAAATTTTTTGCCTGCATTATCAGTGCCTTGGATCTAATTTGTCAGTGCTTACGATGTTTCCTGTTTGCTCAGGTTGTTTCCTTCCTACCTCCTTCTCGTTCACCAAGGATTACTTCTTTCCCCCAGAGCTGGAACTCCTGGAACCTGGTAACTTGGCAATTCCAGGAACCTGATTCCAAAGAGCCATGGTCCTTTAGGGATTCATGGAGACTACTCTGAAACCACTTCTTGCTGATAGATAAAGCTGACCTTAAGGCCAATTGTAGCAAGCAGAAAATGAATTACTGAAACTCTCATATGCTGAGGAATGGCTTGGCCTTTATAAAAGAAAACTTGTCCTTTGAGTGAAATACAATACACCTCCGGCCAGTGAATATTTGCATAGTTAAGATAGTTTTACAATTTATTACTAGTAACATCATCTGGCCTGGAATAAATAGATAAAGACACATTACTACTAGCAACACTGCCTGATCTGGACAGAAATAGCCAGAGACCATCTTAGTCTATTCAATTATCAATTGTACAGAGTTTGCAGAAACCCAGGATTCCAAAAAACTCAGCTCCCTCACAATTCTATGGTCGTCGAGTCAGCCATGCGGCGGCGACTCAAGAGCCAAAAGACTTATTCTTCGGTGCCCCCGGGTAGGGAGGCCCGGATCTTGGATGCCCTCGGCCAAAAATGCTACCAGGGCTCAATACTGGTTTACCGAGTCCGGTCCTATCAGTTTACATCAGCATGTACCTAAAGGAACTGGCGAGGGAGCTCATCAGTTTCTCTGCAGGCCTCGGTGGGGAACCTCTTCAGTGGTTCAAGTTGCTGGCCTCTGCATTTAAGGAGTGCTCGAAGTCCTTGTTTCGAGCAGTGTATGATGTCTTCAAATCCCCAGCCAGAGTAGCCGCCATGGGCATCAGGGCCTAACGCCAGGCATGGCTGCAGTAGTCTGACCTTGAGCAATGGATCCAGGACAAACTCATAGATGTCCCTTGCACCGGACAGAACCTCTTTGGGAAATCCATTTCAGACAAGGCTGCTGAGACAGACTGAGTTCCTGACCAGGACAAGACTCTCGGTGCACCCCCTATAAGAAGGCCCCAGGGAAGAAGCATTTCTTCCAGAGAAAGAAAGTGTGTTTGGTAATGCCCCACATTGTCAGTCTGCCTCTGCCCCACAGCAGGTGCAACAGTCCAAGGGGCAAGGACCTGGCCTCTGCAAGCCTAAGACCCAGGCATTGGCCCCAGCCCAGCCTGGAGGGAGCTTTTGACTCCTGGGGTATGGTCTCCTCTCTCCCAGGAGGCCCTCAGCAGCCCTAGAGAGGTGTCTGGGCCTGTTCGTCCACAGGTGGTCCCCCATCACAACAGACTCCTGGATGCTGCAAGTAGTCAAGGAGAGATACCTTCTCCACCTGCAATAGATGCCACCTTTGTTCTTCCCAGGAAAACCTGTAAGGCCTCTCCTTCACCATAGAAACATAGAAACATGATGACAGAAAAAGACCACAAGGCCCATCTAGTCTGTCCTTCCATAACAACTACAACAGTCCACTTTTTACCTTTAGAGATCCTCTGTGTTGGTCCCATGCTTTTTTGAATTCAGTTACTGTCCTCATCTCCACCACCTCCACTGGGAGACTATTCCACGGATCCACTACTCTTTCCGTAAAGAAATATTTCCGCATATCACTCCTGAATCTATCTCCCTTCACCCTCATCCTATGTCCCCTCGTAGCAGAACTTGCTTTCAATTGAAAGAGGCTCTCTCCCTGAACATTTATGCCACGGAGGTATTTAAACATCTCAATCATATCACCTCTATCCCGCCTTTCCTCTAAGGTGTACATATTAAGATCCTTAAGTCTGTCCTCATATGCTTTATAATGAAGCCCATTAATCATTTTAGTAGCAACCCTCTGCACCGACTCCATCCTGTTCACATCCTTTTGAAGGTGCGGTCTCCAGAATTGCGCACCATACTCCAAATGAGGTCGCACCAAAGACTTATACAGAGGCATTATCACCTCCTTTTTTCTGCTAGCCATTCCTCTCCGTATGCACCCAAGCATCCTTCTAGCTTTTGCCGTCGCCTTTTCTACCTGTTTAGCTACTTTAAGATCATCAGACACAACCATGCCTAGGTCCCGCTCTTCTTTAGTGGACAAAAGTACTTCACCTCCTATACTGTATTGCTCCCTTGGATTGCTGCAGCCCAAATGCATGACCTTACATTTTTTAACATTAAATCCCAGCTGCCAAATTCTAGACCATTCTTCAAGCTTAGCTAGATCCCTCCTCATGTTATCTACACCTTCCTGGGTGTCTACTCTATTGCAGATTTTGGTATCATCCGCAAAGAGGCAAACCTTACCCGACAGCCCTTCCGCTATATCACTAACAAAGATGTTAAAAAGAATCGGACCAAGGACAGATCCCTGGGGCACACCACTTGTAACATCCTTCTCCTCAGAGTGAGCTCCATTTACTTGTACTCTTTGTCGCCTCCCACCCAACCAATTTCTAACCCAAGCAGTAACTTTAGGGTCCATCCCTAGGGTGCTCAGTTTGTTTATAAGTCGCCTGTGAGGAACAGTGTCAAAGGCTTTACTGAAATCTAAATACACCACATCTAGAGCTCTCCCTCGGTCCAACTCCCTGGTCACCCAGTCAAAGAAATCAATAAGATTTGTCTGACAAGACCTGCCTCTGGTGAATCCATGCTGCCTCGGATCCTGTAATCCGCCGGACTCCAGAAACCTCACTATTTTCTCTTTCAGCAGCGTTTCCAATAATTAACTCACCACTGAAGTTAAACTAACCGGCCTGTAGTTTTCAACCACATCCTTACTTCCGCTTTTGTGTAAAGGCACCACATGAGCCTCTCTCCAGTCCTTTGGCACCACTCCCGACTCCAACGAGGCATTGAAAAGGTCAGTCAGTGGAGTTGCTAGAACGTCCCCAAGTTCCCTCAGTATTCTAGGGTGTATCCCATCCAGTCCCATCGCTTTGTCTACTTTAAGTTGAGCTAGTTTCTCACGAACACAGTCTTTTGAAAATTGTTCAAGATGTCCCTCGCTTCTGTTCCTATTTGTGGGTGTTTTCTGAGGTCCTGCTCCTGGTTCTTCATCGGTGAACACAGAACAAAAAAATGTGTTAAGCAATTCCGCTTTATCCTTATCAGCTTCTACATATTCCCCCCCTGCACCCTTGAGTCTGACAATACCACTTTTGCCCTTCCTCTTCTCACTAATATATCTGAAAAATGTCTTATCCCCCCATTTTATTGCATTGGCTATTTCCTCCTCCTTTTGAATCTTTGCCTTTTTGACTACTTTGCTAGCTTCTCTAAGTTTTTCCAAATATAGATTCCTGTCTTCCTCTCTCTGTGATCTCTTGTATTTCATGAAGGCCTCCCTCTTTTTCTTCACTTTTTCAGCTACTTCCTTCGAAAACCATAGCGGTCTCCTGTTCCTTTTGCCTTTATTTACCATTTTAACAAAAAGGTTGGTTGCCTTTAAACTCTGCTCATCACTGAGCTCACAGACTTCCTCACAGACAGGGTGGTGGAGCCAGTGCCCAAACATCTTTGGGGCAAAGGCTTCTACTCCAGATATTTCCTCATTCCCAAGTGGACAGGAAGCCTCAGGCCCATCCTGGACCTACGGGATTTAAAGATTTCTGGTGAGGGAGAAGTTCAAGATGCTCTCCCTTGGAACACTGCTGCCTTACCTCCCCAGTAGGGAGACTGGCTATTCTCCTTAGACCTGAAGGATGCTTATATACACATCCTGATCCATCCCACCCACCCACCAATAATATCTCCGGTTCATGGTGGGAGGGGATCACTAACAATACAGGGTGCTACCCTTTGGACTGGCACCATCACCAAGGGTCTTCACCAAGTGCCTATTGGTGGTCACAGTCCATCTTCCTCACCAAGGGGCATTTGTCTTTCCCTACTTGGATGACTGTCTCATATGGGTAGGCACCACTGCAGAAGTGCACCATGCCACCAAGTGCACCATCCACGTCCTGCAGCATCTGGGGTTAGTCATCAACTACCCCAAGTCCGACCTCTCTCTGGCACAGTACCTGGAGTTCATAGGGGCTCAGCTGGACACCCTCCAGGCCAAGACCTTCCTCCCTCCAGAAAGGACAGAGCGCCTCAGGACACTAGCCACAGAATTGTAATACCACCGGCAGGTGCCTGCTCGCCTTCTCCTCTGTCTGCTGGGCCACATAGCCTCCATGGTCCACGTAACCCCATACACCCACCTGCTTATGAGGGTGACTCAGTGGTTCCTCCACTCCCAGTGGACACAAGCCATGGGCAGACTTTGGGACAGGGTAGAAATGACCCACCAACTTGCAGACTCCCTCCACTGGTGGCAGATCCCCCAATAAATTCAGGCCAGGATGCCCTTCCAGACACCCACCCCCCAGAGGATCCTCACTACGGATGTCTCCCTGTGAGGATGGGGGAACTCATTGCAAGGATCTCTGCACCCCCAAGGCATGTGGTCCCAGATGGAGTGCCAGTTGCAGATCAACCCCCTGGAGCTCCAGGTGATATTTCTGGCCCTCTGAGCCTTTCGCCACCAGTTGCAGCACAAGTCTGTACTGGTCCAGATGGACAACCAAGCCGCAATGTTCTATATCAACAAACAGGGAGGCATGGGAGTGTATTCCCTCTGCCAGGATGCCATAGCCCTCTCCTCATATGCAACACATAACGGGATGCTTCTACGGGCAGTCTTCCTCCTGGGCCTGGACAGTGCCCCAGCAGACAGGCTGAGCAGAGTCATTCAGCCACACAAGTGGCGCCTGCACCCCAGAGTGGCCTCCTGGCTTTTCCAACTCTGGGGTGTCTCCCTAGTGGACCCGTTTGCCAGCCCGAACAACATGCAGTTGTCCCCCTTCTCCTCCCACCACTGCATCTGTCCCAGGTAGTGGTGGATACATTCATCATTCCATGGACGGAAGGTCTCCTTTACGCTGTCACCACTGGTCACCAAGACTCTCTTCAGGGTCCAGTGGAAGAGGACATCACTGATTCTGGTAGCCCACAGTGGCCCAGGCAACCCTGGTTCCTGCTGCTTCTCTGTCTGTCAGTGGCAACTTTGATTCCCCTGGGCTGTGCCCCAGTACTACTCTCACAGGAGGCGGGATCTCTCCTGCACCCCAACATGATGTCCCTGTTGCTCATGGCATGGCTGCTGAAAGGGTAGCACTAGCTCCCTTCAGCCTCCCACATGACATGGAGGAGGTTCTTATGGCCTCCTGTAAGGCTCCCACAAGAAGAGTGTATGCCTTCAAATGGCGCTGATTTGCAGTATGGTGCTCCGAGAGGCAGATGAACCTGTTCACCTGCTCGATGCAGCTGGTGCTCCAGTACCTACCCAACCTGTCACAGGAGGGACTGAAGTCCAACTCAGTCAGAGTGCTCCTGAGGACTATTGCGGCACACCACCATTCTGTTGAGGGCAAACCCCTCTCGGCTATGTCCCTTATGTTTTGGTTCCTGTGGGGCCTTATGTTGACCAAGCCTTCCCCCTCCACCCACCAAAGGCAGAGTGGGATCTCAATGTGATGTTCTCACAGCTCACTAAACCGCTGTTTGAGTCCCTGGCTACCTGCCACCTGCGCTACCTCTCCTGGAAGGTTGTCTCTCATGGCATTCATGTCGGCTCACAGGGTCAGTGAGCTATAGACTCTGATGGCAGAGCCACCCTACTCGAGGTTCTACAAGAACACACATAGTGTTTTGCCACAGATAGTGTCCCGCTTCCACCTCACTCAGGAGGTGGTGCTCCCCACCTTCTTCCCAAGGCCTCACACAGGCAAGGCAGAGACCGTTATCCACACTCTGGATTGTAAAAGGGCCCTGTCCTATCTGCAGCAGACTCAGGGCCAATGCAAAGCACCTCAGCTTTTTTTATCTCCTATGACTCCAGTTGACTGGCGCTTCCAGTAACTAAGTGAACTCTGTCCACTTGGGTGGCAGACTGCATTGCCCTTGCCTATGAGCAGGCTGGGATCTCACTAGACCATTGGGTAATGGCGCACTATGTCTGAGCCATGGCTACCTCTGTAGCAAATCTGCGTTCCGTACTTGTTACAGAAATCTGCCGGGCCTCCACCTGGTCTTCAGTACATATCTTCACAGCTCACTACTGCCTGGAGAGGAATTTCTGATGGGACAATGCCTTCTGCTAGACCATGCTCTGTAATCTCTTCGGGTGGGGGGGGGGGGGTAGTCAACTCCTGCCCTCTGACACTTCTGTGTTCAGGCTACCAGAGTCCTGGTTTTCCACTGGACACTTGGGTCTTGTGAGAATTTCTGTTGGGACTCAATTTCTGCAGCTCACGGCTCACCTTCTCTAGTCACTGGCATTTTGTACAGGTTCTCAGTAGCCTATAGTTAGGCAGTCCCATATCTGAGGACTGACTTCCTGCTTGTTCCCAGAGAAAGTGTAGTTACTCACCTGTAACAGGGGTTCTCCAGGGTCAGCAGGAATCAGTCTTCATAACCCTCCCTCCTCCCCTTGGAGTTGCTTATTTACCGTATTTTAATTTGTGCCATTTTAGTTATTCCATTAGACTGAGGCAAGATGGCACCCTTGGGCGGGAAGGGATCACGCATGTGTGGTGCATCTCAAAGGCTTTCTTTGAAAACTGCAGAGATGCTTCCGTGTAGGCTCCATCGGCACTGATATCACCTATATGTGAGGACTAATACCTGTTACAGGTGAGTAACTATGCTTTCCTTTCTGAACACACTACAAAGGCATTTACGAGTATCCACTCTTTAGTCACCTCCTGTCTAGACTATTGCAACCTCTTCCTTGCTTCTCACTCTCTGAATTATCTCTTTCCTCTTCAATCTCTTCAAAACTCAGCTGCACGGCTAATCTTCTGCCAGTCCCGATATGCTCATATAGCCCCTCTTCTCAACTCGCTTCATTGGCTCCCCTTCCGTTTCTGTATCCAGGTCAAACTTCTCCTATCGACCTATAAATGCACTCATTCTGCTGCTCCTCGCTATCTTTTCTCTGTTACCTTTCCCTATAACCGTCCTTATGAGCTCCGCTCTTCTGACGGATTGCTTCTGTCTGCCCTTTCCTTCCGCTGCCAACTTCAGACTTCGCTCCTTTCACCTTGCTGCTTCTTATGCCTGGAACAAAACTACCTGAGTCTGTACATCAAGCTTTATCTCTGGCCCTTTTCAAATCCATGCTAAAAACTCACCTCTTCAAGGCTGCTTTTGCATCTTGATCCGTTTAATCTCCCAAAACATGTCTCCTTATTTCCTATATGTATCCTTGTCCTCAGCTGTTGTGTTGTCTATCTTGACTAGATTGTAAGCTTTGATGAGCAGGGACCGTCTTCTACATGTGCCTGTGCAGCGCTGCGTATGCCTTGTCGTGCTATCTAAATGATCAGTAGTAGTAGTTTTTGTCTTTTTTTTCCAGTTTCTGAAAGATGTTTATTTTTTTGGCTGAACAGCCTCTCTGACCTCACCTTTAAATCATGCTAACAGTCTTTTGACCTTCCTTCCATCTGAAAACATGGAATACGTATGGTCAAAGCTTCCAAAATAGTATTTTTAAGCAATGTCCAGGCTTGATTGAAACTTTTAACCTTAGCAATTGCTCCGTTTTAGTTTTTTTTTTCTTAGGTTTTCCTCATTTTTAGTGTCTCTTTTAAAATTTAAAAGCTAGTGCTGTTGATGTCCTTGCTGTCCTCCCTTCATTTATTAAATCAAATGTGATTATGTTATGATCACTATTGCCAAGCGACCCCAACACTGTTATCTCTCGCACCAGATCTTATGTTCCACTAATGACCCTTGTGTCAGTTCTTGAACCAGCTGCTGTATGAAGCAGTTGTTTAATCTACATATTAATTGACCCAATCTAGAAATGCCCTCACACTGCATTGTAGATAGATTATGTATATAGTTAACCCAGTTATCCAAGTTTGTACTCCTGTTCAATGTAAAACCTGACAGTTTGTCGTTATGGTCGTTGTTGTTATGATGTAAACCGCGCTGATTCTAAATAGCGCGGTATATAAGAAACTGTAATAAATAAATAAATAAATAAACTAGCATGTCCTGATATGTCATGGATCCAGTGAATACCAGGGTAATCAAAGTTACACATTATTACTGTGTTGTGACTTTTGTTAGCTTCCCTAATTCTGCCTTTCTCTTCCCTTCTTCACATCACATTTCTATCTGTAGAGATATCTGCAGTGTATTTTTTTTTCTTCAAAAATGTTTATTTTGTTTGGCTCAATGCCCTGTTTAACATAGAACACAACCTCTTCACCAGTTTCATCTGCCCTATCTTTGTGATATAATTTGCACCCAGTTACCAGGTCTCAGATGCCAATTATATTTTATTTATTTATTTTATTTTATTTAAAGTCTCTTCTATACCGCACTATTCAGCATCAGCGCGGTTAACATGGAACAAAAATGCTCAGTACAATTAACACGTATGAGTTCACAGATAACAGGGCAAATAACTGGGATAACAGGGGTAACTATTTACATATCGTGCAACATAGAGTCATATAAACATGAATTCTATAGAAACATATGCACCACTAAGGGGTGGTGTTGGATTGTATGAGGTACTTATTGAAAAGATGTGATTTGAGGGCTTTTCTAAACTGTGTAAGGCTCTTAATGGCCCGGATATCTGGAGGTAATGCGTTCCAGCATCTTGGCGCACTGATACTAAACGCCCTATTGGCTGTAGATGCAGTGCAATCTGTTATTGCTTTTGGAACTTTTAGGGAGTTTATAGCCGTGGATCTTCTTGCTCTATTTGGGGATGTGGTATGGATGAGGGCAGTTATTGCTTCAGAGGAGAGCTTGTTAATAGCTTTAAAAGTGAGTAACAAAGTCTTGAAAATGATTCTAGCCTGTATGGGTAGCCAATGTAACTGTATCAGTAAAGGTGTCACGTGGTCACTTCTGGAGGCTCCATGGATGACCCTTGCTGCCGCGTTCATGGCGAGCTGCAGCGGGTTCAAGGTGGATAGGGGCAAGCCTTGTAGGATGGCATTGGCGAAGTCAAAATGAGGTATGATCAACGCCTGATATATAGTCCTGAAGTCATTTGGTTCCAGCATGGATCGTAAATGCCTGAGAGAGCGGATCTTGTAGTATACTGCTCTGACTGTGTTTCCGATGTGGGCTTTCATGTCCAGGCGTTGATCCAAGGTGACTCCCAGGTAGCGTATTGTTGGTTTAGATTGTAACTCTGCTTCTTTTACTTTAAGGAATTGTGGTGGGGTGAAGTTAGGGTTCCTCGTAATGAAGAGTACTTCGGTCTTCTTATGTTGAATTCGGAGGTTTTGGGAGAGAAGCCAGTCAGATATTGCATTGAAACAGCTCGTTAGTGGAGAGAGGTCCAGATGTTCCGTAGAGAAGGGTATGTACAGCAGGACATCGTCGGCGTATAACATGCAGTCAACATTGAAGGATCGGATGATCTTACAAATTGGCTGCATGTAAATGTTGAACAGGAGGGCAGAAAGGGAGGAACCTTGTGGGACTCCCTGGCTTTGGTGGAAAGGTTCCGAAGTTATCCCTCCTGAACGAACATGTTGCCATCTTCCGGACAGGTAAGATCTGCACCATTCAAGCGCTCTTCCATTAATACCTTTCATTCAGTGCTATATATTCAAGAGCCTTTACTTGATCCTCATCCTTCTTGACCTTTCTGCTGCTTTTCACACTATTGACCACAACCTTCTCCTCTATACTTTGTCCTCAGTTGGTTTTAAGGGCTCTATGCTAGCCTGGTTCTCTTATCTCTCCCATCGCTCTTTCAGTGTTTGTTCTGGTGGATCCTCCTCTGCTGCTATCCCACTCTCAGTTGGTGTACCCCAAGGATCTGTCTTGAGTCCACACCTTTTCTCTCTCTATACACAGTCCTTTGGTGCGCTCATCTCTTCCCATGGCTTTCAGTACCATCTTTATGCTGATGACTCTCAGATCTACCTCTCTACACCTGAAATCTCTCCGGTAATCAAAACCTTCCTTTTCTGCCAATACTTCCCAGACAGCAACTGAACTAGATATCCCTTCCAAGAAATGACCCAGTCTAGAAATGCCCTCTCAACTTATATCTACAGTGTAGATAGCTTATGTATATAGTTAACCCAGTTATCCTGTTCAATGTAAAACCTGACAGTTTTTCGTTATGGTCGTTTTGTTATGATGTAAACCGCGCTGATTCTAAATAGCGCGGTATATAAGAAACTGTAATAAATAAATAATCCAGGCCAGGATCTCTGCCTGCCTTTCTGACATTGCTGCTTGGATGTCTTACCGCCGTTTTCAAATTGAATATGGCCAAAACTGAGCTGCTTATTTTTCCCCCTAAACCCTTCTCTCCCCTTCCTCGTTTTTCAGTCTCTGTGGAGAACTCTCTACTCCCCCCCCCCCCCCCCGTCTCCTCAGCTCGCAACGTTGGGGTCATCTTTGACTCCTCTCTCCTTCTTCGCACACATCCATCTGATAGCTAAAACCTAGAACATCAACAAAATTTGCCCATTCCTTTCTGAACATACTAAGATACTTATCCACTCCTTAGTCACCTCCCGTCTAGATTATTGTAACCTATTCCTTGCTGGTCTCCCTTTGAATCATCTGTCTTCCCATCAATCTGTTCAACACTCAACTGTGCAGCTAATCTGCTAGCCTCGTCATGCTGATATTGCTCCTCTTCTCAAGTCACTGCATTGGCTCCCTATCCATTTCCACATCCAGTTCAAACTTCTCCTGCTGACCTATAAGTGCATTCACTCTACAGTGCCTCACTACCTTTCCTCTCTTGTCTCTCCCTATACCTCTCCTCAGGAACTCTGCTCTTCTGGCAGATCACTTCTATCTGTGCCCTTCTCTTCTATTGCTAACTCCAGACTATGCGCCTTTCACCTTGCTGCTCCTTATGCCTAAAACATACTACTTGAGTCTGTACATAAGGTGCCTTCTCTGAACCTTTTCAAATCCAGACTGAAAACTCACCTCTTCGTTGCCGCTTTCGGATCTTGACTCACCTGATCTCCTTTGTGTTTCCTTACCATTCCCCCTTGAAGTATCTCATGTCTTGACTGCTGTCTGTCTTGACTAGACTGTAAGCTCTAATGAGCAGAGACTGTCTTTTACATGTGTCGGTGCGGCACAGCGTAGTCTTGTAGCACTATACAAATGTTCAGAAGTAGTATATCTTATTTTTTAAATTTCTAGTATTTGCATGCAGGCAATTCAAAGTTTGTATTTTGTTCATGTAAACACAAACTGAAAATGTGTTTGTTACACTACACCTAACTTAATAAAATATAGAATTTTAAAATAGATATGGATTTTATCAGCTTTTACCAAAAGAATTCCTTTTTCCCCAAGATTCTGAAAATTTCCTAGTGGTTTATTTACAAGTGCAGATTCCTTCTCAGCAGTAGTAGTTAGTAACTGTTCTTTCACCTATGCTTCAAGACTGCCTAATTCACCAGATCACATAACTTGATGGAGGGGAAATAGGTTGATATTTCTCAATGTTATGGTGGTTGCAAGGATGGGAATTGCTTCTGTGTAGAAGCACATAATATTGTCAACTGGAGACTCTCCTACATGGATTGAACACTGTGTACTATTATGCCTGACTTACTGCTCTTAGACATGGGGTATGAGGAAATTTCAGAAGTAGAGCATGTCTACAGGGTAGCTGTAAAAGGTCTAACAAATTAGGAAGAAATTCTGAGTATGTGAGGAGGCATGGATGATTGTGTTTGTAAGATCCACTTCTTCAGAAAGCATGGGGGAGAATGGAAGGGGGGGATCAGGGGGGAAAAGTCAGATCTCGTTGTAATTGTAAATATATTTAATGTGTTCTCTGTAACCTATAACTGGAAGATCCAATAAAAATTAAATGACAGACCTGAGAGGTTCAACCTCTTCACATTTTCTGATGTGTTCTGTCATATAGGGAGACGTTACTAAGCGGTGGTAAAATCTTGCAAGGGTTCCTGCACAAAGCACCCTCCCTATCCAGCCGTGTGACAGGTCTTGGCCTCCAGGGTACTGGTTGATCTGCTGGTGGTCCTAGTTAAAAGACAGGGAAGCTATAATAGACTCTTCGCTACTCCATTATTGTGTTTAGAAGGTATAAAGAGTGCCTGTTTTTGCTTGAAGCTTTCTCATTAAGGTAGGAGGTAATGTAATTAGGTAGCTGAAGTCTTTCTTCCAATAATATGCTACAGATGTTGGAATTCAGGAGTCTGCTTGTAAGAATAAATAAGTAGGAAGAAGTGATCATGAATTCTGAGAGAGAAATGTTCTGTTTTACAAGTAGATATTTTGTGCTTGCAATATGTGACTTTGAGTCAGTGCTGACTCCTGGTGACCCAGCAGCTCTTTAATCACTTAGGAAAGCACAAATATCACCTATAAACAATTTTATAAATTTTTCATCTTTTAAGACTGGTGTGCAAAATGAATCTTTTATTCTCCTGGAACAAGCAGGAAGTCAGTCCCCACATATGGGTGATGTCAGTGCCAATGGAGCCCTCGTGGAAGCATTCCCCCAGCTTTCAAAGAAAGCCTTTGGGAGATGCCACCATTCATGCATGGTCCCCTTCCTGCCCAAGGGTGCCATCTTGCTTAGTCTCCTTTTTTCTATGGAGCCCCCAGGAAAAGTTGATTTTTCTCGACCTGAGTTTCATACTCTCCTCCGGTAGTGCACTGATCCTCTTCCTGCCACCCAAGCTCACTACCCCGGCATCGAGTCTCAGGTTTGTAGTTTTTCACTCTTCTTGGCGCCTTCTCGCCTTTTTTTCGAACTGGCGCTACTGCAGGTCTTTGATCTTGCTGAAATACTTTTTTCTCCCATGACTACCAGTGGTTTTAAAAAGAGTGATCAGTGTGCCAAAATGTCCCTGAGAGACACACACAACTGCTGCCTTCGTCGCCTGGGACCAGACCACGACCCCACAGCATGCGGCCTCTGTAAGAAGATGTCCACCAAGGCCCTGAAGAGCTACCAGCAGCAGCATAAGTTTTTTTCCAGTACCCCGGTACCACTGAAAGCCAAGGCCTCCTCCGAAATCACGGAATCCTGGGGTAGCCTTACAGACCCCAACCAACACCATGGCTCCTCAGAAAGGAGTCTCCCTTGAGGGAACTCAAAGAAGGAGGCCTTGAAGGCAACATACCTAGATGGCTCAGATGAGCCTGATAAGTCACGAGCCAGTTCCTGTAGTCCTAGACACTCATACGAGGGATCGGAGAAGGCGCGACCTGCGAAGGTCCCCTGAAGGACTCTACCTCGGGCCGGCCTCGGTCGCCTGACACCATCCTCATCGGCGATTCCCCTTCGGGGAACCGGCATCGGGCCCAATTCCCTCTGTGCCCGCGCTGATGGTGGCAGAGCCTTCTGGCTGGGAGTCCAGAATGGCAGCTCTGGAGCGCAGCTTGTCTGCCTTCATCGACCAGCAGCAGGCACTGTTGTCTGGTACCACCGGTTGCTCTGTCCAGGCCACCGGGCCCTTGACATCAAAGACGTCTCTGGAGGTGGAGCCAAACCGATCCTCAAGGCTTTTCAGCCTTGAGTTGATCCTTGGCCAAGGTCTTGTTCCGGCTTCCATTCCACGGAGTCACGATCTTTCATAGCCACTGTGCTCAGCGCTGGCCACAGGGCCTCCGAGAGCCGCGGACAGAGATCGGCCCTGGAGCCCATGAGACACCCTTCCCTCGAGTCCTCGATGGACTATTCTGAGTGGGAAACGGAAGACAAGGAATCACCACACACCCATTGCCAACACAACGTTCCCTCAGACTCCCCTTATTCGGAGCCCCGGCATCAGTCCCCACCTGAGGACATGGCATTCCTTGACTTCGTCAGGGACATGTCCAAGGCCCTAGCATTCCCAAAGGAATTGGAGGGGGGGACCCTCTGATGGAGGAGCTACAAATCCTCCAATATGAGGCCCCTCCGAGGGACTCGCTTACGGTGCCCATCCCTGCCATCTTGGAACAGCTAATGCTCTGTATGTGGGAGACACCGGCATTGGTGCCAGTGGTGAACAAGTGGCTTGACTCGATGTATTGAGTCTGCTAGAGCCCAGGCTTCCAGAAGTCACAGATGCCACACAACTCCATGGTGGTAGAGTCAGCCATAGTCAGCTGAAGATTCAGAAGATGCATCCTTTGTGTTCCCCCCTCCCCCCCCCCCGGCAGGGAGGCACTCATCCTGGATGTCCTCGGCAGAAAGTGCTACCAGAGCTCGATGCTCCTCGGCCAGATCTAGGCATACTAGCTGTACATGGGCATGTACCTGAGAGACCTGGCGAAGGAACTCACCGGGTTCTCAGCTGGTCTTTCAGAGGAACTCCTGCAGCGGTTCAAGAACCTGGCCAAAACCATCCGTGAGTGCTCTCAGTTTATGTCCCAGGCAGCCTATGACTACTTTGAGTCGGCATCTCGAGTAGCGGTGGCAAGCATTGGTGCCTGACGCCAGTCTTGGCTACAGTTGTCTGACCTCAAGCAATGGGTTCAGGACAAATTGGTTGTCCCATGCCAAGGAGAGAACCTCTTTGGCAAACCAATGACCAACAAGGCCGCTGAGCTGGAGACAGAGCTTATGACGAGGACCAGGCTCTCTTTTAAAAAAAAACAAAACAAAAAAAAACCCCGCTGCTCCTCCCTGATGGAAGGGCTCAGGTAAAAAGCCCTTCTACCTGAGGAAAGGGGCTGCTTACAAAAACTACCCACCAGTTCAGGCCTCCCCAGCTCCCCATCAAGGTCAGCAGGCCAACGGATATGGCCATGGGTCTCGAAAGCAGAAGGCTCCCAAGCCCCAGGTGTTGGCCCTGGCCAAGGAGGTCAGCAGCCCACATGGGGATATCTCATTCACTATGCCTAAAGGTGGCCAGCCATCACCACTGATTCTTGGGCACTCTAAGTGGTCAAGGAGGGCTACCTCCTCCACCTGGCCCAGACACCTCCCCCTTTCTTTCCAGGAGAGTCCCTTGGGTCTCCCCTTCACCAAGACCTACTGAAGGAACTGGCAGATCTTCTCGAGGACAGAGTGGTAGAACCAGTTCCCTCTCCATCTTGGGGGGCAAGGGGGTTCTACTCCAGGTACTTTCTTATACCAAAAAGAACAGGGGGCCTAAGGCCCATCCTCGACCTGTGCAATCTGAACAGATTCCCGGTGAGGGAGAAGTTCAGTTGCTCTTCCTTAGTACATTGCTGCCTTACCTCCAGCAGAGAGATTGGCTATGCTCCTTGGATCTGAAGGATGCCTACACACACATCCTCATTCACCCCAACCACAGGCAGTACCTGAGGTTCATGGTGGGGGCAGCCATTACCAGTACAGGGTGCTGCCCTTCGGCTTGGCCTCCACCCCAAGGGTTTTCACCAAGTGCCTGGCAGTCATGGCAGCCTTCCTCCTCCTCCTCCAGGGGGTGTTTGTCTTCCCCTACCTGGATGATTGGCTCATAAAGGGAGGCACAGCCTCAGAAGTGCAACAGGCAACCACATGTACCATCCAGGTCCTGCAAAGTTTGGGGTTTGTAGTAAATACCCCAAGGCCCATCTCCTCCCATCAGTGTCTGGAGTTCATAGGGGCAAGACTAGACACCCTCCAGGCAAAGGCCTTCCTTCCAGGGGACCGAGCCGCCTGGCTCAGGGCTCTGGCCCTGGACATACAATGCCGTTCCTCAGTGTCTGCTTGGCTTCTGTTGCATCTACTCGTACACATGGCCTCCACAGTCCATGTCATCCCAGATGCCTGCCTCCACATGAGGGCCACACAGTGGTGCCTTTGGGACCAGTGGATGCAGGCCACAGGCCATCTCGGTGACAGAGTTGTAGTGACCCGCTGGTTAGTGGAATCTCTGACCTGGTGGCAAAATCCCCAGTGCCTCAAGGTAGGGATGCCCTTCCAGACTCTATGCCCCTTAAGGATTCTCACGATGGATGCCTCACTGCTGGGATGGGGAGCCCACTGCGAGGACCTCCGTACGCAGGCAGCTGGTCACAGAGTGAGAGCAACCAGCAGATCAACCTCCTGGAATTACGGGCGATACACCTAGTCCTTTGAGCCTTTTGCCTCTGCCTACAACGCCAACCAGTGATGGTCCAAACAGACAACCAGGTGGCTATATTCTATGTGAACAGACAGGGGGGCACGGGGTCCCACGCCCTCTGCCGCAAGGCGATTACCTTCTGCTCCAATGCAGTCCAGCAGGGCATACTCTTACATGCAGTATACCCGCCAGGCTAGGACAATGCACTGGCCAACAGATTAAGCAGGGTCCTCCAGCCACATGAGTAGCAGCTGGACCTCAGAGTGGTCAGCCAGCTCTTCCACCTCGGGGGGGAACCATGGATAGACTTGTTTGCCAGCTGTACAACTACCAGTTGCCCTGCTTCTGCTCTCCGCAAGCCCACCCTTCTTGTGTGGTGGCAGAGGCTTTTCTCATCTCGTGATCGGAAGGTCTCATGTACGCCTTCCCACCCACACCACTAATTGCTAAAATGCTATTCAGGACCCTCCGCGACAAGGCCTTGCTGATCCTGGTAGCCCCTCAATTTTTATTTATTTATTTAACATTTTTTATATACCGCACTATTCATCATCAGTGCGGTTTACATTGAACATCAACATACCTGTCAATCCATGACTGATCTAGGTTTACAGATAACAGGGAAGATAAACTGGGTGTTAACTGGGGAATAACTATGGCCCAGGCAGCCGTGGTTCCCGCTAATCCTCCAGTTGTTGGTGGAGAATCCCATCCCATTGCGGAGCTCCCTAGGGCTCCTGTCGCAGGAGGGGGGGCTCTCTTTTGCACCCCAACCTGGAGTCCCTGTTACTGACAGCATAGCTGCTGAAAGTGACCCTAGCCCCTTTCATCCTCTCAGAAGAAGTGGAGGAGATCCTTCTGGCTTCCCGTAAGTCCTCCACCAGGAAAGCATACTCCTTCTTGAAGTGGTGCAGATTTTCAGTCTGGCACACAAAGCACAAGATTAGCCCATTCTCCTGCCTGGTGTAGCAGTACCTTCTCCAACTCTCACACTCCAGACTCAAATCAAACTCCGTCAGAGTGCACCTCAGTGCTCTTGTGGCACATCACCACCCGGTGGATGGAAAACCTCTCGGTCCAGCCATTGGTGACCCGCTTCATAAGGGGACTCCTTTTATCGAAACGCCCAGTATGCCCTCTGGCAACAGAGTGGGACCTCAATTTTATACTGGTGCAGCTTACTCACCCGCCTTTTGAGCCCCTGGCTAGCTGCCACCTGCGATACTTTCATGGAAGGTGGTGTTAATGATTGTGCTCACCTCCGCTCACAGGGTCAGTGAGCTCCAAGCCTTGGTGGCGGAGATACCTTACACCAGGTTCTACAAGAACATGGTTGTGCTCCGCACACACCCCAAATTCCTTCTGAAGGTGGTATCGCCTTTTCACCTCAGCCAGGAGGTGGTGCTCCCCATCTTCTTCCCGAGGCCTCATGCCTGTAGGGCGGAGACTGTCCTCCACACCTTGGACGAGAGGGCCCTGTCCTACATTCAACATACCCAGGGCCACCATAAAGCTTCTCAGCTTTTTGTCTCGTATTACCCCAGTAGACTGGGAGAAGTGGTGACCAAGTGTATACTATTTACCTGGGTGGCGGACTGTATCACCCTCGTCTGTGAGCAGGCGGGGCTTTTGCTGGATGGATAGGTCATGGCACACCGTGTCAAGGCCATGGTGGCATCCGTGGCAAACCTGTGCTCCGTCCTGACGGACATCTGCTGGGCCACCACCTAGTCTTCCATCCATACCTTCGCAGACCATTACTGCCTGGCGAGGGAGTCTCGACAGAACGATGCATTCAGCCAGGCCGTGCTCCGTAATCTTTCCGGGGTCTAGGCAACTCCTACCCCTCCGGCCCTTCTGTGTTCAGGCTACCGGAGTGCTGGTTCCCATAGGACACGCAGGTCCTACTGCAGTCTGCACCTTGGACTCAATTGCTGCTGCTCAGACTTCCCCTGAGTGTGACCGTAACGTTTTTCTCTATGGGCTTTCAGTAGCCTGTAGCTAGGGAGTCCCATATGTGAGGACTGACTTCCTACTTGTTCCCGGAGAAAGCTTAGTTGCTCACCTGTAACAGGTGCTCTCTGGGGACAGAAGGAATCGGTCCTCACAACCCTCCCTCCTTCCCTTGGAGTTGCTTCATTACCATCCTTAATTTTTTGCCGTCTTTTAGCTTGGTCATCTGACTGAACAAGATGGCACCCTTGGGCAGTAAGGGGACCACGTATGCATGGTGGCATCTCCCAAAGACTTTCTTTGAAAATTGAGGGGATGCCTCCGTGAGAGCTCCATTGGTGTCAACGTCACCCATATGTGAGGACTGATTCCTGCAGTCCCTGAAGAACACCTGTGACAGGTGCGTAACTATGCTTTATTGGTTTTGATTACTTCTCTGTTCATTGAAAGCTTTAAATATAATGGAGTAGGACTTGAGAATGTCATGAGAACTGATAGTAACTGGTGAAATTGAAATATTTTAAATAAATAATTAATGATTAATAAACAGTTTAGCTACCAAAGCATTGTAATTTAGGTGGTGGTTAAATTTTAATATAGGAATACAACTTTGGTAAATTCCAAATTCGCTAACAAATTGCATATACTCTGGGGCTGCCACTGTGATCTCCTAAATTTGGTACAAAATAGGAAAGGCTTCTTTCAGGAAGGCGAAGAGATTTACCAATGCAAAAGCTTTTCTGTAGCCAGGGCCGGCCCGTCCATTGAGCAAGAATGTTTTTTGCACAGGGCCCCGCGTTTCAGGGGGCCCCGCGCAAAGAACATTCAGCTTTTTTCAAAATTAAATTTAAAAAAAAAAATGCTGGCTGCTACTGCTGCCGCTGCCGACACGCCAGCAGCAGAATGGACTGTCCCGCGGGGCCCCCTCTGCCCGGCTGAATCCCTCCCACCCTCCCTCCGTGACGGCTGAGCCCCTCCGTGCCGGCTTTGGGAGTCGCGAAGGGAGAGTGTCTCCCTTGCGTCTCTGTTAAGCCTGCAGGGGCAGATGGGAAATTTCCCATCAGCCCCTGCGGGCTTAACAGACGCGAGGGAGAGACACTCCCTTCGCACTCTCAAAGCTGGCACGGAGGGGCTCAGCCGTCGTGGAGGGAAGGAGTGATTCAGCCAGGCAGAGGGGGCCCCGCAAGACAGCCAATTCTGCCGCGGCGGCAGCGGTAGCAGCCAGCGTTTCTTTTTTTTATTTAATTTTACTTGAGCCGATGATTTGGGGGGGGTTAGGACTGGTAATGGGCTATGGGGGGGCTAGGACTGGAAATGGGCTGGGGGGGTTAAGACTGGAGGTGGGCTGATGGGATTAGGACAGGTAATGGGCTATGGGGGGGTAGGACTGGAAATGGGCGATGGGGGCCTAGGACAGGAAATGGGCTGTGGGGGAGGGGTTATGACTTGAGGTGGGCTGATGGGGTAGGACTGGTAATGGGCTGTGGGCTGATGGGGGCTGTCTGGTAATGGGCTATGGGGGGGTTAGGACTGATAATGGGCTATGGGGGGCTAGGACAGGAAATGGGCTGATGTGGAGGGGTTAGGACTTCAGGTGGGCTGATGGGGTTAGGACTGGTAATAGGCTGTGGGCTGATGGGGGGGGGTTAGGACTGGCAATGGGCTATGGGGGGCTGACTGGAAATGGGTTGATGGGGTTAGGACTGGTAATGGGTTATAGGGGGGGCTTAAACTGAAAATGGGGTGATAGGGGGTTAGAACTGGAAGTGGGTTGATGGGGGGGCTAGGACTGGTATTGGGTTGGGGGGTTGCTAGGACTGGAAATGGGCTGATGGGTGGCTAGGACTGGAAATGGGCTGATGCAGGGACTAGAAGGGAATGGATGCTGGGTGAGGCTGGAACTAGAAGGGAGCTGATGTTGGGGGAGGATTAGAATGGGATGGGGCTGGAAGAGTAAAATGGAGAAGGGAAAAATATTTTGTGTGGGAGGGATAAAAAATCTACAATTGGCCGGGTATTGGGAGAGTAAGTGGGGATTGAGGATGGAGGGGTAAAATTTGAGTGGATGAAATAGGAATGAGGAAAGAGCAAAAGGAGAAAGATTAGTATGTTAAAGCAGATGTAGAGAGAGAATGGAAAAAAACTAGAAGAGAGAAAAAAGGACAAATGGACAGCAGACGATGGAGAGTTAGCAGAAGACACGAATAAACCAGAAGAAAGTGGCTGGAGCAATTGCAGCTGAAAAAAATGCACAAAAGGTAGAAAAATATCTCTTTATTTTGAATTTATTAATTGGAATATGTCAGCTCTGGTAAATGTGCATCATTAACGTCTGCGCTTTGTTTAGTACAAGAGCAAATTAATGTATAGTTTTATTTCTACAGTGTTGTACATTCCAAGTTTGGCTTTTGGGATTCCCAGTTTAATTATTGTCTTCCTGTTTCTAAATTGTGATTACTTGTTTGGTGATGGTCTATGTTCTGCATGTGTAACTGAGCTGAGGTGTTCTGTTTATATAATTCCTATTTGACATTGCCACTTGTTCTCTTTCCCCAGTAGGTCATGTATTCTTGTTCTCTGAAATGTATTAGTTTAATATTTGCAGTGTTGCCTTTTGATTGGTAGAGTATGGTGCTTTGTGAGTCCTGGTAGTGCTGTTAAGATACGGCGGCTTTGCTATGGGTTCTAAATGGGCAGTGTTTGTAGTAGTTCCTAATGTGTCTGGCAGTTGGCACTGGATTATAGTAATGTAGAAATCTTTTAGTCTTTCTTTATCCATACACTCATTAAGAGGCACGTTTACTAAAAGTTAGTATATGGTAACATTATGCAACTTTTTATGCAAATGAGGCCCTTATGCAAATGAGGCCCCGCACCAAGTCTCCGCACATGGCCCCGCACCCCCCTTCGGCCGCCCTTGTGTGTAGCCAAGACAATCTTCAAAACTCACAGCAGAAACCTGCTGCCAGGTGTCCCAGCATGAGGTTCCAGTGCTAGTATGCAACCCTCCTCGGGCACTTACGCCACCCAGCCCCCTGTGTGCCACCCCTATTTTCTCATTTACACTAACTTTCCCTTTGCTTCTTTGCAACTGAGAGATCCTCTGTGCATATCCCTTGCTTTCTTAAATGCCATTCCTGTTTTTGTCTCCATTGGGAGGGCATTTTATGTACCCTCCATCGTTTTCTCGAAGAAATGTTTTCTGATGTTGGCCCAGAGTCTGCCTCCTTGGAGACTTTTTCTAAAGCATTTTTTCCTCTAAAAAGATTTGCTTTTTGTGCATTATTTATACCTTCGAGGTATGTAAAGTTCTCTATCATACCTCCCCTTTTTTTTTGTCTTTTCTAGAGATTACACATTTATGGACTAGAGTGTCTTTCCATATGCCTTTTGGTGTAGACTCTTCACCATTTTAGTATCCTCTTGCTCTTGCTTCCAGATTAAGGATCCTTTGTCATGAAAGATCTTTTCAAAAACAGATATTCTTTCCTCAGTATACCATTACCAACTGGGAGATTTTACCTTTATGATGTTTTCCATGGGTGTAGTTTGGGAGGTGGAGAGTGAGGGAAGCATTGCGCCCCCCCACCCCCCTCCATGAGTCGTCAAAAATGAGGAAGCTGCCATGTTTGGACAGGGGAGGAGGGAGGATGAGAGGCTGTGACATGCAGCAAGCAGTCAGTAGAGCAGGGCTAGACAAATCCCAGGTGCAATTTGCATCTGGCACCTGGGAAATTTTGCCCCCCCCCCCTCCCACAGAATGGCAGAAGAGAAAAGAAGGCCACAATTGCAGCCTGCCACATAAAAGATTGTGTGTTGGGGGGGGGGGGAATTAACTGAGATAAACAAGACAGGGACAATTTAAAAGGGCAGTTGACCAATTAAAAAGGATTATGAAGGGGAACTAAGGGCAGGAGATAGACGTGCTAGGGGGGGGGGGTTGGTAAAGGGAGGAGAGGCTAGAATGGTAACAGAGGAGAAGAAAGCCAGCAGGAGCAAGGCTGGAGAGAGAAAGCAGAGTGTAAAGCTTTGCCAAAAAATGCATTACCCTCCCTCCAGAACACGTACCCTCCCCCCTCCACACACAAGCCCAACATACACACATACGCACACAAACAAGCTACCCCCACACCACACGCACATGCATAAGCACCCCATGCCGCACCACACCACACAAATGCAGACACTTAATATCTGAATCTATAACTGTTATCTGTATTTCTGTCTAGAAATGCTGTGCAGTATAGAAACTCTGGTTCTGGTCTCCTGAAACTTGAGAACAGGAGACTAGCACAAGGAAGTCATAAGCACTGGCTCCTAAGATTTTGGACTGGCTCCTCAATCCACACAAAGTTTGTCAAGGCCTGCAATAGAGGCACAGTACATTTTGGAATTTTGACACTAGCTATAGCTTGTACAGCTGCACAAATAGTCTTGACACCAGGGCCAGCCCGTCCATTGAGCAAGAATGTTTTTTGCACAGGGCCCCGCGTTTCAGGGGGCCCCATGCAAAAAACATTCTGCATTTGCCCAAGTAGATAAAAAAAAAAAAAAAAAACAGCTGCCGCTGCCACTGTGGCAGCGGCAGAATCAAGCGTCCCGCCGCGGGGCCCCCACTGCCCGGCAGAACCTTCCTGCAGCATCAGCTCCCGAGTCCTAAAGCATGGGCTTTCAGAGCCGCGAAGGGAGAGCTGCTCTGACCTCTCACGGCTCTGTTAAGCCTTCCGGGGTTGATGGGAAATCCGATCAGCCCAGGCGGGATTAACAGAGCCGCGAGAAAGGGAAACTCTCGCGGCTCTGAAATCCCGCACTTTGGGACTCGGGAGATGATGCTGCAGGGAGGCTCTGCCGGGCAGGGGGGGAGCCCCACAGCGGGACGCTTGATTCTGCCGCTGCTACGGCGGCAGCAGCAGCCGGTTTGTGTTTTTTTTATTCTACTTGGGCTGATGGGGGGAGGGCGATCTCCAGGAACAAGCAGGAATGAGTCTTCACATATGGGTACGTCGATACCGATGGAGCCTGCGCAGGAACGCTCCCCAGCGTCCAAAAAGAAAGCTTTTGGGAGCATCCCACACGCATGCGAGCTGCCTTCCGGCCTAAACACTTCCCTCTCATCAGTTTTCCGTTTTCTGCGGAGCCGACAGGACGTACTCCTGTCACTGCAGAAAATTCTTCTTTTTATTCTTAGTTTTTTGTGGTCGCGTCTGCCTTCCCTCGACACCACCGGTACCACCGGTGTTTTTCTTTCTTTTTACTAAAGAATTTCTTCTTTTCTTAGAAATTTTTTCCTGTTTAGTACCTGACAGTTTCTAGGCCTCTATTCTTCCATTATGGAAAAGCCAGCCACTATCCTTAAGAAATGCTCAAAGTGTGGCGGTACATATATATTTTCAGACACTCATACTTGGTGTCTAAAATGTTTAGGTCCTGACCATTGCCCTCTGGAGTGTCTCTCCTGCTGGAGCTCAAACAGAAGAAGTCTTCAGGATCGAGCACAACTCGATACCCGGTTCACATGCACTCGATGTCACCAGCTAGAATATCTTCTTCACAGAATCAGGTAACCAAACAAAAGTCTGTAAAGACTAGCCAGTCCTCGAGTGGTAGATCTCCTTCTCAGCATCGAGATGGCTTCGGCCTTGCCCTCGAAGACATCTTGGCATTAAAGCCCCCGCAGGAGTCTTCGGGCTCCAAAGCATTAACGGGGTTTCAGGTTGTTCCCGGGGTTCTTACCTCGATGAACATACCTGGGCCATGCTCGGTGGTTGTGGCTGCTTCGAGCGGTACCGACACCCTGGCATGGGCTATGGTGATGGATGAAACACTCCTCACCGATGAACGTAGTCTAGCACTCTTGGCTACTTCGGTACCGCTAGAGTTGCTGCAGACCGTTCCTCGAGTATCGGTATCGGCTTCGGTACCGGTATCAGCATCGGTGTCAGTACCGTCCATGCTTGCTTCGACAGACTCACTTCCTTCAATGCCAAACCTGGAATCGATCTCTAGCATGGAGGATTCGGTACCGACTCATCTCGGTACCGACCTCTGGCGGTACCGAGGTCATCGCTTTAAAGAAAATCCGATGCATCATCCTTTCAAGTCTTCCGATACCGATGACTGGGATGAATCCATCAGTACCAAGGCTGATCTTTCAAGTCTAGCCTTTACCCCTCATTTTAGAGGGTCCTCCTCAGGGGAGATTTCTTTTCAAGCTTTTCTGCTTGATATGGCAAAGTTACTTGCCATTTCTATACCTGGTAAGGAATCCCTACCGGGGGATTCAGAGACACTGCAATTCCCCTGGATTTCAAAGGAGGTGATCATGCTTCCTTTGCATCAGATCTTACAAGATCTACTATTAGGAATGTGGGAAACTCCTTTAACGGTATCCCCACATTCTAAGACACGACACCATGTACAAGGTGCCACCTTCAAGCTTCATCCTTCCATTGCTGTCCACGTTCTTTGACTGGACCAAGGTGCCACCTTCTCCAGGTTTTCAAAAGACTCAACTTCCTCATCATTCTATTGTTGTAGAATCAGCAATGAGGTGTATTAAGAGTGCAAAGAAGCACTCTTCTTATCCGCCAGGTTGTGAGTCTAGGGCTTTAGATTCCTTTGGACGTCGATGCTTCCAGGCATCCATGCTTTCAGCAAGAATTATCTCATATATTTTCTATATGGGATTATCTCTTGAAGAGGTCACAAAGAACATCGTTTTTGAACCCTTTTCTTCCAGAGTATAAAAAAGCAGACTATTTCTTATTAGTCAATCATGCTCAAAATATCTCTAGGTTTCTTAATCGTGCTTCCCTGGGCTGTTTTGAGTCTATTAGCAGAACCTCTGCTATAGCCATAGGAGCACGACGCATAGCCTGGCTCCAAGCTTCAGACTTGGACATATGGATACAGGAAAGGCTGGGAGACACTCCTTGTACTGGTGAAAATCTCTTCAACAAGGAGGCTTTATTTCAAGCTAATCAGTTAAGCACTGATGCTGTTGCTTTCAGAGGATTGTCATAACTTTCCTCTATCCCAGCTAATAAAAAATCTCCTAAAAAGCTTTATTCCCCTAGGGGAAAAAAGTTTTATCCGTCTTCTACCCATAATGCAGATGTTTCCAAAAACAGGGAACATCAAACCAGGCTAAGCAAATCAAAACCTCAGCAGGCTAAGCAAACCCAGCAGTCGCAGGGTTTCTGATATTTTATTCATTTTTTCCCTGTGTGAGGTTTTTAGAACCTCTGAACCTACTTCTTTTCAACAGAAGCATCTAAGGTTCCTCTCATCCATGTTGAGATATCAGTCATACATTGGCTCAATCCTGGTCTCTGGGCATGAATCTCTTGCTACAAGAGAAATCCCTCCTTTTAGCCCCGAGAACTATTGAGGACCATCATACCCTAAGGATAGCAGGTTTTCTCCTTTAAAAAAAAAAAAAAAAGAGAGAACTAACAACAAACAGCAAGGTGATCTATGCCCTTCACCTTGACAGTTTCCTATACGAGGATATCTCATACTTAACTGCAAGGGGACCCTACCTCTTCTAAGACTTACCAAATTGTGAGTCTTCTCAACTCTGTATTACTTCTATCCCTCTTAGTCCAGACATTCAGTCTCTAAGAGTACTACTAATCAACTGGAGGGCTTATTCTCTAAGCCCATAGGATTATTCTTCAGTACCTACTGCAATAAGTAGCTTCCATACAGAGTTTTTCTTCCCCTTTGCGGTTCATCTTTTCTCCGTGTATCTTTGAGCTAACCACCTCAGATACTACTTTAAGGCAGCTTATCAGACAGAAATTGAGTATTACCACTTCAAATTATGTCTGTCGGTCCTCTCCAATCTATAGGACCTAACTTTTTTTTCTGCTGCCTTAATAACAGATAACTCCAAAACAGGTTCCAGAACCCATTTGGACAATTTATTGTTGCAGACATCAAGCCTGTCTACTATTCTTAGCCATCTTCAATTCTTTTTGGCTCCAACAGAATAGATTCGGTTGCACACTGACAATTAAACAGCCAGATCCAAGCAATCTACAACATGCTCTCTGCAATTATACAAGAAAGCTCTGCAACTATGGGCCTTTGCCAGAGCGCCACAGAGCTACTCCTAGTAGGTAGCTTCCAGATGGTTAAAAAGGGCTTCACTCGTAAACTCTGCTCAGTCATGCTCCTACATGACTGGTTTTTTCCTATTCTTACCATCTTCCTTAAAAATTTCCTTTTAAGGAAAAGTAACCAGGGCTTAGACCACTTGAAAGTGTACAGAATTGCACCATTCCCTGGATTGTTCCACATCTCACTGGAATTTCTACAACAGGGATGCATTCTTTTCACTGCAGTCGGTCCTTATTCACTTCCCTATACTTCATTGTAGCTTATGATGAACAAAAAAACCGCATAATACTCATATTGCCCTTATAGAGAGGCAAACATGGTATCCCCTTATATTGCTTCTTTTTCTCAAGCTACTACTTGAAGTTATAGAAGGATCCAGACTTGCTGTCTTAAGACTAAGGGTCTCCTCTGCACTCCTTCACGTACTTCTCAAGACCTGGTTACTCAGGGGATAGATCTTTTTTAAAGAAATCTAGTCCTCTCCTTGTAAGTGGAAAACATAGTGCCAGTCTTCCATGAAACTCTCTCTATAGTTCTTCCATTTTTATGAAAATCATTTTTGTCATTTTTCCAAGCATAACACACCAACATAGTACAGAGTGAGTCTTATGCCCCCCCCCCAACGACACAATACATCACAGTAGCTTTAACATTCACATGTCTCTTTCCACCATGCTTTCCTTCCACCCCTATTGACCATCCCTCCCCTCACAGATATCTCTCATTACCCACTAAAATCCCAGTCATTCATGACGGGAATCTAGCAGTGTCAGGCACCACCTCTCCATCTATCGATATCTGTAAACCCCAACGCCCATATCATACAGTAATATGCAGCACAATACAAATCTCAAAGTGCCAAAGTATCATAACTACAAAATATCAGACATAGCAACACAATCAACAACAGCATCAATATCATATATCAAAATATCTAAAATATCTAACCTATCCAAAATATCAAAAGGGGGCTCTTCCCAGAAGACACTGTGTAAGGTTCCGCTCTGCCCAGCTCCTACCCCATGGCCAAATCCTCATCTCCTTCCCCCGCGTCCTCTCCATCCCCCACCCCTCCCCCCACCCCCAGGACCCTCCCCTGCTTCCCGCCCCATCGCCACCCCTATTTCCCTCTTCTGTGAGACACACTGACGGCTACAGCTGTCCAGTATAGCCTCCAACTCCGGCACCGAGAAGCAACTCCGTGCACCCTAACATGTAAGCAGTATACTTAGAGCTCTCCCCCTGTCTTGACCCCCCCCCCCCGGCCATGTCCACTCGCCCAGCAACCAAACAAGCCAGGTACTATACCACCTAAGAACTAACCAGGAGCTAAGTCCCATATCCGCATGGCCCGCTCTACTGCTTTCCCCCTTAAATTCCTCGCTGTGCGACTCTCCATACCTCGCAGGTCTATCATTGCCTGCTCCCACTCACCGACCCCTGGCGCCTTGTCCGCCAGCCAGTGTCACAAGATACATTTCTTAGCTACTAAGAAACCTTTCTCACAAAGCTTACGCTCCTCACTCGCTAAGGGTAGCTCCCCCTCATAGTATCCCAAGAGTGCCCATGCCGGGTGTAGCCGCAGCGTACGGCCAACCCAGCTGCTTAGCTTGGTGCGGACATCCTCCCAAAATCCCTGGATATGCGTACAATTCCAAAACCTATGAGCTAAAGAAACCGCATCAATCCCACACAGTGCACACACATCCGTTTCCAATAAGCCCACCCTCGCCGCCCACACATTGTGGCCATACGCTCTCCACAAAAGCTTATATTGTACTTCCTGCATCTGTGCCGACTCGGAGAGCTCCCCTGATTGCTGCAAAGGCCGCTTGCATCCTTGCTACATTTACTGTGGGCATGTTATCCCGTTGCCACCTCCCCACCAGGCGCTCCAGCCCACTTATTTCCTCTCCTGACCACTTTCCGGGAAACAATTCGCTCCGCAATGATTTTACTGTAATTTTCCCCTCTAAGGCTCAGAAGAGATCCAGCATGCCTCCCTCCTTCAGTACATGTGCTTTTGCAAGCCACGTACATAATGTCGCGCTTGCAGATAAAAGTAAAAATCATGTTGCCCCAGCTGATACCTCTCCTTTAACGAGGTAAAGGAGTCTAGCTCCCCTGCACCTAGGATTTTCAAGTGCCCAATGTATTGCACGCCTTTCTGGGCCCACTCACTCGCCACCCTCCCACCTACCCCAGGACTAAATCCCATATTGCCCATCAGCGGAATACAATCCGTCTGCCTCCAATCTACCCCTCTATGCTGACATAAGGCCCTCCACGCCTGCCGTAATCCTCTCAAACATCCAGACTCCTTCCATTCTGTCGGCAATTCTCTTTGCGTACAGTGCAACAACATAACTTTATGCTGTCTCCCAGACAGGTCATCCAATAATTCTAACGGGAGAATCTCCCCAACATCCCCTATCAAATCCCTTAAGGCTCTTGTCAGATACAGCAGATTATAGGCCTTCATGGAAGCCAAGCCCGCTCCTCCTGCCCCAGCGGCTCCCATCAGCATTTCTTTAACCGTTCTATTGTGCTCTCCAGCCTAAGCGGGATATTGGCACAATACAGGTGCGCTGTTGAGGCCGGGATTTGTATTCCTAAATAACGGAGCTGTCCCTCCGCCCAGACTAAGGGGAAGTTCCCTCTCCACTGATTCCTCACATCTCCTCCAACCTCTAATGCCAGAGACTTGGTCTTATTTATCTTTAAAATCCTGAAAAGGTGCCAAACCTCTCGATCTGTTGTATGGCGCTCTCTAGAGAACACTGGGGGTTCGTTAAGCATAACATCATATCGTCCGCAAAGGCACTGACTTTTAGTCCGCCGTTCCGCCATCGTATCCCCTGTATTGCCTCTGATTGCAGCAAGGTTAGCAGCAAGGGCTCAAGTTGGAGCACAAATAGTAAGGGTGATAGCGGGCAGCCCTGTCTGGTTCCTCTCTTTAATAGAAATATATCCGACTTATCCGCTCCTACTGTAATATACGCTAAAGAATCCGTATATAAGGCTCTCACCCATCCAACAAAGGCTCCCTCAAGACCAAATCTACTCAATGCCGCAAACATATACTTCCATGAGACTCTATCAAAAGCCTTTTCGGCATCTAAGCTGACCAACAAAAGCGGTTGCCCCTCTTGCATGCACCGCTCCATTCCCAATAATATGCTGTTTATGTTCTTTGCTGCTTCTCGGCCTCTCACAAATCCCGCCTGATGCTTACCTACCAGATTCGGTAATAGAGCTTGCAGTCTCTCCGCCATCACAGAGGCCAGAATTTTCATATCATAATTTATCAAGGAAATCGGCCAATAAGCAGCCAGATCTTCCGGGTTTTTGCCCTCCTTATATATAAGAGAGAGAGATGCCATGCACATCTCCCTAGGGAAGCTCCCACTCTCCAGCACCTCCGCATACAGTGCTGCGAGGGTCGGTGTTACTTGGCCTTCTAGCATCTTGTAAAACTCAGAGCCGTAGCCATCGGGACCCGGCGCTTTATTTGGCTTCCCTCTCCTAATGGCTTTTTGAATTCCCCCCCCCCCCCCTTCTATAGGCTTGTTTAAGTCCAGTAATCCCTGTTGAGAAATATGAGGTAATTTCACATTATCTAGAAACGTCCTCTCCTCCCTACGGTCCTCCATGTCTGGTGTGTACAAGGTCTCATAAAATTGTCTATAGACTTCTGCTACCTTCTTGGAGTCACTGTGCTTCCTACCCTCCTTATCGCAGATGACGGTTATGGCTCTAGAGCCCCCCCCCCCCCTCCTTTACTAATTGCGCGAGCAGCTTACCGAATCTATTCCCATACCTAAATAACTGATGTCGGTAGTATTGTAGCAAATACACTGCTCAATCTTGGAGCAGGTCATTCAGCTGGTTTTGGGTCTCTATGTATGCTTGCAGGCTCTTCCCCTTCAGTCTTCCCACTGCCCTCCTCTTCAAGTCATCAAGCACATGAGTTAACTGTGTTATGGCACTATTAAGTTTTCTTTTCTCTCTGGCCATGTAAGCGATAACATGCCCTCTTAATACCACCTTGCCTGTTTCCCAGATTATGGTCACAGAATTACTACTCCCTTCATTAAGCTCAAGGTACTCATCCCATTTTTGCTGCAAGAACTTCTGAAACTTTTTGTCATGCCACTTTTGTCTGGGGAAGGACCATCTATAACACCCTGTACCCGTGCCTTTCCAGTCAATCCATACCATGGCATGATCCAATACCACTATAGGCCTCAGCTCCACCTTCAGCACACTCCCAAAGTCTCATTCCAATACTAGTATGTAATCTATTCTCGACCAGGTTCCATGCACCCGAGACAAATGGGTGTAGTTTCTTTCTCCCTCATGCAGTATTCTCCAGACATCTAACAGACTGCCCATTTGACAAAGGTAGCTCACCCCCCTTCTGAGCCAACCCCCTGCCTGATTTGGGTTAGACTTGTCTAAGTCTGGGTCATGCGGACAGTTAAAATCTCCCGCCAAAATCACTGGGGCCTTCGGGGCTGCTCCTATCTTCCTCAACAAGCACCTAAAGAATGCATGCTCATATACATTTGGAGCATATATATTGCCTATGAACAACTCTATACCATTCAAACGCACATGCAGGAACAGAAACCTGCCCTGGGGGTCCCCCTTCTCCCCTAACACCTCTACTTGGATTCCTTTTCTTATTAAAATCGCCACTCCTTTCATCTTTCCCCCCGCTGACGCCGCATAGACATGGCCTACCCAGTCCCTCTTCAGTTTATTATGTTCTGCAGCACTTAAATGTGTTTCTTGTAATAGAGCTATCTGAGCCTTTTCTTTTTTTCAGGGCCTGCAGGACCTTCGTCCTCTTGACAGGGGTATTTATGCCTCCCACATTCCAGGAGACTATACACAAATCAGGTCCCATCTAGATCCTGTGTCTTGGTGTGCTCCACTACGATATTATTTCTTCTAGGCCACAATGCCAGGGGCTGCCCAGCCTCAGCCCCTGCCATGCTCCTCCTCCGGGCATGTTTCAGTGCAGTTTCAGCCTCTTTAAGGAAGCCCTTACAACACCCAACGCCCCCCCCCCCTCCTCGTTGCTTCCCTCCCCCTCCTCGCCTTCCCTCCATCTAACCCCAATTCCCTTAAAACCAACATCTCTCTAACCCCAGCGCTAGCCACTGAGGCCCAGTCCCATCCGATGCTGCGGGGATGCCTCAAAAAGCAGCTTTTCCTGCCCACCAGCTTCGCGCTCACTATGCATCTTACAGCAATATAGTATGATACAATCCAAAGTATCAGAACACGTACAATATTGCAATATCCCCAGCTGTATATTACCCCTTACCCCCATAGCCTACACAGCATATCAGCACAGACCCAGAGATCCCTAGTATTGGTAACCTCTCCATCTCTGCACCCCACCCCACCACAGTCACATTCACAGAAAACCCCCACTCCACAGAATTTCACAGGAGCTGCGCAGCCTTCCTCTTCTCCTCCCTGCTACCACAGTCCCAGCCGCTCACCAGCTTATCAGCTCAAGTCTTCGTTGCTTCCCCCTCTGATTGCTTCTCTAACCGATCCACAAACTGCCTCGCCGCCACCGCCGTCTCAAAAATGTGATTCTTACCCTGGCAAGACACTCTGAGGGTGGCAGGAAAGGCCAGCATAAAGCGCAGCTTGTGCTTAAAGAGCGCTGAGCAGACAGTGGAAAACTCCTGCCATTTCGCCACCACTGCCGCCGAATAGTCCTGTAAGATCAAGAGCTTGTGATTGTCGAGGTGAAGCTCTGCTTTCTTTCTATAGGCCTGCAGCACCCGCATTTTATGCTGGAAGTTGAACACCCGCATAATCACCACTCGTGGTCTGCTTCCCTCTTCACGCCGCACCCCGATGCGATGAGCTCTCTCAATTTTGAATTGGCCCACGAGGTCACTCAGGCCCAACTCCTCCAGCAGCCATTTTTCCAGCAGGGGAAGCAGCAAATGTTCCGCCGTTGACTCCGGGATCCCAACAACGCGCAGATTATTTCTACGCGACCGATTCTCAAGATCGTCCACTTTGCATTGCAAGGCTTCAATTAGTTTTTTCTGCTCCATGCTGTCTCTCTCCAGTTGACCTTCGCCATCCTCAAGGCCCGCCACGCGGTGTTTGAGCTCCTCCATTCTTCTCCCGAACTCTGTCAGTGCTTCTCCCACACCCTCTATCTTCATGATTAAATCGAATTTGGGGTCAAGTAGCTTAACTACTTCTCTCACCAGCTCCTCTGGTGCCGAATCTACACTCTCTGCTCCAGGTAAGGTCCCCGACTTGCCCACTCTCTCCTTGTCTTTCTTTGCAGGCAAGGGCATTTTCTTTCCACTTTTAGCCCACCTCCGCTCAGTTGCCGACTGCTCTTTCTTGGGTGCACCAGGTTATCCAAGTTATATACAGCGGGGTAAGGTCAGTTCAGATTAATTATCGAGGCACCCCCAGAATGAGTCAGGAAGCGTCCTCACTGACTCATGCATCACGTGGACTTCCACCAGTTCTTCCATTTTTAACCATCAATATTCTCAAGTAGGTCTTATCCTTCTGTTATTGGGTCAATCTCTATACAACATCTGACTGAAAGATTTGTTTACTGTCCATATTAATGCTGTCCCAGCATATCATAAAACTTAATGGACAACCAATTTCTATGGTACATTAGGAAATACCTTCTTTACCATTACCTTTTCGGTTACCTCACATCTGAAGCTCTCCATGTAAAGTCATTATCATAAGTGACATCACTTACGAAAGACTTTACTCATCTTCAAGAAATTGGGGGCCCAACGCCTATTACAAATGTCTTGATCTTTCATTTGGATGAAAGGGGGTCTTAAAGACCTATCCTTTTTCTACAAAGGGTATTTCTACCTTTTCATCCAAACCAGTCAGATTTATCTCCACTCTTTCCTAGGGCCTTATTCTGCTCCAAGGACAATGAGTTCAAACTTTGGACTTTACAGAAGCTTTAGCTATTTTCTCCAAAGTCCAACCTCATTAAACTCCCCCACTTTTGCTTCTGAGGTTAGTTCTAGCCATTAATGCTTCTTATCTCATCCTGTATTGCAAAATTATTTTCCTCTACTTCACAGTGAGGACATTTCTTTGAGGATAATGTACTAGCTTTCAACTACAGACCCATATTAGCCTCACCAAATACTTTTGCAATACTTTTGAGTAAGATCCACATTAGAAAATTGGAATTCAATATTTTCTAACAATTATAAACTACACAAGGACCCCCCTCGGGATACCTTGTTTAGTCAAGCTGTTCCACACCCCCTTTTTTCTTTTCTAGTTCAACTCCTACCCTCCATCCCTTCAATGCCTGAGGTTCTGAGGAATAAGCATGGCCCATCCATTAGATTTGCAACATGCTGGGGCCTCCTCCAGGCATCTTAGCTGGGGAGTCCCCATATGTGAAGACTCATTCCTGCTTGTTCCTGGAGATAGCACAGTTACTTACCTGTAACAGGTGATCTCTGGGAACAGCAGGAATAAGTCTTCACAACCCACCCACCTCCCCTAGGAGTTGTTCTCTCTCTCTCTCTCTCTCTCTCTCTTTTCTACTTCCCTCCTTCGGTCTCGGCTACAAACCCATCTGATGAGAGGGAAGTGTTTAGGCGGGAAGGCAGCGCGCATGCGTGTGGGATGCTCCCAAAAGCTTTCTTTTTGGACTCTGGGGAGTGTTCCCGCGCAGGCTCCGTCGGTACCGATGTACCCATATGTGAAGACTTATTCCTGCTGTTCCCAGAGATCACCTGTTACAGGTACGTAACTGTGCTTTAGGACTGGAAGTGGGCTATGGGGAGGGCTAAGACTGGAAAAGGGCTGATGGGGGGGGGTTAGGACTGAAAGTGGGCTATGGGGAGGGCTAGGACTGGAAAAGGGCTGATGGGGGGGGTTAGGACTGGAAGTGGGCTGAGTGGAAGGAGGGCTTGAACTGCAAATAGCTGATGGGGACGGGGGCTTGGAATGGAAATGGGCTGGGCGGGGAGGGAGCTAGGATTGGAAATGGGCTGATGGAGGGGCTAGGATAGGACTGGAAATGGGCTGTTGGGGGGTGCTAAGATTGGAAATGGGCTGTGGTGGGAGCTTGGATTGAAATGGACTCATGGAGGGGCTAGAACTGGAAGTAGGCTCATGGGGGCTTGGATTGGAAATGGGCTGAGTGGAGGGGAGCTAGGATTTGACATGGGCTGATGGTGGGGCTAGGAAAGGACTAGAAGTGGGCTGATGGGGGCTGGGATTAGGAATGAGCTGATGGAGGGACTCGGATAGGACTGGAAATGGATGGGGGAGCTAGGACTGGAAATGGGCTGTGGTGGGGCTAGGATAGGATTGGAAATGGGCTTATGGGGGCTATGACTGGAAATGGCCTTATGGGGGGCTAGGACTGGAAATGGGCTGATGCGGGGACTAGAAGGGAGCGGATGCTGGGTGGGGCTGGAACTAGAAGGGAGCTGATGTTGGGGAGGATTACAATGGGATGGAGCTGGGAGAGTGAAATGGAGAGGGAAAAAATATTTTGTGTGGGAGGGAAGACAAATCTACAATTGGCCAGATATTGGGAGAGTAAGTGGGGATTGAGGATGGAGGGGTAAAATTTGAGTGGATGAAATAGGAATGAGGAAAGAGCAAAAGGAGAAAGATTAGTATGTTAAAGCAGATGTAGAGAGAGAATGGAAAAAAAACTAGGAAAGAAGAAAGGACAAATGGACAGCAAAAAAATGGAGAGTTAGCAGAAGACACGAAGAAACCAGAAGAAAGTGTCTGGAGCAATTGCAACTGAAAAAAAATGCACAAAAAGTAGAAAGATCTCTTCACAGTATTTTGAATTTATTAACTGGAATGTCAGCTCTGGGAAATGTGCATCATTAACGTCTGCGCTTTGTTTAGTACAAGAGGAAATTAATTTATAGTTTTATTTCTACAGTGGTGTTGTACATTCCAAGTTTGGCTTTTGGGGTTCCCAGTTTAATTGTCTTCCTGTTTCTAAATTGTGATTCCTTGTTTGGTGACGGTCTATGTTCTGCACGTGTAACTGAGCTGAGGTATTCTGTTTATGTAATTCCTATTTGACGTTGCCACTTATTCTCTTTCCCCAGTAGGTCATGTATTATTGTTCTCTGAGATGTATTGGTTTAATATTTGCAGTGTTGCCTTTTGATAAGTAGGGTATGGTGCTTTGTGAGTCCTGGTAGTGCTGTTAGGCTACGGCGGGTTTGCTATGGGTTCTAAATGGGCAGTGTTTGTAGTAGTTCCTATTGTGCCTGGCGTTTGGCACTGAATTATAGTAATGTAGAAATCTTTTAGTCTTTCTTTATCCATACACTCATTAAGAGGCATGTTTACTAAAAGTTAGTATCTCCAGGAACAAGCAGGAATGTAGTCTTCACATATGGTTATCATCGGTACCGACGGAGCCTGCGCGGGAACGCTCCCCAGCGTCCAATTAGAAAGCTTTTGGGAGCATCCCACAGCACCTGCGTGCTGCCTTCCCGCCTTTCCCAACTGCCTCTCTCCAGTTCTTCATTTTCCGCGCAGCCAGCAGGTCATTTTTCCCATCACCGCAGAAATTATCCCATCTTTTTCATTCTTTTTTGTGGTAGCGTCTGCCTTCCTCGATGCTATACCGGTACCGCCGGTTCTTTATTTATTTCTAAAAAATAAAAAAAAATTCTATCTTTTTTTCTGGATTTTCCAGTCTCTTTTCTGTCGGGTGCCACGTGCCATTTTGGGCACTAGGCCCAACTTTTCCTTCAGAATGGATAAACCCGCCTCAGGTTTTAAAAAGTGTTCCAAGTGTGGCGGTACCATCTCCATCACCGACACTCACGAGTGGTGCCTTAAATGTTTAGGTCCTGACCACTCCATCTCGGAGTGTGTTGCCTGTGGGATGATGTCGAAGAGGGGTCGGCAAAACAGAGCTGCTAAGCTTAGCACTCTTTTTCCCTCCGATGCAGTATCCGTGGCATCGGCGTCTTCCAGGGCTTCGTCTTCCTCCCATGGATCTCAGGTAACCAAACATAAATCTGACCGGTCCTCAAAGGGTAGATCTCCTTCCAAGCATCGAGATGCCTCTGGCGTTGCCCTTGAGGGACTTGTACCGGCAAAATTGCCCTGGCGGGAGGCTTTGGCTTCCAAAGCACTATCGGGGCTCCAGGATGTTCTCGAGGCCTCAACCTCGGCAGAACTATTGGTGCCATGCTCTGGGGTACCGGCCACTTCTTCCGGTACTGATACCCAGGCATCGGCAGCATCAATAGACCAGAGGTTCTTGGCTATTGAACCCAGTTTGGCGGCTGTCCTTGCGGCTTCGGTGCCTTCGGGACTGCTTCAGATGGTTCAACCGGTATCGACATCGGTTCCAGCACCGATACCGGTACCGACAACATCGGCGACGGTGTTACCGACACCGAGTCATGCTGTTTCCTCCGGTATCGACAGGCCGGTACCGGACCCCTCCGGTACCGACTTCGATTGGTACCGGTATCGTGCTTTGCAAGAGCACCCGGATAGGAGATATTTTGAATCCTCCGATGACTCTGAGGATTCTGACAGCTCTGTTGGTACCAGAGTAATTCTCTCTGAGGAGCCTTCCTCTCCTAAATGTAGGATGTCTCCTCCAGAGGATATATACTTTCAGGATTTCATCCAGGAGGTGGCTAGAGGTCTTTCCATCAGTGGCTCCTGAAACAGAGCCCAGAGTAAAGAAATTGGAGATTTTACAATATCCTAAAGCTCCCAAGGTGGCAGCTACTTTGCCTATTCATGAGATCTTGCATGATCTCATGCTAAGAATGTGGGAGACACCTCTTACCACCTCTCCTCATTCTCGTAGGCTTGATACCATGTATTGAGTACCTCCTTGTCCTGGATTTCAAAAAACCCAGTTACCACACCACTCCATGGTAGTGGAATCAGCTATGAGAAGGATCAAGAGTGCAAAAAGACATGCATCTAATCCACCAGGGCGTGAATGTAGGACTTTTGATGCCTTTGGGCGTCGAACCTTCCAGGCCTCTATGCTTTCTGCCAGGATTAGTTCCTACATTTTATATATGGGAATGTTCCTTAAGGAGGTTACAGGAGATCTAAGGCTTATGAGCCCTCTCCTTCCTGATAAGAGGCAAGATTATCTTACACTTGTCAAACGTGCCCAAGATGTTTCCAAGTTTGTTAAACGTGCAGCTTTTGACTGCTTTGAGTGCATAAGCAGAACCTCTGCCATTGCCATTGGTTCTTGTAGGATTGCCTGGCTCCAGGCATCTGACTTAGAACTCTGGGTACAGGACAAACTGGGGAATACCCCTTGCATAGGCGAAACTCTCTTTGGCAAAAATTGGCAAGAGAAAGCTAATGAGCAAAATAGCAAACACAAGTCGCCTTATTTTGTCCCTACAATGGTGGCAGTCAACCCAAAACCTGTTGGTGGGGTCCCCTTTCCAATAGCCCCCACCCCAGGTCACTCTAACAAACGCCTCACAGTTGGGTTGGGGAGCTCACCTGCAAGATCTCTCTACCCAAGGCACCTGGATTCCACAGGAGACCCATCTACATATCAGTCTCTTGGAACTTGGAGCAGTCTTCCTTGCTCTTCGAGTGTTCCACACCCAGCTAACTTACAAGACAGTACTAATTCAGACAGACAATCAAGTAGCTATGTTCTATCTGAACAAGCAGGGAGGAACAGGCTCTCTGTCGCTTTGCAACGAAGCTTTGAGACTATGGGCCTTCGCCAGAGAGCATCAGATTCATCTCCTTGTGGTGTATCTGCCGGGCATCCAAAACTCCTGGGCAGACAGACTCAGTCGAGTTCTGCTTCCACACGAGTGGTCTCTTCGTGCAGACCAGGTAGCAAACATTTTTCAAATTTGGGGAACTCTGGACATAGACCCTCTTTGAAAGTCCATTGAATGCCAAACTTCCCCGATTCTGTTCCAGAATTCCAGCTCAGGGTTCTCAGGGCAGGGATGCTTTCCTCCTCCATTGGGGTCAGGACTTCCTATATGCTTTTCCACCCATTCCCCTAATCCCCAAAACCCTATTCAAGCTTCAGAGAGACGGAGGCCATATGATTCTCATAGCTCCTCATTGGCCACGGCAGGTATGGTACCCTCTGCTCCTACATCTCTCTCAAGCTCCATCTCTGGAGTTAGGATCTGCTCCAGATCTCCTGTCTCAGGAGGACAGGATGTTGTGGCATCCCAATCCCCCACTCTCTGCATCTCAGGGCCTGGTTGCTGAGGGCCTAGACCTTCATGGTCTTAACCTGTCTCAACAAGTAAAGGATAATCTTTGTGCTTCTAGAAAGCCTTCCACAAGACGCTCTTATGCTTTCAAGTGGAAAAGGTTTTCCATATGGTGTTCGCAGAAGGGTCTTGACCCCCTGGCGATCAATGTTCCCTCTAATTTTCTGTAGGCTATGTGCGCATAAAATATCAGCTGTGCAGCTTTTGAAGGAAGGTTAAATTTTTGTGCACCACATAACGACACTCATAGTTATATACTTTAAAATTTGACTACACGTCAGAATACAGTATGTATACCACATTGATTTTAATCAAATTAAATGAAAATAGACGATTACTAAATGAAGCGGAAAACTTCTAGTAATTACAATCACAACTTTAAAATTTTAAGACGTCTGTGTTTTCTATCAGAATCAGAACCGTAATTTTTGTGCGCTCTGTTGTAAAGTATGTGCGCTTGCTCGGTGAGGTGTGTGCGCACGCGCACAGCTTAGAGGGAACAGTGCTGGCGATACCTCTGGAATCATTGGAGTATCTCCTTCATTTATCTAATGCAGGACTTAAGACTAACTCAGTACGAGTCCATTTAAGTGCTATTTCAGCTTCTTTCAAGCCTTTAAATGGACAGCCTATTTCCTCTCATCCTCTCATAGCGAGTTTTATGAGGGGCCTCCTTCTAGCTAAGCCTCCCATTAGGCCACCACCGGTATCATGGGACCTAAATCTGGTTCTTGGACAGCTCATGAAGCCGCCTTTTGAACCTCTAGCTACTACCTCCTTGAAATTCCTTTCCTGGAAGGTTGTCCTTCTCATTGCAATCACATCAGCACGTCGCATTAGTGAGTTGCAAGTGTTAGTGGTTGATACTCCTTATACGAGGTTCCATCATGATAAGTTAGTCCTTAGGACTCATCCACACTTTATGCCAAAGGTGGTCTCACCTTTTCATTTAAACCAAGCCTGTATTTTTTTCCAAGGCCTCATGCTTCAAATGCAGAAAGGAATCTTCATACTTTGGACTGTAAAAGAGCACTTGCTTTTTACTTACAAAGGAGACAGCAATATAGAAAGTCCTCTCAGCTCTGTTGCTTTTAATCCTTCTCATTTGGGACTTTCAGTCTCCAAGAGAACATTGTCCAATTGGATTGCACAGTGTATTTCTTTTATCTATCAGAGTAAAAACCTTTCTCTGGAAGGCCATGTCACAGCTCACAATGTGAGAGCCATGGCAGCCTCAATGGCTCATCTACACTCTGTGTCTATTGGCGACATCTGTCGAGCAGCTACATGGGCCTCGGTTCATACCTTCACAGCCCATTACTGCTTAGACAAGGACTCCTGCGGGGGATGCCTTGTTTGGTCAGGCTGTTCCATACTTAATCAACACCTGTTCCATACTTAATCAACTCCTACCCACTATTCCCGGTAGGATGCCAGAGATCCATGTGGGGAAGTGGAGCCCTTTCACAGGGGCACACAACTTCTGGGGTCTCTCCCGGCCATCTGTAGCTAGGGAGCCCCATATGTGAAGACTACATTCCTGCTTGTTCCTGGAGATAGCATGGTTACTCACCTACAGGTGATCTCCGGGAACAGCAGGAATTTAGTCTTCACAACCCACCCAACTCCCCTAGGAGTTGTATCTCTTTTCTTTTCTTTCCCTCTCTCTCTTTGTCTCAGCTTTAAAACTCAACTGGAGAGAGGCAGTTGGGAAAGGCAGGAAGGCAGCATGCAGGCGCTGTGGGATGCTCCCAAAAGCTTTCTAATTGGACGCTGGGGAGCGTTCCCACACAGGCTCAGTCGGTACCGATGATACCTATATGTGAAGACTAAATTCCTGCTGTTCCCGGAGATCACCTGTTACAACTATGCTGTATGGTAAATTATGCAAATATTTATGCAAATGAGGCCCAGCACCGAGTCTCCACACATGGCACCGCACCCCCCTTAGGCCGCCCCTGCTCGTCACCATGTTCACGTATTTGCTACATGCTGCATTAACAGTTGCTGATCAGTAAGATGAGTAACAGTTCTGTTATGTCACATGCAGGTGACACTACCGCTCCCTGTGGTCTGTTCCCTGTCTCGATCCCAGTGATTTATGTTCAGAGATGAGCTTTGGAAAGAGCCAGTGCTGCATCTAATCAGTGACACTGCCATCTCTGAGGAAGAGGCACTGAAATCAATGTAGGGGGAAGACTTGGGGGAGAGGTAACTCCACCTGCATGTGGGATCAGAGAGACCTGTACCTGTATTTCTTGTATTGCACAGCCTGCAAAGCTTGGCTTGTTTGGGTTTGTTTAACTTTGTCTACTTCAAGTTTGTAATAATTTATTCTGTACTTGATGAGTATCTAATTGTATTCTGGCTGTGTGACTGAGACCAAGTGTTCTGTTAGCATGGAGTTTCAATGTTGGCTCTGTAGTAATCTGACTTATTCAGTTTTCCGAATAGGTGTAAGGATGTTCTAAGGCCCACTGCACTATTTATGGTGGTGCTCTCTTCTGGGTAGGCTCCTTATTGTGTCACTTTTATAAGCCAGTGTTATAGTATGGTAGGTTTGCATTATAGGTCTTCAGCGACCTTTGTAGGATTTTGTGATAGTTCACAATCTGCCTGGTACTGGAGAGGCTGTTAATGAGAACACTGGAATCAGATTTTGTTTTCCTTGTATGTTGGTTCTATAGTGAAACGTCCTAGTTGTGCTCTGCATCTAATGTTGGAGGAGGGGTTTCTTTAGATGCAAAATAGATGTTCAAAAAGAAAAAAAAAAGAGCCATAACATAGTTTCTAACACCAAAATAAAATTATATTTTGGTGTTAGAAAACTGCACTGTGGTTCTCTTGCTTTTTTTGTCCCTTGGCATGTGAGCACCTTACATCCTTGATTTTTGAAGAATATGCATTTACAGGTGTCAGTATTTTTTTAATCTAAGAGTGCCAGGCTAAATAATTAAACAACTACAATTTGTGCTACTTTTTAATAATATAGCCTGGGAATATGTTGCTTTCCTTCTTGGCAAAACCACTGAATGAGAACCTTCGCTCCCTCTGTGTATCTTGGGGACGTCAGCTCATCGCTCACCTGTTTACTATCCATCTAGTTTTTTGTTTTTTTTAAAGATAACTTTAATGAATATGCAAATATGTTACCCCATGTGCTTCTCTTGGGGATAGGGAGTCCTCAGGTATTGTGAATCTGTTGTAGGCCTTTAACTGAAAAGACTCTTGAAATTGCAGATAAAGTGCAACAGAGCCAAATTTAAGATTCGGGTGTGGGGGGGGGGGGGGTAGAGGTGTCGGGCAGCCGGGGTTATCGGAATTCTAAAATGATTGGCGAATCAGAGGAGGGTTTGAAGAAGAAGGGTATGGTGGCATAGTGGTGCCCCTTTGAAGCAGCACTTCTGCCTAGCCCAAAAGTAATCAGAAGCAGGCTCCTTTAGGGCCTGAGAATTTGTTGCCTTAAAAAAATGTTGTGCCTTAGGAACAAGCAGTATAGGCAACTGCCTCAGTCTGAAGCTGATATGCAGGCGCACAAGGCAAGGATGGAATGAAGATTGAGTCATGGTGAGGGGCAAAAGAAGCAACGGTACTTGACAAGGGACTGAAATTTTGATAAAAAGTTCGAGTCAAAGATCAGATCAGTAGAGCAGACTTGTGGGACCCCCAAGCAGGGGAGGTATATTGATGAAGAATGGATAGAAACCTTACATTGAAGGGCTTTATCTTAAATTTCTGCTGGCAAATGACTGAGAATAAAGCACAGAGACTGTCAAGTGCTAAGAATTTGCAGAAAGCAAGAGGTGGATCTCAACAGTACTGCACTGTAATTTTGTAATCCTCCTAAAAACAGTGTGCTTATTCGTGCTTCCATTGACCCTCGCGCACATTCGTTCCATCCAACTCTTCCAGCATTTCCCCTGCATCTGCCGTTTAAATAGCTGCCCAATCTTTATTACTTTGAGCTCAGGAAGGAACGTGAAAACACTGTTTGTTAGGAGCTCTCACTGTACGTTGCGCTGCTGACGATAGACTGCTTTAGCGGCGGCGTGTTTGATAAGGTAATGCAAGAGGATATGTGTTATGTTTTGACAAGATCGATGCATGCATACGGACCAGCCACTTTCATAGCAATCACTCAGCTGTCTGTTCGAGAGCAGAGTGAACTAGTTGACTTTTTTTGTACATATATTTTCCTACTATATCGCCTTAATGGGTTTGCATACTGGGATAAAAGTTCTCCATGTACGTCATTACTGACCTTTTTTATTGTTGTCTCAAATGTGTGGGAGGCACTACAGCTTTTAACCTACAGCAGAACGATTGATAAAGCTTTTACATTATATGGTAGGATGAAAGGATGGACTGAAACGCAGCCATGAACAAAATTGCATGTGCACATGTTGTTCAAGGACATGCTGATATCTTGAAACATTTTTTTTATTGGTACATCATAAAGTTTCAGTGTTTATACTTTCAATTGAATATGAAACATTGTAATCCTTGTATAGCAGAGGGCCTTGAATTTTTATCAGAACTCCCTGAGAATTTGAAATTTAGCTTTGAATTCCAGGTGGAATATTTTCTCAACACAAATCAGACAGTAGTATGCCTAATCTGAAAACATGTGAGCTGGTCAAATTATTTCAGCAAAGCACACACAGGTTTTGCAATGATTATGATGTGTTTGTGCAGTAAATAAATGAATTCAGTCTGCAAAGCTTGATCTGTGATCTTTGTGTGATGGTTTATTAGCAGTGAAATATGACCATACACTGCAGGGAAGCTGGTGCTTTCTTTTTTGATTTTGGGACCCCAGTAAAATATCAAAAGGCCATAATAGACTTGCTTTGTTTTATTGTTTTCTGTGGGTTTATTTGATCCCATATTCTTTTTGCGTTATGATGGGAGACTGAAAATCAGATGCCTTTTGGATCTGAATGACTGGGAGAACAAAGAAGCATATAGTTTACTGCTTTGCAAGACAACTACTGTGTGTTGTTTTTATTGGGTCACTGTGTAATTCAATAACTGTTGAGTGCATTGAATATAAAGACGAAAGTCTTCTTAAAGTACCTATTTGTTATTTCTTCAGCCTTGTAGGAAACTTTGTACCTTTTTGCCTTGTGTGCCTTAACAAAGCATTTTCTTCTTTTTTGTGAACTCTTTTATCCTTTCTGCATAGTTATTTTAGTGTGGTTCCTGTTTCCTCTTACTTATCTGTACCAGCCTTTGAAATAAGACGCCCTTGTAGGGATGTGCACGGGAGAAATATTTGGTTCGTGTTTGGATTATTCACACATGCATTCATTTTCAGATCTGAAAAATCTTTTATTTTGTTCATTTCGTTTGGTTCCATTAAAGCCAATGGGAGAAGCAATTCTGCATCCAACAGTGGGATTTTCCATTTTTAATTAAACTAGCTTAAAATGTGTTGGCAGGCAACACTAAGGGGTATGTTTGCTAAACAGCTGTAGCAGCTTTCGAGCAATATCAAAGCCACGTCCCCATTGAATTCAGTGGGGCCGCAACTCCAATATCGCACGGAGGTTGCTACCGCTGTTTAGTAAACATACCCTAAGACTCTGAGTGGTATGAAGACCCCATGGTACCTAGAGAGAAGAGGGCATTTAAAGTGCCATTAAAAGCACTAACCTTGGGGTGTTCACATACCAAAATGAATAAGATACTTGCATTCAAGGTTGCTTACTGCTTAGTAGTTCCCTTGGAGTCATAGGGGTCTTATTAAATGTTAAGTATAATAACATCTTGGCTCATAGCTGCTACAGATTGAATAGTCTTAAATAAAAATGAAACTCGCATATACCATACATATTTGCATATACCCATGGAGTTCTATTGTGGTATGTAGAATGCTAAAGAGACACTGAGCCAGTTTTCCCCTTGAGGATACACTGTAGGCTTGCAAATCTGGAATTTGATAAAAGATTTAACTAATCGAACATGTTATTTCCTAGTTCAAAAACTTGGGTTTTTTTACAGCTTTATGCTGCGGATTGAAAGGTTTCTGAGAGAATAAGATGGCAAGATCCTGCTTTTGTCACACTGGCAGCACGATCTCAGGAAAGGGTGTGGGGCCTTGCTTTGAACAGAAGATTGGAATAGAGCCTAAAGTTTAATCTGTACTATTCCCCTGTCACAAAGGAGCTATTCTGGGACAATAGGAATGCACATGTGTCATCAATAAAGAAATAGTGGTGTTTTCTCACGTTTCTTTGCCCAAGCCTAGTGGTTAGAGCAGCAGGCAAGAACCAGGGAAGGCAGGGTTCAAATCCCACTTCTTCTCCTTGTGGCCTAGGGCAAGTCGCTTAGGGGGCTAGTTACTAAGGTACACTACTGTGTCATGTGCTATTAGCTGTGTACATGTGTTTGTAACACGCACATAGCGTGAAATGTCAGTGCTGTTATGCAGCAAAGGGTGTGTGTGCAAATGAGCTGTGTGCAAACTTCTGCGTAAAGTTGAATAGAAGGGAGCCAACACATGCGCAAACAATAGACGCGCTACAAGTGATCATGTGCGCATGCACATAAATGTCAAATGTTCACGTTATGCACGTAGGACTTGCAGGTTCTTTTGGCACTCACCTCATGGTGACACTATTTCGCCCAAAAACATTTTTTTATGAAATTGGAACAGAGAGATATAACAGTAAATGGAAAATGATATACAGTGAGTTCAAAGAACACACAGATAAGAAGCAAAGGACATTTCTTCTTGAATGCTGACCTTTTGCGCTTATGCTGAAAGATACACGCAGAAAATGTTCACATCGAAGGTAATTGTTCACCAGTACATGGTCTGAAACAGTCTTTCCCTACATACGCAAGATTTTTAAGTCACCTCAGACCAGGCGTGGAAATAATGGCGCTCCTGCTGGTTATGTAATCCTCTACATGTTTTTCTGCATTGGGCATAGACCTTATTAGCATTCCATTTTGATATGTGCGGCTTATTTACATATTTAAATAAACTTTGTTGCTTTGTGCATGCACATTTTTTCTTTTTTTGCTGTTTGTATCAATCTCTTCTCTTCTGCATTTGGCGTAACGGTATTTGTGCGTATATGGTGGGGGCAAATACAGTGACGGAATTCAAAATGGCATGGGACAAACACAGTGGATCCCTTTATAGTAAGAGGATAAATCAAAATAAACAACTAATTTTTTTATACTTCAACTAGAGAGGGCTGACCTGCACGGAGCAGCGGGTACACCCCTAAACAAAGGTTAGGTGACCCGCATGGAGCGGCAGGTACACCTATTCTAACCACCTCACTGGGCAGATCATACTGGTCTTTATCTGCCATCATTTACTATTTTACTATGTCATGTTATCTGCATGCAAAGGGCATGCTAGTCTTTCTCTATTGGCCCAAATGTGTGGTGTTAGTAACTAGGTCCTTTCCGTAACATGAGCCCTGCCCTAAAATAACATGCATTATGATGAATTAACGCGCATTAATGTTGTTGCACCTTAGTAACATGAGCCCTGCCCCTTAATCCTCCACTGCCTGAAGTAGAAATTTAGATTATAGGCCCTCTGGGTGCAGGGAAATACCTAGAGTATCTGATTATAACTTGCCTTGAAATATTACTGGAAAGACATGAGCTAAATGCAAATTAAATGAATTTAGCAAAAATAAATATTTATGATTGGTACTGAAGGGAGGGAAGGGAATAGTGAATAAGGGAAGGGTTCAGGAGGATGGATGGACAGAGGAGGAACTGAGAAGGATAGAGGGTGCAAGGTCATATTGGGGTGTAGGGGGAGAGTAGGGAAGGGTAGGGGGAATAATGAAACACAGAATGGTGAGAAAGAAGGGGTATCATAGAGGGGTGGAGGAAAAAAAGAAGGCATCCTGGAGTAAGGAGAGAGGGATCCAAAATCATGAGAGGAAGGAACAGTCCCCGCACTAAAACTTCACAGCACCTCAGTTTGCCCAATCTCTCCCTGCCTACCATCTCCAATCCCTTTTTATGCTCTACAACACCTCTGATCCCCACTCAGGCCTCAAAGTACCACCTCTGATCCACTCTTTCCCACTCCCTACCTTGAATCTTTTCACTCACTCTACCCACCCTCCCACAACCCCTTTGCATCCCATCCTTCCAATTCCTTCTGTCTCCTCCCTCCCTCCATATAATACACCACCTCCAATTCCCTCATTCACGATCCATACTATGTCGATCCTCTTATCCTCCTTTGGGCAATTTCTTCCTGTGCCCCATCCCAGAAATTCCCTCAGTCACTTTCTCACCTTATCCTTCCCCCCCCGCCTTCCCATAATATCAATCGTTCCCATCATGATCACTTCACTCGCTCTCTGCTGTTCCTAGACACCCCCAAAGCTCCATGCACCATCTCCAGTCGCTTTCTTTCCTCATTTCGTCTGCCACCATTACCAGAATACCTTTCTGAATATGATCTCTGACCATCCTCCCCCCCCCCAGCTCCCCGCCATGCCCACCAGTTTTGTGGCTTGCAGGAGGACAGGGGCATTGCATAGCATTAAGCTGCATTGTTGTCTTCTACTGTCCAGAGCCAATGTCACCACTGTGTACAAAGCATGACCTTCAGGCTCTGGATTGGAGAGGAAGAGGATGTGGTCTGATGTGCTGTACTGCTGTAGTCCTCCATGCACTTAGATGATGTGAGAGAAGGGCATGGGAACAGAGAAAGGATACCTTTGCTGCAGCTACCCAACACAATTGTCTTTGGATTGGCTCTCTAGTCTACAATGGTAATTCCACAGGAACTGGCCAGTTACATGGGAAGAGCCAAATTATGTGGTCCTTAATGCAGCCATGGACTCAAGGAAGAATGGACAACCCTGCCTGTAGCTACTGAAGAAAACAAAGCATGAGGTATGCTTATCCTAACAGCTATAATTTAGACAGAATGTTGTATGCATTTCATATAGAACTACTATCCTTGTTCACACACACACACACATATATATATATATATATATATATATATATATGACAAACCCCAGGCACCAGGTTGCCGTGGCAACTAAAACATATCAGGTGCCTAGGGAAGCAATGGGGCCATGCATGGAAACATAGAAAATAATGGCAGATAGACCATATGGCCTGTCCATTCTGCTCATCTATAAAAACTATTAAGGTCTACAATACCTTCCTCTCTCGGAGATCTTCTGTACTTGTCCCATGCTTTTTTTTAAATTTAGATACAGTTCATGTCTCCATTACCTCCACTGAGAGACTGTTCCATGTATCCACCACTCTTTCCATAATGAAATATTTCCTTAGATAACTCCTTAGTCCCTTAGAAGTCTGATCTCGTGACCTCTCATTTTAGAATTTCCTTTCAGTTGAGAGGTCCACCACCTGTGCATTTATATCACAGATGTATTTAAATGTCTCTATCATATATCTCCCTTCTCCCAACATTCCTCCAAAGTAAACATATTGAGATCTTTGTCTATCCCCATATGCTTTGACATAAAACAACGGCCATTTTGGTATTAACTCTGGATCATATTCACCATCCCTTGGAATGTGTAGTCTCCAGTATTGTACCTGATACTCCAAAGGATGTCTCACTAAAGATTTATACAAAAGCATGATCACCTTTTTTTCTTTTTTTTTTTTTGTTCCTTCTGGTCATTCCTCTCACTTCATACCTAAGCATCCTTCTGGATTTTGCCATCGCCTTTTATACTTCTTTGGCCACTTTGAATCTGATATGATCACCCACAAGTCCTGCTGTTCTTTTGTGCATTGAAGTACTTTACTCCCTATGCTGTCTGTTTCCTGGGTTTTTGCAGCCCAAATGCATGGCCTTGCAATTTTTAACATTAAATCTTAGCTGTCAAACTTCACTGGATCCCCCCTCATGTTATCCACACCTTCCAGGGTGTCTACCCTGTTGCAGATTTTGGTATCTCCATAAAGACAGTGAATAGAAGTTGCAGCAAACACATCAGTGTCAATGCAGAAGGGATTATATCGTCCAGTTTATTGAACAGAATCCAGACATGGCCATGTTTCGACACTATGCCTGTATCAAGGGGATGAAAGTCCATATAAATAACCTATACCACCTTATATTGGGCATATTGAAGATATAGTCTGAAAACAGCTTTATTTACAGTCTGTGATCTATTTGTGGATGTTTCCCTTCTTTATGGTGCTATCATCCACAAAGAGGCAAAACGTTCCTGACAGACCTGTAATATTGCTTACAAAAATGTTGAAAAGAACAGGACCGAGGACCAATCCCAGCAGCACATCTATGGTAACACCCCTATCTTCAGAGTGAACCCTATTGACTACTACTGTCACCTCACACTCAACCACTTTCTAACCCAGTCAGTCACTTTACGGTCCATTCCAACAGCAGATAGTTCATTTATAAGTTGCCAATGAAGAACAATGTGAAAGGCCTCGCTGAAATCTGAGGAGACCACATCTAGCAGTCATCCCCAATCCAATTCTTTGTTCACCCAGTCAGAGAAATCAATCAGATTCATCCGACAAGACCTACCTCTAGTAAAGCCATTCTGTCTCTGATCCTGTAATCCTTTGAATTTCAAAAACTCTACTATCCTCTGTTTTAGCAGCGTTTTCAGTAATTTACTCACTGCAAAGTTCAGACTAACTGGTCTCTGGTTCCCAACCTCTTTTTTTACTACTGTTTTGTGGACAGAAACCTCATTCACCTATCTCCAATCCTATGGGATCACTCTGGACTCTAAAGAGGTATTGAAAAGGTCATAGTGAAGCCAGCAGTACTTTTACAAGTTCCTTAAATATCCTCAGTCAAATCTTATTTATTTGTTTAACAGGTTTTTTTATACTGCTTTATCATTTCAGTCAAAGCGGTTTACATTGTAACTCAAATTTGGTAATGCACATTAAACAGGGACATTGATAACTTGAATTTTTCTGAGGCAATGGAGGATTAAGTGACTTGCTCAAGGCCACAAGGAGTGCTAGTGGGAGTCGAATCCTGGTCTCTTGGTTGCCAAGCCAGTGCTCTAACCACTAGACTATTCCTCCAATCTTGTCTAGCCCCATCACTTTGTCTACTTTTAGTTTAGCTAGTTCCTCACAAAGTGTCTTCCGAAAATAGTTGTAAGGTCTACCTCACTTATATTTCTGTGTTTGTTTTTTCTAGGGTCCAGATCCTAGCCCTTTATCGTCAATGCGGAAAAGAAATATTTATTAAGTAGTTCTTCTTTTTTTTCTCCTCGGCATCTACACATTTCTCCCTTTTACTCTTGAGTCTCACAATGTTACCTTTGCACTTTCTCTTGTCACTAACATATATAAAATACAGTAAAACATGAGGACAAGGCTTTTTTTTTTATTAGCTGTTTTTTCTTCCATTTGCATCTTCATTTCCTGACTACTGGAGGAGTAGCCTAATGGTTAGGATCCACCAGGGTTCGATTCCCACTAGCACTCCTTATGACCTTGGGCAAGTCACTTAACTCTCTATTGCCTCAGAAAAATCCAAGTTATGAATGTCCTTGTTTAATATATATTACTAAGTTTAAGCTACAATGTAAAGCACTTTAAGTGAAATAATAAAGCAGTATAAAAAACCTGTTAAAATAAAATAAATGAACTACTTTACCAGTTTCCTTTAGCAACTGCACATGTTTCCCTTCCTTTTCTGTGATCTCTTATAGTTTCTCGAAACTGACCTTGTTTTCTTTCTTTTCAGCTGCTACTTTTGAAAACCATAGTGGCCTCCTTTTCCTTTTTTATTACTTTTCCAACTAAATGTTCATTGCCCATAAAATGTTGCTTTCATTTTGCTTACCATTCTACTTCCTCCCAGATGTTTTCATCCAGTTAATGAATCGTTGAGGTAGTCCCCCATCTCTACAAAGTAAGTTTTCCTGAAGGCTAGGACCCTTTCTTCTGAATGAAACCTCTCCTCCTGCATCATAATATTGATACACACTACCTGGAGATCACTGGATGCTAGATCGCCCACTATAGCATCAGAAACGCTCCCCATTTATAAGCACCAAGTCCAGAACTGCTCCTACTGCATGGGTTTCCTTACCATTTCTCCCTATAGAGAATTCAGGATTACCCCACTTCTAAATTTCACCACAGCTGGGGGGGGTATCCGAATAACATCTGGCAAATTGAAATCTCTTACCAATAGCATTTCCCCTTTCATAGTAATATTGTGAATGTCTCCAATTAATTCTGATTACAAGTGAGGCCTGTATATCACACCAATTTAAATAGATTTTCCATTGCCTTTTAACAGACTAATCTGCAGTGCCTCTTCCTTCCCTCATAAGCCCTGCAGTTATGTGGCTTTAAAATATTTGACATAGGTGTCAGATTGTGGGGTTATCTGCTACCCCTAGCATCAATCACATTCTTCTACCTGCTCCATACCTCTAAATTCACTGCAGAGTGGTAGGAGTTTCTGTTAATAGTTTTATTGCCACTCTTTTATTTTGTTTTGGCATACTCTGTGGCTGGTTTATCTTTTCTTTTCTTTGGAGGGTGGGGTTGGATATTACATTTTGGGCCTATGTGTGAAGCTGCATTAGCTGTTTAATGTAGGAAGTAACGTGCTAACAGCACATGCTAGTTTTCATATTAAACATAGAAAGCTCTATTTGGGGAGGATGGAATTGGCAGGGACTGTGCTTTGTATTTAATAAAGAAGTTTGTTTGGAGACACTGTTAACACGGCAGATAAGTCAAAGTAGTTAATACCTCCTCAAGAAGTATAGCAAACTGCATCTTGCATAATGTCTTATGTAGTCAACATGTGGTAGCAACCTTCCTCTGTTAACTGCATGAAGGCCCTCCCAAATATAGCAGGAATGCCCCTGACAAGGTAGTAATGCATAAGGTGATAAAGAAGGAGCACAGTAATATATATTATGTAGGTTGGGGGGGGGGGGTCTAATCCCAAAAACCATTGTTGATATTTTTCTCACCCAAGAATGTTCCAAAGAAATGCCAAGCAACCTTTTCCAGAGGCAGCTTGTCCTCTTCCGCCTGGTTGTCCTGTCTGTTCTTTCGTCATTGCAGCTGCTTCTCCTCTCTGATGCTTGTCTGTTGCATCTGCTGATATTCTGTTCCTTAGAGTTGATTTTATCGCCTTTTTGTCACAGAAGTCACATCAGCAAGAACCAAACCAACTCTATTAGGCAGGGCCTAGTCAGATCTCAGGTCCTGCCCGGCCCCGGAATGATGCATTCATGGTAGGAGATTTTTTTCTAACATGCTCATGCAGGACCGGGGAGGGAGGAGGTGGGTTGGGGTGGGGGGGAGAGAGAACAAGACATTTGAAAGGTGCTGTCATTTTGTGCATCACTGAAGCAGCCCAGTAACTAGACATTGCTAGACATTGGCAGCCCGTTTCAGACAGTTTGAAGTGTTCTTAAACAATTGCCAGATAGTTGAATACCACAAGGGTACCTGCATCTGCGTTTGGTCAGTCTTTTCTGGACATGTTGGGCATTACATAGCAGCAACATTATGGATTATGGGGAATGTTTCATGTCCACCAATGGCATGTCCTTTGCTGAACTCTTTCTTGCAGCCCCTCTTGCCAGAGAACAAAGACCCTTTACTGGCTAAACACTAATGTCTCTGCTGTTCTGTTCTCATATATAGTTACTGTGCTGTTTAGGCTAAGTGTCTCTAAAGCGAAGCACATTAAGTCTTTGCTTGTTTTGTTCAACACCAGAGTCTTTTGAAATCAAATTGGATTTGGACACACGATTATCTTCTCTTGTTCATAGCCTTGGGGCAAACTCCAACCTCTGTATCTACTGTCCCCTAAAGACCCTGCGGTAGGCATTGTGATCCTTATTTACATCAACACATACATTTTACAGCTACCATGTGTTAATTTTGGCTTCTACCGCAGGGTGACTGCAAAACCTTTGTTTATCTGGCATTTTATATACTGCCTTTCATTAATATCAAAGTGCTTTATGATACATGTAAACATGATGGAAGATAAAGACCATGTGGCCTATCCAGTTTGTCCTTTCATACGATCTACTAAACTGTACAGTCCCTTTTTCCTTTAGAGAATCCTCTGTGTTTGTCCCATATTTTCTTAAATTCAGATACAGTTTTTGTCTACTACCTCTACAATTTTTGTGTCTAATGCCTCTACTGGGAGGCTATTCCATGCATCTACCACTCTTTCTGTATTGAAATATTTCCAAAAATTACTCAAAACCCATTTACCATTGTGGTAGCCACCCTTTGCACCAACTTCATTCTGCTTATATCCTTTTGACAGTATCGTCTCCTGAATTGCACACAATACTTTAAATTAGGTCTCGCCAAAGACATATAAAGAAGCATAGCGCCTCCGTTTTCCTACTGGCCACTCCCTATGCACCCAAGCAGGGCTGGCCTTAGGGTTTCTGCCACTGCCCTGAGCCATGCCATGCCCCCCCTATACTGAACTGTGCTACTGCTGATTCCAGCGGTGGGGCTGAGGAAGGGGGATGTGGCTCGGCAGCAGGCCATGTGCTTTGGCAAACATGGCCTGCCACTTCTGACCCCCCTCCGACATAACTTCAGGGGTTCCGAAGTGGCAGGCCATGTGTGCCAAAGCACATGGCCTGCTGCTGAGCCTAGCTGTCCCCCCATGCCGCTGGAATCAGCGGCAGCATGGCACAGCTGAGCATGGGGGGAGGGTGGCGCAGTGTGGTTCTATATGAGGAGGAGGAGTGACAGGCCATGTGTGCCAAAGGCACATGGTCTGCCACCCACAGAGATCTGCTGCTGTACTGGACAGGCTGGTCCTGCACCCAAGCATCCTTCTGACTTTCGCCTTCGCCTTTTCTATCTGCTTCACTAACTTAAGATCATTGGAAACAATTACTCCTAGGTCCTTTTCTATTTTTGTGGACAGAAGCACTTTGCCCCCTATACTGTACTGCTCCCTTGGATTTAACCCTGCATTTTTTTTTTTTAGTGTGCAGTCTGAGCTGAAAAATTCTCGACCATTCTTCAAGCTTCGCTAAATCCCTCCTCATATTTTCTACACCTTCCTGGGTGTCTACTCTATTGCAGTTTTTGGTATCATCCATAAAGAGGCTAACCTTACCCAAATGCTCTTCCACAATATCACTTACAAAAATGTTTAAAAAAAAATAAGAGCAAGGACAGATCCCTGTGGAACCACCACTGGTTACATCTTTCTTCAGAATGAGCACTATTTATCAGTACCTCCCTTCTTTCCAGGGGAGCTTCCCATGACCTTCCTGCACAGAGGGTCAGGCTGCAGAAAGAACTCGAGTTCCTACTTGGGGACCGGGCCATGAAGCCATTACCTCAGTCTCTCTGGAGCAAGGGGTTCTACTTCCGATACTTCCTCATCCCAAAAAATACAGGCGGCTATCAGCCCATCCTGGATCTGCAGGACCTAAACTGCTTTCTGGTCAAGGAGAGTTTCAAGATGCTATTCCTTGGAACATTGCTGCCCTTCCTTCTCCAGGAAGACTGGCTATATTCCTTGGATCTCAAAGATGCCTATACCCACATCCTGATCCATTCCCGGCACTGTCAGTACCTCCACTTTGTCATCGGAGGTTGCCACTACAAATACAGCATCTCCTTGGCCCCCAAGTGCCTGGTGGTCATCGCCACTCACCTCTGCTTGCTGGGAGCCTTCATCTTCCCCTGTCTGGATGACTGGATCATACAGGCCAGCTCATGAGAGAAAGCATACAATGCAGCCCACCGCACCATCAGCATACTGCAGACTCTGGGGTTCATAATCAACTTCCCAAAGTCGGATCTGCTCCCAACTCAGTGACTGGAGTTCGAGTTCTCCTGGACTCTACAGGTCAGAGCCTGCCTACCTCCCCTCTGGACCAGCACAGTGCCTCACTTCACTAGCAGGGGAGTTGCAGACCCGCTCAACTGTGTCCACCCAACTTCTGCTACACCTCTTGGGGCACAGGATGCGACAGGCCGAGTGGACTCTGAGCTCTCAGTGGACTCGGGTCACAGGCCATCTGGAGGATTGCGTTTGGATCACCCGGTCTCTAGAAGTCTCTCTTGCCTGGTGGCATAGCCAACAAAACCTCATTGCCAGCCTACCCTTCCAGGCCCCTCTGGCACACTGTGCTCTCACTATGGGTGCCTCCAAGTTTGATTGGGGAGCCCACTGCGATGGTCTGCAGTCACAGAGTGCCTGGACTCAAGAGGAGTGCCCTCCAGATCAACCTCCTAGAATTCTAGGCTGTGACAAATGCTCTCAGGGTGTTCCTCACCCACCTGATGGATCAGGTGGTGCTCGTCCAGACAGATAACCAAGTAGCTATGTTCTACAACAAGAAGCAGGAGGGAACGGGCTCCCTACCTCCTCTGCCTAGAGGTAGTTCGCCTCTGGAAGTTTGCCACGGAGAATGACATGACCCTCCGGGCAGTGTATCTTCTGGGCCAGGACAATCTGCTTAAGATTGGCTCAGCAGAGTGCTTCAGTTTCATGAGTAGTGACTCAGTCTGGAGGCAGCCAACTCCATCTTCGAACATTGGGGGACCCCAACTTTGGACCTCTGCCCCAGCTCCAAGAACATGCAGCTTCTGTGCTGCTGCTCACGGAGGCCAGCCCCAGGTCGAGTGGTGGCAGACACCTTTTTCCTGCACTGGTCCGGGAGTCCTCCTATATGCATATCCGCCTATGTCACTGATCCCCAAAACCTTGCTCAAGGTTCAATCGGATGGTGCCTCAGCAATCCTCATTGACCCTCAGTGGCCCCAACAGCAGTGGATCCCCCCTGCTCCTGCAGCTATCCTGAGTGGCCTCGATACCTCTGGGCCAGGACCCAGACCTACTCTCACAGGAGAACGGGACCCTTCTCCATCCTAATCTCTGGTCTCGCGTCTTAATGGCGTGGATGCTGAAAGGCACCACCACCTCTTCAGGGAGGTAGAGAATATTCTGTTGGCATGAAGCAAGGATTCTACATGCCGAAGGTATGCCTTCAATTCTCCATCTGGTGGTCAGACAAGAATCTCAACCCTTTCTCCTGTTCAGTGCAGGACATCCTGCAATATCTCTTGTACCTCTCCCAGACTGGTCTGAAGTCCAATTCTGTCAGGGTGCACCTCAGCACCCTAGCAGCGATTCACCACCTCATCGACAGCCAGCCCATCTCTGTGCAGCTGCTAGTGGGTCGCTTCATGGGGGGGGCTTCTCCTTTTGTGGCCCCCCGTACACACATTGCCCATGGCATGGGACCTGAATGCCATCTTTGGGAAGCTGAAGGCCCTGTACTTCTACTTTCAGCGGACATAGCCTCATTGCCACTTGTCATAGCTGTTCATCTCCTATGATGCTAACAGACTTGGGGTTGCAGTCTCCAAGCATACCCTGTCCACCTGGGTGGCAGACTGCATCTCCTTCACATATCAGCAGGTTGGACTCTCCCTAGAGCAGCGGTTCTCAACCTGTGGGTCGCAACCCCTACGGGGGTCGCCATAGGATTTAGCAGGGGTTGCCTCACTCTATCAAGTTAAAAAAAAAAAAAAAAAAAAAAAAAAAAAGTGCACAAGTTGCTGCCGCTGCCGAGTCCGCTTCTCAGAAGCGGCAAACTCACCGCCTCCCTTCTTCTGCAGCCGCGGCTCCCTGCCTCTTAGGGAACCGTGGCTGTACCTATGAAAATGTTGTGGAGCCTTCCCGTCTCTCAATGGGCTGCATGCAGCATTGTCCCACCTCCAAAGGAAGTGGTAAACAACTTCCTTTGGAGGTGGGACAATGCTGTACAGAGCCCATTGATAGACAGGCTCCGCAATGGCTTCACAGGCAAAGCCGCGGTTCCCTAAGAGACGGGGAACAGAGACTGCAGAAGAACAGGGCAGTAGCAGGCAGACATAGGGAGAGGGGAGGAGGGGGCAGGGAACCTGCAACGGGGCTGACATGGGGGAGGAACGGGGCTGACATAGTTGGAGGGGGGGGAGGGAGGGGGGCTGACATGGACAAAGGGGAGAGACAGGGGGACTTACTGAACAGACAGGGGATAAATGCTGGACAGAGGGGGAGAGACAGTGCGGGTTAGGATTATAATGGGCTGATGGGGGGCTAGCACTGGTAATGGGCAGATCGGCAGGGCTAGGACTGGTAAGGGGCTGATGGGGGGGGGGGACTAGTAATGGGCTGATTAGGGGAGGCTAGCACTGGTAATGGGTCGAGGGGGGACTAGCACTGGAAATGAGCTGATTAGGGGAGGCTAGCACTGGTAATGAGTCGAGGGGGTCCTAGCATTGAAAATGAGCTGATCGGGGAGGCTAGGACTAGTAATGGGCTGATGGGAGGGGGGGGTATAGGACTGGCAATGGGCTGATTAGGGGAGCCTAGCACTGGTATAAAGGGGTTGAGGGGGGACTGGAAGTGAGCTGAATTGGGGGGGGGGGCTTCAACTGGAAATGGACTGATGGTGGGGAGGGAAGGATAGAGCTGTTGGCCTTGGAAGAAAACTGGGGGCTAGGGCTACAAATGGGCTGATGCGAGGGGATGGGAGAATGGGACTGGAAGGGAGTGGATGCTGAGAGGGGCTGCCATGGTATTTGGACTAGAAGGAGCTGGACAGTGGGGAAGGAGGGGGACTGGAAGGGAATGGATACCAGTGGCAGTCATGGGCATGCAAGTTGACAATGGAAGGTACTGGGAGGGAGGACTGGAAAGGGGCTGATACTGGGAAGGGTTACAGGGACTGGAAATAGGCTGATGGAAAGAAGTGAAGAAAACAAAAGAAGAGAGAGGAAATGGCAGATGGACCATAGACCATAGACCACAGAAAGAGAGCTACTGTAAGAGAAGACAGGAAAGCAGAAGCCTCAGATCGGGACCAGCATGATCAGAGAATAAATTGGTCAGACAACAAAGGTAGAAAAAATAATTTTATTTCATATTAGTGATTTGACTACAAAATCATCATAATTTTGAAATCAAATATTGTTGCTTGTTGTGATTAATTATTGTGGTTTAAATGAGTTAAATTTTATAAATAAAAACATATTGCAAAGGCCTATAATATATTAATAACACAGGTACACTACCAAAAAACTGCCTCCAGTTTTGCAACTGATTCCTATAGATTTTGGGGTGCTGAATCCAGGAAAAATAGCCAAAATGTTCCATCACGTCACGTTTTCTTGCAAAATTAGATTTCTTACCCATATAAGGAATGTTCACATAATTTCTTTTTAGCCGACTGAAGTTTATTTTCTTGGCCCAAAATAGAGGTTGTAATGGTTAACTAACTAGAAACACTCCCTCATGATATTTTAGAGTGTTTTGTATTCATTTTATACATTAACAGGACAATTGGGAGGCGGGGGGCTAAATCCAGCACTCGCGCTGGCGCATGTTCTTTCCTGTTCGCCTCGCCTCGTTCGCGCTCGCTCAAACACGGTGGTTGCGACATGAACGTTCCTGTCAAATTTCAGTTTCTTGCAAGTTCATTATTACCTTTTGTTTGCTCAGTCGTAATCCAGCTTTATTCCGAAGTGGTTCACTACAGTTGTAGTTTGCAGTGCTGTGTATTTGTGATGGCTCACAGAGCCAGAGGTTGCGTCAACTCTCCGGACAGTTTTTGTTTTATTTGTGGGGAATATACCGTGAAAAAGCGGCAGAGGAACATTTCTGCATTTATTAAAAAAGTATATTTCGCCTATTTCGGTTTGAAGTTAGGTGATCAAGACAAACCGTGGGCTCCTCACAAAGTGTGCAAGACATGTGAGGAAGTTCTACGCTTATGGATGAAAGGTAAAAAACAAGCATTTCGTTTCGGAATACCTATGATGTGGCGTGAACAAAGAGACCACAGCAGTGACTGCTATTTTTGCTCTTGCATTGTGAAGGGATACAACTTAAAAAATAAGAACGTAATAAGTTACCCCAACCTTCCCTCAGCAATTAGGCCTATGCCTCATAGCAACGAAGTACCTGTGCCTGAACTACCAAAATCTTTGGATCATATTTGTGTGGACGGTTCTGATCATGATGAGACTCATCAGATGGCTTTTCCCGATGAGTCCAGTACTTCCGAGTTTGAAACTGAACCAGATCCGAAACCTGAACTTTTCTCTCAAGCTGAATTGAATGATTTAGTCCGGGATTTAGGACTCCCAAAAGATGCTGCCCAACTGCTAGGTTCTCGGCTTAAACAGAAAAATCTATTGTCACCAGGAACAACTTTTTATTGGTACCGCAACCGCAAGACACAATTTTTGAAGTATTTCAGCAAAGAAGAAGATTTGGTATTTTGCAACGATACATACGGAGTGATGGAAAAGTTTAAACTCAAGTATGATCCTGCTGAATGGCGGCTGTTCATTGATTTGTCAAAAGACAGCATAAAAGGTGTTCTTCTTCATAATGGCAACACATTCGCTTCAGTTCCTATTGCTCACTCTATTATTCTCCAAGAAAAATACGAGAATTTGGCCCTGATTCTTCAGAAGATTCGTTATGATGAGCATAAGTGGATGATTTGTGGAGACTTTAAAATTCTATCCATGCTATTAGGGCAGCAATCCGGTTTCACCAAATATCCCTGCTTCCTTTGCTTGTGGGATAGCCGGGCCCGCGACCTACACTGGGGGAAAAAAGACTGGCCAATTCGGGAGTATTTGAGACCCGGTGAGAAAAATGTTCTTCATGAGAGCTTGGTACCTCGTGATAAAATTCTATTAAAACCTCTCCACATTAAGTTGGGTCTCATTAAGCAATTCATCAAGTCCCTTCCAAAAGATGGTGAGTGCTTTCGGTACCTTTGCTCAAAGTTCCCCCGACTTTCTGAAGCAAAGCTAAAGGAAGGAGTGTTTGTTGGCCCTGATATAAGGAAACTCATTTCAGATGGAGCATTCGCTGAAACGATGTCTGAGAAGGAAAAAGAAGCCTGGGATTCCTTCAAGGATGTTCTCAAATTCTTGGGGAACAGGCGGGATGAGAACTATAAGGATATTGTTGCCAGGATGCTCAATGCCTTCAAAGAACAAGGCTGTAACATGAGCCTGAAAGTCCATTTCTTGCACTCCCATGTGAACTACTTTCCCGAAAACCTGGGGCGTACAGTGAAGAACAAGGTGAAAGATTTCACCAGGACATCAAGGACGCAGAGAGAAGGTACCAAGGAAGATGGAACACCACTATGATGGCTGATTTCTGCTGGTTGCTGCTGCGGGAAACCCCAGATGAAAAATACGCCAAGCAGCGCACCAAGAGAAGCATTCGGGGGAAGAAGAAACGGGCCCACCAGGAGATTGATTGACCCAAGAATGACTTTAAAATCTAAACTGTGTTGACAAATATCGTGTTTTTACTAAACTTTGAAATAAAAATTTGCTAGTTATTACCACAGTGTCGGATCTCATTTATTAGAATTTTATTTTCACACCATCGGGTGTTTGTCTTCATGTATTGCAATGGTGCGGTTTGCGTTTTCTATTCTTACATACATACCTGTACAACATTTTTTGCACATTTCTTTGCTTTGCTTTGTGTCTAACCTCGCTCTTATATGCTCAATGTTTGTGCACATGTATGTGGCTGTTTTAAGTGCAGACAATTTTGCTACCATCACAGTGTGTTTTGTTGACATTACTCTATTCTTATGTGCTGCCTTGTTACAATTTTCTTTATTTTTATTTGAATAACTACTAAACAATTAGTATAAAGAATTCATCCAAGAAACTTTTATCTCGATCGCACTCAATCTGAAACGTTCACCTCAAACTGCTAACCCAATGTAGCAAAAAATCTGTACGTGATGGAGCAAATTGGTTACCAGATTTGGATTCAGCGCACCAAAAAACGTAAAAATCAATCGAAACATTAGAGGCAGTTTAAAAAAAATTTTTTTTAGTGTACCTGTGTAATTCAACAAATGATTACAGCAACAGTTGGTTAATGGTAAAGGAAGAGACACATTTGATTTTATCATTGGAGGTCATCACAAGTTGACCAATGGTAAAAGGGGTCGCGGTACAAAAAAGGTTGAGAACCACTGATCTAGAGCATCATGTTACTGCGCACAATGTGCATGCCATGGCAGGCTTGATCTCTCTGCTGAACATCTGACAGTCTGCCACCTGATCTTCGGTCCATACCTTCACAGTGCATTACTGCTTGGAAGAAAGCTTGCGGCACCTTCAGCCAGGCAGTACTTCATTACCTCTTTGGGGAATAATGCTACTCCTTCCCCCCTGCCCATTGTAGTCAGGCTACCAGCGAAATGATTCCATGGTCAATGCTGCCGCTGCGTCTCTGGACTTCAAGCCACCCAGCGCTCCTTGCTGCCCTGCACAGTTCGCTTTTTGCGTTGTCTGTGGCTCCTGCAGGTTTTTTCAGTAGCCTGTAGCTTGGGAATCCCATATGTGAGGACTCACTTCCTGCTTGTTCCTGGTGTTACAGGTGTTCTCCAGAGACAGCAGCAGTCAGTACTCACAACCCTCCCTCCTTCCTGTAGAGTTGTTTTCTTTTTTATGCCTCATTAAACCGTCGTCATACTGAGGTAAGATGGCATCCTTGGGCGGGAAAGTGACCGCGCTTGCACAGTCTAATTCCCAAAGGCTTTCTTTGAAAGCTGGGGAATTAATCCATGCAGGCTTTATCAGTGCTGAAGTCACCCTTATGTGAACTGATTCTTGCTGTTCCCGGAGAATACCTGTTACAGGTGAGTAACTACACTAACTTCCCTATATTCAGCATGAACTCTCTTTATTACAAACCTTTGTCATCTCCCACACGACCAGTTTTGTACCCAGTTTGTCACTTTAAGGTCCATCCCAAGGGCACTAAGTTTAGGGCTTATTCCATTCTAGATGTAGATCTTCTCTGTACATCTGGCATGAGCTGGACGTACAGAGGGGATCACGATTTTGATCCCGCAGGGCATGTCTAGCTCCGCGGGATCAGAATTGCAAACAGTCCTGTAGGTGCAGGCTGGGACTGTGATTCAGTCCAGCCTACACGTACAGGACCTTCCTGGCTAACTCATGTCAAGGCTCTTCAATGGTGCTGTGGCGCCATAGAATCATATTGCCATGGCACTGCGACTCCATTGAAGAGCCGTGATACTGGCCGCAGGCATCCCAGCTTCATCCCCCGCAGCCTGACCCCAGATCCGGCCTCCTAAGACCAGGGTCAGGCTGCGGGGAATGTCTTCGGGCCCCCTCCTCCATCCGTGCCCCGGGCCTGTAGTAAAAAAAAAAACCAACATGCAGGGAAGTTATTTCCACCTCAGAGGTGCAATAACTTCCTCGCACGAGTCACTGGCCCTAGACGCACAGGGTCGACGTTAGAATCAGCCCCCAGGGCCGGCGACTGCCCAGACTTCACCCCCAAGCTGCCCCTTCCCCATTCCTGTCTAACTTCCCCGCACAAACGGCAGGGAAGTTAGCCGCGGCCGGAGAAGGCGCGAATAGCGGGGATGCCATCCCCGCTATTCATCTACCAAAAATTACCAACAATCCCTTCCCCAAAAACAACAGATTTGAATAGCCTCAGCTTTTGTTGGATAGGGCCAAGGGAGGTTAGGAAAGTCACCCTAACCACTCCAGATGGCCATATTCTTTTTATTAAGGTTCTTTAAACCCTTGGCATCTAAAGACTTACCTTATTAAGACGAAAGAGTCCTTTCTTCATAGACCAGCAGAATACAGTCTTCAAAGAAAATGCACAACGCGCACGTTTCGGAACCAAATCCTGTATGAAGTGCAATGCTCGTTCATCCCCGCTATTCATGGCACAGAATCAGGCCCTTTGTTTAGAAGTTACCATTGTGGAGCGGTGTCAGACCTTGATGAAATTGAAGCATGCCGCATCTAGGCCCTCCCCCAATGCAATTCTCAGTCAAAGAAATCAGATTGTCTGACATGACCTTCCTCTAGTAAAGACATACTGTCTCAGAGCCTGTAATCCTTTCATTTCCAGAAACTACGCCATCCTCTGCTTTGTCAATATTTACATTAATTTACTTACTACAGAGGTGAGGCAAACCAGTCCGTAGTCCTAACTACTTCCTTCCTTCTGCTTATGTGGATAGAAACCAGAGTTGCCCTTCTCCAGTCCCTCAGAATTGCTTCTACACTATAGAAGCATTAGACATGTAACCCAGCAGAGCTAGCAGTACTTTCCTTAAGTTCTTCAATACCATTGGATGAATCCTTTTGGCAACATTGATTAGCTAGCTCTTCACACACACTGTCCTCTGAAAATAGAGTTCTACAATACATCACTTCCATTCCTATTTTGGTGTATTTGAGGGTCCCATTCCTGGCCCTCAACTCCGAACACAGAACAGAAATGTTTAAGCAATTCTGCTTTATCCTCATCGACCTCCATGTATTCCTTCCCTTCAGCCTTGAGTCTCACAATGCCATCTTTGTACTTCCTCCTGTCACTAATGTACTTAAAAAGTCTTGTCCCCATGTTTTACTATATATTCCATTAGCATTTTTGTTATCTCCAGGAACAAGCAGGAATGAGTCTTCACATATGGGTACGTCGGTACTGACGGAGCCTGCGCGGGAACGCTCCCCAGCGTCCCAAAAAAGGAAAGCTTTTGGGAGCATCCCACAGCGCCTGTGCACTGCCTTCCCGCCTTTCCTAACCGCCTCTCTCCAGTTCTTCTTTTCCGCGGAGCCAGCAGGTCATGTTCCTGTCACTGCTGAAGAAGTTCTTTATTCTATTTCTTTGGTCACGCGTCTGCCTTCTTCGACGTCGGACCGGTACCGCCGGTCTTTTCTTTCTTTTTCTTCAAAAAAACAAAAAAAGATACTTTCCGTTCCACTTCAGTGTATTTTTTCTTCGTTGGGCCTTAGGCCTAACAGAAAATTCCTCATGGAAAAACCTGCCTCCGGGTTTAAAAAATGCACTAAGTGCAGCGGGTACCATCTCTGTTACCGACACCCATGACTGGTGTCTTAAATGTTTGGGTCCTGACCATTCCATCACGGATTGTCCGTCCTGCACCATGATGTCTAAAAGAGGTTTACAGAACCGAGCAGCCAAGCTCAGTACACTGTTTCCCTCTGATGCAGCTTCAGTGGCATCGACGTCTTCCAGGGCTGCTTCTTCCTCCTATGGATCTCAGGTAACCAAACATAAGTCCAGCCGGTCCTCGAAGGGTAGATCTCCCTCTAAGCATCGAGATGCCTCTGGGCTTGCCCTCGAGGATCCTGCACCGGCAAAAGTACCCCGGCGGGAAGCTCCGCCTTCCAAAGCTCCTCCTATGGGGTCACAGGTTGACATCGATGGCACGACCTCGACCGATCACCTGTTGCAATGTTTTGGGGTACCGGTGGAATCCGCCGGTACCGACCTCAAGACATTCATGGCGTCGATGGATCAGAATGTCCTGACCATGCAGCGTGCCATTACGGCATTCATACAAGCTGCGACGCCGCTGGTACCGCAACAAGCTTTGTTGTCGGTACCGGCTCCGATATCGGTTCCGGTGCCGGTACCGGTTGCATCAACATCGGCTTCGGTGTCGACTGCAGCGGTACCCTTTCCAATGATGCCTATCGGTACCGATCCGGTACCGATGACTCCCGATGTCGATACCACCCGGTATGCGTATCGGGCTTTACAAGAGCATCCAGACAGGCGATACTTCGATTCCTCCGAAGACTCTAATGCATCGGAGGCCTCTGTCGAAGCATCGGTACTTCTTCCTCAGGAGCCTTCTTCTCCAAAAAGAATAATGTCCCCTCCAGAAGACTTGTCTTTTCAAGACTTCATAAGGGAAGTGGCCAAAGGGTTTTCTATCTCAGTGGCCCCTGAGACAGAGCCTAGAGCCAAAAAATTGGATATTTTGCAATATCCCAAAGCTTCTAAAGAAGCAGCCACTTTGCCAGTTCATGAGATCCTTTATGACCACATGATAGGCATATGGGAGACTCCTCTCACCATCTCTTTTCATTCTCGCAGGTTGGATACCATGTATCGTGTCCCTCCTTGTCCTGGATTTCATAAAACTCAGCTTCCTCACCATTCTATTGTGGTAGAGTCTGCTATGAAAAAGTTAGTGCAAAGAGGCACTCATCTGCTCCTCCAGGAAGAGAATGTAGAACCTTAGATGCTTTTGGCAGAAAAATTTTCCAGGCCAGTATGCTTGTTGCCAGAATCAACTCCTATAGTCTCTATATGGGGATGTTTCTGAAGGAAGTTACAGATCATCTGCAAACTTCCTCCCTTTTCTTCCAGAAGATAAAAGGGAAGACTTTCTTACCTGGCTTAAGCATGCCAGGATGTTTCCAAATTTTCTAACCGTGCAGCCTTTGACTCTTTTGAGGGGGCCAGCAGAGCCTCGGCCATTGCCATAGATGCACGCAGAATTGCTTGGCTACAAGCTTCTGATTTGGAACCCTGGGTCCAAGATGGATTAGGAAATCTTCCTTGTACAGGTGAAAACCTGTTTGGCAAAGATTGGCAAACAAAGGCCACTCAAATGGATGCAGAAAATTCTGCTTTGGATAGGCTTTCAAAGTCTACCTCTAATCCTGTCAAGAAGAGGTTGTTCAAAAAGGCATATTTTCCCAAGAAGGGAAGATATTATCCTGTTTATGGTCAACAGACGACATCTGAAGGTCGTTTTGCTGCAAAGCATCAACAACCTAAACAGGCCAAGCCTAAGGCTGCAAGGACTACTGTAGCCCAACAGCCTCAGCCTCCTCAGGGCCTTTGACTTGCAGCTAGAGAACTTAGCCTTTCTGGCTCTAAAAGACCCAGAGCCTCTCACCATTCCAGGAAGGTTAGCTCACTTTGTTCCCAGATGGGAGCAAATCACAGCAGAGCACTGGACCCTTTCCATCATAAGGGAAGGGTACAAACTTCATTTTTCAAACCTTCCTCCTTACACCATGGTGAGACGGTTCAATTCTCCAACATCTCTTCTCGACCTTCTGGGTCAGGAGATTTCTACCCTTCTTGCCCAAGGGGCAATAGAAGAAGTGCCTCTTCTTCAACAGGGCTCAGGGTTCTACTCCCCCCTACTTTCTAATTCCAAAGAAAACAGGGGGCTACAGACCCATCTTAGATCTCAGAGAATTGAACAAATTCCTATGCAAGGAGAAATTCAAGATTTCTCTAGGTACTCTCCTTCCATTCCTTCAGAGTCAGGATTGGCTTTGTTCTCTAGATCTTAAGGATGCGTATACCCATATACTCATCCATCCAGCACACAGAAGGTTCCTTCATATAGGAAAGCACTACCAATACAGGGTGCTTCCTTTTGGTCTGGCCTCTGCTCCAAGAGTGTTCACAAAATGCATGGCAGTAATAGCTGCATTTCTATGCACTCTGGGAATATTCGTATTCCCATATCTGGACGACTGGCTCATCCGAGCATCATCCAAATCAGAGGCCCAGACTTCCCTAGCCTGCACAATGCGTGTTCTGCAGTATCTGGGACTGTTGATAAACATTCCAAAGTCCCAACTCACCCCTACTCAGTCTCTAGAGTTCATAGGGACCTTGCTGGATACCACAACTGCAAGGGCCTATCTTCCCCAGGCCCATTGCCTACGTTTAGTGCAGTTAGCCTCTCAGATTCAGTTAAAAACCCATCTAACTGCTCGAGAGATGTTACAACTGCTAGGCCACATGGCATCCACTGTGCATGTGGTCCCCTATGCTCGCCTTCACATGAGGGAAGCTCAATGGACTTTGTCCACCCAGTGGACCCAGGTATTAGGGGGTCTATCAGACAAAATAGCAACCTCCAGGCGCCTCTTTTGGTCTCTCCAGTGGTGGAAGTCCACTCAAAATCTGTTGCTGGGGTCCCCCTTCCAACAATCGTTACCCCAAGCAATCCTTACAACAGATGCCTCTCCAAAGGGTTGGGGAGCTCATCTTCAAAACCTCTCCACCCAGGGCATTTAGTCTCCACAGGAGACCTCCCTACATATCAACATCTTAGAGCTCAGAGCAATCTTCTTAGCTCTGAGTCTTCCATACCCTGCTCAACTACAAGACAGTCCTCATCCACACAGACAACCAAGTAGCCATGTTCTATGTGAACAAGCAGGGAGGAACTGGCTCTCTGTTGCTTTGCAACGAAGCTCTGAGATTGTGGGCCTTCGCCAGAGAGCATCAAATTCATCTTCTGGCAGTATACCTTCCAGGAGTTCAAAACTCTTGGGCAGACAGACTCAGTCGAGTTCTGCTTCCACACGAATGGTCCCTTCATATGGACCAGATAGTCAGAATCTTTCGAATTTGGGGAACCCCGGAGATAGCCCTCTTTGCAAGTCCGTGGAATGCCAAACTTCCCCGATTCTGTTCCAGAATTCCGTGTCAGGGAGTTCAGGCCAGGGATGCCTTCCTCCTTCACTGGGGTCAAGACTTCCTGTATGCCTTTCCACCCATTCCCCTAATTCCCAAGACCCTGTTCAAGCTTCAGAGACATCGAGGGACTATGATCCTCATAGCTCCACGTTGGCCACGCCAAGTGTGGTACCCTCTACTTCTGCATCTCTCTCAAGCTCCCTCCCTGGACTTGGGGTCTGCTCCAGATCTCCTGTCTCAGGAGGGGGGAACGTTGTGGCACCCAAACCCCCAATCTCTCCATCTCAGGGCTTGGTTGCTGAAGGCTTAGACCTTCAAGATTGGCATCTTTCTCAGCAAGTAAAGGATATCCTTCATGCTTCCAGAAAGCCTTCTACTAGACATTCCTATGCTTTTAAATGGAAAAGGTTTACCATTTGGTGTGCTGAGAAGGGTACTAACCGTCTAGCAATACCTTTGAATTCTTTACTAGAATATCTCCTGCATCTTTCCCAAGCAGGCCTCAAAACGAATTCTGTAAGGGTCCATTTGAGTGCTATTGCAGCATCCCTCAAGCCTCTCAATGGACAACCTGTCTCCTCTCATCCTCTTATTGCAAGATTCATGAGAGGCCTTCTTTTAACTAAGCCTCCCATTAGACCACTTCCAGTGGCATGGAACTTGAATCTGGTTCTTGGTCAGCTCATGAAGCCACCCTTTGAACTCTTAGCCACTACCTCCTTGAAATTTCTTTCCTGGAAGGTTATCTTATTGCAGTCACCTCAGCTTGCCGCATCAGTGAACTGCAGGCCTTAGTGGCTAATCCACCTTATACAAGGTTCCATCATGGTAAGGTAGTCCTTAGGACCAATCCACACTTTATGCCTAAAGTGGTCTCACCTTTTCATCTTAATCAAGAGGTGTATTTACCTGTCTTTTTTCCAGGTCTTCATGCATCAAGTGCAGAGAGGAATCTTCATACCCTGGATTGTAAGAGAGCTCTTGCTTTTTACTTACAAAGGACACAGCAACATAGAAAGTCTTCTCAACTCTTTGTTGCTTTTGATCCCTCTCATTTGGGACTTCCAGTCTCTAAGAGGACACTGTCCAATTGGATTGCTCAGTGTATTTCTTTCGCCTACCAGAGTAAGAACCTTTCTCTGGAGGGCCATGTCACAGCTCATAATGTGAGGGCCATGGCCACCTCTATGGCTCATCTAAATTCTGTGTCCATCGACCAGATCTGTCGAGCGGCCACCTGGGCCTCGGTTCATACCTTCACAGCCCATTACTGTTTGGACAAGGACTCCCGCCAGGACGCCTTGTTTGGTCAGGCTGTTCTCAAACACCTGTTCCATGCTTAATCAACTCCTACCCTCCATCCCTAGTGGGATGCCTGAGATCCATGGGAGGAGGTAGAACCCTTCTCAGGGTCTCACAACCTTGGGGATCTCCCAGGCGTCTCTAGCTGGGGAGTCCCCATATGTGAAGACTCATTCCTGCTTGTTCCTGGAGATAGCACGGTTACTTACCTGTAGCAGGTGATCTCTGGGAACAGCAGGAATAAGTCTTCACAACCCACCCACCTCCCCTAGGAGTTGTATCTCTCTATCTATCTTTCCTTTCCTCTCTCTCTTTGTCTCAGCTTTAAAACTCGAACTGGAGAGAGGCGGTTAGGAAAGGCGGGAAGGCAGCGCGCAGGCGCTGTGGGATGCTCCCAAAAGCTTTCCTTTTTTGGGACGCTGGGGAGCGTTCCCGCGCAGGCTCCATCGGTACCGACGTACCCATATGTGAAGACTTATTCCTGCTGTTCCCAGAGATCACCTGTTACAGGTAAGTAACTGTGCTTTCCTAACTATTTTACCAGCTTTCCTTAGCTTCTCCGGTGTTTTTGTTTTCCTCTTTTTGCAGTCTCTTATGTGTTATGAAGGCTAACTTCTTTTTTTTCCATAGCTTTTGATCTACTACTTTTGAAAAATATAGCAGCTTTCTGTTCTTTTTACTTTCATTTACTTTCCTAACAAAAAGGCTCGTTGCTCTTAAAATATCTCCTTTTAGTTTTGCCCACTGTTCTGCTTCACCCAGATGTTCCCATCCAGCTAACGACTCTTTGACGTATTCTCCCATCTTTGCAAAGTTAGTTTTCCTGAAGTCTAGAACCCTCCCTTTTGAATAAACCATCTCTACTCCTGTCCTAATATATTAAAGCTCACCATCTGGTGATCACTGCATGTCTGATGATCCAATTTACAACGTTAGAAACAGCCTCTCCATTTATATGCACCAAGTCTTATATTGCCTCTTTCCACATGGATTCTGTTACCAGTTGTTAGAATAGTTCTCCCCTTAGAGAATCCATGATCTTTCTACTTCTATTTGAGTGAAAGAACAGCATGAAATGGTGCTTAATAGAGATTGATGGACTGCTACTGAGAGCACTCATGGGTTTCATGCCTGCTGTTCATATGTTTTAGCGGGAGCTATTCCATTTAGATACAAGATTAACGGGCTTTGCTTCTTGTCACTTTCGCAATTGGTAAAATTGTATGTATTCAAACTTAAAATGATGATGCAGAGAACAGCGTTGTAATGGGATTTTTCATAAACTAAACTGTTAATGCCTAGTGAATATTGTTGTATATTTATAAGCCCAAAACATATATCAAGCCTAGAGGGAGAATAATGGAGTATATTTTAAGAACATAAATGCCATACTGGGTGAGACCATGGTCCATCAAGCCCAGTTTCCTATTTCCAACAGTGACCAGTCCGGGTTACACGTAACTGGCAGTTGCCCAAAGACACACACAGGTTCCACAATGCTTGTATTGGGACAGGCATTGGATTTCCCAGGTCCTCTTTAATAATGGTTTATGGACCTTTCCTCCAGGAACTTGTCCAAATCTTTTTTTAAACCCAGCTACACTAACAGCTTTTACTACATCCTCTGGTAACAAATTCCAGAGTTTGATTACACGTTGAGTAAAAAAATATTTTCTCTTATTGGTCTTAAATGGATTGCATTGTACCTTCATTGCATGTACCCTAGTCTTTTCTACTTTTTGATAGCATAAACGGTCTTTTTCCGGGAACAAGCAGGAAATCAGTCCTTGCATATGGGTGACGTCAGCGTCGACACAGCCCTTGCTGAAGCATCCCCCCAGATTTCAAAGAAAGCCTTTGGGAGATGCTACCACGCATGTGTAGTCCCCTTCCCGCCCAAGGGTGCCATCTTGCTCAGTCTCCTTTTTTCTGCGGAGCCTTCAGATGTCTGTCTTCTCTTCCCCCGGAAAAGTTTCATACTTTCCACCGGTAGTGCCACTGGTCTCTTCCTGGCACCTGAGCCCACTACCCTGGCATCGGGTCTCAGGTTTGGAGTCTTTTTTTCTTTTTTCCCCTTTTGGTGCCTTCGCTCCCTTTTTCCAACTGGCAGCACCACGGGTCTTCAACCTTGCTGGGATACTTTTTTCTCCCATGGCTACCAGTGTTTTTAAAAAGTGTGATCGGTGTGCCAAAATAATGTCCCTAACCGACACACACAACTTCTGCCTTGGTCAGACCACGACCCCACGGCATTCGGCCTCTGTAAGAAGATATCTATAAGGCCCTCAAGAGCCACCAGCAGCAGCACGATAAGTTTTTCCCGGAGTCCCCAGTACCTCCGAAGGCCCAGGCCTCTTTTGAAGCCACAGAATCCCAGGGTAGCCTCACAGACCCCGACCACGCCGTGGTTCCTTGGAAAGAGGGTCTCCCTCGAGGGAACCCAAGAAGAAGGCCTCGAAGGTGGCTTCCTGGATGGCTCAGTCAGGCCAGACAGGTCCTGCAGTTCTAGATGCTCGTCCGAGGAATCGGAGAAAGAGCCAACTACGAAGGTCCCCCTGAAGGACTCTACCTCGGGCTGGCCTCAGTCACCTGACACCATCTTCATCAAGGACTCCCCTTTGGGGGAACCAGCTGTGGGCCTGATTCCCTCAGTGCCCATGCCGGTGGCTGCAGAGCCTTCTGGCCTGGAGTCCAGAATGGCAGCCCTGGAGTGCAGCTTGTCTGCCTTTATGGACCAGCAGTGGGCGCTATCAGCCCAGACCACTGGACCCTCAACGTCAAGGACATCCCCAGAGGCAGAGCTGATCCTTGAGGTCCTTTCGTCTCGAGTAGATCCTCGGCAGAGGTCTCGATCTGGCTTCCATTCCACAGGGCTGAGATCTTCCCCAGTCAGTGTGCTCAGCACCATCCATGGAGCCTTCAAGGGCCACGGGAGGAGATCAGCTCCAGAGCCCACAAGCCAACTTTTCCTCGAGTCTTTGATGGACTACTCTGATTAGGAAACAGAGGACGAGGAGTCACCGGACACCCATCACCACCGCGATGTCCCCTAGTCTCCCCTCCCTCAGAGCCCCAGTGTCAGTTCCCACCCGAGGATATGGCATTCCTCGACTTCGTGAGGGACATGTCCAAGGCCCTAATATTCCCGATGGAATCGGATGAGGACCTTCGGACGGAGGAGCTAGAAATCCTCCAATACGAGGCCCCTCTGAGGGAATCGCTTACGGTGCCCATCCCTTCCATCCTGGAACAGTTAATGCTCATATGTGGGAGACACTGGCATCAGTGCCAGTGGTGAGCAAGTGGTTCGACTCAATGTATCGAGTCCGCCGGAGCCCAGGCTCCCAAAAGTCACAACTACCGCACAACTCCATGGTGGTGGAGTCGGCCATGTGTCGCCTAAAGAGTCAGAAGACACACTTCTCAGTGCCCCCCCCCCCCCGAGGGAGGCACGCACACACCCTGGACGCCCTCGGCAAAAAGTGCTACTGGGGCGTAATGCTTATCGGCTGGATCCAGGCATACCAGCTGTACATGGGCATGTACCTGAGAGACCTGGCAAAGGAACTTGCCGGGTTCTCAGCTGGTCTTTCCGAGGAACCCCTGCAGTGGTTCAAGAACCTGGTCAAAGCTGTCCATGAGTGCTCCAAGTTTCTCAAGCAGCTTTTGACTGCATCGAGTTGGCGGCTCGAGTAGCAGCGGTGGGCATCGGTGCCCGATGCCAGGCTTGGCTGCAGTCGTCCGACCTCGAGCAATGGGTTCAGGACAAATTGGTCAATGTCCCATTCCAAGGAGAGAACCTCTTTGGCAAACCCATGACCAACAAAGCTGCTGAGCTGGAGACAGAGTTCATGACAAGGACCAGGCTCTCTAAAATGACTGCTGTTCCTCTCCGATGGAAGGGCTTGTGTAAAAAGCCCTTTTAACCTACTTGGATCAACTATCAATAAAGAAGCAACAAGCAGTCAAGAAATCAGACGACGTATTGCTCTTGGCAGAATGGCTATGAAAGACCTAGATAAAAATCCTCAAGAGCAGAGATGTCTCTCTCCATACAAAGATTCGACTTGTTCAGGCCATGGTATTTTCAATAACATCACATGGATGTGAATGCTGGACAGTGAAAAAGATAGACAGGAAGAAAATTGATGCCTTTGAATTATGGTGCTGGCGGCGAATACTGTGTATACCATGGACTGCTCGAAGAACAAACCAGTCGGTACTAGAGGAGATCAAACCTAAGCTTTCTTTAGAAGCTCAGATGAAAAGACTTTGACTTTCATACTTTGGACACATCATGCAAAGAGAGAGATCATTAGAGAAAGACATCATGCTTGGTATGATAGAAGGTCAACGCAAAAGAGGAAGGCCAGCAATGAGATGGATCGATACAATAACAGCAGCTATGGGTACCAATCTGTCAACAATGAGCCGCCTGACTGAAGACCGAACACAATTTAAGATAGCTATCCAGAGGGTCGCCATGAGTCGACTCCGACTTGACGGCACTTAACAACAACCACCTAAAGAAAGGGGCTGTTTATAGAAATTACCCACCTTTTCAGGCCTCCCCATCTCATTATCAAGGTCATCAGGCCAAGGGACATGGACATGGCTCTCGTAAGCAGAAGTCTCCCATGCCTCAGGCATCTGCACTGGCCCAGCCAGAGGGGAGCTTTTGACTCCTTGGGCATGGCCTCTCCACCCCAAGGAACCAGGCTGCTGGCATTAACCTTTAAAAAGGAGATAGAGCAGCTTTTAAACTAGATATTAGGGGAAAGCTGACAGTCGCCCAAGAGCGGATGGTTCGGAAGAATGTATCCTTGAAGGATACTACCAAAAGCAGAGAGGTTCCAAAAAAAGAGTAAAGTAGCCCAAATGCCCTCGAGTATGGAGCAGACAGAGTTTAAAGATCCCAAATTACCCATGTCTAACAATAGCCAAATTAATATGAATAAAATAGTCTCTAAAATGCTTGTATGCAAATGCTAGAAGTCTAAAAAATAAGATGGGAGAGTTAGAATATATAGCACTAAATGAAAGGTTAGATATGATTAGAATATCAGAGACATGGTGGAAGGAGGACAACCAGTGGGACACTGATACATGGGTACAAACTATATCGTAATGATAGAGCTGATCAAATTGGTGGAGGGGTTGCTCTCTGTTAGAGAGGGCATTGAGTCAGAAAAGATTAAAGTTTTGCAGGAAACACAATTTGCTGTAGAATCTCTATGGATTAAAGTTCCATGTAAAAGGGGGAAGGCAATGGCAGTGGGGGTGTACTATCGAGCGCCTGGCCAGAATGACCAAATGGATGATGAAATGCTCAAAGAAATCAAGGAAGTTAACAAAGGTTACAGCCCAGTAATAATAATGGGTGATTTCAATTACCCCGGTATCGACTGGGTCAGTGTCACGTCAGGACATGCTAGGGAGATAAAGTTCCTAGATGAAATAAATGACTGCTTCTTGGAGCAGCTGGTTCATGAACCGACCAGAGGGGAAGCCATATTAGACCTAGTCTTTAGTGGAACACCAGATCTAGTGCAAGAGATAAGGTTGTTGGGGCCACTTGGCAATAGTGATCATAGCATGATCGCCTTAGATTTAATTAGTGGAGGAGGGATAGTAAGGAAATCCACAGTACTACCTTTTAACTTTCGAAAGGGAGACTATGATAAAATGAGGAAAATTGTTAAGAAAAAACTAAAAGGAGCAGTTGTAAAAGTTAGACGTACATCAAGCTTGGGTGATGTTGAAAAATACTATCTTGGAAGCCCAGACCAGCTCTATTCCACGCTTTAAGAAAAGTGGAAGTAAGTCCAAAAAACTGCCAGCATGGTTTAAAGGTGAGGTCAGAGAGGCTGTTGCCAAAAAAGCATCTTTCAGGAAATGGAAAAAAGAGCCAAACGACGAAACCTGGAAACAGCACACACACTGGCAAGTCAAATGCAAGGCATTGATAAGGCAGGCAAAGGGAGAATTTGAGAAGAAGCTTGCTGCGGAAGCAAAAAAGCGAAATAAAGACCTTTTCAAGTACATTCGTAGCAAAAAAAACTGTGAGAGTCAGTTGGTCCATTAGATGATAGAGGGGTTAAAGGAGCACTAAGAGGTGACAAGGCGATAGTGGAGAGACTGAATGAATTCTTTGCTTCGGTCTTTACTGAGAAAGATGTAGGGATGTTACCCATGGCTGAAGTGGTATTTAAAGGTGCGGAAGAATTGAAGGAAATATCGATACATCGGGAAGATGTATTACAACTATTAGATAAACGGAAGAGTAGCAAATCACCTGTGCCGGATGGTATACATCCAAGTGTGTTGAAAGAACTGAAATATGAGATTGCAGACCTGCTATTATTTATCTGTGAACTATCATTAAAATCATCTCTGATACCTGAAGATTGGAGGATCGCCAATGTAACACCAATTTTTAAAAAGGCTTCCAGGGGTGATCCGGGAAACTACAGACCGGTGAGCCTGACGTCAGTACCGGGAAAAATGGTAGAAACCATCATAAAGAATAAAATTACTCAGCATGTAGATAGTCATGGCCTAATGGAAGACAGCCAACATGGCTTTAGACAAGGAAGATCTTGTCTTACTAATCTGTTATGTTTTTTTGAAGGTGTGAATAAACAGGTGGACAAAGGTGAGTCGGTTGATATTGTGTATCTGGACTTTCAGAAAGCCTTTGACATGGTCCCTCATCAGACTTTTGGCAAAACTAAAGTCATGGGATAGGAGGCAGTGTACTATTGTGGATCAGGAACTGGTTAAAAGCTAGAAAGCAGAGGGTAGGGCTAAATGGCCAATTTTCCCAATGGAGAAAGGTGAATGGTGGTGTACCCCAGGGATCTGTGCTGGGTCCGCTGCTTTTTGACATATTCATAAATGACCTGGAAAGTGGAATAACGAGTGAGGTTATCAAATTTGCAGATGACACAAAACTATTTAAAATTGTTAAAACCCAAGAGGATTGTGGAAAATTGCAAGAGGATCTTGATAAATTGGAAGACTGGGCATCAAAATGGCAGATGAAATTTAATGTGGACAAGTGCAAGGTTATGCACCTAGGGAAGAACAACCCAAACTATGGTTACACAATGCAAGGTTCCACATTAGGAACCACCACCCAGGAAAAATATTTAGGCGTCATTGTGGATACCATGTTAAAACCCTCGGCCCAGTGTGCAGCGGCGGCCAAGAGAGCAAATAGAATGCTAGGTATGATAAGGAAAGGAATGGAAAATAAAACAAAAGATATTATAATGCCTCTATCTCCAGGAACAAGCAGGAATGAGTCTTCACATATGGGTACGTCGGTACCGACGGAGCCTGCGCGGGAACGCTCCCCAGCGTCCAATCAGAAAGCTTTTGGGAGCATCCCTCAGCGCCTGCATGCTGCCTTCCCGCCTTTCCAACTGTCTCTCCTCAGTTTTCGTTTTTCCGCGGAGCCGGCAGGACGTCCTCCTGTCACCGCAGAAACTTTTTTTCTTTAAATTCTTTAATTCTTGTTTTCCTGTGGTCGCGGCTGTCTCCCCGACTCCACCGGTATCGCCGGTGTTTTTTTCTTTTCTTTTTATTTAATCCAGGGAATTTTTTTCCCTCAGTTTCAGTTTTAAACTTTGGGCCTTCAGGCCTCTCCATTATGGAGCCGCCTCCTTCTTTTCCTAAGAAGTGCCTTAACTTTGGCAGTGCAGTATTCTTTTTAGACTCCAAGTCCTGGTGTCTAAACTGTTTGGGTCCTGACCATCCGGAGCCATTAGGCTACCATATCATGAGAAGAGATTTCCCTTTTCGAGTTTTCCTCGATACCGAGTTCCCTTCCAAGGGCAGGGCACCGACCATTTCTCCTTCTCTACAGGATCAGGTAACCCACAAGCAGTCTGTTCAGACTAGCCAATCCTTGAATGGTAGGTCTCATGCACAGCATGATGACGGCTCCGGCCTTGCCCTCAAGGATCCTTTGGCTTCAAAACCCCGGCAGGAGTCTTCGGTCTCCAAAGCCTTTCAGGGGTCTCAGGTTGTTCCTGAGGCTCACCCCTCACAGAACATACCTGAGCCATGCTCGGTGGTGGCATACGCTTCGAGCGGTACCGATACCCAGGCATCGGCACTGGTGTTGAGTGATCCACTCTTCACCAGGGATTGTCATCTGGTTTTCTCGGTACCTTCGGGACCGATCGATACATCCCAGATTGGCTTTCCAGTATCGGTATCACCTCCGATACTACCACCGACGTCGGTACCTTCCAGACATGCATCGATAGACTCGCTTCCTTCGATGCCGAGTCTGGAATCGATTTCCAGTCTGGAAGACTGGGTACCGACACGTCTCGGATCCGATACTTACCGATTCCAGATGCTCGGTACCAAGGGTAATTACCAAAGGCCTTTGGTTTCCTCGGTACCACTTGAGCAGCCTCCGATGACTGCTTCGATGTCGGTATCGTCTTCGATTCCGGCACAGCTACCGGTATCGGTGCCGATACCTGCAGTAGCATCGAGGTCAGCTCCTATCTATACCTAGTTTGGAGTCGATACCTGGCATGGACGATGCAGTACTGACTGTCTCACGTCATGACATCCAGTACCAGCATCCATCCCTTAGGGATCCTTTTCTGCAACGGGCGAGATCTTCTATTCCTACATTCTCAAGTGCCTACTCCGGTGCCCAGGCTAGTTCTTCAGATCTAGCCTGTCCAGGGATGGTTTCTGTTGGAGATCCTTCTTTTCCGAATTTTCTCCTGGACATAGTAACATCCCTTGCTATTCCTACCCCTGGCTATGATACTGCTCAAGGCTCTCTTTGTTCTGGAGAAAAGGAAAATATAATGCTTCCTTTACATCATTCCTTGCAGGATCATCTTCTACGAATGTGGGAAGCACCTTTAAGGGTTTCCTCACCTTCTAGAGCAACTGATCTTCTATATCAGGTGCCCCCCTCTCCAGGGTTTCAAAAGACTCAACTTCCCCATCATTCCATTGTAGTGGAATCAGCAATGAGGCAGGTAAAAAGCAAGAAGAAGCATTCTTCTTACCCGCCAGGTCGTGAATCTAGAACACTGGATGCCTTTGGACGTCAAACCTTCCAAACATCTATGCTGGCAACAAGGATTCTCTGATATATTTTTTATGAGTCTATCCCTTCAGGAGGTCACAAAGAAATTATCTCTTTTGACTCCTTTTCTATCAGAGCCCAAGGCTGCAGACTATTCCTTACTTCTTAGTCATAGCCAAAATATCTCTTGGTTTCTTTCTCGTGCTTCCCTAGACTCTTTTGAGTCTGTTAGCAGAACCTCTGCTATAGCCATAGGGGCACGACGTAGAGCCTGGCTCCAAGATTCAGTCTTGAACAAATGGGCACAACAAAGACTGGGTAATACTCCTTGCACTGGAGAAAATCTCTTCAATAAGGAGTCTTTACATCAGGTTGCTCAGTGCTCCACTGATTTCCCTGTTTCTGAAGGCGATCCTAAGCCTTCTCCTTCCCCAGTAGGTAGGAAATGCCCTACCAAACCTTCTTTCCCTTGGAGAAAGAGGTTTTACTCTTCTCCTGCCCATCATTCAGATGTTCCCAAGCACGGGAAGCCTCGTCCTGGTCTGAAGAATCCAAACTCTAGCCAGGCTGAATAAACACAGCAACCATGGGGTTCTGATTAATCTCTTTATAACCTACAGTTATCTTCTTTTCAACAGACGTTTTTCACTGTTTTTTCATTCAAAACTCTACACAGGGATTCCTATTCTCAGGACATCCTTTTGTTCTTCGGTATGCTGAGCTGTCAGGCTATTCATGTCTATGGGTCACAGGTTTTTCCTCCTTTTCCTGACAAGAAGAGAGGTTTCACAACTATCACATGATAGTTTTTTTGTACCAACATGAATTTTTCCCTTCCAGGGACTTACCATATGGTAAACCTTTTTTTTCCAGCTCTTGTATCTCTACCCTCTCCTCCAGGTTTTTCCCCTGTAAGAGGAATACCATACCACTGAAAGACTTCTTGTCTGTCTTTCCACTGTGGAGTTTTTTCTCTGGGGTGAACTCCCTTCTTTTATCTGGGCAGCTCATCAGACAGGGACAAGATTCTCCCTTCTTCAGTCTGTTCTCTCTGTTTAACACAGAAAGATTCTCTCTGCTGTCCTATTCAGTAGCTGCCCATGCAGGAGTTCCAGTGATTTGACTACTGGTACTTTTCCACAAGTTCCAGTCTTGTCTTCCACCACTTTTCGGTCTGGCCTTAGTAGTGATTCCAAGACAGTACTTACATCTTTCTTGGGAAATCCTTATCACTACAGGCTTCTAACACTACCTTCTATCCTTGCCATCTCCAATCCTTTGGGTTTGGCAGCATAGTTGACTTGGCTGCTGGTTTCTCCATCAGCCAGTTCTATCTCCCAATTCTCCTGCATAATGCTCTCTGCAATCCTACAGAGAAGCTTTCCACTATGGGCCCTTGCGAGAGAGCATGGAGTTTTTTTCTCTAATGACTATCCATCATGGTCAAAAAAGGCTTCCTCAGTCATCCCCCATGACTGTGAGGGTTCTTCACACCCTACTATCTCCTTTTCGCACAAAGGATATAAGCCTTCTCCGCGTGTACGTCTAAAGAGTTATCCAGCTCCTACAAGGAATATGCTCTTTTTTCCTTACAGCTTATCCTCATGGTATCCTAATCCTTCATGGACAGCACATATTTAACTAATAACGCATGATACCCCTTTGTGTCCCTCCAGTGGGTCACCCTGGTATCTCATCCTATGCGTTTTCTATCCATTTACCATGTGAGAGTTCTACAGGACTCAGGACTTGCTGTTTACAGACTGATATTATCCTCTGTATTTTCACGCAACCATCCTAGTTATTTCACTGGATAGCATTCCTGCGCCATCTTAGCCAGGGGGAATAGATTCTCTATATATCTTCTCAAGTAGGTTCCACCTTCTTGTTAGATGAATCTTTCTCCTTCACATCTCCAATGTGAATGTTCTTATGGGCATATCTCTATCTGCTTAGTTGCAGACATTTATCTTGGACATATATATTCATGTATGTATATATCTCTATATACTTCTCTATAGATACATATGTCTGTAAGCTGTGTGTGCATATGTTATGCCCCTCCAGATCTCACTATAAACATATATATATATATACCCCTATATATATATATATATATATATATATATATATATATATATATATATATATATATATAGATAGAGAGATAGAGAGAGAGATAGATAGACATATATATATATATATATATAGATATATATATAGACATATATATATAGATATATATATAGACATATATATAGACATATATATATAGATATATATATAGACATATATATATAGATATATATATAGACATATATATATAGATATATATATATATAGATATATATATAGACATATATATATATAGACATATATATATATAGACATATATATATATATAGACATATATATATATATAGACATATATATATATATAGACATATATATAATCTGTCGAAATGCTTCCTTATAGTTAGATATGTATTTCCATACTTATCTCTCTGTCTATGCTTATAAAGGCTTTTACCTTCCTATAGGTTCCAGACAGTGGGCTGGCATATGTTCATACTGTCCCTCAGTATGTCTAGGGTATTATGCACACAACCACTACTGTGGTACTGACAGCTCCTACTTTAACCCTAGGTTTAGGTATCCCTGAAGCTCCATGCTTCAATATCTTTCCTATCTCTCACCAGTTAGGAAAGACAGGGTGGATCTTCAGTAGATCTGAGGTTTCAACCCTTCAGACATCTGTCCTACTTGGGAATACGGGTTTTTTCCCATACCCCTTCTTCCCTCCAGGACTGGGCTAGTTGTCCAAATCGGTCAGTCTTCCTCTTTTGCTCCTAAATGTTAGTAACTCTGTAGCCAAAAGAGTTCCCAGCTTTTTCCATAAAGCTTCCACTAAAGACCTGCCGTTTTTTCTACTACCCCAGTTGACACCTGGGTCACCTGTCAATTCCAGATTGGGACCTTCACCTTCCCTTCAGTGAGGTCACCTTGAAGATTCCTCTACTGGATCTCCAGTAGACTCCATCAGCCTCTCTACTTCCTACAACCCAGTAGGTGAGGTCCATATTGTGATTGTTCATTTCAATATTTTTCATGATAATTATCATACATACAAGGACTCCTTACCTGTAGTCCTTAGATTAGCTGTTTTTCCACAGCTCCTCTCTTTTCAACTCTTACCCTCCATCTTCAGGATGCCTGGCCATATGAGGTGTAACATGTTCCAATCCTCACCATGCTAGGGCTCCAGGCATCTTAGCTTGGGAGTCCCCATATGTGAAGACTCATTCCTGCTTGTTCCTGGAGATAGCACAGTTACTTACCTGTAACAGGTGATCTCTGGGAACAGCAGGAATAAGTCTTCACAACCCCACCCACCTCCCCTAGGAGTTGTATCTCTCTATCTTCCTTTCCTCTTTCTCTCTCTTTGTCTCAGCTATAAAACTCAACTGAGGAGAGACAGTTGGAAAGGCGGGAAGGCAGCACGCAGGCGCTGAGGGATGCTCCCAAAAGCTTTCTGATTGGATGCTGGGGAGTGTTCCCGCGCAGGCTCCGTCGGTACCGACGTACCCATATGTGAAGACTTGTTCCTGCTGTTCCCAGAGATCACCTGTTACAGGTAAGTAACTGTGCTATATCGTTCCATGGTGAGACCACACCTTGAATATTGTGTGCAGTTCTGGTCGCCGTATCTTAAAAAGGATATAGCGATTTTAGAAAAGGTTCAGAGAAGAGCCACCAAAATGGTAAAGGGGATGGAAAGATACTCCTATGAAGAAAGACTAAAAAGGTTAGGGCTCTTTAACCTGGAAAAGAGACGGCTGAGGGGAGATATGATAGAAGTCTATAAATTAATGAGCGGATTGGAACAGGTAAACGTAGATCGATTGTTTACCTTATCGGAATATAGACAGACTAGGGGACATGCAATGAAGCTACAGGGTAAACTATTTGACTAATAAAAGAAAATATTTTTCACTCAACGTGTAATCAAACTCTGGAATTTGTTACCGGAGGATGTAGCAAAGGCTGTTAGTGTAGCTGGGTTTAAAAAAGGTTTGGACAAGTTCCTGGAGGAAAGTTCCATAAACCATTATTAAGAAGGGACCCAGGATATCAATGCTTGACCCAGTACAAGCATGGTGGAACCTGTGTCTCTTGGGGAAACTGCTAGGTACATATGACCTAGATTGGCCACTGTTGAAAACAGGATACTGGGCTTGATGGACCTTGGTCTGACCCAGCATGGCATATCTTATGTTCTTAAGGAGGTCAGAAGCCCAGAGGGGAATGTCTTATTCACTAAGCCCTAATGTGGCCAGCCATCACCACCGATTCTTGGGCATGCCAAGTGGTCAAGGAGGGCTGACTCCTTCACCTAGCCCAGACACCACCTCCTTTTTTCCGGTAAAGCCTCCCAGATCTCCCCTTCATCAGGACCTTCTACTGAAGGAACTGGCAGGTCTTCTCGAGGACAGAGTAGTATAACCAGTTCCCCACCATCTCGGGGGCAAGGGTTTCTACTCCAGGTACTTCCTTGTACCAAAAAAGAACAAGGGGCCTAATGCCTTGACATGCACAATCTGAACAGATTCCTGGTGAGGGAGAAGTTCAAGATGCTCTCCCTTTGAACATTGCTGCCTTACCTCCAGCAGGGAAATTGGCTATGCTCCTTGGATCTGAAGGATGCCTACACACACATCCTCATTAACCCTAACCACAGGCAGTACCTGAGGTCCATGGTGGGGGGGCAGCCATTACCAGTACAGGGTACCAGTACAGGGCTTCCACCCCAAGGGTTTATACCAAGTGCCTGGCAGTCATGGTTGCCTTCCTCCACCTCCAGGGGGTGTTTGTCTTCCACTACCTGAACGATTGCCTCATAAAGGGAGGCATGGCCTCAGAAGTGCAGCAGGCAACAGCACGTACCATCCAGGTCCTGTGAAATCTGGGGTTTGTAATAAATTACCCCAAGTCCCATCTCCTCCCAACAGTGTCTGGAGTTCATAGGGGCAAGACTAGACACTCTCCAGGCAAGGCCTTCCTTCCAGGAGACCGAACCGCCTGGCTCAGGGCTCTGGCCCTGGACATACAATGCTATCCCTCTGTGTCCGCTCGGCTCCTTCTCTAACTACTTGGACTCATGGCCTTCACAGTACATGTCACCCCAGACACCCGCCTCCACATGAGGGCCGCACAGTGCTGCCTTCGGGACCAATGGATGTAGGCCATGGGCTGTCTCTGCAACAGCATTGTAGTGACCCACCGGTTGGCAAAATTCCTGACCTGGTGGCAAAATCCCCAGTACTTTGAGGCAGTGATGCCCTTCCAGACTCCTTGCCCCATAAGGGTCCTCACAATGGATGCCTCCCTGCTGGAATTGGGAGCCATTGCGAGGAACTCTGCACCTAGGGACCTCAATGTCATACTGACCCAGCTTACTCCCCCCGCCTTTCGAGACCCTGGCTATCTGCCACCTCCGATACCTGTCATGGAAGGTGGTGTTCCTGGTTGCATTTACCTCCACTCATAGGGTCAGCGAACTCCAAGCCTTGTTGGTGGAGACTCCTTACACCAGGTTCTACAAGAAGAAGGTTGTGCTCTGCACACACCCCAAATTTCTTCTGAAAGTGGTATCGCCTTTTCACCTCAGCCAGGAGGTAGTGATCCCCCACCCTTCTTCCCAAGGCCTTCCACCAGTAGGGTGGAGACTGTCCTGCACACCTTGAACTGTAGAAGGACCCTGTCCTTCTACATTCAACGTACCCAGGGCCACCATAAAGCTTCTCAGCTTTTTGTCTCGGGGGGAGCGGTGACCAAGTGTACGCTATCTACCTGGGTGGCGGACTGTATCAACTTCACCTATGAGCAGGTGGGGCTCTTGCTGGACTGACGTGTCAGGACCATGGAGGCCTCTGTGGTGAACCTGTGCTCCATTCTGATAATGGACATCTGCTGGGCTGCTACCTGGTCTTCCGTCCATAACTTCGCAGCTCATTATTCCCCGGAGAGGGAGTCCCGACGGGATTGATTTCGGCCAGGCCATGCTCTGTAATCTTTTCAGGGTCAAGTCACCTTCTGCACTCTGGCCCTTCTGTGTTCAGGCTACCGGAGTGCTGGTTCCCTTTGGACAAACGGGTCCTACAGCAGTCTGCACTTGCAGATTCCATTGCTGCTGCTCACGACTTCCTCTGTGGGTAACTGTTTTTTCTCTTTGGGCCTTCGGTAGCCTGTAGCTAGGGAGTCCCATATGTGAAGAATGACTTTCTGCTTGTACCCGGAGAAAGCGTCATTACTCACCTGTATTAGGTGTTCTCCAGGAACAGCAGGAATCAGTCCTCACAATCCTCCCTCCTCCCCTTGGAGTTGCTGTCCTTTTATTCCATCTTCTTGGTGAGGCTTTAGCTATGGCAGCTGACTGAGCAAGATGGCACCATTGGGCAGGAAGGGGTCCACGCACGCATGGCAGCATCTCCCAAAGGCTTTCTTTGAAAACTGGGGGGATGCTTTCGCAAGGTCTCCATCGGAGCCATTGTCACCCATATGTGAGGACTGATTCCTGCTGTCCCCGGAGAACTCCTGTTACAGGTGAGTAACTGCGCTAAGTTTACCCTTTGCACTCCATTGATTTATAGACCGCTATCATATTTCCCCTTAGCCATCTCTTTTCCAGGTTAAAGAACCCTAACCTTTTTAGCCCTTCCTCATAGGGGTATCCTTCCATCCCCTTTACCATTTTGGTGGCTCTTCTCTGTATCTTTTCTAATTCCGCTATATCCTTTTTAAGATACAGTGACCAGAATTGCACACAATATTCAAGGTGCAGTCACACCATGGAATGATAGAAATATTATGATATCCTTTTTTTTTTTTTGTTCTCCATTCCTTTCCTTATGATTCCTAACATTCTATTTGCCGTCTTGGCTGCCGCTGCACACTGGGTTGAAAGATTCAACGTGTTAACCACAATGATCCCTAAATCTCTTTCCTGAGTGGTGGTTCCTAATGTGGAATCTTGCATCGTGTATCCATAGTTTGGGTTGTTGTTTCCTAGGTGCATAACTTTGCACTTGTCCACATTAAATTTCATCTGCTATTTGAACATCCAGTCTTCAAATTTAACAAGGTCCTCTTACAATTTTTCACAATCCTCTTGGGTTTTAATAACTGATTTCCAGATCATTTAGGAATATGTTAAAAAGCTGCAGACCCAACACAGATCCCTGGGGTACTCCACTATTTACCTTCCTCCATTGAGAAAATTGGCCATTTAGCCCTACCCTCTGTTTTCTTATAACCAGTTCCTTATCCACAATAGTACGCTGCCTCCTACTGATGACGTTTTAATTTTGCCAAGAGCCTCTCATGAGGGACCTTGTCAAAGGCTTTCTGAAAATCCAGATACAGTACACTATATTGACTGGCTCAACTTTGTCTACCTGCTTATTCACAACTTCAAAAAAATATAGCAAATTAGTAAAACAAGACCTTTCTTGGCTAAATCCATGTTGGCTTTCTCCCATTAAACCATGACTTTCTACATGTTCAGTAATTTTGTTCTTTATAATGGTTTCTACCATTTTGCCCGGTACTGCTGTCAGGCTCACTGGTCTGTAGTTTCCCAGATCACCCCTGGAATCCTTTTGAAAAATTGACGTTACATTTGCCATTTGCCAATTTCAAGTATTACAGATGAGTTTAATGATAGTTAACAGATTACTAATAGTTGGTCTGCAATTTCATATTTCAGTTCTTTCAACACACTCTGTATACTGTCCAGTTCAGATGATTTGCTACACTTTAATTTATCAAATAGTTGTACTACATCTTCCCGGTTTATCGATATTTCTTTAAATTCTTCCGATGCATCATCTTTAAATACCATTTCAGTCATGGGTAACTTCCCTACATCTTCAGTAAATACCAAATCAGAGAATTCATTCAGTCTCTTCGCTATGGCCTTGTCCCTTCTCAGTGTCCCTTTTACCCCTTTATCATCTAATGGTCCAACTGATTGTCTCACTGGTGTTTTGCTAGGAATGTACTTAAAGTTTTTATTATGTGTTTTTGCTTCTACAGTAGGCTTTTTTTATATTATTTTTGCCTGTCTTATCAATGCCTTGCATCTAACTTGCCAGTGCTTATCTTGTTTCCAGTTTTTGTCATTTGGCTCCTTTTTCCGTTTCCTGAAAGATGCTTTTTTGGCAACAGCTTCCTCTCTGACCTCACCTTTAAACCATACTGGCAGTTTTTTGGACTTCCTTCCACTTTTCTTAACGCGTGGAATACATCTGGTCTGGGCTTCCAAGATTGTATTTTTAAACACCCATGCTTGTTGTAAATCTTTAACCTTTGCAGCTACTCCTTTTAGGGTTTTTTTAAACTATTTTTCTCATTTTATCATAATCTCCCTTTTGAAATTTAAAAGGTGGTACTGTTGATTTCCTTGTCAAACTTCCTCCATTTATTAAATCAAACGCACTCATGCTATGATCACTATTACCAAGTGGCCGAAACACACTTCTCTCTTGCACCAGATCTTGTGTTCCACTACGGACTAGATCAAATGGCTTCCTCTTGTTGGTTCATGAACTAGCTGCTCCAAAAAGCAGTCATTTTTCATCTAGAAACTTTCTTCCTAGCATGTCCTGCCATGACACTGACGTAGTCGATACCAGGGTATTTGGAATCACCCATTATTATTACTGTGCTGTAACGTTTGTTAGCTTCCCTGATTTCTTTGAGCATTTCATCATCCATTTGTTCATTCTGGCCAGGCAGTCGATAATATACCCCTACTGCCATTGCATTCCCCTTTTTACTTGGAATTTCAATCCATAGAGATTCTACAGTGTATTTTGTTTCCTGCAAAACTTTAATCCTGTGTGACTCAATGCCCTCTCTAAAATAGAGTGCAACCCCTCCACCAATTTAATCTACTCTGTCATTGCGATATAATTTGTACCCTGGTATCTGAGACTCAGTAGAAGGAGGACAACAAGTGGGACACCGATGCCTATCATATCCAGGGGTGGTTCGATCATTAGGCCGAGTGAGGCGGTGGCCTCAGGCAGCAACCTTTTGGGGGCGGCAAAAATTGCCCCCAAAAAGCCCGCCTCACTCGGCCTTAAAAAAAAAAAAAAAAAAGATGGAAAGAGCTGCGGTGGCAGCAGCAGAAGGAAGTGTCCTGCGGCCTCTTGGCTGAGCCCTCAGCCCACCGGCTTTACAGAGCCGCAAAGGGAGAGTTTCCCTTTTTTGCGGCTCTGCTAAGCCTGCCGGCGTTGATGGGAAACAGGAAATGCCGTTTCCCATTAGCGCCGGCGGGCTTAACAGAGCCGCGAGAAAGGAAAACTCTCCCTTCGCGGCTCTGTAAAGCTGGCGGGCTGAGGGAGACATGAGGGTTCTGCCAGGCGGCCACGGGACACTTCCTTCTGCCGCTGCCATGGCGGCAGCAGCAGCCATTTTTTTTATTTTTTTTTTTAATTTCCCTGGGTTGATGGGGAAGGGGGGTTAGGACTGGAAATGGGCTATGGGGAGGGGTTAGGATTGGAAGTGGGCTGATGGGATTAGAACTGGAAGTGGGCTGATTGGGGGGGGCTAGGGCTGGTAATGGGCTGATCGGGGGGCTAGGGCTGGTAATGGGCTGATCGAAGGGGGGGCTAGGGCTGGTAATGTGCTATCGGGGGTGGCTAGGACTGGTAATGGGCTATCGGAGATGGCTAGGATTGGAAATGGGCTGATTGGGAGGGGGGGGGCAGGACTGGAAATGGACTTATTGGGTGGGGGGTTAGGACTGGTAATAGGCAGATGGGGGGCTAGCACCGGAAATGAGCTAGGACTGGTAATGAGCTGATTGGGGGGCTAGGACTAGAGTGGGATGATAAGGGGGGATAGGACTGGAAATGGGCTAATGGGGGAGGGGAGGAGAGTGCTGCTGGCCCTGAAAGAAAACTAGGGGCTAGGGCTATAAATGGGCTGATGCAGGAGAATGGTAGAATAGGACTGGAAGGAAGCAGATAATGAGAGGGTCTGCCAGGGGAAGGAGGGGGGCTGGAAAGGAGCTGTCACCTGGGATGTACTGAAGGGGGACTGGAAGGGAGCTGACACTTGGGGGTGGGGTTGGGTAATGGGGAGGAGGCTGGAAGGGAGCTGACATGCAAATGGCATTGGAAGGGGCATGGACAAGAGGGTAGGGCAACTGGAAAGGGAGCTGATTGGAGGGTGGCACTCAGAGTGGACGTGAGCTGATATCTGGGATGGTATTTGGACTAGAAGGGGCTGGACAGTGGGGAAGGAGGAGGACTGGAAGGCAATGGACACCAGTGGCAGTCATGGGAATGCAAGGCGGTTGACATTGGAGGGTACTGGGAGGGGAAGACTGGAAAGGGGGTCGATACTGGGGAGGGTTACTGGAACTGGAAATGGGCTGATGGAAGGAAGTGAAGAAAACAAAAGAAGAGATAAGAAATGGCAGATGGACCATAGATCACAGAAAGAGAGCTAAGAAGACAGGAAAGCAGAAGCCTCAGATCAGGACCAGCATGATCAGAGAATAAAATGGTCAGACAACAAAGGTAGAAAAAAATATTTTATTTAATTTTAATGATTGGACTTTGTGCTATTATTATATTTTACACAGTATTGGGGAACTGCATCTCTTATTTATCTGATGTTGCACTGCATGTGGACTCTGGCTTCTTGGGGTTTCAATTTAAATTTTGTCTACATATTTTTATTTTATTTTAGATTGTGGTTACTTATTCTGTACTTGGTGAGGGTCGATGTTGTGAGTGTATGACTGAGGTTAGGTGTTCTGTTAACATGGAGTTTGTACATAAAGATCTATACTGTACTGTAGTAATATGGCTTGTTCAGCTTTTCAAATAGGTGTACGGATATTCCAGGGCCCACTGTAGTATTTACAGTGACACTTTTTTTGGATGGGCTCCTTATGTGAGTTTTGGAAGTTTGTGCTGATATGGTATAGTAGGTTTGCTCTTTGTTGTACGGTTTTGTATTAGTTCACAATATGCCTGGTATTGGAGAATAGTGGGTGATGGTGTTAGTGAGATGATCAGAATCAGATTTTTTCTTTTTTTAAATATTGAGTTCTGTGGGTGAATGTCCTGGTTCTGCTCTGCACTTACTGTGGATGCAAAATATATGTTGAAAAAGTAAAAGCAAGAACCATAACGCAGTTTATAACAAAATAAAAATGCGTTCTAATTTAGTTTTATAAACTGTACTGTTGGTTCTTGCTGTCTTTTAGTTCCTTGATGTGCAAACGGTGCAGCTGCACAGGGCGGAAAGGCTTGGGGGGCACATTTCGGCTGTCTGCTGATGCCCTGCCACCGTTGGCAGGACAATAGCAGGCAGCCAAAATGCACCCCTCAAGCCTTTTCGCAGCACTTTAAGCAGGTCTGGTCCTTCCCTCCTCCAACGCAATGTCAGAGTAGAGAGGGAGAGATCTGCTTAAAGTGCCGGTACCTTTCAGATTGGACGCATGCCCCCTCCTCCTCCCCCATACCTCCGTCCAGCGCTGCCTGCTCTTTCCCTGCTGCTGGCGCCGCCATGAAAAAAACTGAGGGCGGCAGCAGCAGGGAAAGAGCAGGCAGCGCTGGACGGAGGAATATGGGGGAAGAGGGGGGCGTGCGCCCAAGTTGCAAGTTGCACAGGGTGTGATTGCAGCTCGATACGCAGACATCTTGCATTTCCTCCATATAATCTAATCGGCTTTTTGGTTTGGTTCGGTTCAGTCTCTGATTGGATTTCTGAAAAAACCCCACCCCCCTCTAAGGTGGGGGGGGTGCCATTTCATACTTCGCCTCAGGCAGCAGATTGCCTTGAGCTGCCCCTGATCATATCTAATCTCTCATTTAGTGCTATATATTCTAACTCTCCCATCTTATTTTTTAGACAACTAGCATTTGCATACAAGCATTTTAGAGGTTGTATTTTATTTGTATTAATCTGTTTACCTGTAGGCTGGGGTAATTTGGAATTTTTTAAATTCTGTCTGCTCTGTACTTAAGGGCATTTGGGTTACTTTTGTCTTTATTGCCCTAACTTCAATCTTTTGCTAGTATCCTTTAGGATTCTAACTGTGCATTGGAAACACGATTAGAATATTTTTAACATGCAAATATTTAAATCAATTTCTATGAAATCTAAACTAAGTTTGAGGTGTGACTTGGCAAGTACTGAAAAGGACAAATTGTGTTGCAGTGGAGATCGAATTTAGACATCACAGGGTAGTTTTACACTACATAGCACGTAAATTGTGAAATAGTCTGCTAGAAATTTACGGTTAGGCTTTCAACTTAATCTCTGACTGGTAGTTTAGGACTGCTTTCTGCAGGACTGGGCATAAACCATTTCACATTTTGTATTTTTTTTTCATTTAGCTTTTGATACTTTGACATTTTGAAATATGCACTTGTTTGGTCACTGTAGAAAAAGCAAGCCAGTATTAGCACAAATTAAGAGGGACTGGTGAAATGTATGGTCTTCTGAGTACTTAATGGGCTTCCTTTTACATAGTAGCAGTAAATGTTGGCAGATAAAGATCAGCTTGGTCCATCTAGTCTGCCCAGTGAGGTGGATAGGTCTATACCAACTGCTGCATACAAGTTACACTCCCCCCCCCCCCCATGCCTTTGCGTAGGGTTGTACCTGCAGTTCTATACAGGTTACCCCTCTTTACTTTTTGATGTGTAAAAGTTGTTTGCTTTATTTCCATCCTTGTGCTGTATAGGGGTCCTCTGTGTCTATCCCATGCCTTTTTTAATTCTGGCAGTTTTTGCTCCCACTACTTCCAGCAGGAGCGCATTTCTCTTCTTTGAAAAAATTGTTCATTAATATCCTTTAAGTATTTAAACTTCTGTATCTTATCTCCTATCCTTCCTTTCCTCCAGGATATACATATTGTGATGGAGCTCGTACGATAGAGCCCTTTTTAACCCTATTTAGGCGGCTGCCTAGGGTTATTGAAGTTTTGCTCTGCTCTTTGTATTAAAGCAGAGTCTTTTGGTCAAGTGGTAAAGTAAATAATTAGGGTTTTATTCCCCTTCCCGAACGGTCATTCTCAGGAATGCAACACAACACAGCATTGAACAAAAATGGCAACAGAAAATATCTTCTTTTCTTTTGTTATTGTCACAGTTATTCTCCTCAAAAGTTAACACAAAGAAGTGAGGTCATCCGAAAAACATATGGCACAGTCCATTGGAATGGGGTCTGAAGTATGGCTATTATTTTCCCATATCATCCCTTCAGCTTCACTCCCCAAACTATCTGAATCACATTCTTCACATGTGCTGAGTTCTGGCACAGCCTCTTGTGATACACCAATATCTCTTCCTACCAAGGGTTCTTTAAGCCCAGGGTTATATCTGCCTGGTATGAGAAAGGCTCCTTGCTGGTTTTCCTCACCAAATGAAAGCTTTGGATATCTTTCAGCTATAACGTTGTACTCAGGGCCACGCCCTTTAAAACATGCAGAGCTTTTAAACCTTTCTTTAAAAGAACAAGGCTCCCATCTTTTTACCTTGGTTCTAGCTTTAGCTCCTGGGTTGTAGAGGACTCTCTCCCTGGCTTTCCAGTCAGGCTCAGAGCTAACAAACTCCTGGTCATTTTCCCAGCTGTTTCTTGCTTTGCAGCCACGCTTGAAGTTCCCTTCAGCCGGTAAACTTCCTCTGGGCTGACCTGTGCTCATTGGTTGCTCATACCGTCCTCCTGAGCTGCTGGCCCATCCTGGTTTCTCACCAGGACTGCTTCCTTGAGCATTGCCTTTCCCAGCACTGCTTGCTCCAACCCTTTTCTCTCGAGCTCTGCTTCTGCATTCACTTCCTGGTTCTTCCTTCTTACCAGCACTACTCCTCCTTCTCCCTTCACTTCCTCTTCCTGGTTCTAACCAGGAACTTATATGCTTCCCTACCCTGCACGTTACATGAGAGTTAGGACACAGGTGCTCCTGATGAGCTTTTCTGTTTCTTCCTGCGTCAGAACTGTTACAGGGAAAACTACCTTTAATGGCTTTTGGCTTTTCTTGCGCTGACAGCCTTTGCTGTTCAGCTGTTTCTCCATGCACTGAGTTTCTCTCTACAGCCAAATCTGAGGTAAGTTCCTCATTTTCATTAACTTTCATAGGCTCTATATTACCCACTGCATCACAATATTTAGATAAGAGCATAAGAAATGCCATACTAGGTCATACCAAGATCCATCAAACACAGTATCCTGTTTCCAATAGTGGCCAGGCCAGGTCACAAATACTTGCCAGGTTCCCAAAAAGGCACGCAGGTTCCATAATGCTTGTCCCAGGGTGAGCAGTGCATTTTCTGTGTCCTCTTTAATAATGGTTTATTGATCTTTCCTCCTGGAATTTATCCAAATCTTTTTTTAAACCCAGCTACACTAACAGCTTTTACTACATCCTCTGATAACTGGACTGATAACTCTGGTTTCATTACGTGTTGAGTAAAAAAATATTTTCTCTTATTAGTCTTAAATGGGTTGCATTGTAGCTTCATTGTGTGTCCTCTGGTCTTTCTACTTTTTTCATGACATAAACAACCAATCTACCTTAACCTGTTCCACTCCATTCATTAATTTACTGACCTCTATCGTATCTCCCCTCAGCTGTCTTCTTTCCAAGTTGAAGAGCCCCAACCTTTTAAGCCTCTTCTCATAGTGGTATCCTTCCATCCCCTTTACCATTTTGATGGCTCTTCTCTGTACCTTTTCTAATTCTGCTATATTCTCTTTAAGATATGGTGATCAGAATTGCATACAATATTCAAGATGTGGTCGTACCATGGAACAATACAGAGGCATTATAATATCCTTTGTTTTATTCTCCATTCCTTTCCTTGTGATTCCTAGCATTTTATTTGGTTTCTTGGCCGCTGCTACACATTGGGTGGAGAGTTGCAACGTTTTATCCATGATGACGCCTAAATCTTTTTTTCTGTGTGGTGGTATCTCGCATTGTGTAGTCAAAGTTTAGGGGTTCTTTCCTAGGTGTATAACATTTGTACTTGTCCACATTAAATTTCATCTGCCATTTGGATGCCCAGTCTTCAAATTTATCTAGGTCCTCTTGCAATTTTTCACAATCCTCTTGGGTTTTAATAACTTTGAATAATTTTGTGTTATCTGCAAATTTGATCACCTCCTTCCCATTTCTAGGTCATTTATGAATATGTTAAAAAGCAGTGGGCCAAGCACAGATCCCTGGGATACTCCACTATTTACTTTTCTCCATTGAGATAATTGACCATTTAGCCCTACTCTCTGTTTTCTATCTTTTAACCAGTTCCTGATCCACAGTAGTACACTGCCTTCCAATCCCATGACTTTTTAATTTCATCAAGAGTCTCTCATGTGGGACCTTGTCAAAGATTCCGCTCCTTGGGGTGACTCTGGTGGCATTGATGTTAGCGTAGAGTGCTCAACAGTAGATGCATCCCTATTTGCACATTCTCCCAGCTTTTCACTGCTAGCTGACAATTGCCCTCCGGTTTGGGTAAGTAGTTTCTCTCCCCTTACGCTGAAAGGTCTGCTTAGATCAGCTGTTTCAGCTTGCTTTCTTATGACGGCCATTCCCATTCTATGGGGTAATTGCCCCTGCTCTGCTTTTCAAAACCCTATGCCTAAAGGCCTCACAACAACAAATCCTGCTAATCTCCTCCCATGCCTCTCAGCCTCCTACTTGCACCATCCTGTCCAACAATTTCCTCCACATCCTCCTCCGCTTAAGCTAGGTCTTGTTAACTGCTGCTCCTTGATAGCCAAAATCCTATTAATACAAGATCTCGTTCTCCAGGAATCCCTGGATTTTCTTTTTCTATCTGAAACTTGACTTAAGGATGGAGAGGAACCTCTCCTTGCCCGAATGTCTCCCTATGGGTTTCTCTGCCATTTCTGTCCCCCACATTGGTTGCACAGGTGGAGGAGTTGCTGCACTATACCGCTCCTTTCTCCCACTTACTCAGATTACCTTCCCCTCACTACATTATTTGGAATTCCTCCTCTTGTGCCTACAGACCTCTCCTGCAGTTTATTTCCTGGTGATTTATTTCCTTCTGGCCTCATCTTTGGGATATTCTCTCTTTGACCATTTCTGACCAGTTCCTTCATCTGTTGGTCCTAGGTGATTTCAATGTTCATTTTGAAGCACCCCCCTCCTCCAGAGAACACTCTTTTTTTTACTACTCTGCTTCACAACCTGTCCCTCATACAGCATAGCAACTCCCTTGTAATCCCGCACTCTATCCGCAAGACAAAACAGACTAAAGCTCCAGAGCTTTCACATATACCGCCCCCAACCTCTGGAACTTGTTATCTTTCACACTTCACACAATTAAAGACCTCCAGACATTTAGGAGAGACCTCAAAACATAGCTCTTTTCTACTCGCTACAGAAACTCAGATTTGAACCCAAATATAGACATGTCCTCACAAACACTGACCACACCCACCCCTAAACTACACCCACCTACAACAATCTCAAACTCATTGTATTTCTTCTAACCTGAAATTTTGTACATAGTTTATTATCATCCTGTAATAGGCTACGTTTGTAGCCAAATGTATATCCTGAACTATTTTGTTACTCCCAAAAAGTTACTATGTAAAAAGTTAGACCATTGTTCTATGTAAAATGTTCTGTTATCTGTAAACCACCCCTGATCTTTGGAAGGGGTGTTAATAGAAAAATAAAATAAATAAATGTGACTTTGCCAACCCATGTGGCTGGCCATACTCTAGATCTGGTGACCACCCCCTCTAGTTCTACTCTCCTGCCCGCCAATCTCCTTACCAAGCCTCTACCTTGGACCAATCATCTTTATCTGCTCTTTCACTTAGGGTTCCCAGCACCCAGTGCTGCTGCTCCAGTTCCTCCTGCCACCCCTTACCAGACTCCCACCCGTCTAACCCATCGCATCACTCCTCTTACCCTCCAATTTTTTCCTGCAGCTGACCAACTTCTCTCAGATGGCTTTATCTCTCTCTCCCCTAACTCGCAGGTTTCTCAGTGGACTGCAAATCTTTATTCCGCCCTTGACCATTTAGTCCCTTTGCAACTCCGACCATCACATTGCTGTTCCCATCAGCCCTGGTACCATTCTGGGCTTCACTTTCTTCGTTCACATCTTTGTCGTGCGGAGCGTCTCTGGAAGAAATATCACTTTCCCGCAGCTCTACAATATTTCAAGGAGCACCATCTCCAATACCGATCTTGCATCCACCAGATCAAACAGGCATGCTTCTCCAAAATCATTTCTTCTGCTTCCAACCCATCCCACTAGCTTTATTCTATTCTCAGATCCCTCACTGCACTCCGACCCAGTACCCCTCCAGTTCCTCCTCAGCCAACCCCCAGCTCCTCTCAACTGGCCTCCTTCTTTGCTACCAAAATTCTCTACCTTGGATCCTCACTACCATCCTGTCCCCTTCCATTATCCCCCCCCCCCTCCCATGTTTGGGCCACATTCCATCCTCTTACTACCCAGAAACTTATAAAATCTATTTCTACATCACGTAAGACAACCTGCTCCCTTGATCTGATATCCTCTTCATGGCTTCTTGAACCCTCCCTTGCCCTATTGCCCTCCATCTTTGCCATATTCAATTCCAATCTTTCCTCTGGGACCTTCTCCAACTTCTGGAAACATGCCCTGGTCTGCCCTCTCCTGAAAAAGCCATCCCTTGATCGTCTCGTTCCAGCACACTATCGCCCAGTCTCAAATTTCCCCTTTCTCTCCAAAATTCTCAAAAAAGTTGTCTCTGCCCAACTTTCACATCATTTCAACTCCACTCACTTCCTTCACCCCCACCAATCGGGTTTCTGTCCTGGCCATAGCGTCAAAACAGTTCTACTTGCATTTCTCAACAAACTTCACACTTCACATGATCGCACCAATGTTTCTATGGCAGTATCTTTGAATCTCTCGGTGGCGTTTGATCTTGTGGATCACTCGATTCTCCTTTCCTGTTTGCATGATGCAGTTCTTGCACGGTTATCTTGACCTCTGCACCCCCCCCCCCCTTTCTTCTTCTGAACTAGTGCTCCTCCAGTTTGGTGTCCCTCAGGGCTCAGTATTGGCACCCTTTTTATTAGATGTCTTTCATGCTCCACTTGCTTTTCTCATTCAACAGTTCAGGTTGTCAGCCTATTACGCTAATGATATTGTAATACTCCATCACACCAACCTTTTACAGCTAGATCTATCCCCTCTCAATGCTGGTCTCTCCCCCTAGTTGCTGATTGACTAACCACAAACTGTCTCCATTTGAATTTGGCTAAAATATCAGCAACTGGTCTCCTCATGGAAGCTCCTGCCCTCCAAGAGCCCCAGTTCTTGCCGATTCTCCCATTCCTCTAGTCTCCTCTTTTCATTATCTAGGGATACTTCTTGATTCTGATTTATCTTTCAAGACCACATCTCTCAGCTCACAAAGAAATCCTACTTTTTCCTTCATCAAATTCTGTCAATTCGTCCTTTCCTCACCCTCCAAGCACTAACCACCACTCTTCTATCCCTGGTCATGTCTCGTTTAGATTTCTGTAATTCTGTTCTCGCTGGTATTACTCACATCCAACTCCACCAACTCCAATTAATTCGAGCTGCTGTATTTTGTATTATCACCCACTCCTCCCGTTAAGACCATGTTACCCCTCTTCTAATTCAACTCCATTGGCTCCCCATGGATTTTCGTATCCGTTACAAAATTCTTATTTTGGTTCACCAAGCCATCTACACTCATACTCCTCAATATATGGCATATCTCCAATTTCACATCCCTACATGCAGCCTTCACTCAGCACACATCAACTGTCTCCACCTTCTGTCACCATCCCGTGTTCACCTACAGTCCACCCGTCATTCAGCCTTCTTCCTCTGACCCGCCCTGTGGAATTCTCTTCCTATGCTTTTCTGACTAGAACAAAATTACATCAAATTCAAATCACTCCTTAAAACACACCTAGTATTCTCCTCTGCCTATGACCTTCTAAACCTACTGCCTGACATCAGTTATTTATGTTTGTCTCTTTGTCTTGTCTGAATGACTGATCACTTCCTCTTTCCCGTCACACATTGTAGTTCTTTTCCCTTTTCCTGGCCTCTGGCCTGCCCTGTACTCCTTTTTTTTTTTTTTTTTTTTTCTTTTCTTTAATTGTACACCGCCCTGATGTTGCAAAGGAGCGATATATCAAATGTTAATAAACATAAACACCCTGTTGCAAATCTTCATGCCAGCTCCAAAAAAGACAAACCTTTTTCCTTTTACTCATTCAGCAAATTCATTCATAAAAACATTGAACAGTACCATTCCCAGGACTGATCCCTGAGGCTCTGCTCTACTCCTTTTCCTTTCTTCTGTCGTCTGTCAATCGACCAATTTCTGATCCAATTCCCCACCTTGGGATCCATCACCAACCTACTAAGGTTATTCATAAGCCTTCTGTGAGGAAGAGTAACAAGGGCTTTGCTGACGTCAAAGTAGCTCACATCCATTGCATGCCTTTGATCCAGTTCTCTGATCACCCATAAGTGTTTAAATCTTTCAGTTTTTGAGTCCATGCCCTACAAGAGCACTCCTTTCTCCCAGTTTAGTTCATTTGGAGATCACGCACCGCACTGCTTTTTATTTACCTTACCTTCTCTTTGGAGTGCTATTTCCCCAGGTCTATGGAAAGAGCCTATGTTAACCAAGTTTAAAGCAGGTCTAAACACTACTTGAGTGGGCTTATGGGGATTGACCTTAAGGATTTTAGGGGGCAATGGCTGGGAATTGCTTACCATGTACTTCCCTTTGTGGATATATCTCGGTTTCAGTCTCTACTTGTTTTTGATTCTTTCTTTGCTTTTTGCTCTCTCTGGCTCACTATAAACCACTTTGACCTGGAAGGTAATCTAGAAAGTTAAACAATAAACAAAGCCAGTTTGAGAGCTGCAGAATTAGTTGTCCTCGTAAACAAATGCATTTTATTTAGTTATTTATTTCTCATTCCTATATACTGCACCTTCCCAAGGGCCACAGAGCAGTTTATAGCAATACATAGATTGACATATAATCAAGTCAACACATCATTCATTGAAATGCAGTTGAATACAACTAAGTTTCGCAATGCTTTTGAAAAGCAACAGGGTCTTCCATCTTATTTATTTTTTTATTTATTTAACAATTCTTATATACCGCACTATTTGTTATCAGTGCGGTTTACATTTAACAAAGAGGGAACAATGGTGAGGGAGATGGAATGTAGGAGATGGGTGGGGATAGGGTCAGATGAACAGGTGGTGGGATTGGAGGAGGAAAGGAGGCATGCGGTTTCTTCAGAGGTCGGGGGAAGGAGGAGAGGGTGGCAGGGGATGTAGGGATGGGGGAGAGAATTGGGGAGGAGGGGAGGTAGATGAGGTGGAGGGTAATCTTGTGGATTTTGTCATGGAAGTAGTTGGCTAGGGTTTGGGCAGAAAGGGAAGGCGGGATCGTGGGCGGGGGGACCTTGAGGAGAGCATTGAGGGTATTAAAGAGACGGCGATGATCAGAGGCAAGGGAGTTGGTCAGATGGATGTAGTAATCTTGTTTGGCAAGTGCTAAGGCTGACTGGAATGAGCCAAGCATGAACTTGAAGTGTAAAAGGTCTTCCAGGGAGCAGGATTTGGACCAAGCTCATTCAGCAGAACGGGCGCAGATGCGTAGGTAACGGATTGTGTGTGTGAGCCAGGGTTGGGGAGTACATCGTTTGACAAGACGTGGGGTGGGAGGGGCAAGAGTGTCAAGGGCTGAGGATAGTGTAGCATTGTATGAAGATAATGCCTCGATGACTGACTAGGAGGATAAAATGGAGGAAAGAGATGGAGAAATGGTGGAGGAGAGAGTCAGGGGATCAATATTATGAAGGTTTCTAAATAGGTCGGAGGAGACAGGAAGAGGTTGGGACGGCGGAATCTGAAGAGTAAATGTTAAGAGGTGATGGTCAGATGAGGGAAGGATTGATTTGTGGAAGTTTGAGGGAGAGGAATTGGAGAAGAGTATTAGGTCAAGGCAGTGGCCGTGTAGGTGTGTGGGGGCAGTGGAGCAAAGTTGGAGGTCGAACGAGGAGGTAAGAGCCAGTAGGGCCATGTCTGCAAAAAAGAACATAGTGTGTGCCATGGGGTATTGCTATCTTTCAAAAAAGAAGCAATCCATATCAGTGCCTTGCTTTTGATGCCACAAGAACGGACCCTGGAGAGAGTAGCAACTCGTGATTCACTGTGTCAAATGCTGCCATAAGATCAAGCATTAGAGCTACAATCAGCTCCTATATCGAAGCTCCTCAGTAGATCATCGGTTACTGACAACAAAGCAGTCTCCATACTAAAATAAAGCATGGAATCCAGATTGTTTTCCTGCCAAATAGTGATTCTCTTCTAAATAGCTAACTGAGGTGTTAGCTCATTTGCTAGATATAGGTAAATAGTGTCAGCCTTGCATGCCTTGTAATCAGCTAAATCAGAATAGTCCTTTTTTAATGTTGGAAAAATGACAGCTCTTTCAGTTTATTTGGAAATACTGTTTCATTAAGAGATGATTTTATCATAGGCAAGAATAATGGGGAGCCATTTTAGATTCTTTAATCAGGCCAGTTATATCATCTTTTGGAGACCCACTTTGGTAGACCAATGAGAGTAACATTAAAAATTGTTCCATGGATGGTGATGTGAAAATATACAAACATGACATTACCTCTTGCCTACTGAAGTTGCTTTAGTATGAGATGCATCTAATGGCTGTGTATTGCTGGTAATGGAATTACTTATATGCTGAACTTTATTGTGGAAATACTTTTCCATTAACTCGGCCTTAACAATATGTAGCACCATCTCCCTGCGGAGTGTGGAGCAATTGAACAACTTGAGACACCTCCCTAGTTTTGTCCTTTGCTTTAGATGTAGAACCAATATCTTCCTACTAACTAAACATTTTTTTGTCGGACTGTTCGGCAAACGTAGCCCTGTTTCAGTTAGTTGACCACCTGTTTGAAGACAGGTTTTAACAGATAAGTACATTTGGTATTGTTTCTCCTGAAGCAGAGCTGATAAATGAATGGCAGGTTCATAACCCAATATTGTGTCCAGGCTAAATGAGAACACTGAAAAACTTCTTCTTTTAATAATATATTTATAATAAAGGGTAAAATGGATGATTAAAGTCAACTAGCTGGAACTAGTTGACCTTAATAGTCATAAAACTTATTTGGTTAGTAGGAAAAAAAGTATTGAATGTAGTATTTTCCACTGAAGTGAAAAACACAAGGACAAGAGGTTGTTGGCCCAAGACCTGTGGCTTTGGGCAAGTCACTTAATCTTCCATTTCCTCAGAAAAATCCAAGTTATTAATGTCCCTGTTTAATTGCATTACCAAGTTTAAGGTATAATATAAACTCAGATAAAGCATTAAAAAAAACCCCACCCTGTTAAATAAACCTGTTGGGTGTAGCTGAAGAGAGGGAAGATTCAAATAGCATACAAGAAAATACTTTTCACTGAGATGGGTGGTAGATGCATGGGATGGACTTCTAGAGGTGATCACTGGACCCAAAACAGCAGCAGCATACAAGCATGGATGGGAGAGACACAAAGTGACCTTTGTGGCAGATGGAGATAAAGTAAGGTTTGCGACCTCTTGAAATCCTGAGCAAGGGATTATGATGCCCTTTAAAAAAAAAAAAAAAAAAAAAAGTTTAGAATAACAGAATCCTATGGTTTCTATGATATTCTCAAAGGGTGTGTAGTAATCATGTTTCTGAATATGTTCTGTCAGCAGAATGCAGTGTCTAGTTCTTTTTCCTCCTGCTTGCTGTAAGCAGCACTGTAGATGCCTGGCAGAACCGAGATGAGCTATCTTGCTTTCAGATAGTTGTAGACATTGCACCAGGGCTCTTGAGTATAGTTTGCAGCATGCACATTGGTAGAAAATTTGTGGTTTAATGACTGTCAAGTTAGGACCTCTTTACATGCAAATATGTTGGCATGAAGGGGAGACTTGTAATTATTCTTTGTCTAAAGCTTTTCAGACCTGAATCTGTGTAGGTTTCCTGAATGGTCAATAATAAGTTAAAAGCATTTTGGCTAGTTATACACAAAGCTAACAGGTTACCCATAATTTCCTATGTATTGTGCACAGATCCTCATAAAAACTGCTAATTTGCACTGCATGGAGGACTGTCAGAACACCTGATGAACAAAGCATTTTAGCAAGTAGCCTACAAAGCTTGAGGGGACTCCTGTTAAATGGAATAATTTTCACCTGCCATGAAATGGCCCAGGATTCAGCAAGGAGGCTCAACAGCGCCAGACACATTATCCAAACTTGTTGCAGGTGCCTAAACAGCAAAGGCTTTATGACAGCAGGAGATAGTGTTCGGCATGATAGATACTACAGTGTTCTTCATTTATCATTGCAATACAGTGAGGCCATTATTTTTTAATGTGCTTCATATCCCATCAGTCTGCCACCGAACGCTATTTCCTTGGGCAAAATGGAACCCTCGTTCCCAAAGCTCTTTTTCAGCATGTCACATAAGATAAGCTTGTGCATTTACACCTTAGAGGAGCAATAGCACATCAAGAAGGACTAAACAAGACTATGCCGTATGTTATTTCTCGGCTGATCATGAGTTTGTCAAACAAGCAGGTTTCCCTAAATGTGCTCCATGGGTGGCAGCTGAGGGTAGATGATGTGTCTTGTTTGGAGAATACTCTGATGGGATGGCATTAACTTCTAGCATCGGCTCTCCCTGTTCCAAATTAGCTTGCACAGTACTTGACATAAAAGTGCCACAACAGATTTGAGAAAATGCTTTCTGTGTATCTATGAAGAAGATTTATGACAACAAGCCTTCGTATCAAATAAATAAAATGCATTAATCAGCACAACCTAAGTTTAGAAAGAAGCTAGGGAGAATTGTTGCTCCTCTCTGGCCGAAATAAGGAATGAGGTAACTTTGTTACATGGGAGAGATTTTTAATCTTAATTGGAAAAGACAGCCGTTTATTAGAACTGACCTATTTACAAATGTTTATGCATGGAGGTCAATTCTGTTTTAGACGTCCTGCCCCTCTACGGCCAGTCAGAATTGGGGTGAACAGCGGTAGTACCCAATTCTGATCCCCCTGGGGGCTAGATATGCTCACGAGATCAGAATTGGGTCTACCGGCCTGGATGGGGGTCTACCGGCCTGGACGTGCAGGCTGGGCCCCGATACTGATCAGCCGCTCGTCCTGCACTTACCTGGCTAGCCCAGTCAGGCTCCTGAATGGAGCCTGCAGTGCCATGGTGTCCTGTTGCCATGGCTCCATTCAGGAGCTGTGATCCTTGGCAGATCCGACCCGTGATTGGGCCTGCCATGGCCAGGGTCGGGCAGTGAGGATCCCACTGCACCCCTTACTGCCTTTTTCCAGCCCTGGCTCCTGCATCGGACCCTGTCCAGGTGGACTTTATTCCACCTCCATGGGCGTATAGGGCTGACCTTGGAACCGGCCCTGTACGTCCGGAGTCAGTTGCCGCCCACTGCCCACTCTCGCTTCTCCCTCAGCCTGCTCCCTCCTGCCATGAACAGAGCTGCCTGCACAAACCAGCAATGCTTGCAGGGAGCTCTGTCCCCGGCACACAATCCAGGTGTTCAGCAGGACATCCAGACCCGCTAAACGCAATTGGAATGACCCCCATAGTGTTTAGATATTTCCTTAAATACCTGGATCTGAAAGTACTCAAAATGTCCACTCACTTGCAGTTTTCTAATGTTTGCAAACCATTTTGAATGACGTATCAGGCAGTATAAAAATCTCATAACTAAATAAATCTGGAAATATGTGATCAAAATATACCTGGTTACCTTTTGCCTCCCAATATGATATACACAAAAAAAATATGGTAGAAATCATTTTGAAAGCATAGTCCAAGGTGTGTGCTTTCTTTTGCTTAATGATGGGGAATTCTGTGTTCATGAACGGACAGACAGGGTAACAGTTTCTCTGTAGATGTCTTTCAATTAATCCCTGTGGCTTTTCTTACCTGGGGCATTCAGTGAATAGGTTGGTTGCAGGAGAACAGAACAGGATAGAACCAAGATTGATGCAAAGGGTACTGGGTACCGTAGGTGAACCTTCAAGCTTAAACACTCCCCCTCCCTTGGATATTTTGATCATTAAACTCCAAAATCCTTCCAACACCACCCTCCCACTTCAGCACTGCAAAAATGTATAAGTAGACATTATCAGAGATCATTTCATATTTTCTGTAATAACTCTTCATCTGCCAATTGAGCATCCCTCAGGGCTCTATATTGACCCCAATGCTATTTGTGTTCATGATTCCTTTATCTGATTTTATTCAATCACTTCATCTCACAGCATGTATATAGATAGATGATATTCATCTAATTGCAGCTTCTGAACCAGAAAGTCACTTGACTATTCTCACACTCTCCTTGAAACTTGATACCATCACACACTGGTTCTCCCATCATAAGTTGAAACCGAACCCATCTGACAGAGGGACTGTTCCAATAACAATTCAATTCCCATCCCGCCTCCTCCTTTGATAGTTGGCATTCCAATTTCTATTAAAGACTCCATCAAAGTATTTGGAGTTGTTCTTTTGATCGTCAACTCTTTAAAACATTTTATGCTCTCTGATTAATAAGATTTGTCTGTTCCATTGTGGATGAGACAGCATTGCATGAATTGGCCAATGCCTTAATGCTGAGCCAAGCTGATTACTGTAATGTCCTTCTTCATGGCATTAGTTCCTCACAGCTGAAACGCTTGCACTTAGTACAAAATACTACTGCCTAATTGATCAAAGGAGCAAAAAGGTTGGACCATGCCATGCTTCTTTTGAGGGATCTTCATTAGGTCCACTGTCCTGCAGAATTTTTTTTTAAAATGTTAGAATGCATCATGTCTTTCATACAGGTATTGTATACCCCTTTTCTTAGACAATTTTCTAATTCCTTATACCCCTACAAGAACACTTTGTTCCTCCAAAGATCAGCTTTTGGTAATACTATCATATAGAGAAATTTTTCATGAGATGATGAGGCAAACCTCCTTCAGAGTCACTGCTCTCATTCTCTACAGTACCTTGCCACCAGATATTAGGCTAGAACTGTTGCTAAAGGAATTTCAGAAAACCTTAAAGACTTTTTTCTTTGAGGACATTCAATTTATAATTCAGCTGCCTTTACGATGCACCGTGACCCAAGGAGCAGTGTGGGTGATGGGCAGATTGGCCAGATATTTACTTGTGTAGCCTCTTTACTCTTTCCTTCTTATTTCCCTCTTCTTTTCCCCTCATGTTTTTTTGAACAATAGTTTGTATTTTATTTGTATTATTTACCGTGTATTTTAAACCGTGCAGAGATTTGTCTTGATCCTTAGTATATCGACTCTAATAAATGTAAACATACTTTTTGCTTTGGATGTATGAGTGTGCCTGCTCTCCCTGTTGATGAAAGAATGTGCTGAGGGTTCATTCAATCTGTTTAGCTTTCGGGACCTATTGTTTTACTTTGACGACTGAAGCTGCGTTTTGCTGTCCTTCCCACGCTGCTGCCCTAGTCTTGCCCAGTGGTTGAGCTGGCTGTGAGCAGGACATGTGATGGCACATTTTACAGAGGATGCCCAAGTGCAATCTGAGGCATCTGAGCCAGAACATCTGAAAAGAAAACAGCCAGGGACATCCAAGTCCGTGCATGATTTCACAAACATGAACATGCCTCATGCAGATGTCTGGAGGGGCAGCTACATAGATTTCCGTGGCACAGTATCCAAGACTGGGGATGTGCAAGTGACAATTAGCAGTGGTACAAACACAAAACAGTTGTATCAATTACACGGAAATTAACATTGCAATTATGGAATGTACTGAGGATAATGGAGTACCATATTCTGTACACCTTCCAGATGTTTTCAGGCCCGAACAAGCACTTTCCTGATGCTTAGTTGTGTCTGGAGCAGGTCTAAAATTGGACAAGGTCGCAGATATCCCTGAGTTTTCTGAAATTGATCAGGGATGTCTATATCCATCACACCACCCCAGCCCTGCACCCAGCATATCCTATGCTTACTTGGACATCCCCACGCTGGGGCCGTCTTCAGAGATGCATTGTAAAATGGCTTCAGGGGCATCTTCATAATTTGGACATCCATGTGCACGTTTCCTGACGTCTTTAATTGTGAATAAAGCTTCTAAAATGACCGGCATAGTGTACTGGAGACTTTTTATTTTCTTCAGTGTTTGGGAATCACTTCCTTATTTCAAATGGTAATTTACACAGGAAGCTAGAGAAATGTTTAACATACAGAGCAGGTAAGATATAGGCTGGTTGAAGCAGAAGTTTTATGCGAGTCACACATGCTCATTCAATTGATCTATTGGATGAGAAGTAAGGGCATGCCTTTTGATATTTATCCAAAGCTTTGTGCTTTAATTAAGAATAATGTATTTTTAGTGCTCCCTGTGGAAGCATTCCAAGAACTGAAAGAGTTTGCTGACCACAAGGAGATTGCCCAATTAGCATCTGTGTAGTCAAATGGAAAAATGACTCAGGTTGTGGCTTAATAAAATAATTCAGGATTTGCAGGTTGACCCAGTGAGTAGCACAAGTTGCGACTAAATGTAAAACTTCTGTTCATTTCTCAGTTTGTCTCTGTTCCTCTGGTGGCTATAATGAGTGCAATTTGTTTTCTGTGGTAGATTACGGGGTAGATTCAGTGATTACTTTTTACATAAATATGCGTATAGTGGGATATGCAAAATACCAATTTGGTTTGAAAATCTGACAAATTTTTAAAATTTTTAGGCCAATATTTAAAATCTCTGGCTGGTGTTTTTTTTAATGCCAGCCATGGCATTCAAGTGGAATCTGGATATTTAACGCCATTATCCAGGGATTCAGCGCTAGTAGCTGGTGCTATCTGACTAGGAGTAATGTTTCATTCTGTTATCCGGATAGCTATCTGTATAGCACTTAGGACAGCCCTGCTCCCTCCCCCCACAGACCCACCTGGCATAATCCAGGTAGTGCCAAGGCAGCCTGTTGTGGTATTTAGTGGCACTATCTTGATTATACTGCTGAATGTCAGTCAGTGGGACTTATCAGGTTAGCAGGTGCTGAATATCGGGCTGGTTGCTTTAAAATAAAATACCACTCTTCTAGATTGGCTAGTATGCAGGTTTCCTCCTCATTGCCCCCTCTAGGTAGCCCTACCTAGTTTAGGTGGCATAATTACGGCGTTGTATTATATACCCCCTTCTTGATGTCTGTTCATTTCCTTTATTTGACTATGTAAGAATTTTTCTTTTGTGTTGTGACCTGTCTTGCCTCATTTATTGTGGACTTGTGGGCCTGGAGTGTGTAGGTGAAATTATCCTTATTTGTTCTGCTTCATATTTTCAACCTGGCTTTTTCTGTACAAGATTTTTTTTCTTGTTTTTTTTTTTTTTTTTGAGAAATTGCGGAAATAAAAAATATTTTAACCCCCCCCCCCCTTTTTTATTTTAAAACTCCACTGCTGTGCATTGCCGTGTGCAACAACCTGGTTTGTTTCTCGGGCACAACTTCTTTTCCATAGTCTGGCCAGGGTTGGGGTTGCATACAAGGTGTAATTGGGTACTTTTGTGCCTGGTGCAAGCGAGTGCATTTGTGCTCCTGTCTCCCTCCTTGTTCCTCCTTCTCTGTCCTTCCACTCTATTTCCTCAGTCATCTTTGTCTTCTCTTCCTTCTTCCACTGGCCAAGACAGACTTGCAGCTGCTCTGTCATCTATCCCTTGTTAAAGTCCAGGAGCTAGGGTGGAGGAGTCTCAGCTTTTGGTCAGCAGACTGGGGTGCACGTGTCCCAGGTTCCAGAAGAAGCTGTGGTGTATGGCTCCTGATAAATGATTGCCACTGCAGTGGTTGTGCTACTCAAGTGTTGGAAGTACTAAGGATTGTTGTGCATGAAGACTCATGTTGTCATTGCCTAAAAGAGGCAAGTTCCTCTTCCAGACAGTCCACACCAGTGGGATTTTCCAATCCCCAGTAAGTGCAGATGAAACAACTGCTTATTTCTATATAAGCTGGTGTAGCCAGGGAACTGATCAATATTGCTTTGTCTCCAGCAGGTGGGAGACTTAGCTGGCTGAGCAGGTTGACTTTCACAATTGTCCTGAAGCCAAGGAAGTTCTTTAGTTGCCTTAGCTTGTTCTGCGCTTTTCTTCCTTTCTTTGCCTTGGTTTTCTTCTGGGAATCTGAGGCTAGCAGGCAGCCTTGGACTTGGGGCTACTTTATCCAATTCTTTTTAACATCTTTCTTAGTGATATAGCAGAAGGGCTTTTGGGTAAGGTTTGCCTCTTTGCAGATACCAAAATCTGTAATAGGGTAGACACCCAGGAAGGTGTATATAACATGAGGAGGGATCTAGCTAAGCTTGAAGAATGGTTTAGAATTTGGCAGCTGAGATTTAATGTTAAAAAAATACAAGGTCATGTATTTGGGCTGCAGCAATCCAAGGGAGCAATGTAGTATAGGGGGTGAAGTACTTTTGTCCACTAAAGAAGAGCGGGACCTATGTGTGATTGTGTCTGATGATCTTAAAGTAGCTAAACAGGTAGAAAAGGTGACAGCAAAAGCTAGAAAGGATGCTTGGGTGCATAGGGAGAGGAATGGCCAGCAGGTGGTAATGCCTCTGTATAAGTCTTTCGTGCGACCTCATTTGGAGTATTGTTGGCAATCCTGGAGACCACATCTTCAAAAAGGATATAAACAGGCTGGAGTCCGTACAGAGGGTGGCTACTAAAATGGTTAGTGGTCTTCATTATAAAGCATATGAGGAGAGACTTAAGGATCTTAATATGTACACCTTTGAGGAAAAGCAGGATAGAGGTGATATGATTGAGATGTTTAAATACCTCCGTGTAATAAATCCACAGAAGGAGAGCCTCTTGATTTGAAAGCAAGTTCTGCTATGAGGGGACATGGGATGAGGGTGAAAGGGGATAGAGTCAGGAGTGATATGTGGAAATATTTCTTTACGGAAAGAGTGGTGGATCCGTGGAATAGTCTCCCAGTGGAGGTGGTAGAGATGAGGACAGTATCTGAATTCAAAGAAGCATGGGACAAACACAGAGGATCTCTAAAGGAAAAAAGGGACATGTTGTAGTGGTTGATATGGAAGGACAGAGTAGATAGGCCATGTGGTCTTTTTCTGTCAACATGTTTCTATGTAAAAAGAATATGCTACAAGAAAAGAGAATAACGCAAAAGTAGCAGTGGAGGAGGCAACTGGAACGAAGCTGTGTGGTTGTGCAGCCTGATACAAATTAAAGGGCTGTGGTATCAACTTGCTGAGCAGTGCAGTTGGTGCCCCTACACACACACACGCTAATTGTGGTAAATGATCTGGGTTTCCAATGTAGCAGCATTTTAGGCATTGGTGTCTCTGTATCAACTCCTCATCTCTCCATCCTGCTCTGTATTTGCTATTGAGGGAATGGTGTGTAATTTGGCACTTTCCCCTCTCTCTCCTCTGTGATGCTCTGAGGGAGGTACCTGGCTGAACATTTTATCCTTAGGATTCAGTTTGGTGTTTCATTCCCCCTAAAAAAAAAATGTTTTACTTGTTTTGTACCTGCTTCCCCCTCCCCCAAAAAAGCACTGCCCTGAAAGCTAGGGGGAACTATTTTGTGAGAGGCAAATCTGTTGTGGCAGCTATTGCAGACTGATGATACCATAAACAGCGAAGGGAAGACACGGTCACACAACTTAAAACGATGAAACCTTTATTTCAAAAATACCTGCAAGGTTCAAGACCCAACTTGGCCAAGTTTCGGCTGTCAGCCTGCATCAGGGGGTAGGGAAAGGGGGAGGGATGGGGAAGGGAAAGGGGAAGGGAAGGAGAGGGAAGGGTGGATGGGGAAAAGGGGGGAGGGGAAAGGAGGGGGAGCTCAGAAGAAAACATGATATTCAATCTCTTTATTAAGGCCATCAGGATGTACTGCTGCCAATTCAAAAATCAAGCGCTGTTCTTCTCGCTGTTGCTTCTCTTTGCTAATTTTTCTTTGCTTTTTCCCCCCCTTCTTTTCTTCCTGAAACAGTTTTTGAGGAGTTAGTCCATATATTTTTCACTGTGATATGTATATGGGTATTTTTCCTCTATGGTGTGGTGTTCTGCTTTTTGTGCTTGTTTGCAGATTAAGACGATAGTTATTTGTAAGATTTGCCGTACCATCTATACCTACTGTTTCCTATATATAACCAAGCTTTGTATGTTTTTCTATACGCTGGTTTCTTATGTTTCTTTTATATTGTCATTGTAGATTACATACAGCCGGTCTTCAAGTGGTATTGTATTTATTTTTGAGGTTTTTTTTTATTGGGTTTTTTTTTTTTTTTTTTAGATATGGAAGCCAGAACTGCACACAATATTCAAGGTGCAGTTGCACCATAGAAGGACACAGGGACATTAAGATAGCCTTGGTTTTATTTGCCATTCCTTTCCTTGTGATTCCTAGTATTTTATTTGCATTCTTAGCTGCCACTGCACTGAGCAGAGGGTTTCAAGGTATTATCCACTATGAATCCTAGGTCCTTTTCCTGGGTGGTGATTCCTAATGTGGAACCTTGCATCATGTAACTATAATTTGTGCATAACTTTGCTCTAGTCCACATTAAATTTCATCTGCCTTTTGGATGCCCAGTCTCCCAGTTTCTTATGGTCGTCTTGCAATTTTTCACAAAAAACTGCCAGCATGGTTTATAGGTGAGGTCAGAGAGGCTGTTGCCAAAAAAGCATCTTTCAGGAAATTGAAAGAAGAGCCAAATGACGAAACCTGAAAATAGCGCAAGCACTGCCAAGTCAAATGCAAGGCATTGATAAGGCAGGCAAAGGGAGAATTTGAGAAGAAGCTTGCTGCGGAAGCAAAAACGCAAAATAAATAATTTTTCAAGTACATTCGTAGTAAAAAAAACTGTGAGGATCAGTTGGTCCATTAGATGATAGAGGGGTTAAAGAGGCACTAAGAGGTTAAGGCGATTAGCGGAGAGACTGAATGAATTCTTTGCTTCGGTCTTTACTGGGGAAGATGTAGGGATGTTACCCATGACTGAAGTGGTATTTAAAAGTGCGGAAGAATTGAAGGAAATATCGATACATTGGGAAGATGTATTACAACTATTAGATAAACTGAAGAGTAGCATATCACCTGGGCCGGATGGTATACATCCAAGGGTGCTGAAGAACTGAAATATGAGATTGTAGACCTGCTATTATTAATCTGTGAATTTTCATTAAAATCATCTGTAATACCTGAAGATTGGAGGATCGCCAATGTAACACCAATTTTTAAAAAGGGTTCCAGGGGTGATCCGGGAAACTACAGAACGGTGAGCCTGACGTCAGTACCGGGAAAAATGGTAGAAACAGTCATAAAGAACAAAATTACTCCGTATGTAGATAGTCATGGCCTAATGGGAGACAGCCAACGTGGCTTTAGACAAGGAAGATCTTGTCTTACTAATCTGTTGTTTTTTTGAAGGTGTGAATAAACAGGTGGACAAAGGTGAGTCGGTTGATATAGTGTATCTGGACTTTCAGAGAGCCTTTTGACAAGGTCCCTCATCAGAGACTTTTGGCAAAACTAAAGAGTCATGGGATAGGAGGCAGTGTACTATTGTGGATCAGGAACTGGTTAAAAGATAGAAAGCAGAGGGTAGGGCTAAATGGCCAATTTTCCCAATGGAGAAAGGTGAATAGTGGTGTACCCCAGGGATCTGTGCTGGGTCTGCTGCTTTTTGACCTGAAAAAGGGAATAACGAGTGAGGTTATCAAATTTGCAGATGACGAAACTATTTGTTGTTGTTAAGTGCCGTCGAGTCGGAGTCGACTCATGGCGACCCTCTGGATAGCTATCCTAAATTGTGTTCGGTCTTCAGTCAGGTGGCTCATTGTTGACAGACTGGTACCCGTAGCTGCTGTTATTGTATCGATCCATCTCATTGCTGGCCTTTCTCTTTTGCGTTGACCTTCTATCTTGCCAAGCATGATGTCTTTCTCTAATGATCTCTCTCTCCGCATGATGTGTCCAAAGTATGAAAGTCAAAGTCTTGTCATCTGAGCTTCTAAAGAAAGCTTAGGTTTGATCTCCTCTAGTACAGACTGGTTTGTTCTTCAGGCAGTCCATGGTATACACAGTTTTCGCCGCCAGCACCATAATTCAAAGGCATCAATTTTCTTCCTGTATCTTTTTCTCTGTCCAGCTTTCACATCCATATGATGTTATTGAAAATACCATGGCTTGAACAAGTCGAATCTTTGTATGGAGAGAGACATCTCTGCTTTTGAGAATCTTATCTAGGTCTTTCATAGCCATTCTGCCTAGAGCAATGCGTCTGATTTCTTGACTGCTTGTTGCTTCTTTATTGATAGTTGATCCAAGTAGGTTAAAGTTATTCACGATTTCAATTTCTTTTTCTTCGACGATGAACCTGTTGATTATGCCAGTTGTCATGATCTTTGTCTTCTTTACATTAAGGTGCAGGCCCATTTTCAGACTATGTTCTTTGATTGTGAGAAGCAAATGTTTCAGATCATCTTCACTTTCCGCCAGTAATGTGGTATCATCAGCATAGCGAAGGTTGTTGATGAGTCTTCCACCAATCTTCACACCTCTGTTGTCTTCATACAATCCTGCTTCTCTGATGATTTGTTCTGCATATAAATTAAACAGGTAGGGGGAAAGTATGCAGCCTTGTCTTACACCTTTGCTTATTTTAAACCATTCTGTTTCTCCTTGTTCCGTTCGAACTGTTGCTTCTTGATCAAATTTACAGATGACACAAAACTAAAGTTGTTAAAACCCAAGAGGATTGTGGAAAATTGCAAGAGGATCTTGATAACTTGGAAGACAGGGCATCAAAATGGCAGATAAAATTTAATGTGGACAAGTGCAAAGTTATGCACCTAGGAAAGAACAACCCAAACTATGGTTACACGATGCAAGGTTCCACATTAGGAACCCCACCACCCAGGAAAAAGATTTAGGCATCATTGTGGATACCATGTTAAAACCCTCGGCCCAGTGTGCAGCGGCGGCCAAGAGAGCAAATAGAATGCTAGGTATCATAAAGAAAGGAATGGAAAATAAAACAAAAGATATTATAATGCCTCTATATCATTCCATGGTGAGACCGCACCTCGAATATTGTGTGCAATTTCTGGTCACCGTATCTTAAAAAGGATATAGCGTTATTAGAAAAGGTTCAGAGAAGAGCCACCAAAATGGTAAAGGGGATGGAAGGATACTCATATGAAGAAAGGTTAAAAAGGTTAGGGCTCTTTAACCTGGATAAGAGACGGCTGAGGGGAGATATGATAGAAGTCTATAAATTAATGAACGGAGTGGAACGGGTAAATGTAGATCTATTGTTTACGCTATCAGAATATAGAAAGACTAGGGGACATGCAGTGAAGCTACAGGGTAAACTAAGACTAATAATGAAAATATTTTTTCACTCAACGTGTAATCAAACTCTGGAATTTGTTACCAGAGGATGTAGTAAAGGCTGTTAGTGTAGCTGGGTTTAAAAAAGGTTTGGACAAGTTCCTGGAGGAAAGGTCCATAAACCATTATTAAGAAGGGACCTAGGATATCAATGCTTGACCCAGTACAAGCATTGTGGAACCTGTGTCTTTTTGGGAAACTGCTAGGTACGTATGACCTAGGTTGGCCACTGTTGGAAACAGGATACTGGGCTTGATGGACCTTGCTCTGACCCAGTATGGCATATCTTATGTTCTTATGGGAGTGATCCTGGAGGACTGGCGAAGGGCTAATGTGGTTCCTGCCTACAAAAGCAGAAGAAGGGAAGAGGTTAGTAACTGACAAAATATTCTGACATCTATGATGAGTAAATGGAAACACTGTTAAAACAGAGGATAATGCAGTTTCTGTAATCCAAGGGATTACAGGATTTGAGATAGCATGGCTTTTCTAGAGATAGGTATTGTCAGACAAATCTGATTTATTTCTTTGACTGGGTGACCAGAGAATCAGATTGGCAGAGAGCACTAAATGTGGTAAACGTAGATTTTAGCAAGGCCTTGGATACCATTTTGCATTGGTGACTCATAAATAAATTGATTGCCCTTGGGATGGACCCCAAACTGACTGACTGGGTAAGAAACTGGTTTATTGGGAGGTGCCAGAGAGGAGGAGGAGGAGTAGTAAATGGAGTTCATTCTGAAGATAGAGGCCGTACCAGTGATGCTCCTTAGAGGATTGGTCTTTGGGCCTGTTCCTTGTAACATTTTTATTTATTTATTTAATGCTTTTATATACCGCGCTCTTTAAAATTATTGCAGTTTACAGATAACATTTTGTACAGAGCAGGAAGAGCCTGCTCTGCACTTACATCAATCATTTTTGTAAGTGATATTGCTTAAGGTCTTTTGGGAAAGTTATGCCTCTTTAGAGATACCAATATCTGCAGCAGGATAAGTACCCTGGAAGGTGTGGCTAGCATGAGGAGGGGACCTAGCAAAGCTTGAAGAATGGCTAAGAATTTGCAGTTAAAATTTAATGCCAAGAAATGCAAGGTCATGCATTTGAGCTGCAAAAACTCAGTGGAATAGTACAATACAGGGGTGTATTCCTTCAGTGCATGAAAGAAGAGTGGAACTTTGGGGTGAATATATTAGATGATTCTAAAGTGGCCAAACAAGTAGAAAAGCCAGAAGGATGCTTGTGCAAGTCTTTAGTGAGACCTCATTTAGAGTATTGTGTACAGTTCTGGAGACTGCACCTTCATGGGATGGAGTCTGTCCTGAAGGTGCTTATTTAAATTGGGCGGTGGTCTTTGTCATATGGCACATGGGGATAAACTTAAAGATCTCAATATGTAGACTTTGGAGGAAAGGAGTAATAAAGATAAGGCGTTTGAATACCTCTGTGGAATAAATACACAGCAGGTAGCCCTCCTCCAGCTGAAAGAAAACTCTGGAATAAGGGATTGTAAGATAAAAAGTGAAAGGGGATAGACTCGGAAGTAAACTGAGAAAGTATTTCTTTACGGAAAGGATGGTAGATTTATTTATTTATTTATTTAGACAGTTTTTGTATACCGCCTTATCCTTCAATCAAAGCGATCACAACACAATTGGGGGATACATTTAACACGCAGGGATATGAGACACACACTAATACTTACAGGGAACATGGGCAATGGAGGGTTAAGTGGCTTGCCCAAGACCACAAGGAGCATCTGTGGGACTAGAAACCCCAGTCTTTCCGGCCCAAGGTTGCTGTCCTCTAGTGGGATTTGAACCCCCGACCTTCCGGCCTGAAGTACCTTGCCCCAACCACTAGGCTACTCCTCCCTCCAGATGAATGGAACAGCCTCCCAGTGGAGGTAGTGGAGATGAGAACTCTATCTGAATTCATAAAAAGAATAGGCAAATACAGAGGATCTCTGAGGGACATGGTTGAGCTGAGGGGGAGGAGATGTGAGGTATGTAGAATGCTACCCATCCCCCTCCAAAGGGATTATCAGCAGTCCCCTTTAAGAGAGTCTGCAACCCAGAGTTCAGGGCTGGGAGGACATGGTTCACAGCGAGGGGTTAAGAACCCAGCAGACTGCAGGAGGGAGAGAGGCCCGTGGAGCCAGAAGTCCTTCCAAGGCATGCCATGCAAAGGAATTCTGAGGTAGGAAAATTAACTGGGGCTGGAAGAGGGGCCGGGAGAACCAACTTTGTGGAGGTTTAACTGGAGCAGTGTAAAAGCTGATTTTGTTTTCTATGAACTGATGTCTGTTCTGGGTTTAAAAGAAAACCCCTATCTCACTGCATGGCAAGCTACTGCATATGGTGGCAGCTTGGGGAATTTCCTCTAACCATGTGACTGAGGGAAAATCCCCTCCAGGGCTGGGTCTCTAAAGCAGTTCAGGATTCTGTTGTGTTTGTTTAGTGGGTAAGCCTCACCCTAGTTAGAAATAATCCCTTTAAAGAGGGGCAGGTAACATGCTGTATACCCAATTGCACCTCCCACACTAAGCCAAAGGGAATAGGAGTCAAGGGAACAGCCACTGCCATTTAGCTGTTTTACTCTTCATGAAATATCTGTCACTAATAGTTCTTGAAAAGTAACCCAAGAATCCTGCACAGGACACCAGCATTATTTGTTTAACACCAAGTTGCAAAAGAGTCACGAATGCTAACTACCTTATTTATATAATAATCCCTGAATCGGCTGGCATTGGACTAACACACACACACAACCTGAACAAGTTTGCCAACTATGAAATTAAGAACCCCAATTCTCTGAACCCTGAATTATTTTGTGACAAGAAATCATGCTTAGCTAATAGCACAATACTGAGATATTGATTAACTGCAGAAATAGTGTCTTATCCTCTTGAAGGTGACTGTTCACCACAAATGCTCATTTTACCATATCCTCTGCTTATAATCTCTCAACTGGGCAGAATACCATGGTGACTGAAAGCACCTAGCTCAACTTTTCAGTTGTTAACAAGGAGCTGTAACATCTAAAGCTTTCCCAATGGACCCATTCTATTTGCAAGCTAGGCTACACAGATTTTGCTGTTCAAAGATAAACTGATTCCACTCTTCATGATCTAAAGACTTAGCCTTATCCCTTGAACAGTCCTCATGATTGTATCCTGAAACGGTCCACAACTCTGCTCTTGTCCTTCCAACAAGTAACCTCAGGTCTGACCAAGGTACAGAAAGACACTCCCACTTAAGCAAGGAAACCAGTCCTCTCACTGGGCTAAGGATAAACAAGAGATCTAAAATATGCCCTGGAGAATTCACTACCTGAACAACTCCCACTTCTACCATTGATTCAATTAACATTTCAACTTGTGTGCTACTTGATGATTTCAACCTGTATGTGAACAAACTTAATAGCAGTCTTCAATTCCACAGAGAAGGTAGTAGCTAACCACTCAGCACTAGGTGAGAGAGATGGAAAGATGTAGGTAGATACAGTAAAAAAAAAACAAAAAAAGTTTAAAAAAAATAAATAAAAAAAAGACTGCAAAGTGAATGATGATGAGGGGTGAAATATGAGTTGATAAAGAAGAAGAAGAAAAATAAGACAGCTGAAAGTGAAAGATAAATGTCAGCTGAATGAAGGAGGTGGTAGTGAAAACAGGAGGAGAGAAAAGAAATAACAAATAGACGTGCAGAGCCAAAAAAGCTTAATTTAAACTGAAAGCGAAATGAAGGGGGTTTTTGTATTTGTTGTAATTTTGTACTTACTATATGCACAAATTGCTTGTGCATGCGTATACTGGTGAATTAATACGTGCACAAGCAAATTGCACACATGATTAATTTTTAGGCACTCGGATGTCCAAATTATCCCAAAATGCACATGCTTAGCAGATGGAGTGGAGAGTAGCCTAGTGAAAAGAGCAACAGCCTACACCCCAAGAGATCTTGGTTCTATTCCTACTGGCACGCCTTGTGGCCTTGCACAAGTCACTTTACCCTCCATTGCCTCAGAAGAAGATGCCTGGCAATCTCTTTCTGGTGATACCTTACCAAGAAAACCCAGAGGCTGCTGGGTTGTCATTGACTTCATGACAAATAAAAAAAAAAAAAAAAAAAAAAAAAAAAAATCTTGGGAGTAGAGTTAATAGAAGACAGACAGGGAAGTATAAAACTGAGACTGGAATGAGTTTATTAGATAAAAAAATACAATGGCCAGACAACAAAGGTAGAAATTGATGGGTACGTGACAGCACAGCACCTAAGCCTCTGTCAAAGTGGAAGCAGGCCTTTGAGTACCAATACATGCACTGGAGGTCTAGCATGCCCTGTCTCTTTTACAGGAAGATTGTATCAGAGATGGGGTATGGTGACAGATGGCCCCTCTACTTTAGAGTCAGGCTCACCCTGTCAGCAGCAGCGGCACAGGGCAATGAGAGGAGAACTGGTGGTGGTGTCAACATCCACACTGCCTGTTGCTCACCCAGATTAACTGCGGGCTACGTCACTAGTCAGAGGGGGTGGAGTTTGGCAAGCAGTGAGTATGCGCATGCACTTCAAGGCCCCGCACTATGCGGCATTTCCTTGGGCTCAGGCAAAGGAAGGAGATAGGGTGGTGGCAGTGGCAGCAGAGAGAAGGGAAGAGGGGTGATGCTGGAAACAGAAAAGAGGTTATGAGGGAGGTAGGAAATGGAAGGAGAGACTCTTGATACCTGGTTCATGGGCAGACAGAAGGGTCTTTGCAATGATCGTGGCCAGCAGGCAGCAGTCTGTCCACAGGGATCCCATTCACCGCGGGCAAAAGAAAAGCTGCAATTCTGGCAAAAAACCTTCCTGTCTGCCCGATGGGATCCTTGCAGGCAGAACAGGAAGGGTCTCTGCCCATGGTGTGGGGCTTGCGTCCGGAGCTTGGGCCCTTCCACTGCCCCTGGGTGGGCGTTAGCAAAGGAATGCTAAATGGACTAAGGGGGCTATGAAAAGGGCGATACTGGAGTTGGGATGGGAGTAGGGGAGTATGGCTGAAAGTTCTTCTAGGGTGTCAAATACCCTTGGGCTGGTCTTGACGGAAAGCAGTCCTGAAGTGTAACTAGCTTTGTGATCTGTTTACAGTTTGAGTAGAGGAAAATTTCAGCCATAAATTCTATGAGTCAGATGCATGGATAAGTTTCGTTTAACCCGGCATTTGAAATCCTAGTACTATTCTGCCCTGTTTTTAAAATCCTGTAGTGGGAAAACTGCATGGAGATCCATTTTGTGACTTTCAATGGTTTTGAGTTATAAATGATTCATGAGTTAAATCAGCTACTCTGCAACCACTGAATAATTTGACAGATAGACTATCTGCATGTACTTACTTTTTATTTTATTTTTGTGGTGAAGATCTGAAAAATTGTTTCTCCTCTGTCTCTCTCATTGCTATTGGTCTTCTTCATTTTGGGTATAGTTTGCTAGTTACAAAGAAAAAAAAGTCATATTTAAAGTTGAAATGTGGTGGAAGCAGCTGGAGGAGGATGTCCTTCAGGGGAACTGAGATTTAAATCTAAGTGTTACTACAATAAAAGATGCTTCTGTACTGGGAATCCCCAGCTATCTATCTTGAAACAAGAAGGTCTGGTGTACAGATGCAGGATGCTTGCCTCTTGGGCTTTGAAAGTGGCCAAGGACAGTCAGCAGTGGCTGGGATAGACAACAAAGGTGGTGGATAAATACAAATGGGGAAGCACAAAGACTTTGCGTAGTTGTGAATGAATGTTCATGCTGCTCTAGCTTTAGTACAGGCAAGTTCCAGCTTACTTGGAATCCCAAAGGAGCAGGAGGAAATTGCTGAGTCAGCAAAGGGAAGGCATATATTGAGAGGAATCCGGGACAAAGGGTTCTGTTTTTCAGAATCCCTGGACCACAGTATCTGCCTCTGCAAAATGCTTCAATCCAATATAAACAAAGCAAGTATAACACTTGGATTAGAATTTATTCACAGTGTATTATGATGCTTTTCCAGTTGTCCTGCTAGATTAGTCCAGACAAGTGAGTTGTGTTCCCCTACCAGCAAATGTGGAGACAGAGAAAACGCTAGAACATTTTGTAATGACATCACAGTTGCTACTGCTGATGCAGCTAAGGGATTACACTTCAGTATTCAGTGCACATGGAGGAGTAGCCTAGCGGCTAGAGAACTGGCTTGGGAACTAAGAGACCAGTTTGATTCCCACTAGTACTATTAGTGGTCTTGGGCAAGTCACTTAACCCTCCATTGTCTCGGAAGAAAGGCCTGGCAATTTACTTCCAGTCACACTGCCAAGAAAATCCAGTTGTTGGGTTGCCAAGAGTCAGCACAGATTTGAAGGCACACGTTGCATTTTGCATTTGTACCCAAGCACATGGTCAAGAACCCATAACCACACACAACCTCAATGAGGATAGCAAAGGAAGCATTGTACAGAACTATGGCCAAGGCTGAAGCGGGGTGTTGATGCACTTGGCGCTGACCTAGCACTGACTGAAGAATCTGTACACTTTGGCATTGGCTCAGGATGCCATCAGATCAATCCAGGGAACATCCAACCTGTCTGGAATCCTCTGGCTTGCTGACAGTGCTTACTCCCACTCTCTGGGATTGAGGGAGCAGCTACTGAGAATCCTCTTCCATGTTATGGGCATCAACAATGTGTTGTGTCAAGAGGGGCCAGCAAGCTTCATTCCACTTAAGTGAACAAGAGCTCTCCAGGACCACTCTGGCACACTTCATGGAATCTGGGATCCTTAGGAGATTATACACTGTCTTAAAAACAACTCTTGAAGTAGTCAGGAAGCAGCATGGCTCATCAACCACATAAGAACATAAGAAATGTAATACTGGTCAGATAAAAGTCCATCAAGCCCAATATCCTGTTGCCAACAGTGGCCAATCCAGGTCACAAGTACCTAACAGGTTTCCAAAAAGGCACACAGGTTTCACAGTGCTTGTCCTCGATGTGCATGCCATTTGTTTGGCTCTCTTGCATTTTCGCCCCTTTGTCTGTGACCAAGTGATCTGGACCTTCTCAGACAATGCCATGGCAATGGAGTATGTCAGCAGGTGGTGGACATGACAACCAGCATGGTGAAAAGGTAAAATGAAAGAGGCTATTATAATCAAAAGAGTAAATTTCAAAAAATGGAAAAAGGATCAAAATGAAGAAAACAGGAAAAGGCATAAGCACTGGCAAGTTCGATTCAAAGCATTAATAAAGGCAAAAAAGGAAGATAGCATGCTTCTCTGGTTGCGGAGCTCTACTGTGCAGGAGTTGGTGCTACTCTTTGTGAGAGGCTTCCTTGGACGGGGCAGCCCTGTTGCTGACATTTCTGAGCCCCCGGGACGCTACAAGAAATTGAGCAGTTTTTCGCGGCCACAGTCGTGGCCCCAAAGGGGCGTGTGACCAAAGGGACACGCCTCTTTGGTGCCCCTTCGGGGCCACTTTGGGACCTGTGGGCCCTTAAAAGATTTAGGAGGGGGTAAGAGGAAAATCAAGCCATTGAAGTCCACTGCAACATTATCATCAACACTCAGTTATTTCTGGGATTCGCATGTGTTTGTGCTCTCTGGCTCCATGGCTACTCCTGGAGTAGATCTAGTTGGATCCCTCTCGATGTCATCTGGGGCTTCTCTATAGTTCAGACATCGCCTCCTAATCCTGGTCCAGCCCTGGCAGTATTGGATGGCAGCCATGTGACTTCCTTAATGGATCCCAGATTGGTTGAAGAACAGGCCTCTCTGAGTGATCTACCGCAGGTTTCTCTTGTAGGTTCTCCAGAGGGGAATAAAGGCAATTCTTGGGAGCCTCTCTATGGTCCCAGATGTTGGTGTGGCAGATGTTAAGTTGGAGGACATCTGGCAGGAAATATCAAAAACTAATTTATTATTACAAAGTTTAATGCAACAAACTATTAATATTTCCGAGCAAGTAGTTTGCAAGATCCAGGTTATGGATGAGTAATTTGTATTAAATGCCCAGCGGCTAGATAGGCTGGAGGGGCAAGTAGGCTTGCTTCAGTCTGCTGGGTCGCTGGGTATAAAAGATTCTTATGTAATGTATCAGTGTTTAGAAATATTAGAAAATGCATTCAGAGCGAAAAACATAAGCTTGTTAAATTTTCCTCAGTGTCGGTTGTTGTCTCCATATTTTATAAATATTTCTGAGCCAGAAAAGATTGTTTACTTGTTTGTACTATCTTTTGTCATGCCCTGGGGCTATGGCTGGCAGAGTGGCACATGATGGAGAGACATTAGAAACTGATTTGACTAATTTCCTTGAAATTTCTGACGATGTGATTACCTCCCATGCCACCCTTGTCTTAACCTTTGCCTCAGAAGTAGACAAATTTTTCTTTTTAAAAGCTTACTTCTGCAAAAGGGAGGTCCCCTTTTGTGGGCAGAAGCAGGGTCGGCCCATCCATTGAGCGAGAATGTTGTTTGCACAGAACCCTGTGCGAACCACATTCTCGCTCAATGGACAGCTGCTGAGGGAGCTGGGGAAGCCCGCGCGAGGCCCCGGCTCCCTCTAAACAGCCGCTAGCGTGAAGAGCCTTTTCCTTCACGATGGTGGCTCTTTCAATGAAGATGCGAATGATGGCAGAGGTTAAGAGGCATTGCCACCTAGCCGCACCCCTGGCTCCCTCTGCAGCCCCTTAGATGGCGCGGGGCTCTTCGGAGGGGAGTGCGGCTAGGACTGGATGGGCTGTGATGGTGGGGGGGGGGGGGGAACCGACTGGAAATGGGCTGTGATGGTGGGGGGGGTGGGGAAATGGACAAAATGGGCTGTGATGGTGGGGGGAAAACTTATTTTATTTATTTAACATTTCTTATATACCGCCTTTCATGATATCAAGGTGGTTTACATTGAACAAACTGAAATTACATTGAACAGGGCATTATAACTTGGAGATAACTATTTTACAGGGAACATGGGCTATGGAGGGTTAAGTGGCTTGCCCAAGACCACAAGGAGCACCTGTGGGACTAGAAACCCCAGTCTTTCCGGCCCAAGGTTGCTGTCCTCTAGTGGGATTTGAACCCCCGACCTTCCGGCCTGAGGTAACTTGCCCCAACCACTAGGCCACTCCTCCCTCCTTGGACTGGAAATGGGCTGATGAAGAGCTGGATTAGGACTGGAAATGGGCCGATGGCTGGAATAGGACGAAGTGGGCTGACGAGGGGGCTAGGACTAGAAATGGGCTGATGAGGAGCCTGGAATAGGACTAGAAATGGGCTGATGGGGTGAATGTGGTCTGAAAATGGGTGATGGGCTGGAATAGGACTGGAAATGGGCTGATGGGAGTTGGAATAGGGCTGAAAATGGGCTGATGGGGGAGCTTGGAATGGAAGTGGGCTGATGGGGGGCTGGAATGCAACTGGAAAACAGCATATGAGGGCTAGGACTGGAAATGGGCTGATGTGGAAGCTTGGGAGACAGGGACTAGAAGGGGGCAGATGCTGGGTGGGTCTAGAACTATAAGGGAGCTTATTTTGGGAAGGACTAGAAAGAGATGGGGAATGAGAATGGAGAGGGGAAAAGATATTTTGTGTGGGAGGGAAGAAAAGTCTACGATGGGCCGGGTATTGGAAGAGTAAGTGGAGATTGAGAACGGAAGGGTGAAATTTGAGTGGATGATAAAGGAATGGAGGAAAGAGCAAAAGGGGAAAGATCAGTATGTTAAAGCAGATATAGAGAAAAATTTTGGAAAAAAAAATCTAAAAGAAGAAAGGACAAATGGATAGCTCACAGAAGACACAAAGAAACCAGAAGAAAGTGACTGGAGCAATTGCAACTGCAAAAGAAAATGCACAAGCAACAAAAGGTAGAAAAATACTTTTTATTTTGAATTTATTAACTGGAATACATCAGCTCTGGGAAATGTGCATCGTTAACATCTTCTGTGTTTTGTTTAGTACAAGAGGAAATTAATTTATAGTTTTATTTCTCCAGTGTTGTGGTACATCCCAAGTTTGGCTTTTGGGGTTCCCAATTTAATTATTGTCTTCCTATTTCTAAATTGTGACCCCTTGTTGTTTGGTGATGGTCTATGTTTTGCATTTTAACCAACCAAGGTATTCTGTTCATGTAGTTTCTATTTGACCGTGTCACTTGTTCTCTTTCCCCAGTAGGAGATGCATTGGTATTCTCTGAGATGTATTGGTTTAATATCTGCAGTGCTGCCTTTTGATAGGTAGGGTTTGGTGCTTTGTGAGTCCTGGCGGAGCTGTTATGATATGGTGATTTGCTATGAGTTCTAAATGGTCAGTGTTTAGAGTACTTCCTAATGGGCCTGGCGGTTGGCACTGGAATATAGTAACGTAGAAATCTGTTAGTCTTTCTTTATCCAGACACTCATTAAGAAGCATGTTTACTAAAAATGCATGTTAACATTATGCAAATATTTATGCAAATGAGGCTCCCTATGCAAATGAGCCCACACAATTAATCCCTGCACATGGCCCCGCACCCCCCTTGGGCCGCCCCTGGGCAGAAGATAGCAGCTTTCCTGGATGTGTCGCGTTATACCCAGTTGAGGAGGAAGTCCCTTCCTGCAGTCAAAGCCTAAAGTTTTGGCGGCTGGGGGGACTTTCTTCCTCCATTTTCCTTGTAAATGTCTGGTTTGAGGGGATAAAGTATGTTTATACTGTCATGAAGAAGTCCCTTCTGAGCCTATAAAGGTAGGGCAAGATGAGGATTTGCTTTCAGAAACTGACAGGCAGTCTGAGCACATGGCTCAGTGTTTGCAAAGAAGAAGTAAACAAAGAGAGTCACGAGCTAGAAAGACACGCCCCTGCAGTGACGTATTGTGGTCTAGTCTCCGCTTGGTCCTGGGTTCATTTCACGTCACAGACGCAGGAGGGCTTGTAATAAGACCAGCAAACAGGTGTGGCTTGGAGAAAGGTTTTTATGTAAAAATAGGCTTAATACATAGGTATTGAACAGAGGTATATAGTGATTGTTACAGAGCTGTTTCAGTGTGTATCATTGAATCTGTGTGTGTGCATGTGTGAAGTGTGAGAGAGATAGAGGCCAGAACCTGTGGGTCAGAGCCGCATGGTAGGCCAGAACATGTGGGTAGAGAGAGAGAGAGGGGGAGGGGTGAAGGGAGTTGATCATCAGAGCCTCATGGTAGTGTCCAAACCTGTCCGATGAAGGAGGGAGAGAGAGAGAGACAGGAAGTGTGTCTGTCCTTTATAGTGCCTCTCCAGCAGTTCCCCTTGAGGTCTGCTATTGTCTTTGGCCACTCCCTTTAAGGTCTACCCATCTTGATTTAGCAAGGAGGGGCTGCAGCCAGGTCCTAGAGACTGACGTCACCCAGGGGTCAGAGTTTAGACTGAATTAAACAGAGTCCATAGCTGCATGAAATGTATGCTGACATCTCCCACACCTTTTTTATTTTTATTTATTATTTGTGCCTGGAATTGGTGGAAGCAAACCTGTGGTACCTGTCCCAGCTGCCATTACCTGATAGTAGGCAGCTCGTCGAATACCTCCTGTATTAAATACCTTGCTATGTCTAGCAGGTCCCCTGTCCTGCACAGTACTGTCTCTAGTACTGTCTCTAGTGTTCTAGAGATAAACAGGTCTCCTTATGAGTCCAAACCTCGTGTCTTAGGTTGAGCAGCCACTACTGGGGGGGGGAACCCAATATGCCACTTACATACCCGTCTTAGAGAGAGTGAACAGTGCATAAGGTCTGCAGGAATTTTTAAGGAGGCTAAAACCAAACGGTACCAGGATGCTATGAGTGAGGATAGGAAGCAATACTAGACTGCAGCTGACTCTGGTATTCAGTGTAATAGGAAATACCGAATTAGCCAAATTAGCAGGCCAAGTTAGCCTGGATGTAGGGGTGGATGCTGGAGAGGTTCAGTGTAACTACCTTAAAATGTTGTTGTTCTGTATGACATGCGCTGCAAGGAAATGTACATTTTTTTTCATCTTACAGCACAAGAAAATTACAATAATGCATAGCAATATTTGTACAGCAGTTAAAATAATAATAGGGTGAATAAAAACATTAAAGACATGATCAGCAGTAGGTGAGTAACCAAATAACAATTCCCACACAGACACATGAGCATCTTGTAGCAAGTGTCCAACAATTTGTTGAATGTGTCCATTCTCATAGGCGATGGTGTGAGTCACTTCAGTGGATGTTGTTTTAAGGTGATCAATATAGGCATGGAGTTCTGTAAAGTTGAGCAGTTTATGTAGTGTCTCTTCTCCCATGCCAAGTGGTAATGGATGCACAGCATATGAGATAAAGTCTGGAATGTCCATAGAGTCATTGGTAACCAGCGGTGTGGAATAAGTTGTCCCATTAATGGTGAGGGAGACCAGTGGTGTATGACTGCACCAGGTATTGTTTGGTAAATAGTTTGAACTGTACAACAAAGTGTTCTTGGGAAGGCGAATGTCATGCATTCTGGGAGCAATTGAAAAAGAGACTTTCTGGGGAAAGAACAGATGAAAACAAAAGTGTCCAGCTCCAAGGTAGTCAGGGGATATGAGAGCTTAACAGTCAGGGAGCAAAAGGAAGAATTGTTCCAGCAGGAGGTGTCAGCCTCTTTAAACTGGTGAGGTTGACACTTGAACTGAAATGTAGTCTGCTCACACAAACTGGGGTCCATCGGCTTGAATGAAGTCCAGGTGTCGTCCAGTGGCTGTACCCATGTGAGATGGTCCACAGGATACATAAGCATATTATCAAATTGCACCCCAATATTAACAACAGGATAAATAACTGTGTGTTGTCCTGACCATGGGATCAAAGTACAAATAGAGCAGCCTTGTGGTGAACAAATGGGAACACTAACTGTCCACCAATCAAGGTGAGCTATAGCAAATTCAGGTATTTTGGTACTAGCCATATGGATGAGAGATGGTGGCCAGTGTCCTAACTTAGCAGTGATCAGAATTTCCTTTAGTATAGTAATAAGCTCGATCTGTACTTGATCACAGGCAAGAGCCCAGGAAATATTGTACAAAATCAAAGCAGGAGGACCTAGAAAGTAACGTTCTGGGCATGCCCTCAATTCTTGTGTCCTTTCTAGAGAAGTGGAAACTGGTGGCTCCCACTGTACTTGAGTGATGTTTAATGAATAGAACACTGGCTTGTCCTGTACTGAACAGAAACTCAGGATGACCAGATCCTTTCCTTCCGGGAACGGTGGGGGTATTTCTTGATAACGATATACCCCACTTGTGGAGTTAGCCCAGCCAATCGTGCATATTCGGATGATAGTTCCTGTAATGAGACTTGAGTGGAAGAGAGCAGATACAAGAACAACAGCAAACCGAGACATAATAAAAGCTAACTTGTTTCACTCTACTAGGGAGTAAACTAATACTGCCCACTTATACTATGTAACAACAAAACAAACAAAATTAATAATTTCTACTACTTATTTACATAACTAACTACTTATTTACATAACTATTAAACACATGTCAACTATACAGCAGGAGTAATTAGTTACCGTCCTCAAGCGACTTTTGTTCAGAAAGCAGCTGTCCGTGCTGTCTTCATAAAGCAGCTGTCCGTGCTGTCTTCAGGTGGTAGCTGAAAACAAAGACTGATAAACACATATTACCCATATGGTTTTAACTGGGTGATGTGTTTCCAGTACTGCTGGTTATCGTGCATTAGGATAGGCTTGGGCCTAAGGTATCAGTAACTAAGTATGGTCCCTCCCACTGTGCAGTTCCAAAGGGGAGTTTTGGTCTAGGTCTCATCTCTGCAAGACACTAGTGACAGGGCTTCCTTCATGTAATCATGAAATATTGATGGTGAATCCTTAAATCCCTGTGGAGGCACAGTCCATGCACACTGTTTTGGCCTGGCTGGTGAATTGCATGTGGAAGAAATAGGTCTAATCTGACCTCTCTCCTCCAGTATCTTCACAATTTTAGTCACTGGTTCTATAGCCTGATGAGGTACTGGGTATTGTTTCTGTGGTGTATGATCCTCACCTTCCAACAGTATTTCTGTGTGCATTTTCCCACAATCTAACTTGTCTTGAGCCCCGACTGGAATATCAGCCACTTCTGAAGGAATTACACACAGATCATGCTGCTGAGCTGCCTTAGTGCACTGAGTTGCTAACTGCATGGGAATGACTTCATGCACTAAAGTTTTAGAAGCACTTGAAGTTCCTGAATACTGCCACAATTTAAGATTAGCCATATCCCCCACCAAAGTTAACTGGTTGGGAACATCAGTTCCAATTATTTCTTTTGGTGTGTTCACTATAGTGGAGGCAGTGGTTTCTAACATTTCCTTATTTTGTTCACTGTGCACAGGGATACCCCATTTAACTGGGATAGCCACACATTTGGAAGCTGTGTCATTAATTCCTTGAATTTCATAAATTTCCATATTTTTCTGATGTGCAGTGGGAGAAGCTCTGTTTGTAAAACTAATTCCAGCCCCTGTGTCAATCAAAGCTAATTTATCCTGACCCCCTACTCTACTGATAACATTGGGGCGTGCACAAGAGTCCAGTATCAAGGGTGTTACAAGCCTTAAATTGTGTCCTGGGCCTGTATCCATTTCATCACCCAGAGGCTCTGGAATTGAGTCCTCTGCTGAGATAAAGGAGGCAGGCTGGGCTATGAAGGCTTGAGACATTTTGATATCTGAACTCAAGAGGTCAGGACATCCCTATGCCCTAGCCTTGTGTTTGTCCTGAGCTGCTTGTAAATCCTGTTTTAATTTATCTATTTCTATCTGCAGTGTATGTTTATCTTGTTCCCATTTAGTTTTTTCCTTTTCTAGCCCATCTCTCTGTGCTTTGAGCTCTTGAAAGGGGATGTAACCTGAGGAGTTTCTAAAAGTACCTCTGCCGTGTGCTCTCCAAGGGGCGTGGCATCTGTCGGTGTTTCTTGTGTACTGAGAGGATCCGTCAGCTTGCCACTTAGGGGTGTGTCCTCTGTCTGTGTTTCTTATGTACTGAGAGGATTCATTGGCCTGCCACTTCCGTGCCTCTGATACTGTAATGACCTGCGAGGGCTGGGTCTTCCAAACAGACCCAATTCTGAGCATTAGAGTATCAAAAGGGGTTGCTTCAGGGTCTTCAGAAAATAACAGAAGGTGTTTTGTAATCTCAGGGGATAGCAATTCTAATAAAAATTCCTTATGCATGCTCTCCCCATAATCTTCTGCTTTGGGCCAGGACTCCTGCTCATTAAGAACTGCTTTTAAAATCCAGGCTCTATATGCAAACTGTTCCAGTGTATCATCTGGTAAAGGTGAAATAATTTTAAATACTTGCATTGGGGAACAGTGAAATAGTTTCTCAGTACCCCTTTTAACCAACTGGTATGGGTGAGTGAGAGAGCCAACCCTGTAATAGTGTGGCCCTAGAGCCAGATGCATAAGTCTATCAAAGTCTGATTGTTTTCTTCTGTATTTCCCTAGACCCCAGTGAATCAGAATATCAATCGCCCATTTAACCCACTGATTTACATTAAGAGGCATAGTACCAATTTTCTCAACTATTTTTTCTATATCTCTATCTTTTAAATTCTCATGCAACATTAATTTAACTGGTGCTTTTAGTTCTGTACTGGCTGCCATGTCTAAGTCATCTGAATTATTCTCCTGACAGAGATTGCTGGGTTCTGGCTGAGATAAACTATCTGAATTTTCCTGCTGTGATTCATCTGTGTTCTTACCATTCCTAAGTCCAACTATGCATACTTTAGTATTCTTTTGTTGCTGATAAGGTGTGTCATAGGCATAGGGAATGGGTGTATCTTTGTTCTTTTGTTTCTCTAGCTGGTATGCATGGCTCATAGGCATATGGTGCTGAGGGAGGGGTAGGTGTTGACTTTCTTGCAGAGGCCACTTGATCTTTAACGTGCCTCAATTCAAGTTTAAGTGCTTCTAATTGTTCACTAACAGTTATAAAAGAATTTGTGGCTTGAATCACTTGAGTTCTCTGAATAGAAATACAACTTTGTGCCTCCTCCAGTTCTTTGATCAATTGGCTACACTGAGAAGTCAGTTCAGAGTTTTCTTTTTTCATGCTAATTAGTCCCCTGTACATGCCCTGGATGAAGAGGCATTTTCTTTTATTTGTTTTCTTTTTGAATTCATGATCATGGCTTAACATTCGTTTTTGAATATTATACCATGAGTCAGGGAATTCCCCTTCATATGGACCTCCTTTTCTCTTACAATATGAAATTAGAATTTCTGTAAGTTCTTTAAAATCAAATGCTTCCATATTAGATACTGCAGAAAGGCTGTAGTTGGACTATCTAGAATGTGTAACCTTAGAAGGAGGAATGCTAACTTAAAAGGTATTTCACACCTATTTAACAGGGTGGAGTAGATTAACAGAATTGTATCAGTTGCAGCCAGCTGCAAGCCTGCTCTCAGTAAGAAAGTTACTGACAGGAGACAGAGAAATAAAAGTAAAAAAGGGACAGGAGATTAACAGAATAGTCAGATATTCCTGCTCACACCAAGATATATACTGACAGGAGAGAGAAATAAAAGTCAAACAGACAAGAGGTAAATTAATGTTACCAGGAAAGATGTATATTGTACTCTATGAGGAATATTTAACTGTGTAACTCTGTATGTTCTTAGCAGTTCAAATACTATATAAAATCTGTAGCAAGCCTATACATAAAAATAAGACAATTGCAAGCCACTCTGTGTAATGTCCTTAAAATTCTAGATTCTTACAGAGCCTTTTGACACTAAAAGTCTCACCTTGTCTAACCCACAAAACAAAATTGTAAATGGTCACAAGGGCTATTGATTTTCCTGTCTCACTCTGTCTGAAATCTACTTAATGTATTATACAAAATTATTACTTACCCAACTGGAGGTCTGCTGTGAAATCCGAGAGACGAGCCCCCAATATGTAATCTTCTGAATATGTAATCTCTGGTCTAGTCTCCGCTTGGTCCTGGGTTCATTTCACGTCACAGACGCAGGAGGGCTTGTAATAAGACCAGCAAACAGGTGTGGCTTGGAGAAAGGTTTTTATGTAAAAATAGGCTTAATACATAGGTATTGAACAGAGGTATATAGTGATTGTTACAGAGCTGTTTCAGTGTGTATCATTGAATCTGTGTGTGTGCATGTGTGAAGTGTGAGAGAGATAGAGGCCAGAACCTGTGGGTCAGAGCCGCATGGTAGGCCAGAACATGTGGGTAGAGAGAGAGAGAGGGGGAGGGGTGAAGGGAGTTGATCATCAGAGCCTCATGGTAGTGTCCAAACCTGTCCGATGAAGGAGGGAGAGAGAGAGAGACAGGAAGTGTGTCTGTCCTTTATAGTGCCTCTCCAGCAGTTCCCCTTGAGGTCTGCTATTGTCTTTGGCCACTCCCTTTAAGGTCTACCCATCTTGATTTAGCAAGGAGGGGCTGCAGCCAGGTCCTAGAGACTGACGTCACCCAGGGGTCAGAGTTTAGACTGAATTAAACAGAGTCCATAGCTGCATGAAATGTATGCTGACACCTAGCTCAGGAGGTAATGAGTTTCACCTGTTTCAGGGCAGGGCACAGCTAAGCCCTGAGAGTTACAATGATAAAAAGTGGTCATTAGCTTGGACCAAGCAGAACGAGAGGCAGAGCCCGATGCAGAGCCAGAGGGGGAACTGGAGTCAGAGCCAGGACGAGAAAGGAAGCCAGCAAAGGAGCACGCTGACTAGAAGGAGTCAAGGAGGAGTAAGAACCAAGGGAGCCATATTCCTGAGGCCAGAAGGAAGCAACCTAGGACAGGGGTTGTCTGGTAAAGGCAGGAGAGAGAAGAATCTTCCTGAGAGGCAGGCTTGGCAAAGCTCACATGCTCCGAGGAGAGAGACAGGCTGGTTGGAGAATACTGGTACGTCTGAGGGGAAAGTTAATAGGCTGAGGCAAGCAAACACCAACTGTGTTTGAGAACCAGTCTAACCCTGCAGAGTGGAGAGTTCCTTCCCTTTCAAAGCCAAAAGATAGGCTTAATAATTCATACAAGTTTGAACCTAGCTATAAAGCAGTTCCCTATAGTTATCAGAAAGTAGCAAACTCCCTGGACAAAAACTACAGCATATATGGTAGTTTACAACCCTGCTCAGCAGAGTGTTACAGAGAGAAACCACGTGAGGTCAGAGAAACCATTTGCTTCAAAGATCAGGATAGCAGTTTACTGACACACCCTGCTATTCCGATACTGAAGAAATGCAGATAGACTCTGTCCATAATGAAATAGTGGATGATCGGATGGACTGTACATTATCTTTGGCTGACCATGTGAATTCCCTATGCTGAAAAGTGTCTGAGAGAAACAGTAAAAGCAGCAGAAGAAAAGGGAACATTTTCTTTGCTAATTGAAGCTGTTGTGGGTTTTTTTTATATTTATTTATTTATTTTTATTTATTTAATTCTCTTATATACCGCGCTATTCTGCATCAGTGCGGTTTACACTGAACAAACTGAAATTACATTGAACAGGGCATTATAACTAGGAGATAACTATTTTACAGGGAACATGGGCTATGGAGGGTTAAGTGGCTTGCCCAAGACCACAAGGAGCACCTGTGGGACTAGGAACCCCAGTCCTTCCGGCCCAAGGTTGCTGTCCTCTAGTGGGATTTGAACCCCCGACCTTCCAGCCTGAAGTACCTTGCCCCAACCACTAGGCTACTCCTCCACTCCACTATATCAAGCACTGCACGTTGAAAGCCTGAAGCTGACAAGGCTAACACCTGAGTTCATGTATAATTTCCTCAAGCCAATTGTATGGCATGTTTTGTCCTGAGTTATTCACTTGCATTTAATCCGCCGGAAAGGGGAAAATAAATTCTTGTCATTGCCTGAAACCACTCGACTGCAACTCATCTGTGCTCAAAGGGTAAAGGGACTTACATTCCCAGAAGGCCTTGCAAAGTTAAAGCAAGCCCAATCTCTCTGAGGCAGGAACACAACAGGCAGACCAAGTCTCAGCGCCCTAGGCATTGGGCTGGCCACCGTGAGGGTGACAATACTGATCCTTTGCTTTTGGAAAACTTTATCTAGCAATGCCTGGCCCAAGCTGATCCAATTCTTGGCTTATTTATTTCCTTATATTTAAATTTCTGCAGAAGTATGTCTGACTATATTAATATTAGATGTCTCTGCACCCATTGTGATTTTGCTCCCTCGAGATGTGGACTTTATTACAGGTTGTATTTTTTTTCTTTTATCTAGTATATGCCTTTGTTAAAGTCACTTGGTTGATTTATTTTTCTTTTGGAACCTGTATTTTCCTAGTTTGTTTGATTGTATAAATACTGCAAAAATTAAATTAAATAAAATTTAATAAAAAGGCAAAAAAGGAATTTGAAAAGAAACTTGCTATAGAGGTAAAAATCTCACAACAAAAGCGTTTTCAGATGCATTCGAAGCAAGAAGCACTTAATGCAGGTAGGGATGGGTTTTGGGTGGAGATTTGGCACAGTATGCAAAGACAGTTGGTGGAGCTTTGCTACCCGTTGAAGTAAACGAAAGACACTTACCAAAGTCCCTAACTTTTCCTTAGCTGTCCTTTAAGAGAAAAAGCAGCTAACCTTGTTTGTGTGTTCTAACAGTGTTTATTGCTTTACACTAGTAAATTTTAATGATATTGTGTCTGAGGTATATAGATTAAAGTGTTCTCTTTCTAAAATTACCTAATCAAAGCTCCTTGAAGAACAACAAATTCTTTACATTTAGTAGATATCCAAATGTGGAACTATTTGCTTCCTAGAATTTTCCCTTCCAAGCAATACAAATCTGTTATCTTTTGTCAGCAATCTTAATTGGGGAGTTGCCCTATATCAGTGATGGCTAACCTTTTTGAGCCCGAGTGCCCAAACTGCCGCACAAAACCAAAGAATTTCCTCAAAGTGCCAGCACGTCAATTAAAGCCCCATTTGCATAAGGTGCTTCATTTGCATAAATATTTGCATAATGTTACCATACACTAACTTTTAGTAAACATGCCTCTTAATGAGTATATGGATAAAGAAAGACTAAAAGGTTTCTACATTACTATAATCCAGTACCAACCGCCAGGCACATTAGGAACTACTACAAACGCTGCCCATTTAGAACCCATAGCAAACCCGCCGTATCCTAACAGCACTACCAGGACTCACAAAGCACCATACTCTACCTATCAAAAGGCAACACTGCAAATATTAAACCAATACATCTCAGAGAACAACAATACATGACCTACTGGGGAAAGAACAAGTGGCAATGTCAAATAGGAATTATATAAACAGAATACCTCAGCTCAGTTACACATGCAGAACAGACCATCACCAAACAAGGAATCACAATTTAGAAACAGGAAGACAATAATTAAACTGGGAACCCCAAAAGCCAAACTTGGAATATACAACAACACTGTAGAAATAAAACTATATATTAATTTCCTCTTGTACTAAACAAAGCGCAAAAATTAATGATGCACATTTCCCAGAGCTGACATATTCCAGTTAATAAATTCAAAATAAAGAGATATTTTTCTACCTTTTGTGCATTTTTTTTCAGTTGCAATTGTTCCAGCCACTTTCTTCTGGTTTCTTCGTGTCTTCTGCTAACTCTCCATCTGCTGTCCATTTGTCCTTTCTTCTGTCTTCTTGTTTTTTTTTTCCATTCTCTCTCTACATCTGCTTTAACATACTAATCTTTCTCCTTTGGCTCTTTCCTCATTCCTATTTCATCTACTCAAAATTTACCCCTCCATCCTCAATCCCCACTTACTCTCCCAATACCCGGCCAATTGTAGATTTTTTATCCCTCCCACACAAAATATTTTTCCCCTCTCCATTTTACTCTCCCAGCCCCATCCCATTCTAATCCTCCCCCAACACCAGCTCCCTTCTAGTTCCAGCCTCACCCAGCATCCATTCCCTTCTAGTCCCTGCATCAGCCCATTTCCAGTCCTAGCAGCCCCCCAACCCAATACCAGTCCTATCCCCCCCTCATCAACCCACTTCCAGTCCTAACCCCCCATCACCCCATTTTCAGTTTAAGCCCCCCCCCTATAACCCATTACCAGTCCTAACCCCCCACTTCCAGTCAGCCCCCCATAGCCCATTGCCAGTCCTAACCCCCCCATCAGCCCACAGTCCATTACCAGTCCTAACCCCATCAGCCACCTCAAGTCCTAACCCCTCCCCATCAGCCCATTTCTTGTCCCAGCCCCCCCATAGCCCATTATCAGTCCTAAACCCGCCCATAGCCCATTACCAGTCCTAACCCCATCAGACCACCTCCAGTGTTAACCCCCCCATCAGCCCATTTCCAGTCCTAACCCCACCCAACAGCCCACCTCAAGTCCTAACCCCTCCCCATCAGCCCATTAGCAGTCCTAACCCCCCCCCTAGCCCATTAGCAGTCCTAAACCCCCCCTCTCTAGCCCATTAGCAGTCCTAACCCCCCCCCATAGCCCATTACCAGTCCTAACCCCCATCACCCCATTTCCAGACAGCCCCCATCAGCCCACAGCCCATTAGCAGTCCTAACCCCCCCTAGCCCATTAGCAGTCCTAACCCCCCCCCCCCCTAGCCCATTAGCAGTCCTAACCCCCCCCTAGCCCATTAGCAGTCCTAACCCCCCCCTCCTAGCCCATTAGCAGTCCTAACCCCCCCCTAGCCCTTTAGCAGTCCTAACCCCCCCCAGCCCATTAGCAGTCCTAACCCCCCCCTCTCTAGCCCATTAGCAGTCCTAACCCCCCCCATAGCCCATTACCAGTCCTAACCCCCCATCACCCCATTTCCAGACAGCCCCCATCAGCCCACAGCCCATTAGCAGTCCTAACCCCCCCTAGCCCATTAACAGTCCTAACCCCCCCTAGCCCATTAGCAGTCCTAACCCCCCCCAGCCCATTAGCAGTCCTAACCCCCCATCACCCCATTTCCAGACAGCCCCCATCAGCCCACAGCCCATTAGCAGTCCTAACCCCCCCTAGCCCATTAGCAGTCCTAACCCCCCCTCCTAGCCCATTAGCAGTCCTACCCCCCCCTCCTAGCCCATTAGCAGTCCAAACCCCCCCCCCCAGCCCATTAGCAGTCCAACCCCCCCCAGCCCATTAGCAGTCCTAACCCCCCCTAGCCCATTAGCAGTCCTAACCCCCCCCCCCCTCCTAGCCCATTATCAGTCCTAACCCCCCCTCCTAGCCCATTAGCAGTCCTAACCCCCCCCCAGCCCATTAGCAGTCCTAACCCCCCCCCAGCCCATTAGCAGTCCAAACCCCCCCCCCATTAGCAGTCCTAACCCCCCCCCCTAGCCCATTAGCAGTCCTAACCCCCCCTCCTAGCCCATTAGCAGTCCTAACCCCCCCTAGCCCATTAGCAGTCCTAACCCCCCTCCTAGCCCATTAGCAGTCCTAACCCCCCCCCTAGCCCATTATCATTCCTAACCCCCCCTCCTAGCCGATTCTCATTCCTCACCCCCCCTCCTAGCCCATTAGCTGTCATAACCCCCCCCCTAGCCCATTAGCAGTCCTAACCCCCCCCTAGCCCATTAGCAGTCCTAACCCCCCCCCTCTCTAGCCCATTAGCAGTCCTAACCCCCCCCATAGCCCATTACCAGTCCTAACCCCCCATCACCCCATTTCCAGACAGCCCCCATCAGCCCACAGCCCATTAGCGGTCCTAACCCCCTAGCCCATTAGCAGTCCTAACCCCCCCTCCTAGCCCATTAGCAGTCCTAACCCCCCCCCAGCCCATTAGCAGTCCAAACCCCCAAGCCCATTTGCAGTACTAACCCCCCCCTATCCAATTAGCTGTCCTAACCCCCCATCCCCCACTTTACTGTCAGCCCCAATCAGCCCAAAGCCCATTAGCAGTCCTAACCCCCCCTAGCCCATTAGCAGTCCTAACCCCCCCCCCCTAGCCCATTAGCAGTCCTAACCCCCCCTCCTAGCCCATTAGCAGTCCAAACCCCCCCCCAGCCCATTAGCAGTCCTAACCCCCCCCCTAGCCCATTAGCAGTCCTAACCCCCCCCCCCTCCTAGCCCATTAGCAGTCCTAACCCCCCCTCCTAGCCCATTAGCAGTCCTAACCCCCCCCCCAGCCCATTAGCAGTCCAAACCCCCCCCAGCCCATTAGCAGTCCAAACCCCCCCCCCCCCATTAGCAGTCCTAACCCCCCCCCCTGCCCCTCAGCAGTCCTAACAACCCCCCCCCCGGCAAATTTAAAAACAGAAAAAGCGGGCTCTGGCTGCTGCCGCGGACGCGGCAGCATGCAGTGTCCCGCGGGGCCCCCTCCGCCCGCTAAGCCCCTCTGCAAGGGCTTTCAGATTCGCGAGGGAGACAGCGTCTCCCGCGCGTCTCTTGTTAAGCCCGCAGGGGCTAATGGGAAATTTCCCATCAGTCCCTCGCGTCTAAAGGGGCTGATGGGAAATTTCCCATTAACCCCTACGGGCTTAACAGAGACGCGAGGGAGACGCTGTCTCCCTCGCGAATCTGAAAGCCCTTGCAGAGGGGCTTAGCGGGCGGAGGGGGCCCCGCGGGACACTGCATGCTGCCGCGTCCGCGGCAGCAGCCAGAGCCCGCTTTTTCTTTTTTTGCGGACCTTCACGCGTGCCAGCTGCAAGGCCTTCGCGTGCCACAGCTGGCACGCGTGCCATAGGTTCGCCATCGCTGCCCTATATAGCAAGAATTCTTACATGAGGTGGTGGGAAGGGAGGGATCTAACACCTGAGGAGGTCAGTAACTTCAAAGAGCTTGTGTACCTCTTTGAACTTGAAGGCTAGAGGAAAAGAAAAAGAACTCTAGCAGCAGAAAAAGTTTTGCCCAAGAACACAAAAAATCCCTTTTGCAATACAGCTACAACTTACTAGACAATGCAGCAGAAAACAAAAATTAGCTATTAAAAATGAAACAAAAATATTAAGAGCTCCGAGGCAAAGATTTTGTATTTATGAGCCACACAGTATTATCTTGCTTGCAGTAGAGACCCTTGAGCCATCTTCCTTTTCCTTCATTCTTGGGGATTTTAACATTCATGTTGATGATCCCTCGGACTCTTATGCCTCAAAGCTGCTTGCCTTGACCACCTCATTCAATCTCCAGATGTGTTGTTCTGCCTGTACTCACCAGCATGGCTATTGCCTCAACCTTGTCTTTTTTTTCTCCAACTGCTCCCCCTCAGACGTCTCTACTTCAGTTCTTCCCCTGTCTTACCATTATCTGTTAACTTTCACTTTTAACCACCACCTTCCGTAGTCTCATCCAGTCTCCACCAATACTTTTAGGAATCTTCAGGCTATTGATCATTCAACTCGCTCCACTGCTGTCTCATCTTCTCTCAATTGCTATGGGAATTATTTTAAAAGCACTGTTTTTTTTTTTACCTTGGATGTGTGCAAATGAGCACGCAGACGTCCAAATCCGAGATCTCTCTGGAGGTGTGTTAGAAGCTGGCTATGGAGATGTCCCTGCCATGAGGATGACCAAATCATGAAGAAGGAATGTCAGAGGTGTTTCGAGCAGGATGGACGTATGCAGCCAATTTTAGAAATGGCAATCACATCAGTCCCCACCAGCGGGGAACGTCTGTTTGTTTGTGCTCCAGGGCATGATTAGGCATCAGTAAAGCTCTCATTCTGCTATCACAGCATATGGAGGGCATCGAGAAGGAGGTAAACTGCTATCTCCTATAGGGAAACCTGATGGGGAACAAGGGCACATGTTTCGCATTGGCACACTGATACATGTCCCTGCATGCAAAATAGGCATGGATATGCATACTGTATTGGATGGATGTCCCTGATCCAAATTTTGTAGCTGGAACATCTGTGACTGCCACTGTGGGTGTCCATGTTGGGGACTTCTACGTTTTCTAAAATAGTGCCGAAACGTGAACAATACCAGGTGTTTTCCCAGACATTTTGCCCTGGACACCCCAGATTTCACCTGGGTGTCCTTTATAAAATGTCACTTCCCATCATGTGTCGATGAGCCAGTCTCTTCCTATCCACTATACTCTCCTTTGCTTTGGATGTTCTTGCTTCTGCTGTTCCACGGAGTGAGAGGTGTACTGTACCTCTGCCTTGGCTGACCTCTAGAATCCACTACCAAAATCTTGTGCCTGCTCTGCTGAGCGCCTTTGTTTAAAATTTCATGCCTACACTGACTTCTATGTTTCAGATTCTTGCTAACCTCCATCCAATCTGCTATAGCTCTTGCCAAGAAAGAGTACTGTGTTCATCTGACAAACTCTTTCCTCTGACCCTCGCAGTCTCTTTTGCATATTTAATTGTCTTCTCGAAGTGTCTCTGCCTCCGTCCCTTCCATGACAAAGTTCACAAGATTAGTCTTGAATTCTCCAGCAGGCCAACGCTGTCTCCCCTTCTCCCACTTCATTCTCAAATGCTTCCTTCAGTCCCTGCCATTTTGTCGTCTTTTTCTAAAATCACTGAGAAAGAAACTGCATATCTTCTGTCTTCCTTCAAACTCACTACCCGCTCCTCCAATCCCATTCCTACCCTTCTACTAAGCTCTGTCTCCCCTGTTGTCCTTTCCATCTGTCATATCCCTCAACTTCTTGCTTTTCACTAAACTGTTCCTCACAAAACCTTCACTGAGCTCTACCTGCCCTTCCAGTTATCAGCCCATCTCCCTCTTCCCTTTTGCATCCAAACTTCTTGAACATGAGATACACCACTGCTGTCTTGAAGTCTTTCTGGAGCCACTGCAATCAGGCTTTCATAAAGTACATTGAAGACTTTGGCAAGGGCCATTTCTTTACAGTGGCCTATTCCTAGTCAAATCCAAGGCTTTTATGTGATCTTCAACCTCCTCGGCCTATCTGTGGCTTTTGATGCTAATGATCACCAGCTTCTGTGCGATACCCTTGTCTTGCTTGGATTATAGGAGTTTTGTCCTGTCTTGATTTCCTTCCTCTCTCTTCCATAGCACTTTTACTGTATGCTCCGGTGGATCCCCTCTACTGCTATCCCAGTGTACCTCAGGCAGTGTCTTGGGTCTTCTCTCCCTACACTCATTCACTTGGTGTCCTGATCTCCTCCCATGGTTTTTAGTACCATCTTTATCCTGATGACTTTCAGATTTAACTCTGTGCATTGGAAATCTCTAGCCCGAATCTCAGCCTGCTTTTCTGACATTACTGCTTGGATGTCCTGCTGCCATCTGAAACTGAACATGGTCAAGCTGGATCTTATCTTCTCCCTCCCCCCTCCCCCCCCACCACTTTCTTCCTTTTTCTATTTCTGTGGATAACAGTTGTCCTCTCTGTTTCCTTGGCAACAGCCTTGGGTCATCTTTGACTCTTTCTCTCTCTATATCCACTAGATAGCTAAAACTGCTTTCTGTGTAACAGCAGCAAACTTTGGCCCTTCCTTTCTGAACACATTACCACTCTCATCACCTTTCGTCTAGACTGTTGCAACAGCTCTTCACTGATCTCTTATTGAATCATCTCTCTCCCCTTCAATCTATTCAGAACTCAAGTAACTTTATTGGCTCCCTATGCGTTTCCACCTACAGTTCAACCTTCCTCTACTGATCTACAAGTGCATTAATTCTGCGGCCCCTCATTACCTCTCCTCTCTTATTTCTCCCTACATCCCTCTTTGAGAATTCCACTCATTAGGTAAATCACTTTTATCTGTGTCCTTCTCTCTTCTACTGCCAACTTGACTCTATTCGTTCCACCTTACTGTGCTGTATGCCTGGAATAGACTACCCGAGTCAGTACATCAGTGCCCATTTCTAGTCCTATTCGAATCCAGGCTAAAAACCCACCTTTTTGAGGCTGCTTTTGAATCTTGATCCTGTTTAATACCCATGTGTGTGTTAATCTTTTTCCCTTAAGAATTACCCTTGTCCCCTGTTGTGTTGGTCTTGAATAAATTGTAAGCTTTGTGGAGCAGGGCCTGTCTCTTACATGTATGTGTATAGCGCTGTGTATTCCTAATAGGACTATAGAAATGGTGAGTAGTAGTAGTGTGTGCGCATATGTCCGTGCATGCATGAGAAAATGGGGAATGGCTGCGCATATCTGTGCATGCAAGAACTGTAGTCTTCTCTCCCCTTCTCCTCCTCACACCCTTCCCTTTCTCCCCTTCACACCCCTCAATTCTGGCCTCCACAGCCCCCTCCCCTCCCCCTCCTCCCTGGCTGCCTTCCCTCTCTTCTTCAGTCCAGGCCTCCCCCCTCCCCCTACTCAATCTAACGATTAAAAAAAACATACAGTAAGTGACTCCAGGCTTTCTTATCCACAGTTCTGACCTAACAGCCCTCCTCTGTCAGGAGGGGATAGGGTCCCCGTTAGCAACCATGGATATTTTTGGCCACAACCGCAGCCTGCCACACTACTTTGCCAGCAAGGATGGGGTTCCTTTCAGTAGCCACTGATGTTTTGAGCCATAACTGCAGCCCAAACCACTGTTCTACCAGCAGGGGATGGGATCCCCATTGGCCGTCATGGACATTTTGGACCACAGCTATGGTCTGGTGCACTGCTTTGCTGTCAGAAGATAGGGTTCCGGTTGCTTCCAAGGGTATATTTGGGCTGTAACTACAGTCTGGCCCCCTGCTATGCAACAGCATAGGTTTCCACCAGCAGGCACTGCCATTCACTGAGGCCCCACAATCTCCTTTGTCGTTGGGGACGGGTTCTCTGCCAGCAGGCGCCACCATTGATTGCAGTCTGCCCTTATGCAGCATAGGTTCACATGTGTACGGCAGACAGACAGCTGGAGTCTCACTAATAGGGGCCAGTGCATTAGCAAAACGTGCCTTAAAAGGTTTGGAAAATGTCCTGGAGGACAGTCTGTAAAACCATTATTGTCGTGGGACGATTATCTAGCTGGGTCCCAGTCCAGCTTTGACACCTGATGTGGAGAGAACAAGCGAACACACAAGGAAACAAAATATTCCAGGCAGATAAACCTCCTTTTATTTGAACTACTATAGCAGGGCTGACTCACTTCAAGCTAAACAAGGAGTCCAGCCCCAATCCAGGATTCAAGCTATATTTTTATAGTCTTAGCATGGCAGTTTGTCACATGATCATACAGGTGTAAGGGCAAGATAGCGCTTGGAAAAACTTTGAGCCAGTTGACTTCTTTCTAAAAAAAAATACCTAGTTGTATGTCTGGAAAGTATCTGATTGTCAAAGGCCTCTGATTGGTTAGTTCAGGGGTGTCTACTTGATCTCCTCCTTACAGCTTGCAGGACGTTTGTAGTTAAGCTGTCTAAAAAAAATACCCCTTCACTTGGGTTTGGCAAAAGCATTAGCAAAAGCATCCCTTTAACTCCCCTCTCTTTCCCTTTTCAGTATGGATGTAAAGATAGAGCTTTATCTGTTCCAGACTGTCGGCATTCTTGTGCTTCCATGGATGGAAGCAGGATGCTGGGCTTGATGGACCTTTGGTCTGACCCAGTACAGCAAATCTTATCTTAAGGCTTATGCTTGCCTAGTTAGCCATAAGTTCACACTTTCTTTTTTTGTTTTAGACATCCCAATTATTTTCTTAATTTCTGAAATATTAAAATAAAAAGTCGCTTTTAGGAGACTCAAACTTGTTCAAGAGCCTTAGCCTGGCCTTTACCCAGTTTTGGCTACAGTTTCAAATGCTTTTCCAACTTTCACTAACTAATGTGTGAATGATTTGAATATGTAGCTTAAAAGGTATCAAGAGCAATTAGAAGGTAGAAATTGAAATGTGTATGTAGAGGTTATCCTAGTAGCCAGCTTTTACTTCCTGGGCATATTGTTACCCATATTTGATTCTGAATATGTTGGTTATTGTAGTGATTTAGCAAAGCTAATGATGGCTGGTGAAGTTATGGTGCGTTATATGCTGTCGGAGGGCGTAAGTGCAAGAGAAATGTAAAGGTGCTCATTGTAAAGCCAAGTGACATTTGTCTTGGCTAAGGCAGCGTCTGCATTATTTGTCTTGCTGTGCTGATAAAATGTTCCTTGCTGTCAAGACCAGGTTGCAAATTTTGATAGATAGCTGTGTGCTTTTTTTTTTTTTTGCCTGCATGTGAATAAATTGGTGGAAATTTTTGTCTGTTAGAGCTTTTGCTTCCTTCTCTCCTGCTCATGATGAGCAAAAGCAGATTTCTTGTTCTGCTCACTCAAAAGATGTGCAGTGTGATGGAAAATCTTTCTTCACCTAAAGCTGCTGCTTTTTCCTATCAGAATTGAATTGGGTTCTTCCCCTTTGCGATACCTTTTAATTCCTTTTTATTTCAATAACTTGATAGCATACTGCGTCGAGATGGTAGGAGTTATTTTTAATGGGTGTTTAATGACTTTAGTCCGCCCCCGGAGTAGGGGAGAGAGAGAGAGAGTGCCTGCATGTGACAGAGAGAATGTGTGTGTATGTTTGCAAGCGTGAAGATCAACAGACAGACCGAGTGTCGTCTTTCTTCGGTCTGGGCTAAGGCTTTGGAAAGTACTAATGTATTTAAAAGCCTCAACAGGGATTTGCTGAGCGGTCTAATGCTGTAATGTGTTAGTCATCCATTATCTGATTGTGCTGTGCTCTTTTTTTTTTTTTTTGTCTTTTTTTCTCTTTTCAGTTTCTGAATGAAGCCCGACATTGGTTTTGTGTGAGGCCACTCGCAAGCTTGACAGTCTCCGCGGGGAGAGAAGTAACCTGCAGGGCAACACGAGGAGCTCCAGGAGGGGCGGGAAAGAAGCAGCAGCGGCCGCATCCTCATCTTCACTAGACCCAAGTGCATCTTCGATCTTCATTGCCAGTTGGAAGGAAGGATTTTCTCCATTACAGATTTTGTTGTTCCTTTCTCTTGTGTGCGTACGCGTGGGGCTAATAATAGAACGGAGGGTAGAGCATCGGCCACTTTCCTGATTTACGTTGCATCCCCTTCTGAGGCAGACGGACTGTCAGCTGCTGTAGGATGCCTGCGGCGCGCCCAATAATGAAGCAGTGAATTGCTGTCACCGCCGCTCCTGTTTAATTGTCTGGATCACAGCCCGCTGCCCTTTCTCTGCTCCCTTAATCGGGCCGGGAAAGCAGGATGGACATGGCTGGCCTCATTAGCAACCTGCTAATACTCTGCCTTGTGCTTCCGAGCAGCTCCTTGGCTTTCAAAAGCCCGCTGCCTGTTTTCAAAAGGTGGGTTCTGCTCCTGGATATATGTTGTGTTGTCGCATGCTATCGAGAGAGAGATAAGGTTTGTGTTTGTGGTTTGGCTTTTGTAAAAGAAGTTCTGTAGCTGTAAAAAGCATAAAAGCATCCCCTGTGAGGGAAACTAAAATATCTTGCCAGGCTAAGAGAAGTTTTATTTTCATGTAGACAACTTTTTGGTGTGGGCAGCTGACTCCCTGATAGCTACAAGGTGTTTTGTCTCATTTCTTAGTAAATATGCTTTGGCTGCAATTTAAACTGTATAAAACCAGCATTCATTCGCTTGACATAAAACATATTAATAAGAATTACTCAAAGCACACTGATATTCCTTGAGGCAAAGTTACATTAACTTGATTAGCTCAGGAGAATGCATTTAACGGTGTGCACTGGAGACCCCAGAATCATTCCATTAACTATTTATAGATGTGTACATTTATTATTCACCTCACATTCCGGATCTCACTTTTTAAATATTTTCTTTTACTCTGTCAGCTCTGGCTTAGCAGTAAGCCGATTATTTATGTCGGTTATAGCTTGTATTTCATGGACCAGCTCGCTTCCAACATTTTCTCAGTCTTGCAGTGTTCACGCTGAGGATGCTAACTGATCTATCCAGGGATCAGTCCTGATTTATTAGCCACAAAATCTCTAATAATTGACCATGTCTTTGAAGTTTCACCAAAAATGTTCACATGCTGTTCATTATTGCCTTCTTCAAAAAAAGAAAAACAACCAAACAAAAAAACAACAAAAAAACAACAACAGAAAAACAAACCCTTGAGTATGTATGTTGGGTTGCTCAGAAGAGACTGTTTTGAAGGTGTATTTATTTACACACAGTTCATGTTGGGGTTAAATGTTCACAAGGCAAATGATGGCTGGACTTTACCAGAACCATATCTCCCCTTGCTTGTCTTTTGGGCTGTTCTGGAGGACAGGAGAGTGATTCAGGCTTCCCTTCTCTCATGTAAATATCCCAACAAGTGTTTTGAAATATGAAAGAAATGTTCTTTTTTTCCTACTTTAAGGTATAAGGAGACCACCAGCCCCCTTTCAGATGATTGCCTGGCATCCACAAGGCCTGTGATGTCTCCGGATTTGCTGGATTTTTCACTGAACATTCGAATGCCCGGAGTAATCCCTCTAGAGGTGAGAAGAAATAAAAGCTTTATTTTCACTAAAGCCATGTACTTTCAAGCTGGAGGTAAAACAACTCAGGGCATCAGGTAGATCGGGGATAGAGAAAGGAACCTGCTGAACTGGAGAAGAACTTGGAACCACAGTGGCAAGGACTGGCTAAAAGAAACCGTGACATCTTAATTCAAAATATCATTCTTTCTGTTTCTTAGCTCAATGGTTTCTTAAGGTTTTATGCCAACGTCTGGTTTTTTTCTTTATACTACGTGCTTAGTTCTTTTATTTGTTCTCTTGCTTGGAATAAAGTGTACATCTTTATTAATAGCGACAACCTTTTAAACTCATAGCGGCGTGTTTACCCAGGCTGCGCTTGCATGTGCCTCATGTTGATGTTTACTCTCAATGTGCGATACCTGCAAAATATTAGTACAGCTTATTAAACACCCCCATTAGTTTACTTTGATTGAACTGGTTTTTCCTCCTAGTGGAATTGCTTTGAAAGTCATCTCTGAGTAGAGAAGCTTTTTGGCAGGTATTTTCCTCTAAAGCAGTGGTTCTCAACCCAGTCCTCTGTAATCCCCAGGGCAGACATTTTTTCAGGATATCTACAATGAATATGCATGAGATAAGTCTGCATGCACTGCTTCCACTGTATGCAGATCTATCTCATGCATATTCATTGTGGATATCCTGAAAACCTGACTGGCCTGAGGATCCCAGAGGACTGGGTTGAGAACCACTACTCTAAAGTTTTCCAGGTGTTTATTGTGCTTATCATTAAATCGCTTGGCACAGTAATGATCATCAAGAGGACTCATTCACTGGAGGGAAGAGAGCCCTGACTGGATCTCTGTAAGGAGCAGATGCTAAGGAGAGCTGAGCATCTTGCTTGGCATGCTAAGCTTTGTCCACATCTGTTGTGGACTTTTAGGAATCTCGTACTCCTACAGGTGGTGTGCGCTTTGCTCTGTTTACTCCATGCATGCTGCCTTCTCTCCTTTTTGATGGTGGGGTATCAGCTGGGAATGCAAAACTATCGATGTAGCTCCTAGAGAATGTGTGTTTCTTTTCTTTAGGGGTTTTTTTTTTATGTGGGAACCTGATGTTACAGAGAAAGAAATGATAGCTTTTCATGGAGTCGAAAACTCTGTAGCTATTAATTTTGCATTATGTAGCGAAAGGATTTATGCCCGTCTTTAAAAAGCAACACTTTCCTTTGGAAGGGCTGTAGAAGCATGGGAAGAAGAGCTGTTATTGTCACACTGCAGCAGGTGATGACTCATTGTTGCAGAGAATTTTTGCTTTAATATTGGGGGGTGGGGGGGGAGGTTCAGTATGATGCAGGATTAAACCTGTTTTACCCTAGGCTTTCAGCTGTATAATCCCAAAACAATGGGAGCAGCCGTGGTCATCTGAGAACCCTGCTGACTCTAAGAACAGAAACACATGAGTTTTTGTGGAAGGGTTGTGTTGCAAAAAAAATCTTTTTGTTCAGTGTTTCTTGTAATAGTACAGGGCAAGCAAATCCCTGAAAGTATTATCCTAGTGTCAAAGGTCATGGAGTAAATCAACGCCTTGGGGTTGTTTTGGTAGTTGCTCCATGATTTATGTCTCATAGTGACTGTTTACTGATTAAAATTCAAAAGCACTTGTGACCAGTCATAGTGTGTGTTGTATGAGCAGGGCCAGCCAAATCACTAGGCTGTTGCCTAAGGGGAGCAACTACAGTCAAAGCACAACAATGGGTCCTAACAGTCACAGAAACTCAGACTCCTCAGTGCTTGCTTTTACTCTCAGGAAGAATGCACAGTTTGGAAACGGTCCCTTTATCCTTGCATGTGGCTTCTGGAAATTTCTGTCATTATGTATATGTTTATAAAACAAAGTTTAATAGTCATAGGATTTTCTGGGAGGGATGATGAGATGATTAGGACAAATAGTTTGGCATATTGTGTTGCCTTTCTTGTGCCCATGGTGATTCTCATAATTTATAAATAGATGTTGATATGGAACTAACGACGTTATCACTCGGGATGAATTCAGTTAGTTCTGAAACAGTTTCTGCTGTGTATTGGTGATCCAGATAAGTTGTTTGTAAGATTTTGTTGCATGACGTTATGCCATTTCCATGAGGGATAATATAAGATGGAGCTCATTCTTTCCCCCTAAACCCACCTCCCCTTCTTCCTGTCTCTATTTCTGTGGTTGGCACTCTCATCCTCCCTGTTTCCTCTGCTCACAATCTTGGGGGTCGTCTTTGACTCTTCTTTCTTTCTCCCCACACATCCAACAAATAGCTAAAACCTATCATTTCTTTCTCTGTAACATCAGCAAAATTCATCCCTTCCTTTCTGAATACACTACCAAGAACTTATCCACTTTCTGGTCACCTCTCATTTGGATCAGGGGTTCTCGGCCCAGTCCTTGGGACAGACTTGGCCAGTCGGGTTTTAAGGATGGCCACAATGAATATGCAGGAGATATGTTAGTAATATTGCGGAAGGAATGTCTGATAAGGTTTGCTTGTTTGTGGATGATACCAAAATCTGCAATGGACACCCAGGAAGGAGTAGATAACATGAGGAGGGATCTAGCTAAGCTTGAAGAATGGTCTAGAATTTGACAACTGAAATGTAATGCTAAAAGATGCAGGGTCATGCATTTGGACTGCAAAATCCAAAGGAGCATTTCAGTGTAGGGGGTGAGGTACTTCTGTCCTTGAAAGAAGAGCAGAACCTGGGTGTAATTGTGTCTGATGATCTTAAAGTAGCTAAGCAGGTAGAAAAGGCGACTGCGAAAGCCAGAAGGATGCTTGGGTGTCTAGGGAGAGGAATGGCCAGCAGATAAAAAGGAGGTGATAATGTCTCTGGTGCGACCTCATTTGGAGTATTGTGTGTAATTCTGCAGATTGTACCTTCAAAAGGATATAAGCAGTTTGGAGTCTGTGCAAAGGATGGCTACTAAAATGATTAGTGGTCTTCATTATAAAACATATGAAGACAAACTTAAAGATCTTAATATGTATACATTAGAGGAAAGGAGGAATAGGGGAGATATGTTAGAGATGTTTAAATACTTCCGTTGCATAAATGCACAGGAGAGTGTCAATTGAAAGCAAGCTCTGCTACGAGGAGGCATAGGATGAGGGTGAAAGGGGATAGACTCGGGAGTAATATGAGGAAATATTTCTTTACGGAAAGAGTGGTAGATGTGTGGAATAGTCTTCCAGTGGATGTGGTAGAGACGAGGAAAGTATCTGAATTCAAAAAAGCATGGGTCAAACACAGAGGAATCTCTAAAGGTAAAAAGGAGACTATTGTACTTAATATGGAAGGGCAGACTAGATAGGCCATGTGGTTGTTTTCTGCCGTCATGTTTCTGTGTTTCTATGTAATTCCTGGGGCTTGAATAGATATTATACATCCCAATTATCTATCGGGGGGGGGGGAGGGGAACAGAATTTGGGGCCTTCTGAGACTTTTGTTCTTTAGCATATGGAGGAGATATTCAACACGATTGACGTGGTTAGCAGAGCTGCTAGCTGTGTTAATCGCAGTCACTGGGAGATTAAGCGGCACTAGCGCAGTTAGTGTCAGTGAATATCCTGGGGTGCCGCCGCTACACGCCTCTGTGCTAGCTGGCTAGCCTCGGGGTATTCCGTGAGCGGAGTGGAGGCAGAACACAGCAGTAACCGGGCAGCGCTGATATTGAGCCACTGCCTGGCTATCACTAAGTCATAAAGCCTAACTTTCAGTACAGAAGCTAACCAGGCAATGGCTCATTATCACCGCTGCTTAGTTAGCTTCCTCCTTCTCCGGCTAGCCCAGATATTCAATGCCGGTGGCCGGATATGACCCCGGCATCTAATATCCGGGTGTTATTTTGAGTGGCAACGGCTAGCCACCGTAATCATGCTAGCCGCTGCCGTTGAATATCCCTCCGCCCCCCATAACTTATATGTCTAAGAAATAATATTCAGGTGCTAAACGTATAAATTCTCTATCTAGCTGTGCTGCGCCGATAACGGGTATAACTTAGACGTTCAAAGTTGTATGTGAATAGTGGCGCTAATGTACGATTTTGAGATGTCTAAAGGAGAATTCTTAAATTATGCTTCATGAGATGAACTGTTTGGTTTAGAATAAAACACATTCTAATTTTGTTTGTACTTGGCCAGGGCTTTAAAACAAGATGGAAAGATCTCCAAAATAAATGGTAAACACAAAGGTGGTGGTGTGGCTCAGAGGTTTGTTTCATCTCAGGCATCAGAATGCCCACTGTATGTCTGTGTGGTTTTTGCTGTACGAACAAAGCCAATGACATCAAAGACCCTTCTTCTAAGCCGACCTGTGCTTGGAAATGCATTTGCATTGTGTAAATAGATGCAGATAGGACTTTGCAGTTCTCTATCTTTTCCCTGTCATCACCTCCTCCCCCTCTCTCTCCTCTATTGCCCATCTAATATAATTTCTCCTGTTGCAGCAACCACATCTTCTCTTCACACCCACAGCATCCCAGGCATGTCATATCCTTCCCCTTGATGGCAAGGAGGGAAATCTACCAGCCTTGAATCCATGGGGTAATCGCACCCTTTATGAGCACCCTGTTGCATTGGATATAGAGCTCACCTCTGCTCTTGAGGTGCACTAATGTGGGTGATAAAAGGGATGGAATGACTCTTTGAGGAAAGGCTAAAAGGTCTAGGGCTTTTCAGCATGAAGAAAAGAAAGCTGAGGAGAGTTATGATAGAGGTCTATAAATCCCGACTGAAGTGGAACGGGTAGACGTGAGTAGATCATTTAGTCTTTTAAAAAATACAAGAACTAAGGGACACACCATGAAGCTGTAAAGTAGTACATTTAAAACAGGAGAAAATATTTTTTCTCTCAACCTTTATTAGTCCGTGGAACTCATTGCTAGTGAATGTGGTAAAAGCAGGTAGCGTAGCTAGATTTAAAAATGTTTGGACAAATTCCTGGAGAAAAAGTCCATAAACTGTTAAGATAGTCCAAGAGAAATCCACTGCTTATCCCTAGGGATATGCAGTCACTCAAGAAAAACCCCCTCCAGGCTAAAACGTTCCACTAAGCCCAGAAAATACTTGTAGGGATAAGCAGCATGCAACTGGCTGCTTTTGGGATATGTCAGGTATTTGTGACCTGGATTGGCCACTGTTGGAACCAGGACATTGGGCTTGATCGACCCTTTTTGTCTGATCCAGTATGGGAGTTCTTACATGAATGACCCCTACGAGAACTATAGACTTGGGGGGGGGGGGCAAGTAGTTGCAGCCCGGCATGTAAGTAGAAAAGCAGAATAACAGTCTAGGACAGCGATGGCGAACCTATGGCACGCGTGCCAGCTGTGGCACGCGAAGGCCTTGCAGCTGGCACGCGGGAAGGTCGCACATTAAAAAAAAAAAAAAAGCTGCCCGCTGCCGCCGCGGCGGCATGGAGTGTCCCGCGGGGCTCCCTCTGCCCAGCGGGACTCTCCCGGTGCTGCTCAGCCCCTCTCTGCCGGCTTGCAGAGACGCGAAGGGAGAGTCTCCCTCGCGTCTCTGTTAAGCCCGCAGGGGCTGATGGGAAATTTCCCATCTGCCCCTGCGGGCTGAAGAGAGACGCGAGGGAGACTCTCTCTCCCTTCGCGTCTCTGCAAGCCAGCAGAGAGGGGCTGAGCAGCGCCGGGAGAGTCCCGCCGGGCAGAGGGAGCCCCGCGGGACACTCCATGCCGCCGCGGCGGCAGCGGGCAGCTTTTTTTTTTTTTTTATTGCCATGAGCCGAGGGAGGGGGGTTAAGACTGGCAATGGGCTAGGGAGGGAGAGAGGGGGGTTAATACGGAGAATGGGCGAGGGAGGGTGGGTTGGGGGTTAAGACTGGCAATGGGCTAGGGAGGGAGGGAGGGGGGTTAAGACTGGCAATGGGCTAGGGAGGGAGGGGGGTTGAGACTGGCAATGGGCTAGGGAGGGAGGGGGGTTGAGACTGGCACTGGGCTAGGGAGGGAGGGGGGTTGAGACTGGCAATGGGCTAGGGAGGGAGGGAGGTTAAGACTGGCAATGGGCTAGGGAGGGAGGGAGGTTAAGACTGGCAATGGGCTAGGGAGGGGGGGAGGGGGGTTGAGACTGGCAATGGGCTAGGGAGGGAGGGGGGATGAGACTGGCAATGGGCTAGGGAGGGAGGGAGGGGGGTTGAGACTGGCAATGGGCTAGGGAGGGGGGGTTGAGACTGGCAGTGGGCTGGGGAGGTGGGTTAAGACGCAGTGGGCTATGGGGAGGAGTTAAGACTAGCAATGGGCTGTGGGCTGATGAGGGCTGGCAATGGGCTATGAGCTGATGAGGGCTGTCTGGAAATGGGGTGATGGGGGGGTTAGGACTGGTAATGGGCTATGGGGGGGGTTAAGACTGGTAGTGGGCTGATGGGGGGGTTAGGACTGGTAATGGGCTATGGGGGGTTAAGACTGGTAGTGGGCTGATGGGGGTGTAGGACTGATAATGGGTTATGGGGGGGCTAGGACAGGAAATGGGCTGATGGGGAGGGGTTAGGACTTGAGGTGGGCTGATGTGGTTAGGACTGGTAATGGGCTGTGGGCTGATGGGGGGGGTTTAGGACTGGCAATGGGCTATGGGGGGCTGACTGGAAATGGGCTGATGGGGGGTTAGGACTGGTAAAGGGTTATAGGGGGGGCTTAAACTGAAAATGGGGTGATGGGGGTTAGGACTGGAAGTTGATTGACGGGGGGCTAGGACTGGTAATGGGTTGGGGTGTTGCTAGGACTGGAAATGGGCTGAGTGGAAGGGGAGGCTTGAACTGCAAATAGCTGATGGGGAGGGGGCTTGGAATGGAAATGGGCTGTGAGGGAAGGGAGCTAGGACTGAAAATGGGCTGATGGAACAGCTAGGATAGGACTGGAAATGGGCTGTTGGGGGGAGCTAAGATTGGAAATGGGCTGTGGTGGGGGCTTGAATTGAAATGGACTCATGGAGGGGCTAGAACTGGAAGTAGGCTCGGGGGGCTTGGACTGGAATTGGGCTGAGTGGAGGGGAGCTATGATTTGACATGGGCTGATGGTGGGGCTAGGATTGAAAATGAGCTGATGAAGGGACTTGGACTGGAAATGGGCTGATGCAGGGACTAGAAGGGAATGGATGCTGGGTGAGACTGGAACTAGAAGGGAGCTGATGTTGGGGGAGGATTAGAATGGGATGGGGCTGGGAGAGTAAAATGGAGAGGGGAAAAATATTTTGTGTAGGAGGGATGAAAAATCTACAATTGGCCAGGTATTGGGAGAGTAATTGGGGATTGAGGATGGAGGGGTAAAATTTGTGTGGATGAAATAGGAATGAGGAAAGAGCAAAAGGAGAAAGATTAGTATGTTAAAGCAGATGTAGAGAGAGAGAGAATGGAAAAAAAACTAGGAGAGAAGAAAGGACAAATGGACAGCAGACGATGGAGAGTTAGCAGAAAACATGAAGAAACCAGAAGAAGGTGGCTGGACCAATTGCAACTGAAAAAAAAATGCACAAAAGGTAGAAAGATATCTCTTTATTTTGAATTTATTAACTGGAATATGTCAGCTCTGGGAAATGTGCATCATTAACATCTGCGCTTTGTTTGGTACAAGAGGAAATTCCTATTTGACGTTGCCACTTGTTCTCTTTCCCCAGTATTCTCTGAAATGTATTGGTTTAATATTTGCAGTGTTGCCTTTTGATAGGTAGGGTATGGTGCTTTGTGAGTCCTGGTAATGCTGTCAGGATACGGCGGGTTTGCTATGGGTTCTAAATGGGCAGCGTTTGTAGTAGTTCCTAATGTGCCTGGCGGTTGGCACTGGATTATAGTAATGTAGAAATCTTTTAGTCTTTCTTTATCCATACACTCATTAAGAGACATGTTTACTAAAAGTTAGTGTATGGTAACATTATGCAAATATTTATGCAAATAAGACCACTTATGCAAATGACGTGCTGGCACTTTGAGGAAATTCTTTGGTTTTGTGCGGCAGTTTGGGCACTCGGGCTCAAAAAGGTTAGCCATCACTGGTCTAGGAGAACCTCAAACTTCTCTGAAGAGAGCTTTGTAGCAACTCAATGAATTTTGGAGTTCAGCTCAAAATGCCCTCAACACCCAGCTGCTGTTCTGTGTCAAGACTCATAATCCACATCCACAATAAGTTTGATAAATGAAATCATGCTATTCTGCATGACCTTTATAGAATTTTCATTATAAAAGCCTTGTGCCTTCTACATTGTAGATTTGTAAATCAGTTTAATCTTTCAACTGCAATAATGTATGCTGGTAGCTAAGCCATTTCAATAGCATTCATGCTAAAAAGTTAACACTTGCTGCAACGTAGATGTTACATTTTTGGTTCCTGCGGGAGCACACTAAATAGCAGGTGGAGGAGAGCATGCCGTGCTGTTTCCAGTGCACATATTTATTTAACTGTATTTATATCCCGCTTTTCACCGGGTCATATTAGCCTATTTATATGGCATCTCTTCGTTTACATGTATGAACTTGCATCAGGCCTTGAAAAATTTAGTGTGGATTTAGGAGCCAGGTCAAAATCATACGAACCAATGCTGGTGACCTCCCTGGACCCTCACCACCCCACCCCCACCTCATTGTTTCTTGCGCTGGTCTCATGTTCTCAAGTCTCACAAGACCAGTGCCAGAGTTCTTTAGACAGAAATACACATAGCAACAGTTATTGCTTCAGATATCAAGTGTCTACTGTATATGTGTGTGTAGTGCAATGGTGGTGCATCTGTCTGAACATTGGATGTGGTGGCTGGGGCCTTTGTATGGGTGGAGTGTGGGGCTGCAGTGCATGTATGTGTGTGCTGCAGATCTGGGGATCCTCTTTCTGTGTGGTGCAGAAGGTGGGGTGCCTGTGTGTGTGGTACGGAGATGCGAGGTGTCTGTGTATGTGTTCTGGGAGAGGGAAATGCACCTTTTGGCAACATCTTTCATGCTTCCCTCTAACCCCCTCTCCTGCTGGCTCCCCTACTCTGTTACCCTTCCAGACTCTCTCCCCCTTTTACCAACCCCCTCCCTAGCACTCCCATCCCCAGCCCTAAAATCCCCCCCCCATCCTTTAATATCCCACTGCCCCTTTAAACTTTCACTGCCTACTTCACCCCCCCACCACCACCACTTTTTTTTTTTTTGCTGCAGGCTGCAATTTCAGCCTTCCCTTCTTTTCTGCCCACGAGAGATGGGATCCACATGAGCAGACAGCCTGCATCAAGGCTGCAATTGTGGCATTCCCCTTCTCTGCTGTCTGCAGGGATCCCGCCTCCTGTGGGCAGACAGACAGGGGTCTTTGTCACAATTGCGGCCACATCATTCTTTTCTGTCTGCAGGTGATCGGATCTTTGTGTGCAGACATACAGGGTTGGGGCCATCGGGGAGGGGGGGGGGCAAGAAATGCCATGCACCAGATGCAAATTTCTGGTTGCCATGGCGACCTGGCACCTGGGATTTGTCAAGTCCTGCTGTACATGTGCATTTTAGTATGACTTCTACCATATCCTGATGTTGAATTTTGTATACCACTCATAGTATGACCACTGCTGACTGGTAAATCAGCCCTCTCATGCTTATGTCTGAAACTAAGTTACTTCTTTAGCGAACATAAGCTTGTCATAGAACGGCAAGAAGCTGCTTTTTGATAATAAGACTGTGCTGGGAATTTTAGTTTTGTTGAGATTAATGTACTGAAAGTACAAGTTGTAATGTGTTTTTAATGGAGAATGGGATCAAGTAGTGATATGAAAAGCAGCACTTTGAGACTAGTGGTTGCATGAATGATCATCCCATTAAATTCCTAATTTGCAGCCTTTAAACCAGAAGAAATACTGCCATCCCTGAGTTCCAACAAGAAGCATCAGTAAACCAGAATCTATAAATATATTCCAAAAATCTGGTGTCAGGCTAATGGCTCACCATAGGGAGCATAGCTTCAACTGTTTAGTAAAGCTACCAGGTGGCTCTAGGGCTTATAAGGGACAGTTGAAATATACATGTACTATATATACATGTATGTTTCATCCTTACAGCTCATGTAATGCAGTTTGACCAATCTGGGGAGGCTTGGCGTTAACTGGCAATCTCTCAAGAAATCTGGCCAGCTCAAGGAATCTTTTGTCCCCAGTTCTTGAAGTTGGATCCCTTGGTCAAGGGAATGTTCTTGTTTAGCAGGAAGTTGAAACCTCTTACTTTAGAAATGATTGTTTTATCATTATATCAGCCTTTGATTTTATTTATTTATTTATTTATTTAAACGGACTTGGTATACCGCTTTCTCATGAAATCAAAGCGGTTGGCACAGCAAACAATCAAAGAAGGGGGGGCTGTCAGTAGCATGCAGTGTTGATTTGTCGCAGTGTACTGTGTGATGGAGTGTGGTTGATTTGATGTGAGGCTATATACATTGTGTGCTTATGATACATATTTACAGATTCATATTTACAATGGTGGCTTTACTAATCTGAAAAAGTCATTCCATGAAGTCCTTGAAATGGTTTTTGAATAGTTCAGTTTTGAGCTGTTTTCTGAAGTCTTTGATGTTGTTTGTTGCTCTGAGGTGGTCTGGGAGAGAGTTCCATATGGCGGGGGCTGCCAGGGTGAAGGCTCTTTTTGATGTGGCTTGGTTTGTCCTGGTGTAGTCTTTTGGAGTTCTGATATTGTTTGATGTTCCCTTTCTTCTTGGTCTTTTGCTGTCGTCAGCTGTTATGAGCTGTTGTAGGCTGTCTGCAGATAGTTTGTTTATTATTTTGAATGTGGTTAAGAGAACTTTGTAGCGGATTCGAGAGCTGATTGGTAGCCAATGGAGGTGGTATAGAATGGGTGTGATATGTTCGTGGCTTGTACTGTCCGTTATGAGTCTTGCAGCGGTGTTTTGTGCTAATTGAAGTGGTTGTGTGGATTTCTTTGGGAGTCCTAGGTAGATGTGGTTGCCGTAGTCCAGGGTGGGGGTGATGATGGCTTGGCAGACTGTTCGAAAATGCTCGGGAGCAAGGATGGGTTTAAGTCGTCTGATTGTCCTCATCTTGATGTAGGCACTCCTGGTGGTTTTCGCGATGTGGGAATGAAGGTTGAGTTCTCTGTCAAGGGTTATTCCCAGGTATTTTATTTCTTGTTTTATTGGGATGGTGGCCTTGTTTAGATTGATGGAGGGCGTGGGTGTGAATGTTTGGTCTCTTGTTATGATCAGTGCTTCGGTTTTATTATAGTTTATTGCTAGATTGTTTTCTTGCAGCCAGGTTGTCATCCCTTCAAAGCAGTTGGCTATGTTGGTGTGGTCAGGTTTGTTTAGATTGATTGGTGTGAATATCATTATATCATCCGCGTATATAGTGTATTGTATGTTGAAGTTCTTGATGATTGAGCAGATGGGTTGTATGTAGAGGTTGAAGAGCAGGGCTGAGAGTGCTGAACCTTGTGGAACACCCTGTGTGACGCTGATGGGTTGAGAGGTCGTCGATCCACATCTGACCTGGAGCTGTCTATCCTTTAGGTAAGATGTAAACCATTTCAGGGTGGTGTTGTGTAGGCCTGCTTCTTCGAGTCTTGTTAGTAGGGTTGAGTGGCATACGGTGTCGAATGCTGCGGAGATGTCCAGGAATATCATGAGTACGCCCATTTTGGGGTTGTCGATCGTTCTTAGCAGACTGTCAAATTTTGGTAGCTGGATCTTATTATACAGGTTCTCAGTCGGAATCTGAAGATCAAGAATGGAACATCCTGGGCTCCAGCACTATGCTTTCATCATTCCTGGCCAATGCAGCCTTTCCTTCTAAGAAGGGACCTAGCCCAGCTGGGGAGGGATCTACCTAAGCTTAAAGAATAGTCAGCTGAGATTTAATGCTGAAAAAATACAGGGTCATGCATTTGGGCTGCAAAAATCCAAGGGAAGAGTATAGTATAAGGGGTGAAGTACTTCTGTTCACTAAAGAGGAGCGGGGCCTGGGCATGTTTGTTTCTGATGATCTTAAAGTGGCTAAACAGGTAGAAAAGGTGGTGGTGAAAGCCAGAATGATGCTTGGGTGTATAGGGAGAGGAATGGCCAGCAGAAACTAGGAGGTACTAGTGCTTCTGTAGAAGTTTTTGGTGAAAACTCATTTGAAGATTGTGTGCAATTCTGGAAGACCACACCTTCAAGAAGATATCAATGGGATGGAGTCTTTGCAGAGGGTGGCTACCAAAATGGTCAGTGGTCTTTATTATAAATCATATGGTGACCGACTTAAAGATTTCAATATGTATACTTTCAGGAGGAGTTTTGATAGATACGTGCATAAATGCACAGGAGAGCCCCTTTCGATTGAAAGAAAGCTGTGCAATGAGGAGGTTTAGGATGAAAGTGAAAGGGGATAGACTCAGGAGTAATATGCGGAAATATTTCTTTACGGAAAAAGTGGTAGATGCGTGGAACAGTCATCCAGTGGAGGTAGTAGAGACAAGGACAGTGTCTGAATTCACGAAAGCATGGGACTAATAGAGATGATCTCTAAAGGAATAAAAGGGACTATAGTAGTTGATATGGAAGGGCAGACTAGATAAGGCCATATGGTTTTTTTCAACCGTTATGTTTCTATGATGATAGACAAAAGGCCAAGTGAGGGAGCAGAACAGTAGAACTGGCTACAGATATGCCAGTCCATTAACGAAGGGAAATTAACATATCTGCTATTGCAACCCTACTTTTAAGAATGTGGTAGAATGAAGAGAGGGCAGTTCCCGAGCAGAGGTTCACAAACATGCTGGGGAGGCCTCTAGTTGGGTTTTCAAGCATATGCACGAGATAGTTTTACATGCATATTCATTCTGGATATGACTGTGGGGTACTCCAGGCAAGGTTTGGGATCCACTGTTGTAAAGCATTAAATGTAATAGGGCAGTCTAGTGGAAGCAGTTGAGTCCAAGTAGATGATGCAAGGAATCCACTGCCAGACAGTCCAGAAGACTTTTCCACTCTTTAATCAAATATTTTAATGCAAACCACTTTTATGCAAACAGGCAGTATATCAAAAATTTTAATAGACTATAGTATAAACTATGCTAAAAGGTGATGTAGAAAAACATTAATAGTTTGTAAATTATTCTAGTGAATGCCCCTTTGCATGGTTTTGCTAGAGTATTGCTCTTAGTTAAGACTCCATATTCTTCCCTTCGGAAGCCATTGAACTGGTGTACGGTGGGCAGTTTGTCAGCCCAACTGAAAATTCTTCCAACTGGTCCAGTCACAGTTAATTTGAGGGTCTGCAAAAATATTTCTCTGTCTCTTCATGTTTCTTTAACATCTAGATAGAAACTGCTTTATATGAAAGTTGTATTGCTTTGACCCCTGCTCAGGAAAATATTTTGTGAGAGATTGCAGCAGCTTGAGAGGGATAATTATACTCAACAGGATGTGTGTGAAAGGAATTTGACACATGTCCATGTTGCACTCAAGGCTGAAGGCCAGAGGTTTCATGCTGTCAGCACCTGCAAAGTGTGTTGCTATTCTTTAGCAGACACCCCTAGAGTATGATATTAGATTTATGGTTTGTTCAATGGCCAGAAAATCTCACAGCCGTTACTGCTAAAATAAAATGTAAATTTTAATCCTTTCCATCTGTGGTTCTCAACCCATTTCTCTGGGATCCCTAGTCAGTCAAGTTTTCAGTATATCCACAATGAATATGCATGAGAGAGATCTGTATGCACTGCTTCCACTGTATGCAGATTTCTCTCATGCATATTCATTGTGGATATCCTGAAAACTTGACTGGACTATGGGTCTCAAAGGACTGGATTGAGAACCACTAGTGTAAGGAATTCTTTTGATGTCCCAGTAAGACCAGAGCATTCTGTGATGTCATCAGTCCTAGTTAAAGCTGTCTTCTTTGATTAGTGCCTCCTTCCAATTCAGTTTCGCTTCTACATCATAAACTCTGCATTGAAGGATCTTGATACAGCCAAATGATACTATCTGACAATTATGAGCTCAAATTGTCTTCACCATGTTGGTAATTTTATAAAGGGTTTTCCTCCTGTAAGACTTTCTTGCATGTGAGAAAGGCCTTTTATAAAATTGCGCGGTGTTGTGTGTGCCAATAAGATGGTGCAGGAGTCGGGTGCATTGAGAATAAATGTACTGATTTGGCTGCTCAAACCGGACTTTGATTAAAGATGCTAGTGGGGTTCAATGGAAGCTAGAGATTTTGGAGAACTCGACTAAGAGGAGGAGCCTCCGGCTATTAAAGTTTCCTCTAATACCAATTATTTCTTCTCTTGAAATGTTTAAGTAGTATGGTACAATGGTTTTAAAGATTCTGACAAAACTGGTACCTCTACTCTTGATGACTTTTTATTCACCTGTTGTGACAAAAAAGAAACCTGCTCCAATTAATTATCTCTTTGACTCAAACTACTCCTCCTTAGAAAAATCCGGGACAGAACAAATGGTGGCCGTGACTTATTAATAACTGTGGCTTTGGAGCCAGACCATGACTATTAAAATTATTCTTTAGGGCTCAAAATGAACTGTTTAGGGGTTCACATATTTGACTACCTCCTTTTTATTTATTTTATTTAACAGGGGTTTTTTTTAATACTGCCTCCTCTAAGCTAACACAGAAGCATAGCAAGTAATTTCTCTTAAGGAAGTTACACGGCTAGATGTTGCTTTTGTTCCTAGTCATTTAGGACTTCCAGTCTCCAAAAGAACACTGTCCAGCTGGATTGCACAGTGTATATCTTTTGCCTATGAGAGTAAAAGCCTTCCTCTGGAAGGCCATGTCACAGCTCACAATGTGAGAGCCATGGCTGCTTCTATGGCTATTCTTCACTCTGTGTCTATCGAGGACATCTGTCGAGGAGCTACTTGGGCTTCAGTTCATACCTTCACAGCCCATTACTGCTTAGACAAGGACTCCCGCCGGGATGCCTTGTTTGGTCAGGCTGTTCTTCAACACCTATTCCATACTTAATCAACTCTTACCCACCATCCCTGGTAGGATGCCAGAGATCAATGGAGGGAAGTGGAGCCCTTTTGCAAGGGCACACGACTTCTGGGGCTTTCTCCCTGGCATCTGCAGCTAGTGAGTCCCCATATGTGAAGACTACATTCCTGCTTGTTCCTGGAGATAGCATAGTTACTCACCTGTAACAGATGATCTCCGGGAACAGCAGGAATTTAGTCTTCACAACCCACCCACCTCCCCTAGGAGTTGTATCTCTCTCTTTCTCTCTTTCCCTCTTTCCCTCTCTCTTTGTCTCAGCTTTAAACTCAACTGGAGAGGGACACTTGGGATAGGCGGGAAGGCAGCACGCAGGCGCTGTGGGATGCTCCCAAAAGCTTTCCTATTGGACGCTAGGGAGCGTTCCCGCGCAGGCTCCGTCGGTACCGACGATACCCATATGTGAGGACTAAATTCCTGCTGTTCCTGGAGATCACCTGTTACAGGTGAGTAACTATGCTATTTCTTGTGAATGTATGTTTAAAGTTCTACAAATAAAAAGTTGAAATGGATGGATATTCACTTCTTTCTCACTCCAAATTTTGTCACTGAGGGTAATTTTTTTAAAGCCTTGCCTAGATAAGCGTGTGTTTTGCTGTGCGTCTGTCGTGCCTATTTTATAAAGACAAGTACATGTGTACTTTGCTTTAGAAAAAGGGGCATCATGTTGTGTGCCGTCAAGTTGAAGTGGTCAAAAACACATGTAAAATCTAGGTGTAAGCACTCATGCCAATTCTATGGCTGGTGTAAATGTCTGTGCTTAGATTTTTTAAGAAGACGTGTAAATTTGCCCTCTGTCCATGCTGCACCAAAGTTCCCCCTAATCAGGGGTGGGCAATTCCGGCCCTCGTGCACCACAATCCAGCCTGGTTTTAATGATGCCCCTAATGAATATTCATGGACCTATTCCCATACAATGGAAGGCAGTGGATGCAAATAGATCTCATGAATATTCATTAGGGACATCATGAAAACCAGGCTGGATTGTGGAGTACGAGGGCCGGAATTGCCCGCCCCTGCTCTATATGAACAGCCACAGTGAAAGTATGCACAATCAGCCCGACGTATGGTACTTACAGAATAATGAACAGTTAAAGTATGTGTGTAAAAGACCATCTATGCACCAAAGTCACTGAAAATAGGCAATTATGCAAGTTGATGGCATATAACTTTGCATGGCTCCATATAAAATTACCTTCTATATCAGTAACACAGAAAAATATCTGCTGTAGTATTCATGCATCAATTGTGGTACGTAAATATATTAAGTTATTCTAAAAGACAGGTATTTTCCCATGGCTTGATTTTTGACCTTTATTTCTGTGTATCCAACTGGACTAAGATGACCACCAACACTATTTTATAAATAAAGTAGTAATGTTTGTTTTATTAGTTATGTATGAGTTTTAGTTTGCATGAAAATCCTAGAATGTTGTAAGCTAGCATATGGGACTGGCCTTTATAATTCATGCATGAACACTTTGCCATTTTTTGTATGAGGAGTAATCATTTGGACAACACTTCCAAATATAAAAAAAGAAATCAACAAAAATAATTAGACAGGGCTTGATTTGCTCAAAATTTGGGCTTAAATGAATATTAAGGCTATATTTTGACTTAGATAAATAAAAATGCATTGCATGTTAAAAGGATTAAAGATTTCAGAGACACTTGCCTTTGCATTTATAAAGAGTAACCTTTATCCCCTGATTAAATTATGGCATAGACCACCCAAAACTTATTTGTGATGAAAATGGCATACTCTGTTACTCTGGCTGTCTCCTGAGAGGGACAGTGGGCAACACAGAGGAAATCTTCTCACAATGTGCCTGGTTAGCATCCAGAACAGCTTAGTGAGGTCTCTTGGTCAAGAACTTTGGTCTCCCTTGCTCTACATGGTTTCTAGCCCATGGCCAAAGGACATGGATTGTCTACAGTTTGCAAAATTGCCCTTGAGGATGTCTCTGGAAGGCAGCAGTGAAGACTGATGTTATCGCTGTGATACGAAGGCTTCTGAATTCACCAGGCAGATACAGGCTAAGCTGGCTGAACAGGAAAATAGATTGGGTGATCAGAAACAACAATAGGCCTGATAAGGGGCCTAAGTCTTGGTGGCTCAAATATTTGGATCAGCTTGTATAAAGACAGCTTGGTTCTACATCACAAACTTGAAAGCCTTGGAAAATGCGAGTAGGATCAAGAATTTAAGGCTGTCAACAGGGGTGGCTCAAGGGTGATGGGGGGCCATGTGCGGAGACTCATTGTGTTGCCTCATTTGCATAAATATTTGCATACCAACAAAGAATCTTGGTAGCCATGAATTCCAGATCTTGGTGCACAGGCTGGCTTGGACTGTGTCAGAGCTGGAAAAGCCCAGAAATCGGAAATAGTAAAGCTCTTAGGCACAAAACAAAATTAAACTGAGATTTTCCCTTAACATTTTGATATTTCCTTGAACCTGAGCTAGCAAAAGTCAGACTGGCAGCATGAAGTACACAAACTGCAAATCTCAGACTATCCATATTCCACTACCCTCCAACCAACACCCTACAGTTGGCACCACACAAGGAACAAATAGAAAAAGCAAGAACCACAGCACAGGACCCATAGAGCAAATCTTTCATTCCATAACAGCACTAACTTCCAAAATTCCTACATCGAGGAGCCTAACCAGAAAAGAAACACAGAAACCTAGCAGCAGTGGGCCCTAGAACAGTGCTTCTCAAACATTTATCCAATATGAGTCCCTTTTAACACTTAAAAATTTACATGATGATGAAACCAAACTATCAGACCTCCTTTCCATGCCCATAACTACTTCCTCCCTCCCCTCCCGTCTCCCCCACTTATTAAAAGCATAAAAGCAGCGACAGCATCGAGCATTTGGCCCTGTGTGCCAGTCTATGCTCACAGACCCCCCAGTACCAGGTTTAAAAGAAGCCCCCACAGGAGGAGGGACCGACTTCGGGGGGGTCTGAACCGGCAGGGCGTGGGTGCTGAAGCACATGGTCTGCTGCAGGCCGCTGGCACCAAGACAAGCCTAGCCACCCCCTCGACCCTGCTGCTGGAATTAGTGCCAGTGTAGCACAGCATGAGGGGGAGGGTAGCACAGTTCAGCACATGGGGGGGGGGCAGCAGGTCATGTGTGCCATGTTGCCCACAGAGGTCTGCCAACCTAGGCAGCCGCCTAGCTCACGTAGTGGATAGGCTGGCTCTGGCTGCCCTAGAACATCCAAACACCTACTGGGAAAACTGAACAAACCAGATTGCAACAGATCCCTACAAAAATATGCCAGGCTACAGAATACCTGGCCTGAGTCATACACTTAGAACATAGATAGGCTCTCACCAAGTACAGATTAAGTGACTACAAACTAAAAACAAATATGTAGACAAATGTTGAATGTAAATCCTAAGAAGCCAGACTGCATGCAGTAGAACACCAGAGAAATAGAAAGAACTGTGTATAAAGATAGCATATATAAATTATCAGAACTGATGCATTCCAAAAACTGAATTCAAAAGTAGATTCTTTTTTCTACCTTTGTGTGACCAGTTACTCCCTTGCATTCAGCTCTGGAATTGATCTGTTTTCTTTGATTTATCTTTCTCTTTATCAATTCAGTTTTCACTCCTCATCCTTGCAATCAATCCACCTACTGCTTTTCAGTCCTAACCCCAACTCTCCCCAGTCTCTCTTACCCCCCAGACTTTTACTAATTCTCCTCTTTCTCTCTTCTTTGTTGTGTTTAACATCTCTCTCCATTTCTTTCCCCTTACTGCCAAGCACCCCCCATCCAGAAGCCCTTCCTCTCTTCCTGTCCTCCCCATGTCCCTTCCCCTGCCATATAGCATAGTAACATAGTATATGACGGCAGATAAAGACCAGTATGGTCCATCTAGTCTACCCAGTAAGGTGGGTAGAGTGGTTGTAATCACCGCTTCATTCAAGTCACCCCTCCCCCCCAAACCTTTGTTTATGGTTGTATCCACCATTCCATGTATGTCACCTCCTCCCATGCCTTTGTTTAGGGCTGAACTCGCCACTCTGTGCAGGTCATCCCCCCCCCCCCCTCTATTTATTGAAGTATAAAACATATTTATTCTTCAGCTCAACCTCCATCTTCCCAGTACAGTACTGTCCTTTTAATGCACCACCTCCTCTGCCTGAGTAACTGACTGATCAATAGCACACCCATGAACACCGAGCGCTCATCCTCCAAGACCTGTACATGCCTCCTAGGGTCTGCCAGCTGCAAAAAGCATGCATCAAAGGGGACATGATTAGCAGGGCCTCGGAGCTTTGAGGAGAGTATGAGTATTGGAGGCCCTATGCTTATATATTAAGACTGCCACTACTGTAGGGTTGCAGAGATGTTGCAGCAGCAATGATGGTAGCCAAAAGGAAGGCAGTGAAGGCCATAGGGAATCTGGCATCATGGTTCATATTTTTTCTGCTGAAGGAGCTTCAGCATCCCTGTTAACTACTATGGGGCCATGTGTAAGAAACATGCCCAAACATCCCTAGAGCTGTTCCTAGCTATCAGACTTTCCCAAAAAGAGGCTTTTGGCTCCGATTGAACTTTGGAAAATGTATTTGACCAAAGTCTGAAGAAATTGTGGTATCTACATTCTTATCTGCTCACAGGGAAAAAGGAAAGTGAAGAAGAGGGAAGGATGGATACCTGGTGTCTTTGAAAGGCTTAGATTTATGGGCCCAGCCTTCCACTATTTCTGACCGCAGAGATCCAATCCCTTATGGGCCAAAGTAGGAGAAGGCCATGACCCAGCAGACTGCCCATGGGGATTCCATCCCCCATGGGCAGAAGAGCGCTGCAATCGCCGGCCTTCTCCTCTTGTCTGCTCGTGGAAGATCGAATCCCCACGGTCAAAAGTAGGGGAAGCATGGCCCAGCAGTCTGCCCACGGGGATCCTATACCCCATGGGCAGAAGAGCGCTGCGGTCACCTGCCTTCCCCTCTTGTCTGCTTATGAAAGATCAAATCCCCATGGACAGACAGGAGGGGAAGGCCAGCGATTGGAGCCTCACACAGTTTGGCAGACCTAAAGGTGGAGCTTGGCCACCCCCCCTCCCATGCAAACAGCGTTCTGCCACCCCTGGCAGGAGCAACTTATTTTTGAGGCTCCTTTTAAGTGTATCATTAGATACTGTGGGAGTATGTATGCTATTGCTGAACTACTTCATTAAGATAATTTTTTGTCTAATGATAAATAAGAATCAAAGTAACCATATTTGTTAACTCGGAGCCATTTTTGTTAAAGTGCGTAGTTATCATGGGACTGCGGTAACCATTGCCATGTGCCAAAAATGCCAATGTAGTAAAATTCCCATGCTAACCACAACACACAACTGTACACGGACTCAGAGGTTTAGAGGTGGAGCATGGGCATTGCTTGTACATTGTGATTAGCATGCGCATCATTAGCACATGCTCATCAGTGTTGCAGTCAGCATGGGTACACTTACTGCCAACTACTGAGGTGGCGGTAAGTGCACCCATGTCAATCATGCTTGCACGTTTAGCACAGTGAGATGCCTCCCACTGTGCTAACTGCATGGCAACTTGCTGGGAATGGCCCCCAGCCATCAGCATAGGTTGGCCACACCTCCCATGCTAATTTTTGGCACTAAATGCATGTAAGGATGCCGATTCTTAGCCCAGTTTGGTAAATATATCCCTCAATAATTTAAAATAAGCAGAAGGGATAAAGCTATAGATTTTATATATTTACTCACACCTTTCCGGTAGAGGTTCAAGGCAAGTTTCATTCAGGTACAGTGATTTAAGTCATATACTGGGATCTAGTTTAAAAAATGATGGCAATGTGTTATAATCTGCTATAGATATTCATTCTTTTCTTTTATCTTTGATGACTCATTTGTTATTTCTCATATGAGGGCTAGAGGAGAGTGGAGTGCAGGAATAACTTAATGGTTAGAGCAGTAGGCTAAAAACCAAGGGAACCTGGCTTGAATCCCGTTCTTTGTGACCTTGGGCAAGTTACTTCTCTCCATTGCCTCAAGAACATACATAGATTGTAAGCCCTCTGGGGACAGGAAAATACCTATTGTACCTGACTAACTTACCTTAAAGTTCTGAGAAAGGCATGAGCTAAATCCAATTCAACATAAAATTCCATATTGAAATTTAATTATTAAGAATATTTGTTATCTCCAGGAACAAGCAGGAATGTAGTCTTCACATATGGGTACCGATGGAGCCCGAGCGGGAACACTCCATACCGTCCAATAGGAATGCTTTTGGGAGCATCCCACAACGCATGCGTGCTGCCTTCCCACCTCTGTACCTCTCTCACTTCAGTTCTTCGTTTTCCACGGAGCCGACAGGACGTGTACCCTGTCACTGCAGAAAATGTCCTTTTATTCTTTGTTTTTTTGTGGTCGCGTTTGCCTTCATTCAACGCCTACCAGTACCGCCAGTTCTTCTTCTTTCTTTTTCAAAACCAAAACGTATATTTCTTCAGGGGTCTTTCCTCTGTTTCTGGTGCTAGGTGCCATTTTGGGCACTAGGCCCACTTTTCAGGCATGGAGAAACCAACTAGTGGTTTCAAAAAATGCTCAAAGTGTGGTGGTATCATTTCCATCACCGACACCTATGATTGGTGTCTAAAATGTTTAGGTCCTGAACATTGTCCAATGGAGTGTCTCTCCTGCACGAGGATGACCAAAAGGGGCCTGCAGAATAGAGCTGCAAAACTCGGTACCCTTTTTGCCACGGATACGATGTCAGTTGTATCGATGTCTGTCTTCCAGGGCTTCATCTTCCTCCCATGGTAACTAAACTTAAGTCTTCTAAGACTGGCCAGTCCTCGAAGGGTAGATCTCCTTCAAATTATCGAGATGCCTCTGGCGTTGCCCTCGAGGATAGTTCACGGGCAAAACAGCCCCGGCGGGAGTCTTCGGGCTCCAAAACATTAACGGGGCTCCAGGATGTTCCAGAGGCTTCTACTTCTGTAGAACTACTGGTGCCATTTTCTGGGGTCGTAGCTGCTTCCACCAGTACCGACACCCAGGCATCGGCAGGAACGATGGATAAGAGAATCCTCGCTATTGAATGCAGTCTAGTATCCCTCTTAGCAGCTTCGGTACCGCTAAGACCGCTACAGATTGTTCAACAGGTATCGGAACCGACACCGATAGTACCTGCTTCGACAGGACTGCTCCTCCCCCCCCCCCCCCCCCATGCTGAGCCTTGAGTCTATCTCAGGTATCGGGGATCAAGAACCGAGACATTTCAGTACCAACTTCGAGCGGTACCAATACCATGCGTTACAGGAGCACCCGGTACAGAGTGCCCTCGAGTCTTCCAATTCTGGTGACTCTGACGATTCTACCGGTACCAGAGTGAACCTACTAGATGATTCAGCTCCTTCTCCTCAACGCAGGATGTCTCCTCCAGAAGATATGTCCTTCCAGGATTTCATACGTGATTTGGCAAAGGGTCTTGCAATCACTGTGATTCCGGAAAAAGGAACCTAGGGCAGAAAAATTAAGAATTCTACAATACCCTATGGTTCCCAAGGAGGCAGCTATGCTTCCCATTCATAAGATCTTAAATGATCTGATGTTGAGAATGTGGGAAACTCCTTTAACAGTATCTTCACATTCCCGACGCCTTGACACTATGTACTGAGTGCCAAGTTGTCCTGGTTTTCAAATAACTCAGTTACCACACCATTCAGTGGTAGTGAAATTGGCCATGCGAAGAATCAAGAGTGCTAAAACACATTCTTCTAATCCTCCAGGCCGGGAATCCAGGACACTCGATGCCTTTGGGTGTCGATGCTTTCAGTCCTCCATGCTATCAGCCAGGATCAGTTCCTACATTCTTTACATGGGAATGTTCCTGGAAGAAGTCACAAAAGACTTAGAGCTCATTAGCCCTTGTGTCTCTGAGGAAAAAAGAGCAGACTACCTTACTCCAGTCAAGCACGCCCAGAATGTCTCTAAATTCATGAACCATGCTACCTTTGATTGCTTTGAATGTATTAGCAGAAACTCTGCTATATCCATAGGAGCACATTGTATTGCTTGGCTTCAAGCATCAGAACAGTGGATGCAAGAAAAGCTGGGAAACATTCCTTGTACAGGAGAAAATCTCTTTGGCAAGGACTGGCAAAACAAGGCTAATCAGATTGAATCTGATAATACTACTTTGAACAGATTGCCAAAGTCCACAGCCAACCCAGCAAAGAAGAAAACCATTCAAAAAACCCTTTTTCAGTAAGAAAAAGAAGTTTTACCCATCTTACACCTATCAAAGCCACTGTCTGCTTCATGTTCCCCAGAAGGGGCAACAGAACAGACAGCAAAGAAAGCCACAAGCTCAAAGAGCTCAACCGGCCCAACAGACCCAGCCCCCTCAGGGTCTTTGACTTCTACTTAGAGAACCTAGTCATTCTGCCCCTAAAAGGTCCAGAACCCTTAACCATTCCAGGAAGACTATGCTATTTTGCCAAAAGATGGCAACAAATAACATCAGAAAACTGGACTCTGTTCATTGTATGACTGGGGTACAAGCTTCATTTTCTCAACTTGCCCTCACCTACAATAATAAACAGTTCAATTCTCAGGCCCCTGCCCCAACCTCTTGTGGCAGGAGGTCACATCACTTCTCGCTCAAGGAGCAATCGAAGAAGTACCCATACCCGAAACAGGGTTTGGGGTTTTACTCCACCTATTTTCTTATTCCAAAGAAGACAGGGGGACACAGGCCTATACTAGACCTCAGAGAATTAAACAAATATTAGTTCCGAGAAATGTTCAAAATGATCTCCCTTGGGGCACTCCTACCATACCTTCAAAGTCAGGACTGGCTATGTTCTCTAGATCTAAGATGCGTACACGCATATTCTCATCCACTCAGATCACAGGAAGTTCCTTTGATTCCTGGTCCAAGGAAGATGCTTCCTGTACAGAGTTCTTCCTTTTGGACTGGCCTCTGCTCCAAGAGTCTTCACAAAATGCATGGCAGTGGTAGCAGCATTTATGAAGGACTCTGGGAATATTTGTCTTCCCTTACTTAGACTATTGGCTCATTCGAGCATCGACAGCTCCAGAGGCCAGCTTTGCTCTTTCTCGAACAATGAGAATTCTTCAATACTTGGAGATGGTCATAAACCTCCCAGTATCTCATCTCCCTCTCAATCTCTCGAATTCATAGGGGATCATCTAGACACACGGCAGTCAAGGGCTTTCCTGCCACAGCCATGCTGTCTACGGATAATACAACTGGCATCTCAAGCATCTATGAAGGTGTTCCTTGCTGCTCGGGAGATGCTTCAACTTCTGGGACACATGGCATCCACTGTCCATGTGGTTCTCTATGGTCGCCTCCACATGCTAGCAGCCCAGTGGACCCTATCCTCTCAATGGTCACAGGCGGGTCAGCTAATGGACAAGATCAGAAACACCCCACGTCTGATTTCGTCCCTGCAAAGGTGGCAATCTCTAAAAAACCTCCTCGTAGGCTTTCCTTTCCAGCAGCCTCTATATCAGGCCACCCTAACAGATGCGTCCAAGATGGGTTGGGGGGCCCACTTGCATGATCTCTCCACTCAGGATCTTTGGACCTCACAGGAGGTTTCCCCTCACATAAACCTCCTAGAGCTGAGAGCCATCTTCAGTGCTACTCAAGTCTTTCAGGCACATCTCAGCAACAAAACTGTTCTGGTCCAAACCGACAATCAGGTAGCTGTGTTCTATGTGAACAAGCAAGGCGGAACAGGCTCTCTGTCGCTATGCAACAAAGCTTTGTGACTATGGGCCCTCTCCAGAGAGTTGCAAATGCACCTGTTTGCAGTATACCTTCTAGGCATTCAAAACTTATGGGCAAACAGACTCAGTCGAATAATGCTGCCACACGAGTGGTCCCTCCACATATACCAGCTTGCTCGAGTATTTCAAATCTGGGGAACACCAGATATAGACCTCTTTGCAAGTCCACAGAATGCCAAACTTCCCCGATTTTGTTCCAGAATCCTGGTTCACAACTGTCAGGCAAGAGATGCTTTCATACTCCACTGGGGTCAGGACTTCCTCTATGCCTTCCCACCCATTCCCCTCATTCCCAAAACTTTATTCAAACTTCAGAGAGACAGAGGTCGTATGATACTCATAGCTCCACGTTGGCCACGACAAACGTGGTATCCTCTTCTTCTGCGTCTCTCTCAAACCAAGTCTCTGGAGTTCGGGAATGCTCCAGATCATCTCAGGAGGGTGGATGCTTACTGCATCCCAATCCCCAGTCCCTACATCTCAGGGCCTGGTTACTGAAAGCCTAGAATTCCAGGATATTAACCTTTCTCAACAAGTAAAGGATATCCTTCTGGCTTCCAGAAAACCTTCCACAAGACGTTCCTACGCTTTTAAGTGGAAAAGGTTCTCTGTCTGGTGTTCACAAAAGGGACTTAACCCCCTTTTGGTACCTGTAGAGTCGCTACTAGAGTATCTCCTCCAATTAGCAACTTCTGGTCTGAAGACCAATTCAGTGAGAGTCCATCTTAGTGCTATTGCTGCTTTTCATAAACCTTTCGATGGACTATCTATTTCCTCTCATCCACCTGTATCAAGATTTGAGAGGCCTACTCTTAACAAAACCTCCCATTAAACCACCACCGGTGGAATGGAATCTGAATTTTGTTCTTGGTCAGCTTATGCAACCGCCCTTTGAACCTTTAGCCACTTCAGACCTAAAGTTTCTTTCATGGAAAGTTATTTTCCTAATTGCCATCACTTCTGCAAGACCCATTAGTGAACTACAGGCGTTAGTAGCTGACCCTCCTTATACAAGGTTCCACCATGATAAAGTAGTCCTCAGGACTCATCCTTACTTTATGCCAAAGGTGGTTTCGCCTTTTCATTTAAACCAGTCGGTTTATCTTCCTATATTCTTCCCTAGGCCTCATGCCTCCAGGGCGGAAAGGAATCTTCACACATTGGATTGTAAAAGAGCCTTAGCCTTTTATTTCCAAAGAACTAAGCCACATAGAAAATCTTCTCAGCTTTTTGTGGCTTTTGACGCTAGTCATTTGGTACTTCCAGTTTCCAAAAGAACTCTGTCAAATTGGATTGCAGATTGCATATCCTATACATATCAGAGTAAAGGACTTTCTCTCGAAGGCCATGTCACAGCTCACAATGTGAGAGCAATGGCAGTCTCAATGGCTATCCTTCATTCTGTGTCTATTGATGACATCTGCAAAGCAGCCACTTGGGCTTCGGTACACACCTTCACAGCCCACTACTGCTTAGACAAGGACTTCCATTGGGATGCCTCATTTGTCCAAGCTGTTTTCCAGCATATCTTCCATACTTAATACAACTCCTACCCACAGTCCACGGTTTGGATGCCAAAGGTCCATGGGAGGAGGCATGACCCATCTCACCTGGGTTTGCAGCTTGCTGGGGTCACCCTTTGGCATATTTCAGCTGGGTAGTCTCCATATGTGAAGACTACATTCCTGCTTGTTCCTGGAGATAGCATGGTTACTCACCTGTAACAGGTGATCTCCAGGAACAGCAGGAATTTAGTCTTCACAACCCACCCACCTCCCCTAGGAGTTGTCTCTATCTTTTTCTCTACTTCTCTCCTTTGGTCTCAGCTATAAACTGAACTGAAGTGAGAGAGGTACAGAGGTGGGAAGGCAGTACGCATGCGCTGTAGGATGCTCCCAAAAGCGTTCCTATTGGATGGTGGGGAGCATTCCCGCACGGGCTCTGTCGGTACTAACAATACCCATATGTGAAGACTAAATTCCTGCTGTTCCCAGAGATCACCTGTTACAGGTGAGTAACTACGCTTTAGAAGTTGTTGTTCATAATAATATACCAAGTTATGTACCACTTAAAAAGTGGTATATCATACAGTAGAGCAAACCGGCATGCGCTCAATCTGAAAATGCAAATTAGTAGTCTGTCTATATTGCTTCCTCTCCATGGTCCTTTAGCTACAAAAATTACGAGGATCCTCAAATCTGTAAACAGGTGGCCCTTTCCCACAAAATGATCAACCAGTGGTTTATCCTTGATCTTCTAGTTCAAATATCTCCTATGCTTCATTACTAAAGTTTTAAACTTCCTTTTGATCTTCCAAATGTACAAGTTTTTTACTTAGACACAGAACAACGTAAATAGCACCAATTAATACTCTATTTTATATTCAGCTTTACACATAGTCTGTTTAAATGTTTTAATTTGTAATGATACAGTTGGGTGTCAGAACTGAAATGGACCGGCATCATGGTCTGCAATGCTGGAAATGAAAGACAAAGAAGAAATGGTGTTGCATTTATAATCAAGAAGAAACTTTCAAGAACTGTAATGAAATACAGTGTAATCAGTGAATGTTTAATTTCTATTCGCTACGAAGAATGCCCATCAGCACAACTATAATTCAGGTATATGCCCCAACAATAGCTCAGAAGAGGATGAGTAGAATGCTAGGAATCACAAGGAAAGGAATGGAGAATAAATCAAAGGATGACATAATGCCTTTGTATCGTTCCATGGTGCAACCGCACCTTGAATATTATGTGCATTTCTGGTCTTTGTATCTTAAAAAAGATATAGCGTTATTAGAAAAGGTACAGAAAAGAGCCACCAAAATGGTAAAGGGGATGGAAGGATACCCCTATGAGGAGAGACTAAAAAGGTTAAGGCTGTTTAATCTAGAAAAGAGACGGCTGAGGGAAGATATGATAGAGGTCTATAAATTAATGAATGGAATGGGTAAATGTAGATTGATCATTTACACCATCAAAATATAGAAAGACCAGGGGACATGCAATGAAGCTACAGTGTAACCCGTTTAAGACTAATAAGAGAAAATATTTCTTCACTCATTGCGTAATCAAACTCTGGAATTCATTACTCTGGATGTAGTAAAAGCTGTTAGTGTAGTTGTGTTTAAAAATGTTTTGGACAAGTTCCTGGAGGAAAGGTCCATAAACCATTATTAAAGGTTTACTTCTTGCCCCAATACAAGAACATGTGTCTTTTGGGGAAATGCTAGGAACTTGTGACCTAGATTGGCCACTGTTGGAAACAGGATACTGGGCTTGATGGACCTTGGTCTGACCCAGTATGGCATATCTTATGTTCTTATATTATGTTCTTATGAAGTTGATGAGTTCTATGAACAAGGACAAGCTGAAATTGACAGACCATGCAAACAGGGTATCCTGATAGTCATGGGTGAGTGGAACGCAAAAGTTGGCAACAAAGAAGGCGGCAAAGTGGTTGGAAAATATGGACTTGGCAACAGAAATGAAGCTAGAGAAAGACTGATAGAATTCTGCAAGACCAACGATCTATTCATCTCAAACACCTTTTTCCAGCAACACAAGCTGTGGCTGTACACATGGACTTCACCCAGTGTATTGTAGAAAAATCAAATTGACTACATCTGTGGAAGTCAACGATGGAAAAGCTCTATAACATCAACGAAGACAAAACCTGGATCAGATTGTGGTATAGATCACCAACTACCAGTTTGCAAACTTGAGTTAAATTTGAAAAAAAGCAAGCCACTCATGAATGTAGCAAAATAAGACCTTGAGAATATACCACTGGAATTTAAATACTGCCTGCAAAATCAATTTGCTGCTTTAGATACAAATAGAGCTCCGGAAGAGTTATGAGATGACATCAAGAAGGTTATGTTGGAAGAAAGTGAGAAGTCTCTACAAAAGGTGAAAAAACAAAAACAGCCAAAATTGATGACTGATGAAACTCTGAAAATTGCCCAGAAACACAGAGAAGCTAAAGCCAGAGAAGAGAGAGGCAATCGCAAAACTCAAGAGATTTCCAATGTGCAGCAAGATAAGACAAGGAGAAGTACTAGAATGACGTATGCAAGGAAATAGAATCAGAAACTATTAGAGGAAGAACAAGATCGACTTTCCTAAAGCTATGGCAGTTAAAGAAACAATTCCAACCTCTAATTAGAATGCTACAAGATGATCAAGGATCCATGTTGAATGATGCTGAGAAGATCAAGAAAAGGTGGAAAGAATATACAGTCATTATACTATAAAGATCAAGTGGACCAACAGTCATTTCAACCTGTACCTTATGATCAGGAACCATTGGTGATGAAAAGTCAAAGCAGCATTGAAAGCCTTATCAAAGAACAAAGCACCAGGCATTGATGGCATTCCAATTGAAGTATTACAGCAATCAAATGCAGCTGTTACCATGCTTACAAGGCTCTGCCAGGAAATTTGGAAGACAAATTCATGGCCAACTGACTGGAAAAGATCTTTGTTCAAGCCATGGTATTTTCAGTAATATCATATGGATATGAAAGTTGGACAGTGAAAAAGAAAATTGATGCCTTTGAATTATGGTGATGGCAACAAATACTGTGTATACCATGGACTGCCTGAAGAATGAACCAGTAAGTACTAGAGGAGATCAAACCTAAGCTTTCTCTAGAAGCTCAGATGACAAGACTTTGACTTTCATACTTTGGACTCATCGTGCGAAGAGAGAGAGAGAAAAAAAATCATGCTTGGCAAGGCTGAAAGTCAATGCAAAAGAGGAAAGCGAGCAGTGAGATGAATCGATACAATAACAGCAGCTATGGGTGCCATTCTATCAACAATGAGCCACCTGACTGAAGACCAAACACAGTTTAGGATAACTATCAAGAGGGTTGCCATGAGTCGATACAGACTCAACGGCACTTAACAACAACAACACTAAAGATGGAGCAGTCATTCTACTCTTGATTCAGTTGTCAGACACAGAGCTGTTGGTACCAGAATATCCCTAAAATTATGTCCTTGTTTATATACTATGGTGATCTCTATTTGAAGAGCATTCTAAACTTCGAATAATATGTCAGGTTTTTCTGTAGATTGCTTTTAATATCATTTGCTGAATAACTAAATGTAATTGCAAAGTAACATAATAACATAGTGTATGATGGCAGATAAAGACCAGTATGTTACATCTAGTCTGCCCAGTAAGGTGGCTAGAGTGGTTGTAACCGCCGCTCCGTGCAAGTCGCCCCCTCCTCTATGCCCGTATTCTACCCCAAACCCACCCTTTTCCTGCACCATCATGCACTAAGTGGTTAGCATAGGATTTTTATTTTGCTGCCCTATGCTGACAGCATATTTAGCACACTGTAAACCTGCGCTGCCATTGGCATGCTTTAATAAGTAATGAATGAACGTATTTATTTTTCTTTTGTGTGTGTAATAAGGTATTTCTATCTGAACTCTTAGCTCTTATATAACCTTTTTGTATGCAACTATCCGAATAGTTACAGATAATTATGGATTAATTTTTTAAATCATGATGATCAGAGCATAATCTTAACAACCTTAAAAACTGGCTCATAGATACATTTTCTTTTAATGTCTTATTACAGCAACTATAGTAATAATTTTTAATCTTAATATCTAAAAAGGAAATGTCATTTGTACTATACTTGATTTTGGTCTTTTGTATTGACTCGTCATTCCTCCATATAATCAAGATGTTATCTATTTCTTTTCCAAAGGGATACTTTGCCTTTGAATATATGATATTTCAAAAATTTGTTTTCAAAATATACAACATACAACTTTGAAATGTTGGGGGCCATGAAGGTGCCCATTGCTGTTTCTTTAATTAGTTTATAGAATTTGCTATTAAAACACACGATGTTTTCAGCTAATGCTATGGTAGGTAACTTAACCTGAAAAATATGTCGGTACTCTTAAGTTTTTCGCTCTCTTCTTCAGTGTTTCCTCCATAATGCTAGAGTGCTACCTGTGCTGTGTTGGTATATAACAAAAAAAAACCCAAGGAAATGATAGCATTGGCAGCATACTTCAAAGAACTTTGTCCAAAGAACTTTGACCATTTAATAGCGCCCCAAATGTTTCCCAATTGTATAATACTGGGCTCAAGTAATTATATTTTGGCTTATATTTGGACAAATGGATCAACCCCAACAGGATCAATATTGTCCTGTTATAATTTGTATCTTTTGTCCAATTAAATTTTATAGTTCATTTTTCAGCATGCATATAACAGTCATTCCTAGCCATAGTAGACTTATAAAATCACCAGCAAAACTTATCCTGTAATCCAAAAACTCTTCTTTAATACAGCAGTAAATGAACAACAATGTCCATAGAAATCTCTTTTTGTCCAAAGTTGTCTTGCATTATCAACTTGGCTGTTGTTGGTGTCACTCTTCCAGTGGTGGATTATGACTGAGAATGGCGTGATCCTAAGGAAGCTCTTCGGGAAGGGTGAAATCAGCAATGGCCAGGTTGATTTTATGGAGCTTTGGACAAAAACTGTGATTTTGATTGACATTCTTCTCTCCATTTCTGTTTTTTTGTTGATTCAAATATATTCTTTTCCCTCCATAATCTTTCCATTTGTAAATCCTGATGTTTGATGGTAGGGGAAGTGAAAAGGGAGGTTGAATCAAAAAGTTCCTCACTAATGCTTCTACTTCCTTCCTCCTTTTATTTTCCATGCCATCTTCAACATCTGACTATGCTTTGACCCCTAAGACAGATGAAGCCAAACATAACCATGTTGTGTCTTTTATATTAATTATCCTGGGCTATGTATTTTTTATTTTACTATTTTATTTGTGTGATTTGTCTTAAGTGCCATTGAGTCGATACAGACTCCTGGTGATCCTGTATATATTTGTCCATGTTGTGATAATCCCCTGGGCTTTCTTGGCAAGTTACGACGAAGTGGATTGCTAGGTCTGTCTTCACAATAAGCCTATACCACCTGGTATTCTGTGGGGGTCTTCCATCCAAGAACTAGCCAGGCCCAGCCTGCTTAGCTTCTGAGATTAGATGAGATCGCGTGCATCAGGGTGGTATAGCCAATGTCGTGATTGGTCTTAAAATGATAAATCACTGAATAATAATTTATTTTTTGTCTTATTTTTAGATGTTTGGTTTTTGGTATTTTGATATATATACTGATCTACTACCTCTTTTTTTTATTTTCTTGAATTTATATACTATCCTCATCTATACCACTTTCACTGGAAAGCTGTTCCAACATCTATCACCATTTTTTTTATAAAAAAGATTTCTTTAGATTACTCCTAAGTCTATTTCCTTTCACTGTAATCCTATGACTTCTTGTTCCAGGGCTTCCTTTCAGTTGAAGGAAGCTCACCTGCTATGTATTTATATCATAGAGATATTTAAATGTCTTTCTCATATCTCTCCTTTCCCACTTTTCCAAAGTACACACATTGGTATCTTTCTGTTACTGTATGCTTGACTTATTTACAAGATTTGATATACCGCCAATGGCGCTTACGTTATGGTGGTTTACAAATATCAATTAATTTAAAACTGAGTTAAAAAAACAGGACAAAGACATTAACACAGATAAAAGAACTTAATACAAAAGGAGGAAGAAAAATGGAGTAGCACAACAATTTAAAAAATTAAAAACTGATTATTGCAAAACACAGTAGGAAGGGTAGGGCTGAGCAGTGTAAGAAGTAAGATTATCACTGGAAAGCTTGTGAAACAAACCGGGTTTTAAAGCTGGACTTGAATTTTTCATAAGATGACTCGGAGTGAAGTTCAGTGGGGGGAAGAGTTCCAAAGGTAAGGGACTTGGATATTAAAGGCCATAGCTCAATACGTATTTAGATGCAAGGCAAACCTGGTTGGAATGTCTAAATAATTCTCATTGCCAGATCTAAGTGCACATGCAGGGCAATAAGAAGTAAATGAAGATAAATAGGAAGTCCTGTATGGAAGGTACAGTGAGCCAAGATGAAACCACTGACTATTTCAGTCGACACCCTCTGGACTGACTCCATCCTGTATTACAAAGGTGTGGTCTCCAGAATTGTACACAATATTCCAAATGAAGTCTCGCCAAAGATTTATACAGAGGCATTGTCACATTCTTTTTCTTGCTAGCCATTCCTTTTGCCAAGCATCTTTCTGACATTTGCCATTACCTTTTCTACCTGTTTGGTGACCTTAATATCACGAGATATGATCACCTACACAACATCACCCCATACTGTACTGCTCCATCCCAAATACATGGCTTTGCATTTTTCAGCATTAAATCTTAGCTGCCACTCTGAATCATTCCTTAAGGTTCACTAGATTCTTCCTCTTGTTGTACACATTAATCGGTGTAGCTACCTTGTTGCAGATTTGCCTTTTTGCAGATGATATCAAATCCTTTCCTGATGTCCCTTCCACAATATCCCTCATAAAAGTGTTGAAAAAAAATTGGACCAAGGGCCAATCCCTGTGAACTCGGAGTGAACTCTACAACTACATAAGAACATAAGATATGCTATACTGGGTCAGACCAAGGTCCATCAAGCCCAGTATTCTGTTTCCAACAGTGGCCAATCTAGGTCATATGTACCTAGCAGTTTCCCCAAGGGACACAGGTTCCACAATGCTTGTATTGGTTCAAGCATTGATATCCTGGGTCCCTTCTTAATAATGGTTTATGGACCTTTCCTCCAGGAACTTGTCCAAACCTTTTTTAAACCCAGCTACACTAACAGCCTTTACTACATCCTCCGGTAACAAATTCCAGATTTTGATTACACGTTGAATGAAAAAATATTTTATTTTATTAGTCTTAAATAGTTTACCCTGTAGCTTCATTGCATGTCCCCTAGTCTTTCTATATTCTGATAAGGTAAACAATTGATCTACGTTTACCCGTTCCACTCCGTTCATTAATTTATAGACTTCTATCATATCTCCCCTCAGCCGTCTCTTTTCCAGGTTAAAGAGCCCTAACCTTTTTAGCCTTTCTTCATAGGAGTATCCTTCCATCCCCTTTACCATTTTGGTGGCTCTTCTCTGAACCTTTTCTAAAATCGTTATATCCTTTTTAAGATACGGCAACCAGAATTGCACACAATATTCAAGGTGCGGTCTCACCATGGAACGATATAGAGGTATTATAATATCTTTTGTTGTATTTTCCATTCCTTATCATACCTAGCATTCTATTTGCTCTCTTGGCCGCCGCTGCACACTGGGCCGAGGGTTTTAACATGGTATCCACAATGACGCCTAAATCTTTTTCCTGGGTGGTGGTTCCTAATGTGGAACCTTGCATCGTGTAACCATAGTCTTCTCTTACTTACTTGGTCTTCTCTTACTTAAACAGTTTCTAACCTAGTCAGTGACTTTAGAGCAGGGATTCTCAATCCAGCCCTCAGGACACACCTAACTAATCAGGTTTTTGGGATAAACACAATGAACATGTATGAGAGAGATTTGCATGCACTGTCTCCATTGTATGCAAAATCTCTCTCGTGCATATTGTGTTTATCTTGAAAACCTGTCTGGCTAGGTATGTTCTGAGGATTTTGTTGAGAACCTCTGCTTTACAACTTATACCAAGAGTACTTAGCTTATTTATAAGTTGCCTGTGTAGAACTGAGTCAAAGGCCTTGCTGAAATCTAAGTACTGTATAGCCATATATAGCCGCCTTCCCCCATCCTGCTTTGATCAAAGAAATTAATCAGATTTATTTGAAAAAAAAAAAACCACCTCTTGTAAAACCAAGATGCCTCGAATTATCTCATCCATTGGAATCCAGGAATTCTGTTGTCCTGTTTTAGCAACGTTTCCATTAATTTAATCACCAGAAAGGACAGACTAGCTGACCTGTATGTCCCGGCTGTCATCTCCTGCGTTTGTAGAGAGACACCACATCTGCCTGTCTCCAGTTCTTCCAGACCACTCCTGACTCTTTAAAAAAAAAAAAAAAGCATTAAAAAGGTCAGTCAGCGAAACCACTAGAACGTCCCTAAGTCTTTTAATACCCATGCTGTATCCCATCTGGCTCCATTACTTTATCTACTTTTAGTTTAGTTAGTGCCTCATGAACAGAGTTTTCTGAAAATCATTTAAGGTGTACCCAGGAATGGCTTTATAATGAGGCAGGTTGAGGTGGCTGCCTCAGGTGACAAACTTTTGGGGGTGGCAAAAAATGCCCCCAAAACAGCCACCTCACTCCTACCTTTAAAGTTCAAAAAAAATGGGGGGGGGGGGGTTTGCATAGCAGAGGCCAGAAGGCTCAGCACTGGTTTTGCTTTTATTTTAAATTACTAGTGCTATCACAGCCACTGATCTAAGATGCAGGAGCTGTGGCTGCCGGGGGAAGATGGGGGCAGGAAGGGAGCTGACACCATGGAGGGTGGGGAAGGTGGGAGCAGGAAGGGAGATGAGACAAAGGGGGGAAGTAGGGGCTGGAAGGTAGCTGACATGGGGGAAGGAGCTGACACCTGGGGATGGTACTGGAGGGGAACTGGAAGGGAGCTGACAGTTGGGTATGGGACTGATAGGTGGCTGGGTAATGGGGAGGAGGCTGGAAGGGAAGGGGTAACATAGTATATGACAGCAGATAAAGACCATCATGGTCCATCTAGTCTGCCCAGCAAGGTGGCAAGGGTAGGTGCACCTGCAGTTCCATGCAGGTCACCCCTCCCCATGCCTTTGTTTAGGGTGCACCCACTGCTTCATGCAGGTCACCCCTATTGAGATAGCAGAGACAGTTTAGGTTTTGATTTTATCCTGTTGCTATAAAGGGATCCACTGTGTCTGTCCCATGCCATTTTGAATTCTGTCACTGTATCTGCCCCCACCACTTCTATCAGGAGGGTACTGGGACTGGAAGGGAGCTGACACATGAGGATGGCACTGGAAGGTGAATGGGCAGAGAGGGTAGGGTGACTGGAAGGGAGTTTGCATGGGGGGGGTGCCACTAGGAGTGGAAGTGAGCTGATACCTGTGATGGTATTTGGACTAGAAGGGGCTGGACAGTAGAGAAGGAGGGGGACTAGAAAGGAATGGGCACCATTGGCAGTCCTGGGAATGCAAGAGGGTTAACGTTGAAAGGTAATGGGAGGAGAGGACTGGAAATGGTGGCTGATACTGGGGAGGTTTACTGGGTCTGGAAATAGGCTGATGGAAGGAAGTGAAGAAAACAAAAGAAGAGTCGAGAAATGCCAGATAGACTATAGACCATAAAAAGAGAGCTAAGACAGGAAAGCAGAAGCCTCAGATCAGGACCAGCATGATCAGAGAATAAAATGGTCAGAATCAAAGATAGAAAAAATAATTGTGTTTTTCAATTTAGTGATTGCATTTTGTGCTATCTTTATATTTTACACAGTATGGGGAAGTGCATCTCTTATTTAGCTGGTGTACTGCATGCAGAATCTGGCTTCCTTTTACTTTAGGTTGTAATCACTTATTCTGTACTTGGCAAGGGTCTGTGTTCTGAGTGTGTGATTGAGGCCAGGTGTTCTGCTAACATTGACTTTGTACATAGGGATCTATACTGTACTATGGTAATTTGACTTGTTCAGCTTTTCAAATAGGTGTATGGATGTTCTTGGGCCCCCTGCAGTATTTGTAGTGCAGCTTTTTTCAGGGTAGGCCCCTTGTATAAGTTTTGGAAGTTTATGCTGGTATGGTATGCTAGCCTTGTAGATCTTAAGTGACATCTGTAGGGTTTTATATTATTTCTCAATATGCCTGGTACTGGAGATGACCAGAATCTTTTGGGTTTTTTTTTTAATATATTGAGTTCTTGGTTGGGAGGAGGAACTGGAATATGTAGTGTGTTTGAGGTTTGCAGTTTTGCCTTCTTTATGCTGCCAAACTGAAATTTAAAATATTTTGTCAGTTCAGATTCAAGGAAATTTCAAATTTTCAGGGAATATCTCAGTTTAATTTTATTTAGTAGCCTGATAGCTTCACTGCTGCTGAGTTCAACTTTTCCAGCTGTAGCACAATCCAATCCAGCGTTTGAATTCATGATTAGTTTCTCATTTTATATCTTTCCTCATCAATAATCTGGTTCTAGCAAAATAAATCTGTAGATCTTAAGTGACATCTGTAGGGTTTTATATTATTTCTCAGTATGCCTGGTACTGGAGATGACCAGAATCGTTTTTTTTTTGTTTTTTTTTAATATATTGACTTCTGTGGGTGAATGTCCTACTGCTGCTCCGCACCCATTGTCGATGTAGAGGTTTCTGTGGATGCAGAATATATATTATAAAAGAAAAAGTGAGAACCATAACGTAGTTTATAACTGAATAAAATGAGTTATAATTTGATCTTATAAACTGTTCTGTAATTCTCATTTTTTTTCTTGTAGTTCCTTGGTGTGCGAGCATCTTGCATTTCCTTTGATTTTTATGGAATGTGTATTTACATTAACATAATGCTGGTCCATTCTGCAGTTTCAGGAGTTAGGTTGGGGTGCCAAGCCCTTGTTGTTTGTTTGGAGTGGGGGATGTTGTGTTGGGGTCACAAAGTCCCTCTTGTTTTTCAAAGGGTAGGAAGTGCTGTGTAGGGGCCACTGAGTCTCTGTTTTTCAGAGTGTGGAAAGTGCTATATTGGGGCACCAAGTCGCTCTTGTTTTTGTGGAAGTGGGAGATGCTGCATGGATACTGTTGAGCCTCTCTTGTTTGGTATATTTAGCAACATACTTCCTAGGCTCTGCACTGGTAACATATAAACATAAGAAATGCCATACTGGGTCAGACTAAGGTCCATCAAGCCCAGAATCCTGTTTCCAGTAGTGGTCAATCCAGGTTACAAGTATCGGTTCCCAAAAAGGCACACAGGTTCCACAATGCAGAGTATTTCCCAGGTCCTCTTTAATAATAGTTTATGCACCTTTCCTCCAGGAACTTGTGCAAACCTTTTTTTAAACCCAGCTGCACTAACAGCTTTTACTGCATCCTCTGGTAACTAATTCCAGAGTTTGATTACACAGTGCTATAGGCTAACTGCAGGGAGGCAGTTACATCCCCCTACAGTTACTGCATTTCAGCGTTGCAAAACAGCTGCCGGAGCAAATAAGGCCACCCACTGAGGTAGCATTAGTTGCACTCATGCTACTTGTGCTGAGCCATTATGTTAGTTTCTGCTGACAATGCAGATGCCTATGTGTAAGTTCTTTCTCTCTCCTCACTCTGCAGTAAAGTATAATTTTGGGAAAGAAATCCTGTAAACCTAACAGAAATGGATAAAAGCATTTTTTTACTACATATGTCTGTCTTCAGTTTGTACTAATAGATCTTCACCAAGTAGGGAATATATCTCTGTTCTGCACATGTGTGACTAAGGCTACATGTTCTGTTAGCATGGCGTTTTCTATGTAGGGAGCTGTAGTAATCTGGCTTGTTCAGTTTTCTGAATAGGAATATGGATGTTCTAGGGCCCACGGCAATATTTATGGTGTTGCCCTTTTCTGGGTATGCTCCATGTTTTGTGAGTTTTGGAAGTTCTCTTATGGAATAGTAGATTTGCTCTATAGATCCTATACTCTGGGTTCTTGGTGAGGTCAACCATAGAGTGTTGGTTGGGAGGGGGAACTGGAATATGTAGTGTGTTTGAGGTTTGCAGTTTTGCCGCCTTTATGCTGCCAAACTGAAATTTAAAATATTTTGTCAGTTCAGATTCAAGGAAATTTCAAATTTTCAGGGAACGTCTCAGTTTAATTTTATTTAGTAGCCTGATAGCTTCACTGCTGCTGAGTTCAACTTTTCCAGCTGTAGCACAATCCAATCCAGCGTTTGAATTCATGATTAGTTTCTCATTTTATATCTTTCCTCAATAATCTGGTTCTAGCAAAATAAATCTGATGTACAGATACTTATAAGGGTTTGATTGGAGGGGGGGACTGAGTACGTGGCTTTTCATTAATCAAATTTAATGTTTTATTGTTTGTTTTATTGTAACACCTATTTTACTAAATTGCATGTGTATGTTTAGAAGCTACCTAGGATTTTAGATGGGTGGCATATACATTTTAAAATAAAGTATACTAAATTTATGCAAATGATGCTTCATTGAATCTCCGCACATGGCCCTGAATCACCCTCATTGCATCCCTGGGGGAAAGTAGACAGGAGGGTGCACTGGGAGATAGAGGAAATCAGGAACCTCAGATTGGGACCTAAATGATCAAAGAATAAAATGGTCAGACAACAAAGGTAGAAGAGAATTTTATTTTCAATTTAATGATCGGACTTGGTGCTATGTTTATATTTTATAAAGTACATGAAAATGCTTCTCTTTCTATTTCTCTGGTATTGCACTGTATGCAGAATCTGGCTTCTTGGGGTTGCAGTTTAATTTTTATCTACATATATTTATTTTTAGGTTATGGTCACTTATTCTGTACTTGGTGAGAGTCTGAGTGTGTGACCAAGACCTGGTGTTCTGTTAACATGGAATTTGTATGTAGGTATCTGCACTTACAGTAATCTGAATTGTTCAGCTTTTCAAATAGGTGTTGGATGTCCCAGGGCCCACTGCAATATATACAGTTATGCTTTTTTTGAATGGACTCCTTATGTGAGTTTTGGAAGTTGGTGCTGATATGGTATGGTAGATTTGCTCTAAAGATAGTCAGTGATTTTGTTGTAGGGTTTTTGTATTAGTTCACAATATGCCTGGTACTAGAGCATGTTTGTTAGTAAAATGATCAAAATCAGATTTTTTAAAAAAAAATTTTATTTTAAGTTATTGAATTATGTGGGTGAATGTCCTAGTTCTGCTCTGCACCCATTGTTGAGTGAGGGGGTTCTGTGGATGCAAAATATATGTTCAAAAAGAAAAAACAAGAACCATAACACAGTTTATAATAAAAATGAGTTATAATTTACTTTTATAAACTGTGCTGTGGTTCTCACTCTTTCTTTACTTCCTCCATATAATCCAATTGGCTTTTTGGTTTGGTTCAGTCCCTGATAGGAGTTTTGAGAAACTCCACCCCACCTCCCCATGCCATATCTTCCCTTACCTCAAGTAGCAGAGTGCCTTGAGCCGCCCCTGGTGACACATACTTAAAAAAAAGCACTTGTCCCCCCCTCCCCCCCATTTCACTATATAGACTATTTTTCTAACTTCTTTGCATTGTGTTCTCAGTTACTTCTTTGGAAAACCATAGCAGCCCTCTTGCCTCTCTTACTCTGCTTCCCCTCGATGTTCCCATATAGCCGATGACTCCTTAAGGTACTCCCATATCTTGACTAAGTTAGTTTACCTGCAGTCTAGGATCCTTGCTTTTTGAATGAATGATCTCCACCTGTGTCCTAATGATGATCTGCACCATCTGGTGATCACTAGATATTAGGACCCCCCCCCCCCCCACTACATCAGAAATATGCTTCTCCACCTATCAGTATGAACCCCCTTCCATTTGGGCTCGGTTACAATTTGCTGGAACAGTTATTCTCCCAGCACAGAATCTAGAATCTTCCCTATTTCTAGATGATACTGCAGCCAAGTTGTCCAATCAACATCTGGAAAATGGAAATCGCCTATCAGTAGCACTTCCCCTTTCAAAGCGATATTGTGAATTTCTTAATTAAATCCTGTTTTTTTTCTGCCCGCTAGGAAGTCAAACCTCGGTTTTCATGATTAATCCGTTCGAAAAAGTCTGACTAAAACCGAAACGTATGAAAACTGAAGCAATATTTCCCATAAGAAATAATGTAAATCCAATTAATCCGTTCCAGACACCCAAAAATATTCACAAAAATACATTTTATAGAGAATAACTATATTTTTACATACAGAAAACAATGAGAAATAAATATAAATGACTAATGAAATGGATAAATGAACATTTAACATCACTGAAAGCAAGCTAAGTTCAGTACTGTACAGTACAGTATGTTAACATCTGGCCTTAGCCACCCCTGACAAGCTGCTGTGCCCAGCTCTCTTCGGAATCACATTGGATTCAGCCCATTAAAATACCTTTACATTATCTGCTCAATGCTTCAGAATGGCAGAAAATCTTAATGATATAGCTTCAGACGTACCATGCAAGAGAAAGAACTGCCTCCCACATTCATGCAACATCTCCTGCTTACGTTGACAGCTTTTCTTCCCTGCTACCTCCGAGCCTGAGGGGGCGCTCCAGAGAACGGGCAGGCGGTGGACGAGCGGGGCCTTCCTCTCTGCGCAATCCTTGCCTCTCTGACTCTGACCAGGCTCGAGGATGTGTTTCATTTACGTGCTCAGCTGGCTTTTGCTTCTCATCACGCTGGCGATCGGTGAGTCCGGGGGGCAGTGCTGCCGGGACCGGGCAGGCATTCTGGCAGTGTATACAGAATGGTGTGCAGCGCGAGGGTGTATGTATTTACAGTACTGTACTTTACGAAAACCGAGGCGATGTACGAGAACCAAGACAAAATCTCAGTCAAAAGACGTTGAAAACCGAAGCGATGTATGAAAACCGGGACAAAATCTCAGTCAAAAAAGACGTTGAAAACCGAAGCGTATGAAAACCGGGGCAAATGAAAACCGAGGTTTGACTGTATCTGTATGTCATATATAAATAGATGCATACATGTACCTTCTCTCTTTTCATTTTGATCCAGTGTGTCTTCTCCCTACCTCATAAGCCTTGTAGTTCAATTACATTAATATTTTTGCATATAGTGTAACTTTCCCTCCTTTCTTCCTATCCTTTACTTCTGAATAGATTATAGCCTGCTATAACTATAGTCCATTCTCAGCCTTCATCGTTGTTTTCAGGCATCGGTCTGTTTTGCGTTTACCAGGGGTCGCAATCGCAGAGATCACTTTGTTCACTCAGCTATGCCGATTGACCGTCCGATAGGATCATCCACTGGCAGAGGCCATGTGGCCTGTCAGAATTGCCAGTTTTGTGCCAACACTCTGGTGGGTGATATTTGGCACCATCCAAACACTGGCTGCTGTTATAGTTTTTCGGGGGACAGCTCGTGTACCACCAGTTTTGTCATATACTTGCTTTGCTGCCCCTGTGACTTACTCTATATCTACTACTACTACTATTTAGCATTTATATAGCTCTACGCACACAGCGCTGTACAGAAATATAAGCAAAAAAACAGTCCCTGCTCGTCAGAACTTTCAGTCTAGTCAAGACAACACAGAACAATAGACAGATCGGGAAAACAATCATGGTGACACGGAGCAATAGTTAATTCGGGATAAAGCAAAGTATGGGGTAAAACAAAGTATGGCATTTACAAAAACCAAGTATGGCATTTACAGTTTTAGATATGACAAAGGACAGGAGTCAGGTTAGGACAAAGAGTAGAAGTCAGGATCTGAAAGCGACAGTGAAGAGGTGGGTTTTCAACCTGGACTTGAAGGCCAAGGAGGATGCCTGGAGTACAGACACAGGTAGGTTGTTCCAGGCATATGGTGCAGCAAGGTGAACGGAGTGAAGTCGGGAGTTAGCGGTGCGAGTGGAGGGTCTAGATAGAAGTAATTAGAAGAGCGAAGTTCCCGAGAGGGGATGTAGAGAGAGATGAAAGGTAATGAGGGGCTATTGAGTGAATGCATTTATAGGTCAGGAGGAGAAGTTTGAATTGGATGCGGAATTGGATAGGGAGCCAGTGAAGTGACTTGAGAAGAGGAGTAATGTGGGCATGGCGAGGTTGGCTAAAGATTAGTCGAGCAGCATAATTTTGAATAGATTGAAGGGGAAAGAGATGGCTCACAGAGAGACCAGTAAGGCGAGAGGAGATTAGGAGTGGACAAGGGTTTTAGTAGTGTGTTCAGAAAGGAAGGGGCAGATTTTGCTAATGTTGTAGAGAAAGAAGCGACAGGTCTTAGCTACATTTTGGATATGTGTGGAGAAGGAGAGAGAGGAGTCAGAGAACTCCCAGGTTGCGGGCTGAGGAAACCGGAAGGATTGTAGAGCCGTCCACAGAGACTGAGAAGGGAGGGCGAGAAGGAGAGGAATTGGGAAAGACAAGGAGTTCAGTCTTGGCCATGTTCAGTTACAAGCTACGGTGAGACATCCAGGCATCGATGTCAGAAAGGCAGGCAGAGATCTTGGTCTGGATTGCTGGAGAGATATTAGGCGTAGAGAGGTAGATTTGTGAGTCATCAGCATAAAGATGGTATTGAAAGCCATGGGAGGAGATAAGCGTACCAAAGGAATGGGTATAGAGAGAGAAAAGGAGCGGACCCAGGACGGATCCCTGGGGTGCACCAACATGGAGTGGGGTGGGAGAGGAGGAGGAACCATCAGAGCATACACTAAAGGAGCGATGGGAGAGGTAGGAGGAGAACCAGGAACGTACGGAGCCTTTGAAACCAAGCGAGGAGAGGGTGGTGAGGAGAAGATTGTGGTCAACAGTGTCAAAGGTAGCAGAGAGGTCGAGAAGGATGAGGACGGAGTAGAGGCCACACGACATGTATGGTTAAGATCTTTTAAGTGAACATTCATCTCGCATATGGACTTCTGTACTTTCTGCCCCGCTGGTGGAACACTGCATCTTTCTAGGTCATACTTTTCAGGATTTTAAATGGAGAGTGATAGACTTGGTTTCGGTGGATCCGGGGGGTGGTAATCGGACACAACGTCTACAGTGGCTAGAGCAAAGATGGATTTTTCATTTACGGACTGTAATTCCTGATGATTTGAATTTGGAGCAGGAATGGGGGAGTTTGAGGTGTGTTTGTTTACTTACTGTGGTATCTATTCACTCATTCATTTTGAATTCCCTGGAGCTCCTCCTTTTGGTGATGTCATCCTGATCAGCCAATCACAGTTTTTGCAAGCGGTACATTTATGAGTCACAGGACCTAGCATCTTTTGGCAATTCCGAATCCTTTCTTCTAAGTGAGTCGCACTTGAAGCAGGGCCTGTTGACCTGAAACACATGTGTATGAATATTGCTGATGTGGATTCTGGATCAGTGAAGCTAAGTTTAGCTATTTAAAGTTTTGTTTCACTAGGGATTTCAAATTGATTAAAAGGGTTCACATTCGCATCGGGTTACAGTTATAACCCTACATGGGCAATGGAGGGTTAAGCGGCTTGTCCAAGACCACAAGGAGCACCTGCGGGACTAGAAACCCCAGTCCTTCCGGCCCAAAGTTGCTGTCCTCTAGCGGGATTTGAACCCCCGACCTTCCGGCCTAAGGTACCTTGTCTCAACCACTAGGCCACTCCTCCACTCCATGGTATACTTAAGCAGTAGAATTTGTGCCAACATAGATGAGTAGCACCATATATTAGTAGCAGGGCCATAGCAAGCCATAAATTTGCCTTGTGCAACTTGCACATCTGGCACGTCGCTCCCCCCCCCCCCATCAGAGGTTTGCCATTTGCCCCATGCCCAGCATCTTGCCTTACTCCACACCTCCATGTCTAGCTAGCTCCCCGCACTGCCTATCCTTGCCCCACTGCTGCTTTTTGTGGTTTCTTGGCAGTGGCAGTATCGGAGCGGACATCCAATTTAAAAAAACAAAACAAAACACGCGGGTCTTTCCAACTTTGCGCTTGCCTGCAGGTCTGATCCCTCCCTCCTCTGACGTATGCCCGTGTCAGAGGAGAGAGGGATCAGATCAGCCATACAAAAGCAGGTCTTTGCAACTGCATGCTTGAATAGCTGGTCTGGTCCAGTCCCTCCTTCCTCTGAAGTGAACCTACGTCAGAGTTGGGAAGGATCAGACCTGCATGCAAGCGTGGAGTTGGAAAGGCTCTCTTTTTTTTTTTTTTTTTTTAGAATTGGGTGTCTGCTCTGCTGCTGCTGCCACTGAAACATGGGGCTAAGGCAGGCAGCTTGGGGGGGGGGCAAGGGTGGCAGCCCCAAATGCGCTCCTATTTCTTTGTGCCCCATTTGACCTCACCGCTCGCATAGGGCTAGGTACGGCACTATTTAGTAGGCTTGATGAGCCTTGGCAAACTCTTCCCAATGTGTCTGATCTTGGCATCTAACAGCATGCTTCTTGGATATCATATCTGGTCGGCAGATGGATTCCTCTGTACCCCTCAGAAGGGAATAATTAAGCCACCACTGTCCTCCCCTTCTTAATGGTTACTGATCCTGCAACTTTGGGTTTATGATTTTCATTTCCTCCTATTCTGGGGATCTTTTCACCTCTTGCACGTCTAGGTGAAAGGAGGTGAAATCGGTATGTTGATTCTGCAAGCTCTGGTGATCCATGTTCTGCTGCCATCTTTCAGAACATTTTGCTGTTCCCTTCTACTGGGGATTTTAGTCACCACAAGAAATGTTTCATCAATTATCATGGATGATTCTTCGCTCCACTACCTTTCTCTCTATTCTTTTGGTTGTTTCTTGAGGGAATCAATCTGTTGACATCGTAAACACCAAACTGGTTCCTTGCCTGGAATCAGCTTATCTGTCTGGAGAGAGACAAAAGTTGTAACAAGTAGTGACTGCTTTGACATATTTTCAGATAATACTTCAGCTGTAGGAACTTTGGTACTTGTTGAAAAAATATAGGAAAAGATCCTCCAAAGTCCCTTGCCTTTTTCTTTAGATATCTTGAAAATGAAAAAGCAGCTAGCCTCTCATAAGAAATGTAATGCCTCTGTTTGATTCCCTGTATGTAGTCCTGCTTGCTGGCTCACCCATTATTATTGGGATATGCAGCACTCTATCCTATCCCTACAGACTACATGATGTGTTTATGTATATGTGAGTGCTCCCTTTGTAGAGTTACCTTAACAATTTAGTGTATTTAAATGTTCTTTTTCATAAATAACCAAAAATTGACATTTACTTCCCTCTTTTCCTTTCCCAAAAAGTTCTATCTAATCCGACTCCCTAATTGGTAAATCTATATAGAAAGATTGAATAGTGGGGTGGGTGGGAGCTGGGAAAGGAGGGATCTAACATTTTAGTAATGTACTGACTTCATATAGCAATATTTGATCTTTGATTAGAGCTAGAAAAAAAACAAAACCTCCTACAGGAAAAGAAGTTTTCTTAAATTAAGAAAAATCTCCTTTTTGTAAAAAGCTATAAAAATAATCCCGAAACTTAACCAACTATTTAAAAATATTTTAAAATATTTCCTTTAAGTATCGCAGGCAAAGCACGTGCAAAATTCAGATCTCAACTTGAAATGAGTTCCTCCAAGAATGACTTGGCAGAATGGCAAAACGTGTTCGTTTAATTTTTTGTGCTGATTTTTAAAAGCAAGGGCTATGTTAAGTCTTCATTGTATCTTAAAATATTCCATTATCTCTTAAAAATATTTCAGGTCTGCTTTTTCGGTTATTATAACAAACAATACATTTGGTTTGGGTTTCAGGGATTTTTTTTTAATTCTCTGCTGTTTCTTGCATTATTTGAATAATTTTCTTTTCATAATGTTTGTTTTCTGAATCTAGAACTGTAGCCCAGCAGCTGCCCCCACCCTTCTTTCATTTCCTTGTGGTTCTGAATTTCTCCTGCTTGCTTCCTCTGTCTTTCCTCTTCTGTAACCTCCCCCTGTAGCCCAACAACTCTCTCTCCTCTCTCTCCCCCTCCGGTTGTCCATCATTCTCCATCCCTCCTCTCCCTGTGGTCCAGCATCTCTCCCTCTTCTGCCACCACCTGCCACATCCTGCTGGGCCTGCAGTAGCTGAAGCACTAAAAGAATCACTACCTCATGCATTCCAGAGCCTTCCCTCTGTTGTGCACCTCCCCCTATGACTCGGCTTCCTATTTCCAGTGGTTGGGGTGGGCAAGGCATGGCAGAGGGAAGGCTCTGGGGCACATGAATTAATGTTTTTGTTTTGTTTAAGGGCTGCAGCTTCTATGCAGGATCCACGGGTGTGGGTGGATATTAGGGAAGGAACAGAGACGATAAACCATTCAGGGAGGAAGGTACAAAAGAGGGAGGAGATATTCTGGAGGGGAGCATTAAAATTTGAACAGATCAGGGGCCTATGTGAAAATAGGGAGCCCCAAGTGGTCTGGAGAAAGAGTCAGAGGGCCATAGTTTGGAGACCTCTGCTCTAGCTGAGGGTATTAGAACGGGACACAGGGACATCCTGTGACTACATTTTCATTCCAAAACTGATGGGAATCTGCTGGCCTCGGAGGGAAGAGATGCATTTGGATTACGAGCTGAGGCGGCTTCCTTAGGTCATTTAGCCTGCACGGTGTGTAGAACCATGAGTGGAGCGAGTAAGGGCCTGGAGTTGCATTTTTGTTTGAGCGGTGAACCCGGAAGTGAGTTGGGTTCAGAGAATGCAACAGAGGCATTTTTTAAAGGGGAGGGGGATTAACTCATGGGTGGTTCTTCTTCTTCCACGGCCAGCAGCTATTTACTCAAAGCTGCAGAACGCTTGAGTCAACAGTGACTGGCCTAAAGGTGTGGGAGAAGCCTAGTGACTGTTCCAGCATAGACCTGTGTTGCCAGTGTCAGCAGCATAGGTACCAAAGGCAGGTTATTTCTCTTTCTTCTTTTGGTTAAGGTTTTTCTTTTGCTTTCTTACTGGCCATGTTTTATTTTTGTCTGTTTACTGATTGTGTGGTGTTTGGGGGTTTTTTGGACTCTTTTGCAAGCTGCTTATCTTTCGAGAAAGATCTTGAAGAAAGGATCCCTCCACCCCCCCCCCCCCCCCAATCTCCCTGCTCTAACTGGAGCTTACTGGAGAAGACATTTTCTACAACTGGACTGCCTGTGTATGTATTCGCTCAAGTCTCTGGAATTTAAGACTTCTTGATTCTGTTGAATAAAGGCATCGCATACCTTATATACCGAATTTGATGCTGTGGATTTTCTATTTTCCACACCTTTAATTCATTCTGTTTACAGTTAACAATAAAGCTGATGGATAAAGGCAAATCTCCATGTTTTTTTGAAATAATAACAGTTAATCCATGTTTCTCAACCAAATAAGAATGTGATATTTATAAAGCACGCATGCTATGTTCAGGTTGTTTGCGGATTAAGCACAAACCTTAACCCACAAATACAGGTAGAGGCATGCATAGGAAGAAGCACCTTAAATACAACATAATTATAGATTAAGCTAAAACAGAACAGCTCAGAATTCATTCCTGATGTTTATCCATTAAAAGATCATCATCTTGAAATTATTTCTAATGACCGTTGAGCCATGTCTGTAGCGTATGAGGACTTACCATCCATTGTGACCCATACTTACTATTCTTGTCTCAATACTTGTGCTCATTTCTGCCAGACAGGTGCTTTTTTTATAAGATTTCCCTTTTTGCTAACGATATTTTGATGACATTGACGGGGCCAACTAGTCTCTCTGGTGTTCTAGCAGAACTGGAACACTATAAGTATGTGTCTGGGTTTAAGGCTAACCTGGATAAAATGGAGACTATGAACATTTCTCTGGTAGTGGAGAGGTTGAAGGGCCTCTTCCCATTCCAATGGACCAAGGAGCCTCTACACTATTTAGGAATTAATCTATGTGCAGGCATATCACATCTATATCGTGCGAATTATGATCCACTCTGGTGGAATATAATTTCAGATCTAGAGCATTGTAGTCTACATCCATTGTCCTGGCTAGGATGCATCACTAGCCTTAAGATGGTGATCCTGCCTGGAATACTATACTACTTTCAGACATTACTAGTTCACATTCCTAGGCAAGCAATAGCTCTGGTGCATTGCAAACTTTTTCATTACATATGGAATCATCGCCCTCCAAGTGTAGCATGGGGGGTATTGTATTGGTCTCGAAGAGAGGAGGGGCTGGCAGTGCCTAACCTGCTTTGGTATTACCTAGCTGTGCAGCTTTCTAATATAGTGGGTTGGCAGGAGTGTTCTAAGTGCAAATGGGGTCAGATAGTATAGGCATCAACCTCAGGAGTCCCAATGAGATTTTTGCCTTGGGTGGAGAAACTGTCAGGTCAGTCACAAAACCCACTGGTGCACGTAGTAGAGGGTATTTGGAGGGGGAAGATGAGGAAATGTTGGGAGGGGCAAGTCTCTCCGCCATCCTCTGCGTTACAATGGGGCATTCTCCCCAGGGCTCCATGATCCATTGTTTCAGAGATGGGAAAGATGGAGGCTACATTCAGTGTATCAGCTTTATCCTGAGAGGCAGATTCTCCCCTTTGATAGGATACAGGCTAAATTTGGTCTGGCCCAGAGGGACTTCTATGAGTATTTACAAGTTCAGCACTGGGTAAGCACCAGGGGGTTGGGGTGAGGTGGTTCGGAAGAGGTTAACGGATTTTGAGCTGATTTGTTGGCAGCTCTTGGCGTGTCATAAGTGCCTCTACAAAATATATCATATGCTTCAAGAAGCGGTAAGCACCAATTAGATGCCTTGTCAATGACAATGGGAGAGTGGCTTAGAGAGGGAGTTAGCTAAAGAGGAGTGGGGGGCTGTAGAAAATGGCTACAAAGTATTTTATTGGTGGTACATGACACTTGCTTGCCTTCATAGACAGGTGGACAGTATCACAGAAACTTGTTGGAAGGGATGTGTGAGTGTGGCACTTTCCTGCACATGTGGTGGACTTGTGATCAGATCAAGCTATTTTGGGATCAGACATTGGTGGACAGGATGGTGCGCTGGAGTAAAGAGAATGTCCTCCTGGGGGTAGCAGGAGATGGGTTGGAGGGATAGCGGGGAAAGTTAGTGCAGATGTATGAGGTATCAACAAGATGTGTGACTGCAGCACATTGGCGGTCTAGCTGTCAGCCCACGATCTTGTCATGGACAACTCTGCTACAAGAGATGTACTTGATAGAAAAGCTGACGGCTGTTCCGAGGAACAAAGTGATGTAGTTTGAGAGCGTGGGAACCTTTTGTGTTGAAGCAGGTGTGATGCTTAATTAGCTATCACATTGGGTACATATTGTATTAATATGCATATTAGATGCTATTTTCTGTTTTATTCATGTTAAAACGTATGGGGTTGGGTCAGGGGAGGGAGGATAGGATAGGGGATGGGGTGAAGGGGAGAGGGGAAGAAGGATTAGGGGGGTACTACCAAAGAATTAGGGGGGGTACTACCAAAGAACTACACAGACAACATCCAGAAGGGCACCATCGCTCTACACACCTGAATTATGGAACACCCTGCCTGACAGCATGAGATCCATGAGTGACATAAAGGACTTCAAAACTATGCTCAAAACCATACTATTCATACAATACTATGGACCCTCCCAGAACCCACAAACCACTCTGAGCATAATCGCAACCAAGCAAGCCGCAAACTACCTCCCAAGTACCCGTCCCCTTTTACCTTTCCCTATCCCCACCTAACCCAAATGTATACCTAGCAACATGTAAACCACTTTGATTGAAGGAAAAGGTGGTATATAAAACTGGTTAAATAAAATAAATAAGTTTGTTAGATGTGTTAAGTTTGTATGATTTTGCTATATTTGAAAGACTTTATGGTTAACATGTTTAATAAATACTTTAAATTAAATTTAAATAACATGGAAAATGTCGACTTGTCAAAAAGTGGTAGTTTTATAACTAGGAAAATGCATATAAATCGAAATCAATACAATGTCTACTGGCTGTCACAGTAGGCTGGAGAGATGTGAATGGGTGTGCTGAGATTTCTGGAAGGAAAAGAGATCTATGCTCTACCCTGAAAATCTCTCCTGGATCCAGACACGAATCTCAGCCTGTGTCTGATCTTGCAGCCTGGATGTCCCACTGTTTGAAATTAAACAATGCCCTAAATCCACCTCCCCTTCCTTCTCTTTCTGTGCAAGGACAATGCAAGAGCATTGGCCATCCTAGACAATGGTCAGTCTTTCCAGTGCCAACACCCCCCCCCCCCCCAGGCAAATGTTAGTCTTCCCGATGCTCCTCTCTTAACCACTGTTGCTACCATTGCCACATGCCATATTCCCAGATCCAGTGGCAACAGTAGTAAACAAGCTGGAGTTCTACATGGAGGGAAGCTTCAAATCACTGCACAGAGCCAGTCCCGCCGCCTCCAGCACAGACTTCCTGTCGCATCAAGGTGGAATCTGCTCTGTTTTAGACTGCAGCACCCAGAGGTTGAGGTTTCCCTCCACACAGAGCTCTGGCTTGTTTACTGGTGTCTATACTGGACCTGGAAAATATGGCATGGCAGCGGTGGCAGCAGCAGTAAGGGAGGGCAGGGGTGGGAGAATGCTGCCCTCCAAAACCTGGCACTATAAGTGACTGTCTTGTTCATCTAATGATAGCGTGACCCTGTTTCTGTGGATAATACTGTCACCCTCCCTGTTTCCTCAGCTTACAACCTTGGGATCATCATTCTTTCTCTGCCTGTAACCACCACAAAGCTAAATCAAACACTTCTTTCTCAGTAACAAGCAAATATTGTCCCATCCTCTCTTTACACACTACCACGACTCTTATGCACTCTTGTCATGTCCTATCTAAACTATTGCAGCCTACTCCTTGCTGGTCTCCCACAGAATCATCTATCTCCCCTCAGCTGCACGTCTAACCTTCAACTAGTGTTGCTATGCTCATGTAACCCCTCTTCTCAAATCACTTCACTAGCTCCCTACTTGCTTCCTTGTAGAGTTCAAAACTTCAAATGACCTACAAATGCATTCACTCTGCAGTATTTCAATATTTCCCATCTCAGGAACTGCACTCCTTGCCAAATCCAGATTGTTCAACTTGTTGCGCCCTATGCCTTGGGTAGTTTATTCAAGTCGATACATCAGGCACTTTTTCTGGTCCTGCTTAAATCCAGGCTTAAAACTCACCTCTGTGACACTGCTTTTGGTTAGATGTAAAGCATTGATAAGGCAGGCAAAGAAAACTTTTTTAAAAAGCTTGCTGTGGAAATAAAACTGATGATAAAACTTTTTCATGTACATTCATAGCAAAAAAACCTGTGAGAGGCAGTTGGAGTATTAGATGATAGAGGGGTAAAAGGGGCACTAAGGGAGGACAAGGCTATAGAGGAGAGAATGAATGAATTCTTTACTTCGGTCTTGACTGGAGATGTAGGGAGGTTACCTATGCCTGAAATAGTATCTAAAAGTGATGTATCAGAAAAATTGAAAGAAATATCGATAAACCGGGATGATGTATTACAACTATTTGATAAACTGAAGAGTAGCAAATCACCTGGACCGGATGGTATACATGAGAGGGTGTTGAAAAAACTGAAATATGCAGACCTACTATTACCAATTTATGAACTATCATTAAAATCATCTGTAGTAGCTGAAGATTGGAGAATGGCCAATGTAATACCAATTTTTAAAAAGGGTTCCAGGGGTGGTCAGGGAAACTACAGACAGGTGTGCCTGACAGTACTGTACAAAATGGTAGAAACCATTATAAAGAAAAAAAATACTGAACATGTAGCTAGTCATGGTTTAATGGGAGAAAACCAACATGGATTTAGCCAAGGAAAGTCTTTTCTTGCTAATCTGTTATACCTTTTTGAAGGTGGGAATAAACAGGTAAACAAAAGTGAGCCAGTCAATATAGTGTATCTAGATGTTCAGAAAACCTTTGACAAGGTCCCTCATGAGACTCTTGGCCAAATTTTAAAAAATCATGGGAGGAGGCAGTGTACTATTGTGGATCAGGAACTGGTTAAAAGATAGAAAGCAGAAAATAGGGCTAAATGGCCAGTTTTCTCAATGGAGAAAGGTGAATAATGGAGTTACCCCAGGCATCTGGGCTGGGCCGGCTGCTTTTTAACATCTTCATGTTAAGAGTGGTTGGGGCAAGTTACCTTGGGCCGGAGGGCCAGGGGTTCAAATCCTGCTAGAGGACAGTAACTTTGGGCCAGAAGGACTGGGGTTTCTAGTCCTACAGGTGCTCCTTGTGGCCTTGGGCAAGCCACTTAACCCTCCATTGCCTCAGGTACAAAATTGTAGATTGTGAGCCCTTCAGGGACAAGGGAAATATATACAGTACCTGAATGTACACTGCTTTGAATTGTAGAAAAATGGTATATAAGCCTAGCTAGCTAAATAAATTCATAAATTACCTGGAAATGCGAATGAGTGAGGTGATCAAATTTGCAGATGACACAAAATTCTTCAAAGTTATTAAAACACATGAGGATTGTGAAAAATTGCAACAGGACCTTGATAAATTGGAAGCCTGGACATCTAAATCACAGATGAAATTTAATGTGGACAAGTGCAAAGGTGTATGCACTTAGGGAAGAACAACCCAAGCTATGGTTTCATGATGCAAGGTTCCACATTAGGAGCCACCACCCAGGAAGAGGATATAGGCATCATTGTGGATAGTACGTTGAAACCCTCTGCCCGGTGTACAAAGAAAATGCAAGGAATCATAAGGAAAGGAATGGAGAGCAAACCCAAGGATATTATAATGCCTCTGTATCATTCCATTGTGCGATAATACCTTGAATATTGTGTGCAATTCTTGTTGCCATATCTTAAAAAGGATATAGCAGAATTAGAAAAGGTACAGAGAAGAGCCACCAAAATGGTAAAGGGGATGGAGGGATTACCCCTCTGAAGAGAGATTTAAAAGGTTAGAGCCCTTCAACATGGAAAAGAGATAGCTGAGAGGAGATATGATAGAGGTCTATAAATTAATAAATGGGGTGGAACGAGTAAACATAGATCGGTTGTTTACTCCTTAAGAAAGTAGAAAGACTAGGGGATACTCAATGAAGCTACAATGTAGGCCATTTAGGACTAATATTTTTTCACTCGACGAGTAATGAAACTCTGGAATTTGTTACTGGAGGATGTAGTAAAACCTGCTAGTGTAGCTGGGTTTAAAAAGGTTTTGACAAGTTCCTGGAGGAAAAGTCCATAAACTATTAAAGAGGACTAGGGAAATCCCCTACTTATCCTCTAAGATAAGCATTGTGGAATCTGTGTACCTTTTTTGGGAACTTGACAGATCCTTGTGACGTGGATTGGCCACGGTTGGAAACAGGATATTGGGCTTGATGGACCTTGGTCTGACCCAGTATGGCATTTTTTCTTATCCTGACCCCCTTATTCTTCAGTTGAACACCCATGTATGTTTTAATCTTTTCTTTCTCAAACTACTCTAGTTCCTTTTTGGGTTTTTTTGTACTGATTAGATTGTTTTATAAACTTAGTAGAGCAGGGATTATCTCTACATGTTTGTGTACAGTGCTGTGTATGTCTTTAGTGCTATACAAATACTTAGTAGTAGTAGTAGTAGTAAGCTGGGTGTCCTGAGGGCTTTCAGTGGAAGAGCTGGTTGTCCTGAGGTTTCCGAGAAGAGGAGGAATCCCAAGCTGTGCACTCCTCTGTCCACTGGCTTTGAGATCAAGCACCTGGGTGGAGAGACTAGTTATACCTGGACTCTGGGAACAATAGCTTCAATGATGGGGATACAGTTCTGGTCAACATTATTGGCACCCTTGCAGTTCAACTCCTTAATGACCAATATCTCCTTAAAAAAAAAAGTGGCCAATGAAATGGCTTTGTACAATATATGCACAAATATTTGACACACAAAAGAATCAAATTAAACAAGACCAATTAAAAAAGGAAATATTAGGAAATAGTATAAAATCTGGGATAGTGCCAGAACATGATTATTGGTACTCTTATAAGCAATTCAAATCAGTTTGAAAAAAAAGAACCATATTCCCGTAGCAGTAAAATTAGACACACCTGTGATGAATTGTCAGTACTCACATGACTTGAATCAACGAATGAATGATGTCTCTAATATTTAAAGTGGCCACATTCACTCCCTGTTCCATTTTCACAATGGTGAAGACAAGAGAGCTGCCTGAGATTGTCAGAAAAGCCATTATCATAAAACTTCAAAGGGGTATAAGGTCATCTCCAAAGAAACTGGGATTCCTGTGTCTACAGTTTGTAATGTTGTTAAGAGGTTTTCTGCTCATGGAATTGTAAAGAACCTTCCAGGATGTGGTGGAAAGAGGAAATTAATCCAAGAAGAATTTGAAAGCTAGTGCAAAGTATTGGAAAAACACCACATACAACATCGAGTGCTTAAGGCTGACCTGGAGCAATCTGGAGTGGTGATTTCAACCCATGCCATATGCCAGGCATGTCCAACTTCGAACAGATCATGATCTACTTTTTCTGGCCAAAAGTGCCGGTGATCTACCAGCATGAAAATTAAGTTTCAAATTTAATTTTAACCCAATAAAGTTGGAGGATCCCCCCCCCCTTTAATGAACCTTCTGTCATTTTACTTTGATGTGATCAGCTGTTAAGCAAATTAAGCAAAAACAAAACAAACGATGATCCAGTAAGAACTGCGAGGGGAAATGGAAAGTAGATTTTTTCATAAAGTTTTATTGAGTGATAACTTTCTTTAACTGTCTTAATAACTTTCTTTAATTTTTATTGAGTAATTTGAGTTAAATTTAGGTTGAGTATTGATCCAGGCTGATCTTGCACAATCTTTAATATTTCGCTCTTGCTCATTAGTGAGTCGTCTGAGCCTGCATTTCATCCACCAGCTTTTTGAAGTTGGGTGAATATTGCGTGAGGGCCAGTCTCAGGGAATCCTGGAGATCTTCATCTGTCATGTTGTAACGTTGTGTATTCTTTATCATTTTCAGATGGGAAAACGCAGATTCACACAAATAAGTTGAAATGAAACAGGAGTGTACAGCTTCACTGCATCTTCTCAAGTTGGGAAATTCGTCTCTAGGCACTAGCTTCCAAAACAATTCTTGCTCAGCACGGGTCTTGAGAAAAATGTCATTTTTAAGGGTTAATATTTCGTTTTCAAGAGATGGCTTGTTCAATGAATAATTTTTACTGATAGTAGCTGCAGTTTCTTTAATGTCCACATCTACTTTTAAATGTGACAAGTACTGCACAACTGTTCCAATTTTTTGGACGTCACAGAATCTATTTTTGAATTCCTGGATAACCGAACAGATTTCTGTCACATAGTTCTCATTCTGAAAAACAAAATTTGGATATTGTCCTAGATGGTCCTGCGTATTAGGAAAATGATCAAAAGTGTTGTTTGCAAGGTCAGTCATTAGCTCAAATTTGCTCTTATAGGATAAAACTGTACTCATCTTGCCAATGCATTTGTTTTTACCTTGTAGTTCAAGGTTCATATCACTTAGTTCGCCTGTAAAGTCAGCGAGAAATGCCAGATCACATAACCACTCCATCTTCCAACTCTGCTTGGTCATCTCCCCTCTCGTTCAAAAAACTTCTTATTTCATTCAGCAAATCACAAAATCTTTGCAGATATTTGTGCCTACTTAGCCACCTTACATCTGTGTGTAAAATGATTTCCACTGCCCCTTCATCAAGAGTAAGATTGAAAAGCCGTCTTTAAAGTGATCTTCCACAAACTGAATTTACAATTTTGAAAGTGATGCCCATGACAGTCTTTGTATTGAGTCTCTTGCTTGCCAAAACTTGCTGGTGAATGATGCAGCGGTAAGAAAGGAAATCTGGGAAGTTGTCATGCTGTCTACAGAGGGCTATGAAACCGGTAACCTTCACTTGTCATTGCTCTTGCTCCATCAGTAGTGATGGAATCAGGGCCGGATTTACCTATACGCCAACTACGCCGTGGCGTAGGGCCCACAGCTGACAAGGGCCCACAAAAATTGAAAAAATTGTTAGGGTTCTTAAAATTAAATTTAAAAAAAAAACGCTGGCTGCTGCCGCAGCAGCATGGACTGTCCCGCGGGGCCCCCTCTGCTGCCGCGGCAGCATGGACTGTCCCGCGGGGGCCCCCTCCGCCCGGCTGAATCCCTCCCTCCGTCCCTCCCTCCGTCCCTCCGTGCCGGCTTTGAAAGGCGCGAAGGGAGAGTGTCTCCCTCGCGTCTCTGTTCAGCCCGCAGGGAGGGACGGATTCAGAAATTTCCCATCAGCCCCTGCGGGCTTAACAGAGACGCGAGGGAGACACTCTCCCTTCGCGCCTCTCAAAGCCGGCAGGGAGGGACGGATTCAGTCGGGTGGAGGGGGCCCCGTGGGACAGTCCATGCTGCCGCTTCTGCGACGGCAGCGACAGCAGCCAGCGTTTAATTTTATTATTAAATTTTACTTGAGCCGATGGGGGGTAGGACTGGTAATGGGCTGGGGGGGTTAAGACTGGAGGTGGGCTGATGGGGTTAGGACTGGTAATGGGCTGTGGGCTGGGGGGGGTTAGAACAGTTAATGGTCTATGGGGGGGTTAAGACTGATAATGGGCTGTGGGCTGATGGGGGTTGTCTGGTAATAGGATATGGGGGGGCTAGGACTGGAAATGGGCTGGGGGGGTTAAGACTGGAGGTGGGCTGATGGGGTTAAGACTGGAGGTGGGCTGTGGGCTGTTGGGAGGGGGTTTGGACTGGTAATGGGCTGTGGGCTGATGGGGGGTTAGGACTGGCAATGGGCTATGGGGGGCTGACTGGAAATGGGTTGATGGGGTTAGGACTGGAAGTGGGCTGATGGGGGGTTAGGACTGGTAATGGGTTATAGGGGGGGCTTAAACTGAAAATGGGGTGATGGGGGGTTGGACTGGAAGTGGGTTGATGGGGGGGCTAGGACTGGTATTGGGTTGGGGGGTTGCTAGGACTGGAAATGGGCTGATGCAGGGACTAGAAGGGAATGGATGCTGGGTGAGGCTGGAACTAGAAGGGAGCTGATGTTGGGGGAGGATTAGAATGGGATGGAGCTGGAAGAGTAAAATGGAGAAGGGAAAAATATTTTGTGTGGGAGGGATAAAAAATCTACAATTGGCCGGGTATTGGGAGAGTAAGTGGGGATTGAGGATGGAGGGGTAAAATTTGAGTGGATGAAATAGGAATGAGGAAAGAGCAAAAGGAGAAAGATTAGTATGTTAAAGCAGATGTAGAGAGAGAATGGAAAAAAACTAGAAGAGAGAAGAAAGGACAAATGGACAGCAGACGATGGAGAGTTAGCAGAAGACACAAAGAAACCAGAAGAAAGTGGCTGGAGCAATTGCAGCTGAAAAAAAATGCACAAAAGGTAGAAAAATCTCTCTTTATTTTGAATTTATTAATTGGAATATGTCAGCTCTGGTAAATGTGCATCATTAACGTCTGCGCTTTGTTTAGTACAAGAGCAAATTAATGTATAGTTTTATTTCTACAGTGTTGTACATTCCAAGTTTGGCTTTTGGGATTCCCAGTTTAATTATGACGTCAGGGCCAACAGCGCGCAGCTGATCCAGCGTGCTCGTTTTTATCTTTTCTGGGGGCCCACAATTTTTGTTGGCGTAGGGCCTCACTCAAGGTAAATCCGGCCCTGGATGGAACCAAGTCTATGGGATCAGAAGGAGGAGCGTAACTCTTGTAGTTATACAGGAGAACAAACAGAGCAAGAGAATAGAGCAGGTTTGGAACAGACTGCTTTATTGAGGATGGTCCCAAAAAATCCTCAATAAAGCAGTCTGTTCCAAACCTGCTCTATTCTCTTGCTCTGGAACCAAGTCTATGCAATGGAAGATTACACTTTGTCACAAAAGAATGGAAAGAACTGAATATTTCCTGACCGGTAGTTCTCCTTTTTAAAGAAATCATTCCAAGTAGTTCTTTAACACTGAAGTCTTCAAAAACCATCCGGATAAAGACTAGTAACTTATGTCTGTAGATTCATCCAGTTGGAGTGAGAACGCAACACAGTTTGAAACATCCTCCAACAATTGTTCAGTTGTGTCTCCACACATCTTTTCTATTCGCGGCACGATGGTGTTTCTTGACAATTGTACATCTTGAATAACAGCTATGATCTCTTTCTTATTTTTAAATCCTTCAAAAAGATTGTCAGCTGCTTCAAGAAAACAATCTTTTACAAATTCCCCTTCAGTGACAGGTTTGCATTTCTTTGCGATCAGCTTGCTGACCTTGAAGGATGCTATGGTTACATTGACCAAATGTGACCTTGGCTTCGCCATCAACTGTTGCTGAGTAGCCATTTTCGATTTAAGTTCTTTGAGCTTCAGTTTACGAATTGCATTTTTGGGTGGAAAATCAGGATCAAACTTATTGCTATGCAGAGCCTTATAATGACATTCCAGATTACCCTTTTTGGGCAAGGATACTGGGGCGTTACAAATTAGACAACAACACTTGTCTTTCACCATTCATGAAGAGGTAGTCCATTTCCCATTCATCATGAAAGTGGTAGGTTTTGCTCTTCTTTGGAACACTCATCTTCGTTATACTGAGGTGGCTGGATATAAGAAGGCCAAATCTGCTAAGTTAGTATAAACACTGGATGAATCTGGTCCGAAACTGTCACTGTCCCAAAGTATTAATCCTTTATCCTCCCACCACCTTCATCTGCTCTCTCCAGCCCGGGGATCGAGCATCCAGAGACAGGAGGAGCAGCGGCAATCATCCCGCCAAATCGGGGCGCAACGAGAGGACTTTAAAAGTTCGCGCCAGCCTTCGCGTGGTCCTTTATCCTCCCACCACCTTCATCTGCTCTCCCCAGCCCGGGGATCGAGCATCCAGAGGCAGGAGGAGCAGCGGCAATCAATGTTCCCTCTAATTTTCTGTAGGCTGTGTGTGCATAAAATATCAGCTGTGCAGCTTTTGAAAGAAGGTTAAATTTTTGTGCGCCACATAACGACACTCAGAGTTATATACTTTAAAATTTGACTACTGTCACACTTCACCACCCTCCGGTATATATAGGCGGTTGCCTAGGAGGGGTTGGCAGGCGAGACAGGAGAAGAATACATATTTTTGACCTTATAAGTGCTGCAGCCTGGTATCCGTTGTAGTTGTGGACCAAGTAAGTACAGCGAAGGCTTGAATGGGGTAACAATAACTTTTATTGTTGCACAGGAGTTTTTAGTGAACTACTTCCCCAAACACAGACATAAGATGTGGCTACTAGATTGTGTCAAATAAAAGTCCAAGGATCTCCTGATACTTCTCAGGTACTAGATTAAAGCAAAACATACAGCTTTCCAAACTTCTTCCAGCTTCAAATACCACTGCAGCTTTCCCTACATAAGCCTTGCTTTCAGGTACATGCTTCAATAAAGGAAAACTTCCCTGAGTTGCATTTTTACTCTTCCAGCTTTCAATTACAACAGCTGTTTCTCCACATAGGCATTGCTTTCAGGTACATGCTCTAAACAAAGGAAAACTTCACAGCGTTGTACTCCTCTTCACAGTTGCTTAATTAGGCTTGAGTTTCCCACAGGCAGAACGCTGCCTTTCTCCGTGGAAAACTCAGGTTAGAACAGTTAGGCTTTCTCAGCACTTATACAGCTTTCACTCCCTTTGACAAAACCCACAGTCCATATCTGAACCACTGCTATCACTTAGAGGTGCTTCAGTCTGCATTTCCTTAAGCTCAGGATCTGATGCGTCCTTATGACCAGGTTTAATGGAGTCTACAGATTGCCACTGCTTAATCAGTGCTCTAAGCTGCTTCCGTTTGTTATCCTTAAAACTCCTAGGCACTTGCAAGGATTCCAAATCACCAGCACCTTTTAAAACATCATAAAAAGGGCTCACCTTCCTTCTGGTCTGCCTAGTATATGCTTTCTGGTTGAGAGGCAAATATTTCTCTTGATACTGCTTTACCAGCTCCCTTAAAACAGTGTGCTCTTCAGGGTCTGACTCTTGCCCTTGGCTGTGATGCCTGCAATTAGTAATTTGCTTAGTGGCACCTGGGCTATACTCTGAGCTAGAACTCCTGCCATGTTCTCTGTAGTGGGAAAACCTTTGCAGACTTTTGAATGGAACTTTCTCTCTGCCCAACCTCTCCTTTGTAATTATGGCTTCAAGAGAAGGTTCCAGAGAACTACTCCTGTCCCTTCTAGGCAAGGTATCTAACCTTTTCCCCTGAGGTTTGAAATAGTTTCTGACCTGTTTCTGTTTGCTGTGCGGCTCAAGGTAGTTCCTTCCTGGAAGCTTTTTCAGATGCTTCTCCTGAGAGCTGGCTGTCTCTGCAGTCTGGCCAGCAACTCCCCAAGCACCTTGTGCTAACCGGGTACCGGTTGCTCTTGGCTTTGCTTCTCCTGGTCCCCAGATCTCTCCCTGGATCTGACTCTCCTGGACCTTCCTGGAACTGCTCTCCCTCCAAGGCTGAATCCAACTCCAATGCTGAGTCTCTTCCGGATTCTCCTCCTCCCTTGGATGCCACTCCTCCCTTGGCTGCTTGTTCTCTCTTGGCTGCCTTTTCTCCCTTGAAGGCTCCTTCTCCCTGACTAACAGTTGCTTCCTGGTTATGTGAACAGGGCTGCCCTATCAGGTGTGACTCCGCCCCTTTTCCTCCCACGTCAGCTCCCTGGGTTTGTCTAGAGCTCGGGTGTGGCTCTCTTTCTGCTTTCTTGTGCAGAGAAGCTTTCAGGGCTGGATCCTTAACCCTTTCCTGACCTGTTTTACTGACAGCTTCTGAGGACAAAAAGTGTTTTAAACCCCTATTTTTAGGTTCTGCAGCCTCTGCCTTGTCACACTACACATCAGAATACAGTATGTACACCACATTGATTGCACTAGAAAACATTGTAGAACTTGTGAAAACCGTAAATACATAGCAACTTTTAAATGTTAAGACGTCTGTGTTTTCTATCAGAATCAGAACCGTAATTTTTGTGCGCTCTGTTGTAAAGTATGTGCGCTCGCTCGGCGAGGTGTGTGCGCGCGCACACTCGCACAGCTTAGAGGGAACAGTGGCAGCAATCATCCCGCCCAATCGGGGCGCAACAAGAGGACTTTAAAAGTTCGCGCCAGTCAGCGCGCCCGCGCCTGGCGGGCCCGCGCCTGAGGGCCCTTTGGCGTAGCCCTTAGGTGTGGACCGGGGCGGAAGACTACGCTAACCGAACTTGGCCCCAAAATACAAACCACATTGCTCCAGTATACGAATACTACAGCACTGAAGCTCAGCACCACCTAAGAGAAATACTCCAACCAGGGGCATGATCTTAACCTTCATAAAATCACACCGAGACCAGAAGCGCCATCAGAGTACAGCTCCTTCAAGGATGAGACTCCGTACATCTTCCACACATCAGATCCTCAAACCGCAGCAAGTATAAGCAATACAAACATTGACTCTATCCTGTTTCTTAATTCAACTGAACTGGGGTGTCTACCTAACCTCACTTACCTATCCCTGCTGACACTATCACATCTGTTCCTGCAATTACATTGAAAGCAACCTTTTACTGTTGCCAGTAATTTCAGCTGTACCTGCATTTACATTGAAATTATTCTTTTACTGTTGCCAGTATTTTCAACTGTACCTGCCATTACATAGAAATTAATCTTTTACTGTTGCCAGTATTTTCAACTGAACCTGCATTTACATTGAAATTAATCTTTTACTGTTGCCAGTATTTTCAACTGTACCTGCCATTACATAGAAATTAATCTTTTACTGTTGCCAGTATTTTCATCTGTACCTGCATTTACATTGAAATTAATCTTTTACTGTTGCCAGTATTTTCAACTGTACCTGCATTTACATTGAAATTAATCTTTTACTGTTGTCAGTAAAATACCTCAGCCAAAATGCAACTACTTAACCCTCACAATCGTAAAATTACATTAATCAGCATCACCATAGCAGTGCTAATAACCCTTGCTCATAGCCTACATAACAACAACGTTAACATCCCCATCATACACAGTCTAACACGAAACAACCCCCATCATGGCATCCATACATGGCACATCATCCTAAAATGAACAGCCATAGATTAATTCATATAAAATATTCCTCACCCCCTCAGTCATCAAACACGAAGCTATGTAAAAATCTAGAATCATTAGCAATAATTCTAATTAATGCCAGATCAATGAAAAATAAGTTACCTATATTCACAGAAATATTAGACAATCAAAAACCAGATATACTATGTATAACTGAGACATGGCTATCAGACACAGACAGTGTCTACTTAAATCAACTAAGCAACAACGACTATGACACCTTCTACACACATAGAACTCACAAAAAAGGTGGTGGAGTACTAATAATGTTAAAAAAGGAACTAAAAGCCAAAAAACTAACATCGAACCTACCCACCAACATAGATACCATCACAGTGAAAATTGGCAACATAACAATCTGCCTAATTTACAGACCACCAGACCAACAGTCAGAAAACCTGGACCCGCTAATTGATTTTCTAAGTTCTTCCACTAATCAAAACCCAATTCTAATGCTTGGAGACTTTAACCTCCCCTCCTTACCAGCCTCATATGCTTCCCTCTTCCTAGAATCAACAGTAGATATGGATTTTCTCCAAATAATAAACACTAGCACACATGGAAAAGGTAGTATTCTTGACATGGTCTTCTTGCCAAACATACTCCACCAACTCTATAACCCCACCTCCCTCAATTGCACACCGATCCCATGGTCAGACCATTACCTCATTAACTTTAATATCACAATAAACAATACATCAATTAAACGAATACCAACTAATGCACCAACCTCAAGATTTAAAAAATACAATGAAGAAGAATTCCTAGACCTCATAATTCCTAACTTATCAAACTCACCACTAGACCTAGACGCAGCAGTAACCAATTGGCACAAAACTATCAACAACGCTGCAGCTAAAAAACAAATAATTAAGAGAAACACGCATTCTAAAGTTGGTCAAACCCCATGGTACAATAAGGATTTAAAACTAATGAAAAAGAACTTAAGGAAAGCTGAATGTAAATGGAGGAAAAATAAAAACACAAATACAAAAGATTTATACCTCATGCTCCTTAACAAGTATAAAGACGCAATAAACAATGCCAAGAAAAATTACCATGCCTCCATCTTAAATAACGCAATAAATAGACCCAGGGAACTTTTCTCAATAGTACAAAAACTGACAAATAATACCCACAACTCCAGCAACGAAATCACAGACATTACCCCACAGACATTGGCAAATTACTACATGAACAAAACGTCTCATCCCCCACCACATAATCCAGTAAATAATTCTCAAATACTTAACACAGACGAATGGTCTGTATTCCAACCCCTATCCAAGGTTGAGCTCAAGAACATTATCACAAACATTAATACAACTACATCACTACTTGACCCTTGTCCAGTAACCTGGATAAAGAACTCTCTATCCATACTCTCTCAATTCATACTCCCAATAATAAATCTTTCCCTTAAAAACGGATACCTACCCCCTACACTAAAACACGCACAGATCCGCCCAATCCTAAAAAACACAACCCTTGACAAATCATCACCTAAATCCTACAGACCCATATCGAGTATTCCGTTTATGGCTAAATTAATTGAAAAAGCCGTACAAATTCAAACTCAAGAGTACATTGATTGCTCAGCCCCACTAGATGAACAGCAGTATGGGTTTCGCCCCAGACACGGTGTAGAGTCACTCCTAACAGTTCTAATCGACACGCTTGTAAGGGGAATAGACAACTCAAAACAAGCATTCTTACTTATATTCATTGATGTCTCCGCAGCTTTTGACAGTGTGCACCATTCAACAATGATTAATAAACTTAGGCATAAAATCTACTGTTCTAAAATGGTTCACCTCTTATCTAACAGACCGAACTCAAATGGTACAAATCGGTAATCTCACCTCAAAAACATACAATCAAGAACTAGGCCTCCCACAAGGTTCAGCACTGTCAGCGTTACTATTTAATATATACTTAAAACACATCTGTAAAATCTTTAAAAAATTCAATGTCCACTATCACCTATATGCGGACGACATTATGATGTATGTTCCTTTCAAAATACCAAATATCCCTATACATCTCATTAACGAATGCCTCAATGAAATAAACACCTGGCTAAATGAAAACAACCTGTACATCAATCACTCAAAAACGGAAGCACTAATAGTAACCAAAAGCACAACGTTCATTCCCCCCTCACATATATCATTGCAGAATAACGATATCAAACTAAAATCTGAAATACGTTACTTAGGCGTTATTCTGGACAAACACCTTAGCATGGACACACATGTAAGAAATATAACAAAAAAAGTTTACTTTAAACTGAAAATATTAAAGCAACTCCGCCCCCTAATGCACTTACAGGATTTCCAACGAGTCATACAAGCAATTATAACCCCCCATTTCGACTTTGCAAATCAAATCCTACTTGGTGTAACTAAGCAAGCCTTAAAAAAAACTTCAATTAGCACAAAACGCGGCAGCAAGGACCATTACGAAGGCCCCACCCTTCCAACATATAACCCCGATTTTAAAATATCTACACTGGCTTCCGATTCAAAGCCGAATAGAATACAAAACTCTCTTAACCACCTACAAAGCCATAAATAAAACTGCACCCCGGACTATAAATAACCTCATCAAAATAGAACCCACCCATAATCTCCAAAGGAGAGACCAGTTAAATAAACTACACCAAAAGAATTCATTAGGGCCAAAAAATTCAAAAAAAACAAAGCCTTCTCCCATGCAGCCCCCATCTTGTGGAACACAATTCCAATAGAATTAAGACAATTACCTGAAATCATGGAGTTTAGGAAAAAAAATAAAACACACCTATTTACAATGCACTATGGATCCGAAACAAACTCACCTCTCAGCTCGATAAAGGATAATCCTACTCCAGATAATACATTTTTCAACAAAGGAATGAAATACTGTAGCCCTAGAACAATGCATTGAAGACATTTGAACAACAAATAACTCTGTATATAGTTTTAATTCTGTTCATTTGTATATAGTTCACTAATTGTTAATTGTTAACTGTAATTCCCAAGTTACAAATTGTTATATGTAAAAACAGCTCGCTCTGTTTATTGTTCCATGTGAACCGCATCTGATCAATGGAAGGAGCGGTATATAAAAAAATCTGTAAATTAAATTAAAGATCAACAGGAACTGAAGACTCCTGGATGATGTGCAATACAAGGACTAGAGATGCCCAAACCACACATGCAGTTCTAAAAGTAAAAATAAGAATTTATCATACTGGCACCAATAATCAAATATCACCAAACAATCATCAAAAAAACTCAAACACCTGTCCAGCAAACCAGATAAAATCAAATACTGCCAAACACCACCACACGCGATTTAATAAATTCTGCACACAATGTAGAATCATCGCAAAGGCAAGGCGAAATAGAATTGCAGAGGCAAGCAAAAGTCACAGTGGTTTGAACCAATTCGAAGGCAAGGCATAGGCAAGTTAGAACAAAATTGGAAAAGCCCGCCAAAATTACCAAATTCTTGACACTTTGTTGTGTCTGCCTGAAAACGTTTAATGAAAGTGAACTATAAAGCGACCAACAACCAGCACACGACACAACTAATACGCTAAATGTATTCAGGTGAAGCCCGGGCGAATGGATATCACCCAGTATATAACACACTTCTAAGGGGTGTTGGGGTGGGGCAGGAATGGGCGATTCTGAGAGGCAGGAGACCAGGTATGAGGCCGGGCCTGTAGGATCTCGTCGTGGGGTGCGGGCGGCAGCCCCCTTGGGTACCCACAAACTATTGGCACGAAAACAACAAGCACCCCCAATACACCCGCAGGCAGGGAAAAAAGACAGGCAAAGGATCAGCAGCGGCGGCAAGCCCTCGGCAGACGACCTGCCGGCACAAGCTCTCTCCTAGCGACGGGGCGAGCTACTGGAGAGATGGATCCAAATGGGGCTGGCAATCTACCTCTGACCCCTCCGCGATCTACCTGTTGGACATGCCTGCCATATGCCATGGACTAAACAAAGAAGGACTTCATGGGCAAAGGCCAAAGAGGACCTCACAGCTCAAAGGCAGACATAAAAAGGCATGCCTGATCTTTGCCCAAACGCGCCTTGAGAAACCTCAATCCTTCTGGGAAAATGTTTAGATGAAACCAAACTTGAGCTCTTTGGCAATGCAGACCAGTGATACATTTTCAGGTGAAGAAATGAAGCTAATAAGGAAAAAAAGCACCCTTCCTATAGTTAAATATGGTGGACGTTCCATAATGTTGTGGGGCTGTTTTACTGCCTCAAGAACTGGAGGCCTGGAACATATTAAAGGAATCATGAAGTCAGAGGACTACCAAGGTATTTTGGAAATATGCTACCCAGTATCAGAAAGCTAGTCTGGGTGGGAGGTCAAGTCTTTCAGCAGGACAATGACCCAAAACATACATCCAAAAGTACAAAAGAATGGTTAAAAAGGAACAAATAGATTGTTTTAAACTTGCCAGCAATGAGTCCTAAGAACATAAGATATGCCATACTGGGTCAGACCAAGGTGCATCAAGCCCAGTATCCTGTTTCCAACAGTGGCCAATCTAGGTCATACGTACCTAGCAGTTTCCCCAAAAGACACAGGTTCCACAATGCTTGTATTGGGTCAAGCATTGATATCCTGGGTCCCTTTTTAATAATGGTTTATGGACCTTTCCTCCAGGAACTTGTCCAAACCTTTTTTAAACCCTGATCTCAATTCAATCAAGAACCTTTGGAGAGAGCTGAAATCTGCCATTCATAAAAGGAATCCTGGAAATATTCATGAGATGGAACACATTGCACATGGCAGTAATTGTAGAGTAGGAGAAACTACCAGCAGTCAGATGTACGAAACTTATAGATGGCTTCAAGAAATGTTTGGAGGCTGTCGTCACATAGTAACATAGTATATGACGGCAGATAAAGACCAGTATGGTCCATCTAGTCTGCCCAGCAAGGCAGCAAGAGTAGGTGCACTTGCCGCTCTGTGCAGATCACCTCTCCCCATGCCTTTGTTTAATGGTGTACCCACCGCTACGTGTAGGTCACTCCTATTTGTTCAGATATGAGAGAGAGTTATGCTTTTTTTTATTTTATCCTGTTGCTATAAAGGGATCCACTATGTCTGGCCAATGCCATTTTGAATTCTGTCATTGTGTTTGCTCCCATCACTGCCAAGGGTTATGCAACTAAATATTAATGAAGGGTGCTATTAATCCTGTCCAAGATATATTTTGTTTTTTCCAAATAATTATTACATCTAAGTTGCACAGACAAATATTTTTTTTTGTTGACATACCGTTTGAATATTTCCAATTATTTTTCAAGATACTGTACACAACATACCTAAAATGCAAGGTTGCTGATAATATTGACCACAACTGTACAAATAGATACAGACCCCTTGGATCCTGATGCATTTCTTAGCTGCTACTACTACTACTACCACCAATCATTTGTATAGGACTGCAAGGTATTTGCAGCACTGTACAGACACATGTAAGATGGTCCCTTCTGATCAGAGCGTACAATCTAAGACAGACCATGCAACATCTAGGAACTAGGATATGTCTAGGGTAGTGCTTCTAAAACCCAGTCTACGCGGCACACCTAGAATTGGCATATTCATTGTGGGAATCCTGAAAACCCAATGGGTCTAGGTATGCCCCGAGGACTGGGTTGAGAAGCACCGGTCTACGGGAATGGTAAGGAGTGCTGATTGCACTTTGTAGATATATTGCTTTCTGGCAATTATAGTAAGTCGCTGTCACATTTTGTGGGTTTCCATTTGCCCCATTGCAGTATTGACCCTGTGAGTATGATCATGTTTGCTCTTTAGTTTGTTTTCAAGATTAATATTTATTCCAATAGTAATGTTCATCTCCCAGAACCATTATGTAATTTTACCTGCTTGTTTCAGATGTATAAAACAGACATATCCATTGTTTTTAGATAAGGACCCTAAAAGCTTTGGCTAAAGCTTCAGGAGGCTCATAGTGAGGACGTTTACTGCTTCAGTATATAGACATTTCAGGATAGCAGGTCAGCATAATCAAAAATGCTGTCTGAATGCTTGCAGAATTTTGAGAAGGCTTGTCAGGAAATGTTGCACTGACCGAATCATCTTATAATGAAAAATGAACTCTCAAATTCACTACTATTATTGATTGAAAAATGAAAATCATAACAATGGGTCAGTTATTTATCTGTGAAGCATTTGACGAACAGTTTGTGATCCGTGCAGTGCAGAAAGTATAGGTACTAACAAGTAGTATACTGTAGTGTAGGCAGTCTGTATGCATATTGCAGTGGTTGCTGCACACTTTAATGCATTACCTAGGCAGGCGGTGGAAGCTCTGTTTGGCTGCTTTTCAAAGAAGATGAGATGAACATTTGTGTGGAATGATGTAAGTACAGTGGATCTTTCCAGGAGGTAGCAAATAGTGGATTAGATCATTTCTTGTGGTCTCTTCCAGCGCCATCTTTTTAAACCTAAGGTTGCATAACTACCATTTTCAGCTTCTAGAGTCATTTTTTTTCTTCTAATCGTGCCTCAATTATAGATAAATGTCATACTTCAGAAGCTTGAAAGATGACTTCAGAGAAGTCTACTAGGAAAAAGATGTCTCCTACTATGAATTATTAATACTTACCTCAGAACAAAGAGGGAAGATTATATCGGTGTAAATGTAGGGAGATATATATTATTTTTAACAGCTTAAGAGGTCAGTTTACTAAGTGCATTTTCATGTAGTTGCATTCGCTAAGTCATTATCACATGCACTAACAAGCCCTGTAACGTCAAGTGGCTCCTGTTATAAGACTGGGCAAGCTTTAGTAGGCAGACTAGTCAATTCCAGCTCAAAATTTGGAATTGCCAGTTTTGAAAGCACAGTTCATTTCTAAGCTCCTTTATATATGAGGAGGGGTCATGGCAACTGGTTCACTGTTCCTCTTTAAGGATTGTTACTATTAAAGAAACATAATGTAAGGATAAGTCTTTCTTTGGACCTTATGCATTCTTTGATGGTGTTCTTTTCTTAGTTTTCACCAGGATTCAGCAAACAAGATTAATTTTGTTTCCTTTATTTTGTGTCCTGGCAGTCCCATTACTCGTTTAGCTTGGCTGAAATCACTGCCTAGTCAGTTGGCGGCACAATGAAATGTATCTTCAGTGTGTCACATTTTCCTTCTAGTCCTGCTACTGTAGCCAACAGTCTTTGACCAGAGGGCATAGACCACAGCTGTCTCTAGGATACAAGATCCTGCAAGTCATGCACATGACAAAATAGCTGTAAAACTATACCCCAAAGGAGCAGATTTGCTCTGGGACAGTTGTAGCGACAGGCTGAGAAATGCGATGTGATCCCTGCTTAGTCTGGGCTTCTGTAGAACATCAACACTGTTACTAAGCTAGTGTTTCTGCTGTGCAACTGAACTGTTCAACTTCAGCACTCCTGTTTCCTGTATTTCTGGTAGGTCACCAGGAGTCAACAATGACTGGAAGGCACACGTTGCATTGCATTACAGCCTGTTTACTACGTAGAATTGGGCCTTTTGCATGTTTGAACCTTAGGGGACTCTCACACACTCAAAACAATATGTACACAAGTATTCATTATCTAGGTAGTACAATTCTAGATATACAAACCCTAATGGCAAAGGCAAATCTAGATGGCAGAGGCTGTTACAGAGATGTGGCTCAATGAGTACCTTGACTGAGAGACGGTCATATTGTTCAGAAAGGACAACAAGATAGACAGAGAAGGGGAGGAAGGTTGTGGTTTTTTTTTAAGCTATATAAGGTCCCGGTCTTAAATGAACTGAAATAGAGTATAAAAAGAAAGGAGAAATTGTTGTGGGTTATTTTGAAAAGTAGAAATGGCACTTCTGTCTATACCACAGTGATTCTACAGACCTTGTCAAGCCCTTGCCTATCTTATGGTCTTCTTGTGAACGTTCAAATTGAAGCATAAAAAACAAAACACGTTCATAAAACTAACATTGAGGAACTAGAATGTTTTGTATCTCTTCTTAATGTTACAAAAGCACTTATTTACTATGTGGCTATAGAAATGAGTCAGAAGCTGTAAAGATGTCTTACACATTGGAACATGGAATGTACGAAGCATGAACCAAGGGAAGTTGGAGGTGATCAAGAATGAAATGGAACGTGTATAACTTGATCTGTTGGGTGTCAGCGAACTGAAATGGACTGGCATCGGGCACTTTGCATCAGATGATCACATGGTCTACTATGCTGGAAATGAAAGACAAAGAAGAAATGGTGTTGCATTTATAATAAAGAAGAAACTTGCAAGAACTGTAATGAAATACAATGCAGTCAGCGAACGCTTAATCTCTCTTCGTCTACGAGGAATGCCTATCAACACAACTATAATTCAAGTATATGCCCCAACAACAGCTGCAGAAGAGAATGAAATTGAAGAGTTCTATGAACAAGTACAAGCTGAAATTGACAGAACATGCAAACAGGATATCCTGATAGTCATGGGTGATTGGAACGCAAAGGTTGGCAACAAAGAAGAAGACAAAGTAGTTGGAAAATATGGACTTGGCAACAGAAATGAAGCTGGAGAAAGACTGATAGAATTCTGCAAGACCAACGATCTATTCATCTCGAACACCTTCTTCCAGCAACACAAGCGGCGACTGTACACATGGACTTCACCCAATGGATTGTATAAAAATCAAATTGACTACATCTGTGGAAGTCAATGATGGAAAAGCTCTATAACATCAACAAAGACAAAACCTGGAGCTGACTGTGGTACAGATCATCAACTACTAGTAAGCAAACTCAAGCTAAAGCTGAAAAAGAGCAAACCACTCATGAATGCAGCAAAATATGACCTTGAGAATATACCACTGGAATTTAAAGACTGCCTGCAAAATCGATTTGCTGCTTTAGATACAAATGACAGAGCTCCGGAAGAGTTATGGAATGACATCAAGAAGGTTGTGTTGGAAGAAAGCGAGAAGTCTCTACAAAAGGTAAAAAAGAAAAAACGGCCAAAATGGATGATGGAAGAAACTCTGAAAATTGCCCAGAAATGCAGAGAAGCTAAAGCCAGAGGAGAAAGAAAGACAATCACAGAACTCAACAGAGATTTCCAACGTGCAGCAAGACAGGACAAGGAAAAGTACTACAATGACGCATGCAAGGAAATAGAAGCAGAAACTATTAGAGGAAGAACAAGATCAGCTTTCCTAAAGCTACGAGAGTTAAAGAAAAAGTTCCAGCCTCGAATTGGAATGTTACAAGATGCTCAAGGTTCTATGTTGAATGATGCTGAGAAGATCAAGAAAAGATGGAAGGAATATACAGAGTTTTTATATGATAAAGATCAAGTGGACCAACAGCCGTTTCAACCTGTACCTTATGATCTGGTGATGAAAGAAGAAGTTGAAGCAGCATTGAAAGCCTTATCAAAGAACAAAGCACCGGGCATTGATTGCATTCCCATAGAAGTATTACAGCAATCTGATGCAGCTGTTACTGTACTTACAAGGCTCTGTCAAGAAATATGGAAGACAGCATCATGGCCATCTGACTGGAAAAGATCTGTGTTTATACCAATACTAAAGAAAGGTGATCCAACTGACTGTGGAAATTATCGCACAATCGCTCTGATCCCACATGCCAGCAAGATTCTACTGAAGATTATTCAAAAGAGACTCCAATCATACCTGGAACAAGAACTACCTGAAGTGCAAGCAGGGTTCAGAAAAGGGTGAGGATCGAGAGACGACATTGCGGATGTGAGATGGATCCTTGAAAAGACTAAAGAATACCAAAAGGATATCTTTTGTGCTTTATAGACTATAGCAAAGCTTTTGACTGTGTAAACCATGAGAAACTCTGGGCCACATTAAGAAGCATGGGTATACCAGAACACCTGATCCGTTCTCTTGCGCAATCTGTACATTGATCAGGAAGCAACAGTTCAAACGGAACAAGGAGAAACAGAATGGTTTAAAATAAGCAAAGGTGTAAGACAAGGCTGCATACTTTCCCCCTACCTGTTTAATTTATATGCAGAACAAATCATCAGAGAAGCAGGATTGTATGAAGACAACAGAGGTGTGAAGATTGGTGGAAGACTCATCAACAACCTTCGCTATGCTGATGATACCACATTACTGGCGGAAAGTGAAGATGATCTGAAACATTTGCTTCTCACAATCAAAGAACATAGTCTCAAAATGGGCCTGCACCTTGTGATAAGGAAGCTTAGCATAGCTCAGGAAGGAGCTATAGAAAAGGTGAAGTGACTCTGAACAAGCAACCTGTCAGTTCTGGTAGAAATAAGAAAACAGAATTTTCCCATAAAAGACTACCAGTCCCAGAATGCACCAGGTTTCCAACAGCCATTAGAGGAGCTGAAGTGGGGAAACATGTGTTCAATCAGGAGGGCTATGAGGTAATCCCTAAGCACTCATCTCAAAAGGCAGGGCCTGATTCAGCACAGCTGCGCTGTGTTAGGGAGGAGCACTCATCTAAGCAGAATAAGGGTAGAGTTTATTCTACAGAGAATTATCCTCATTATCCTGAGAATCAGCTTGAGCTTGATCATCAGTTTCATCTGAAGGATCATCAGAAGCAGAAGCCAAACCGGACGGACAGAGAAGGAAAGAAACCCTTTGGAAGAAGGAAGAGAAAAGCCTTTGAGAGGTCTAGAAGAGTCCAGAGCAGTACGTATACTGGGAGGCATTTCAAGGGCCAGCATACACCATTGGACTGGGGAAAGCCAGAGGAATGGTGCTGCAGAGCTAGGAAACTCCAGACTCTTCCTGTGAGGGAGACGGCTGCACGTGGAAGGGACCCTAAGATCTGTGCCAGAAGGTATGTGAAGAGAGATCCAGTGTCCAGGGATCTGGATTGGAAGGCTGGACATAAGAACTGGACTACATACTGGCCAGGCTATATAGAGAGGAACTCTAACAGCAATGGAAGCTCAGGTATGAACACTGATCTATGCCCTAGCTATAACCTTGAAAGACAGCAGGGAAACAAGTATTCTCCTGAAAGTGCTCCATTGAGAGATTCATCTGTGCCAATCCATGATATTGAACCCATGCTTGTTGAAGAAGGGGGAATGATTGCAGATGAAGAATGTGTTTATATGGACTGCTCTCTGTCCAAACTCCTTTGGTGATTTTCTGTTATAAAGTACAGCAACCATCACAAAGAAATACAAACTTGTTCTTTAATCTACTCAGAAAAGCTCCTGAAGCAGGATTTGACCCACACAGTAGAAAGCAAGCCAGCTAAGGGGTTTCAGCTGGATAACTGCTAGCAATTGAGCCTTACCTAATTGCTTGTGAGCTAGGAGAGAATCACTTCTGAATCTATGTGGGAAGTTATCAGAAGTTAACCTGAAAAGAACAGTTTTTTTCTTTCTTTGTGGCTTTTCGTTTGTTGTTTGATATATGCTAAGAAAACATTAGCTAATGCCTGACAAGTTTGATTGTTGTTTTCCTGATTTTGATTTTGTTTTTCCAAGTTAAACACTGGAAGCAAGTAACCTGATTTATGTGCTACCAAGCATATCTGTGTTGGGAGAAATAACCCCATAAATAAATATCTTATTGGCTTTACCCAAGAGCACAGCTAAATTATTGTCAGCTGCTGTGTCTGGTGTGAATGAACTACATTGCCCACAATCCCTTGCAAATCATATAGATATATGCACTTGCCAAGACTGTGAAGATTCTCACCCAGGCAGCCGTCTGACAACCTTAATGTAAAGAAGACAAAGATCATGACAACTGGCATAATCAACAGGTTCATCGTCGAAGGAGAAGAAATTGAAATCGTGAATAACTTTAACCTACTTGGATCAACTATCAATAAAGAAGCAACAAGCAGTCAAGCAATCAGACGACGCATTGCTCTTGGCAGAATGGCTATGAAAGACCTAGATAAGATTCTCAAGAGCAGAGATGTCTCTCTCCATACAAAGATTCGACTTGTTCAAGCCATGGTATTTTCAATAACATCATATGGATGTGAAAGCTGGACAGTGAAAAAGATAGACAGGAAGAAAATTGATGCCTTTGAATTATGGTGCTGGCGGCGAATACTGTGTATACCATGGACTGCCCGAAGAACAAACCAGTCTGTACTAGAGGAGATCAAACCTAAGCTTTCTTTAGAAGCTCAGATGACAAGACTTCGACTTTCATACTTTGGACACATCATGCGGAGAGAGAGATCATTAGAGAAAGACATCATGCTTGGCAAGATAGAAGGTCAACGCAAAAGAGGAAGGCCAGCAATGAGATGGATCGATACAATAACAGCAGCTACGGGTACCAGTCTGTCAACAATGAGCCGCCTGACTGAAGACCGAACACAATTTAGGATAGCTATCCAGAGGGTCGCCGTGAGTCGACTCAGACTCGACGGCACTTAACAACAACATAGAAGGTCTCAGACTTCAAATGGCACTGCTTTTTCAGACTCGCGTCTTGATTACATAGCGTGCCGAGTTGCATCAACGACCTTCAGTTGGTAATCATGTGAAAAGGGTTCTATTGTGTAAGACTCTTATATCAATTGCAGGCAGCTATTGCTTTCTCATGTGTTATCAAAAAAGCCCTTCTTTCTTGGAGCTCACACAATGATTTCTGTCAAGCCGTTGCCATCCACAAATATCTTTTTCGGTTTTGTTGCTTAGCCTTCAACTGTGTTTATCCGGCTCCTTTCACATTGTCCTTCAATCCCAATCACGACGCTCTCTCTAGGTACCACTATGGCGTTTCACCGCCTGGTTTCTTCAGGGGATTCGTACTCAGCCCTCATGTGCTCGAAATACTGTTGTAATGCTGCCCACGTCCAACTTACCCAATTTAAATGGATTTCAATCCGTGGCACTTCTCTTCTTCCACTTTTAAATGCGCGGTGTCTATTTTAAAAGTGGAAGGAGAGTGGAGGATATTCCTAATGAATATGTATTAGGGATATTACCTGCATAGGAATAATGATAACCTAATCCATTTGTGGCTTAAAAGACCATCTGAATACCATTAGTCTGATGCATCTGAAGTCTGAGAGTTCATTTCATGCTCATTCTTCAGTAACCTGGAGGATAAGGGAGAGAGAACTTCAGCAAGCCGACAGGATGACTGCTCAGGACCAGCAGGAAATGCCAATAGCAAGCACACAGATTGTTGCCTAAGTCAAATCTTTCCCCACCATCACATTTCTCTTGGTTTTGGGGTGCTTCTGAGCTGGTAGCATCCTCTTTTTATCATATCTTCCTCTTTTCTGCTGAGCCATCAGAGCCCTCCTGGTGTCACATATCTCTGACTTGGGGTTGGGCTGATAAACTCCTTGACTGTTGAAGTGCACCTGACCTGTATAGCGTCATGCCCCAGTTTCCTTTTGTTGGCATCCTGCAGTGATGCCTCCTGGCTGCATTGAGGATGGCAGTGAAGCCGTGACCAACACAGTAGTGATATTGATGAACACTGTTCTAGTGTCGTATGTTAGTGCTTGGTTGGTATCAAAGAGGAAACTGGAAGACATGTAAGGAGGTGGTGTTTTTGTTCTCGTAGGGCAGACTGAACAACAAATTAATTGTACATACCTGGGCATTTCACGGCACGTTCTCGATAAGAAGGTCTGAAAGTATTGCTGCATTGAAGTCTTTTTAGGTGGGCTGCCTCTTCTCGCTTTCTCATGATGCCTCCCAAAACAGCTTCGTGGTGAAACTTTCCTGCCCCTACCAAACTAGCTGGACCAGAAGAAGAGGAAAGAAAGGAGATAGAAAGAGGAACCAGCCATGCTGTCATGTTGCAGTCAGTTGCAGGGCATGGGACATCTTAAATATAGAACTAAGAAAACTGAATATGGACAAAGCTATGGGGTCAAATGGGATACATCATAGGATAGTAAAGGTGCACAGAGAGCTTCTGGTGGGTTCTGTTCAGTTAGCCTTTAGAGAAGGAAGTGGTTCTGCAAGATGGGAGAAGGGTGAATGTTGTGTCTCTTCATAAAAGTGGTAATAATGAGGATATTAAAATCTGCAAGCCAGCTAGTCTGATCTTGTGGTGGCATAATTAATTAAGACTCCAGTAAACAAAAAGATAAATCAGTCTCTCAAGTTCTCATATTTTTATTGAAGTCACAAGAAAAATGCATGCAGTTTGAACACAGCATTAACTTGTATAGAGGATACCTCCACCATGTTATACAACATTGTTTTGTTTCTATGTCATTTGTTTCAGGAACCAACAAACATCAAACCTTTTTGTGATTTCTGTGGTTGAATCCTCTAAGAATAAAACGAACTGTAAAATTATCCTAGAACAAGTTTTAACCATATGAATTGCATTCAGGTGGTCTGCAAGAATTGACTATTCAACCATTTTGCCCCCCATAACATGCAAGTCCTAAGGAAGACTTTACTTCCTCTCTTTAGGTCTAATATTAGCAGTCTCACTCTATAAATGAAAGCAATCCTTAAGCAGACTAGTTACCATCTTTTCCCTTTCACTTTGGCGTTCCCAATTTCATTATCTCACTTATCGCAAACATTTTGCCTGCATTTTTCCCATTCTCTCTCCTTTAAATTCCTATCCCTTCATCTAATTTCGTTCACTTATTTTAATTGACATATTATATGCATGACTCATTTTTCATAGCCTGATCCTTGAATTAATTCTGCAGTGGTTTCCAGAAAAAACACGATTAAAAAATATCATATTGAGATTGCTTTCTGATCACAGCACATGGTGTCAGTATGACTAAAGGCAAACTTTCCAGTAGTGCCCTGGTGTTGGCATGCATCTAAGAAAAAGCTGTTTTGTAAAGTGCTCTGAGAGAACTCCCTCCAGAATTCATTAGGAGACTCAAACTAGTGAGGTTGACATCCAGCATCAGTGTGTTCTGCCCTAGGAAGCATAGGGCTTTCTAAATCTCTTTTGCTTCCTCTGTTGGTTTGTGTTCATCTTGACAAATATCAAAAGCTCTGCTTGATGGAATCACAGGTTGTTTTTCTGAAGTTCTAGGTCAAATAACCAAACAAGTGTCAACAGCTGTTGAACTCCAGATGAAAGATCTTTGGCACAATGCATAGTACAGTTTGCGAGACAAAGATAATATTCTGCATACCATGGATAGGAGTTAAGTCAATCTCCAGGAACAAGCAGGAATGTAGTCTTCACATGGTATAGTCTGTACCGACAGAGCCTGCACGGGAACGCTGCCCAGCGTCCAATTAGAAAGCTTTTGGGAGCATCCCACAGTGCCTGCGTGCTGCCTTCCCACCTTTCCCAACTGCCTCTCTCCAGTTCTTCGTTTTCCGCGGAGCCAGCAGGTCGTCGTTCCTGTCACCGCAGAAAATTTTTTCCTCCTTCTTTTTTGTGGTCGCGTCGGCCTTACTCGACGCTGCACCTCCAAGTTATAATGCCCTGTTCAATGTAATTTCAGTTTGTTCAATGTAAACCGCACTGATGCAGAATAGCGCGGTATATAAGAGAATGTAAATAAATAAATAAATAAAATAAATACACCGGTACTGCCGGTTCTTCTTTCTTTCTTTTAGAAAAAAATATATATTTAATTCTTTTTTTGTAATTTTTTCTTCCTCAGGTGCACGCACCATTTTGGGCCTTAGGCCCAAAATTTCCTCCATTATGGAAAAACCCGCTTCGGGTTTTAAGAAGTGCACCAAGTGTGGCGGTACCATATCCATCACCGACACCCATGAGTGGTGTCTTAAATGTTTAGGTCCTGACTACTCCATCTCGGAGTGTATGGCTTGCGCCATGATGTCCAAGAGGGGTCGACAAAACCGGGCTGCTAAGCTTCGCACCCTTTTTCCCTCCGATGCAGCCTCTGTGGCATTGACGTCTTCCAGGGCTTTGTCTTCCTTCCATGGATCTCAGGTAACTAAACATAAGTCCAGCCGGTCCTCAAAGGGTAGATCTCCTTGTAAGCATCGAGATGCCTCTGGTGTTGCCCTTCAGGGTTCTGCACCGGCAAAATTGCCCCGGCAGGAGGCTTCGGTTTCCAAAGAATTATCGGGACTCCAGGATGTTCTCGAGGCCTCAACCTCGGCAGAACTACTGGTGCCATGCTCTGGGGTACCGGTGATTTTCTCTGGTACCGATACCCAGGCATCGGCAGCGTCGATATATCAGAGGTTCCTGGCTATTGAACGCAGTCTGGCAGCTCTCCTTGCGGCATCAACGCCCTCGGAACCGCGTCGGACAGTTCAACCAGTACTGGCGCCGGCATCGGTACCGGTACCGATAGCATCAGCATCGACATCGGTGTCTGCATTGCCAGCACCTAGTCAAGCCATGCCCTCCAGTACCTATACACCGGTACCGATTCCTCCCGGTACCGACTTCGGTCGGTACGGGTATCATGCTCTACAAGAGCATCCGGACAGAAGGTACTTTGAATCCTCTGAGGATTCTGACAGTTCTGTCGGTACCGGAATACTTCTCCCCAAGGAGCCTTCCTCTCCCAAACGAAGGATGTCTCCTCCAGAAGATATCTCTTTTCAGGATTTTATCAGGGAGGTGGCCCGAGGTCTGTCCATTACTGTGGCTCCTGAGACAGAGCCCAGGGCAAAGGAGTTGGAGATTCCGCAATATCCCAAAGCTCCTAAAGAGGCAGCTACCTTGCCTATCCATGAGATCTTACATGATCTCATGTTAAGAATGTGGGAAACCCCCCTGACCACCTCACCTCACTCCCGTCGACTGGATACCATGTATCGGGTTCCTCCGTGTCCTGGTTTCCAGAAGATTCAGCTGCCTCACCACTCTATTGTAGTGGAGTCAGCTATGAGAAGGATCAGGAGTGCAAAGAGGCATGCCTCTAATCCTCCAGGACGTGAATGTAGAACTTTGGATGCCTTTGGACATCGTACCTTCCAGGCTTCCATGCTTTCGGCCAGGATCAGTTCCTATATTTTATATATGGGAATGTTCCATAAGGAAGTCACAGGGGATTTAGAGGTTTTGAGCCCTCTTCTTCCTGAAGATAAGAGGCAGGATTTTCTCACACTGGTTAAACATGCCCAGGATGTTTCTAAATTTGTCAATCGTGCAGCTTTTGACTGTTTTGAGTGCATAAGCAGAACCTCTGCCATTGCCATAGGTGCATGTAGAATTGCCTGGCTCCAGGCATCCGATTTGGAGCTCTGGGTGCAGGACAAACTGGACAATATTCCTTGTACAGGTGAGAATCTATTCGGCAAAAATTGGCAAGAAAAGGCCAATGAGTTGGATGCTGATAACTCTACTTTGGATAGGTTATCCAAAGCCACAGCTGATCCTGCAAGAAAGAAATCTTTCAAAGAACCATTCTTTTCCAAAAAGAAGAGGTTTATCCCTCTTATCAGCAGGGACGTTCTGCAGGTCAGCCTGTCCAGAAGAGTCACCTAAGCAAAGGAAAGCAAAGACTGCTAAGCCTCAACTGTCTCAGCAGTCTCAGCCTCCACAAGGCCTTTGACTTCCATCTAGAGAACTTAGCCTTCCTGGCCCTCAGTGGACCAGAACCTTCCACCATTCCAGGAAGGTTGTGCCACTTTGCCCCCAGATGGGGGCAAATAACAGCAGAACATTGGACTCTTTCCATTATAAAAGAGGGATACAAGATTCACTTCCTCCGCTTGCCCCCTCTTACAATGGTAAGACAGTTCAATTCTCAGACCTCTCTCATCAACTTGTTAGATCAAGAGGTCACTATGCTGCTTGCCCAAGGGGCAATAGGAGAGGTACCCATTCTTCAACAGGGTACAGGGTTTTACTCCCCCTATTTCCTTATCCCAAAGAAAACAGGAGGACACAGACCCATTTTGGATCTCAGAGAATTGAACAAATTCCTGGTCAAGGAGAAATTCAAGGTGATTTCTCTGGGAACCCTGCTGCCATACCTTCAGAATCAGGATTGGCTTTGTTCTCTAGATCTCAAGGATGCGTACACTCATGTTCTCATCCATCCAACCCACATAAAATTCCTTTGGTTCCTTTTTCAAGGAAAGCACTACCAATACCGGGTGCTTCCTTTTGGCCTGGCCTCAGCACCAAGGGTGTTCACGAAACGCATGGCTGTGATAACAGCATTTCCTCGCACTCTTGGAATATTCGTATTCCCCTACTTAGACGACTGGCTCATTCGAGCCCCATCAGAGTCAGAGGCCAGGACTTCTCTATCTTGCACAATGCGTATCCTTCAGTATTTGGGTCTAGTCATAAGCATCCCAAAATCTAGTCTAACTCCCACTCAGTCTCTAGAGTTCATAGGAGCTTTGCTGGATACCAGAAAAGCAAGGGCCTATCTCCCCCAGGCCCGTTGCCTTCGCATGGTGCAGTTAGTTTCTCAAGCAGTGCTGAAGCCTCATCTCAAGCAGTGCTGAAGCCTCATCTCACTGCTCGAGAAATGTTACAACTACTAGGCCACATGGCTTCTACCGTACATGTGGTCCCTTATGCTTGCCTCCATATGAGAGCAGCCCAGTGGACTTTATCCATTCAATGGACCCAGGCATCAGGATGCCTGTCAGACAAAATAGCAAACACAAATCGCCTTATTTTGTCCCTCCAATGGTGGCAGTCCACTCAAAATCTGTTACTGGGGTCCCCATTTCAACAACCTTCACCCCAAGCAACTCTCACAACAGATGCTTCACCAGTGGGTTGGGGAGCTCATCTGCAAAACCTCTTCACCCAAGGCACCTGGACTCCACAGGAGACTCATCTACACATCAATCTTCTGGAGCTCAGAGCAATCTTCCTTGTTCTTCGAGTGTTCCACATTCTGCTCAGCTACAAGACAGTCCTCATTCAGATGGACAATCAAGTAACCATGTTCTATGTGAACAAGCAGGGAGGAACAGGCTCTCTGTCGCTTTGCAACGAAGCTTTGCGACTATGGGCCCTTGCCAGAGAGCATCAGATTCATCTCCTGGCAGTATATCTTCCAGGTATCCAAAACTCTTGGGCAGACAGACTCAGTCGAGTTCTGCTTCCACACGAATGGTCTCTATATGCAGACCAGGTGGCCAAGATTTTTCAAATTTGGGGAACCCCGGACATAAACCTCTTTGCAAGTCAGTTGAATACCAAACTTCCCCGGTTCTGTTCCAGATTTCCGGCTCAAGGCGCTCAGGCCAGGGATGCTTTCCTCCTTCATTGGGGGTAAGACTTCCTTTATGCCTTTCCACCCATCCCCCTGATTCCCAAAACCCTGTTCAAGCTTCAGACAGACAGAAGCCATATGATTCTCATAGCTCCACATTGGCCACGGCAAGTATGGTACCCTCTGCTTCTACATCTCTCTCAAGCTCCCTCTCTGGAGTTAGGGTCTGCTCCGGATCTCCTGTCTCAGTAGGAGGGAATGTTATGGCATCTCAATCCCCAATCACTGCATCTCAGGGCCTGGTTGCTGAAGGCCTAGATCTTCAGGATCTTAACCTTCCTCAGCAGGTAAAGGATATCCTTTATGCTTCTAGAAAACCTTCCACAAGACGCTCTTATGCTTTCAAGTGGAAAAGGTTTACCATATGGTGCTCGCAGAAGGGTCTTAACCCCCTTGCGATACCTATGGAATCATTACTGGAGCATCTGCTTCATTTATCCAATGCAGGACTTAAAACTAACTCAGTAAGAGTCCATTTAAGTGCTATTGCAGCTTCTTTCAAACCTTTAAATGGACAACCTATTTCCTCCCATCCTCTTATAGCAAGATTTATGAGAGGCCTTCTACTAACTAAGCCTCCCATTAGGCCACTACCGGTGGCATGGGACTTAAATCTGGTTCTTGGCCAGCTCATGAAGCCACCTTTCGAACACTTAGCTACTACCTCGTTGAAATTCCTGTCTTGGAAAGTTATCTTTCTCATTGCAATCACATCAGCACGTCGCAGCAGTGAGTTGCAGGCACTAGTGGCTGATCCACCTTATACAAGGTTCCATCATGATAAGGTAGTCCTTAGGACTCATCCACACTTTATGCCAAAGGTGGTCTCGCCTTTTCATCTTAACCAGGCGGTCTTCCTGCCTGTGTTTTTTCCAAGGAATCATGCATCAAATGCAGAAAGGAATCTGACATACTTTGGACTGTAAAAGAGCTTTAGCTTTTTACTTACAAACAACACAGCAACATAGAAAGTCCTCTCAACTCTTTGTTGCTTTTGATCCTTCCCACTGGGGACTTCCAGTCTCCAAGAGAACACTGTCCAACTGGATTGCACAGTGTATTTCCTTGGCCCTCCAGAGGAAGGTTCTTACTCTGATAGGCAATGTCACAGCTCACAATGTGAGAGCCATGGCAGCTTCAATGGCTCATCTGCATTCTGTGTCTATCGACGACATCTGTCAAGCAGCCACTTGGGCCTCTGTTCATACCTTCACAGCCCATTACTGCTTGGACAAGGACTCCCACCGGGATGCCTTGTTTGGTCAGGCTGTTCTCCAACACCTGTTCCATACCTAATCAACTCCTACCCGCCATCCCTGTTTGAATGCCAGAGATCCATGGGGGGGAAGAGGAGCCCTTTCACAAGGACACACAACCTCTGGGGTCTCTCCCTGGCATCTGTAGCTAGGGAGTCCCCATATGTGAAGACTACATTCCTGCTTGTTCCTGGAGATAGCATAGTTACTCACCTGTAACAGGTGATCTCCAGGAACAGCAGGAATTTAGTCTTCACAATCCACCCACCTCCCCTAGGAGTTGTATCTCTTTCTCTTTCTCTTTCCCTCTCTCTTTCTTTGTCTCAGCTTTAAACTCAACTGGAGAGAGGCAGTTGGGAAAGGCGGGAAGGCAGCACGCAGGCGCTGTGGGATGCTCCTAAAAGCTTTCTAATTGGACTCTGGGGAGCGTTCCCGTGCAGGCTCCGTCGGTACCGACGATACCCATATGTGAAGACTAAATTCCTGCTGTTCCTGGAGATCACCTGTTACAGGTGAGTAACTATGCTTTTTACTTTTGTGGGATGCACAAAGCTAACCCATTTGGAGGCATTATCCCCAACCTTCTACAAGCTTCTTGCATATCCATCAGTTTTGCAGTGATTTTCTTTATAAAGCCAGAAGACAGCAATCATCATAGTCCAAAAAAATCAATGCTTCTATTACTACTGAGTATTTGTATAGTGCTACAAGATGTACGCAGTGCTGCAGAGACATGTAAGAGTCAGTCCCTGCTCATCAGAGCTTACAATCTAGTCAAGACAGACAACACAGAAGCTGTAAGCAGGGATAAAACAAGGGGGAATGGTAATGAAACAAGGAGATAAGGTGAGTTAAGATCCAAAAGCAGCAGTGAAGAGGTGAGTTTTCAGCCTGAATTTGAAAAGGGTCAGAGAAGGTGCCTGGCATACAGACACAGATAGTTTGTTCCAGGCGTAAGGTGAAAGGAGCGAAGTCTGGAGTTAGCAGTAGAAGAGAAAGACACAGATAGAAGCAATTTGCCAGAAGAGTAGTGTTCCCGAGGGGGGGAGGGGTGAAAGGAGAGATAAGAGAAGAAAGGTAGTGAGGAGCTGCAGAGTGAATGCACTTATAGGTCAGCAGGAGAAGTTTGAAATGGATAAGGAAATGGATAGGGAGCCAATGAAGTGATTTGAGAAGAGAGGTAATATGGGCATGACGAGGTTGGCGGAAGATTAGCCGCACAGCAGAGTGTTGAACAGATGGAAGGGGAGAGAGATGATTCAAAGGGAAACCAGCAAGGAGTAGGTTACAGTAGTCAAGACGGGAGGTATTTAAGGAATGGATAAATGTCTTGGTAGTGTGTTCAGAAAGGAATGGGTAGATTTTGTTGATATAGAGAAAGAAATGGCAGGTGAATGTGTGTGGAAAAGGAAAGAGAGGAGTCAAAGACAACCCCAAGGTTGTGTGCTGAGGAAACAGGGAGGAGTAGAGAGTTATCCACAGAAACTGAGAAAAGAAGAAGAGGAGAGGAGGTTTTAGGGGGAAAAATAAGAAGCTCAGTCTTGGCCATGTTCAATTTCAAGCGGCGATGAGACATCCAAGCAGCAATATCAGAAAGGCAGACAGAGATCTGGGACTGGATTGCTGGAGAGACTTCAGGCGTAGAGAGGTAGATCTGGGAGTCATCTGCATAAAGATGGTACTGAAAGCCATGGGAAGAGATGAGTGCACCAAGGGATTGGGTATAGAGAGAGGAGGAGTTGGACCCAAGACAGATCCTTGGGGTACACCAACCGAGAGCGGGATAGCAGCAGAGGAGGAGCCACCCGAACAAACACTGAAAAAGTGATGGTTGAGATAAGAGGAGAACCAGGATAGTACAGAGCCCTTAAAACCAAGCAAGGATAGGGTATCGAGGAGAAGGTTGTGGTCAACGGTGTCAAAAGCAGCAGAGAGGTCAAGAACGATGAAGACAGAGTAAAGGCCCTTGGATTTTGCCAGGAACAAGTCACTGGAGACTTTGGCAAGAGCTGTTTCAGTAGAGTGTAAAGGATGAAAGCTAGATTGTCAAGGATCCAGGAAGACAAGAGAGGAGAGGAAGTCAAGGCAGTGATGGTGAACTGCGTGTTGAAGTAGTTTAGAAACAAAGGGGAGGAGGGTGGTGGGTTGATAATTAGGACAGGTAGGATCAAGTGAGGGTTTCTTGAGGAGAGTTGTAATTACAGCATGCTTGAAGACTGCAGGGACAGTTGCAGTGGAGAGTGATAGGTTAAGAATATGAGAGATGGAAGGGACAACAGTGGAGGAGATGGGACTTAGAAGATGGGTGGGGATAGGATCAGAGGAGCAAGTAGTGAGTTTGGAGGAAAAAAGAAGGTGTGCAGTTTCCTCTTCAGAGATCATAGAAAAGGAAGAGAGGGTAGCAGAGGTAGAGGGGGAAAGTTGGGAGTGAAGAGGGGAAGGAGAGGAAGTTGCTGACTTTGTGGGGAATTGGAGAATGATCTTGTGGATTTTGTCTTGGAAATAGTCAGCCAGGGTTTGGGCAGAAAGGGAGGGAGGGTTCAGAGGCGGAGGCACTTTGAGAAGAAAGTTAAGAGTAAAAGGCGAGGGTCAGAGGCAACAGAGTTAGTCAGATGGACATAATAGTCTTGTTTGGCAAAAGCCATGACTGACTAGAAAGAGACAAGCATGAATTTGAAGTGTAGAAAGTCTGCAAGAGAACAGGATTTGAGCCAAGCAAGCTCAGCTGAATGGGCACAGGAACGTAGATAGCGGGTAGTGGATGAAAACCAGGGCTGGGGTGCAGTACGTCTCACAGGATGTGGCATGGGTGGAGAGAGAGCATCCAGAGCCGAGGAGAGTGCAGCATTATAGGAAGCTACTGCCTTGTCAATAGACTTAAATGACATAGTGGAGGAAAGAGATGAAGAAACGGTGAAGGAGAGAACCAAAGGATCAATAGCATGAAGATTTCTAAATAAGTTGGAGGAGATAGGATGAGGTTGAGGCAGCGGGTGATGAAGCTTAGCAGGTGATGGTCAGATAAGGGAAGAACTGAGGTAGAGAAGTTTGAGGGTAAGTAACTAGAGAAAAATACCAGGTCAAGGCAGTGGCCATGCTGATGAGTGGGGGCAGTAGAGCAAAACTGGAGGTCGAACAAGGAGATAAAGGAAAGGATCTTTGCAACATAAGAATCAGAGGGGTTATCAACATGAATATTAAAATCCCCGAGAATAAGAGTGAGGGAAGAGGAATCCAGAAAGGAGAGCCACGAATCAGTCAGTGAGAAAAGTAGAAGTAAACTTGTCAGAAGGTCGATAAATAACAGCTACCTGGAGAGGTAGTGGAGTGAAAAGGCGGATGGAGTGGACTTCAAAAGAAGGGAAGGAGTGAGACAGAGGCAGCAGGAGGGGTTGGAATTGTCAGGAGGGATAAAGTAGAAGCCCAACTCCGCCTCCATGGCCAGTGGGACGAGGCGTGTGGGAGAACTGACAACCACCATTACAGAGAGCAGTTACAGATGCTGTGTGAGCCAGGTCTCAGAGCAAGAAGATGGAGGGCATGGTTCTCCACAGTACCTAGCCGACTCTATCCGTTTACAACCTTCCCCTCGCCTCCTCCGTTCAGCACATGGCTACCGTCTCTATCTCCCTTCCCCATCCTCAGCCCATTTGGAAACGACACGACACTCTGCATTTTACTTTCTGGCTCCAGCACTCTGGAATTCACTCCCATCTGCCATCCATACCGAGCTTTCCTTCCCTCGATTTAAGTCCCTACTCAAGACCCACCTCTTTCAACAGGCTTTTGATCTACCAGACCCTTAGGAGTAACTGGCCTTCCCACACGTACCTCCCCTAACCTGTGTCTCTCCCACTTTTGCTTTTCTGTCTCTCGCTGTCCTATCTGAATAATGGCGTTCTTTTCCCTTTTCCTGATTTTACTGTTTAATTATATTGTACACTGCCCTGACGCACCTGCCTGGGCGGTATATCAAGCGACAAATAAAGATAAAGATTAGAGATAAAGAGAGCATGAGTAAGCAAGTTTATTAGAGATGGAGTGTGCGTTCCACAAGGCATATGAGAAAGGGAGAGTGGAAGAAAGGGGAAAGGAGAGGGATATGAATAAGATTAGAGGTGTTGGATGAAGATCTCTTCTTGGAGTGTGACAGAAGTTTAGGGGAGCCAGGGTTGGGGTTGATATCTCCAGATGAAAGAAGGAGTAGCAGAGTACGGGGCAGAGAGGAGACAGTACAGTGGAAACAAAGGTGAGGTTGCCTGCAGGGGTTTTCAACCCAGTCCTCGGGGAACCCTAGGCCAGTCAGGTTTTCAGGATTCCCCGAATGAATATGCATGAGAAAGATTTGCATGTTCTGCCTTCATTGTATGCAAATCTATCTTATGCATATTCATTGTGGGAATCCTGAAAACCTGACTGGCCTAGGGTTCCCCGAGGACTGGGTTGAAAACCTATGCCTTAGAGAGAAAGGAGGTGGCTGAATGAGAGGGAGAAAATGGTGAAACTCAAGAGCTGATAAGTTAGAAGACAAAATGGAGGGGGAAGTGAGAATGGTAAAGGGGAGATAAGGAGGGGAGGAGTGAAGGTACTGGTAGGAGGGGAGACCATTACGGAGTATGAAGAAAAGGAAGACAATGTGATGAGGAGCCATAGAAGAAGGATGGAGAGGAGAACAGAGGCCAGAAGAAATAGAAGGTGGGAGAAAGCCCAAAGGGATTAGGTGCACCTGTGAATAAGTGAGGTAATGAGCAGATGGCAGCTATAAGAGACTGAGAGCCACGGGGTGGGTGAGTAGAGGGGAGGGGTATAAGTTATTCACCTGAGAAAAGCTGAACAAAAGTGCAAAAAAGGGGGGAAATTAGGTAAGGGAGTACATTGTATACAGATCTTTCTCATGCATATTCATTGTGGTTATCCTGGAATTCTGCAGGCTAAGTGTGTCCCGAGGACTGGGTTGAGACCCCTCTGCTCTAAAGATTAGCACAGTGTTTTACTCCACTGATGGCACTGAAACTATTTCACATTCTAGAGTGAAATCAAATTTAATATTACCATTGGCTTTTATAGAAAGTAATAAGTTAAAAAAAAATAATCAGCATATGAAACTCACCTAGGGTACCCACGGATGCCAGGGCAGCCTTATCCCAGGCCTCCAGCCCAGTGAGGTGCTTGACAACAGAACCCCCAGACCGCTGGCACTTCTTGTGAACTAGTGATACTTACCTGCAGGACTGGTTCAAGAGTTTATGCCACCCCAGGCAGAAGCTGCACTGCTACTGCCCCCCCCCCCCAACCTGCCTACTGCCAATGATTCTTTCTTCAATGGGAGAAGAGGCAGCCAGAGGCATTTTGCCCACAGCAGGCTATGTACTTTCGTGGTATTGACTGATGAAACCCAGAGGATGCTTTTGGAAAAGAATGTGAATTTCTTCTGGAGAAATTCCCCAAAACACCACATTTGTATTACCAAAGGTACATAAAAATCGAATTGCTCCAAAAGTGGATGCAATGTGGGGAGTGGCTAATTCTAAGATGGCGGCAGAGTGAAGTGGAGACACTAAGCCTAAACGTAAAGGCAAGCTGCGAGCTTTTCCCATGGAGCCTGTGCCTGCCAGTGGGGGGGCCAATGGACCGGTTCGTATGGCTTACCAAGAACCAAGTTGGGGAGATTCGAGCAGGCTTGATTGCGCCGGCCGAGGAGACTGCGACGTCTTCCGCCTTTGATGTTTCTCTCTCCCCTGATGAGCGTGCTCCTCCTGTTCTTCCGGGTCTTCTGGTGACCTCCCCAGCAAGCGGAACTGCAACCCCTCTCGTTGAGGTTGGGGCTGCGATTCTTAAGCGGGGCTTGCTTGTCGAGACATCCATGGGCAGCCGATTGGAAGCATGGCTGCAGACTCGTTGAAAGGTGCAGAGGTAGCTGATTCCACTCATGGTTTGAGCGGTGCTGGTGGAGGGAAGACGTTTTCTGAGGTTGTTACACCTGAATCCTCCTTTGTTTTTACACTATTGCGTCCTGCCTCAGTGACTTTGGACAGCATATGGGAGGCGATAACACAACTTTCACAGGTACTAACTCAGCAGTTGTCTCTTTCTACTTCTAGGATATCTAAGCTTGAGGAAACGGTCTCTAACCAAGTGGCTGAAATTGTGGAGATAAAGGGGAAAATGGATGTTTCTGAGCAGAAGCTTACTCAAGTTTCTGATTTATCCTTATCCTTGGTTAAAGATAATATGGTTTTAAGAGCGAAGCTAGAGGCATTGGAGGAATACTACCAGATCTACCAATATACGTTTATTGAATTTCCCGATGGTTCCTGCAGTACCCCCTCTGGGTTTGTTCAAGAAATATCTTCAGGAGTCTCTTTCGGTTCCGCCTGACCTGTGTCCTCCTATTTTGAAAGCTTATTTTTTGCCAGCAGGCAGGAAAGATGGGTCAGATGCCAGTTGGGACTTTAGAAATGGATTTTCTTAATGTCTCAGCTCTTCTATAATCACTTAAGGAAGATGAACTGCCTGTCTCCACTATGTTAGTATCATTTGCTTTGTCATCAGATAGAGAGTGGATTCTCAAGTTATACTATAAGAAGAGAGCTAATCTGTTTATGGGTAAAAAAATATCGCTTTTCCCTGATGTTGCCAGAGAAACTCAGAAGCGACGTAAAGCTTTTTTACTTTTGTGTCCTGGGGTGGTTCAGATGGGGAGCATCTTTTGTATTGAGGTTTCCTTGTAAATGTATTGTCTTTCATTCACATAAGTATGTTTTTTTTCAGCCTGAAGATTTGTCTTCTTTCATTGGCACTCATATTGTGACATCTTCTCCTTCCTGAGTGGTTCCTCATCAATTTGTAAGGTGTTCTTGGGCCTCTGCCGTCCTCTTTTAGTGGGCAGTATTGTTACTTTTTGAGTACTGGGGGGTTCTCCTATTCTCAGTATCTCTTGCTTTCGGTTGCTTTCTTTGGTTGCACCATCTTTGCCAACTTTGGTCATGGCCGAATTTGAAGATAAATATGTATGATGCTCCTCTGCTTTTACTAATATTCTCCTCTGGTGTAGATTTCTTGATATTTTTTTTGTTTGTGGTTGGGTTCCACTTCTTCTTTGAAGTCTCTTTTGGACAATTTGAATATTGCAGATGAACATTTTAAATTTACAATGACATCTTCTGAGACTAATATTGAAATTTTGTAGGAAGGTGGGAAATTGCAGATCGTGTTATATAAAAAGTCTGTTGATTGAAATAATCTCTTACGCTGTCAGTGTTATCATCCAGTTGGCCTTAAAAGAAATTTACCTGTGGGCAATTCCTATGGTTAAAAAGAATGTGTTCTACATATGATCAATTTCTAAAGAAAAGCTAAACTTCTCTGTCAACGTTTGGCTGTAAGGGGGATACCCTGAAGATTCTATTAGACAAGCATATCGTAGAGCTAAACATGTTTGTTGGGAACCTCTATTGTATAAACAACGAGTGAAAAATTCAAATTTGACCTGTATTCTACCTTATATGCATGGTTTTAATCAAATCTCTAAATTGATACATGCCCATTGGGGAGTACTAGCTATTCATAAGGAGTTGGATATGTTTCCACGGATTGCTTATCATCGTGGACGTAATACAGTAGAATGGTTGAAGCTTCCATTGGAAAGGTCCTTGGATGATATTGGACACTCTACCTGTGACTTTTGTCAATGGTGCTCTACTGCTATTTGTGATCCCTCTTGGGAACATGCTTGTTATTGGACTACTTGTGCTACGAGTTATTCCTTGCACATTCTCTGAAGTACCAAGGGTTCAATTAAAATTCGCTTAACAGAGCATCATAGTAGATTAAACAGAAAAACAATGATGGCCCCTTTGGTGGCTCATTTTATTGCTCAAGCAGATAACTCTTTTACATGGCGGCTTATTGATAGTGTCGCTGAGGATTGGCGAGGAGGTAATCTAGAAGCCCTGTTAAACTTAAAAGAAAAACAATGGATCCTCTGTTTACACTCTGCTGTGCCAGCTGGACTGAATGAGGAGACTGAATGGTCTAGTTTAATTTGAGATGTCTGTCACTGATATTGTCATCAAGAATTAATACCAAAAAACCTGTTGAAATCACCTTAATATACCCAATCAACCAAATTCCAACATATATCTAACCCTGAACCTTTTCTTTTTGTCGGAGTCAGTCGTCAAAGTGAGTGGAATTTAACCACACACCACTGCGACATCTCCTTTTTTAATTTATAAGTAAAACTTCACACTTAGCTCCAATAATGATCTTCCAAAGGAGAACATGCCAGAATATCAAAAGCTGATATTGTAATGGCTGATTGGTGGATCTCTGGTATTTAAAGTGTATGTCACTTCCTGTTTCTCTTCAGCATCTTTCTCGAAAAGATTGTTGGTAGACGCTGTGAGACTTTTGGATGCTACATACCCCAGTTGGTTTTGTTTTTTAAAAGTTTCCCCTGAAGCAAGGCTCATTTTTTGGAGCCTGAAACATGATCATGTCTGGATATGCTGGGAGCAGAAATAGTATCTTTTAGAAGATCTTTTTTGGTAAGAATTGATTTTTAATTTACTTTACGGATGGTGAATGAGATGAAAAATAATAATATTAAAAAAAAATAGTTGCACAGGATTCAGAGACGATGATGCTAAAAGACTTGTTTTGAAGTGTTACACTTTATATAGCCTATTCTGAGGGTTTCTTTAAATTTAAATGTAATGTGTATTTAACTGACTAGTTAATGTTGGGAACCTTATTAATTGGATTGTGGTATTATTCTTGAGATTTCCAGTCTAACATCAATCCTCTGGAGTAGGAATAGACTTGGACATTATTGCTGGAGGGTTTAGACATGCTCGCCATTTCTGAAATTGGGCGTACTTGTATGCCTTTCCTAGAATGCCCTGAAAATGCCACATCATGCTCCTATGCCAGTGGTTCCCAACCCAGTCCTCTGGTACCCCCTGGCCAGTCATATTTTCATGGTATCCACAATGAATATGCATGAGATAGATCTGCATACATTGGAAGCAGTGCATGCAGATCTATCTCGTGGATATTCATTGTGGATATTCTGAAAACCTGACTGGCCTGGGGGTATCTGGGTTTGGAACCACAGCCCTATGCAATATGTTCATCCTAGAGATGTTGACATATCTGGCTTTGTAAAATGGTTCCAAGGTGTCTTTGGGATTTGCACATCTACATGCCCATTTTAGACATCCAGCTCACGAATAGAGCTTCTAACATGATCACAACAGCCTCTGTGCCAGTGTGAAATCAAAATGAATTCTGCTTTTCTGTGATATTTGTTGTCTGCTCCACAGTTAAAATGTAGAAAACAGGTTCTTCATTTTAAGCATTTTGTTTATACTAAAAAGGAAAAACTGTTTGCAACTCAATCATGATCTCATAAAAATAAACCACTAAAAAACAATCAACCACATAGTTATCACAAATACATGCATTATTCTAGTATAGTTGATAGATTACAATAAATGTAAAGGTAAATAACTCAACACTAATACAAGTAAAAATAAAAAAATAAGAAAAATAAAAAAAGTAAAAATAAAAATAACCAATATGAATAAAAATACAACAATTTAAAAAAATGATTGCAATGAGCACTAATTTGCCATCAATCTCAGGCCTGTCCAGACAAAAGCAGACTGAGCAGGTTATTCTAAATCAATTGCCTGGGATTAAAAAAAAAGCAAGTTCTTAACCCACTTTAAATTACTTATAGGAACTCTCTAGCCAAGAACAAGTGGATGAAGAAAGAAACAAAATACTCTAGAGATGAATGCTGGATTGACTCTAACCTGTGAAGGCAAGGCATAATTCCTTTGATTCCCTACTAACCCTAGAGTTGGTGTCATAGGTTGCAGGAAACAAATTCTTCAAACTGTTTTAAATTGAAAGGACTGCTCCTACCATGGTTCACTGATTGGTAGATGGATTCTGCTGTCTTGTTAATTTTTTCTTCCTTCATCTCTCTGTTTGATTATTTGCATCCACTGAAGTCGTATTCTCTCCATCTTAGCTTTGCAAAAACAAACAAAACCAGCAGTGTGTCTCTTAAGAATTGACTAAGTTGTTGCAAAGTTAACATAGGACTGATATTAACTTTTGACAGCCCATGAGTTTGCTGATGCTAACTAGCATTCCAGGGGAGGAGGCATTGCCCCCTGTGAGGAAAGCCCAGAGAGGACTTGAACACCTGCAGACTTCTCTATCTCACACAGTTTATACCCGAAATTGCTGTGTGATGTGAGTGTTGCTTCTGCAGCAACTCCAGTTCCCAACCCAAGAAGAAGCCATCTTCAAGAACTGAAGCACAGAACACTACTATTCTGCCATGATCTGTCAGGGACTGCAAGGTTTCTTCATTATCATAGTGGAGAAACTTTACTGCTGAAATAAAGGGTAAAAATGGGAATGTTTTGTGGTTCCAAAGCAAATGCATTAATGAGCTTTGACAACACAGAGGGACTAGTCACTGAACGACATTACGCTTTTATAGGCCAGGAAACGGTTAGAGTGTTTCAGTTCTCCATAGAAACATTAATGGACTTGACAAACAAATAAGAAGTAAGTTCCTAAGCCAAAATATATATTTTTTCAGGGTCTCCTGAAACTATAGATATCCATCTTTGTAAAATGACACTTCGTTAATGTGCTTGAAAGGAAATACAACATTGTGGACTAATGTGCTTAAGTACTTGAATAATCTTCCTTTTATGGACAGAATAAATTAGTTAGTAGACGTTGTTATGAGACCAAATGCTTTAGAGTTCAATAACAGGCAACAAATTACTAATTCAGGTCTCAATTTATAGAGCTGTTCATTAATTCTTTAGAAAAAGACCTGTGCTAGCAATGTAGCGTATACTTGCTGAATCACATTATACAGAAAAAAAACCATTGTTACTGGTGTAAAAAAAAATCAAACATCTAGGCCTTTGTCTTGAAAAGAACGCAAGCTAAATGCTTGGACGAAAGGCCAAGTTGTGGGTTTATTTTGATCATATGCGTGCTTAATGTTCTGATGTATGTAATTTCCAAATTCCAGTAAGCACAAATACTAATGAATTTGCGTATATAAACTAAAAATATTAGGTGTGCAGATGGCCTAGATGAGTATATAATGCAGTCAAGTTTCAAGTACATTTTCTCTTTTTCTTAAAAATAGGACCTCATTTTGAAATTAAACATATTACAAGCCTGATTTTGTATAGATCATCTAAGTAGGATAAAGGACGTCCAAGTAAGGATATTCAAAAGGTGTAGGGGTAGTTTGCAAAAGGTCCACTGAACTCTGAGCCTTTTGTAAAATACTTACACTTATAATTTTGTGACCTTATATTTGGTGTCATGTACACTGGGAAAGGCCATTTCATAAAAACATATTAAAAAAGAGCAGCACCATGGAGGGCTTTGAAATCGTAAGCTTTGGATTTTGCAACCTTTGCATCTTAAGTATGGGATTTCACAAAACTGGACATACCAAGGGAAGCTAAATAAGGAGTTGGGCTGTAAAAAGACCTCCAATTGTTCTCTTTTTGGGTGATTTTGCACACCGTAGATATATGCAGAATGGTAAAGGGGATGGAAGGATACCCCTATGAAGAAAGGCTAAAAGGTTTAGGGCTCTTTAACCTGGAAAAGAGATGGCTGAGGGGAGATATGATAGAAGTCTATAAATTAATGAACGGAGTGGAACGGGTAAACATAGATTGTTTGTTATCAGAATATAGAAAGACTAGGGGACATGCAATGAAGCTACAGGGTAAACTATTTAAGACAAATAAGAGAAAATATTTTTTCACTCAACATGTAATCAAACTCTGGAATTTGTTACCGGAGGATGTAGTAAAGGCTGTTAGTGTAGCTGGGTTTAAAAAAGGTTTGGACAAGTTCCTGGAGGAAAGGTCCATAAACCATTATTAAAAAGGGACCCAATACAAGCATTGTGGAACCTGTCTTTTGGGGAAACTGCTAGGTACGTATGACCTAGATTGGCCACTGTTGGAAACATGATACTGGGCTTGATGGGCCTTGGTCTGCCCCAGTATGGCATATCTTATGTTATGTTCCACTCTCAATTGCTTTTCCAAACAAGTAGGTAGCTAACACTTATGTGCACCTCAGAGTAGATTTAAATGCCGATGGAGAAGTATACGGATATTATTGCAACACAGGAAATACACACACACACTCCCACACCTCCTTCAAACTCTGTTCTGCGGATATACATGTCTAAACAGCAGCTTTTTTAGAAACACAAACATGATGGCAAAAAAAGAACACAGGGTCTATCTAGTCTGCCCTTCCATATCAAGTACAATAATCCCCCTTTTAACTTAAGAGATCTTCTGTTTTGTCCCATGCTTTTTTGAATTTAGATACTGTTCTCATCTGTACTACCTCCACTGGGAGACATATCCATGCATCTACCACTCTTTACGTAAAGAAATATTTTTGCATATTCCTCCTGAGTCTATCCCTTTTCACCCTCATCCTATGTCCCCTCAATGTAGAGCTTGCTTTCAATCGAAAGAGGCTCTCCCCCTGTGCATTTATGCCACAGAGGTATTTAAACGTCTTTATCATATCTCTTCTAGCCCACCTTTCCTCTAACGTATACATATTAAGATCGTTGTCTGTCCTCATATGCTTTATAGTAAAGACCGCTAACCATTTTAGTAGCCACCCTCTGCACCGACTCCAATCTGTTTATATCCTTTTGAACGTGTGGTGTCCAGAATTGCACACAGTACTTCAAGTGAGGTCGCACCAAAGACTTATACAGAGGCACTATCACCTCCTCTTTTCTGCTGGCCATTTCTCTTCCTATGCACCCAAGCATCCTTCTGGCTTTCGCTGTTGCCTTTTATAAATTTGCTGCTTATACATGTGGTGCTTGATTTGTTGTCAATCAGCATATTAACACTTTTAAAAAGGCATCCATTGGTTGCAGTGACCCTGCTAGACGACCTCAGATGGACGCCATCACTGGTTAGCACAAGCACTTCAACCACTGGAAGGAAGACCACGGACACTGGTGCTGTTTGCTAGCAAGCACCAGGAGATCATCAAGGGAGCGCGGCAGTCCTGTTGGGAGGAGAAAGGAACATAGGGCTTTTCTTTCATCTGCTCCAACTCACACTGTGGATCAAGTGGCCGCAAATGGAGTTGCAACACTAGGTTTGACTGAAATGATACTTCCTAGAGAGTCATTGTTTTCTCTATTATGTCCTAAGGTTTTTACTGTTGAGTCTATCTGTGAGGCAATTTCCAAGCTTGGTGAAGCTCTGGCCCCACAGATAGAATCTTTAACTGTTAAAGTTCTAGAAAACAATGCTCAGTTGGAGGGTAATATTAAGATAGCCGTTTTAAAACGTCTGTGGAATGAAGTTTAAAAGTTCAGATAATTGAAGTGAATGAAGTACTATATGATGTTTTAAATCAAAGTTGGAGATTTTGGAAAATCATGTTCGCTCTTCTAATTTAAGAATTTTCCTACATCTCTACATATGTCTCCAGGAACAAGCAGGAATGTAATCCTCACATATGGGTATCGTCGGTACCGACGGAGCCTGCGCGGGAACGCTCCCCAGCGTCCAATTAGAAAGCTTTTGAGAGCATCCCACAGCGCCTGCATGCTGCCTTCCCGCCTTTCCCAACTGCTTCTCTCCAGTTCTTCGTTTTCCGCAGAGCCAGCAGGTCGTTGTTCCTGTCACCGCAGAAACTTTTTTCCTTATTCTTTATTTTTTTGTGGTCGCTTCTGCCTTTCCCGACGCTATACCAGTACCGCCGGTTCTCTCTTCTTTTTTTTCTTTTGTTTAAAAAGAAATATATATATATTTTCTACATTTTTTTCCAATCTTTTCTTCCCAGGTGCACATGCCATTTTGGGCCTTAGGCCCAAAATTTCCTCCACTATGGAAAAACCCGCTTTGGGTTTCAAAAAGTGCACCAAGTGTGGCGGTACCATCTCTGTCACCGACACCCATGACTGGTGTCTTAAATGTTTAGGTCCTGACCACTCCATCACTGAGTGTATGGCTTGTGCCATGTTGTCCAAGAGGGGTCGACAAAACCGAGCTGCTAAACGCAGCGCCCTTTTTCCCTCCAATGCAGCTTCTGTGGCATCAACGTCTTCCAGGGCTTCGTCTTCCTCTCATGGATCTCAGGTAACTAAACATAAGTCTAGCCGGTCCTCAAAGGGTAGATCTCCTTCCAAGCATCAAGATGCCTCTGGCGTTGCCCTTGAGGGTTCTGTACCTGCAAAATTGCCCCAGCGGGAGGCTTCGGCTTCCAAAGCATTATTGGGGCTCCAGGATGTTCTCGAGGCCTCGACCTCGGCAGAACTACTGGTGCCCTGCTCTGTGGTACCGGCTGCTTCCGGTACCGATACCCAGGCATCGGCAGCGTCGATAGACCAGAGGCTCCTGGCTATTGAACGCAGTCTGGTGGCTCTCCTTGCGGCATAGACACCCTCGGAACCGCATCAGACAGTTCAACTGGTACCGGTACCAATAGCATCGACATCGGTGTCTACTTTGCCGGTACCGTCATGTGATGCCTTCCAGTGTCTATACACTGGTACCGATTCCCCCGGTACCGACTTCGGTTGGTACAGGTATCGAGCTCTTCAAGAGCATCCAGACAGATGGTACTTCGAATCATCGGACGATTCCGACAGCTCTGCCGGTACCGGTATACTTCTTCCGGAGCAGCCTTCCTCTCCTAAATGTAGGATGTCTCCAGAAAATATCTCCTTTCAGGATTTCATCAGGGAGGTGGCTCGAGGTCTGTCCATCACTGTGGCTCCTGAAACAGAGCCCAGGGCTAAGGAGCTGGAGATTTTACAATATCCCAAAGCTCTTAAGGAGGCAGCTACTCTGCCTATCCATGAGATTTTACATGATCTCATGTTGAGAATGTGGGAAACACCTCTTACCACCTCTCCCCACTCTCGCAGACTAGATACCATGTATCGAGTCCCTTTAAATTCGAGCCCCATGAGAGTCAGAGGCCAGGACTTCTCTATCTTGCACAATGCATATCCTTCAGTATTTGGGTCTGGTCATAAACATCCCAAAATCCAGTCTAACTGCTACTCAGTCTCTAGAGTTCATAGGAGCTTTGCTGGATACCAAAAAAGCAAGGGCCTATGTTCCCCAGGCCTGTTGCCTTTGCATGGTGCAGTTAGCTTCTCAAGCAGTGCTAAAGCCTCATCTCACTGCTCGAGAAATGTTACAACTACTAGGCCACATGGCATCTACAGTGCATGTGGTTCCTTATGCTCACCTCCATATGAGAGCAGCCCAGTGGACTTTATCCACTCAATGGACCCAGGCATCAGGGTGCCTGTCAGTCAAAATAGCAAACACAAATCACCTTATTTTGTCCCTCCAATGGTGGCAGTCCACTCAGAACCTGTTGCTGGGGTCCCCTTTTCACCAACCTTCACCCCAGGCAACTCTCACAACAGATGCTTCACCAATGGGTTGGGGAGCTCATCTGCAAGACCTCTCCACCCAAGGCACTTCGACTCCACAGGAGACTCATCTACATATCAATCTCTTAGAGCTCAGAGCAATCTTCCTTGCTCTTCAAGTGTTCCACACCCTGCTCAGCTACAAGACAGTCCTCATTCAGACGGACAATCAAGTAGCCATGTTGTACGTGAACAAGCGGGGAGGAACAGGCTCTGTCGCTTTGCAACGAAGCTTTGCGACTATGGGCCCTCGCCAGAGAGCATCAGATTCATCTCCTGGCAGTGTATCTTCCAGACATACAAAACTCTTGGGCAGACAGACTCAGTCGAGTTCTGCTTCCGCACGAATGGTCTCTACATGCAGACCAGGTGGCCAAGATTTTTCAAATTTGGGGAACCCTGGACATAGACCTCTTTGCAAGTCCGTTGAATGCCAAACTTTCCCGGTTCTGTTCCAGAATTCCGGCTTAGGGTTCTCAGACCAGGGATGCCTTCCTCCTTCACTGGGGTCAAGACTTCCTTTATGCCTTTCCACCCATCCCCCTAATTCCCAAAACCTTGTTCAAGCTTCAGAGAGACACAGAGGCCGTATGATTCTCATAGCTCCACATTGGCCACGGCAAGTGTGGTACCCTCTGCTTCTACATCTCTCTCAAGCTCCCTCCCTGGAGCTAGGATCAGCTCCAGATCTCCTGTCTCAGGAGGATGGAATGTTATGGCATCTCAATCCCCAATCACCGCATCTCAGGGCCTGGTTGCTGAAGGCCTAGAACTTCAGGATCTTAACCTTCCCCAGCAGGTAAAGGATATCCTTTATGCTTCTAGAAAACCTTCCACAAGACGCTCTTATGCTTTCAAGTGGAAAAGGATTACCATATGGTACTCGCAGAAGGGTCTTAACCCCCTTGCGATACCTCTGGAATCATTACTGGAGTATCTCCTTCATTTATCCAATGCAGGACTTAAAACTAACTCAGTAAGAGTCCATTTGAATGCTATTGCAGCTTCTTTCAAGCCTCTAAATGGACAACCTATTTCCTCCCATCCTCTTATAGCAAGATTTATGAGAGGCCTTCTTCTAACTAAGCCTCCCATTAGGCCACCACCGGTGGCATGGAACTTAAACCTGGTTCTTGGTCAGTTCATGAAGCCACCTTTCAAACCCTTAGCTACTACCTCATTGAAATTCCTTTCTTGGAAAGTTATCTTTCTCATTGCAATCACATCAGCACGCCGCATCAGTGAGTTGCAAGCACTAGTAGCTGATCCACCTTATACAAGGTTCCATCATGACATGGTAGTCCTTAGGACTCATCCACATTTTATGCCAAAGGTGGTCTCACCTTTTCATTTAAACCAAGCGGTCTACCTGCCTGTGTTTTTTCCAAGGCCTCATGCATCTAGTGCAGAAAGGAATCTTCATACTTTGGTCTGTAAAAGAGCTTTAGCCTTTTACTTGCAAAGAACACAGCAACATAGAAAGTCCTCTCATCTCTTTGTTGCTTTTGATCCTTCTCATTTGGGACTTCCAGTCTCCAAGAGAACACTGTCCAGCTGGATTGCTCAGTGTATTTCCTTTGCCTATCAGAGTATGAATCTTCCTCTGGAGGGCCATGTCACAGCTCACAATGTGAGAGCCATGGCAGCTTCAATGGCTCATCTGCACTCTGTGTCTATCGACAACATCTGTCGAGCAGCCACTTGGGCCTCGGTTCATACCTTCACAGCCCATTACTGTTTGGACAAGGACTCCCGCCGGGATGCCTTGTTTGGTCAGGCTGTTCTCCAACACCTGTTCCATACCTAATCAACTCCTACCTGCCATCCCTGGTTGGATGCCAGAGATCCATGGGGGAAGTGGAGCCCTTTCACAGGGACACTCAACTTCTGGGGTCTCTCCCTGGCATTTAAAGCTAGGGAGTCCCCATATGTGAGGACTACATTCCTGCTTGTTCCTGGAGATAGCATAGTTACTCACCTGTAACAGGTGATCTCCGGGAACAGCAGGAATTTAGTCTTCACAACCCGCCCAACTCCCCTAGGAGTTGTATCTCTCTATCTTTTTTCTCTTTCCCTCTCTCTCTCTCTCTCTTTGTCTCAGCTTTAAACTCAACTGGAGAGAGGCAGTTGGGAAAGGCGGGAAGGAAGCACGCAGGCACTGTGGGATGCTCCCAAAAGCTTTCTAATTGGACGCTGGGGAGCGTTCCCGCGCAGGCTCCGTCGGTACCGACGATACCCATATGTGAGGACTAAATTCCTGCTGTTCCCAGAGATCACCTGTTACAAGTGAGTAGCTATGCTTTCTCCAAAGGAGATCTTCAGGGAGTATATGTTGATAAAGCTCCTTCAGTTTCACAACAGCCAAGTTTACAACAGATGGATGTTACGAATGGAGCAGAATTGATGGAGAGTTCTGGGACTGAGTTTCTGACCCCTGCTACTTTATTGGTTTCATTTGCTCTATCCTTGGATAGGGAATTTTTTTTAAAGATGTACTTTAAGAAAAGGAATGTTGCTTTCCAGAACTTAATAGTTTGTATATTTCCAGATTTATGTAAACAAACACAGAAGAAAAGGAAGGAATTTCTTCTGTTACGGCCTAGTATTTTGCATTTGGGTGTTCTTTTTTTCTTGCAAATGCTTGGTTAAACTTCAGCAAATTTTATCCTTTTTTACTCTTGCTGGAATTCTGCACATACAATTCAAAATTCTGTATCAAAAGGTCTGAATTATGCAAAATTCTGCATGCTTTGTCAGAATAACAAAGTGTATTATTTTTGAGTGATACTTATTTTATTTCTGTAAAGTACAAAATTTTGAATTATTACATCAGAATTCCAGCAAGAGTACTTTTTTGAGCCATTCCAATTGATTGCAATTGCAAAGTTATGCATCTAGGAAAGAACAACCCACACTATGGTTACACAATGCAAGGTTCCACATTGGGAACCACCACCCAGGAAAAAGATTTAGGAGTTATCGTGGATAACATGTTAAAAACCCTCCGCCCAGTGTGCAGCAGCGGCCAAGAAAGCAAATAGAATGCTAGGTATCATAAGGAAAGGAATGGAAAATAAAACAAAGGATATTATAATGCCTCTGTATCGTTCCATGGTACGACCGCACCTTGAATATTGTGTGCAATTCTGGTCACCGTATCTTAAGAAGGATATAGCGTTATTAGAAAAGGTTCAGAGAAGAACCACCAAAATGGTAAAGGGGGATGGAAGGCTATTCCTATGAAAAGAGGCTACAAAGGTTAGGGCTCTTCAACCTGGAAAAGAGAAGGCTGGGGAGATATGATAGAGGTCTAAAAATTAATGAATGGAGTGGGACGGGTAAACGTAGATCGATTGTTTACGCTATCAGAATATAGAAAGACTAGGGGACATGTAATGAAGCTACAGGGTAAACTATTTAAGACAAATAAGAGAAAATATTTTTTCACTCAGCGTGTAATCAAACTCTGGAATTTGTTACCGGAGGATGTAGTAAGAGCTGTTAGTGTAGCTGGGTTTAAAAAGGTTTGGACAAGTTCCTGGAGGAAAGGTCCATAAACCATTATTAAGAAGGGACCCAGGATATCAATGCTTGACCCAATACAAGCATTGTGGAACCTGTGTCCCTTGGGGATACTGCTAGGTACATATGACCTAGATTGGCCACTGTTGGAAACAGGATACTGGGCTCGATGGACCTTGGTCTGACCCAGTATGGCATATCTTATGTTCTTATGATTTCCTTTGTTAATGCCAGGAAGTCTGTGCCATCTCCAGTTAAAGCTTTGACCGAAATATCTGCAAAATATATATTGGCTGTTTGGCTCTGGGGTTTTTTTTCTTTTTTTTCTGTGTGATGTAATATGGTTTTCTTAGGATTCCCCTTTTTATGAGCTAGATGGAAATGTGCAAATTATTTTTTTCTTCTTAGATGTTTTCACTCTCTTGTTATCTTGTCTTTTCAATTGTTATTTCCTTTTCTGTACAAGTGTGTTGCTTGGATATGATTTGAAAAATTTTAAAAAAGTAAAATAAAAGGGTGTCCATGTAGTGGGGGAAAAAAAGCAGTTCTTAAACAAGACTACTTTTAGCAAAGTGTGGTGAAGTTTTGCAGTTATTGTATAGTAATGGCCAAAATGAATGTGTGTTAACTGCAAAGCCGCTGTGTTGCTGTTGATTGCATGCCCAGCAACTTCCCATATGGTTGACACTGAGCCAGTGTACTCACCAGGAATTTAAGCACATTACAGATATTGCAAATGCACTTAATGTTAACTGCTGCATTAAGTTAATGCGTATTGCACATTACTGTTGAATGTAAGGCACAATCTCCACCTATTCCCTGCTACATCTGTCATTTTAACATGGCAATTTGTGGAGTAGCCTAATGGTTAGAACACTGGCTTGGTAATCAAGAGACCAGGGTTCAATTCCCACTAGCACTCCTTGTGGCCTTGGACAAGTCACTGAACCTCTCCATTGCCTCGGAAGAAAGGCCTGGCAATCTACTTCCAGTCACAATGCCTAAACCTAGGATTTACTGGGTCGCCAGGAGTCAGCATTGACTCGAAGGCACGCATTGTACTGCAAGCTTCAAGCTGCTGCCTTAACTGTTAGAATGCTGATTCCCATGTTAATTGCTTAGTACATTTTAGGAAACGGGACTCATAGACTTTACAGCAAATAGACTCTGTAACTTTATAGAATAGCTCTATAGAAAGACCAAATCTTATTTTGTCTATATCTGTGTTTAGTTACAGCCAATCAAGAGACTTAAGGGATTTTTCTAGTCGTCATGAGAATCTCAAAACTGGCAACATAAAGTTGGAGAGCCTGGGGTCAATTTTCAGACATATTTATGTGTGTAATGGCTTCCAGTATGCGTATAAAAGTCCTATCCCTAAATTTTCCACATGTATACTATGCTGCAGAAACTGGTGGATTAATGTGATACCATGTAACTGGATTTAGCTGCTCCTTCTCTAAGAATCTTTCAAGTCATCCAGAATGTTGGTACGTGCTTATTTTTTTTCCAGAACCAGGTTATATGATATTTCCCTGTATTGTGTTCATTACACTGGCTGCTGGTTGAATAGCAAGCAACATTTAAAGTGAGCTGGCGGATGTTTAAAGCCATTTGGTGAGCTCTTTAGATTTGAAGTTTGCTTTGCTATAACAGCTTGCAAAGGTGTTGCATTTACAGCACCAAAGCCTTTTATGAATTCCATTTTTAAAATGGGTATGTAATGTTATGGCACGAAATCAGGCCTTATTTGCAGGGCCAAGAATCTGGAACTTTCTGCCAGTTTAACTCTGAAGATAGACAGATGTGTTCGATTTGAGGAAAAAGTGAAGGCATTCCATTTTTAGAAAGCCTTCTCGGTATTTTTGACAATGAGTAGTTAATCAAAAGCCCCATTTTGTATAAGACATCTAGGGAGAAATTAGGATGTCCCTGCAGGAATGTTAAGTTCCCCAAATATTTAGCAAAATGTTCTGCTGAAGGAAACCAACAAATACTCTTGCATATGCTGGTATGTACAGCAAATACAAACATACATGCTTAAAAAAAGAGCAGCATCACACAGGGCTTTATGCATGCAAGTTCTAGTAACTATTCTGTAAGTGCCAGATTGTACAAGAGGAGCTAATTAAGGAGCCCAGTGAAACAGATCTTCATTTCTGAGGTGATTTTAGACATTATAGAGTTAGGATAGGTTGCCCCTTCAATCACTGGTGGAGACCCCAGGTCCAAACAAGCAGGTAACTGATACACCTGCCTTGCAGCAGGTGTAAATGTCGGTGGGAGAATTTTTTTGAATATGTGTTTTCCATTATAAACTGTGACATCTACGTTTCTTGCCCCTCTCCTTCCCAGAACATGCCCTCTGTGAATCTGTGCATCTCACCACGGTTCTGTGTGCAAGTTGCTACATTCTAAAATCTTTAATCAAAAGATCTCAATAGCAGAGTAGAAATAATCATCCAAAATCAAACAGACTCGCTCTGTAAATTTCGTTTAGCTAACTCATCTAAAACAAGCTATGCAGCTGACCACAAATAACAAACAGAAAACCCTTCAGTTGCTCGTTGTAGAGACTAAAATACAGTAGAGGAATAAATCCCCACTCAAAGTTCCATTCATTGGTTTCTTCTGTTGAATGAAATTACCTTCCAATATATCTAGAATACATATAACACCACTCAACATGACGACATGTTTCAGGGTCAATCTTGCCTCAGGGGAATACATTCAAATAATCACCAGCCATCTCAGCTTTACAAGCATTAAGCTGTCTTAGCATATTCATGACTAGCACCAGAATATATAGAACAAAATGTCCATATCTCCCTAACAGTTCCACTCCTGATTCCAATCAGAGGCTTTAAAATCTACCAATCAAAAACTGTCATCTATCAAGAGCTAGAGAGATCCACTCAATTTCATTATTCATTCCATATGGTTCCAACTCTCTCAAACAATATATCCACCTTTGTTCCAAATAATTTAAATGCCGTATGTAATCACCAACTCGCCAATCCAGGCTAACTTGATCAATAACAGACCATCGGAATTGCAAAGCTTGATGCTGACAATCAATAAAATGAGCAACCAGCGGAGCTGACAATATATTATTAGAAAGCCTTCTATAGTGTTCATTCAAACGCTTGCGAATCGGCCGAATAATACAGCCTACATACACTTTTGGACATGGACAAGTTATGAGATAAACCACATGACTAGAATTGCAAGATGTAATATGATGTAAATTGAATAGCTCCTGAGTAACCGGGTGAACCCACACAGAACCAGTAATAGCATTGGCACACCAACGGCAATGACCACAGCACATATGGATCCCTTCAGCCAGTTGCAATCTGCTGTGCAACCAATTATTGATATTCCTGTTATATTTATAGGCAAAACAAGGAGGGCTCTCGGATACACTCTTCAAAACCCGCAGGGTGCGCCAATGTCGCTTGATGAAAACAGCTATCCAAGGAGAATATTAGAATAAGGCAATACACACACATTCATTCATCTGTCTTTTCTGGGTGCTCTGGCAAAAGTAGCCATTCATGGCAGGCATATCTAGCCCTCTTAAAACACGTTTTACCGCCAGTTGTGGATAGCCTTGATTCAATAGTTGACATTGTAAATCATTAGCGTTATCCAAAATATCACTAAAAGAAGTACAGACAGAATTCTGTTCTTTATCATGGTTTGAATTTTGTCTTTACAATATCTTTTGATCCATTTGCAGCTCGAATTGCTATAATCAATCAGTGCATTTAGTTCAACCTGGTCCCCTCCTGGCTCTCCTCCCCAGTCATTCTTATGTTTCAAGATTTGGTGTTAAAAGATTTGGATGATCCTTGAGAGTTCCACTCAGAGAAAACGATGGTCTAATTTATCTGCCAAGGAATGGGAAGCTTTAAAATCATTGCGTCAAAATGAATCTGTGGTTATCCATCGTGCATATAAGGTTGGCAGTATTGTACAATCAAAAGCACATTATCGGTCTGAGGTTTACTCTCAATTATTGAATACTACGTTTATTCCCAATTAGTGGAAGATCCTAAGCAAGAGATTTTACTATCTGTTACTCAACAGCTGTTGATGCTTCTATTACTGTTCCAGAGGCTTCATTTTTGATTAATAAACAATCTACCACTCCTTATTTTTATATGCTGCCGAAGGTTTATAAAGTTGTTTTCCATCCCCCTGGCAGATCAATAGTATCTTTAAGAAATGCTATTTTGGAACCATATTCTAAATTTATATATTTATTTCTAAATCATATGGCTATGAAGATTAAATCGTTTGTGAAGAACATTTCTCATTTTTTTACATCCTACATCCGATGTACAGATCACCACCCTGGCGTTCTGTCTTATTACCTATGGATGTACAATCTTTGTACAGTTATTCCTCAGAATGAGATTTTAGCGCTACTAAACAAAAATTAGATGTCTCACCAACATCCTATCAGGTTACTTCTGTGTTTTTGATACAGCTATTAGAGCTTGTGTTGGCTCATAATTATTTTTATTTTGATGGCCAATTTTATCTTCAGCATCATGGTATTGCAGTGGGGGTGTCAATTGCCCCCTCGTTGGCTATGCTGTATAGGGGTCACTTTGAGGATGTACATATTTATCTTGCAGTTTATTTTTCTCAAATTAGTTTATGGAAGTATTTTTTGGATGATGTTTTTATTATTTGACAAGGTTCATTAGAATAGTTAGAATTTTGTATTTGGATAAATGATCAAAATTCATTTTTGAAATTTTCTATGAAATATTAAGATCAACATATTGAATTTTTAGATGTAACTAAAGTACCCAACTGTACATGAATTAATATTTCTCTTTATCAAAAACCTGTAGAACAAAACATGTTACGTTTTGAAAGTGATCATCCTAGACAATTAAATGAAAGCCTTCCTATAGGTCAGTGACATTTGTACTTTTAGTAATTTTTTTTTTTGAGAAAGCTAATGATTTACAATGTCAATTATTGAGTCAAGGATATCAACAATTGGTGGTAAAGCATGCCTTTAAGCGGGCTAGATATGCCCATCATGAATGGCTACTTTTGCCTGAGCGCCCAGAACAACAGATCTTTATCTTTATTTTGGTTCTTGATAGACCGCTTAGGCCAAGGCATTAAGATTTATTTATTTATTTTTATTTATTTATTTAGCTGTATTTATATTCCACTTTTCACCGGGTCAAAGCGGTTGAAGATTAAGATAGTGTACAAAAATATACAAGGACTGCAAGAGGCAAGAAAATGAAAAGAACGCCATTATCATATAGGACAGGGAGAGAGAAAAGGAAACAAAAGGACAGGTCTGGAAAAAGAAAGAGGAGAGAGACGAAAGAAGATGCCACTACAGGACTCCAGAACTATGCAAGGACAAAGCCGCAATAGGGGTGTCAAGGAGGAAGCACCCCTTAGGGACATGCTAACTGGAAAAGATGATGATTCAGAGCAGAGAGTAAGGATGAGAGAATTCCACAGGGCAGGCCCTAAAAAGAAAATGCCAAGTCCCATATGCATTCCGAATGTGCTTGGGATACAGACAGGAGAGCCTGGCGATAGATGTGTATGGAACATAGCAGACGGTGTGGAGTATGAAAATGGAGTAGATCGGCCAGATACTGAGGAATGGAAATGTGAATGGTCCTGTGCACAAATATAAGGATTATATACTGAATTTGGGAAGGGACAGGTAACCAGTGGAGAGGAGCTAGCAGTGGGGAGATGTGGTCAAACCGAGATGAGTGAGTGAGTATACAAGCAGCAGTATTTTAGAGGAGCTGGAATCTATGAAGGAGATACTGTGGGAAACCAGTTAAGGTGACATTACTGTAGTCCATTATGGAAATCACAAGGGAAAGGAGGAGTGTAGTCAGAGGCTGGGGGAGGAAAGGACGGACTGCGCGGATTTGACAAAGATGGAAGAATGACCCTCGAACAACAGACGAAATGTGTTCTTCAAAGGAGAGGGAGGAATCAAGGGTGATCCCACGGTAACGGAAAGAGGAAACCATGGGGGTAGGAGTCAAGGAAATGATGGGGGCTAAGGAGGGGGAGCGGGCTCTGAAGGTAAAACCACTGGGTAGTGGAATTGGAGGGATGAATGATGTGTGTATTGCCTTATTCAAGCGACATTGGCGCACACCCTGTGGATTTTGAAGAGTGTATATGAGCCCTCCCTGTTTTGCCTATAAACGTGTCCAAACGTGTATGTAGGCCATACTATTCAGCGAATTCACAAGTGTTTGAAGGAAAATGAGTTACAAAATAATACCTCATGAAACCTGAGGCTACAAACAATGAATGAATGTTAGTCAAGCATACTTGTTTCTAAACTAACTAGAAACAAAACACAATGGCACTCAACAGACCGTGTTAAGAAGCTCATAGCCTTTCACGCTTTCGAACTCTTGGTCTTCTTTTCCATCCCTTCTCTCAAACTTGCTACTCCCAGGAAGCCTCATATTTCCTCCCCTCTCTGGCTATCAACTATATATAAACCCTTTAGCTTGCTTCTTCTTAACCTTATATCTTGTCCTCTCAGTGAATCAGTCTTCCATGTTTCCCTCAATTTTTCTCTACCTTCCTGTATTTACATTTCCTCTTCTCAGTCCCTATTTATCTCCCTCAGTTACTAACCTACATAGTGTCATTCTTTCTCCTTCACGTCCCCCTCCTCTCCTACCCTCAAGGTCTATGGTGTACACCCTGGGAATGTTGAAAGAGCACGTGTGCTCACCTGCCACCTCTTTTACTCATAATATATCCTTTATAAAGTTGATACAGGCACTGAGAGTAGAGCAGTTAGAAGAACCAAAATGAGAGTTGTCAGCATCCCCATGATGTATGTTGCTGCCCTGCTGTCTTGTTGCTCATACATATCTTTTGGTGGAGATTTTGGTCACCATTGGTGACTGTATTTTTGGAACTCCATATAGGGGTGTGTGTGTATATGTAGAGAGAGAAACACACAAAAAGCGAGTGGCGTGTGAAGGCCACAGGTGCTTTATTTCAATTTTTAAAAAAACTATGTATTTTGGCAACTGCCTTGTTCAGGGGGTGCACATCCTCAAGAGAAATACAAATAATGTAAATATAAATAATAACAATTAAAAACACAGTTAACAATCAAAATTATGCTAAATAAAGACTAAAACAGTAATATAACTAGATAAAGATAAAAACAGTCAAAGGAACAGTCAAATTTAACTCAAAACAAGGACATAAAAAAATGTTAATATGAGAGTGGAGGAGGACCTAAGTGAGATGACTAGATAGTTTGAAGAGCATGGCTACCCTAGAGAATGCATTCGCAGAGCTTATTATTGTGCCAAGTCCACCGATAGAACATCTCTTCTCTGTGGTTCCAGTCGAGTTTCACAAGTAGGATCGTGTGTGCAATCACTTTTTCCAGTTTTTCTAGAGACATTGTCCACATCCTAAAGCAAGAATGGTGCCTCCTGGCAACAATACCTACTTTTGCTTCCAGACAATTAACTATAGCCTATAAACAGAATCGTAATTTAACCAACATTTTTGTTCCGCCATTCTTGCTTTAGGATGTGGACAATGTCTCTAGAAAAACTGGAAAAGGTAATCGCACACATGATCCTATCTTGTGAAACTCGATTGGAACCATGGAGAAGAGATGTTCTATCAGTGGACTTGGCACGATAATAAGCTTTGCGAATGCATTCTCTAGTGTAGCCACGCTCTTCAAACCATCTACTCATCTCACTGGCATTCCGTTCAAAATCTTGTTCCAGTGTACAAAGGCGTTGTATTCTGAGAAATTGGCTAACAGGAAGGTTCTGTTTCAGAGACCTGTTGTGAAAGCTGTCATACCTTAATAGTGAATTTCAGTCTGTCTTCTTGTGATGATCTGTCGAAAAACCATATTGACCCTTCTTTAATGTAATGTCAAGGAAGGCAATCTGACACAGACTATACATGCCTTCAAATTGCAAATTATCCAGAGAATTTAGCCATTCAAAGAAGTCAAACAACATGGCCTCAGTGCCATCCCAGATCATTAGAACATCGTCAATGTCGTGTTTCCATAGTTTGATCTGGGTCTGAAAAGGATACCTCATGAGGTATCTCTTTTCAAAATCATCAGCATATAAATTCACTTTATCTGGAGCCATGGGCAACCCCATGGCTACACCTTTAATTTGTTTATAAAAGATACCTCTAAAACAGAAAAACTTCTCTCTCTCATTGCCAAGGATGCCATTTGAGTGAGAAAGATGGTAGGAATGTGAACAGTCCTATTTCTTTGGAAAAGAACATCAGAAATGATCTCAAGTGCAGCCTTCTGGGGCATATTTGTGTAAAGTGAGTTAATATCTAAAGTCATTAAAATAAGCTGGTCGTGATAACCTGTAAATCTTTGCAAAATATTGATAATGTGTGAGGAATCGCGAACATAGGACACAGCTTTCCCCTTCCCCCCCCTCCCCTCCTTCCTGTTGCCTGCTTATTATTCCACCCCTTTAATTATCACGGAACCATACTGACAGCATGTTACTTTTTCTGCATTATACAGTATCTGTATTCAGCACTGCAATGTGGCTTATTATATAAACACTTTTCTGTAGGTTCGCTCGCCATTAAATAGGTATGCGCTCTTGCTGCTGTCTTGTTGTTGCTTTACTTGAATCATCATGAAACCCTATTGACATTCTGTTCGGCAATATGCATTACATAGTTCTTACGTTCAGCACTGTAATAAGACTCATATAAGCTCTTTTGGTTTTGACTTGACGGGCCCCTTTAGGCTGACTTTTTCTGTAGGATCACCTGCAATTAAATAGGTATGCATTCTGCTACTGTCCTGTTATTGCTTTATTTGAATCATCATTAAGCCATACTGACACCCTGTTCGGCAATATGTGCATCACATAGTTCTTATGTTCAGCACTGCAATGAGACTTACTATAAATGCACTTTTGACTTTTAACTTGACGTCCCCTTAAGGCTTACTTTTTCTGCAGGTTCACCCACAACTTTTTCTGCAGGTCGCGCTTATTAACGCACGCTCTATTCACAACAAATGGCCTATCATAACAGATTTAATATCTACCCGAAACTTAGATATATTATTGGTCACCGAGTCTTGGTTATCATATTCGGACTCAGTGATAGTAAATCAAATGACTCCCCCGAACTTCTCCATCTATATGTGTAACAGAGAGAACAGAAGAGGCGGTGGTGTATTCATCCTCGCTATAAATCCTCCTTACAATACCGAGTAAGTCTTGCAAGGAGCACTCAATGTCTCGGCACATTAACCATATCCAATAAGAATAACTCCATTAATCTTATCTACTCATCTCCAAATGCGCGCCCTGAGGACATCTCAGATGTAATTAGCCTTGCATGTAACCCTGACAACCCCAACAAGCCAAACTGGCTGTTAGGCGATTTTAACCTCGCATCTTTGCCACCTGCCTCTGCCAACGCCTTTCTTGACGCCATGGAAAATCTCGACTACAAGCAAATTGTTGACATCCAGACGCACCAACGTGGCAACATCCTTGACCTCATATTTGTCCCTCCTGCAGTAACAGGCCATAATAGTCAGCTTGACCTCACCATCACCCCGGTCCCTTGGTCAGATCATAGCCTGATAACCTTCCAGATACCTTCAAAATTGAATCCGCCAAATCTACCAAAAAATGCACCTCCACCGCATCATAGACGCTTTAAATCACTGGATATTGAAGTGTTCAACGCACAAGCACTACCTAAGTTGTCAATTTCAACGACCAACGTCAATAAAATGGTCGACAACTGGAACGATACACTCCAACAATATGCACAACTACCTACAACCCACAATGCGATTGCTCCTAACAAGGATCCTAGCATAAGGCATAACGCCCCCTGGTTCTCTCCAGATATTCGAACATCGCTTCTTCAACTGAGAAGACTAGAAAGAAAGTGGAGACGCTCTCATGAAATCATCATCCACGATGAATACATGGCACACCTCAAAAGTCACCGTGAACTAATGTGGTCCAAAAGGAAGGAACATCATTCAAAATTACTTAGTCGTTCACTAAACAAACCCCGCGAGCTATTCAACTTAGTTAAATCGCTATCCAAGGAGCCTTCACCGCAGCAGCAAGAATGTATCCATCCCCAACAGTATGCAAATTACATCCAATCCAAACTAACCAGAACAATTTCAGATTCATCACAAGCATCCCCTCAATTCAAGCAGTCTCAAGCACCACTCCTCAGTATCTCACCTCCATCATCCAAAACCATTAAAGAACTAATTGCCAACTTGAATACCACTACCGCAGCCAACGACCCATGCCCAGCACACTGGATCAAATCAATGCGCTCGGAGCTTAGTCCATATATAGCCAAAATTGCAAACCTCTCCTACTCCACTGGAACTTTCCCTGTTGCTCTCAAGCAGACTTCAATACGTCCCCTATTAAAGAACAACCAGATCGACCCTAAGAAGGAAGAATCATACCGTCCAATCTCCAGCATCCCGCTTCTTGCCAAAATTCTGGAGAAAGAGACACAACGCCAAATTCAGCAATATATTGACACATCTTCCCCTCTAGATCCGTGCCAACATGGATTTAAGGAAATGCATGGAGTCGAGACTCTCATGATCTCATTAATCAATTCGCTCATCTGTGGGATCAATAACATAAGATCTGGCATCGCAGTGATCTTCCTCGATATATCCGCTGCGTTTGATTCGGTAGACCATAAGATTCTACTATCGCGACTCTACAAAAAGGGCATACAAGGTCTAGCATGGAACTGGTGTAAGTCATACCTCGAAGATCGCTGGCAACATGTTCGCATCGACTCCAAAACATCAGAACCATTCCTCCAAACGCAAGGGGTTCCACAAGGCTCCTCTCTATCGGCGCTCCTCTTCAATATATATGCAGCCAATTTGCCAAATCACCAAATCATTTAATGTTTCCTGCCTCATTTACGCTGACGACGTGCTTATTTTCACCCCGATTGATATAACGAGTCCAAATTACACCAACTTAACCAACTGTTTCAATGCAATAGCAGATTGGCTTTTAGATCAAAACATGCGAATCAACTTCAAAAAGACTGAAGTTTTAATGGTCACAAGAAACAAGCTATTCTCCCCCCCTGCATTCCTCAAGGTACGGGACGCTGAGCTCCCAATCAAGAATACAATCCGTTACCTAGGTGTGATCCTTGATCAACGACTGGATTTTACCTCTCACATAAAAAGCACGGTAAAAACTATTTACTTCAAGATAAAAACATTACGCCACCTAAGACCCATGCTAGAATACGACTTCCGCTCAATATTCCAAGCAATAGTCACTCCACACTTTGACTATGCGAATATTGTATTACATGGTCTTCCAAAGAACCACCATTAACCCCCTGCAACTAGCAATGAATGCTGCGGCCAGTATCCTAGTTGGAGCATCAAAGAGAGACCATATCACGCCAATCCTTAGGGACCTTCACTGGCTCCCTATAGAATGTAGAATTAGCTACAAAGCTCTCATCACATTCAAGGCCTTAAATAATCTATCACCAGCAACGACTTCAGACCTCATCAGTCTACCTCCCAAGACAAGATCCAGGAGACCACTCGCTGAAAATACCCTAGTCATTCCCAGTGAATCCACAAATTGGTCCCAATCAGCAATCAAAAGAGCATTTAAATCTTATGCGCCTAGATGCTGGAATGAACTTCATCCAGATATCAGAGCAATACGAGACATGAAGCAGTTCAGGAAGGCTATCAAGCACTACCTATTCACTGAGTACTTCCAGCCACCGTAATGCTATTATAATATGTCATAAGACAGATTCATATGCATAACTGTCAGACGGCTGCCTGGGTGAGAATCTTCACAGTCTTGGCAAGTGCATATATCTATATGATTTGCAAGGGATTGTGGGCAATGTAGTTCATTCACACCAGACACAGCTGCTGACAATAATTTAGTTGTGCTCAAGTGTTAAAGCCAATAAGATATTTATTTATGGGGTTATTTCTCCCAACACAGATATGCTTGGTAGCACATAAATCAGGTTACTTGCTTCCAGTGTTTAACTTGGAAAAACAAAATCAAAATCAGGAAAACAACATTCAAACATGTCAGGCATTAGCTAATGTTTTCTTAGCATATATCAAACAACAAACGAAAAGCCACAAAGAAAGAAAAAAACTGTTCTTTTCAGGTTAACTTCTGATAACTTCCCACATAGATTCAGAAGTGATTCTCTCCTAGCTCACAAGCAATTAGGTAAGGCTCAATTGCTAGTAGTTATCCAGCTGAAACCCCTTAGCTGGCTTGCTTTCTACAGCGTGGCCAGAAATCCTACACAGGAGCTTTTCTGAGTAGATTAAAGAACAAGTTTGTATTTCTTTGTGATGGTTGCTGTACTTTATAACAGAAAATCACCAAAGGAGTTTGGACAGAGAGCAGTCCATATAAACACATTCTTCATCTGCAATCATTCCCCCTTCTTCAGCAAGCATGGGTTCAATATCATGGATTGGCATAGATGAATCTCTCAATGGAGCACTTTCAGGAGAATACTTGTTTCCCTGCTGTCTTTCAAGGTTATAGCTAGGGCATAGATCAGTGTTCATGCCTGAGCTTCCATTGCTGTTAGAGTTCCTCTCTTTATAGCCTGGCCAGTATGTAGTCCAGTTCTTATGTCCAGCCTTCCAATCCAGATCCCTGGACACTGGATCTCTCTTCACATACCTTCTGGCACGGGTCTTAGGGTCCCTTCCACGTGTAGCCGTCTCTCTCACAGGTACCGTCTGGAGATTCCTAGCTCTGCAGCACCATTCCTCTGGCTTTCCCCAGTCCAATGGTGTATGCTGGCCCTTGGAATGCCTCCCAGTATACGTACTGTTCTGGACTCTTCTAGACCTCTCAAAGGCTTTTCTCCTCTTTCTTCCAAAGGGTTTCTTTCCCTCTCTGTCCGTCCGGTTTGGCTTCTGCTTCTGATGATCCTCCTGATGATGAAGATGATCAAGCTCAAGCTGATTCTCAGGATAATGAGGATGATTCTCTGTAGAATAAACTCTACCTTTATTCTGCTTAGATGAGTGCTCCTCCCTAACACAGCGCAGCTGTGCTGAATCAGGCCCTGCCCTTTGAGATGAGTGCTTAGGGATTACCTCATAGCCCTCCTGATTGAACACACGTTTCCCCACTTCAGCTCCTCTAATGGCTGTTGGAAACCTGGTGCATTCTGGGACTGGTAGTCTTTTATGGGAAAATTCTGTTTTCTTATTTCTACCAGAACTGACAGGTTGCTTGTTCAGAGTCACTTCACCTTTTCTATAGCTCCTTCCTGAGCTATGATAAGCTTCCTTATCACAAACCACTCCATAAGACATACCTTCTAGAACTAAAAATTTTGATGTAATTACTCTGTTCATTAAAATCTCGCTGCTAGTTGATTTTATGTAAATAGTTCAATCGTTATTGTAGATAGTTACCCTTGTTACCCAAGTTTATTGCCCTGTTATCTGTAACTCATACGTGTTTTCAAATGTACTGAGATTGTTTTGTTCCATGTAAACCGCGCTGATGCTAAAGAGCGCGGTATATAAGAAACTTTAAATAAATAAATAAATTAATTAATTAAATAGGTATGCATGTGCTGCTTTGTACCCATTATCATTCATCACACTATTTTTATTCTAAGAAACATTAGGTGCCTTCCGTGGTGTACATGCAAATCATTGAACTTTCACCTTTTTGGCACAAAATGGCAGCGTTTTTAAGAAGGCTTCCTGCCCGCAGTATGAGCTTTGTAAATTGCTGGATGATTGTACACACAGAACAATGTGTTTGTCAGCATTCCTTACCCTGCAGGAGAGCAGTCTTTTATTTTTTATTCTTTCTTTTTTAGCTAGTTAAGCTTTCCCTTTTTTAACAAAGCAATTATTTGGTTTTGATCATGCCTTCATCATATTTTAGACTGATATAGTGGGTACACATGCTCTTACTTCTCCCGGCTCTTGATTATAAATGCACAACTTGATCTTCACGCTGTTCATGTTACAAACAGATGCTCTGTTTATTGTTCACTTATTAAAAACACACTTTCTATTGGCTTTTTCTGGTTCTGACCCCGTTTGTTTCTTGTGAAGTTAACCCATGGTGGTAATATTTACATGTTTTCATTTTTTCCTTCTCCACTTTTGTTTCATTATAGTAGGTATGGGTATTGATGTACTGTTAACTGTATTTTTGTCCAATTATTTACAGCACTATTGCTTTAAAGTGATGTTTTTGTAAAGACAATACCTCCACAAGGTACGTTTTGTGAGTATTTGCTTCATAAATGTGTGATAGGCACAACTTAGGTCCTCCTCATCTCTCCTATTTTTAATGTATTTTTATGTCCTTCTTTTGAGTCTCTATACTTGATGTCTGTATTATGCTGTTACTAGGCATTCTATTTTGTTATAAGCCTTATGTTTTTAAATTTGACTGTTCCTTTTACTATGTTTTTATCTTTATCTAGTTATGTTACTGTTTTAGTCTTGATTTCATATAATTTTGATTATTGTTTTTAATTGTTTTTAATTCTGTTATTTATATTAATATTTATTTACATTATTTGTATTTCTCTTGAAGATATGTACCCCCTGAAGAAGGCAGTTGCCAAAACACGTAGGGGTTTTTATAGAAATAAAGCACCTGTGACCTCCACATGCCACTCACTTGTTGTATGTTTGTTCTACATTTACAAGGATGCCTGCTCTCCTTGTGCTATGTAGAGACACATACACATGTGCAATATTTTGTTCACTATTATCATGTAGTTATTAATTCTCTGTCTTGATAGTATGAAGAGACTGTTTTTTATGAACAAGAACATGCTGAAATTGACTGAACATGCAAATAGGACTCATGGCGACCCTCTGGATAGTTGACTTAAACTGTGTTCGGTCTTCCATCAAGATAGTTCATTGTTAATAGAGTGGCACCCATAGCTGCTGTTATTGTATCGATCCATCTCATTGCTGGCCTTCCTCTTTTGCGTTGACCTTCTATCTTGCCGACCATGATGTCTTTCTCTAACAATCTCTTAGCATGATGTGTTCAAAGTATGAGAATCGAAGTCTTGTCATCTGAGTTTCTAAAGAAAGCATATGTTTGATCTTCGGGCAGTCCATGGTATACATAGTATTCTTCACCAGCACCATAATTTAAAGGCATCAGTTTTCTTCCTGTTTGTCTTTTTCACTATCCAACTTTCGCATCCATATGATGATGAAATACCATGGTTTGGATAAGTCGAATATTTGTATGGAGGGAGACATCTCTGCTAGTGAGCATCTTGTCTGGGTTGTTCATAGCCATTCTGCCGAGAGCAATGCATCATCTGATTTATTGATTGCTTGTTTCTTTCTTGATTATTGATCCAAATATTTATTGCTTATATACCAAATACTTATATACCACTTTTCAGTGGATCAAAGCAGTGTACATCCAGATAGGATATATATTTCCCTTGCCCTCCAGGGATCACAATCTACGTTTTATACCTGAGGCAAAAGAGGGTTAAGTGGCTTGCGCAAGGCCACAAGGAGTGCCTGTGGGACTAGAAACCCCAGTCCCTCCAACCTGAGGTTGCTGTCCTCCAGTGGGATTCAAACCCCAGGCCCGAGGCAACTTGCCGCAACCACTAGGCCACTCCTCCCTATTTCAATTTCTTCTTCATCAAAGATGAACTTGTTGATTTTGCTAGTTGTCAGCATCTTTGTCATACAGTATTTACATTAAGGTGCAGGCCCATTTTGTGATATTAATGAAAGGTGTGGCTTATATTATTTTTCTGCTGATATTATGCTTTAGGCTCCTTTTTCAGCATCTGGGGGACTTGATAATACTCCTGTTACGTTCAAACTATGGCTGTCTGGTTGAAATCTCATAGCTTAATAATCAGTCTTAAAGACAGAGGAATGAATAGTGTTGCACAATTATCTATTAAGTGAAATGACTTCTGTTAAGCTAAATGACATTGTTTTGTTTTTAAACAGAGGTAAAAACCTGGGTGTCTTATTGGACTCTCAGTTGACTATGCAACAGTAAAGTAAGTGCACTCTGCAGAAAGCATTTTACAAAATACAACTTTTGCAGTTATTGAAACTCCTTTTATCTACAAATGATTTTTAAACAACATTTTCAATCATTTGTATTCCCTTATCTCCAGGAACAAGCAGGAATGAGTCTTCACATATGGGTACGTCGGTACCGACGGAGCCTGCACCGGAATGCTGCCCAGCTTTCAATCAGAAAGCTTTTGGCAGCATCCCTCGCGCCTGCGCAGTGACTTCCCGCCTTCTCCACAGCCTCTCTTCAGTTTTCATTTTTCCGCGGAGCCGGCAGGACGTCGTCCTGTCACCGCAGAAACCTTTCTTCTTAATTGCTTTAATTTTAATTTTTTGTTTTCTTGTGGTCGCGGCTGTTTCTCCCGCTACCACCGGTACCTCCGGTGGTTTTTAGGCTAAAGTCTGTAAAACTTTTCTTCAGTTTTTTTTGCCTTAACTTCTTAGGCCTACTAGGCCTTTTTTTCATTATGGAGCCTTCTTTTCCTAAGAAGTGCATTCGATGTGGAAACACCTGTTTCTTTTTAGACACCAATAGTTGGTGTCTCAACTGTGTGGGTCCTGACCCTTTTTCCCCTGACTTGTCAGGAGATAATTTGGTGCGAAAACCTTCAGTATTTAGTTTCCCTCGATACCGTTTTTTCTTCGGCAGTGAGGGTACCCGGTTTCTCTACTTCACAGGATCAGGTAACCCAAAAACAGTCTGTTAAGACTAGTCAATGCTTGAGTGGTATGTCCCATGCCCAGCATGGTGACGGCTCCGGCCTTACCCTCAAGAATCCATTGGCATTACCCCTGCGGAGGTCTTCGGGCTCCAAAGCGTTAAAGGGGTTTCAGGATGTTCCTGGGGCTCACCCCTCACAGAACATGCCTGAGCCATGCGCGGGGGTGGTATCCGCTTCGAGCGGTACCGAGCCTCCGGCATCGGCACCGGTGTCGAGTACTCCACTCTTCACCAGGGATCGTCATCGGGCATCCTCGGTACCTTCGGGACCGATCGATACGCACCGCATTGACTTCCCTCAATCTCAGCCATGCTCCAGGACGGTACCGGCGTCGATCGGTTCCGATACCCTAGCATCGGCATCGGCATGGATGGGTGCTCATCGGGTATCCTCAGTACCGTCAGTATCGATCGATGTCACCCAGGCTGCCTTAGTGGTATCGGCATCGCCGATACTACCACCGGCGTCGGAACTCTCGAGACATGCATCGCTATTCTCGCTCTCTTCGATGCCGAGTCTTGAGTCGATATCGAGTCTCGAGGACTGCGTACCGACGCGTCCCGGAACCGACTCCTGTCGTTTCCAAATAGGTAGTTCCGCAGATCCTAGCCATAACTCCCTCATGATCTCGGTACCACTACAGCAGTTCCCGATGACTACTTCACTTGCTAGTCCTTTATCAGTAGCAATGTTGATGCCTGTTCTTGCACCGATGCCTAGTTTGGAACCCATACCTGGCCTTGGTGCAGTACCTTGTACGTCCTCTGATACTCAGACTCTTTCTTTAGCCTCACCAGGAATAGTTCCCATAGGAGATCAGTCTTTTCAAGCTTTTCTCCTGGATATGGCAACCTTTCTTAATATCTCTATCCCTGGTTGTGATCCAACCCATGGCTCACCGGCACAAATGCAAAATATACAGTTTCCTTTACATCCTGCTCTGCAGGATCTCCTTCTCAAGGTATGGAAATCACCCTTACGACTTCCTCAAGTTTCTACAGACATTGAGGTTAGGTACCGAGTGCCACCCTCTCCAGGGTTCCAAAAACCTCAACTTTCTCATCGTTCCCTTGTAGTGGAATCAGCACTGAGGAAAGTTAAGAGCAAGAAGAAGCATTCTTCTTTTCCGCCAGGTCGTTCTTCAAGAACACTCGATGCTTTTGGCCGTCAGGCCTTCCAAAACTCTATGCTGGCTTCCAGAGTTCTCTCATATATTTTTCACATGAGTCTAACACTCCAGGAAGTCACAGAGAAATTGTCTCTTTTGACCCCTTTTTTACCAGAGCCCAAGGCTACTGATTATTCCTTGCTCATTAATCACAGTCAGAATATATCCTGGTTCCTGTCTCGTGCTTCTATAGACTCTTTTGAGTCCGTTAGCAGATCCTCTGCTATTGCCATTGCAGCACATCGCAGAGCCTGGCTTGAGGCTTCAGACTTGAACAAACGGGCACAAACTATACTAGCTCATTCTCCTTGTACAGGGGAAAGTCTTTTCAATAAGGAGGCTTTACGTCAGGTTGCTGAATGCTCCACTGACTCTTCTTCCACTAGGAACCATTCTAAGCCACCTCCTTCAAAGAGTAGGAAATGTCCTACCAAACCTTCTTTCCCTAAGAAAAGAAAGTTTCATTCATCTCCTGCCCATCATTCGGCTGTACCTAAACAAGGGACGCCTCAACCTAGTCTGCAGTCCTCCAATTCTGGCCAGTCTCCGCATTCCCAGCAACCATAGGGACCGGGAATTGTAACTTACACTTTCCTTCTACATCTTAGAAGTTTTTTCAGTGTACTACCCTGTTAAAAAAAACAAAAAAAAAAAATTATTTTGTTCAGGTACTACACACTTCTCCTCTTACTCTCTAGAGGAGCACTGCAACTATCATCTGATAGTTCCTATCCCAACTGAACATTTTTTCCTTCAGTTGACTTACCCCATGGGTACGTCACCCTCCAACTACTGGGAACTACCATACGTAACTACTTCTCTGGCAAGCTCGTTCCCCAGACAAGAATAGAAGATATCCTCTCTTTTTTTCTTGTCTGTTTTTCTTATTCAGCACAGGACAGTCTTTGCTGTTTCCGTCAGCAGCTCTGCCTGCAGGAGTTACAGTAATTGTATTACTGGGACTTTTTCCAAGTTCCAGTCCCTTGTTCAAAATTTTGTCTAACCTCAGTAGTGATTCCAAGCTGTCTTGGATCCTCCTACTTGTTTAGACTTTCTCACATTATTCTTACCATCTCCTTTCCTAGGATATGGCAACATACCTGACTTTCAGTCAGTTTATCTCATACCTCTCCTGCACAATGCTCTCTGCAGTCTTCAGAGAAGCTTTCTACTATGGGGGCCTTGCTATAGAGCATTGACCTTGTCTCTGAAGTTCCTCTATTATTAGAGAAAAACTTATGAACCCTTCCTATACCTGAGAGGGTTCTCCGCACCCCATCTAGATTGGGGTGTTAACACGAGCTATCAGTTCTTCTGCGTGAAGATCCAAGGCATCCACCATGTCAGTGTTCTGTGGAACTCCTGCCTTGTTCCTTACAGATTCCTATCTTCATCTGTTCTCACGCGAACATCACGGATAACTGGTTGGATTGCCTTCCTGCATCCCTCAATCCACGAAAATAGATTCTCTATACATATCCCAAGTGGGCTCACCCTCTTGTAGAACGCAGAATCTTTTTCTTTTCTATTCCCCATGTACAATTATGGGGCTGGGTGGTAGACATGTATCTCAATCTGTTGTCTGGTATGTAGCATCTCCATATATGTCTACATACTTATATCATTTCTCTGGTGTTGCTAAACCATGCCCCACAAATTTACATATATCTAGGTATATCATCTCTCTCTCTCTCTCTCTCTCTCTCTCTCTCTCTATATATATATATATATATATATATATATAATATGATATATTTCACCATCCATATCCTAATCTACAAATCTGGACATATGTATATTTATATATCTATATATATATATGAATATATACATATCTATTCCAGCCACATATATATATATATCTCCCCATATATATGTGTTTGATGGGGGGCTTCTTAAGGGTTTGTCAATCGTATTCACTATCACCCTTACTGTCTATACTACATGATTTACCTCTTAGAGGTTTTAGACAGTCTGTTGCCCTACGTCCCATACCAAATTATGATACAGGACATGTTAAGCACCAACAACCACTTTGGTGCTAACATCTTCCATTTTTTCTTTATGTCCTTGAAGCATCCAGCTTCAATATTTTTCTTATCTCTCGCCAGCTAGGAAAAACGGTGTACATCTTTATCTTCAAGTACACAACTATTTTCCGTAGGAATAGGGGTTTTCCATTCCCCCTCTCCTGCCAGGACTGGGCTAGTTCTTCAACTCCGTCAGTCTTCTTCCTTTAGTCCTCAATGTTCATGATGCCTAAAGGACTTTTCAGCTTTTCCCATAAAGCTTTCCATTGAAGACCAGACGTCTACTCCTACCCAGTTAACACCTGGATCATCTACTACCTCCAGGTCTGAACCTTCATCCTCACTCTGAGAGGTCACCTTGAAGATTCCGCCACTGTTTATCCAGTAGACTCCATCATGCTTTCTACTTCCTACAATACAGTAGGTAAGCTGCATATTTTAAGTGTACATTAAATTTGTTTAATGCTACTTATCATATCTACCAAGGACTCCTGTACTCTGTAGAACCTTCTAGTCCTTGGCTATGCTGTTTCTTTCCTTGCAGCTCCTTTATTATCAACTCCTACCCTCCATCCCACATTGGATGCCGGGGATCCCTGGAGACAAAATGCACCCCTGATCCAGGCACTTGCGTTTTTATGGGATCTCCCCCTGGCATCTCCAGCTAGGGAGTCCCCATATGTGAAGACTCATTCCTGCTTGTTCCTGGAGATAGCACAGTTACTTACCTGTAACAGGTGATCTCTGGGAACAGCAGGAATTAGTCTTCACAACCCTCCCACCTCCCCTAGGAGTTGCATCTTTTTTATTTTTTTCCTTTTCTCTCCTCGCCTTTGTCTCAGCTCTGAAACTCAACTGAAGAGAGGCTGTGGAGAAGGCGGGAAGTCACTGCACAGGCGCGAGGGATGCTGCCAAAAGCTTTCTGATAGAAAGCTGGGCAGCATTCCCGTGCAGGCTCCGTCGGTACCGACATACCCATATGTGAAGACTAATTCCTGCTGTTCCCAGAGATCACCTGTTACAGGTAAGTAACTGTGCTTTATTGATTATACCGATGCACATTTGTTAGGACTACCAATGTCTACCCTTAAGTCCTTAAAACTGATACAGAGCTCTGCTGCCAGGATAATTTGGGGATTGTCATGATTTGATCATATAACACTGGGGCTTGTTGAATTGCATTAGTTGCAGATTAATTATCATATACAATATAAGCAGTTAACAATGATGCATAAAGCAGTTCATGATCTGTTGGCCTGTACTGTATTAATGATGCTGAAGTCTTATGACTCCATTTGTCCCATAAGGTCATGCTTGTTTTTCTCTCCATGAAAGATGTGTGGAAATTAAATGGTTTATGGATTATTTTGGCTTAATATACTGCCATTCAAACCAGCCGCAGAGTGGTTTACAATAAAAATTATAAACTTGAAATTATAAGGAAGGACCTATAATTCAAAGAAGAAAGAGATAGGAATAGTAAGGACAGAATTAATGAGAAGAGTGACTGAGCGTTAATCACAGGCTAGGAGTTGTGAGTTACAGATTGTAAGTTGCAGACGTGCACCATGTAAGTATCATCTGGGAATGCCTCATTAAACTTGTGTTTTCAATGCTGATCTGAAGGATTTGTAGGACTGTCCTGTGTGCAGATCCAAGGGGAAGAGTGTTCCAGAGAATAGGGGCTAGGAAAGAAGGCTGTGTCTGGTGGTTTCCAGCCTGGCATGGGAGGCCGGAGGGACATCCAACCGATTTATGATGGATTGAGCTCAAGGCTGATGCATGAAATGAAATCTGAGAAGATAAGTATGTGGGAGAGTCTGTATATAATACCTTGTGGGTCAGGCTGAGGATTTTGAAGTTAATGTGATACGAACGAGAACGGGAAGCCAGTGTTGTCGAAATAGAAGCAGGGTAACATGGTTGAATTTTCTTACGTGGCAGAGAATATGGACTGTGGTGTCTTGTTTGGTTTGCAAGTTTTTCAGTTCAGATTGGGGAAGCCCAGCATAGATGAGATTACAATAGTCTAAACGAGAGATAATATAACTGAGAGCAAGTGTGTGTTGGGCTGCAGGATCAAGAAAAGGATGGAGGGCCCGAAATTGATGCAGTGCGTAAAATGAAGAGTGGACTATGTGACTAACCTGTTCCTTGAAGGATAATTCTAAGTCCGGGAAAAACACCGAGGCATTTCAGATAAGGAACTGAACAAGTTGACCATTCAGGATGGGAGAAAGTGAGGGGATAGAGGTACTGCCAGTGAGCGAGATGGCAAAGGTTTGAGGTGTTAATCTCAGCTGATTCGGTTTCAGCCAGGTGGACACTGTACCCAGACAGCTATTGAGTGCAGAGAGATCAGGGGCTCGTGAAGCAGCGAAAGATTCCCATGAGAATTTTTCAGTACTTGCATCCATTATTTGAAATTCATTACCATTTGATTTTTTTATTTTCCAAAGGAAAGATTTTTTTGTTTTCCCAGGCATCTAAATTATGATTATCTTTTTTAAGTCTTTATTAGGTGTATTTTCACTAAAGGGGAGCGTCTGTTTTCAAAGGTTCAGTGGCAGGAAAATTCTGTCCATATGCATGTTCAAAGATACATCTAGTCGAAACACCACGGTTCATGCTTCTTCCGCTTTGATTGGCTCTCTGCATGGTGGTGTCGCATGCTGCAGGAAGTTGGGGCTGATCTTGCGGTTTGAAGTCTCATGAGACTTAAAACCAGGAGATCAGTCCGAACTTCCTGCACTTTGTGGCTCCACCTTGCAGAGAGCCTATGGTGGTGGGGAAAGTACGAATCACCATATTTTTGAAGAGCTATAGCCAAGGGACGCGGGGTTATGAATGCAAGAGACATTGAAGAAGCCTGGGGAGATCATGAGATGGGGAGAGACTGGTAGAAAACTGGTGGGTTATATGAGAGCGAGGCTGAAGAAAGTTTGGGAAGGGGGAGTCATATACACACACACACACACCCCACCTGATACTTTCTGTGAGATTCACATATGAACCCCCCCCCCCCCCCCACATGCCTGATTCTAAAATGGTGGAAGCACAGCATTATATCACACTGCTAATATACACTTTTCAGCTAATTATTATATGTTGGTTATGTCGTCTCTTGTCTGAAAGTAATGATTTGTTGTAACCCACCAAAACATTGGAGTGGGATATGAATGTTTTAAATAAACAAATATCTAATATGTTTTGCTTTTTTTTCATTCTTTGCAGTCTGATACTTACCTCTGTATGACATATCGCCTCCCAGTGGATGATGAAGCCTACGTAGGTGAGCATCACTGAGAGGAAAAGAACTGGCTGTTCTGTCTTTATATAGTTAACCAATCACTTATCTCACTATTAGTTTGTTGGGGTTTCTAAAATTCATTCATCCTGTCTAATGTAGAAACAAACTAGTGAAAGCCACTTAAGAGTCAAGATAACAAACTGTATCTTTTGGAGATTCATGAATTGTAGGACTTTGCGAGCTGAATGCAGATGACTGTGGCAGCCAATACAGGCAGTCCCATTTATAAGGTATTGGCTTTCTGTCAGAAGCGGGATGCTTAATTCAACTCTACTGAACAGACTGTTTACTTGCCTGTGTACGGTGTACATCTTTTGCACTTACAATCATTAGTAGACGTAGTAAAATTACCCCACTGTGAAAAGCAAATAAATATTTACTTTTGCAGGTATAGGATGGTAGCATGGGTAGCACAGAGAGAGTGTGTGACAACATTTTTAAATCGAATTCAGTTCTGGTTTTTGAGTGACTTTGTTTTCAAAGAGCCCAGCTTCTTAGAGAGCTGTTCTCAGTTTAGTGGTAGGTTGTCTCGAGGTATTCTAGTTCTGTGTGATGCTGCTATTATGATAAGTCTACACAGTACCAAAGCAATGTGAAAAGTGTACGATAAACTGAATGGAGGCAGCATAGGGGAAAATTGGTGAGCATCTTCATTTGAGTGTTAAGAGAACAGGAGCAGAAGTGAGGTCATGCCATCATCATTAGTTTGCCATTTTGGGGGTAAATATCAGCTACTTTTGATAAAGAAATTAGACTGATTTTCACCTTTGAAAACATCTGGGATTTTATAGCTCAAAATCAACTTAAACTGAAAATGAAGTTGCCCATTTTTAGACTATTTGATGAAGACACATAGGTGCTTATGTGTCTTAATAAAACACTAGATATGCACAGGCAGAAAATCACAGCTAGATTGAAGCCTTACACCTGCTAGGAAGTGTGTATATTATACACATACATCCTGACTCCACCTATATTCCTCTCAAACTCCACTCCAGGACATATCAACACATGGATTGTATAAATGTACACATCTTGGCATTGTGTGTACTTTTACATATGTAATCTGTAGGGTATTTCCCTAAAAGCGCTATTACACATATAAAACAGAGTATCTGTGTGGAAAAAGTTGATAAATTACCTCCTGAATGCACAAATTGTTTTCTATTCTGTTTGTGATTTGCCAAAGGAAGAACAATCGAGTGGCCCAATTAAAACCCAAACATAAATACAATAAAGCGTCTATGGCAGTGGTTCTCAACCCAGTCCTCTGGGACCTCTAGGCCAGTCAGGTTTCAGGATATCCACAATGAACATGCATGAGAGAGATCTGTATGCACTGCTTCCATTGTATGCAGATCTATCTCATGCATATTCATTGTGGATACCTTGAAAACCCAACTGGACTAGGGGTCCCAGAAGACTGGGTTGAGAACCACTAGTCACCTCTCCACTTGAAAGAGCTTGATCTCTTCTGCGAAGAATAATGGACAGAAGCTGCATCATCCCTGTGCAAAGGCAGTAGACACTTATCCTAAATAACTCATGGTTGCTATTACTGCCAGAGACTTCCACCAGAAATCGAGTCTAAGGGTATTAACACATTTGCAATCAAGACTAGTTCTTACTCTTTGAGTATTTCTATAATTGTTCTTTCATGTTGAAAATGTTATGTATGTAGCGTGCATCAGTGAAACAAACTCCTATATTAATGCATTTTAAACAGTATCTTTTAGATGACAGACTGCAGAAAGTGTTATTTTTTTTCTAATCGATTAACAGCTAGAGTTGGTAATGTGCACTGCCACATTAGCTCATACTAATGCAGGTCCTGTTTTTTGTAATGAGACCTAGTTACTAATAACATGTTAATACTGCTAGCACATGTTGTTGCGGAGTTCACATTAGTAACTCTAGATGTAAATCAGCAATGTTTCCTAGTCATCTTTTTTGTAGTATATTTATGTATTAAACTTAAAAAAAAAAAAAAAAAAAAGTGTCCCAAGATATAGAAGAATCACTAACATGAGACAAAGTTGAAATTCCAGGAAAAAGAAATCATAGATCTGTGCAGCCAGAGAATGGTTGGCATTCTTTACCATCTCCAGGAACAAGCAGGAATGAGTCTTCACATATGGGTACTTCGGTATCGACGGAGTCTGCGCGGGAACACTTCCCAGCGTCCCATCAAGAGCTTTTGGAAGCATCCCAGCACGCCTGCGTGCTGCCTTCCCGCCTTTCCCAACTGCCTCTCCTCAGTTTTCGTTTTTCCGCAGAGCCGGCAGGACGTCCTCCTGTCACCGCAGAAAATTCTTCTTTTTATTTCTTAGTTTTCTTGTGGTCGCGGCTGTCTTCCCGACGCCACCGGTACCACCGATGTTTTCTTTTCTTTTCTTGTAAAATCTCCTTTTCCACGGGATATTTTTTTCTTCATAGTGTCCCACGGTCTTTTAGGCCTTTTAGGCCTCTTCTTTTTCCTTAATGGAACCGCCAGGCACTTTCTCCAAGAAATGTTCAGACTGTGGCGGTACAACTTTATTTTTAGACCCTCAAAGTCAGTGTCTAACCTGCTTGGGTCCTGACAACAGTTTGGTGAGAAGAGGTCTTCAACATCGAGGTTCCCTCGATACACGGTTGCCCTCCAACTTCGGGGCACCGTCCCCTTCTTCCACACGGGATCAGGTAACTCACAAACAGTCTGTTAAGACTAGCCAGTCCTCGAGTGGTAGGTCTCATGCACAGCATGTAGACGGCTCCGGCCTTGCCCTCGAGGGCCCACTGGCTTCAAAACCCCGGCGGGAGTTTTCGGTCTCCAAAGCAGATATAAGGGGTTTCAGGTGGTTCCTGGGGTTCACCCCTCACAGAACATACCTCAGCCGTGTCCGGTGGTGGCATCCGCTTCGAGCGGTACCGGTACCTCGGCATCGGCACTGGTGTTGGATGAAACACTCCTCACCAGGGATCGTCATCTGGCGTCCTCTGTGCCTTCGGGACCGGCGGATACTCTCCAGACTGACTTTCCATTATCGGTACCAGCACCGATACTACCACCGCCCTCGGTACCCTCCAGACGTGCATCGATAGCCTCGCTTCCTTCGATGCCGAGTCTGGAATCGATCTCCAGTCTGGAGGACTGGGTACCAACTCGCCTTGGTACCGGCTCTCGGCGGTACCGAAGGCTCGGTTCCAATGATTCGGATCCACAACTCTCGGTTCCTCCGAGGCCGATTGAGTTGGCACTGGTTGACCTTCCTTCACCGGTGCCTTCCATGCTTCGCTTATCAGGCTCTCTGTCCTCGATGCCGAGTTTTGAATCGATCTCTAGTCTAGAAGACTCGGTACCAATAGGTTTTGGTACTGACATCGATTGATACCGGTGCTTCGGTACCGCGGATAGTGGCCGGAGGTTTTCAGTCACCTCGGTACTGATTGAACTGTCACCGATGACTGCTCCGATGTCTTTGTCGGGCTCGACTCCGACATCGGTACCGGTATTGACATCGGTACCGGTATCCACTGTAGCATCGTGGCCAACTCCTGCCATGCTTTTTTCAACAGGATCGCTCCATTCTATACCAAGCTTGGAGTCGATACCTGGCATGGACAATGTGGTAAGGACGGTTGCTGCTCCTGATACCCAGTACCAGCAACCATCCCTTAAGCATTCCACACTGCACTGTGCAGGATCTTCTATTCCTGTATATTTGAATACCTCTGTGGGTGCTCAGGCTAGTTCTTTAAATCTAACCTGTCCAAGAGAGATTCCTGTTGGGCATCCCTCTTTTCAGAGTTTCCTCCTGGATATAGCAAGATCTCTTGCCATTCCTATCCCAGGACATGATCCTGCACAAGGCTCTCTTTCTACCAAAGCAAAGGAGAACATAATGCTTCCTTTGCATCATTCCTTACAGGATCTCCTTCTAGGAATGTGGGAAGCACCTTTCAGGGTACCCCCACTCCCAGGGCAACTGATCTGTTATATCAGGTGCCCCCCTCTCCAGGGTTTCAAAAGACTCAACTTCCTCATCATTCCATAGTAGTGGAATCAGCAATGAGGCGGGTAAAGAGTAAGAAAAAGCACTCTTCCTATCCGCCAGGTCGTGAGTCTAAAACACTAGATGACTTTGGACGTCAAACCTTCCAGACATCTATGCTTTCTGCAAGAATTCTCTCATATATTTTTTATGAGTCTTTCTCTTGAGGAGGTCACAAAGCAATTACATCTTTTGTCTCCTTTCCTTTCAGATTCCAGGAGTACAGACTATTCCTCATTGCTTCAGCATATCCAGAATATCTCTTGGTTTCTTTCTCGTGCTTCCCCAGACTCTTTTGAGTCTGTTAGCAGGACTTCTGCTATAGCTATAGGGGCACGACGTAGAGCCTGGCTCCAAGCTTCAGACTTGGACAAATGGGCACAACAAAGGCTGGGACATACTCCTTGCACTGGAGAAAATCTTTTCAACAAGGAGTCTTTACATCAGGTTACTCAGTTGTCCACTGATTTACCTGTTTCTAAGGGTTGTTCTACCCCTTCCTCTGTCCCAGTAGGTAGGAAATGTCCTACCAAACTTTCTTCCCACAGGAGAAGAGGGTTTTATTCATCACTTGCCCATCATACAGATGTTCCTCAACAGGGGAAGCATCGTCCTGGTCTGAAGAATCCAACCTCTCACCAGGCTCAGCAAACCCAGCACCTGCAGGGTTTCTGATCATCATCAGATGCTTGTGACTCTTGGGGTTAGAATCTACAGTTGCTTCCTCTCAATAGAGGCAATCCACCACTTTATTCTAACCCCTACACATGGATCTCTTTCCAAAACAATATCCTTTTTTTCTATATTTCTATGAGCTGTCAGGATGTTCATGCCTATAAGTCACAGGTTTCTCCTCTTTTTCCTTCTAGGGAAAGAGGTCTAACCATTATCAGATGATAGTTCCTGTGCCAGCATGTATTTTTCCTTTCTATAGACTTACTTCTTCGTAAGTCTTCTTCAGCTCCATTCTCTTCACCCTCTTACCAAGTTTTTCCTCTGTAAGAGCGGAATTACTTACTGGGAGGCTTTCTCTTCAGCCTCTCTAGTTTTCTCACTTTCCAGTGCGGAGTTTTCCTCTCTGAGTTACCTCCTCTGTTTCAATCTTGCTTTGGGGCAGCTTATCAGACATGTCCAGAGTTTCCTACTCCTGTCTGTTCTTTCTGTTTTGAACAGTAAGATTCTTTCTGCTGTCTTGCTAGCATCTGCCTATGCAGGAGCCTTAATGTTTGGACCACTGGTTCTTGTCCACAAACAACCAGATTTGTCCTCCACTAACATTCTGTCTAGTCTTAGTAGTGGCTTCAAGTCAGTGCTTCATCTCTCTTGGAGACTTACCTGTAACAGGTGATCTCTGGGAACAGCAGGAATAAGTCTTCACAACCCACCCACCTCCCCAGGAGTTGTATCTCTATCTATCTTTCCTTTCCTTTCTCTCTCTCTTTGTCTCAGCTTTAAAACTTAACTGAGGAGAGGCAGTTGGGAAAGGCGGGAAGGCAGCACGCAGGTGTGCTGGGATGCTTCCAAAAGCTCTTGATTGGACGCTGGGAAGCGTTCCCGCGCAGACTCCGTCGGTACCGACGTACCCATATGTGAAGACTTATTCCTGCTGTTCCCAGAGATCACCTGTTACAGGTAAGTAACTGTGCTTTCTTGTTTAGATTTTGCTTCTGAACAACCTTGTGGATATTTTCCATGGTAAAATGCTTCATGAATGTGCTTTGAACATAGACATCAAGAATCATATGGATTAATGTGCTAAGATAACTTTGTAAATACTTCAGTTGCCATTGGTCTTTTATGAGCCTGCTATGTTCATTAAAACTTTAGGTTAATAGAAAATGAACTGTTTTTGGATTGTATAGAAAACTCAGTGAGAGAATAAGGACACCCTGTACGTAGTAATGCAGAGGGTAAAATATGATTCCTGTAGGGTTTGTAGTACTTTACTGTAGAAAGAATTATTAAAAGAACATATTCTGCTATTCTTAAATTGTGTTCATATAGAGAGTTGAAATGCTAGAATAGCTAAGGACTAAGTTGCACCAATGAGCAATAGAAGTAATTTTGTATTATATTCTAGAATATTTATTGTCCCCCCCCCCACCCCCTATTGTGACTTTGTTAGGAATGAATAACTTAGCCTGAAAGAAGTCTGAACCTCTGCAGGCACTGATATAATCTGGTTTTGACTGTAGAAAAAAGGGTGTTATAAATGCTTAGAAGGATGACATCTGATAGCAACTCACTCAGCCAAAACATTTGACTGTCATCTTCATTCCATTATTTTCACTCCCATGACTGACCAGTAGATAAGTCTTTCTTTCATTATTTTATTTATTTATTTGCATTCTCTTATATACCGCGCTATTCTGCATCAGTGCGGTTTACATTGAACAAACTGAAATTACATTGAACAGGGCATTATAACTTGGAGATAACTATTTTACAGGGAACATGGGCTATGGAGGGTTAAGTGGCTTGTCCAAGACCACAAGGAGACCTGTGGGACTAGAAACCCCAGTCCTTCCGGCCCAAGGTTGCTGTCCTCTAGTGGGATTTGAACCCCCGACCTTCTGGCCTGAAGTACCTTTCCCTAACCACTAGGCCACTCCTCCACTCCACTTCTTTATGAGTGATGGGAGACCCATACCTGTCAAACTGCACTGTGCAGATGAGATGGAAGTCACTGCATTTGAAGCACAGAGGTGTTTGCAGTTGCATAGTATTTTCATATGTGCAGATTTATCATGTGCACAAATACGGCTTTGATAGTTTAGTGTTGAGCATTGTGTGGTAAATTTACAGTGTTGTGTCAAAGTGAAAAGTTAAACACATAATTTTAAGTGCTCACAAAACAACCCGGTTTTCAAATAGAAGGTATTTACATAAATTGTCTTTCCTGTTTTAGAGCAATGACATAATGATGCAGATTATTGGCATTCTGGTTATGTGCATAGAGGAAAATTTTAGAAGAGCTATTCAAATGCAATCTGGGACGCCTATGCCCAGAATGTCTGGGGGGGGGGGGGGGAAAGCAGGCACGTCCAGGTGCAGACATGCCTGATGGTAGACATCTGCAGGAGTATCTCCATGAACATCCCCAGAACCGTATTTAAGAACCTCGACATCTAGAATAGCCTAATGGTTAGAGTAGTGGGCTAGGAACAGGACAACCAGGGTTCAAATCCCTCTGCCACTATTAAGGATATTATGCTGAGTATTGGGGATGATAGCATGCTTTCTTCTCTACACCCTCTGGGATGTTTTTCCGTTAAAACAAGCACTTTTCAAATGATTGCTCATGCCTGAACTAGTGATTGCTTTCTAAATTCTAGAGCCTGAAGGCGAGATGAACACACAATGTGTAAACTAGACTGGAGGGCTAATTTAGAGAAACTTCACACCTAGGATACCTGATCCCTTCAAGACGTCAGATACTACATCGACCATCAGAAGATGAAACTGTTCTGCATTCTGAAACTCTGCTGCTAACAGTAATGTGGATGCCAATAGAGAGGAAGAATATCCAACCTCAAGTGTCATAAGCATCAGGATGTGCCTTTGAGCACTGTCTAGTGACAGTTAAGAGCTTCTTAAAAATAAATGTCCTGGTAGACAACTGAGTTAAGAACTCTGCTATTAATGGCTAATATTTCTATTTTAAAAACTTATTTAAATGGTATAGACTTGTGTCTGAAGATTACTATGATTCTTGATGCATTGCTGTTATAGCTGGGTTTAAAAAGGTTTGGACAAGTTCCTGGAGGAAAGGTCCATAAACCATTATTAATATGGGACCCAGGATATCAATGCTTGACCCAATGCAAGCATTGTGGAACCTGTGTCTTTTGGGAAAACTGCTAGGTACGTATGACCTAGATTGGCCACTGTTGGAAACAGGATACTGGGCTGGATGGACCTTGGTCTGACCCAGTATGACATATCTTATGTTCTTATGCTGTGATGCAGTGCAGAATATGAAAACAAAGGCAGCATTGAAAGGATTTTTTCTCATCTTTATTTATTGGAACTAGAGGAAACACCAGTGCACTTATGTTAAATGTGCATAAAACAGAGGTGGTGTCACTCACGCTAAGCATCCCATCACGTTTCACAGGCTAAAACTCTAAACATTAATGTGGATATAAAATAGTGGCATAAATACATTGAAAACAGTCATCTCTTCCAAGTCATTACACGCAAGTGATCTTCTTTCAAAATAAAAATAAAATGAAATTCGTTCAGCATTACAAAAGATAAAAAGAAATGACCAAGAAGAAGAAGATGGAAAAAATCAGAATGACTCTCAAAGCCCATACCAAACTAAATATACAAAACTGAGCAAAACAGTTGTCCATAATCTCATCCTCCGTTCGATTACCACATCCATGTACCTCAGCTAGGCTAGCAACGCACTAGTGGTCAAGACACCACTCAGCTTACATTCTAAATGGAAGCAAATCTATGTACAGAGGAGTTCCAGATTTTATGGCATACCCAAATGTTTCCTCGCAAGGTGAAAACACATCATCTTGTGGACTTTAAAACTCCAGTTGAGGCCAGGCAATCGCCAGCCAATTACAGTTATGATCATAAGGCTTTGTATTTTTCTCTACCAGGGTCAACAACCCTCTACCAGGGTCAACAACATACAAACTGGATCAAGATCTAGATCCCTCTCGCAGTAATTTGCCTGATATGTGCCGGCACCTCCCACCAGTAATACTGTATTTTAAGAAACGTATACCGTTAATAAAAAGTTCCCAAGCTCCCATGTCCTGAATTGTTGCTTTATACATCCTGAAAGAAGTCCATATATATCCTATGTTCTGTTTTATACTCCAGATCAAACCAGAGAAGATGTAGTATTATTTACATGGATCTTATACCAACCCCTCTCATCTAGCGACCTGTCCCAATCAACGATGCTAGCCTGATATGGAATTCACCGTTTCTAGCTGACACTTGTATAATTTGGATGCCACAGCCTTCACATTAGAGCCTTTGAATAAGATTATTTCCAGGGGACTCGAGCATCTGCCTAAGTTCAAGAAATGATCCAGATTCATTATAAAATATATCTAAATTTCAAATATTGGAAAAAAGGAGATCCTGCAACCTGTTTAAATTGCAGCTCCTGCATAGTTATGCAGTTCTTTCCTTTCAGGAAGTGAGTGGATTTATCATCCCCATCTTTGCAAGCTCCTGCAAAATGGGACCCATAAACAGACTGGGAGAAGGGTTGAAAATCTGCTGATTTGATTTCCATGACAGGTCCTCAGGGAACATGCGAGACTTATGCAAATATCTCCAAGTCCTTTTTATTGTGCCCCAAAAGAGATGATGCTTTATCCCAAGGTGCAAGCCTATAGCTTGGGCATTTTTTAACTTCAGCCATTTGAGGCAAAAATAGGGGGAAGAGTAAGTATGTTTTCAATTCTATCCTCTGGACTTCTAACTGTTGCAAGTAGAGTGTCGGCAAAATCAATGCTGTATGATATAATTCAGTGCATTTTTATAGAAAAAATGTGCCGGTACTCATAAGCAGGGTTCTTTCATGAATAAATGAGCACCATGGTCAATTTTAGCAGGCAGTGAAAAAGTTGCCAGGACTCTGTACCACTGCGTACTCCCTCACAAATAAGCCCTGATACCGTTTCAAATCACAGTAGCCAATTCCAGCCCAATCTTTCGACAGCATCAATTGCTCACAGTTACATTCTTTTATCCCCGTGCTCTATTTTTGCAAATACTGGGATGGAATCACGGTCAGTAGCTAACCAAATTAGAAAATAAATTTGGGAGTCATATTCATTTTAAGTGTAGTTACTCTTCCCTCCAGCATAGTGTCAAAGGGACCTAACCCTTCAATTCCTGAGATTTTTTGTGCAAGGGATCTTTAATTCTGTGTGGTCCTTTGAAGTCTGTACCCTTAAGTAGCATATTGCAGGAACAACCCATTTAAATGGAAAAAAAAGTGACACCGGCTTTTGTATCACCCAGATCTGGAGCCCTGATAACTTAGAGAACTTCTCTATGTCCCCTAATAATACTGGAACTGACTCTTTAGGTTGGGTCATAAAAATCAATGTAGTATCAGTATATAGGAGTATCTTATGCTCTGCCCCACCCACTTGAACTGCGCTAATGCTGCCATTCTGACAAACTGGGGCTGCAAAGGCCTCTATCACTATTGCAAATAACATAGGTGACAGAGAGCGCTATAAAGCCTAAGTGCTTCAGACATATACCCACTAACCAACACCCGGGTTATAAGATTTGCATATAGGGCTTTGACCCCCTGAATAAATCTTTGCCCAAAGTTTAAGTGTTCTAATATACCAAAGAAAAATCCCCATTCTACCCGATTGAAAATGTTTTTGGTGTCAAAAGCCACACAGGCAGACTCTTGAATTCTGATGATCTGTAAAACATCAACAGACCTATGGACATTATCTGACACACATTGTCCTATGAGCCCTTTTTGGTCTGGTTGAATAGCCTGGGGCAGTTTACACTCCAGGTGCCTGCAAAGCACCTTGGCAAATCATTTTGCATCATAATTGAGTAATGTAATTGGCCTGTAACAACTGCAGTCATCTTGGAGCTTGCCCTCCTTATGCAAAATCACTGTTAGCTTTATACACTAAAGCGGAAGGGAGTCACCCTCCAATACCTTACTAAAGATCCGGATCAACAAGGGAGATAACTCATCTCTCAGTAGTTGGTAATACATCTTCCCCAGCTGCCTTTCCCTTAGGAGGAGACTTAATAGCAAGAACTACCTCCTCTACCTCGACCAAGTGACTGAGAAACATGTCTTTCACTTACAATTGGGGTAGTTGGGTACAGTTAGTTTTATTTAACTTGATAACTTGAAGCAACTAGGCAGTTAACAAAGTAAAAACAATGAAACACAACAAAAATGAAACACAGGAACCGAGCAGAGGTAGATGAAGAGACAAAGGATGGGAAAGGAGGCCTAGGTTACAATGGAGCAGCGGGTGTTAATAAACGGAGGACACAATAGGATGGGGAAGGGACAGGGAAGACACAGAAAGACCAAATTGGCTGGTACTGCTCAGAAGAGGCCAAAAAAAGAGCAAGGGGGTAGCGATCCCTAATCCTGGAAGAATCTCTCATTTCGCCTTTTATAAATTTAAAAAAAAAAAAAGTTTTCAATAACTATACAAACAAGGATATGGGAAAAATACAACAAAAAATATTGAGGCCCATAAGGACCCAAGCAAAGTGTATAAGTATTAATGCAACTATCAAGCCCACATCATGGAGGACCGCTGTTACCAAATACAAAATCAAACAGAAGAAAAGCAATAATCTGGCAGAATCATCTATGTATAATAACAAGACCCTCTTAAGCAAAACTACTTAGTAGAAACATAAAAAGGAAATAAAATCAACCATTCTTTCCTGCAAGAAAGCTCTCAAGATGTGCAGGATGAAAAAAAGTATATGATGTTCCCTGAAATACAATTAAAGTTTACAGGGAGACTTTAGGAAAAAACGTAGCCCCCAAAGCAACCGCCCTAGGTTTTAATACCAAAAAAAACTTTTCTTCTCAATTGAGTTGCTTTGGAAACATCAGGGAAAACATTAATCAGTTGCCCACAAAAAGAAACATTTTTCTTTTGGAAATACATTTTCAAAATTGTACTTTTATCTAGCAAAGAGGGAAAAACCACCACCAAAGTAGCCCTACTTGGAATTTCATCTGTAGAAGATTCTAAAAAGGCAAACAAACCTAAACTATCTACAGAGGAACATTGATCAATAACGCCTGCCTCCTTATCCAGGACCTTTGTCACCTTGGGAATATAATACAGATTTGTAAGCCTAACTGAATCTGGATCTGTAATCAATAATACATCTTTCAAATAATTCTGAAACAGGTGCAATGGAGACAAAAAACTATTCCAAGGAAATTTCAAAAAACAAAGATTAAAGGCCCTAAAAGAATTCTCCATTGACTTTAACTGCTTTTGAATGACCAAAGAGTCTTTAACTGAAAATACAGAAACAGTTTGTAAAGTAGAGATATGAGACTCCATTTTAACACAAGAATTACTTAGTTCCTTTAACTGCTAATCCTCTCCAGTTATTTTAGCGACAGCCTTAACAGAGAATGTAGAACTTTGCTCAAATGAACCTCTGAGGGCTGACTCAGTACGTGAAAGAATTTGCCATATATCTTTGAGATGCTTCGTCCTGATGCAATGGAATGACATCGGGTAAAGATAACTGAATCAATCTAGTAAGTGGGATCGATTGTACTTCAATTTCCGTTTGAACAGCAGAAAAGCCTCCCACTGCAGGAAAGGTAGGAACAGCTGGCAGACCACCTGAAATAGGGAAATCGCCAGCAGCACCCAAAGTCACTAAGCAACTGGGTGGGGTCTCAACACTCCTGGTGAGTGAAGTCACATGTAGATTCTCCACTCTCCAACCACTGAGAGAGTTCAGAATTGGTAGGGACAACAGTTACCTTAACGTGCTGGTCCATGGGGCCCAAAACCTTTACTGACTTCTGAGTCTTCATTAGTCTACGCTTCTTCCTTTTTAGCCCCATAAACTAGATGGAGTCAATACTTGTGCTCCTCAGTGCTCTGAAGGGGTGCCAAAGGGGCATATCCTGCCCCTTAAGATACACCCCTTTGGAGCATGCCCACGAGGACACCACAGTGGGGGCCTCAGAACTTATAGGCCTCAACCCCCGGCTTCACCAGTGCCAAATATGATGTTCCACCAAGTCCAGGTAGGCAGAAACAGCAGCCCTCACCCACTCTCCTCAGGCCTCTGAACTTATAGGCCCCAACCACCAACTTCACTGGGTGGCTTCACCAGTACCAGATACGATGTTCCACCAAGTCCAGGTAGGCAAAAACGGCAGTCCTTCCTCCCATACCTTATGATTTATATAGATACTCATAAAACCACTGAAATTTGTTACAAATGGCTTCATTGGAGCAAACCCTATCCCCGCCCCCCTACCCCTTCCGTGACAACCTCTGGCACTTCTTTGCTCACACAACTGCAAAGCTAACAGCTTCTAAACTTGGTTGCCATATTCCATATAATTCCATTTGGTCAACCTGAGCATCTGAATGGGTTGATCACTCTCTAGGGAGTTCACTTTGGCTACCAAAAGGGACTGCTACAGCTGGAAAATGATCTGCACTTCTAAATATGTATCTTCTGGAATATACTCTCTAAATCTTGGGGGAAAAATAATTCTTTGGGTTAAAGCTGATAAATCTGTTTTTTCAGAAGTCAGCATTTTTGTGGAGTCAGTCAGGTCTCAGTACCACACAACATTTTTCATTTAAATCAAATCGGAGTATAGCTTGGCATAGAAAGTAAAATAGAGTAAATATTCTCTGAGTAGAAGGAAATAAATTTGTTTCTAGAGAGCTTTTCAAATCAGAGTATAGCTTCTTAGCATACAAGTAGAATAAATAGTCTCCGAGTAGAAACACATTTTTTTTCTAGTGACCTTTACAAAGAGGCCTTCCAGTTAGGAGGCAAAAGATGTGTGAAATTGTCTTAAATAGGTGTTAAAGCCAAGTGACAGATCAAAGGGGCAATTTGAAAGGCCCCCTGTATCAAACTAAGGAAATTGGAAGACATTACTTTAGAAGCACAGGTCAGGACACTGTGTAAACAAGCCAGTTTTTATTAAGTCTTCTTTCTCTCCTTCCGACCCCCAATGATAATCTTAGCTTTATAGGCTCTTAAACCTATTAAAGGGAAGGAGGTGTCCATATTCACTTCCAGGTATGGCTGGTTATCCTTATCAGAATAGAATAATTAAGGACCTGAGATTAATTAATCTTGAGGTGAACAAAGTCCATTAAACATATTAGGTATAGTTGTATTAATATAAGCATCCCCAGCAAACTTAACTAAGTAAACAACTCAAATACCTAAACAAAACCTTAATACTAAGATGCAGACAGCAGTCCAGCGGCAATATGGGGGCTTTCCAGTCTTTTGCATTGAATGTCACATGTATGATTTTCTCCCAGTTGGTGAGGGGTCTTACATGTGCACTAGGTGCAAGGAGCTCTTGCTCTCGGGGAAGGAGTCCGATCTCTGGAGGTTAGAGTAGCAGACTTGGAGGACATAAGGAAGACAGAGAGGTATATAGATGAGACCTACAGGGACATAGTATTGAAGTCCCACCTCCAGTCTGGCAGCCTCCCTGTTGCCAAGGAGGAGAGAGCTCACATTACAGGAGAACATCACCCTGGTATGGCAGGAAGTGATCCTGTAGCTAGGACCTGTCCTCCAGGTAATGTAAAACCCTGAGGAGGTTTCTCCAGGGATATGTGCCCACGAGGGAAGGGTTAGGACAGCTGTTATAGTTGGAGATTCGATCATTAGGCGTAGAGATGGCTGGTGGGCATGAAGATCACCTGGTAATGTGTCTGCCTGGTGCAGAGATATCAGACCTCACGTGCCACCTAGATAAGGTTTTAGATAGCACTGGGGAGGAGTCTGCTGTCTTGATACATATTGGTACCAGTGACATAAGAAAATATGGTAGGGAGGTTTTGGAGGCCAAGTTTAGGCTTTTAGGTAGGAAGTTGAAATCCAGAACTTCCAGGGTAGCATTTTCAGAAATGCTTCCCATTCCATGCACAGAACCCAAAAGGCAGGCAGAGCTCCGGAGTCTTAATACTGTGGATGAGACAATTGTGCAAGGAAGAGTCTTTTGGGTTTGTTAGGAACTGGGTAAATTCTGAGAAAAGGAAGGGTTTTTTCAAAGGGATGGGCTCCGCCTTAACTGGGATGGAACCAGGCTGCTGGCATTAACCTTTAAAAAGGAGATAGAGCAGCTTTTAAACTATGTAATAGGGGAAAGCCGACAGTCGCATGATTCGGAAGGAGTATCCTTGAAGGATACTAGCAAAAGATTGAAGTTAGAGCATACCAGCAGAGGTTCCAATAAAGACAAAAGTAACTCAAATGCCCTTAAGTACAGGAGAGAGCTTAAAGAGTCCAAATTACCCGTCTACTGATAACCAGATTAATATGAATAAAATACAATCTCTAAAATGCTTGTATGCAAATGCTTGAAGTCTAAAAAAAAGTAAGATGGGAGAGTTAGAATATATAGCACAAAATGAGACGTTAGATATCATTGGTATCTCAGAGACCTGGCTGAAGAAGGTTAACCAATGGGACTCTGTGATATCTGGGTACAAATTACATCTCGATGATAAGAGTAGATCATATTGGTGGAGGGGTTGTGCTGTGTTAGAGAGGGTGTTGAGTCACAAGGATTAAAGTTTTGCAGAAATAAAATACACTGTAGAATCTCTATGGATCAAAATACCATGTGGTAGTGGGGGTGTACTATCGGCCGCTGGCCAGAATGAACTAATGGCTGATGAAATGCTCAGAGAAATCAAGGAAGCTAACAAATGTTACAGCACAATAATAATAATGGATTTCAATTACCCCGATATCATAGTAACATAGTAACTTAATATATGACAGCAGATAAAGACCTTTATGGTCCATCTAGTCTGCCCAGCAAGATGGCAGGAGTAGGTGCACCTGCCACTCCGTGCAGGTTACCCCTCCCCATACCTTTGTTTAGGGGTTGTACCCACAGCTCCGTGTAGGTCATCCCTATTTGTTGAGATATAAGAGAGAGTTGTTTATTTTGATTTTATCATGTTTCTATAAAGGGATCCACTTGGGTATCGACTGGGTCAGTGTCATGACAGGATATGCTAGGGAGATAGTTTCTAGATGAAATAAATGACTGCTGCTTGTAGCAGCTGGTACATGAGCCAACAAGAGGGGAAGCCATTTTGGACCTAGTCCTTAGTGGAACCCAAGATCTGGTGCAAGTGATAAGGGTGTTGGGGCTACATGTCAATAGTGATCATAGCATGATTGCATTTGATGTAATAAATAGAGTAAGGACAGCAAGGAAATCCACAGTACTACTTTTTAACTTTCAAAAGACAAAGCTATGATAAAATGAGTAAAATAGTTAAGAAAAAAACTAAAAAGAGGAACTACAAATGTTAGATTTACATCAAGCATGGACGTTGTTTAAAAATATATTTTGGAGGTCCAGATCAGCTGTAATTCCACGCTTTAAAAAAAGTAGAACGAAGTCCAAAAAAGTGCCAGCGTGGTTTAAAGGTGAGGTCAGAGGGGCTGTTGTAGCCAAAAAAGCATCTTTCAGGTTATGGAAAAGGAGCCAAATGAAGAAATCTGGAAACAACATAAGCACTTGCAAGTTAGATACAAGGCATTGATAAGGTAGGAAAGAGAGAATTTGAAAAAAAAAAGCTTGCTGTGGAAGCAAAAACTCATAACTTTTTCAAGTACATTTGTAGCAAAAAAAAAAAATGTGTCAACTTTCTTGGCCAGTGAGTTGTAATATTTTAACAAGTCCTTTCTCCTCTTGATAGTTTCCACTGCAAGATCAAGTTATGTATGCTGTTACTTATCATTTATATAGTGCTACAAGGGTTTGTAGTGCTGTTCTCTTACAAGTAAGAGACTGTGCCTGTTCATCAGAACTTACAATTTAATCAAGACACAGACCACACAACAACTAAATCAAAGGGAATGGCAAGATAAGTAATATGCATGAGAATAAGGAGATCAGGATCCAAATGCAGCCTCAAACTGGTGGGTTTTTAGCCTGGATCTGAATAGGGTCAGAGAAGGAGCCTGGCGTACTAACTCAGGCAGTTTGTTCCAAGCACATGGAGCAGCAAGATGGAATGAGCAAAGTCTGGAGTTGGCAGTGGCAGAGAAAGACACACATAAAAGGGATCTACTAGAAGAGCGGAGTTTCCGAAGAGGGGTGTAGAGAGTGATAAGAGAGGAAAGGTAGTGAGGAGCTGCAGAGTGAATACACGTCAGTAGGAGACATTTGAATTGAAAACACACTTTCTATATTGCTTGTATATTGTGTCCTGCTTTTGTATTGTAATCCACCTTGGAATGGCTATTGCATTAAAATGCAGAATATAAATGTATGGAAATTTTAAATTAAATTTCCATTCCCTGTCCTTCATTTGGATTGATTTGCATGCCATGTAGATCTCATTATCTGTCTGAGGAAACACAGGAACTGAACCACAGAAGAGCATGGGCAGCTATAGGAGACAGGGCGCAGCCTTGTTTCATGATGGGCGCACTCGATCTCATCAGGAGTAGAGGAGGGATCGCTGGAAAAGCAGGCCAGAAAGAGTGTGTATAAATGCTCAAGCGTCCAAGGCACCTTCTCCCTTCGGAATCCCAACAAGTCATACATTGGATCTCCAGTCTGTTTTCCTAGTCCTCCGCTTTTTCTTGAAATCAGACCATCTGCCTCCATAATCTTTATACCTCTGTCTTCAGGCCTCTACCTACCCACTGTGTATCTCCACTTATCCAAATGTGTTACCATCACTTCAGATTTCTCCTCCATCTTCTCCAAGACCACCTTCACAATCTTTCTTAGATGCACAAATTTTATGGAGCAATGTTACTAGGTTAGCCTCTCCCATCTGATTGCTGGCATCTTGCTCACTCATATCGGCAAAACCTTTGGAGAGACGTGCTTCGCTATCTTTCCAGCTGCTTTAACTTTTCAGCATAAAGTTCTATAATAGTTTTAACTGTGTTTGGCTGTGGAGCTTTTGACATGATAATTGCTGAGTGCTGGGATTCTCTGGGGTGATTAACAACCCAAGGAATATTGAGGCGGATTTGTAGTCCTCCTTACTCGGGTCTTCCTTCCATGCTGGCTCAACTGGAAGTCGCAATGAAAGCATTTTAATTCAGAATGCATTACAGTACTGTCATAAGTAGTAGTATGAGCTTCTACTTTCTAAAGATGTTTAATGATGGATGAATCGTAGTTTATGGTTTATTCCGTACCTGTTATACCGCCTTTCATAGTAAGAAAAGCAGTTTACAACTGGCGCAAATAAAATCCAAAAAGGAAATCCATGCATTAGGACGGGAAGAGAAAATAAGGGAAGGGGGAGTTTCTAAGAGGTGATCCCCCCTACCCCCCCCCCCCCCAATGGTCTCTGTCACAGCACTCTGAAAGCCTCTTCAAAGAGATAAATCTTAAGTATAGTTTTAAATTGGCTATATGATTGTTCTAGAGATGAGTGAGGGGCTGGATCATTCTATAGCATGGGGACTTTGACAGAAATGGCCGATAGCATTGTGGACTCTTGGGGGGGAGAGGGATGCCAGGAAATGCAAACTGTAACCGTGAATAGAACATAGTGATCAGACAAGCATGCAGGATAATGAGGATGGAGACGTAATCAGGGATACCTATGTATGTTACTTTATGGGTTAAGGTCAAGATAATACCCTTTTTATTTTAATGTTCCTGTTGAAATGTTGATTTGCATTAATTAGTGCTCTGCAAATGTCTTTGAATGAGAATCATTGCTTTAATAGCTTTAATAGCTTTAACAGCATCCACCACTAGACCAATACATAATGCATAATAACCTGTTCACTGAACACTTTGAAATCCCCTACTCCCCCAAAGCCAGCTCCACAACAAACGTGGTTACACATGCACAAACTCCCTTAATCCCAACAATCTAACTACATGTCTGTCCCCCTCCCCATACACGCCCCAAAGACGACTTAAAAGGAATTAAATTCCAGCACCTACACCAATATCTGCCCTATACACCACACACAACCACTGTAAATATACATTTGTAAAAAGTTTGATGTTTTGTTTTGCTTTAACACCTACAAAGTTAAATTTATTGTTCAATGTATATAGTTGACTTCTATTGTTCAATGTAAAATGTATACAAATGTGTACAAGACTGTTAAACTGTTATATGTAAACCGCCCTTGATCTCTGGAAGGGGCGGTATAAAAGAAATAGTTAAATAAATAAAATAAATAAATAAATAAAATAATGCAATGTCTAAAAACCAAAGGTCATATCGTAGATAATGGGTTTATAGTTTAATGGTGAGCAGATGGTTAGGGGAGAAAGTAACCATAATGTGGTGGTCCATTTTTAATTGTATTCCAAACTACTGGCAGCACGAAAAGTTGTGATCCAGGCCGCAGGGCAGGGGTCACTGGGCATCTGCCCTTAACCAGGTGCATGGCCCAGGTTTTTGGCAGGCTCCCCTGCCCCACGACTGTGGGCTAAGCTGACAGTTTTGATGGTGCAGGGCCACTGAGGTAGGTGGTGGTTTGGCAGGGGGGGGGGGTAAGTAAGGGTGGCAATGTATCAGTTGGTTGGCTCCCTTCACTATTGTCCCGCAGACCAACAGGAGGGGAAGGAGAGGCCGTTTTACTCACCGGTCCCGGCTGCCTTCCTTCACTCCTTCGTCAGGCCATTGTGCAAGGTGCAGCAGCTGTCTTTTCAGCTGTCTTTCTTTTGGTGGTGGTTTTGAGTGTGACCTGTGTGGTTTTTGAGGTCATCGTCTTCTTTCCTGCAACAGTGCGATCAGTGGCAGGCATGCTCAGGTGGCGCAGCTAGTCAATCTCTGATCCAGCTGTTTCATCAGCGCCACCCCCCCTTTCCCCCATGGCAGCAGTCATGCTGCCTAAAGGGGCAGCAGCCATGGTTGAACCTGCTCCTGTGGGGCCTTCTTGTGGCAGGGGTAAGTGCTGGGTCGCAGCAGGCTATGGGGCTAATGTTGAAGAGGCATCGACGCTGGGGACGTCATCCTCAGCACGGGTCCCTGGCGGTTCTCGGGAAAGGGGGGTGGCCATGAGCAGGCTGACATGGGGGTGAGGGAAAAGCCAAGCTAGAGGCCTGCCTGACTCCAGGGTATGGGTTGGGCCTTCGAGGGGCTTGGTTCTGCAAGCCCATCTTTACGGGGTGCTCAAGGAAGGAGGGTTGGAAGGAGTGCTGAATTTAGAAGTGCTGCTGCTTTGGTGGGGTTTAGGTTTAGATGCAAGTGTGGGTGTGGAGGGGAGGTTGGTGGTTTGGGGGTGGCCTCTGCAGGGCCTTCTGGGCTAGGGGGGCCTTGGGGAGCCACCTTACTGTCCTAGCTTCCCTGTGGCTTTGGGTGGTCTAGTGGGTCTCAGCGGGGACTTTGGGTGGGCTACACCTTTTTGAGTATCTGATCCTTTTGGGGGTTTAGGTCAGGGGCCCCCAGCCTATCAGGCTGGGTTGCTTGGAGGACCTAGTGGCTCCCACTCTGGGGGTGGCGACTCTGTAGACTATTGGTCGGGGGGGGGGGGTCAACGTCCATCGAGGCTTTCTTGGCTAGGTTGGTCAGTGGCAGCATCCACTACCCGGCCTGCTGCTTTCTCCCCGCCCCCTTTTCTTCCTTGATTTCTCCCCAGGGGTCTACAGAGGTGCTGCCTTTCCTGGACATTGGGAGCGGAGGCCGTGAGGGGCCGGTCAGTGGTAAGGTGCAAAGTCGGTCTGGGCATCGACAAGCTTGCGTCTGACAAAGTGGTGCAGGCAGTGAAGCATAGCCACAGACAAGACTGGCGCCGCAAGCCCCAGTTCCGATTGCGGTCGGGGTATCGCCAGGCTCAGGTGAGATGATATCTTGCTTGGAGGAGGGCAGTGGGGATGGTCAGGTAAGCAGTTCAGTGGGGCGTGCGTCAGACAAGTCTGCCAGGAAGCGGAAACATTCACATAGGTGCCGTCAAGATTCTAACTCTTCTTCTGCTACCACCTCTTCCAATTCTCTTCCAATTAGTCCTCATCTTCAAGCTCTGCAAGGGCACGTGAGCATAGTACAGCCAGTGTGTTCCCAGTGGGGGGGGGGCACCTGCTTTGGTGGCTAATTCTGAGTTGTTGGGAGGGTGTGCCATGTGCTCTTCACCATAAGATTTGGAAGAGACGCTATATTGATATTTTTCACATTCTTGAGAGAAGAAAGTGGTCCTGGGAAAGCAGGAAGAAGAGTAAGGAGGGACGAGAAGGCGGGTAGGCTGAAAACAAATTTGCATCATGTGGTAAACTGGACTAGGGCTTTTTTGCGTCTAGCTAGTGTATGGTGGCATTATAGGCTGGAGTAGTATGATCTTTTCCTAGCGTACATGGACTCGATCCTTGAGGCTTCACAGACCCATGAGGGGTGGGCTTGATTGAATTGTGACAAAATATTTTGGGATTAGGTGGAGGAAAATATACTTATGTCCTGGGAGACTCAAGACATTAATTTATAGCTGACCCAGATGTCCGCTCGGGCGGGTTCTGTGGGTGGTGTACCTATGAAGGGCTGGCTGGCATCAGTAGTGATCAGTCTCCCCTTTCGTACAGGGGCTGGCAGAGCATCCCAAAGGGCTGGGCGAATTGGAACCAGTGACATCTGTTGCCTTTTCATGGACTGCAAGTTCTGCCATGTCCATTCCCTGGTCTATGCTTCATCTTCATTCATGCTTTCAACGACCTCTTTTGGTCACTTATTCCAGGGGCACCAATTTGCGTGATAGACTGGTACATGCAACTATGCCTATTGACTGCGCACCTTTTGGACACTCTGATCCTGGACATTTTCCCTTGTGGGAATTGTCAATTTGTCAGACTGCTTTATCGGGTGACTCATGGCATGACACATGTAGTGGCCTTCTAATACGATCCCTTTGGAGAACTTCCTGCATTTCGATTTTTGTGGTATACCTGATAATTTGTCCGTGTAATTTATATTACATCTGTAGGACCACTAGGCAATGCAAGGTTAGATTGGGTGAGCATGCTTCCTGACTTTGTACTACTACCATCACAGCCCCGATGGTTGATCATTGTTTAACCAAAGGTCACACATTTGCTGATCTTTATTGGCACATTCTTGATCACTTTCCTGAGGACCCCCGTGGTGGTGATCGTGTTCACGAACTTCAACACTGTGAACAATCCTGGATTTTTAAGTTGCATACCATTTCTCCCAATGGTCTTAATGAAGAGCTTGATTGGCATAGCATATTGTGATGTTTTTCAATCACATCAGGGCTTCCCAGTTCAGTGGGAGGACTCTGAAAAAATACTGCTTTCTCATTGGTTATGTCTAATTCTTGACATCATACTCCTTTTTCCAACACATAAAAGACTCTGCCACAGATTTACTAGATCATAGTTGCCATTTCCTTGTTCAGTGACTGCTCCCGATTTGCCTGAAGCAGGGTTTTTGTGTACTCAAAATGTGCCACGTCGCACTTGGGACAGTCTAGTTTTTTTCTTCAAAGGATTATTGTTTGCAACCTTAGATAAATGAAGTTTTTTTCATTCATTGAGTTATTAAAAGGGTTTACTACTGCGGGCAGAGTGAAATCCATCACCCCTCCTGTGTCAGTACAAAAAATGTTTGTTTTGCACATGATTTGTCTTCCTCTATATCTTATTTGGTTGGTTACTATTTTGATATTAGAGGGCAAGGGGTGTTCTTGTATTTGATGTCTGTTCCTTGTGCAGAGGTGGGAATTCGGTTATCGAGTGCAGTCGAAAAGATGCCCCATGGCTCCTAACCATTGGTAAGTGATTCAGATTATTTTGACATGGCCAGTACTCCCATGCAGTTTGATGCCATACGCAAAGGCCCCTTGATTGGCAGGAGTCTAGGCTTACCTGCAACATCACTCTCTTGGAGCTGTTCCAGATTGTGGTGGCTTTTGAGTTGTGGCTGGACAGACTGCACAACTGTAAGGTAACATTCTGGTGTGATAATGCGGTGGTGGTGGAGGTGATTAACCATTATTTTCCACGCTGTGTCTGAGTAGCAGCTCTTATGCATACATTCGTTCTGTCGTGTTTGCGTTTAAATGAGACTGCCAAGGCTCAGCACATACCTGGCTCTGTTAATAGAATTGTTAACTCTCTCACATTTCAAGTGGGACAGTGTTTGGGATCTTGGAACCAGGAGTGGATGCCGAAGAGTGAGGTGTCCTGCTGCACCTCTGGCAGATTGGCCGTCTGGGATGCTGAGTTTGCTGCAAAGGTCAGTGGTGCCAGCTACATGGTCCACATATTGTAAGGGTTATGAAAGGGAGATGTTTGTCTTGGTGGCACAGGGATGGCATCAAGGTAAGGTGACAGAGCAGCTACTGGGCTAGTATAGTGTTTTTACGAAAGGTGATGGCATGTCCAGGTCGGTTGTGCGATTATATTTGGTGGGGTTTGCCTTTTTTTCCAGAGTGGCAAGCTGGAGTAACCCTTTGGGTGGTTTTTCTGGTGCATAGGCTTTTTCAGGGTTGGGAATGGTCCTTGCTGACTCCACGTGACCTCAGGTACCCAACTTCGCATGACCTGCTGGTGTGGTTGTGTGGTGGGCTACTGGAGGTGGTGGCATCTTCCTTTGAGGCCTCCCTTTTTCTGGCTGTTTTTTGCGTAGCTTTCTTTGGGGCCTTCCTGCATTAGTGAGCTTATGGCCGATTCTGCTCAGGCACACTCCGGCTTTGATATGCTACTAGAGCATATATGGGTGGTGGTGGTCAATCAGCTGTGCATTTGGTTACCTAGGTCTAAGACCGACCAGTTGGGAAAAAGAGCTCTGGATGGTTTTGAATGCTATCGATGGATCTGTCACTTGCCCAGTGGCTGGTTTCCGGATATATTTGGCCTTGCAGCCTGTTGCAGGGAGGCAATTGTTTATGCATGTTAATTCTCGCCCTGTGACATGCTTTCAGTTCACAACTGTATTGAGGTTGGTCCTGTGACACTTGGGTGTGGAGTCTCTTTGCTGCTCATTCTTTTCGAATTGGTACAGCAAAAAATATGACTGCAGCTGGCCTGTCTGATCCCATTATATAGAAGATTGGCAGATGGCATTCCAAGGCTTTTGCGGGATATGTTCGCCTATAAGGTCGGGGGGGGATGCTGGCATGTTGGGATATGTACTAATTCTGTTTTCTTTTTCAAATGCCCAGGTGGTCTCTGCATTGTTGGTTGATTGGCCATTCCTTTGTGCACTGGACTGATCAGCAGGCTGCAGTACTACTGATGGTCCTAATTTGGGCTTTATTTTGGCCGAGGTATCTGTGATGTGGCTTGGTAAGCGTGGATGTGTTGGAGCCAGCAATTGCCCTTTTTGCGACATCACGCCCGACAGGGATTCTCCTCCTTGTGGGTAGCAATGATTTGTTTGCTTGGACATGCAAGCAGCTGATTTATGCTGTTAAGAGGGATTTGGCGGACGTTTTGCTGTTTCCTGGAGTGGTGGTTTTGTGGTCGGACATTATTCCAAGGCCTTCCTGCATGGATCAGAGGCGATGGTTCTGAGGGTTAGTGAAAGTTAATTGCCAGATTGGACAATGGGTATATGAGCAAGGGAGTTATCAGATAATGCACTTGTGGACGGAGGTTGAATTCTGGGGGTCTTTTTAGGCAGGATAGTATTCACTTGTCCCCTGTGGGACAGGATATACTGCATAATGATTAGCAGGAGGCTTTGGAATTTGTTGTCTGGAGGGAAGCTCGCTGGGGCCAGCTTTTGGGGGGGGGGGGGGGTGGTAGCGCAGGTACAAGAAATTTTCTTGTCTCGTGCTGGTGGTGGTTACCTGGAGGTTTCCAGGGCCTGAATCTTTGGCATGTTACAGTTGGGCCGTGGTCAGGTGATCATGTCTCGGATTTATATGGCTAGGTGTGACCCAGAATTGGATACACCCGAAAGATAGTCAACCTTTGCTAATTGTATGGAAGGCCAACAGTGGGTGTTGAGTTGCTGCTGGTAGGACCATGGCGGAAGGTGGAGACAGTCTCACCATGTTAGTAGTATGGCGTGTGAGGTGCCGGATATGGTTTGTATGCTATTTTATGTTTGCGATTTTCTCTGCTGTTGTGGAAATTCATATGTTGGAATTCTGATAAAAGTTGCAACCAGCATGTTCCCATTCAAGGTGTCCTTTCAGTTTGTCTGGGAGAAGATGATTGGGTGGGAGGAGATGCCAGTATTGGCCGGGTTGGAAAATGGGAGGAGATGACAGGGTGGTTTGGCAGGGCAGGGGATCTACCCGGGTCCAAACTGCCCTGGTTAGTTCATTTACTTAAGTACTTTTTGCCATATTGTAAGCATGTAAACATTGTATAATTATGAAATGTACAATTAGGAAGAAAAAATAATTGGACCATTATTGCATGCTGCTCAAATATGTATGGAAAATATTCTTTGAAACGTTGGTGTGTGACTTCAATTAATTTGGGATGAAAAATAAATACATTAAAATAAGGCCATGCGTTCTTCTTTTTTTCAGCATTATTACAGATTTGGCCTAGCTAACTCCCTTACATCAGGCATGAGCGTTCTAACGTGTCTTCCTCTCCCCCTCCTCCCTCCCCCAAAGAAAAAAGAATCCAGGTCTCATGTGAAAACAGTGAGCTAAGCCCAGAGCCATCTGTTTGATATGTATTCATAAACCATCTAAACTGGCAAGCACGCAGCCTTCTGTAGTTCTTCAGGCATACAGATGGCGAAAGTAGGTCAATTAGCCTCAAAGGTGGATTTCTTATTCATGTAAGTATGTGGCTTTCAAATGTACAGAAGATATGGCAGGCTGGCTAGTTAATGCATCTCTGCTTTTAGCAGCATACAGATTCCTGTGACTGGTGATAATACAGGAGCTTTCAACACACAGTGCCACACTTGAGAAGGCCACAAATAGCTTGTCTCTTTTAACCATCTGCTTGCAAGCTAATTTCCAGACCTCTACGCAGTGATTGGTTTATAAGAGAATGGAGGAAAGTTATTGCAGTGGTAGCTGGAAAATCTGTCAAAGTGGCAGGCTTATTGTGGGCAAATTGTCTATTTCCCATAGTACAAATTAGGAAGTGAAAACTACATACAATAGAGAAATGCAATTCGAATAAACTGATTGCTTGTAAACATTCAAATTCTTACCTAAATCTTGTTTATGTGAAAGATTTAGGTTTGCTTATATCTAATCCCTCCCTCCCCCCAACTTCCTCTATTTTCAATTTTGATAGGAAACAGAATGGTGGAATCTCTCAAATTAATTTAAACATCTCTCTAGCTAGCACTTCAGACTAATACAAAATGATTGTACTTCATTTCTGAAACGTATTGTATCACTCACACAACTCCTTACGAAAATGGGCTCTTCATATTTCGGGTTTAAATGAAGAGCCTTGGTTAGTGTGCATTGCTTTGAGCTTATCATGTTAGATAATTTCATGCCCCTGGAAAAATGGAAGGGACACCCTTGCTGGGATAAAACCTTCAAAGAAGAGATCAGAAACTAATTATCAACACACAAAACAAGATAAATAATAATAAATCAAAAATATATTTAAAAAAAAGACATTGGGATCAATATTCAATGGTGGTGGCTAGCTCTGCAAAAGCTGCTAGCCACTGCCGCTGAGCTTTAGACCTGGATATTATTATTATTATTATTATTATTATTAACATTCTCTTATATACCGCGCTATTCTGCATCAGTGCGGTTTACATTGAACAAACTGAAATTACATTGAACAGGGCATTATAACTTGGAGATAACTATTTTACAGGGAACATGGGCTATGGAGGGTAAAGTGGCTTGCCCAAGACCACAAGGAGCACCTGTGGGACTAGAAACCCCAGTCCTTCCGGCCCAAGGTTGCTGTCCTCTAGTGGGATTTGAACCCCCGACCTTCCGGCCTGAAGTACCTTGCCCCAACCACTAGGCTACTCCAATGTTCAATGTCAGGGTCATATTTGGCATGATATATCCAGGTTGCCCAGATTACCATGAAGCTAACCAAGCAGCGGTGATATTGAGCCGCTGCCTGGCTAACTTCAGTGGTGAAAGTAAGGCCAGCCTTTACTGCGCTTGACTTTTACCACATTACAATAACTGAGTAGCAGCCCAATATCGCTGCTGCCCAGTTATCGTTGGGTGCCACCCTTGGAATGCTAGCATCAGGATGTGTAGCGGCAGCCCTCAGGGATATTCACTGACACTTATCCATGTTAATGCCGCTGGATATCCCAACCAAGGGAATTAATGTGTCTAGCAGGTCTGCTAACCGTATTAATCCTTTTCAGTACCAAGCCCTTGGACTTTTTTTGGCTTCCTTTGCTTCCCCCACTCCCTGTTTTGATTTACTGTGCAAAAGGAGTGCCTACTTTTTTTGTGTGTGGTGTTGGTCTGCATTGATTGCCAGTAAAAAAATTAATTCAGTTTAACTTCCTGGTACTTGGTGTTCCAAGCTCTCTGCATTAATAGACCTGCTTACTGTATTTGTGATAGCTTAGTGTGGTATAATCCGGCTAGAGCCAAGGATATAAACTGGTCTTCCTTCTATAGATTGTTGATTTGCAAGGTATGATGGATATCCCGAGGCCTTTTACTAGTCATTCTGTAGTGGTGGAACAGTATACTGATTCAATTGCATGTGTCAGGAAAGAAACTTGCTGATCTTTAGGAAAAGACCAAAGACTTTTTTGTATTCCCTTTTTATTGGTTTTCTGTTAGCCTATGTTTGGATTTTAAGTATGGATGAATATATATTTTTACATTTTTATTTTTGTTTTATTGTAAGTTGCTGTTTTCAGTGTAATTTTAGTTGTTTCTTATAACATTTTATTGTGTGCCATGAGTTTGTTTCCACTAATTTGACTGCTTTGGTTATAGAAAGCAATATATAAATGATGATAGAGTACGTTCCAGATATACATCTGAAGCAATAATAGTTCTCCAGGAACAAACAGGAAGTCTGTCCTCACATATGGATGACGCCGACTGAGCCTGATGGAGCATTTCCCCATCTTTGGGACATGCTACCACACTTGCGTGGTCCCCTTCCCGCCCAAGGATGCCATCTTTTTCAGTTTTCTTTTTTCCGCGGAGCCCAACAGACATCTGTCCTGTTTCCTCGGAAAAAATCCTTGCTAAACCTTTAAGTGAGCTTTTCCTGGTTTGCCTACCAGTTCCTCTTAGCCGGCACAAGACTCGGTGCTGTTCTCGGCTCTTTTTCCATTTTTTTTTATCGAGGCTTGTCTCAACCGGCGTTCGTGCCTTTTTTCACCTGGGGATCATCGACCCTGGCTGGTTGCCTTCCACCATGTCTCCAGGTGGGTCCAAAAAATGTGACTGCTGCAGTCAAACCATGTCAGTAACTGACACCAATGACTGCTGCCTAAGGTGCCTGGGACCAGACCATAACAGCACCTCCTGTGACCTGTGCCAGGCCATGATGCCTAAGACCAATAAAAAGAGGATGGATTTGCAGGAAAAACTGTTACCAAGGTCCGACTCGGCACTGGCTTCCCCAACCCTGAACTTCAAGCCCCGCACGTCCCATGAGGCCCAAGCATCCTCTGAGTCCCGCAGTGGCAGCTCCTCCAAGATCTCTGACCCAGAGAGAGAGAAGAAAAAATCCTTGGTCTGTCGAGATTCCACTGGAGGAACCCAGTAAAATTCCTTGGAGAAGCACCCTAGCAAAGTCCCCCAAAAGGATTCCTCGACCGGTGGAGACCGTGTGAGGTTCCTCAAGACCATAGTCCTCATCAACGTACACCTGCAAGAGTGTTGGCGCTGGGCCTGAGATCCTCTGTGCCCATGCCAAAAGTTATGGAGCCTTTTGGCTTGGAAACCAGAATGGCGGCCCTGGAGCAGAACATCACTGCTATCCTGGCCCTGCAGCAGGTAATGATGGCTGGTTCATCTGCATCATCTGCCCCAACAACCAACCCCCCCCCCCCCGACTGCAGGGGCGTCCCCGGTTGTCAAGCTGGGTTCCGAGCGCCATTGGCCTTGGTAAGCCCTCTCTGTCTCTATGGAGGTCCTGGTCCCGTTCCTCAGGAATCTGATCCTCCCCGGCTAGTTTCCATGACTCAGACCCCAGGTCCTCAGGAGGCCCTGGGCCCCTCGGCACTGGCCTTGAGGCAAGGCATCACAGGGCCTCTGATTCGTTGTCAGCCCTAGACTCCGAGTGGGAGACAGACAATGAGGCATCCCCGGAAACCAGACGGCACCGAGACATCCTCTCGGACCTGTCTTCCCTAGCACCATTCTCCTCCGGGGCATGGCCAGAGCCCTCTCTGTGCAAATCAAGGCAGAGGAGGGCCCACACACCGAAGAGCTGGAGATCCTCCAGTATTAATCTCCACCCAAGGAAACTCTCAGTGCTGGTGCAACCGATCCTCGAGCAGTTCCCACTGAGGATGTGGGAGGCCCCGGCATCAGTACCGGTGGTCAGCTGCACCTTGACACCATGTACCGCATCAGGAAGGGGCCCCAAGGTTCCAAAAACCCCAACTCCCATATAACACCATGCAAAAACTCAAGAGCCAGAAGACCCATTCTTCTGTTTCCCCTAATAGGGATGCTAGAGCCCTTGACGCCCCTGGTCACAAATGCTATCAGGGCTTGATGCTGAGGTGTCTGATCCAGGTCTATGAGTTATACATAGACATGTATCTCAGAGCCCTAACCCAGGAGTTGTCCAGGCTTTCAGCAGGGCTTGCTGGGGAAACCCTTCAATGGTTCCAATCCCTGACCTCTGGCATCAAGGGCTCTGCTCTAAGTTTCTTTCCTGCGCAGCCTACGATGGCTTTGAGTCCGCGGCTTGGGTAGCAGCAGCTGGCATCGGTGCCTGATGCCAAGCCTGACTACAGTCTTCGTACCTCAAGCAGTGGGTCCAAGACAAGCTGCTCAATGTCCCCTGTACTGGGGAGAATCTGTTCGGCAAACCGATGGCCAACAAGGCAGCCAAAATGGAGGCTGATGTGGTGTCTCGACAGAGACTCTCCAAGAAGACCTCAATCTTCCCCCCGTAAGAAACCATCGGGGAAAAGACTTATTCCCAAGGAAAAAGGAGTCCTTTCACTGGAGTCGCCACTGTCAGCCCTTCTCAGGCCAGCAGCAGGGTACTTGTCCCAAAAGACAAAACCATGAAGCCAAAGGCACAGAAGCCCCAGACACCAACTCCTACCCAGCCCAGGGGAAACGTTTGACTCTCAGGGCAGGGCCTCCCCTCTGGGAGACCTTCATCAGCTCACAGGTGGGCCAGTTTTACTGCAGACCAGTGGGTACTGCAGGTGGTAAGGGAGGGATACCTCCTCCACCTACAGTAGGTACTGCCCAGGTTTTTTTCCTGGAGAGCCAGTGCAACCTCTCCTTCACCAAACCCTTCTCTACTCTCAGAGCTCATAGGTCTGCTCAGGGACAACGCAGTAGAGCCTGTACCCAAACATCTGTGGGGAAAAGTCTTCTACTCCAGATACTTCCTTGTCCTAAAGAGAACTGGGGGCCTCAGGTTCATATTAGACCTGAGACTCTTAAACAAGTTTCTGGTGAGGGAGAATTTCAAGATTCTCTCCCTTGGAACGCTGCTGCCTTACCTCCACCAGGGAGATTGGCTGTGCTCCTTGGACCCAAAGGATGCATTCTTGCACATCCTGATCCATCCCTCCCACAGGCAGTACCTACAGTTCGTTGTGGGAGGAGGGCACTACCAGTACAAAGTGCTACCCTTCAGTCTGGCCTCCTCGCCAAGGGTCTTTACCAAATGCCTGGCGGTGTTAGCCACCTACCTGTGCTTACAAGGGGCTTTCATCTTCCCCTACATGGATGACTGGCTCATCAGAGGAAGTAGGCCTCAGACATCAGTCAGGCTGCACCATCTTCCCCCAAATCCCATCTCTCTCCAGCCCAGAGTCTGGAGTTCATAGCTGCCCAGTTGGATATGGTACAGGTCAAAGCCATCCTCTCAAGAAATAGGGCATAATGGCTCAGGCAACTGGCAGGAGAGGTACAATGCCACCGGTCAGTGCCAGCTCATCATCTCCTTTGCCTACTGGGCCATATGGTCTCGACAATCCATGTCAAGCCTTCAGCCCACTTACACATATGACCAGCCCAGTGGTGCCTATGTTTGCAGTGGGCTCGGGCCATGGGCAACCTACAGGACAGTCAGGGTTACCCACCAACTGATGGAGTCCCTCAACTGATGGCAAAGCCTATGTCACCTCCAGGCAGGAATGCCCTTCCAGGCACCCTCGCCGCAGAGGATCCTGACCACAGATGCCTCCCACCTGGATTGAGGGCACATTGTAGAGATTGCTGCACGCAGGGCAGCTGGCCTTAGGAGGAATCGCTCCTCCAGAACAATCTCCTGGAGCTCAGGGCAATCTTCTTGGCCCTACGAGCGTTCCACCAGTGCCTGCAGCACCAACCTATATTGATCCAGATGGACAACCAGATTGCTATGTTTTATATGAACAAGCAGGGGGGCATGGGCTAATACTCCCTCTGCCAGGAGGCGGTAGCCCTCCTATTCTTTACAGCACACAACAACATGCTCCTGCTAGCGGTGTACCCTCCTGGGCCAGGACAACTGCCTAGCAGACAGACTGAGCAGAGTCCTGTGCCCACATGAGTGGCGCTTAAACATCAGAGCAACGAAGCAGCTCTTCCACTTCTGGGGCGAGGCCTGTGATGGACCTATTTTCCTCTCTGGACAACACGCAGCTACCCCGCTTCTTCTCCCATCAGCCGCATCCGGAGAGAGTAGCGGCAGATGCCTTCCTGATCTTGTGGTCCGAGGGTCTACTCTATACATTTCCACCGACTCCCTCCCCTCCCTCCCCCCCTCCCGGGTCGCTAGGACCCTCTTCAAGGTTCAAAGCGAGAGGGCATGCCCCCAGGTGGCCCAGACAGCCTTAGTTCCCTCTACTGCTTTCCATGTTGGTGGCACTCCCTCTGGGCCGAGCCCCAGACCTTCTGTCCCAGGAGGAGGGTGCTCTCCTGCACTCCAATCTGGGGTTGCTAACAGCATGGCTTCTGAAAGGGTAGCATTGACCCCTTTCAATCTTCCAGGATAAATTAAGGAGATCCTTCTGACCTCCCAAAAAACCCTCCACCAGATGGGCTTATGCCTTTAAGTTGAGAAGGTTCTCTGCCTGATGTGCGGAAAAGGAGGAGAATCCCTTCTCCTGCCAGGTGCAACTAGTACTGCAGTACCTACTGCATCTGTTGCACATCAGGCTGAAATCTAACTTGGTGAGGGTACATCTAAGTGTTATAGCCGCTCACCACCACCCTATTGAGGGAAAACCCCTCTAGCCAGCTTCTGGTCTCCAGGTTCCTTTGGGGCCTCCTGTTATCCAAGCCCCCTCTCTGCCCTCTGGCGGCGGAGTGAGACCTTAACGTGGTGCTCTCCCAGCTCACTAAACTGCCATTTGAGCCCTTGGCCACTTGCCACTTGCGGAACCTGTCTTGGAAAGTGGCTTTTCTGGTGGCCTTTACGTCCACTTGAAGAGTGAGCAAACGCCAGGCCCTGGTGGCAGATCCACCATATATAGTGTTCTATAAGAACAGGGTAGTGTTCCGCACACACCTCAAATTCTTCCCAAAGATGGTGTCTCCTTTGCACCTCAATCAGGAGGTGGTCCTCCCCACCTTTTTTCCACGGCCTCATCCTGGCAAGGAGGAACTAGTGCATCATACACTACATTGCAAACAGGCCCTGTCCTTCTATTTACAGCGGACTCAGGCCCATGGAAAAGCTCCTCCGCTTTTGGTTTCTTATGACCCCAGCAGACTGGGGCTCCCTGTGACCAAGCGAACTCTGTCCACTTGGGTGGCGGACTGTATTGCCCTCACCTATGAGTGAGTTGGCCTCCCCCTTGAGCACTGGATCACAGCTCATCGCGTGAGAGAGATGGCCACGACAGAGATCTGCAAGGCCGCCACATGGTCTTTAATTCATACGTTTGCAGCTCACTACTGCCTGGAGAGCGAGTCCTGCAGGGACAGTGCCTTTGACCAGGCAGTACTCCATAGTATTCTCAGGGTGTAGGCAACTCCTGCCCTCCAACCTTCTGTGTTCAGGCTATCAGAATGATAGAGTTGCTGGACGCTAGGGTCTTGGAGACTCTCTGTGGGGACTAACCACCTGCAAATCACGGCTATCCGATCAGTCGCCATTAGTGCTATTGTGGTTTGGTCCTCGGCAGCCTGGAGTTAGGACGTCCCATATGTGGACTGACTTCCTGCTTGTTCCTGTAGAAAGTGTAGTTACTTACCTGCAACTGGTATTCTCCAGGGACAGCAGGAATCAGTCCTCATAACCCTCCCTAATTCCCTGGGAGTTGCCTCCCTACCTTGTTTTAGTTTTTATTACCATTCTAGCTATGTCATCTGACTGAGCAAGATGGTACCCTTGGGCAGGAAGAGGATCACGCATGCATGGTAGCATGTCCGAAAGGCTTTCTTTGAAAGATGGGGAAATGCTCTGCGCTGGCTCCATCGGCGCCAATGTCACTCATATGTGAGGACGGATTCCTGCTGTCCCTGGAGTACACCTGTTACAAGTGAGTAACTACACTCTGTGACCAGTCATTATTGAACTGCACTATAGTCTTGCTGAACGGACTCACCTGAGTCCGTGCTGGGTAGTGTGGTGCTTGCTAGATGACGTCAGCTGTGTACAGCATTTACTTTGGATACCTTGCTGAGGTGTTGCATCGAAGGAATGTGTCAAAGGGACAGATAATGCTGCTTTGTGTGCATGTGCCAGCAAGGGTGGGTAATAGTGTTTTATTTATGGAATTATTTTAGCCTTATGGCTGTTTTTTTTCCCCATAATTTCAACAGTGCATCACATCAAGCAATGGTGGCAAGCAACAAACTTAATTCTTGTAGTATGTTATGATAATGCATCTTTTCAGGACTGGGATTCAGTCAAGATATTCTTTTCAGATCACATATTTACTTACACATAAGATGGAGGTTCTTCATGATTTAGTGTTTGATGTTAGCACGTCAAACAATATCAGCTCTGAATCCTCGATTTTAGGAATTGATATCATGGTGTTAAGGGAGAATCTAATGCATTCAAAAGTGCATGCAGGGAGGATGGAAGGTTTTGAGTATTTATTCTCATCTTTTAGGGTTCGGATGTTTGTTTGATCTGTTCCCACCAAACTCTCCAGTAGATGTTGGTCAGCTATGGGATCATTTGTATTCCTTGGATGTAAATCTTGTGAATTAGGTGATTTTAGAGGATTTCAGTGTACCCACGGAATGGCTTTCTGGTTTGGTAAATAATTTAGATTTATTAGAGATGATGGAGTCACTAGGCCATCATCAGTGTTTAAAGGAAATAATCTATCAGAAAGGTCATTGCTTAGATCTGGCATTTGTTCCAGATAGATACCTCTTTTTACCAACCAGTCATGCATATTGCACCTGTTCCCTGGTCTGATCCCATTGTCTGCTTTCTTTTAGTTGTCATGTGGGAGTAGGCTCAACTAGACATAAGCAGGTGAGGCAAAGAAAGTTCCTTAAGGGTACTGACCCCCAGGCTGCATGGGTGGAATGGGCAGAGGAATTGCTGAATCAGAAACTAATTTATCCTGGGCTAAGGATGGCATAGAAGCTGTAGACTTCTTAATAAAGTCACCCTGTCAGGCATCATTATTTTTATTTTTATTTATTTTATTTATTTAACAGTCTTTTCTATACCGCCCCTTCCAGAGATCAGGGGCGGTTTACATTGAACATTAAACAGAACAATTGTATACTTCTGTATACATTTACAAGGAACATTATGCTTTAACTATATACAGGTGTACTTACAGGGAACATATTTTGAACATATTTTGAACATTAACTATAACAGAGCTTTTCAAACAATTTACAAGTTATATATCATTAGATTTCTTTTTATTTGGATGAGGTTTGAATAGCAAAGACAATTCTTTGAAAAACTGAAAGAAAATGACATGTCAAAAATAATGGCGGATAAAGACAGATTTGCAGCTCACCTTCTATCAGTTATTTGATCATCAGGCTTCATCTGCCACATAATCCTTCCTAGATAGTACCTTTCTCCTACTTGGGCGATTTAAATGTTCACACAGACAACCTAGAGGCAGAGGCAGAGCGAGATTTCCTCTCATGGCTTTACGATATGAGTTTATTCTTATTTTCAACATCCTCCACAAACAACAAAGGTTGCTCTTTAGACCTTGTTTTTTCCGTCAACGTGCGCTTCTTGGTATACTCTCCTAAGATTATTCCCATCTCATGGTTGATTTGCTACTTGGTGAAGTTCTTTTTTCTTTGGGCTGCTCCCTTGCTACTAACTGTCACTAACAGAACCATAAAGAAGCACCCTTGGCATAGAGATAAAAAGATATTGGCCAAGAGTGCCTTAATTTTCCTTGTGGATTTCACACTGCCTCTCTAGACCAGAAAACAGAAATCTGAATGCATTGGATTGAATAAGGCAATGGATAAGGTTACACTATTAAAGGAACAAAAAGTAATGAAATGTATTACCCATCTCTGGTCTAGTTTATCCTTGGACAAAGTTACAGAATTGAGATATTGAGCAGAATGCCTTTGGAGAATGGTAAGAAATAAAACTAAATCAAAAACAAAGAAAAACCTTTAGATAACACCAAAATATTCATACATTTTACTCTAAATCTGAAATCAATAACACATTCCTACACTTAACAAACCAAACTACAGCCAATTACACACGTCTTATCTAAAGGGAGAAAAAGTCCTCAGGAGGCTAATATTCTCTCTATGTGGCAAACTTAATCGCCATAGGGGAATGCCGAACTCTCACATCACTTGTCTCAAAAAAACGCCCTTTAAAATCAAGGCCAAAACTCAGCCTAATTAGCTTTATTTTTATCTTAAAAAAGTACTTTTTAAAGTATTTTCAATTTTCTTTATATGTCTTAGAAAAATTTATAAGAGTAATCAAGAGGTCTTCTGTATCCGACTTTGAAATACTATTTTCCTCTTTATGTTCATTGACCAACTTTCATTCGGGTCAACCAACCTCAAAGAAAGCTTCTGTACGAAAGCAAATGCAAGGTGACTGTATATAATTTACAATACAAAATATTCAGCAAAAAGTTTACTTATCTGATCAAAGTTCACGGAACTCCCAATTCTCATAAGCCATCATTGCCCAACAAAGATCCGCGTTTCTCCTGTATCAGGCTTCTTCAGGGGCGATGTACTATACTGTAGACGATAACTAAAGAAATAAAACTACCCATAACTGTCATAAAGAGCTTCAAAAAAAAGACAGAGGGCTCCTAAATATAATGCCAATCAAATTCTTAAGCATGGCAATCTTCTCCAACAGCTCTTTCAAGTTGTTAGCAAGTTACGCTTCTCTACAATATCCAGCAAACAAACTTTGTCATAGTCCAGATCAATTTGCTTCATTCCTGTTAGGTAAAATTTAAACTGCTCAGCATTCCAATGGAGCATCTCCTAGCCACAGTACGAAAACTGTTCTATTGGCCATGTCTTTAATGAAATTCATTCATATCTAGATTATCGCAAGGATGTCCGACTCCACCTTCCCTAAAACCGAGGAACTGGAATGCAACCTTGAAAGTAGAAGTGGTGATAACATGCCAGAAACAGGAAGTACCAGAGCTCAAAAGCCCCACATCTCTAGGATCAGCAACCAAAAGGAAGCAAAGAGTAATGATGGTTGGTGACTCTTTTGTGAGGTGGACAGAGGCAGCCGTCTGCCATCCAGACATGACATTCTGGGAGATGTGCTCTCAGTCTGATTCCAAGATCTTATGGAGCATTTTCTGAGACTCCTTAAGCCTACTGACTATAATCTGATGCTCCTCCTCCATGTTGACACAAAGGATATTGCTAAATTCCCACATGAACATATTAAAAGTGGCTTTGTGACTCTGTGAGAGAAGGTGAAGCAGTTGTGTGTACAGGTGGTGTTCTCAGTCCTCCCTGGAGAGGGCCAGGGCCAAGAGGCTTGCATCCTGGAGAGAAATGCATGGCTGCGCGGATGGTATCCTTGAGAATATTTTCACTTCCTGGACCATGGCATAATTTTCCAAGAGCTTCTGAGCAGAGATGGCATCCAACTATCTAAGAAAAGGAGAAGTGTCTTCCACAACAGATTGGCTAATCTTCAGAGGAAAGATTTAAACTAGGATCAATGAGGATGTGTGAACAAAGCCCCCAGGTAAGTAAAACATTAAACAATATATAGGAGGGGAAAAGAGGGCAATGTCTGGAGAAGTGGATATACTAATGCCCACAGTATGTGAAATAAAGTTCCAGATTTAGAAGTTGTAATGCAGTGTTTCTCAATCCAGTCCTGGTGTACTCTAGCCTCTCTGGTTTTCAGGATACCTATGGTGAATATACATGAGAGAGTTGCAAACTAGATAATAGGGGAAAGCCGACAGTCGCCCTAAGAAAAACTACTATGCAGCAACCCTATCAAAATCATATAACAGACCTAGAGAGCTATTCTCCATCGTCAGAAATCTAACCAATAACGCTCAAACTTCCAGCAATGAAATCACAGACATATCACCACAAACCCTAGCTAACTACTACCAAAACAAATCAAAGAAACCATCAATACCCGTAGATACCTTTAACATTTCTCACCAATCCGTAGATGATTGGTCAGATTTTTACCCTGTTACAAAAATGACATTAAAAACTATCATCTCCGGACTCAACACTACAACTTCCCATTTAGATCCATGCCCTGTATCCTGGATAAAAAACACACTGCCAACACTCCTATCCTACATTCTCACAATAGTCAACCTCTCATTAACCCAAGGTTACCTTCCACCCTCGCTTAAACATGCTCAAATACGCCCAATCCTAAAGAATTGCAATCTAGACAAAACATCCCCGGTATCTTACAGACCCATTTCAAGCATACCATTTTTGGCCAACATAATTGAAAAAGTAGTACAATTACAAACACAGGAATATAGATGCATCTTACCCACTTGATGAACAACAATATGGATTCCGGCCACGCCACGGAGTAGAAACACTTCTAGCAGTTTTATTTGATACCCTCCTAAGAGGTATTGACAACCATAAACAAGCATTCATCCTCCTGTTTATTGACATATCAGCAGCTTTTGATAGTGTACATCACACAATATTACTTAACAACCTAAGGCAGTTAGGCATAAACTCCACAGTACATAAATGGTTCACCTCCTATCTAAATAACAGAACGCAAAATATAAGAATAGGTAATCAAACCTCCACTACATATAAGCAAGAAATAGGTTTACCACAAGGCTCAGCATTATCAGCCCTACTTTTCAATATCTACATAAAACCGGTCTGCAACATATTTAAGAAATTTGGAGTACAATATCACCTCTATGCGGATGATATTATGTTGTACATTCCATTTACGATCCCTAACCTACCACTACAACGCCTATCAGACTGCTATAACGAAATCACAATTTGGCTAAAAACTCAAAATCTCCACATAAACCATGCCAAAACAGAAGTCCTAATTGTAACAAAAAATCAATCATATATCCCTCCAACCCACATAACACTACAAGACCAAGAAATTAAAATAAAAAACGAAATAAGATATCTAGGCGTAATCATAGATTCACACCTTACAATGGAAACCCACATTAAAAATACTATAAAGAAAATCTACTTTAAACTCAAAATACTCAAACAACTACGCCCGCTAGTATTTATAGAGGATTTTATTAATATAATACAGGCTACCATAACCCCTCACTTTGATTTCGCCAACCTAATACTAATGGGCATTTCAAAACAAAACATTAAAAGGATTCAACTAGCTCAAAATGCAACAGCTAGAATTATACTAAAAATAAACTCACTCCAACACATAACACCAATTCTAGCATCCCTTCACTGGTTACCTATTCAAAGCAGGATAATTTACAAAATAATAATAACATCATTCAAAGCCTTACATGACATGGCCCCGACTACTCTATGTAGTCTAATATGCAAAGAACTTTCTAAGCCTACCCACAGAAAAGGACAATCAAATAAACTAAAGATTCCAAAAGACTTCATAAAAGCACATAAATTAACAAATAATAGAGCCTTTTCTCACATAGCTCCAACCATTTGGAATTCGCTACCAGAGGATCTACGATCACTAACAGAGATCGTGGAATTCCGCAAAAAATTGAAAACATATCTATTCACTAAACACTATAATACAATGGAAACCCTAGAACCCATATTAGACAAAGGCTAAATAGCCACCTGTTCACATCAAGTACAAACCTAACTCTATCCGGACAACACTTATAGCTTAAACGAAATGACGATCCAAGCTCTTATGCCCAAATACCTCCACATGTATATAGTTGCATATGTTATGATCTCTTTTACGCTGTTCGACACTACACTACGTTAGTTAACTTGTTACACACGGTTCTAGCTTAAATATACTGTTTGTTTATTAAACTGTGTTTGTTTAATTTATGATGTTCTATGTAAATGTTATGACGTTCTATGTAAAACAAACTGCGCTTTGTTAATTGTTGTTAATTGTACACCGCAACTGAACTTTGGAAGATGCGGTATATAAATGTTAAATAAATAAATAAATAAATAATAAATAAATAATAGAGTGCATGGTTTGGAAGAATGTATCCTTGAAGGATACTACCAAAACCAGAGAGGTTCCAAAAAAGAGTAAAGTAGCCCAAATGCCCTTGAGTATCGGAGCAGACAGAGCTTAAAGATTCCAAATTACCCATGCCTACCAATAGCCAGATTAATATGAATAAAATACAGTCTCTAAAATGCTTGTATGCAAATGCTAGAAGTCTAAAAAGTAAGATGGGAAACTTAAAATACATAGCACTAAATGATTGGTATCTCAGAGACATGATGAAAGGAGGACAACCAGTGGGACACTGTGATACCTGGGTACAAACTATATTGTAATGATAGAACTGATCAAATTGGTGGAGGGGTTGCGCTCTGTTAGAGAGGGCATTGAGTCAGAAAGGATTAAAGTTTTGTAGGAAACAAAATTTGCTGCAGAATCTCTATGGATTGAAATTCCATGTAAAAAGGGGAAGGCGATGGCATTGGGGGTGTACTATCAACTGCCTGGCCAGAATGAACAAATGGAGATGAAATGCTCAAAGAAATCAAGGAAGCTAACAAACGTTACAGCACAGTAATAACAATGGGTGATTTCAATTACCCCGGTATCAACTGGGTCAGTGTCACGGCAGGACATGCTAGGGAGATAAAGTTTCTAGATGAAATAAATGACTGCTTCTTGGAGCAGCTGGTTCATGAACTGACCAGAGGGGAAGCCATATTGGACCTAGTCCTTAGTGGAACACCAGATCTGGTGCAAGAGATAAAGGTGTTGGGGCCACTTGGCAATAGTGATCATAGCATGATCGCGTTTGATTTAATTAGTGGAAGAGGGATGGTAAGGAAATCCAGACTACTACCTTTTAATTTTCGAAAGGGAGACTATGATAAAATGAGGAAAATAGTTAAGAAAAAACTAAAAGGAGCAGTTGCAAAGTTTAAAGACTTGGGTGGTGTTGAAAAATACTATATTGGAAGCCCAGACCAGCTGTATTCCACGCTTTAAGAAAAGTGGAAGGAAGTCCGAAAAACTGCCAGCATGGTTTAAAGGTGAGGTCAGAGAGCCTGTTGCCAAAAAAGCATCTTTCGGGAAATGGAAAAAAGAGCCAAGTGACGAAAATTGGAAAAAGCACAAGCACTGGCAAGTTAAATGCAAGGTATTGATAAGGCAGGCAAAGGAAGAATTGGAGAAGAAGCTTGCTGCGGAAGCAAAAACGCGTAATAAAGACTTTTTCAAGTACATTCATTAAAAAAAATCCTGTGAGTCTCAGTTGGTCCATTAGATGATAGAGGGGTTAAAGGGGAACAAAGAGGCAACAAGGCGATAGTGGATTGAATGAATTCTTTGCTTCGGTCTTTACCGAGGAAGATGTAGGGATGTTACCCATGATTGAACTGGTATTTAAAGGTGCAGAAGAATTGAAGGAAATATTGATACATCAGGAAGATGTATTACAACTGTTTGATAAACTGAAGAGTAGCAAATCACCTGGACCGGATGATATACATCCAAGGGTGTTGAAAGAACTGAAATATGAGATTACAGACCTGCTATTAGTAATCTGTGAACTATCAATAAAATCATCTGTAATACCTGAAGATTGGAGGATGGCCAACATAACACCAATTTTTGAAAAGGGTTCCAGGGGTGGTACGGGAAACTACACACTGGTGAGCCTGACGTCAGTACTGGGAAAAATGGTAGAAACCATCATAAAGAACAAAATTGCTGAACATGTAGATAGTCATGGCTTAATGGGAGACAGCCAACATGGCTTTAGACAAGGAAGATCTTGTCTTACTAATCTGTTATATTTTTTTGAAGGCGTGAATAAACAGGTACACAAAGGTGAGTCAGTTGATATAGTGTATTTGGACTTTCAGAAAGTCTTTGACACGGGCCCTCATCAGAGACTTTTGGCAAAACTAGAGAGTCATGGGATAGGAGGCAGGTATACTATTGTGGATCAGGAACTGGTTAAAAGATAGAAAGCAGAGGGTAGGGCTAAATGGCCAATTTTCCCAATGGAGAAAGGTGAATAGTGGCGTACCCCAGGGATCTGTGCTGGGTCCGCTGCTTTTTGACATAATCATAAATGACCTGGAAAAGGGAATAACAAGTGAGGTTATCAAATTTGCAGATGACACAAAACTATTTAAAGTTGTTAAAACCCATGAGGATTGTGGAAACTTGCAAGAGGATCTTGATAAATTGGAAGACTGGGCATCAAAATGGCAGATGAAATTTAATGTGGATAAGTGTAAAGTTATGCACCTAGGGAAGAACAACCCAAACTATGGTTACACGATGCAAGGTTCCGCATTAGGAACCACCACCCAGGAAAAAGATTTAGGCGTCATTGTGGATAACATGTTAAAACCCTCCGCCCAGTGTGCAGCGGCAGCCAAGAGAACAAATAGAAGGCTAGGTTTCATAAGGAAAGGTATGGAAAATAAAACAAAGGATATTATTATGCCTCTGTATCGTTCCATGGTGCGACCACCACACCTTGAATATTGCGTGCAGTTCTGGTCTCAGTATCCTAAAAAGGTTATTAGAAAAGGTTCAGAGAAGAGCCACCAAAATGGTAAAGGGGATGGAAGGATACTCCTATGAAGAAAGGCTAAAAAGGTTAGGGCTCTTTAACCTGGAAGAGAGACGGCTGAGGGGAGATATGATAGAAGTCTATAAATTAATGAACGGTGTGGAATATAGAAAGACTAGGGGACATGCAGTGAAGCTACAGGGTAAACTATTTAAGACAAATAAGAGGAAATATTTTTTCACTCAACGTGTAATCAAACTCTGGAATTTGTTACCGGAGGATGTAGTAAAGGCTGTTAGTGTAGCTGGGTTTAAAAAAGGTTTGGACAAGTTCCTGGAGGAAAGGTCCATAAACCATTATTAAAATGGGACCCAGGATATCAATGCTTGACCCAATACAAGCATTGTGGAACCTGTGTCTTTTGGGAAAACTGGTAGGTACGTATGACCTAGATTGGCCACTGTTGGAAACAGGATACTGGGCTTGATGGACCTTGGTCTGACCCAGTATGGCATATCTTATGTTCTTATGCTTCCATTACATGCAAATCTGTTTAATTTATATTCATTCTGAATATAACAATGCAAAAGTCAAAGGGACACCCCTGCCAGAACCTTCAGAAAAGAAAAGAGCAGGGGCAATAAAACAGAGAGCAAATCTTTAATAATGTCCGACACAGCCGTGTTTTGGTGAACAGTTGCCTGCATCAGGGGCAGGTTTGTTTCAATACTGTATGATAAGTTTAAAAAAAACCCACACCAATTTGGCACTATGCTGTGTTAATAGGCTGGCATTAATGAATAGGACATAGTAATAGAAGGCTGTAATTTATTCAGGAAAGACAGGCTAGAAAGAAAGGGAGAAGGAATAGCGCTATATGTAATAAATAATAAAGATACAGAAATGCATGGCTTCCAAGGAAAGGAAGAGACCCTTTGGGTTAATCTAGAAAGAAGAAATAGAAAGTCAATTTACTTTGGTGTGGTATACAGACTCCCCCCCCCCCCCCAGTCAGAATTAGCTAGCAATTTAATAGACGACATTCACGGTATTTCTAGAAAAGGGGAAATGCTATTGGTAGAAGATTTCAGTTTCCCAGATGGTGACTGGGACATCTGTATTGTGGTGTCATCTAGAAGCAGGGAGATTCTGGATTCTGTGCAGCGAGAACTGTTCTGGCAACTGCTAAGAGAATCTATGTAGGAAGGAGCGATGCTAGATGTGGTGCTTACAAATGAGGAGAGTTTCTGTTGTTAGATGGGGGTGATTATCTGTCATCCAGTGATCCACTGGATGGTGTGCTTCAGTATTAGGATGCAGGTGGATATGCTGCATTCAAACGCGAGGATCCTAGACTTAAGGAAAACTAACTTTGTCAAGAAGGGGGGGTATACTTCAAGGAGGAGTTAGCTGGATGGGAACATCTAGGGGAAATAGAACAGTGGGCAAAAGGAAATATTATTTAAGGGCAACAAAAAGTTAAAGAAAAAGAGATCACAGAAAGAGGAAAGCAAAGATGCAAAAGGACCTTTGCAGTGCTTCTTTAGCATTGGGAGTAATCCCAGAGGATTGGAGATGGGTGAATAGTAGCATAGTAAGTGTTGGCAGATAAAGACCAGCATGGTTTATCTAGTCTGCCCAGTAAGATGCTGGAATTGTAGAGTTGTACGTGCCGATCCAGACAGGTTACCCCTCTCCATTTAGATGTTATTTCTGTTTGTTTTGATTCCATCCTCTTGCTATATAGTGATCCTGTGTGTCTTTCCCATGCCTTTTTGAATTCCATCACTATTTTATTTCTCACCACCTTTTTCAGGAGGGCATTCCAGGCATCCCACTACCCTTACCATGAAAAAGTATTTCCTTATGTTTTTAAATTTACCTCCTGGCAGCTTCATTTCATGTCCTTTAGTTCTACAGCTTCCCCGTCTTTGAAAAACGTTTTTGTTCATTAATACCCTTTAAGTATTTAAATATCTGTATCATATCCCCCTATCTCTCCTCTCCTCTAGGGTATACCTATTTAGGTCTTCAAGTCTTTTCTCATATTCCTTCTTGGTTGCCTTCCTCTGAACTATTTCAAGTCTTTTTATAGCCTTTGTAAGGTGTGGTCTCCAAAATTGAAAACAATATTCTAAATGAGGCCTTGCCATCAACCTGTACAGGGGCATTAATACCTCCTCCTTTCTGCTGGTTATTCCCCTCTGTATACAGCTTAACATCCTTCTGGATTTGGCTACTGTCTTGTCACACTGTTTCTCCAGGACCAAGCAGGAAGTCAGTCCTCACTTATGGGTGACGTCGGCGCCGACGGAGCCCTCGCGGAGCAATTTTCCCCAGCTTTCAAAGAAAGCCTTTGGGAATTGCAGCGCGCATGCGCGGTCGTCTTCCCGCCCGAGGGTGCCATCTTAGCCAGTCTTCTTTTTTCCGCGGAGCCCTACAGACGTCCCCGTCTTGTCCCCGCGAAAACGTTGATTTTCTTCTTTATTTTATCCTTTTTTCCTTCGGTTCGACGCCGATCCTTTTCCCGCCCGGACTCGCGACGCCGGTCACGAGTCCTCTTACTTTTTTCGGTTTTTCTGACTTAGTCAGCTTTCGTTTTCGGTTTCCCTGGCAGCCCGGTCCTTTGACCTCGCAGGGGCCCTTTTTCCCCCGATGGCTGCCAGTGGGTTTAAGCGGTGTGGTCGGTGTGACCGAAATATGTCACTAACCGACACACACGACTTTTGCCTCCGCTGCCTGGGCCCGGATCATGAGGAACTGATCTGTGGGCCCTGCAGCAAAATGTCCTCGAAGGCGTTGAGAAGTCGGCGGCATCAGCGTGAGAGAATCTTCGCTGACCCAAGCCGTACCTGGACCTCGTCGGAGGCCTCCGCGTCGAAAGGCTCCAGCTCGGACCGTCGCCGGAGTTCCTCCGACCGGGGTTCTCCCTCCGGGGACCATCGTCGGAAGGTGAAACCCGCGAGGGCGGCGTCGGTGGACGCTCCTGGTTCCGCGAGGGCCAGGTCGCATAGCCCCGACAGCCGCCCCGGGTCCTTGGAGAAGGAACACATCCCGAAGCGACCTCGCCTGGAGTCGGAGATGCCTGCCCGGGTAAGTCCTGTGGTCCTTCTGGACTCGCCTCCGCGACAGCCGACGTCGGGCCCGACGCCGTCGGGGCCCGAGTCGGGGGCTGCTGGGTCGCCTGAGCTCGGACTCAGGTTGACGGCCTTGGAGAGCAGACTGTCTGCCTTCATGGACCAGCAGAGGGCACTGCTCGCTGGCTTCGCTGGCGCCGCTGCCCCGACCGCCGGGACGTCGATGTCCAAGTCGACCCCGGAGACCGAGCCGATCCTCGAGTCGATGAGAACTCGAGTCGATCCTCGGTCGAGGTCACCCTCGGCCTCCCGTTCGGGACCGAGGTCGCCGACGCCCTCGGCGTCGGGGCGGCTGGCGCCGCGCCCTGCCCGGGCCGACCCCACCGAGTCCTCGTCAGAGTCGGACTGGGAGTCTGAAGAGGAAGAGTCGCCTGATTCTTTCCGGACTCGGTGTGTCCCATCGGACTCACCGGAGTCCGAGCCTCGGAAGCAGTCCCCCCCGGAGGATGCCCGGTTCTCGGACTTCGTTAGGGATATGGCCAAGGCTTTGGCCTTCCCTGCGGATCCCGAGGAGGAGCCTCGAGCCGAAGAGCTCGACGCCCTCCAGTATGACTCTCTCCCGCGAGGGAACACTTTACTGTACCGGTTCCTCCTATGCTGGAACGACTACTCTTCCGCATGTGGGAGAGTCCGGCCTCCTCGCCGGTCCTGAGCAAGCGGGTCGATTCTATCTATCGAGTCCGCAAGAGCCCTGGCTTTCAAAAGGCACAGCTGCCACACCATTCCATGGTAGTGGAATCGGCCATGCATCTTCTTAAGAGCCAGAAGATGCACTCCTCGGTGCCTCCTGGAAGGGAGGCCCGTAACCTGGATGGCCTTGGCAAGAAGTGTTTCCAGGGCTCTATGCTCGCATGTCGTGTCCAGACTTACCAGCTATACATGGGCATGTATCTCCGGGATCTGGCTAAAGAGCTAGCCGGGTTCTCCGCTGGTCTGTCCGAGGAACCATTGCGGAGGTTCCTGGCCTTGTCCACTGGCATTCGGGAATGCTCAAAGTTCATGTCCCGAGCAGCCTATGATGGCTTTGAAGCATCGGCTCGAGTGGCCGCAGCCGGCATCGGTGCCCGCCGACAGGCTTGGCTTCAGTCGTCAGACCTTGAGCCCTGGGTGCAGGACAAGTTGGTCGATGTCCCCTGCCGAGGCGAAAACCTCTTTGGCAAGCCCATGGCGGAAAAGGCTGCGCAAATTGAGATTGAGACTCTCACCAGGACCAGGCTTTCTAGGAAGACCTCCGCCCCTTCCCAGAAAAAGAAGGGCTCGGGGAAAAAGGCCTTTTACCCGAGGAAGGCGGCTGCCTACAAACAATACCCCCATTATCAGGCCCCTGCAGCTCCCCAACAGGGCCAGCAGGCCAAGGGACGGGGTAACGGGTCCCGTAGGCAGCAAGCCCCCAAGCCTGCACCACCAGCCCCTGCTCAGCAGGGTGGGGGTTTTTGACTCACACAGCATAGCCTTTCCCCCCCCGCTGGTTCCTCCCAGCACCGGAGGCCGGCTGGTTCACTTCGCCCACAGGTGGTCCAGCATCACCGCAGATACCTGGGTGCTTCAAGTCGTGCGAGAAGGCTATCTTCTCCACTTCCACCAGGTTCCTCCCTCCTATTTTCCGGGAGAACCTCCGCGACCCCCTCTGCACAGGGAATTACTCCTTCAGGAGTTAGCAGGTCTTCTGCAGGAACAGGCGGTGGAACCGGTGCCACACCACCTGAGAGGTCAAGGCTTTTATTCCAGGTATTTTCTGATACCAAAGAGAACAGGGGGCCTCAGACCCATCCTGGACTTGCGCAACCTCAACAAGTTCCTTGTGCGGGAGAAGTTCAAAATGCTTACCCTTGGAATCCTTCTGCCCTACCTCCAGCAGGGAGATTGGCTATGCTCCTTGGATCTAAAGGATGCCTACACGCACATCCTCATCCACCCAAGCCACCGCCAATACCTAAGGTTTGTGGTGGCAGGAAATCATTACCAGTACAGAGTACTGCCCTTTGGCCTGTCCTCCGCACCGCGAGTCTTCACAAAATGTCTCGCGGTCGTGGCGGCCCATCTCCGGCTTCACGGCCTCTGTCTTTCCGTACCTCGACGACTGGCTCATCAGAGCAGCGTCCGCTCAGGAGGTCACCGACGCCACGCGCCGCACGGTGACTCTTCTGCAGCACTTGGGCTTTGTTATAAACTTCGCAAAGTCCACTTTGCTCCCCTCACAGGATCTCGAGTTCATCGGCGCAAGACTGCACACTCCTCAGGCGCGAGCATACCTACCGCTCGACAGGGCTCAACGGCTCATGGACCTAGCCGACCGCTTTCGCAGCCAGCCCCTGGTCTCCGCCAGGCGCTTCCTGAGACTACTCGGCCATATGGCTTCCACCGTCCATGTGACCCCCAATGCCCGCCTGAATATGCGGTCTGCTCAATGGTGTCTCCGCCAGCAGTGGCGACAAGCCACAGGCGGCCTAGCAGACCTAGTGCGCGTCTCCGAGCCGCTGATCTCGTCTCTCCGGTGGTGGCTCCTACAGCCGAACCTGATGTTCGGAATGCCTTTCCAGTCACCTCAGCCGACACGGGTGCTGACCACCGATGCATCCCTCCTGGGCTGGGGAGCACATTGCCAAGAGGCACGTACTCAGGGCCTCTGGACCACGTGGGAGTCTGCTCAGCAGATCAACTTCCTGGAGCTCAGGGCGATCCGCCTAGCTCTCAGGGCCTTCTCCCACCTGACTTCCCGCCAGTCCGTCCTTGTCCAGACGGACAATCAAGTTGCCATGTTCTACGTGAACAAGCAGGGGGGCACGGGCTCCTTCCTCCTCTGCCGGGAGGCACAGAGGCTCTGCTCTTGGGCCGTCAGTCACGGCATTCTCCTCAAGGCAGTTTATCTCCCGGGCCAAGAAAATTGCCTTGCGGACAAACTCAGCAGGGTCCTCCAGCCGCACGAGTGGCGTCTGGATCCCTTGGTAGTTCAGAAGCTCTTCCTCAAGTGGGGCCTCCCCACGGTGGATCTCTTTGCCAGTCCTCACAACCGGCAGCTTCCTCGCTTCTGCTCTCGTCAGCCACACCCCCTTCGGGTTGCGGCGGACGCTTTTCTGATCTCATGGTCGGGGAGCCTTCTGTACGCTTTCCCTCCCATCCCGCTAGTCTCTCGGACTCTTTTCAAGGTTCTCCGAGACAAAGCCTTCATGATCCTGGTGGCCCCTCGCTGGCCCAGGCAGCCGTGGTTTCCGCTCCTACTGCAACTGGCGGTGGAGGATCCAATCCCTCTGGGGGTACAACCGGATCTCCTCACTCAGGATCAGGGGTCCCTACTGCACCCCAACCTCAGGTCTCTCAACCTCATGGCCTGGCTGCTGAGAGGGTAGTCCTTGCTCCCCTTCTCCTGCCGGCGGAGGTGGAGGAGGTCGTCTTGGCTTCGCGACGGCCTTCTACCCGCAAATGCTACGCCCTTAAATGGCGTCGCTTTGCAGTCTGGTGTACCCAACAGTCTCAGGATCCCTTCGCCTGCCCGGTGTCGGTGATCTTGCAGTACTTGCTACACCTCTCTAATCTGGGACTTAAGTCCAACTCCGTCAAAGTTCACCTCAGTGCTCTTTCGGCACATCATGTGCCGGTGGACAGTAGACCTCTCTCAAGCGACCCTCTCGTAGCGAGGTTTCTCCGAGGTCTCCTTCTACTTAAACCACCTCTGCGCCCGCCAGCGCCTGACTGGGTCCTGAATGTGGTTTTGCAGCGGATCACCTGTCCGCCTTTTGAACCTATGGCTACCTGTTCTCTCCGTTTTCTGTCTTGGAAAACACTGTTCTTGATAGCCCTCACTTCCGCTAGACGCGTAAGTGAATTGCAGGCCCTCGTGTCTGATCCCCCTTACACTAGGTTCTACAAGAATAGGGTAGTCCTACGGACTCACCCAAAATTTCTGCCTAAAGTGGTCTCCCCTTTTCACATCAATCAGGAGGTGGTACTTCCGACCTTCTTTCCCAGACCACACTCCAGCTGAGCTGAAACGGTCCTCCATACCCTGGACTGTAGAAGGGCATTGAACTTCTACCTTGACCGTACGCGGGAGCACCGTAAAGCTGCTCAGCTTTTTGTGTCTTTTGACCCCAATAAATTGGGGCTCCCGGTCTCCAAGCGTACTCTGTCCATCTGGGTTGCGGACTGTATATCTTGGGCTTATGGGGCAGCCGGACTCTCCTTAGAAAGTCGAGTCACGGCTCATTGCGTTCGGGCTAAGGCTACGTCAGTGGCTTACCTCCGCTCTGTTCCGCTGGCAGACATCTGCCGGGCCGCTACTTGGTCTTCGAGCCAGACTTTTGCGGTCCATTACTGTCTCGAGAGGGAGTCCCGTAGGGACAGTGCTTTCGGACAGGCAGTCCTCCGTAATCTCTTTGAGGTCTGAGCAACTCCTATCCTCCATCCCGGATGTGGGCTACCGGTGGGTGATAATTCAGCGAAGATTCTATCCTTCTGTGCTGCTGAGCTAGAGGGAGCTCATTTTTGTGCTTAGGGTCTCCGGTAGCCTTGAGCTTGGGAGTCCCATAAGTGAGGACTGACTTCCTGCTTGGTCCTGGAGAAAGCGTAGTTACTCACCTGTAACAGGTGTTCTCCAGGAGCAGCAGGAATCAGTCCTCACTACCCTCCCTCCTCCCCTTGGAGTTGCAATCGTCTGCTTATGTTCTTTTTGCAAATTTTTATGCTGTCTTTTTTAGCTATGTCATCTGACTGGCTAAGATGGCACCCTCGGGCGGGAAGACGACCGCGCATGCGCGCTGCAATTCCCAAAGGCTTTCTTTGAAAGCTGGGGAAAATTGCTCCGCGAGGGCTCCGTCGGCGCCGACGTCACCCATAAGTGAGGACTGATTCCTGCTGCTCCTGGAGAACACCTGTTACAGGTGAGTAACTACGCTTTCACCACCTTGGGGTCCTCAGATACTATAACCCCAAAGACCCTCTCTTGGTCTGTACACACTAGCTTCTCATATCCAATCATGTACAGTTCCTTTGAGTTTCTACATCCCAAGTGCATCACTCTGAACTTTTTTTGCATTAAATCTCAGTTGCTAAGCATTTGACCATTCTTCTAATTTTTGTAGATCTTTTGTCATGTTGTTTACTCCCTCGGAAGTGTCCACTCTGTTGCATATCTTTGTATCATCTGCAAAAAAGCAAACTTTACCTTGTAACCCTTCAGCAATATCACCCACAAAGGCTTTGAACAGTAGCAGTCCTAGGACCGGTCCCTAAGACATTCCACTACTCATCCTTCTTTCTTCAGAGTGAGTCCCATTCACCACTACATTCTGTCATCTCAGTCAACCAGTTCTTGATCCAGTTCACCACCTTGGGATCCATCCCCACCTACTCTGTTTATTCATAGGCCTCTTATGAGGAACAGTATCAAAGTCTTTGCTGAAATCTAAGAAGACCACATCCATCACATGTCCTTGATCTAGTCCTCTGGTCACCCAGTCAAAGAAATCAATCGGATTTATTTGGCACGATCTTCCCTTAGTAACACCATGTTACCTTATTTCTCGCAACCTGTTGGCTTCCAGGAAACTACTTTCCTTTCAGCAGCAACTCCATTACTTTTCCCGTCACTGAGGTAAGACTTATCGGCCTGTAGTTTGCCATCTCTTCTCTTTTGCCACATTTGTGAAGAGGGACCACATCAGCCCTTCTCCAGTCCCACGATACCTCCCCAGGTATCTATTCAACACCTCTTAAGTATCCTGCCAAAACCTCCCTGAGCTGCTTCAGTATCCTGGGATGTATTTGATCCGGTCCCGTGGTCTTATCCACTTTGTTTTGCAAGCTGTTCACAAACATCTGTGAATGGTGTTGCATCTATTCCATTCCCCTTGTTACCTTTTGTCAGCCACATGTGGCTCTTCTCCAGGATGTTCTTTTGTGAGCACAGAAGTATTTAACAATTCTGCTTTTCCCTTTTCACTTAACACAAATCTGTCCTTCACATCGTTGAGTCTTGCAATTCCACCTCTCGACTTTGTCCTTTCCCCAAAATACCTGAGAAAAGTCTTGACACTTTTTTCTTCACATCTGTAGTTATTTTTTCTTCTGCATGTGCTTTTGCCATCCTAATTTCTCTTTTGGCCTCTTTCAGCTTAATCTGGTTTTCTTTTGGGTCCGTTTTGCGCATACCATGACAGTCATGAATCCTACTTCTAAGCCAGGTTATGTGGAGTATGATCTCTGTCTCAAATTTACTGCTAATGCTCAGCGTTGTACTTGCATCGTGCCAAAGGGGGCTTCCTTCTAGAGTTCGTAAGATGTAACATGTATGGGTAATTTGTCAAGATATGCTTGGAAATTCTTAATTTCTGTGTTCCTCTTTTTGTGATTTTCTGAAAATTGTGGCTGCTGCCATTTTTGCCTTTATTTTTGCAGCCACTTCTTTGGAGAACCATATCTGTTTCCTTTTCCTCTTGCTTTTATGTACTTATAGATCTGTTCAGGGCCGGCTCCTCCATTGAACAAGAATGTTGTTTGCACAGGGCCTCGCGTTTCAGGGGGCCCCGCGCAACTAACATTCTTCATTGAAGATCGGCAAGCAGGGCGGCTTTAGAGGGAGCCAGAGAGGCCCCGGCTCCCTCTAACAGCTGCCGACGTGAAGAGCATCTTTTCTCTTCACTTCAGCAGCTATACTGACATTTAGAATGTTGCCACACTGATGACGGGAAACAGGAAGTTCCCTTTGACCTCAGCGCGGCAGCATTCTAAACGTCAGTACAGCTGCCGAAGTGAAGAGAAAAGGCGCGCTTCACTTCGGCAGCTGTAGAGATGAGCTGGGACTTCTCCAGCTCCCTCTTAGCTTGCCGCAGGGCTCTTCAGGAGGGGAGGGGGTGCTTGGACTGAAAATGGGCTGGGGGGTGTTTCTAGGACTGGAAATAGGCTGTGGGGGGGGGGAGTTGCTAGAACTGGAAATGGGCTGAGTGGGGAGCAGGCTTGAAATTGAAATGGGCTGTGAGGGGAGGGAGCTTGGACTGGAAATGGGCTGATAGGCTAGGACATGGGCTGATGCGGGGACTAGAAGGGAGCGGATGCTGGGCGGGGCTGGAACTAGAAGGGAGCTGATGTTGAGGGAGGATTCGAATGGGATGGGGCCGGGAGAGTGAAATGGAGAGGGGGAAAATATTTTGTGTGGGAGGGAAGAAAAATCTACAATTGGCCGGGTATTGGGAGAGTAAGTGGGGATTGAGGATGGAGGGGTAAAATTTAAGTGGATGAAAAAGGAATAAAGAAAGATGGAGGAAAGAGCAAACGGAGAAAGATCAGTATGTTAAAGCAGATGTAGAGAGAGAATGGAAAAAAACTAGGAGAGAGGAAAGGAAAAATGGACAGCAGATGATGGAGAGTTATCAGAAGACACGAAGAAACCAGAAGAAAGTGGCTGGAACTATTGCATCTGAAAAAAATGCACAAAAGGTAGAAAACTATCTCTTTATTTTGAATTTATTACCTGGAATATGTCAGCTCTGGGAAATGTGCATCATTAATGTCTGCGCTTTGTTTAGTACAAGAGCAAACTAATTTATAGTTTTATTTCTACGGTGGTGTTGTACATTCCAAGTTTGGCTTTTGGGGTTCTCAGTTTAATTAGTGTCTTCCTATTTCTAAATAGTGATTCCTTGTTCTTTGGCGACAGTCTATCTTCTGCATGTGTAACTGAGCTGAGGTATTCTGTTTATGTAGTTTCTATTTGACAGTGCCACTTGTTCTCTTTCCCCAGTGGGAGATGTATTGGTATTCTCTGAGATGTATTGGTTTGATATTTGCAGTGTTGCCTTTTGATAGGTAGAGTATAGTGCTTTGTGAGTCCTGGTAGTGCTGTTACGATATGGCGGGTTTGCTATGGGTTGTAAATGGGCAGTGTTTGTAGTAGTTCCTAATGTGGCCAGCGGTTGGCACTGGATTATAGTAATGTAGAAATCTGGTAGTCTTTCTTTATCCCTTTATCCAGACACTCATTAAGAGGCATGTTTACTAACAGTGTATGCTAACATTATGCAAATATGTATGCAAATGAGGCCTCATATGCAAATGAGGCCCCACACTGAGTTTCCACACATGGCCCCACACCCCCCTTGGGCCACCCCTGAATCTGTTGCTCTTGTTATGGCCTTTTTCAGTTTAGCCCACTGCTTTTCCAGTTTCCTTATCTCCTCCCACCCTGCCAGTTCCTCCTTCAGGTACTTCCCATTTTACTAAAGTCAACATTTTTGAAATCTAGGACCGAGTTTGCTGCGATTGTATTCTCCCTTGGCTTTTACTATTACTACTGATTATTTGTATAGCACTATAAGGAATATGCTGTACTGTACAGACATGTGTAAGAGACTGTCCCTGCTCATCAGAGCATACAGTAGTCAAGACAGACAACACAACAGCTGGGGACAAGTATATGTCTAGGGGAATGGTAAGGAAAAAGTAGTTGGAGAGCAGGAGACTGCATGAATCAGGATCCAAAAGCTGCCTTGAAGAGGTGAGTTTTCAGCCTGGATTTGAAAGGGGCCAGTTGCTCAAGTGGCACCCACCCGGACATTAGCGATACTGTCTCTATTAGTAAGCACCAGATCCATTGCCCCTGGTAGGCTCCTTCACCATATGCCTGAGCAACGCCCCTAGTAGGGCATCCATGATCTTCCTACATCTATCTTTACCATCTTTAAGTTGCAATGGAAACCGCTTTGACCGAAATGATAAAGCTGTAATGGTGGTTGTTTATTATGTCAAGAGTCACAACCTTATAAAATGAAAAGTTAAAAAAATATATATATATTCACAGATGGGATACTCAATCCATATCTGGTAGATTAAAATCCCCCAATATCATCACCTCATCCTTTTTTCTATCTTTGCAATATCATTGATCAAATCTCTGTCCATTTCTTCCATTTGTGTTAATGGTCTATAAACTACACCAGCACAGATTTTAGTAATATCTCCTCTTTCCAAACCATTTCACAGTGTTGCTTTTCCCCAAGTCCCCTACATTTCAGCTGCTTTAATACGGCATCTGACATAGGCTATTTCTCCTCCTTTCCTGACCTTTCTATCCCTTCTAAATAATCCAGGTGGCAATATCCTATTCTTATGACTCATTAAACCATGTTTCTGTGGTGGCCACAATGTCCAAGTCTATTTCACCATCAGGGCTTCAAGTTTAGGAACTGTATTACCTAGACTGTGAGCATTTGTGCTTATTACCTTCCAGTTGATTTTAGAAGGCTCGCCTCTGTTTTGCTTTGGTTGTGGTCCTGACTCCTCTTCCCCTATGTTGTTGATGCATAAGTTAAAATTGTCTCTTATTTTTACCATTGCTATAATACTTCTGATGAGGATGGCATCCTGAATTTGTTTTCCACTTGTCACCCCCTTTTCCTGGTTTAAATGCCTCTCTACATATTGGTTGACTTTTTCACCTAGGATTTTTTTTTTCCAGTCCACAAAAGCAGAAGTAAGGAAAAGGTTGGGGATTACAGACCACTTAGTCAGACCTCCTATAATGAGTAAATTAATGGAAACGCTGCTAAATCAGAGGATAGTACAATTTCTGGAATCCAAGGTATATCAGGATCCGAGATAGCATGACTTTACTAGAGGTAGGTCTTGTCAGACAAATCTGATTAATTGCTTTGACTGGGTGACCAGAGAATTGGTTCGGGGGGAGAACTAGATGTGATATATTTGGATTTCAGCAAGTGCTGCTGGAGGATCCATGACCTTCGACCCAGACCTAGCTTTCTGACACTAGGTACCATATTTCGCTCCAAAATACTTTGGCAGTCCTCTGACTTTGATTCCTTTAATACGTTCCAGACATCCATTTCTTGAGGCAGCAAAACATCCCCACAACATTATGAAACCTCCACCATATTTAACTGTAGGAAGGGTGTTTTTTTTCTTATAAGCTTCATTTCTTCACCTATAAATATATCACTGCTCAGCATCGCCAAAGAGTTCAAGTTTTGTTTTATCTGTCCACAGAACATTTTCCCAGAATGATTGTGGTTTCTCAAAGTGGGTTTGGAAAAAAGATCAAATGTGCCTTTTTATGTCTGTCTTTGAACATAAATGCCATACTGGGTCAGGCCACGGTCCAAGTCCAGTATCCTGTTTCCAACAGTGACCAATCCAGGTCACGAGTACCTGGCAGGTTCCCAAAAGGCAAACAAGTTCCACAATGCTTGTCTCTTGGAAAGTAGTGGATTTTCTGAGTCCTCTTTAATAATGGTTTATGGACCTTTACTCCAAGAACTTGTCCAAATCTTTTTTTAAATCCAGCTACACTAACAGCTTTTACTACATCCTCCGGTAACGATTCCAGAATTTGACTATGCGTTGAATAAAAAAATATTTTCTCTAAGTCTTAAATGGGTTGCATTGTAGCTTCATTATGTGTCCTCTAGTGTTTCCACTTTTTGATGGCGTAAACAACCAATCTATTTTAATCCGTTCCAGTCTGTTCATTAATTTATAGATCTCTATCATATCTCCTCTTAGCAGTCTCTTTTCCAAGTTGAAAAGCCCTACTTTTTAAGCCTTTCCTCATAGGTGTATCCTTCCATCCCCTTTACCATTTTGGTGGCTCTTCTCTGTACCTTTTCTAAGTCCGCTATATCCTTTTTAAGATATGGCGACAAGAACTGCATAAAATATTCTAGGTGCGGTCGCACCATGGAACGGTACAGAGGTGACATATCCTTTGTTTTATTCTCCATTCTTTTCCTTATGATTCCTAGCACTCTATTTGTTTTCTCGGCCACCACTGCACACAGGGCAGAGAGTTTCAACATATTATCCATAATCACACCTAACTCTTTATCCTGGTTGGTGGTTCCTAATTTGAAACCTTGCATCGTTTAACCATAGTTTGGGTTGTTCTTTCCTGGGTGCATAACTTTGCACTTCTTCATATTAAATTTCATCTGCCATTTGAACATCCAATCTTCCAATTTATCAAGGTTCTCTTACAATTTTTCACAATGCCCTGGTGTTTTGACAACTTTAAATAATTTTGTGTCATCTGCAATTTGGTCACCTCATTCCTATTTCAAGGTCATTTATGAATATGTTAAAAAGCAGTGGACCCAGCACAGATTCCTGGGGTACTCCACTATTCACCTTTCTCCGTTGAGAAAATTGGCCATTTAGCCCTACTCTCCGCTTTCTATCTTTTAACCAGTTCCTGATCCACAATAGTACACTGCCTCTAATCCCATGACTTTTTAATTTGGTCAAGAGTCTCTCATAAGGGACCTAGTCAAAGGCTTTCTGAAAATCCAGATACACTATATCAATCTGCTCACCTTGGTCTACCTGTTTGTTTATATCTAAAAAAAAATATAACAGATTAATAAAATAAGACTTTCCTTGGCTAAATCCTGTTGGCTTTCTCCCATTAAACCATGGCTATCTACATGTTCAGTAATTATGTTGTTTATAATGGTTACTGCCATTTTGCTCAGCACTGAGATCAGGCTACTGGTCTATAGTTTCCTGGATCATCCCTGGAATGCTCTTTAAAAATTGACATTACATTGGCCATTCTCTAATCTTCTGGTACTACAGATTATTTTGATGATAGCTCATAGATTACTAATGGTAGGTCAGCAATCTCATCTTTCAGTTCTTTCAACACCCTCTGATGTATACCATCCAGTCCAGATAATTTGCTACTCTTCAGTTTATCAAATAGTTGTAATACATCTTCCCAGTTTATCGATATTTCTTTCAATTCTTCCGATATATCACCTTTACATACCATTTTAGGCACTGGTAGCTTGGCTACATCTTCAGTAAAGACCGAAGCAACAAATTTATTCACTTTGTCCTCTATGGCCTTGTCCTCACTAAGCCCACCTCTATCATCCAGTAGTCTAATTTACACTCACATACGTTTTTTTGCTATGAATGTACTTGAAAAAGGTTTTATTATGCATTTTTGCTTCCATGGCAAATTTCTTTTCAAATTCTCTTTTTCCCTACCTTATCAATGTCTTGCATTTAACTTGTCAATACTTATGTTTCCCGTTTTTGTCGTTTGTCTCCTTTATCCATTTCCTGAAAGGTGCTTTTTTGGCAACAGCCGCTCTGACCTCACCTTTAAACCATGCTGGCAGTTTTTTGGCCTTCCTTCCTGGAATACATCTGTTCATGGCTTCCAATATGGTGCTTTTAAACAATGTCCATGCTTGATGTAAATATTCAACCATTGCAGCTGCTCCTTTTAGTTTTTTCTTAACTATTTTCCTCATTTTATCATAGTCTCTCTTTTGAAAGTTAAAAGGTAGTACTATGGATTTCATTGCCATCCTTCCATTTATTAAATAAAGTGCAATCATGCTATGATCATTATTGCCAAGTGGCTCCAAAGCCCTTATCTCTTGCACTAGATCCTGTGTTCACGAACCAGCTGCCCCAAGAAGCAGTCATTTATTTCATCTAGAAACTTTATCGATCATGTCCTGCTGTGACATTGACCCAGTCATTACCAGGGTAATTGAAGTCACCCATTATTACTGTGTTGTAACTTTTGTTAACTTCCCTGATTTCTTTCAGCATTTCATCATCCATCTGTTCATTCTGGCCATGCGGTTGGTAGTACACCCCCACTGCCATCACCTTCCCCTTTTTACATGGAATTTCTATCCATAGAAATTCTACAGTGTAATTTGTTTCCTGCAAAACTTTAATCCTATGTGACTCAATGCCCTCTCTAACATATGGCACAACCCTTCCACTAATTTGATGTACCCTATCATTGTGATATAGTTTGCACCCAGATATCACAGTGTTCCATTGGTTGTCGTCCTTGCATTAGGTCTCTGAGATGCCAATCATATGTAACCTTTTATTTAGTGCTATATATGCTAGCTCTCCCATCTTATTTTTTAAACTTCTAGCATTTGCATACAGGCATTTTAGAGGTTGTATTTTATTCATATAAATCTGGTTATCAGTTGATAGGGGTAATTTGGAATCTTTCAGCTCTGTACTTAAGGGCATCTGGGTTACTGTTATCTTTATGGGAACCTCCCTGTCAGGATGCCATAACTTCCCTCTTTTGCTATTATCCTTCAAGGATACATCCTTCTAAACCATGCACTTTTGGGTGACTGTCAGCTTTCTCCTATTATCTAATTTAAAAACTGCTCTATTTCGGTTTTAAAGGTTAATGCCAGTAGTTTGGTTCCATCCCAGTTAAGGTGGAGCACATTCTTTCGGAAAAGCCCTTCTCTTTTCCAGAATGTTGCTCAGTTCCTAATAATTCCAAAACTCTTTTTTGCACTATCGTCTCATCCACGCATTGAGACTTCGGAGCTCTGCCTGCCTTTTGGGTCCTGCATGTGGAACAGGAAGCATTTCAGAGAATGCTACCCTGGAAGGTCTTTATTTCAAATTCCTACCTAAAAGCCTAAATTTAGCCTCCAGACCTTCCTACCACATTTTTCTATGTCATTGGTGCCAACATGTACCAAGACAGCAGACTCCTTCCCAGCATCATCTAAAACCTTGTCTAGGTGGCGCTTTAGGTCTGCTGCTTTCGCACCAGGCAGGCATGTTATCAGGTGAATTTCACATCCACCAGCCACCCAACTATCTACATGCCTAATGACTGAATTACAATATCAACTATAACAACTGTCTTAACCCTTCGCTCATGGGCACATGGCCCTGAAGAAACCTCCCCGGTGTGAGAGGGTTATACATCTCTTGGTGGACAGGTCATACCTACAGGCTCATTTCCTGCCACACCAAGGTGATGCTATCCTGTCACGTGAGCGCTCTCCTCCATGGCATCTGAAAGGCTGCCAGATTGAAGGATTTTACAAGTTTAGCAGCAAGGACAGAAAGCTCCTGCTGCAAGTTTCTAATGCGCATATGCTGCCAGCAGTCAGTGTCAGAATAGCTGCAGAGAAGGACGCTCCCACAGATACTGGTATTTTGAAAAACTTTGCCTGCTGCTGTGCTGCTTGACACACACAGCGGTGTACTGACCTGGCAGTGGATCTGTCCTGCTGCAGTCTCCCCACGGTGGGGGGCAGGTGGGGCAGCAAGGCCACAAGCCAGTGCCGACTGCAAAGGGAGGAGTGGTCTAGTGGTTAGGACAAGGTACTTCAGGCCGGCGGGCCAGGGGTTCAAGTCCCACCTGGGGACAGAAATCTCAGGCCGGAGGGACTGGGATTTCTAGTCCTATAGGCACTCCTTGTGGTCTTGGGCAAGCCACTTAACCCTCCATTGCCCATGTTCCCTGTAAGTATTAGCGTATGTGTCTCATATCCCCTCGTGTTAAATGTATCCCCCAATTGACCGCTTTGACCCAGTGAAAAGCGGGATATAAATACAGCTAAATAAATAAATAATAAATAAATTTGGAGTGATGGAGCCCGTGGAGGTAATCATCAGGCAGCAGGAAGTTAAGAGTTTTAACTTCCTGCTGCCAAGCAAACTTTAGGTGGGGCCAGGCCCCTTGTGACCCACCCCGTTCAAATGCCTATGAATGTGGTAAATGCATTGCTGGGTTTAAAGAAGGTTTGACTGATTAAGTTCTGGAGGAAAAGTCCTTAAACAGTTTTTCACCAGGTAGACTTTGAGAAAGCTACTGCTTATCCCTAGACAGAAAGAGCTTTGGGATTGGGCTACTCTTTGGGTTCTGTGGCCTGCATTGGTCACTGCTGGCAACAGGATAATTGGCTTTGGGTAGACCTTTTGGTCTGAGTATAGCTGTTCTCAAGTTGGTAACACATTTACCTTAAATTTGTACATTGGGCTACTGAGAATGAGGTCTTAGAGCTATGGCTCTTCACTGATCTTTCCATTGTGAAAGAAGACCTGCTAGCTAATATCTAAAGTTGCAAACTGCTGATGTTTTTTTTTTTTTCTTAATTTTTCTTTTAAGTAATTTCCATTTTGGCAGACTGACAGGGTATTCTCTCTGAGCTACCTTTGTGAGAGGTGATCAGCTATTGGCATGAAGTGGCATTTTACAAATGATGTCTAAGTACAGTCTGGGACGTTCGGGCCAAAATGTCTGAAAATAAAGCAAGCACATGTCCAAGTTCAGGCACAGTTTCACAAGTTTGGATGTGCTCAATATGGTCGTCTGCGTGGAGTCTACATAGATATCTCTGGAATAGTATCCAAGACCATGGACATCTAGGAATAGCCTAATGGTTGGAGTAGTGGCCTAGGACCATGATAGCCAGGGTTCAAATTCCACTGCTGCTATCATTATGCAGGATTATGCAGAATCTCCAGGAACAAGCAGGAATGTAGTCTTCACATATGGGTATCGTTGGTACCGACGGAGCCCGCGCAGGAATGCTCCCCAGCATCCAATAGGAAAGCTTTTGGGAGCAACCCACAGTGCAGGCCTTCCCACCTCTGTACCTCTCTCACTTCAATTTTTCATTTTCCGCAGAGCCGACAGGACATGCACCCTGTCACCGCAGAAAATTTCCTTTTATTCTTTGTTTTTTTGTGGTCACGTCTGCCTTCATTTGACTCCTACCGGTACCACTGGTGGTTCTTCTTTCTTAAAAAAAAACAAAACCCTTGTATTTTGTTCAGGGGTCTTTCCCCTGTTTCTGGTGCTAGGTGCCATTTTGGGCTCTAGGCCCACTTTTCTTCAGGCATGGAGAAACCAGCTAGTGGTTTCAAAAATGCTCAAAGTGTGGCGGTACCATTTCCGCCACTGACACCCATGATTGGTGTCTAAAATGTTTAGGTCCTGAACATTGTCCAACGGCATGTCTCTCCTGCACGAGGATGACCAAAAGGGGCCTGCAGAATAGAGCTGCAAAACTCGGTACCCTTTTTGGCACAGATACAATGTCACTTGCATCGACGTCATCCAGGGCTTCATCTTCCTCCCATGGATCTCAGGTAAGTAAACTTAAGTTTTCTAAGACTGGCCGGTCCTCAAAGGGTAAATCTCCTTCAAAGTATTGAGATGCCACTGGTGTTGCCCTCGAGGATAATTCACCGTCAAAAGAGCCCCGGCGGGAGTCTTTGGGCTCCAAAGCATTAATAGGGCTCCAGGATGTTCCAGAAGCTTCCACCTCTGCAGAACTACTGGTGCCATGTTCTGGGGTTGTAGCCGCTTCCACCGGTACCGACACCCAGGCATTGGCAGGAGCGATGGATAAAACTGCTAAGATGGCTACAGACGGTTCAACAGGTATCGGTACCGACATCAGTACCGGTACTGACAGTACCTGCTTTGACAGGACTGCTTGCCCCCACACTGAGCCTTGATTCTATATCAGGGATCAGGAACCGAGACATTTCGGTACCGACTTCGAGCGGTACCGATACCATGCATTACGGGAGTACCCGGTACAGAGTGCCTTTGAGTCTTCCGATTCCGATGACTCTGATTCTACCAGTACCAGAGCGAACCTACTAGAGGATTCAACTCCTTCTCCTCAACGCAGGATGTCTCCTCCAGAAGATATGTCCTTCCAAGATTTCATACGTGATTTAGCAAAGGGCCTTGCAATCACTGTGATTCCAGAAAAGGAACCTAGGGCAGAAGAATTAAGAATTCTACAATACCCTATGGCTCCCAAGGAGGCAGCTATGCTTCCCACTCACATGATCTGACATTGAGAATGTGGGAAACTCCTTTAACGATATCTTCACATTCCCGATGCCTTGACACTATGTACCGAGTGCCAAGTTGTCCTGGTTTTCAAAAACCTCAGTTACCACACCATTCAATGGTAGTGGAATCGGCCATGCGAAGAATCAAGAGTGCTAAAATACATTCTTCTAATCCTCCAGGCTGGGAATCCAGGACACTCGATGCCTTTGGGCGTCGATGCTTTCAATCCTCCATGCTATCAGCCAAGATCAGTTCCTATATTCTTTATATGAGAATGTTCCTGGAAGAAGTCACAAAAGACTTAGAGCTCATTAGCCCTTGTGTCTCTGTGAAAAAAAGAGCAGACTACCTTATTCTGGTCAAGCACACCCAGAATGTCTCTAAATTCATGAACCGTGCTACTTTTGATTGCTTTGAATATATTAGCAGAACCTCTGCTATATCCATAGGAGCACGTCATATTGCTTGGCTTCAAGCATCAGACTTAGAGCAATGGGTGCAAGAAAAGCTGGGAAACACTCCTTGCACAGGAGAAAATCTCTTTGGCAAGGACTGGCAGGACAAGGTTAATCAGCTTCAATCTGAAAATACTACCTTGAACAGACTATCAAAGTCTACAGCCAACCCAGCAAAGAAGAAAACATTCAAAAAACCCTTTTTCAGCAAGAAAAAGAAGCCTTACCCATCTTACACCCATCAAAGCCACTGTCCGTTTCATGTTCCCCAGAAGGGGCAACAACAGAACAGACAGCAAAGAAAGCCGCAAGCTCAAAGAGCTTAACCGGCTCAATAGACCCAACCCCCTCAGGGTCTTTGACTTCTAGCTAGAGAACTTAGTAATTCTGCCCCTGAAAGGTCCAGAACCCTTAACCATTCCAGGAAGACTGCTATTTTGCCAAAAGATGGCAACAAATAACATCAGAAAACTGGACTCTGTCCATTGTACGACTGAGGTACAAGCTTCATTTTCTCAACTTGCCCCCACCTACAATAATAAAACAGTTAAATTCTCAGACCCCTGCCACTAACCTTTTGTGGTAGGAGGTCACATCACTTCTCGCTCAAGGAGCAGTCGAAGAAGTACTCATATCCCAACAGGGTTCGGGGTTTTACTCTCCCCTATTTTCTTATTCCAAAGAAGACAGGGGGACACAGGCCTATACTAGACCTCAGAGAATTAAACAAATATTTGTTCAGAGAAAAGTTCAAAATGATCTCCCTCGGGACACTCCTTCCATACCTTCAAAGTCAGGACTGGCTATGTTCTCTAGATCTAAGAGATGTGTACACGCATATTCTCATCCACAGATCACAGGAAGTTCCTTCGATTCCTGGTCCAAGGAAGACACTTCCAGTACAGAGTTCTTCCTTTCACACTGGCCTCTGCTCCAAGAGTCTTCACAAAATACATGGCCGTGGTAGCAGCATTTATACAGACTCTGGGAATATTTGTCTTCCCTTACTTGGACGATTGGATCATTTGAGCATTGACAGCTCCAGAGGCCAGCTTTGCTCTTTCTTGAGCAGTGAGCATTCTTCAATATTTGGAACTGGTCATAAACCTCCCAAAACCTCATCTCACTCCCTCTCAATCTCTCGAATTCATAGGGGCTCGTCTAGATACATGGCAGTCAAAGGCTTTCCTGCCACAACCACGCTGTCTAAAGATAATACAACTAGCATCTCAAGCATCTATGAAGGTGTTCCTTACTGCTCAAGAGATTCATCAACTTCTGAGACATATGGCATCCACTGTCCATGTGGTTCCCTATGCTCGCCTCCACATTCGAGCAGCCCAGTGGACCCTATCCTCTCAATGGTCACAGGCCTCGGGTGAGCTAATGGACAAGATCAGAAACACCACATGTCTGATTTCGTCCCTGCAATGGTGGCAATCTCTGGAAAACCTCCTTGTAGGCTCTCCTTTCCAGCAGCCTCTATACCAGGCCACCCTAACAGATGCATCCAAGATGGGTTGGGGGGCCCACTTGCACGATCTGTCCACTCAGGGTCTCTGGACCCCACAGGAGGTTTCCCTTCACATAAACTTACTAGAGCTAAGAGCCATCTTCAATGCTAGTCAAGTCTTTCAGGTCCATCTCTGCAAAAAGACAGTTCTGGTCCAAACTGACAATCAGGTAGCTATGTTCTATGTGAACAAGCAAGGCGGAACATGCTCTGTCGCTATGCAATGCAGCTTTGCAACTATGGGCCCTCACCAGAGAGTTGCAAATTCACCTGTTTGCGGTTTACCTGCCGGTCATTCAAAACTTATGGGCAGACACTGTCGAATACTGCTGCCACACGAGTGCGCCCTCCACTCATACCAGCTTGCTCAAGTGTTTCAAATCTGGGGAACACCAGATATAGACCTCTTTGCAAGTCCACAGAATGCCAAACTTCCCCGATTCTTTTCCAGAATTCCGGCTCACAGCTGTCAGGCAAGAGATGCTTATTTAGCTGCATTTATATCCCGCTTTTCACCGGGTCAAAGCGGTTGGGGGATACATTTAACACGAGGGGATATGAGACACATACACTAATACAGGGAACATGGGCAATGGAGGGTTAAGTGGCTTGCCCAAGACCACAAGGAGCACCTGTGGGACTAGAAACCCCAGTCCTTCCGGCCCAAGGTTGCTGTCCTCTAGTGGGATTTGAACCACCAACCTTCCGGCCTGTAGTACCTTGCCCCAACCACTAGGCCACTGCTCCCTACTCCACTGGGGTCAGGACTTCCTCTATGCCTTCCCACCCATTCCCCTCATTCCCAAGACTTTATTCAAACTTCAGAGAGACAGAGGTCGTATGATACTCATAGCTCCACGTTGGCCACGACAAACCTGGTATCCTCCTCTTCTGTGTCTCTCTCAAACCACTCCTCTGGAGTTGGGGAATGCTCCAGATCTTCTGTCTCAGGAGGACAGATGCTTACTGCATCCCAATCCCCAGTCCTTACATCTCAGGGCCTGGTTACTGAAAGCCTAGAATGCCAGGATATTGACCTTTCTCAACAAGTAAAGGATATCCATCTGGCTTCCAGAAAACCTTCCACAAGACATTCCTACGCTTTTAAGTGGAAAATGTTTCTCTGTCTGGTGTTCACAAAAGGGACTTAACCCCCTTTTGGTGCCTGTAGAGTCGCTACTAGAGTATCTCCTCCAATTATCAACTTCTGGTCTGAAAACCAATTCAGTGAGAATCCATCTTGGTGCTATTGATGCTTTCCATAAACCTTTCGATGGACAACCTATTTCCACTCATCCACTTGTATCAAGATTTATGAGAGGTCTACTCTTAACAGAGCCTCCCATTAAACCACCACCGGTGGCATGGGATCTGAATCTTGTTCTTGGTCAGCTTATGAAACCACCCTTTGAACATTTAGCCACTTCAGACCTAAAATTTCTTTCATGGAAAGTCATTTTCCTAATTGCCATCACTTCTGCAGGACTCATTAGTGAACTACAGGCATTAGTAGCTGACCCTCCTTATACAAGGTTCCACCATGATAAAGTAGTCCTCAGGACTCATCCTCACTTTATGCCAAAGGTGGTTTTGCCTTTTCATTTAAACCAGTCGGTTTATCTTCCTATATTCTTCCCTAGGCCTCATGCCTCTAGTGCAGAAAGGAATCTTCACACATTGGATTGTAAAAGAGCCTTAGCCTTTTATCTCCAAAGAACTAAGCCACATAGAAAATCTTCTCAGCTTTTTGTGGCTTTTGACTCTAGTCATTTGGGACTTTCTGTTTCCAAAATAACTCTGTCAAATTGGATTGCAGATTGCATATCTTATACTTATCAGAGTAAAGGATTTTCTCTCGAGGGCCATGTCACCGCTCACAATGTGAGAGCAATGGCAGCCTCAATGGCTAACCTTCGTTCTGTGTCTATTGAGGACATCTGCAGAGCAGCCACTTGGGCTTCGGTACACACCTTCACAGCCCACTACTGCTTAGACAAGGACTCCCGTCGGGATGCCTCGTTTGGCCAGGCTGTTCTCCAGCATCTCTTCCATACTTAATACAACGCCTACCAACTGTCCACAGTTTGGATGCCAGAGGTCCATGGGAGGAAGCATGACCCATCTCACCTGGGTTTGCAGCTTGCCGGGGTCACCCCTTGGCATCTTTCAGCTGGGGAGTTCCCATATTATTTTTATTTATTTATTTATTTAGCTGTATTTATATTCCGCTTTTCACCGGGTCAAAGCGGTCAATTGGGGGATACATTTAACACGAGGGGATATGAGACACATATGCTAATACTTACAGGGAACATGAGCAATGGAGGGTTAAGTGGCTTGCCCAAGACCACAAGGAGTGCCTATAGGACTAGAAATCCCAGTCCCTCCGGCCATATGTGAAGACTACATTCCTGCTTGTTTCTGGAGATAGTGTAGTTACTCACCTATAACAGGTGATCTCCGGGAACAGCAGGAATTTAGTCTTCACAACCCACCCACCTCCCCTAGGAGTTGTCTCTATCTCTTTCTCTACTTCTCTCCTTTGGTCTCAGCTAAAACCTCAACTGAAGTGAGAGAGGTACAGATGCGGGAAGGCAGCGCGCATGCGCTGTGGGGGGCTCCTAAAAGTGTTCCTATTGGACGCTGGGAAGCATTCCCGCACGGGCTCCATTGGTACCGATGATACCTATATGTGAAGACTAAATTCCTGCTGTTCCTGGAGATCACCTGTTACAGATGAGATACTACGCTGTACTAGGGATGGTGGAGTGCCCTCTTCGCTATACCCTTTGGATGTTTTAAAGCCAAAATGAGCACATTCCCAATGCCTATTTGTGCTGGAGCAGATCTAAATTTGGACAGGGTCACAGACATCCCCAGTGTTTCTGAAATCAAGTGGGGACGTCTAAGTCCATTGCCCTGCCCCAGACATGCTTCCACCACGCTTCCTGCCTACTTGGACATCCCTGTACCAGTGGCGTCTTTAAAAGTCATTTGTAAAATGGTTCTGCGGATGTCTCCTTGATTTGGATATCTGCATGCATGTTTTCAGGCATCCAAATTGCGACGTAGGCTTTTGAAATGACCCCCATTGTATGCTTAGAGTTCATTTTCTTAAAAGGACTTAGTTCTGTCCAACCTGCTTTTGTGTATGTGTGTGGAGGAGGGGAGGGGGGACAGTGTTTTGGAGGTTTTTGAAAATAAACGGTCTAATGGGATTTTGTTTAATTTCTAACAGTCACTAGTTAATAAGAATGCTTGCTCTCTCTCTCTCTTTCTGCACAATCTGAGCTCTGATTAGTCAGGCAAACAAACTATAATGCACCATGATGAACAGATTACCCATGTGCATCCATCCAGTGATGCACATGGGTAATCGCTACAATTTGTATCTTTATGATGGAACCACTATAATTCAATTATTCCCCTCTCTGTATAAAAATTTGATGGTGAAAAGTGATTTCTCATCTAAGTGATCTGACATTTTTTTTCTTACAGTTGATTTCAAGCCTCATGCAAGCATGGACACTGTTCATCATATGCTGCTGTTCAGCTGTAATGTACCTTCTTCCTCGGAAGATTATTGGTAAGGGTTTCATACTTGTTTTTCTTCTGTAAGTATGCAACAACTTGTGCTGTAATTGTTTTTGCCATTTGGAATCTGCTTGATTCATCCGCATGTTTAAACCGCTGATTCGGCTAACTATGGCAGTAGCCTTTCAGTTTAATTTCCACTTCAGCAACTTATGCAAAAAAGCAAAGTACTGGTGGTTTCTGTCAGCTCTCGTCCATTGTCATCCCTCTGGGACCTTCTCTTAATGTACAATCACCTCTTTGTAGCTAGCTTTGGTCATGTCTGCTGCATTCCCCCATTTCTCAGCTCTGGCTAATCTAAAGCACTTAGAAGCATTCTTTTTGTGCCATGCCTAGCCCAGAGTTCGTCAGTAACTCCAAATTCACTTCTTTGTGTGGAAGAACATTTTGCAACAAATCAGTCAGAAAGGAAGCTTCTGCAAGTGTTTTACAGTAAGAGTGGTTGGAAGCTTGCTGCTCTACCAGGATTGTAATAGCCATATATCATTATGTATTTTTAATGCATTAGTTTGAATTTGATATGCATCTGATTTTGTGATGTTAAAAATTGCATTGGTTGATCCTGTAGTGGAACAGAATTGAGGTATATAAAATCACAAATTAAGATGGATTTTCTAATTATTACTGGGTTTGGGCTATGGCTGCAATTTTGGTAATGTTTTAACTATTTATTTGCCTTTATAGGTATGCAGAATTGCTTACTGACTGTAGCTGTGACCCCATATTACTACTTTGCTGAATATAATTGCGACCTTCTGTTGTCAATGACATTCTCTTTTTCTTTAAGAAAACGCCGGAAACTGGGCTCCCACGGAGTCCTGATCTAGAAGTTCTATTTTACTTTTTAAAACCCAGGCTGACTCCCAGATTTTTGGCATGCGGAGCAGTCACTCTAATAGTACAATGTGGTCATTTTCCCCAGGGATTTTTTTTAGGATTAATGAATGTTGAAGGAGAATTCTGTTATTTTGGCACATATGGCAATGTTAGTTCTTAACATCTATTAATGAATACACTTTTGGACACGTAGACATGACTTGAGATACAGAGCAAAGGTGTGCACTATGGAAATCCATGATATAAACGATGCAGCTTACCTTGTTCCAAGGATTGATTTTCTCTGCATGAGCTTGAGTATACCAGAAGTTTAATGTAAAAATTCTATGCTGTACATTGCTTACTCACACTTTTTGCTTTTTTCTGTTTTTGGCATCCATCTATCTGCTGCAGTGATATAACATTTGCCCTTTAATTCCGTACTGTGTTTGGTATTAACTTGTTAGACATTTTACAGTAATATTCTGTTGGGGGATTAGGATGCTCAGGAGGGTTCGGTTTTGTCTAGGCCAAGAAGAAATTCATGCTGATGGCCCTACTGTTCATTAAGAACATACTTAAATTCTGGATTGCCAAAGAGTCTCCTCTCTGGAAGATGTGGGTAGCTACGACATAGAAACATAGAAATATGATGACAGAAAAAGACCACATAGCCTATCTAGTCTGTCCTTCCATATCAACAACTACAACAGTCCCCTTTTTTCCTTTAGAGATCCTCTGTGTTTATCCCATGCTTTTTTGAATTCTGATACTGTCCTCGTCTTTACCACCTCCACTGGGAGACTATTCCACGGATCCACCACTCTTTCCGTAAAGAAATATTTCCGCAAATCACTCCTGAATCTATCCCCTTTCACCCTCATCCCATGTCCCCTCATAGCAGAACTTGCTTTCAGTCGAAAGAGACTCTCCCCCTGTACATTTATGCCATGGAGGTATTTAAACATCTCAATCATATCACCTCTATCCCGCCTTTCCTCTAAGGTGTACATATTAAGATCCTTAAGTCTGTCCTCATATGCTTTATAATGAAGACCACTAACCATTTTAGTAGCCACCCTCTGTACTGACTCCATCCTGTTCACATCCTTTTGAAGGTGCGGTCTCCAGAATTGCACACTATACTCCAAATAAGGTCGCACCAAAGACTTATACAGAGGTACTATCACCTCCTTTTTTCTGCTAGCCATTCCTCTCCGTATGCACCCAAGTATCCTAGTTTTTGCCGTCGCCTTTTCTACCTGTTTAGCTACTTTAAGATCATCAGAGACAACCACGCATAGGTCCCGCTCTTCTTTAGTGGACAAAAGTACTTCACCCCCTATACTATATCGCTCCCTTGGATTGCTGCAGCCCAAATGCATGACCTTACACTTTTTAACATTAAATCCCAGCTGCCAAATTCTAGACCATTCTTTAGTCTTAGCTAGATCCCTCCTCATGTTATCTACACCTTCCTGGTTGTCTACTCTATTGCAGATTTTGGTATCATCCGCAAAGAGGCAAACCTTACCCGACAGCCTTCCGCTATATCACTAACAAAGATGTTAAAAAGAATTGGACCAAGGATAGATCCCTGGGGCACACCACTGGTAACATCCTTGTCATTATAAAGAGACACAAGAGGATATTGGGGATGCATCATAGAAAATTATACTATAGTTTTTCCCAGAAGCACCAGTGGATCTGGGAACTTTGGAACTGGCGGAAGTTCATGCCAAGACTTAGAAGTCCTAATCCAGAGTGCAGAGCTTGGCCAACCACCAGGCAAACTAGGGCAGCAGCTTCTAAGGGGCGAGGTAGTGGCTAAGAGTGGGGCATTCAAAGCTAAACAATAGATTCTGACAGCCAGGAGTGGAGTAGCAGCCTAGTTATGGCAGTAACCTGGGATCATACAGACCAGGGTTCAAATCCCAGTGACTGTCCTTGTGACCTTGGGCAAGTTGCTTAACCCTCCAGTGCCTCAGGTGCAACCTTAGATTGAAAGTCCTCTGGGAAATATCTACATAGTACCTGATTTAACCCGCTTTGATCCACTACTGGAAAAGTATGAGCTAAAAAAAAAAAATCTACTGCTGAAAATAAGGCTTAAGGTTTGCCTAGGATGTGAACACCTTGAACCAACTCTGGGGCCACGAAGTAGAATGAACGGAAACATGTATGATGTAGGTGAGAGTGAATGCATGAGCATGAGAAATGGGGAATGGATTAAAAAAGAGGGAAAAATTGCCGACATTGTAATTCCTTCCTTGTCCCTGGAGAAGAAACCACCAGGAAACAGGTATCATCCAGCTTGAATGGAGAGCTGGGCATAAAAGCAACTGAGAAATTTTGATGTTTGGGTTATATGCCGGAAGAGGCCTCTGAGAGAATGGATTGTATTAAGCAGGATTTGTTGGTTGTTCTGTTAGAGAAAACTGCTGCTTTTTCTGTCAGATCTTTTTCTGCTCAAATATGTGATTTATCTCTGTGGGTTTAACTTTGGAATACATAGTAACATAGTAAATGATGGCAGATAAAGACCAGCATGGTCCATCTAGTTTGCCCAGCAAGATGGCAAGAGTAGGTGCACCTGTCGCTCTGCGTAGGCCACCCCTCCCCATGTCTTTGTTTAGGGGTAAACCCACCACTCCATGTAGGACACCCCTATTTGTTGAGACGTTATATGGTTCAGAAGTTAGATGGTACCGTTTATTTTGTTTTTATCCTATTGCTGTAAAGGGATCCTCTGTGTTTGTCCCATGCCTTTTTGAATTCCGTCACCGTGTTCACCCCCACCACTTCCATCAGAAGGGCATTCCAAGCATCCACCACCCTTTCAGTGAAAAAATATTTCCTGACATTGCCTTTCAATTTACTCCCTTGCAGCTTCATGTTATGCCCTCTAGTTTTACAGCTTCCCCATCTTTGGAAGAGGTTGGTTTGTTCATCATTTCTCTAAGTATTTAAAGGTCTGAATCATATCTCCCCTGTCCCTCCTCTCCTCCAAAGTGTACATATTTAGGTCTTCAAGTCTCTTCTCATAAGGCTTCAGACGCAGGCTCCAAATCATTTTGGTCGCCTTCCTCTGAACAGTTTCCATTCTTTTTACATCCTTTGCAAGATATGGTCTCCAAAACTGAACACAGTATTCCAAGTGAGGCCTCACCAGTGACTTATAAAGTGGCATAAGTACCTCTTCTTTTCTGCTGGTAATCCCTCTTTGTATGCAGCCCAACATCCTCCTGGCTTTTGCCACCACCTTGTCGCACTGTTTTGCCACCTTGAGATCATCAGAGATAATCACACCAAGGTCTTTCTCCTGAACCGTGCATACCAACCTCTCGCCCCCTATCGCGTACATTTCTCTTGGATTTCTGCTACCCAAGTGCATGACACTGCACTTTTTCGCATTAAATCGTAGTTGCCAAGCATTAGACCAGTCTTCCAGCTTTTGTAGATCTTTCTTCATGTTAACCACTCCCTCGGGGGAGTCCACTCTGTTGCAAATTTATGTGTTGTCTGCAAAAAGACAGACTTTTCCATTCAGTCCTTCAGCAATATCACTCACAAATACATTGAACAGTGCCGGGTCCAGGACCGAACTCTGGGGCACCCTGCTAATCGCCTTCCTCTCATCCGAGTGAGCTCCATGTACAATCACCTTCTGTCGTCTGTCAGTCAACCAATTTCTAATCCAGTTTACCATCTTGGGACCCATCCCCAAGCTACTGAGTTTGTTGACAAGCCTCCTATGAGGAACAGTATCAAAGGCTTTGCTGAAATCCAGGTAGATGACATCCATCGCATGCCCCTGATCTAGTTCCCTGGTCACCCAGTCAAAGAACTCAATCAGATTTGTTTGGCAAGATCGTCCTTCAGTAAAACCATGTTGCCTCGGGTCTTGCAACCTGTTGGTTTTCAGAAAGTTCACTGTTCGCTCTTTCAGGAGCGCCTCCATTACTTTTCCCACCACCGAGGTAAGGCTCACGGGCCTGTAGTTTGACACTTCTTCTCTGTCACCACTTTTGTGTAGAGGTACGACATCAGCCATTCTCCAGTCCTGAGGAACCTCTCCTGTTTCCAAGGATCTGTTGAAGACATCCTTTAACGGTCCTGCAAGAACCTCTCTGAGCTCTTTCAGTACCTTGGGATGTATCCCATCTGGTCCCATGGCTTTGCCACTTTCAGTTTAGCAAGTTGTTCTAACACCTCGTCTTCTGTGAACGGTGTGGTATCTACTTCATTCCCATTTTTATATTTGGGAGTCACAGCTGGTCCACCTCCAGGATCTTCTTTAGTAAAAACAGAGCAGAAGTATTTGTTTAGCAATTCTGCTTTTTCAGTGTCACTTTCCACGAGTCCTTTCCCAGCACTTCTGAGTCCTGCAATTCCAACTCTGATCTTTTTCCTTTCCTGAATATACCTGAAGAAATTTTTGTTGCCACCCTTAACAACTTTAGCCATCTTTTCCTCTGCCTTTGATTTTGCTATCCTTATTACTCTTTTAGACTCTTTGAGTTGGATCCTGTATTCATTTCTGTGTTCTTCTGTTTGCAAGCTTTTGAATTTTGCAAAAGTTGTGTGTTTTGCCTTTATTTGAGCAGCCACCTCTTTGGAAAACCAAATAGGTTTCCTTCTCCTCTTGCTTTTATTTACTTTTCTTACATATTTATCTGTTGCCCCTTTTATTGCCTCCTTTAGTTTAGCCCATTGCAATTCCACTTCCTTTATCTCCTTCCACCCCGTCATCTCCTCCTTTAAGTACTCTGCCATTTTATTGAAGTCAGTGTATTTGAAGTTTAGGACTTTGAGCTTGCTATGATTGGCCTGTACCATGGCTTTTATCTCAAACCACACTGTGTGATGGTCGCTGTTGCTCACAGGGGCACTCACGCAGACATTCGACACACTATCACCGTTGGTGAGCACTACATCCAACGTTGAGCTTTCCCTGGTTGGTTCCCTCACCATTTGTCTAAATAATGCATCTTGGAGAGCATCCACAATTTTTTTGCTTCTTTCCAGATGTGCAGAAGGAGTAATCCAATCCACATCAGGTAGATTAAAGTCACCCAATATGATTGCTTCCCTCTTTGTTGCTATCTTGGCAATATCTATAATCAATTTATTGTCTCTCTTCAATTTGAGTCGGAGGTCTGTAGACTACAGCAATATGGATGACAGTGCCATCTCCTCTTTCCAACGCAATCCAGAGCGCTTCTTCTTTTCCCCATATCCCCTGCATTTCAGTAGCTTTAATATTGCTTTTGACATACAAGGCTACTCCTCCTCCTTTTCCATTTTCTCTGTCTCTTCTGAATAGATTATAGCCAGCTATGGCTATATCCCAATCATGTGATTCATTAAACCATGTTTCTGTAATGGCCACAATGTCCAATGTCCAATAAGTATTTAAAAAAACCCTTAGACATCTTTTAAACTTGCATCTTTGTCCTATACTGGGTTAGAAGAAACTCGGTCGTAATTACATGCATCGCAACCTCGCCATCTCAATTCCACACTCCACATACTACTAAAATATACCTTCATTCCTCACATTGTATGGCCTTTCTTCAGCAGTGACTTCCTCCATGTCATTCTCCTGTACAAGATGTATTTGTGGAGTAATCTACAAACTGTTGAATGACATATTTTCCTCAGTTCGCATCAGAGATCAACGCTGTTCTTTTTATGTTCAAATCTCTATTAGAAAACACAAAACACATTGATTGCTCAAGCAAATGTACCACAATCAAAAAAAGAACCATTGGAACACAGTGCAGTGGAACCCAAAGTATACAACTGTTGAGATTTTTTGAATATTTTCTCTCTATATCCCCAATCCCCCTCAACGCCAAAAGGAATCAGAAGAAAGATGGCAGAAAAGACCCCTCAATCAGTGTGAAAGGAACAACCTTGCACCATCCAAGATAGGCACTCCTGGACCAATGGAATTCCTGACATGGTCTCGGGAGCTGCAAAGACACCCAACCCAGCAACCCACCCCCTCCCTCACCCATACCCAACCCTGTATACCCGTCCCTGTTAGCTGAAAAACAGAGAGGAGAGGAGAAAACCTTAGTTATGCAAAATGAGAACTTGGATGTGAAAGTGTATCCACCACCCATCAGCTATCTGAGGCCCCCAGGCACTATCAAACCCCATCCATCTCTACACGATCACCACACCACACCAACCCCTAACTTACCCCCCCTCCCCAAATCTCTCTCATATGCCCTTCACACACCACGCATACCCCAATGTCCCTCTTACCCTCTTCCATTACGCCCACGTCACTTCTCAGCCCCTGGTTCTCTGCAGCCTACACTCTCTAATCAGCACAGCAATTCAGAATCTGACTTCAATCCTGGGAAACAGTTTGGATATAGGGATCCCATACTGCCAGGAAATTCTCCCACGACCTCCCTCAGCTGCCTGCCCGCTCGCGTTCAAGGAGCAGTAGGTGATGCAAAGCCATCCTCCAGTGCCACACTGATGGTCCTCTGAGCCAGCAGACACACAGTATACTCTTGCATGCCAGCAGCAAGGAGAGTCAAATCTATAGTCTCTAGAACCCCACCATTCACCACCGCTCTCCCCCTACATCCATTATCGCCATCTGTGGAGACAGTACAATTGCCCCACCAAGAACCTGGCTCAGAAAACATTCAACTCTCCCCCAGTACTGAGTCATCACTGGACAGATCCAAAACATGTGGCCTAAAGTGGCCCAGTCCACAAAACACCAAGGACAACCCAGGGAAGCAGCTATGCCGGCCCAGTGGGATCTGTTAGGGGCAAAATACGAGCCACTGGATTATCTGAAACTGCATTTCTCGCAGATCAGCATTAACACTCAGCTCAGATGTCCTAGAGAGTACACCAAGTAAATCAGTCACCCCTATCCAAATACCTAGCTCCGCATTCCAACTCTCCACCAGTGCGTCCAAGGACACCGGGATCTTCACCACCGCTATAGATTTACAAAACACTGCTATCTTGGTCCAAGCCTCTGCTCCAGTCATCAAAAGTTCATCCATTTTAGAGCTAAAGAGACTCCTAAGGGCCATCTGTGGCAAGCCCCAAACAATAGCTCTGTGCCACAATAACACTAAACAACATTTAGATAAATGTTAAACCGGAGCTGAAATACCTTGGGATCACCCTCGACCAACAACACTCATTCAAAGCTCAGGTAACTAGGACAGTCAGAACAATATATTTCAAAACAAAGATCCTGCAATGACTCCGTCCCCTCCTTGAACTAGCAGAATTACGATCAGCACTTCAAGCCCTCACTCTCCCTCATGCAGACTATTGCAACAGTATCTACCAGGGCCTCCCTCAAACCATCCTCCTCTCCCTTCAAACTGCTCTACACACTGCTGCACATACATTCCAAGGGGCTGCTAAAAATGACATCACCCCCATCCTAAAACAGCTCCACTGGCTACCCCTCCCCAGCAGAATTAAATATAAATCCTTACTCTTTATACACAAAGCACTACACTCCCACCCGGCCACACACCTGCAATCCCTCCTCTAGAAATTCAATACAAACAGACCATGAAGAGCTGCTATAATCAACAAACTTACCCTACCGCAATCCAAAACAAAATTCAACCAACAAATTTGCCACAGAGCTTTTGAACTCTATGCACCGTCCCTTTGAAACTCTCTGTCAGACACAATATAGGGAGGAGTGGCTTAGTGGTTGGGGCAAGGTACCTCAGGGCGGAAGGTCGGGGGTTCAAATCCACTAGAGGACAGCAACCTTGGGCCGGAAGGACTGGGGTTTCTAGTCCCACAGGTGCTCCTTGTGGTCTTGGGCAAGCCACTTAACCCTCCATAGCCCATGTTCCCTGTAAGTATTAGCGTATGTGTCTCATATCCCCTTGTGTTAAATGTATCCCCCAATTGTGTTGTGGCCACTTTGAAGGATAAGGTGGTATATAAAACTGTCTAAATAAATAAATAAGGAATATCACTAACCTCCCCTCCTTCCGCAAACACCTGAAAACCCTCTTTCTCTCTGAACACTTTGGATCCACCACCTAACACCCCCTCTGACATGATGCCAACAAGACAGAATCTGCACTTGTAAATAAAGAATATACCACCTGTGTATATCTCTCCTATTGTAAATAGTTCAATGATCACAAATAGTTTGCTGTTACAGTATATGTACTATATGACCAAAGTGGTGTTTGTTTCATGTAACTGTTACTTGCTATCCAAGATGATGTTTGTTCTATGTAACTGATGTTCTGTTCACTGCAAACGTATTTGACCAGATGAAAAGCGGTATATTAAGCCTAGTTAAATAAAATAAAAATAAATAAAATAGATCTCCAGGAACAAACAGGAATGTAGTCTTTACATATGGGTATCATCGGTACCGACGGAGCCTGCGTGGGAACACTCCCCAGCGTCCAATAGGAAAGCTTTTGGGAGCATCCCACAGCACCTGTGTCTTGCCTTCCCACCTTTCCCAACTGTCCCTCTCCAGTTCTTTGTTTTCCGCGGAGCTGACAGGTCACACATCCTGTCACCGCAGAAAATTTCCCTTCTTTTTTTTTGTGGTCGCGTCTGCCTTCCCTCGACGCTATACCAGTACTGCCGGTGGTTCTTTTCTTTTTTTCTAAAAAAAAAAAACAACTTTGTTTCTGGAGTCTTTCTCCAGTAATTTTCTTTTCGGGTGCCACACACCATTTTGGGCACTAGGCCCAATTTTTTTCCCTCAAAATGGGAAAAACCCACTTCAGGTTTTAAAAAAGTGTTCTAAGTGTGGCGGTACCATCTCCGTCACCGACACCCATGAGTGGTGCCTCAAATGTTTAGGTCCTGACCACTCTATTTCAGAGTGTGTTGCCTGTGGGATGATGTCGAAAAGTAGCCGGCAAAACCGAGCTGCTAAACTTAGCACCCTTTTTCCCTCCGATGCAGCCTCTGTGGCATCTCTTTCTTCCAGGGCTTCATCTTTCTCCCATGGATCTCATGTAACTAAACATAAATCTAGCTGATCCTCAAAGGGTAGATCTCCTTCTAAGCATCGAGATGCCTCTGGCGTTGCCCTTGAGGGACTTTCACCTGCAAAATTGCCCCGGCGGGAGGCTTCAGCTTCCAAAGCACTAACGGGGTTCCAGGATGTTCTCAAGGCCTCAACCTCGACAGAACTACTGTTGCCATGCTCTGGGGTTCCAGCCACTTCATCCGGCACCAATACCCAAGCATCGGCAGCGTCGATAGACCACAGATTCTTGGCTATTGAACGCAGTCTGGCGGCTCTTCTCACGGCCTCGATGCCCCTGAAACTGCTTCAGACAATTCAACCGGTACCGGCACCGACTGCATAGTCATTGGCAGGTATTCTACCGGGGCCGAGTCATGCGTCTCTATCTGGCATCGACAAGTCAGTACCGGACTACTCCGATGCTGACTTCGATCGGTACCGGTGCCATCTCTTGCATGATCACCTGGATCGGAGATACTTCGAATCCTCAGATGAGTCTGAAGACTCTGAAAGCTCTGCTGATACCGGAGTACTTCTTCCTGAGGATTCCTCCTCTCCTCAGCATAGGATGTCTCCACCAGAGGATATGTCCTTTCAGGATTTTATTTGAGATGTGGCCCAAGGTCTTTCCATCACAGTGGCTCCTGAAAAAGAGCCTAGGGCAAAGGAATTAGAAATCCTACAATACCCTAAAGCTCCCAAGGAGGCAGCTACCTTGCCTATTCATGAGATCTTGCATGATCTTATGTTAAGGATGTGGGAAACACCTCTGACCACATCTCACTCTCGATGACTCGACACCATGTATCGAGTTCCTCCTTGTCCTGGGTTTCAGAAGACTCAATTACCACACCATTCCATGGTGGTGGAATCAGCCATGAGACGGATAGAGTGCAAAAAGGCATGCATCTAATCCTCCAGGACGTGAGTGTAGGACTCTTGACGCCTTTGGACGTCGATCCTTCCAGGCTTCCATGCTTTCTGCTAGGATCAGTTCCTATATCTTTTATATGGGAATGTTCCTTAAGGAGGTCACGGGAGACTTAGAGCTTATGAGCCCTCTCCTTCCTGATGATAAAAGGCAAGATTATCTTACTCTTGTTAAACATGCTCAGGATGTTTCCAAGTTTGTGAATCGTGCAGCCTTTGACTGTTTTGAATGCATAAGCAGAACCTCTGCTATTGCCATAGGTGCATGTAGAATTGCCTAGAATTGGAAATCTGGGTACAGGACAAACTGGGGAATATACCTTGCACAGGAGAGAATCTCTTTGGCAAGAATTGGCAGGAAAAAGCTAATGAGATAGATGCTGACAATATCACTTTGGATAGATTGTCTAAATCTACAGCTGATCCTGTGAGGAAAAGATCCTCTAAGAAACCATTCTTCAGCAAGAAGAAAAAGTTTTATCCCTCCTATACCCAGCAGGGACATCATTTAGGTCAGTCTGCCCAAAAGGGACAGCACCAACAACATAGGCAACAAAGGAAACCAAAAGCAGCTAAGCCTCAACTGGCTCAGCAGACTCAGCCTCCACAGGAGCTTTGACTCCTGTCTAGAGAACTTTGCCTTCCTGGCCCTGAACGGCCCAGAACCCTCCACAATCCCAGGAAGGTTATGTCATTTTGCCCCCAGATGGGGTCAGATAACAGCAGAAAATTGGTCTCTGTCTGTTGTAAGAGAGGGGTACAAGCTTCATTTCCTCAGCATGCCCCCTCCTACAATAGTAAGACAGTTCAATTCTCAGACCTCTCTCAACGACCGGTTAGGTCAAGAAGTCACTATGCTCCTTGCTTAAGGGGCAATAGAAGAGGTACCCATTCCCCAAAGGGGTACAGGGTTTTACTCCCCCTATTTCCTTATTCCAAAGAAAACAGGAGGACACAGACCCATTCTAGACCTCAGAGAATTGAACAAATTCCTGTTCAGAGAGAAGGTCAAAATGATTTCTCTAGGAACTCTGCTGCCATACCTTCAGAGTCAGGATTGGCTTTGTTCTCTAGATCTCAAGGATGTGTACACTCATGTTCTCATCCATCCAACTCACCGAAAGTTCCTTCGCTTCCTGTTTCAAGGGAAGCACTACCAATACAGGGTTCTTCCTTTTGGCCTGGCCTCTGTACCAAGGGTGTTCACAAAAGGCATGACTGTGGTAGCAGCATTTCTCCGCACCCTGGGAATATTCGTTTTCCCTTACTTAGACAATTGGTTCATTCAAGCCCCTTCGGAGCCAGAGGCCAGGATTGCTCTGTCTCGCACAATGCGCATCCTTCGGTATTTGGAACTTGTCATAAACTTCCCAAAGTCCAACCTTGCTCCCACTCAATCCCTAGAGTTTATAGGAGCTCTTCTGGATACCAGACAAACAAGGGCCTACCTTCCACAGCCCCGCTGCCTTCGCATTGTGCAGTTAGCTTCCCAAGTAGTGCTAAAACCTCACCTCACTGCTCGGGAAATGTTACAGTTGCTAGGCCACATGGCATCCACCGTGCATGTAGTTCCTTATGCTCACCTCCATATGAGGGAAGCCCAGTGGACCTTATCCACTCAGTGGACTCAGGCGTCAGGTTGCCTGTCAGACAAAATAGCAAACTCAGATCGCCTTATTTTGTCCCTCCAATGGTGGCAGTCACCCAAAAACCTTTTGTTGGGGTCTCCTTTTCAGCAACCCCTACCCCAAGCCACTCTAACAACAGATGCTTCTCAGGTGGATTGGGGAGCCCACTTGCAAGGCCTCTCTACCCAGGGTACCTGGACCCCACAGGAGGCCTATCTCCATATCAATCTCCTGGAGCTCAGAGCAATCTTCCTTGCTCTTCGAGTATTTCACACCCAGCTCAGCTACAAGACAGTCCTAGTTCAAACAGACAATCAAGTAGCTATGTTCTATGTGAACAAGCAGGGCGTTACAGGTTCTCTGTCGCTATGCAACGAAGCTTTGCGACTATGGGCCCTTGCCAGAGAGCATCAGATTCATCTCCTTGCGGTGTATCTTCCAGGCATTCAAAACTCTTGGGCAGACAGACTCGGTCGAGTTCTGCTTCCACAGGAATGATCTTTCCATGCAGAACAGGTGGCCAAACTTTTTCAAATTTGAGGAACCTTGGACATAGACCTCTTTGCAAGTCCACTGAATGCCAAACCTCTCCGGTTCTGTTCCAGAATTCCAGCTCGAGGTTGTCAGGCCAGGGATGCTTTCCTCCTCCATTGGGGTCAGGACTTCCTGTATGCCTTTTCACCCATTCCCCTAATTCCCAAAACCCTGTTCAAGCTTCAGAGAGACAGAGGTCATATGATTCTCATAGCTCCACGTTGGCCACGGCAAATGTGGTACCCTCTGCTCCTACATCTCTCTCAAGCTCCGCCTCTGGAGTTAGGATCTTTCTCAAGAGGACGGGATGCTGTGGCTTCCCAATCCCCAGTCTCTGCATCTCAGGGCCTGGTTGCTGAAAGCCTAGAACTTCACGGTCTTAACCTTTCCCAGCAGGTAAAGGATATCCTTCATGCTTCCAGGAAACCTTCCACAAGACGCTCTTATGCATTTAAGTGGAAAAGGTTTACCATATGATGCTCGCAGAAGGGTCTTAACCCTCTTGCGATACCTCTGGAATCATTACTGGAGTACCTCCTTCATTTATCAAATACAGGGCTTAAGACTAATTCGGTGAGAGTCCATTTGAGTGCTATGGCAGCTTCTTTCAAGCCTCTAAACGGACAACCTATTTTCTCTCATCCTCTCATAGCGAGATTTATGAGAGGCCTTCTTTTAACGAAGCCTCCCATTAAGCCACCACCGGTGGCATGGGACTTGAATCTGGCACTTGGGCAGCTCATGAAACCGCCCTTTGAACCATTAGCCACTACCTCTTTGAAATTCCTTTCCTAGAAAGTTATCTTTCTCATTGCAATCACATCAGCACATCACATCAATGAATTGCAAGCCTTGGTGGCTGATCCTCCTTATACAAGGTTCCATCATGATAAGGTAGTCCTTAGGACTCATCCACACTTTATGCCAAAGGTGGTTTCACCCTTTCATTTGAACCAAGCGGTTTACCTTTCTGTATTCTTTCCAAGGCCTCACGCCTCAAATGCAGAAAGGAACCTTCATACTTTGGACACAGCAACATAGAAAATCCTCTCAACTCTTTGTTGCTTTTGATCCTAGTCATTTGGGACTTCCAGTCTCCAAAATGACACTGTCCAACTGGATTGCATAGTGTATATCTTTTGCCTATGAGAGTAAGAACCTTCCTCTTGAAGGCCATGTCACAGCTCACAATGTGAGAGCCATGGCTGCCTCAATGGCTCATCTTCACTCTGTCTATCGACGACATCTGTCGAGCAGCTACTTGGGCTTCAGTTCATACCTTCACAGCCCATTACGGTTTAGACAAGGACTCCCGCCGGGATGCCTTGTTTGGTCAGGCTGTTCTTCAACACCTGTTCCATACTTAATCAACTCCTACCCACCATCCCTGGTAGGATGCCAGAGGTCCATGGGGGGAAGTGGAGCCCTTTCACAAGGGTACACAACTTTATGGGGCCATCTCCCTAACATCTCTAGCTAGGGAGTCCCCATATGTGAAGACTACATTCCTGCTTGTTCCTGGAGATAGCATAGTTACTCACCTGTAACAGGTGATCTCTGGGAACAGCATGAATTTAGTCTTCACAACCCACCCACCTCCCCTAGGAGTTGTATCTCTCTGTCTCTCTCTCTTTCCCTCTCTCTTTTGTCTCAGCTATAAACTAAACTGGAGAGGGACAGTTGGGAAAGGCGGGAAGGCAACACGCAGGCGCTGTGGGATTCTCATAAAAGCTTTCCTATTGTACGCTAGGGAGTGTTCCCACGCAGGCTCCGTCGGTACAGACGATACCCATATGTGAAGACTAAATTCCTGCTGTTCCCAGAGATCACCTGTTATAGATGAGTAACTATGCTGTACTGGAACCAATCAGCCTCCAGCAACCCAAAACTGTCCTGCAGAGCGGAAAAAGTCAGAGGACTACCCTTCTCTGTCACCAACTGGTCTACGCCATCAATACCACACTCCCCCCACCTAACACAAGCCTCACAAATTATCAGCATTGCCAAGAAGGGGAAGGTATGGAGTAACCTAAGCCATCCAGTGTAGCTGATGGCACAGAGTGCACCATCCCTGGCATACAGAAGACACCAAGATGTTGTATTGTAGAGAGCTAGGGGCTCTCGAAGGAGCCATGTACATCACAAACCGAAGGAAGAGTGGGGCCACGAGCGACTTCTCCGTGTCAATGCGAGTATATTCAGAGGTACCATTTAAACAATCTTGTAAGTGGTGCCCAAAACCTGCCAAATTGTACCCAAGCATATCCTCTGGCAGGTCCAGCCTCCCCACATCCCAGGGTCTCTTCAAGGCCCCAATCTTAATATGTGGATGCATCCTCTTCCACAAAAAGGACCCAATCAGAGGGTCCAGGCGCTTCAATCCGTCTGCCGAATCAAAATGGGCAACACCTGGAGCATTTAGAACCATCGGGGGTGGGGGGGAAGGATCATCTTGTACAAGCTTATGCAGCCACTCAACGAGAGCAGCACTCAATGAGAGCAGGTCTCTAAAATGTTCAGCAATGTTAAGGTCATACACTTCCCCTGGATCACTGGTGAGCCGAATCACCAAATATTTAAAAAAAGCCTGTTTCCCTTTTCAGCAGGAAGGGCCCCTTCCAATGCTGCTGTACATTGGGGAGAATGGAAAGAGCCTTGGATTTGTCTATGTGTAAACAAAGGTAGACAAAGGTGGGTCGGTTGATGTAGTGTATCTGGATTTTCAAAAAACCTTTGGCAAGGTCCCTCATGAGAAACTCTTGGTGAAATTAAAAAGTCATGGGATTAGAGGCAGTGTACTATTGTGGATCAGGAACTGCTTAAAAGATATAAAGCAGAGGGTAGGGCTAAAAGCGAATGCTCTTCTGAACCAAGGCTCCACAGATGCCCGAGAGGGCCTTGTGCTTTTGGGCCTCTGCCGCCGAGTAATCTTGGAAGATCATTATCTTCTTCCTGTCATGCTCGACTGTCCGTTGGTTCCTCACTGCCTGCAAAACCAGTTCTTTATGATGATAACTCAGTGCATGGGTACCATCCACAGTAGAGGATCACCATCTCGACGGGGACCCAAACGATGGGCACGCTCAATCTGCAGCTTTCCCACCAAGTCCACCAAGTGGAGGCCTAGTGGCAGTCATGTCTCGAGGAAGCCCTGCAATTCGGCATCCAGAACAGTTTCAGGCATGCCAATCAGCCACAGATTCTTCCAGCGGCCACGGTTCTCCAGTCTGCCTATCTTTGATTGCTATCATCTGATCTACTCCTCAAATCGCTGCAGCTGCCAGTCTATCTTCCAGTTGCTATTCTCCAAAGTAATCACCTTTTGCTCCATTTGTTGCATCTTCTCAGTGAAGTCAGCTACCAACGGCACAGCCTTTTTGATTTGCATGACAACCCCCTGGAAATAACTCAGCACCTGCATCTCTGTAGCTCAGACTTCTTCAACCATCAAGGTGGCTGCCAACCCCGAGCTAGAAGAGAAGGGAAAAGTATTGTCAGCCAACTTGCCGTCCATCCTTTCACTGAGGCCTTTCTCCTTTCACCGAGGCTTGGCTGCCATCTGCAGTTCTACCTTCCACTCCACCAACCCACCAAGTCAGCAACAAAAGGAAGGGAGTAGTTAAGTCCAGGGTAAAAAGAAAAAGGCTCAATACAAGCAGTTTTCATGGGGGATCAGAGACATGGAGCCCCGGAGCTGATCAGCACATGTCTGACCTAGCTCATCACATGTCTGACCTAGCTCATCACAGCACGTGATCCTTCTCTTGTTCTTTTTAAATTAATCTTGGGCTTCACAGTGACCTTCCTCAGTAGTTTCCTTGACTTTGGAGGAACAGCCTGATTGAGACAGTGTCTTAAATGGTGCCAGACTGTTTCAGCTTTACAGTGAGGGTCCTGAGAGTGCCCCAAGAGACATTCAAACATACTGACATTTTTTATAGCCTTCCCCAATATATTACCTTTGAATAACTTTATTCCAGAGTTCTTTTGGCAGTCATGTGTTGGGTATGTTTAGACATTTGCTTCAGACTCACTTCATACAACAGAAATAGTTTCATTGGCACAGTTGGACTCTATTAAAATTATGAGCCTTGTTAAAACAAGCTTTGGTAATGCAACTTAATTAGGTTTACTGTGACAGACTGTGAAGACATGCTATCATGACTTTATGGTTTCTTATGTTTAATTACTTCTCAATATTTTTGTAACCATTTTTTTTATTTATGGATTTTACAAGAATACTTGCAAAAGCAAATACAAAGAAAAAGAAAAAGTAAAACATCAAAGGCATATTAATCAAAAACAAGAAAACTTACAAATCAAATTGAGCCCACATCACGGTGAGAATAGATATACATAGAAACTGGGGAAAACCCACACAAAAAGGAAATAAGGAAAACAATTTCCAAACTTACTTCTCTAATACATTAATCCCACTATCCATATTCTAATCTCCTGAATCAACCCTGCTCCCCTAACTCAGCAGAAAAGTATCCAGTTGTCCAGAATATAGAAAAACTTATTGACTACCCTGAAACATAATTAAACATTTACAGGAATAACGCAGAAAGAAGGAAGCTCCCAGAGCCACACCCCTGGGTTTCAGAGCTAGAAAAGCCCTTCTCAGCTGTGTTACTCTGGAGACATCTGGAAAAAGTTGAGCTTTAGCACCACAAAACATTTTGTCTATTTATTTTCCATTTAAGTTTTTTATTGTTTGTATTATTGCCTGAAATAATCTCAAAAGCCAACATTGTACAAGTTACACATCCCTATTAGAATCAAACATCCTTTAACTATATCCTTTCATTTCCCCCCTCCAGCTTAAATTGCTATTAACCATTTCAGTGAAGGTTATAATTTTCTGCATGCACAATTTTTTACGTTTTCCATAACACCTTCATATGCTAACATGTATATTCTCACTTTAGGCTGTATCCCCTCCTGTGTACCCCTCCTTATAGCATCCCCTCCCCCCTTCCACCTCTCGCTCTTCATTCATACATCCTTCTCCCGCTCAGCCAGCCCCATATCAGTACCCCCTCCCCTTTAACCTATTCACCCTTCAATCTTCCTAATGGCCTTTTTCAGGGATCCTTCCCCCCCCCCCCCCTGCTCAATCTTCCATGTTTCCAGCCACTTACACACTCTCTGCCAGGATATTGCATTCCTCTCCCCTTTCCCCCGCCTCAGATCAGTCAACCTGTGCATCAAACCCATCTCTGCCACCCTACTAACAAAGCCTGCCAGCTGTGGTGTGTCCGCCACCACCCAGTGCTGTGCTATCTCACAACAGGCTGCCACTATACAGTGATGTAGCACCCCACAATCCCTTTTTGGAATGTCCTCCTCTAGTTGATGCAAGAGGCAGATCTCAGGTTTCCTTTGCAATCGATATCCTGTCATGTTGTAAATCATTTCTAAAATCTCTATCCAATAAGTTTGTATCCATTCACACTTCCACCACATATGTAACCAATCTCCTTTCTTGTGATATCTGTAAATGGGGGCGCTGGGTGAGAATGTCCACAGTCTTGGCAAAGGCAAATATTAATATGACTTGCAAAGGATTGTGGGAAATGTAGTCCATTCATACCAGACTCAGCCGTTCACAATAAATTAGTTGTGCTTGCTCGAATGTAAAGCAAAGAAGATATTTTATTTATGGGGTTATTTCTCCCAACACAGATATACTTGGTAGCACATAAAAAGGAATACTTGCTTTCAGTATTATACTTAGAAAAACAAATAAGGAAAAAACAACAGCTGAACTTGTTAAGCAATCAAATCAAAGCATAAAGACCTTGATGGAAACAGGTCTTTTCTGTAGGCTGCTGCTAATATCTTCTTAGCAGTGCTTCAAAGAACCAACAAAACCCACAAAGTAGGAAAAAAAACTGTTCTTTTTCAGGGATATCTTCCTGTATCTTCACACACACTCAGAAGTGTCCCTCCAGAGCTCACAGGCAATTAGGCAAGGCTCAATTGCTAACAATTACCAGCTGAAACCCTCTTGGCTGGTTTACTTTCTATTACGTGGCTCAAATCCTACTCAGAAGCTTTTCTGAGTAGATTAAAGAACAAGTTTATATTTCTTTGTGATGGTGGTTGTATTTTGTAACAGCATATTACCACAGAAGTTTAGACAGAGAGCAATCCATGTATTCAAAGCCCTCATTTACCACATCTTCCCCTTCTTCAATTATCATAGGTTCACTATCATGGATTGGCACAGAGGAATTTCTCAATGGAACACTCTCAGGACAATACTTGTTTCCCTGCTGTCTTCCCAGTGAAGAGCTAGGGCATAGATCAGTGTTCATACCTGAGCTTCCATTGCTGTTAGAGTTCCTCTCTAAATATCCTGGCCAGTATGTAGTCCAGTTTTTATGTCCAGCCTTCCAATCAAGATCCCTGGACACTGGATCTCTCTTCACATACCTTCTTGCACTGGTCTTAGGTTCCCTTCCAAGTGCAGCCGTCTCCCTCACAGGTGCCGTCCTGGGATTCCTGGCTCTGCAGCCCCACTCCTCTGGTTTTCCCCAGTCCAATGGTGTATGCTTGCCTCTGGAATGCCTCCCAGTATACGTACTGCTATGGACTTCTTTAGACCTCCCAAATGCTTTTCTCTTCTTTCTTCCAAAGTGTTTCTTGCTCTCTCTGGCCGTCAGCTCTGGCTTCTGCTGCTGATGATGGTCAGGATGATCAAGGTGCTTCTGATGATCAAGATGCCTCTGCTCAAGATGATTCTGATCCAGATGATGATTCTCTGTAGAATAAGCTTTTCTTTTATCCTGCTTAGATGAATGCTCCACCCTAGCACAGCGCAGCTGTGCTGAATCAAGCCCTGCCCTTGGAGATGAGTGCTTGGGGATTACCTCATAGCCCTCCTGATTGAACACACGTTTCCCCACTTCAGCTCTTCTAATGGCTGTTGGAAACCTGGTGCATTCTGGGACTGGTAGTCTTTTATGGAAACATTCTGTTTTATTATTTCTACCAGAACAGACAGGTTGCTTGTTCAGAGTCACTTCACCTCTATTATAGCTCCTTCCTGAACTATGATAAGCTTCCTTATCACACATCCTCTCCAACATTGGTCAGTATGTCCCCTTCCATCTCTCTCTTTATGTACTGGGGTCCAATACCAGCGGAGCAATACTTTATAAGCATTTTCTTTTACTTGTGTGGCAATAGATATGCTTGCCACCGTCTGTATGATTTTATTTATTTAGACGGTTTTGTATACCACCTTATCCTTCAATCAAAGTGGTCACAACACAATTGGGGGATACATTTAACTCGAGGGGATATGAGACACATACACTAATACTTACGGGGAACATGGGCAATGGAGGGTTAAGTAGGAGCACCTGATTTTATCCCATATCTCATCGGTCCAGCTCACCCCCAAGTCTTCCTCCCATTTTAGCATATACCCCAGTTTACTCTCCCCGCCCTCCATTAATCCTCTGTGAATCCTGGACAAAACTCCTTTATGACCTAAGTTCCCTAAGCAAAGCACCTCAAACCACCCCCCTATTTTCCCAAAGATCCCTCCACGCTTTCCGCTGTCTCACAAAGTGGCTCAATTGGAGATATGCATAATAATCACTGCCCTCCAACCCATACAATTCCTTAAGCCCCTCAAACTCCAGAGGGCCCTCCGTGCTCACTATGTGAGAGACCTGTGTGAGTCCTGACTCTGCCCATCTGCACAGAATAGCTACCCCAGGTCCCTGTCCTCTATCAAAACAAGCCTCCAATGTCATGCCCTGTGTGTATCCTTTATCTTGTACTAATAGTTTTCTATTTTGTTTCCACACTTGCAAGCTATATGCTATTAGAGGATGTTGGTATTTATTTTCTGAAATATTACCCCCCCCCCTCACACCAGTTTAACCAGACCCTCTCCCCTTATGCCATCTTCTTCCATTTGAACCCATTGTTTCGCTGTGCCTCGATGCCACTCATATATCATTTTCAATTGCTCTGCCTCGTAATATTTTTGAAAGTTAGGCACCCCTAACCCTCCCTCTCCTTTAGCTCTTTGCATTACGAGAATAGCGACTCTTGGCCGTCGATTTTGCCAGATGAACCTATTCACCAATCGTTGTAACTGTTTTAGTTTACTAGATGGTATCTTTATTGGCAGCGTCTGGAACAGAAACAAGAATCTGGGTAGTAACATTTTTATTGTTACTTTCTCTGGTCCACTTAAAGGGGTATTTCTTTTGTAAAATTCCCTGAGTGTCTCCCTGTAGCGTTAAATTTAATATTTTGGATTTAGTCCAATTGATGGTAAAACCCGATAGCCTGCCAAATTCCTCTAGTTCCCACATTAATATTGGGAGAGAAAACCTAAGTTGGACTACGCTCAAAATTATATCATTAGCGAATAAGGATATTTTGTACTCTTTCCGCCCTAGTTTTATTCCCTGTACATCTGCTCGCTCCATCACCCTCTCCGCAAACGGTTCCAAGGAGATAGCAAAAAGTAGCGGGGATAAGGAGCATCCCTGTCTCGTTCCTCTCTCCCTGCCCAAAAAATTCGGAGTAGGCCCCATTCACCCTAACACAGGCCTTCGGGTTATGATATAACGCTTTTATCCAGCTTAAGTATTCTGCCCCCAAACCCATTCTTTCCATTACCTGGAAAAGAAAAGTCCAAGACACCTGGTCAAAAGCCTTTTCTGCATCTAGAGACAGCAATAAAGCCTTTTCCCTATTTTGCCCAGTGTACCAAATCATGTTCAAGATCTTCCTAATATTGTCAGCTACCTGTCTGCTGGGAATGAATCCTGCTTGATCTTGATGTATCAGCTTCCCTATCACCTCTCGTATTTAAGCGCGTAGCTAATACTTTAGCCAGCAATTTGGCATCCAAATTAATCAATGAGATAGGTCTATAATATGCACATTCTTGTGGGTCCTTTCCTTCTTTGTGTGTTATGGTTATTCCCTCCCACCCCATAGTGTCCGCTAACCCCCCTCCCCTCCTTTGGCAGATTAAAGAGCCGCACGAGCGGGATTGTCAGGATCTCTCCAAATCGTCTATAAAATCGCGTGGTTAGCCCATCTAATCCTGGTGCCTTATCCACTTTTAACTGTTTTATAGCGCTCTGCACTTCTACTCTAATGGCCTTATTTAACTCTTTTTTTTTTTTTTCTCCCCCTCGTCTAACTTTGGCAGCTTCAGAGAGTCTAAATAACTTTGTATTCTCTCCCTCTGTGGAGAGTCTCTTGCTTTATATAACTCCTGATAATATCCCCTAAATGCTTCCCTAATCTCCCCATTCTTGTGTACCAACCCCCCTCCCTGAGTCCGAATTTTTATTGTGTGAGCGCAGTTTCCTCTGTTTCAGTTTCTGCACCATGTATCTCCCCGCTTTATTTCCTCCCTCAAAGAAATCCTGCCTCAAAAGCTGCATTTGGTACCTTATCTTGGCTGCCTGCATTTCATTTAATTGGGCTCTTACTGCTAGCACCTGACCTTGGTAGGTTCCTGACTGTCCCTGCGTATCTAGTTCTTCCACCTCCATCAATTTTACTCGCAGGGCCTTCTCTCTCCCCTCCTGTTCCTTCCACATTCGCACTCCCCATTTAATTAAGATGCCTCTCGCTACAGCCTTATATCCATCCCACACTCCTCCCCATGCTACCTCCACATTATCATTCCATTGGACGTATTCTTTGGTTTCCCTCTCTATTTCCTCTCGTACCTTCCCATCCTCTAATAAGGATTCATTGAGTCTCCAAAACTGTCTGCCATTTCCCTCCCCCTCCATTGTCAAACTAACCTGCACAGACGCATGGTCAGACCATGTGATCAAATCCATATCCGCCCTCTTGATCCTTCCCCCCCCCCCCCCCCATCTCTTTTGAAACCCATATAGCATCTATTCTGGAGTATGAGCCATGTACTGGTGAATAATAGGAAAATTGTCTCTTCTCTGGATGATGGAATCACCAAGCATCAATCAAACAATGCTGGGTTACAAAACTATGGTACCGCCTCCGATCCGTCCTCTTACCCTCTCTTTTCCGTATGGATCTCTAGCAGGATTCCACGTTACATTGAAATCTCCTCCACAGATGAAGTGCCCCTCCCCCAATTTCCCCACTTCCTCATTCAGTTTTGTTCAAAATTCACTTTGCACTCCTGTTGGCGCATAGACATTTACTATACAATACCACTCATTCCCCACCTTTATCCACATTAGCACATATCGCCCCGCTTTATCCCTTATCACTGTGTGCAATAACATCTTCAATTTGGTATCGTTCAAAATTGCCACCCCTCCTTTTTTCTTTTCCACCATGTTGGAGGCATATACACATACTCCATATCCCCTGGGTTTAACAAGGTACTCTGTCACTCTTGTCAAGTGCATTTCTTGTAGAAGCACTATCGCTGCCTTTTGGCATATTATTTCTTTATACAATTTTTGTCGCTTAAATGGTGAATTAAGCCCTTTTACATTTAAGGATACAATGGTTAACTCACCTTGAAATGATACACTCCCCCTTCGCTCTTAGCTCCTATCCCCCCTCTAGTCACCTGGAAAATGTTACACCCCCCTTCTCCCTTAGCGCTTGACCTCCCTCTACCGCCCTCCCTTTTACCTCTCCGCCCTTACACCCCCTCCCCCTAGCACCCCCCCCTCTCCCTTCCCTCTCCCCTGTCCCCTCCTTGGAGACTCTGCGTCCAGTCAGTGACAATCACGCGAGCCTTCGCCTGTGCTTCCCCTTCTATTCCCCCTTCACCCCTACCCCTCTCTTCTGCCCTTGATAAATCCCCTCCCTCCCCTTCCCCCCCTTTAACCTATCTCTTACGCCTCCCTACCCCCATTCCTGCACTCAATGAGGTTATTCAGTCACCTTATTTATCTCCATCACCCTTCGCACCCCCTCTTACCTCCCCCCACCCTCCTCCACCTACCTCTCCCCCTTCCTCCCCCTGTTTTCCACCCTCCCCTCTTCCCTTCTCCCTCCCCCTTGTCATCTCCCTCCCTACCCCTTCCATCTTTAATATAGTTATCAGCATCAAATAATAAGTCCCCTTCATGATCTGTACGGTGTCTCTGCTCCCCCTCTTCCACTGCTTCAGCTGTTGTCCTTCTCCGCTCCCTTCTCACCTGGGCCTCCTTTATGTAGCTGTGCCAGCCTCCTACCATCCGCTTGTGCCTGGCGCCACTGCAGGCTATCCACCCTCAACATAGCGGCTTTGCTCTACAGTGATCTGCTTTGTCCTCCATCTCCCTCCAGCAGGTTGGTCAAGCCGCAAGCTTTAAGCACCCTCCACACTTCCTCGCTAGATTGAACTTTTCTCAATTTCCCTTTTACTGTAATCAATAGACCAAAAGGATACAACCACTTATATCTCAAATCTTCTTTCCTTAAATAGGCTGTGACTGCTTTCAGCTCTCTCCTCTGTTGAAGCGTGCCCACTGACAAGTTTTGAAACATGTCGTGCTCCTCCCATTTGAAATGTCTCGCTTGTCGTGCAGCATGCATTACCTGCTCCTTCATTTTAAAGGAAGTCAGGCACACCACAATGTCCCGTGGTCTATTGTCCCTTATGGGCCCCAGTCCTCCGTGAGCCCACTCTATTTGCAGAGGCGCTCCCTCTCCTCTCTCCTCTGGATCTGCCGTTTGTAACAGAGAGCCAAAAACATTTATTATAACCTCATCACAGTTCTTGTATTTGGCCTCCTCAGGGACACCCCGCACTCCAGATCCTCTGCTTTCAACTTCAGATCCTCGTGCTCCTGCTTTAGTTCTTCCCAACTTTTTTGTAGTTCCACCATTGCTTCCCCTTGCTTTTCCATCTGGTTCTCAATTTCTTCTACTCGAGCTCCCAGGTCAGCCAAGTCTTCCCACAGAGATTGTAATGTCTCTTATTTCATTTTTTACCCCACATATCTCCAGTTTGAGATCCTCTTTCAATTCTGTTAACCACCTCTTAATCATAGCTGCTATTCCCAGGCTCCACTCTCCCTCCATCTCCTCCTCGTGTTCTGCTCCACATTAACTGCCATTTTACCATCCTTCACAGCCTATTTCCCTCCTTTTGCGGCCGCATAAGGTGAGCGGAATTCTGCCAATTTTTTCTTTACAGACATCCCTCCTTTTGGTTTTTCCATTCTCCCTCTTAGCCCTTTACAGCTGTTTCAGTATTTGGTGTGGTACTCACCGATTCCGTTTTTCTGAGATGCAGGACACTATGATCAATCTCTTCTATTCTCTCACTTGCCGGATCTTCTGGCTCTTTTGCAGCTTGTGCGTCCCTATGTGCTTCCGTCCCTCACAGATGCTCTATTCTGACAAATTGGCTGGATAATTCCCTGCTTAATGTTAAGCTTTGCTGGGTTTCAGCCCCCTGGAGGCTCACTCCATCCTCCATTATCAACCACTGCTATTTCCTTCTGCCTCCTGCACCACGGTTTCACTCTTTCTTGGGCCTCTGCCATGTGGCTGCTCAATAACAGCCCTCTCTCTCCCTGCACCAGCAATTTGACAATTGCCCGTTAGAGTCCAGCACTGTGCTGTCCCGCCACTGACCTCGCTCTCTCCACTCTCAGTCCCGGATCGTTGCCTCCGCATCTCCGACGCTCACCAGAACACTCGCTGTGCTCCCCCTGTTCCTACACATTCCCCGCCATTCCACTCCACCGCTGTGCCCGAGGTAGCATCACGCTCCGTTTTCAGGGGGTTTTCACCGATCTTACTGTCTGCTGCATGCTCCGGTTGTTGCACAGCGCATCCCCTTGCCTCTCTCCTGCTATGATCAGGGTGTATTTTTCACTACTTTCTTAGGTAGTGGCCACAGAGCTCTCCGCTACGCCTCCATGACTCTGACGTCACCGGACTCCCCTTGTCTTCATTTTTAAAGTAATTTTTAAAACTTTTTTATCCTGATCCACTAACTAGAGTGATCACCAAAGTAGGTCTGGTGGAGATACTGTCCTGTGTGTCCTCAAGAAACTTAGTTAAATCAAAATCCGGCTGCAATTGTAACACATCATAGTCATCTGAGGACCCAGCTGACAGACTCCTATCAGTAAGATAATAAGATTTAGCGACCTCTATTGAACCACTATTAGACAAAAGTAGAATTTTCTTAAGATATTTATGTAATAACACATCCGCTGAAAACAACCTATGACGAGGAAAATTTAACAAGCAAACATTTTTTGTCCTCATGTTCTCAAGGGATTCTAACTTATGATGTATCACAATACTGTCCTTAACAGTGGAGGTATTTACTGCCTGTAAGGCAGAGTATTGTGTCTCACACCTAAGAACTGAACTAGCTAACGAATCCATCCGTTCCTCCCCGCCCCCAGTCGACCCACAGTCTCCTGAGAGAATTGTCAAAGCTGTGGGACGGTAAACAGAAGAGACTTCTCTATCCATGTTACTACTCTTCAAACATCAGCCAAAGAAACTTGAAACTCCCCCTTTTCCCCTCCAACAGGAGGAGGCCAAGTAACTGGCTTAAAGGTGGGCCGTACCAACTGCGGAGTGCTCTGCTGTAGTGGTGCCTCACTATAGGTGGACACAGGCAGAGTCACTATAATCAGGGGAAGAGGAGGGGTACGGTTTAGGGAGTTTAAAAAAGCTCCCATAAGAGATGGAGCCTGTGCAACACTACCTGGTATAGACGCGGTTGCCTCTTTAGGTTGAAGGTGTTTATCCATCAGGCCTTGCACTGTTCTAGCAGCTGGAAACTCCTCCTTACGTTTCCCCATCATTCATTTTTATGTTTATAACCCCCCCCCCCCCCCTTTCTGTGTGATCCGAACAGATGCTATAGAACTATTGGGCAGACAAGGGAGCACATCAGTCCAGCAAGCTACTTGCCAGAGTTTTTCTCAGCTCTTGGCATAAGTATAAGGGTTCAGACTATGTAGCAGCAACTATTTAAGGTTTTGGCAAGGGTTTAATAAAACATAGGGTCATTGATAAAAACAAAACAAAACTTTAACATTGAACAATTCAAATAGAACAATGAAACTATATTACAGTAGATTAATTTCTTCATGTAATATATGGAGTATGGTTTACCCAGTCCTTTCACAATCTGCATTCTTACTTAAAATGTTTACTTCTATTCCAACCCTTTTCTTAAATGTACAACCAGCTTTAAATAATTAATGATTTAGTTTATATCAAAGCACTTGGGCTTAGAGTTTGCTTGCCTTCATTTCTCTGGTACTGAGAGATCTTGGTTCCCCTCACTTAGGTATCTTGCTGTTTATTTAATGGTGTTTCTCTCCATCTCCTAGGGTTCCTTGAAGGTCTCTGCAGGAATCCATAACTTTAGGTTGGGCACCCTCCTGCACTTGTGCAGTGGTCCCAAGCCTCTTTAGTTTCTTCTTCCAATTAGCATGGCTGGTGCAGATCTCTATCACATGGATGAAGTACCTTGGCTGGGTGCCAGAGGTTCTTCGTCCCTAAGGACAAACACCCACTTAGAAGTGCACTGTGCAGTGATCTTGGGGCCAAAGTCAGGAAATTGCCTTTGGATGAGGTTTTTATAGGAAATAGGCTTTCTCGTCTCCAGGAAATCTCCTCCCATCCTAAAATGAATGGCAGGAGGAATGTCCCAGGATTCTGGAAATACCAGTCCTTATCCTGTATAGTTCTGATAATTTCTGGTAGGGACACTGGATGGTGCTGCTGCTCCTAGCTGCAAAATCCAAGTAGTCTTTACATATTAGAAACATAAGACATGTGGTCTCTTTCTGCCATCATGTTTCTATCTAGTCTGCCCTTCCATATCAGCCACTACACCAGTGCCCTTTTTTCCTTTAGAGATCCTCTTTTTCTTTTTCTTTTTTTTTTTTTGTCCATGCTTTTTTTGAATTCAGATGTTGTCCTCATCTCTACCATCTCCACTGGGAGACTATTCCACACATCTACCACTCTTTCTGTAAAGAATTATTTCCACATATTACTCCTGAGTCTATTCCCTTTCACCCTCATCTTATGTCCCCTCATAGCAGAGCTTGCTTTTTAAAAAAAGAGGCTCTCCTCTGTGCATTTATACCATGGAAATATTTAAACATCTCAATCATATCACCTGTATCCCACCTTTCCTCTAAAGTATACATATTAAGATCCTTAAATCTGTCCTCATATGCTTTATAACAAAGACCACTAACCATTTTGGTAGCCACCCTCTCTGTTTATATCCTTTTGAAGGTGCGGTCTCCAGAATTGCTCATAATACTTCAAATGAGGTTGCACCAAGGACTTATACACCTCCTTTCTCCTCCTGGCTATTCCTCTTCGTATGCACCCAAGCATCCTTCTAGCTTTTGCCGTCTCTTTTCTACCTGTTTAGCTACTTTAAGATCATCAGACACAATCACGCCTAGGTCCTGCTCTTCTTTTGTGGACAGAAGTACTTCACCCCCTATACTGTATTGCTCCCTTGGATTGCTGCAGCCCAAATGCATGACCTTGCATTTTTTAATATTAAATTTCAGCTGCCAAATTCAAACCCATTCCTCAAGCTTAACTAGATCCCTCCTCATGTTATCTATACTTTTCTGGGGGTCTACTCTATTGCAGATTTTGGTATCATCTGCAAAGAGGCAAACCTTATCCAGCAGCCCTTCTGCAATATCACCAACAAAGATGTTAAAAAGAATCGAACCAAGGACAGATCCCTGCGGCACTCCACTGGTAACAGTCACCTCCTCGGAGTGAGCTCCATTTACTTGTACCCTTTGTCACCTCCCACTTAAGCAATTTCTTACCCAAGCAGTAACTTTAGGGTCAATCCCTAGAGTGCTCAGTTTGTTTATAAGTCACCTGTGCGGAACGGTGTCAAAGTCTTTACTGAAATCTTGAAAGTACTGTATAGTGTATGTTGTGTTAGATCAATGAAACAAACTCCTATGTTACTGCCCTTTCAACTGTACTTTTAGACAGCAGAATGTGCAGAATGTTCCAGAATGTGAAGTCAAAGCGATGTATATTACCAGCATGTTTCCTGCATTCCTCAAAGCAATCCTTGCTGGTTTCTACTCTGTTGAAATCAGTCTACTTGTTGGAGACCCATTCTAGGTCATTTTTCAATTGCGTGCCCTAATCTTTGGAATGCTTTCCCCAGAATCTCAGCAAAGGAAGATGTTCATAAAAAGTTGAAGGGCATTCATGTAGAGCAGTGGTTCTCAACCCAGTCCTCTCAGACCCTAGACCAGTCAGGTTTTCAGGATATCCACAATGAATATGCATGAGATAGATCTGAATACAATGGAAGAAAACCTGAATGGCCTGGAGGTCCCAGAAGACTGGGTTGAGAACCACTGATTTACAGGAAGCTTTTGAATGTTAGCATAAGAATGAAACAAAACCTCCTGTTAGAGTAGACTTTCTATTCATTGATATTATAGTTGGAATTTTTCTTATCTTGCTTAGAATTTTATTTTTTTAGCATTGTGGTCTGTTTTTTGCAAAGTTATTTTATGTTTTCAATTGTAATTTCCCCACAGAGGTTTCTTGGGTTGGCAAAAGAGAAATGTTTGCTAAATGGGGGGGGGGGGGGGGGCGGTGGATGAGGGGGGGGAGTTTGGTAATTTTAAAAATGTACTTATATTATAGTGGATACGTTGGGTAAGTCACTGCCACCCTTCATTGCCTCAGTTGCAATGTAGATTATAAGCAGCGTTCTTGCCTGTGCGTGAAGTCCAGAAAGATGCCTATTTTATAAAGGCAAAATAGGCGCCTATGTGTTTTTTATAAAATAGACTCCCAGATCCAGTCCCAGTAATACACAAATGTTGAAACACAAATTTGCACCTGCTCAAAGGAGGTTAAAAGTATGCATGTATTCTATGTGTACATGTGTGTTTTATAAAATATGTATACATCGCAACCCCCCTTCACGCTGCCCAAACTGTACCCCAGAGCGTGCTTTCAATGTGCATATGTTCTGGGCCGGCAGAGTCATTAGGTGAACTAGGCAGTTGCCTAGAGCACCAACCCTCCAGGGCTGCCTTTTGCCACCGGTGTTGCCCCTCTTGGGACCTGCAGCAGTTGCAATGGCCACAAACAGGCCAGCGGCGCCTACCTTACAATTTTGGCACTGCAGGGTTGTTTGTTTCTGCCGCCTAAGACCACTTGATGCCAACTCCGTTTGCAGCCATTGCTGCAGGTCCTGGAGAGGGATGGCGGCCTCAGGGGCACCATGGGCATGGGGTCCCAAGGGATGAGGTTCACCTAGGGTACCTCTTCTCCTTGCAACAGCCCTGCATGTCTTTGTATGATTTTATAAAAGCCTTTTTCTGCCTGAAAAATGGGCTTTGCATATAGAAAAAAGCTTTATAAAATTGAATCTCTATTATATGGGTTGCAGGTAATCAATTTCTGCAGGGCTGGTGCAAGGAGCACTAGGTGTGCCAGGCAAAGCTTCAATCCTATGGCTCCCTCCACCAATTAAGGTATAGGCCCCTCGCCCCCCCCCCCTCTATCTCAGCAATCATGATCACCCCAACCCCACCTCTTCCAGAACATTCGTGTAGAAATGCATAATTGGACATCATACTTTTAAAGATTAAACCTTTTGCTATATACATAATGAAGGCAGTTTCCAAAAATCCTTGCCCTGGATAAATAGATATTTACACCAGTGTATGCAGAATTGGCCCAAGGGTTTCTATCCCGGTCGTGAGAGTCTGGATGTCAGGGGTGGTGTGGTGACAGCACATGGTGCGGTGGGTGCAGCACATCGAGACTGTCTAGGGCTGAGCTGACCACCAGGGTCTGCCGCCCAAGGCAGCCACCTAGTTCGCGTAGTGGACAGGCTGGCCCTGAGTGTATGGGCTATTTAAAACTGTCGCCCTCCCTGCAGGTTAAAGTGTTAGTGTATTTGTCAGGACCTCTTGTTTTACAGTACTTGCATCTTCTCTTTGTGACTATCACCCCAGCTTTTGAAGCTGTTGCATTAGGCAGCAGCCTATTGGCTGAGCCAGCCCTCCATTTCAACCTCAGCTTGGAGCAGAGCGGAACCGAAAATGCATCATTACATACTCATCATGCTATTCAGTCTTTCTCGCAAGCCCTGCTTGTTCCTGTTCTGAATGGTGGTTTTATTTTTAATTTGACGGTCATCTCAAAGATCTATTCAGAATAACCTCCTTTCCAGCCTCAATCTGGGGCAATCAGGAGCTACGTATAAAAGGAAAGGAATGATATAGAAAAGCAGAGAAACCTCTATTGGACTTGAGGACATTTTTTTTGTTTTATTGACATGTATGCCAACATAGAAATGTGTTTAAGCAATGTGAAAGTTTTGAATTAATTTACAGAACCGTTGTATTGTAATTTAAATTGAATTATGCATTTAATTTTGGGAGTCATTGAATTGCAAGCAGATAATCAAATCAAAGTAAAATGTATATAGGGAGGGCAATTTTCAAAATTGTTTATATGAGTAAATTGACTTGTCTAAGATTTAACCTGGAAGAGGGGGGCAAAGGTCCACACGGCACGTAATTTTATAACAAGTCACCTAGACTGAAATGCCAAGCAGGCAAGAGATCAGGTCTATTTTCTAAAGACTCCTAGATGCCCATGTGTCTAAATAAAATAGCTGCTGAGAAGCCGCAGCAGTCACAGCTGAAAGCTGGTTCAAACGTGTATGTGCAAGTGGGTGTAATTTATCAATACCCTGAATACATTGCAGCTCCACCTGTGTACCACGCAAAATTCACACTGAGCAAGCCCTCTCCAGAGCCGCGTACAGATGCGCACACACTTGTCTTTTAGGGTGATTTTATAGTCTGTACTTTACATGCATATACTAACATACACACGCAAAAACGCCTTTATGAAATTACCCCCAGGGAGGGCAGTTTTAGAAATGATTTCTGCAAGTATAAGCCATTTTTGGGGCTGCCGTATACACACATGAAAGTAAACGCAGCCAATCCTGTGGGCAGAGTTGGTGGAGTTTGAGGTTTGCATGTATACTTTGCAAAGTGCATCACCCAGCAGAAAGGCATACGTGCATTTATGCCTGCCGCCATTAGCTACATACATGTGCTATGATTTTCCCTTCATAAATTCCCCAGTTTTTATGTACATATTGGCCTCCATGGACGTCGCGACATGCATTATTTTCTCTGGGTTAAAATAAAAGGAATTCTGGTGGTTATTTAGGTTGGGAGAAGTGAGGATCGTACATGAGATTTTGAAAAGTATGCAAATTTTTTAGTAAAATTTGGTTATCTGCTTTTCCTTAAAACATCAAAGTGGGATACAATAAAAGAGCAAAGCATTGTACATGCTTATCTTACGTGTAAATGTGCAACAATAATAAGGCAATGTCTATTGTGCGCTTCTTTGGCTTTCTTTGCAAATAGCAAGTGTAGAATACTTGGGCTCCTCTAGTGCATGTATTGTACTCAAGGAGAAACTGCTTTGCTAGTTTGGAAATTAGCTGTAAAGCATGAGCAGTAAATGCACCAACGTACCTTTCACATATGCAGACAGGTCAAAATTACCCTAGAACCGTGCACCCATTTATAGAAGATCTGCACACGGAAAGCAACCTTTTCCCTCACACATGGGGAAAGATTAGAGGGTTCATTATTTTTAATGGAGGGTTTGGCTAAAGCACTTTCAGAAAGATTAAATGCAATCTAGAATCCCAACAAGAAAAGAACGATATCAATGAAGATCCTGCGCTTTGCTGTTCTTTTTTAAGACAGGGGATTTCGCTGCCTGCCTTTGGCAGTGATCGTTGCACTGTGGGATTGGGTGGCAGGGTATAAACCCATCATATTCTGCAGATTTTAAATCTCATCATAGAGGGACTGTCCTCAGACTGGTTCCAGGCAAAAGAAAGGTTGAATGTGATACTCCAGTTTATTCAGCCTGAAATGAAAACAGAACACTCCCTCGCTTTCCTGCCAAATTATCTAAAAATATTTTTATTAGTGCTGCAGTCCTGACAAGTATAGACTGTATGGCATGTGTAAGCTGTCTGGAGTTTTCTCTCACTTTAGGACTTTTGGCTTTAGCTAGCCAGAATAAACAAAGCTGCCTTTAGAGGGTTCAAGGATCAGCCTGCCTCCATGACCCTCTCCCTGTGCAAACACCTAGATGCGGTCTCAAAATAGGCACCCACTTGGCCTTTGCACAGAGGCAGTCTGTTATCAAATGATCTTCTGAAAGAGTAATTTTAGAACAGGGTTCTTAGGGTAATAGGGCAAGAAGGGCTCCTATTTTTTGCCTATTTTATAAAGACACACAAGTGCCTATGTGTCTTTATAAAATACTAGTATAAAACTTGCACTTCAGATTGCAGGCACTGACGTGAGGCTTAGGAACAGGCCTAAATGACAGCATGTAAAGTACAACTCCGCCAACACGCCACTCATTATCCTCTCATGAGCATGCCTACTCTACAACTACGCACTGGCCTAATTCTGAGACCTTACTATTACTGGGCCTAATTCTGAGACCTTGTATATGCGTAAAATAGCTTTTTATGCGCAAAAAAGGTTTTATAAAATTACCCTCTTAATATGCTTGAATCCTTCAAGTACCCGGAACTCTGAAACTTTCCAAAATACGATGCCTGGAACGATATGTCTCATGTCTCATTCCTGCCAACTACCTTGTTAACGGTGGACAATTCATACAGATGCATATTTGCTAGCATGTGCTACCAGGATAGCGTGGGGTTAATGCACTGTATCAGCATGCTAAAAAGTAGCACGTTTATTTATTACTTTTATATACTGCACTATTTAAAATCAGTGCGGTTTACATTACAACAGATTTGTGTTTAACAAATGCTCTGTTATGCACTTACATTGAAACGGGAGAGTAAAACATGGACCCAACTGGGATAACTATCTACAGTTATGTACAGCTATCCACAATATTTGCATTGGGCTGTTTGCGGATTCTCCAGGACCAAGCAGGAAGTCAGTCCTCACTTATGGGTGACGTCGGCGCCGACGGAGCCCTCGCGGAGCAATTTTCCCCAGCTTTCAAAGAAAGCCTTTGGGAATTGCAGCGCGCATGCGCGGTCCTCTTCCCGCCCAAGGGTGCCATCTTAGCCAGTCTTCTTTTTTCCGCGGAGCCCTACAGACGTCCCCGTCTTGTCCCCGCGAAAAAGTCGATTTTTCTTCATTATTTTATTCTTTTTCCTTCGGTTCGACGCCGATCTTTTTCCCGCCCGGACTCGCGACGCCGGTCACGAGTCCTCTTACTTTTTTCGGTTTTTCTGACTTTGTCAGCTTTCATTTTCGATTTTTCCCTGGCAGCCCGGTCCTTTGACCTCGCAGGGGCCCTTTTTCCCCCGATGGCTGCCAGTGGGTTTAAGCGGTGTGGTCAGTGTGACCGAAATATGTCACTGACTGACACACACGACTTTTGCCTCCGCTGCCTGGGCCCGGATCATGAGGAACTGATCTGTGGGCCCTGCGGCAAAATGTCCTCAAAAGCGTTGAGAAGTCGGCGGCATCAGCGTGATAGAATCTTCGCTGACCCCAGCCGTACCCGGACCTCGTCGGAGGCCTCCGCATCCAAGGGCTCCAGCTCGGACCGTCGCCGGAGTTCCTCCGACCGGAGTTCTCCCTCCGGGGACCATCGTCGGAAGGTGAAACCCGCGAGGGCGGCGTCGGTGGACGCTCCTGGTTCCGCGAGGGCCAGGTCGCATAGCCCCGACAGCCGCCCCGGGTCCTTGGAGAAGGAACACCTCACGAAGCGACCTCGCCTGGAGTCGGAGATGCCTGCTCGGGTAAGTCCTGTGGTACTTCTGGACTCGCCTCCGCGACAGCCGACGTCGGGCCCGACGCCGTCGGGGCCCGAGTCGGGGGCTGCTGGGTCACCTGAGCTCGGACTCAGGTTGACGGCCTTGGAGAGCAGACTGTCTGCCTTCATGGACCAGCAGCGGGCACTGCTCGCTGGCCTCGCTGGCGCCGCTGCCCCGACCGCCGGGACGTCGACGTCCAAGTCGACCCCGGAGACCGAGCCGATCCTCGAGTCGATGAGAACTCGAGTCGATCCTCGGTCGAGGTCACCCTCGGCCTCCCGTTCGGGACCGAGGTCGCCGACGCCGACTCCCTCGGCGTCGGGGCGGCAGGCGCCGCGCCCTTCCCGGGCCGACCCCACCGAGTCCTCGTCGGAGTCGGTCTGGGAGTCTGAAGAGGAAGAGTCACCTGATTCTTTCCGGACTCGGTGTGTCCCCTCGGACTCACCGGAGTCCGAGCCTCGGAAGCAGTCCCCCCCGGAGGATGCCCGGTTCTCGGACTTCGTTAGGGATATGGCCAAGGCTTTGGCCTTCCCTGCGGATCCCGAGGAGGAGCCTCGAGCCGAAGAGCTCGACGCCCTCCAGTATGACTCTCCCGCGAAGGAACACTTTACTGTACCGGTTCCTCCTATGCTGGAACGACTACTCTTCCGCATGTGGGAGAGTCCGGCCTCCTCGCCGGTCCTGAGCAAGCGGGTCGATTCTATCTATCGAGTCCGCAAGAGCCCTGGCTTTCAAAAGGCACAGCTACCACACCATTCCATGGTAGTGGAATCGGCCATGCATCGTCTTAAGAGCCAGAAGATGCACTCCTCGGTGCCTCCTGGCAGGGAGGCCCGTAACCTGGATGGCCTTGGTAAGAAGTGTTTCCAGGGCTCTATGCTCGCATGTCTTGTCCAGACTTACTAGCTATACATGGGCATGTATCTCCGGGATCTGGCTAAAGAGCTAGCCGGATTCTCCGCTGGTTTGTCCGAGGAGCCCTTGCGGAGGTTCCTGGCCTTGTCCACTGGCATTCGGGAATGCTCAAAGTTCATGTCCCGGGCAGCCTATGATGGCTTTGAAGCATCGGCTCGAGTGGCCGCAGCCGGCATCGGTGCCCGCCGACAGGCTTGGCTTCAGTCGTCAGACCTTGAGCCCTGGGTGCAGGACAAGTTGGTCGATGTCCCCTGCCGAGGCGAAAACCTCTTTGGCAAGCCCATGGCGGAAAAGGCTGCGCAAATTGAGACTGAGACTCTCACCAGGACCAGGCTTTCTAGGAAGACCTCCGCCCCTTCCCAGAAAAAGAAGGGCTCGGGAAAAAGTCCTTTTACCCGAGGAAGGCGGCTGCCTACAAACAATACCCCCATTATCAGGCCCCTGCAGCTCCCCAACAGGGCCAGCAGGCCAAGGGACGGGGTAACGGGTCCCGTAGGCAGCAAGCCCCCAAGCCTGCACCACCAGCCCCTGCTCAGCAGGGTGGGGGTTTTTGACTCACAAAGCATAGCCTCTCCCCCCCCGCTGGTTCCTCCCAGCACCGGAGGCCGGCTGGTTCACTTCGCCCACAGGTGGTCCAGCATCACCGCAGATGCCTGGGTGCTTCAAGTCGTGCGGGAATGCTATCTTCTCCACTTCCACCAGGTCCCTCCCTCCTATTTTCCGGGAGAACCTCCACGACCCCCTCTGCACAGGGAATTACTCCTTCAGGAGTTAGCAGGTCTTCTGCAGGAACAGGCGGTGGAACCGGTGCCACACCACCTGAGAGGTCAAGGTTTTTATTCCAGGTATTTTCTAATACCAAAGAGAACAGGGGGCCTCAGACCCATCCTGGACTTGCGCAACCTCAACAAGTTCCTTGTGCGGGAGAAGTTCAAAATGCTTACCCTTGGAATCCTTCTGCCCTACCTCCAGCAGGGAGATTGGCTATGCTCCTTGGATCTAAAGGATGCCTACACGCACATCCTCATCCACCCAAGCCACCGCCAATACCTAAGGTTTGTGGTGGCAGGAAATCATTACCAGTACAGAGTACTGCCCTTTGGCCTGTCCTCCGCACCGCGAGTCTTCACAAAATGTCTCGCGGTGGTGGCGGCCCATCTCCGGCTTCACGGCCTCTATGTCTTTCCGTACCTCGACGACTGGCTCATCAGAGCAGCGTCCGCTCTGGAGGTCACCAACGCCACGCGCCGCACGGTGACCCTTCTGCAGCACTTGGGCTTTGTTATAAACTTCGCAAAGTCCACTTTGCTCCCCTCACAGGATCTCGAGTTCATCGGCGCAAGGCTGCACACTCCTCCGGCACGAGCATACCTACCGCTCGACAGGGTTCAACGGCTCATGGACCTAGCCGACCGTTTTCGCAGCCAGCCCCTGGTCTCCGCCAGGCGCTTCCTGAGACTGCTCGGCCATATGGCTTCCACCGTCCATGTGACCCCCAATGCCCGCCTGAATATGCGGCCTGCTCAATGGTGTCTCCGCCAGCAGTGGCGACAAGCCACAGGCGGCCTAGCAGACCTAGTGCGCGTCTCCGAGCCGCTGATCTCGTCTCTCCGGTGGTGGCTTCGGCAGCCGAACCTGATATTCGGAATGCCTTTCCAGTCACCTCAGCCGACCCGGGTGTTGACCACGGATGCATCCCTCCTGGACTGGGGAGCACATTGCCAAGGGGCACGTACTCAGGGCCTCTGGACCGCGTGGGAGTCTGCTCAGCAGATCAACTTCCTGGAGCTCAGGGCGATCCGCCTGGCTCTCAAGGCTTTCTCCCACCTGACTTCCCACCAGTCCGTCCTTGTCCAGTCGGACAATCAAGTTGCCATGTTCTACGTGAACAAGCAGGGGGGCACGGGCTCCTTCCTCCTCTGCCGGGAGGCACAGAAGCTCTGCTCTTGGGCCGTCAGTCACGGCATTCTCCTCAAGGCAGTTTATCTCCCGGGCCAAGAGAATTGCCTGGCAGACAAACTCAGCAGGATCCTCCAGCCGCACGAGTGGCGTCTGGATCCCTTGGTAGTTCAGAAGCTCTTCCTAAAGTGGGGCCTCCCCACGGTGGATCTCTTTGCCAGTCCTCACAACCGGCAGCTTCCTCGCTTCTGCTCTCGTCAGCCACACCCCCTTCGGGTGGCGGCGGACGCTTTCCTGATTTCATGGTCGGGGAGCCTTCTGTACGCTTTCCCTCCCATCCCGCTAGTCTCTCGGACTCTTTTCAAGGTTCTCCGAGACAAAGCCTTCATGATCCTGGTGGCCCCTCGCTGGCCCAGGCAGCCGTGGTTTCCGCTCCTACTGCAATTAGCGGTGGAGGATCCATTCCCTCTGGGGGTACAACCGGATCTCCTCACTCAGGATCAGGGGTCTCTACTACACCCCAACCTCAGGTCTCTAAACCTCATGGCCTGGCTGCTGAGAGGGTAGTCCTTGCTCCCCTTCTCCTGCCGGCAGAGGTGGAGGAGGTCGTCTTAGCTTCGCGACGGCCTTCTACCCGCAAATGCTACGCCCTTAAATGGCGTCGCTTTGCCGTCTGGTGTACCCAACAGTCTCAGGATCCCTTCTCCTGCCCGGTGTCGGTGATCTTGCAATACTTGCTACACCTCTCTAATCTGGGACTTAAGTCCAACTCCGTCAAAGTTCACCTCAGTGCTCTTTTGGCACATCATGTGCCGGTGGACGGTAGACCTCTCTCCAGCGACCCTCTCGTAGCGAGGTTTCTCCGAGGTCTCCTTCTACTTAAACCACCTCTACGCCCACCAGCGCCTGACTGGGACCTGAATGTGGTTTTGCAGCGGATCACCTGTCCGCCTTTTGAACCTATGGCTACCTGTTCTCTCCGTTTTCTGTCTTGGAAAACGCTGTTCTTGATAGCCCTCACTTCCGCTAGACGCGTAAGTGAATTGCAGGCCCTCGTGTCTGATCCCCCTTACACTCGGTTCTACAAAAATAGGGTAGTCCTACGGACTCACCCAAAATTTCTTCCTAAAGTGGTCTCCCCTTTTCACATCAATCAGGAGGTGGTACTTCCAACCTTCTTTCCCAGACCACACTCCAGCCGAGCTGAAACGGTCCTCCATACCCTGGACTGTAGAAGGGCTTTGAACTTCTACCTTGACCGTACGCGGGAGCACCGTAAAGCTGCTCAGCTTTTTGTGTCTTTTGACCCCAATAAATTGGGGCTCCCGGTCTCCAAGCGTACTCTGTCCATCTGGGTTGCGGACTGTATCTCTTGGGCTTATGGGGCAGCCGGACTCTCCTTAGAAAGTCGAGTCACGGCTCATTGCGTTCGGGCAAAGGCTACGTCAGTGGCTTACCTCCGCTCTGTTCCGCTGGCAGACATCTGCCGGGCCGCTACTTGGTCTTCGAGCCAGACTTTTGCGGTCCATTACTGTCTCGAGAGGGAGTCCCACAGGGACAGTGCTTTCGGACAGGCAGTCCTCCGTAATCTCTTTGAGGTCTGAGCAACTCCTACCCTCCATCCCGGATGTGGGCTACCGGTGGGTGATACTTCAGCGAAGATTCTTTCCTTCTGTGCTGCTGAGCTAGAGGGAGCTCATTTTTGTGCTTAGGGTCTCCGGTAGCCTTGAGCTTGGGAGTCCCATAAGTGAGGACTGACTTCCTGCTTGGTCCTGGAGAAAGCGTAGTTACTCACCTGTAACAGGTGTTCTCCAGGAGCAGCAGGAATCAGTCCTCACTACCCTCCCTCCTCCCCTTGGAGTTGCAATCGTCTGCTTATGTTCTTTTGCAAATTTTTTTATGCTGTCTTTTTTAGCTATGTCATCTGACTGGCTAAGATGGCACCCTTGGGCGGTTAGAGGACCGCGCATGCGCGCTGCAATTCCCAAAGGCTTTCTTTGAAAGCTGGGGAAAATTGCTCCGCGAGGGCTCCGTCGGCGCCGACGTCACCCATAAGTGAGGACTGATTCCTGCTGCTCCTGGAGAACACCTGTTACAGGTGAGTAACTACGCTTTACTCTTTCCTGATAAGTTAATTGGTGGGCTGCGCCTGTATGGAATGGGGGATTCCTGCCATGGTGCAGCTAGGCACAGATGTTTGGAGCCGACCTACCTGCAGTCAACACCCATAGCAAAAGTGCAATTAAACCTCTTAAAGTGGTGCTAATTGCATCTGCGACTGGTTTACCGCACAGGGAGATAGATGTATCCACCCCCTGAAGTTAGCTCACAGCCCCACACGAGTAATGCAGCACACATGGATGTTACCAGCATAGGGCCTAGTAAACATAAACCATAGTGTGCCCTACATTTTAAAAAAAAAATTGAATGGGGAGCCGGGGGAGAGGGATTTTAGCAAAAATGTAAATTTAAAAAATGAGCATCTAATCGTATTTATTTGTTTTCAGGGATTGTGGATCAGGCACAAATGCAAGAACATGCTCTGACGAAGCCAACATTTTGTATGCTTGGGCAAGAAATGCTCCACCCAAAACACTGCCCAAAGGTAGGCTTGCTTTTCACTGTCTAGAGTTTCTAGCTTTTCAGGCTGATGCAGAAAACTAGCATGGCCTTTAAGCACAAGTAACGCCACTTTTAAGCACACTTAATGCAGAAAACAGACTGACGCATACATAAACAGCAAAGGAAAAACTAGCGCGCAATTAATGCCGAGTATTTAAATTACAGTCAAATGAGCAGCACGTTATGAAATGCTATGCAAATATTGGCTGCGCCCGATGCAGAGAAATGCGTAGAGGATATTGCAACCAGCCTTAAAGCCAATATGCCTGGTCTTGAGGTGGCTTAAACATCTAATGCGCGCCCTCGACAATATTTTGATAACATCTGGTGCTTTCCCTGATGCCTGGATCATCTGAGCAGAAATGTCAAGGATGATCCAGGCATCCTGGAAAGCCCCCGATGCCATTAAAATACTGTTGGGAGCTAGTGCCCCCGACAGAAAGAAAATCCTTGGTGGCCCAGCAGCCCCAATTTACAGCCCCCCCCCCCCCCACCCACCCAAGTAAAAGTAATCCCTAGTGGCCCAGTGACCCTGAACCCCCCCACCCCTCACAACTAAAAATAAACCTGGTGGCTCAGAGACCCCGCCCAAGCAAAAGTAACTCTGATGGTCCAGAACCCTCTCCTGGTACCTTCAGAAACGAGAATGAGCCCTGCCCATGTGCTCCTGCTCTTGCCCCACTATTTTAAAAAAAATGGCAGCACCTGACCCCATGCAATTTATCCTGGGATGCACTGGGTGAGGTCAAACAGCCATATAAGGTGGAATATGCCTTATATGGCAGTCTGACCTAGCATCCCAGGATGCACTATTTTTCAAGATGGTGGGCCAAGAGCAGGAGCCCATGGGCAGCACTCCTGCTTGTTTCTGAAGGTACCGGGAAGGGGAGCGTGATTCAGAGACACTGAGCCACCATGGTTATCTTTTTGGTTTAAGCGAGAGGTAGGGGTTCGGGGCTGCTGGACCACCAGGTAATATTTTTACTGTGGCAGGTGGGGAGATCAGGGCCGCTGGGCCATTAGGTAGCATTTTTACTTTGGTGGTTGGGGGGGATCGGGGCTGCTGGGCCACCAGGGATTTGCTTTCTGTCAGGGGCACTGGCCCCTGACAGTATTTTGATGGCACTGGGCACTTTCTCCGATGCCTGGATCATCTCTCTCTCAGATGATCCAGGCATTGCAGAAACCCTTGATGCCATCAAAATACTGTCGGGACTCCCTATGCAAATTAGCCATGTTGTGCCCGTTTCTCTGGGAGAGCATGCCAAATTTGCGCCGACCATTTGTGCGCATATGTTTGCTTTGCTCTCCCAGTTAAACACTGCATTTTGCACACAGGTTAATGCATGGCTCACTTGTATAAGAGATCCTTTCTGCATGCCCATGCTGAAGTCATACGCTATCAGTGTGCTGCAAATAGGCGTAAAAGGTTGATAGAGCACGACTTCAGTGCCAGCTTTATGCAGCCTGTTTGTTCTTTTCAAACAGTTTGGATTTTCAGTTGAATGGAGTGACTTATGGTAATAATTTTTTTATTTTATTAATTTTGAAAATGTTTATTCTTACTTAAAACAGTGAAACCCTATAGCAAAGTATTTAAACCAGTACATTAAAATATACAAATAATGCTTTCTTTTTTCCTCAGTAATACACCAAAAACAATTTTTGTGTTTGTTAAATTCAGTTTATTTCTTACGTGCCTTTCCATTAAAATTGCTCAAATCGAGATTGACACTTATATCCCAGCCTAGAAGTAGCTTCCAAATTTCTTCAATATTTCAATATCTTTATTTTAATGTCTGGATTAGATGTTCCATTGCATAACTATTTTATAGCATTTTATCCAAACTTCTTGAGGTATAGTAGGATCATTTCACTGGCTATTATCCTTCTTGATAGTTAATAAATGTAATACCTTTTTTTGTAAATCGAAAAGGACTTTGCTTCTCTAAAGATGCCAACATTGATTCTGCAGGGTGTGCTGGTAGAAGTTGCCCCAGTACCTCATAAATCCATGACAGAAATTCTATCCAGAAAATTTGAATTACTGGACTTTCTTCGTCTCATATGTGGTGCAAAGTCCACCAGCCAAAGCTGTTGCTCCCATTACAGCTTCTGCCTCTGTCTAGGTGGACAGCCTAATCTCAGCCAAGGGACTGGTTCCATGTGCCAAGATGCCTTCAAGCTTAATCTCATGAAACAAGTAGAGGAGTTGAGTAGCGGGGGTTAGGCTCAGAAGCCATCTGTGACAGCAAGACATGCATTGATGAGGTGCGTCTTGAGGTATCCAAACTCACCAATAGAGGTGAAGATAGTATGGTACAAAAAGAAGAGAGCTGGACATGGGTCACCAGAACCTGCAGAATCAACACTCCAACTCCTCCATCTCACGAATTAAAGAACTAGTATGCAGCCCTGGAAGTGGAGGAGGCAAGAACATCCCAGCCAGGAACAGGAAGAACCAGAGCTCAAAATCCCCAAAGTGCTGAATCAGTGACAACAAGGAAGCAAAGAATAGTAGTAGTTGGTGACTGTCTTCTGAGAGGTGCTGGGACATCCATCTGTCGATCAGACTTGATGTTCCGGAAGGTGTGTTGTCTGTCAGGTGCCAAAATTCGTAATGTTACGGAGAGTGTGCCAAGATTCATCAAGATTCATCAACTGTTATCCAATGCTGCTCAACTTTGTTGGCACAAATGATACAATAGGTACATCTCTGAGTATATGGACAGTGACTTTATGGCTCTAGGAGAGAGGGTGACGCAGATAGGTGTGCAGTGGTACTCTCCTCAATCCTTCCTGTTGAGGGCAAAGGCAGAGAAGCTCACCTACTAATGATGAATGCATAACTGTGTGTCATCAAAAGCTTTTTGTTTTCTTGGACCATGGGATGATTTTTCAAATGCTGCTGAGCAGAGATAATGTCCACCTAGCCAAGAAGAGTCGGTGTCTTCTGCAGCAGACCAGCTAACCTATGGAAGAGGGCTTTAAACTAGATTTGTTGGGGATGGGTGAAGAAAACCCTCCAGTAAGTAAAATATTAAATAGCTATGTAGGAATGGGGGAAAGGAGCAATATCTGGGAAGCGGTGTGTATTAGTGCCCTGTCACGCCCTTGCCCCTGGCCACTGACTTAGAGGGGCGAGGTGACAGAGCGCTTCTCTTGGTGAGCTCAAATAAACTAACTTTTCCTCAGGTGGATTCTGGGACATGTAGTTTGGCTTTTAAGAAGAAGTGTAATCATGGTCCGATGTTAAGGCAAATGACAGAATTTATTTTAAAGAAAAGGCTCAAGTAAACTGTACACAGGAATTTTGTCCATGCAGGATTGTTTGCAACAGAGCATTTAGATCAGCATAACTGCTTCACAGTCTTTTAAACACATGCAGCTGGTTAACAGCGGTTGCTCAGTCTTAGAGAAAACAGCTCTGCTCAGCAAGGTAAAAATACTTCTTTTTAACCTTGTGTTTGTGAAGCATTTTACAAAAGAATAACTCAGTTACTCTGGAACAACCTCTTCTTTCCCTCCTTCCTTTCAGGATAGGTTTTTAAACTCAAAATAAGAAAACAAGTAACAAACATTCACAAGCTTTCTCTTCAGCGTGACTCAGCACTTTGCCTGAGAAATGCAAACACGTGGAGTTTTCTTCAACCCAATTGCTGGCTCAATTCTAGTTACCTGCTTCTAGGAGACTTTCTCATTCAATGCTAGCCTTTAGCATAATGATTCCATGCTTGTAGCTTGACACAGGGTACAGTCCATAGGGATATCTAGATCTTGCAATTCCTCCCCTGCCAACTCAATCTGCATATCCTCTGGTGGTGTTAGGGCAGTGTCCTGTTCTGAGCTCTGGACACAGTGCTCAGAATACAGCCTCCCTGGGGGTTCTAATGTCTCTCCTGAGCTCAACTCTCCCCGATAAAGGCAGTCAGTACCTGAAGCACTGGGCAGTTCTCCCTGGTTGTGCTCGCTACGGTTCCTTGTCTCCTTCCAGCCTCTCTGGAACAGCTCTCTGTATTCCTCTCTGGGTTCTCTCCTGGAGATCTGCAGGTGCTCCTGGTTCCACTCCTGATTCCCCTGAATCCTCTGAACCTCCTGAGACCTCTGCCTCCCCAGAACTTCTTCTGAGCTTCTCCTTTCCTCTGAGCTTCTCCTTTCCTCTGCTTTAGCAGGGGTTTATATTTCCCTCTCCAGGGCTCCAGCCCTTCCTCCACTCCTCCCAGCTGATTTGTAATCACCTCTCAAAGCCTGCAGTTACGTCATAGGAGTTAGGGTGTGGCTGCCTGAACTTTCTCTCCCTCAGGTTTCTTTCTCTATGAGGGGCTGAAATCTATGCCCTGCAGGGATTTCTCCTTTCTCTAAGTTAGTCATTTGCCTTTTCTATACTCATAAGCTCAAAACAGGCTTCCTTGTCACATACCCCCCTACTAAAGATATAACGGGCTGGCGGAGGTTCCTCCGAACAGTCCGTAATCCTTGATAAGGCATCTACGTTCTGATATAATTTCCCTGCCCTATGTTCTGTCTTGGATAGACTGGCCACTGCCGATCTTTCCTGCCAGGGCCTAAGTACATTTATATGATAAACTTGTCTGCGACCTGTCCTACTCTCCACCTCATAAGACACTGGACCTACTTGTCTGATCACTTTACATGGTCCCTTCCACTGGACCTCAAATTTTGGTGTGGCGCCTGCCACCATTACTAGGACTTTCTCTCCCAGGACTAACTGGCGGGGTTTTGTCCTTTGGTCATATCGCTCCTTTTGGCGAGTTTGACTAGCCTGTAAATTCTCTGTCTAAAAGAAATCTCGGAAGGGTCTCTCGCACAACCTGAGCGTATTCAAATGCTCGGGTGAGTGCCAGGTCTGCCTGCTGTTCCTTTGGAAAAGTCAGAAACTTCGCAATCAACTCTGCAGGCACCCAGGGTAGCCCTTGGCTAGTTACCACCCCAGCTTTCCCCTGAGTCCTACCTCTCCCCTCGCGTCGTTTCACAGCTTTCCCCTTCTTGATCCTAGAAGATGGGGACGCCATTAGGTCATCATGGGAGGGCAAAGCTCCTAGGGAACCCTCTGGGGACCCGTCCCTTTGGTCATTGAAGATATTTGCAATATTAATATGAAAGGAGAAGTGCTAATGATAGCTGATTTTCAATATGCTGGATGTTGATTGGGAAATCCCAACTGCGCTGTCATCTAGAAGTAGAGAGATCCTAGATTCTCTAGAGCAGTGTTCCCCAACCCCCGGGCCGCGGACCGGTACCGGTCCGTGGATCAAACGGTACCGGGCCGCCCGAGGAACTTTAAATAATTTCACTGTGGGTCCTCCCGCCTCCTGATTGGACGTAATGAGTGCGCGCGCTCAAGAGCCACCCTGGAAGCTACAGTCTTCCTGCTTCCCAACGAGCGTCTTGCGACAGTTATAGAAAGCGGCAGGTGGGAGGAGGAGCCGCCGCCGCTGCGCGCGCACGTCTGCTCATGCAGCTCGCGCACAGACAGCGCACGCTCTGCCCCCTCAACTTCTCTGTAGGACAGGAAAGGGGGAGAAGGGGAGCGGCCCATTCTGCGGTTTAATCCGTTTATGTGAGTGGTAATAAAAGGGGTCAGACTTCCCTTTTCACATCTTCCCAAATTAGCAATCCATACTTCCTTGGGAATTGCCCCTCCTCCAGGGGTTCTCTGGGCGTAGGTGCATGGGGGACCCACGTGTCCCGGTTAGGTGTGTGTTACGCTGGAAGTTAGGCGCAGGAGTTTGCTGAAGTGTAAGATTGGTACCCCCTCCTAGTCCTGACTTGGTTTTTCAGGTTTGAAAAGGACCAAAATCTAGTCAAAGGAGCCGTCTTTTGGGGGTCGGCCTGGGCCTGAAGGGAAAAGGGGCACTTTACTTTGCAACACACGCACATCTGGGGAAACAAATGAGACTTAGAATGGTCTTATGTAATTTGTTACATACAGATACACATATATAAATGTATGTAATTTTATATATACAGATTTATAATAATATTTTGTAATGTGGAGCAGGTAAAATGGTATTTCAGGTAATTTTATCCACAGGATGTAGCTGGGCTATATAGGAGCCAATAGAAAGAGTGCCCCGGCTATTGCTTGCTAAGAATGATGGTGTGTTTAACAAACTCCTGATCAGGTTGTTTTCCTCATTTCTTAAATATCTAGCTTACTTTATTTATTTTATTTATTTATTTAACAAGAACTTATATACCGCTGCTTCCATAGTTCAGCTGCGGTTTACAGATAACATTCAACAAAGCATAGTTTGTTTTACATATAACATCAGATAGCTATAAGCAATATAAAATAAACAGAGTAATATTAAACTGAATGGCACAGAACTGTGCAACTTATATACATTATTTACATATAGACATTACTTTGCATTGAACTATTTCTGGAAAGGCATGAGCTAAATCCACCATAAAGGAAAAACAAATTTCCCCAGCAATGTTAGTTTAGTGATATTTGTAAACATAAGTGGAAGAGAGATTTTGAAATAATTTGGGAGGAGCGCAGGAGTGTCTGGCTCCTGAGACCCTTGTATGCCATGTTGTCAGAGGTGCAGCCCTGCTTCCAGCTCCTCAGGATGGGGTTGGTGGGATCCCCTGGCTCAACAAGCCCAGTCTCCCAAGATCTGTACACCTTCCGGCCAGAGACACCATGCTGTGTCTTTCGCTTGGGACGGCGCTCTGATATCTGTGATGTGGCGCTAGTGTCTGAGAGAAACCCATATCTGATCTCCCAGGTCCATGCAGAGATACATGCGGGGAGAGAGGAAGGTGGCAGTGGAGACTGGAGAGTTTACATTGTGGACTGCAGCACTCATGGCACTTACGTTAATGATGTCCGTGTCCATCGTGGCATGCGGGTGGAGCTGTCGGACAGTGATATGGTGATTTTTGGGCACAAGGAGGCTGAGAACTGGAAGTAGGCTCATGGGGGGGGGGGGGCTTGGACTGGAATTGGGCTGAGCGGAGGGGGAGCTAGGATTTGACATGGGCTGATGGTGTGGCTAGGAAATGACTAGAAATGGTCTGATGGGGGGCTAGGATTGGAAATGAGCTGATGAAGGGACTCGGACTGGAAATGGATGGGGGAGCTATGACTGGAAATGGGCTGATGGGTGGCTAGGACTGGAAATGGGCTGATGCAGGGACTAGAAGGGAATGGAAGCTGGGTGAGACTGGAACTAGAAGGGAGCTGATGTTGGGGGAGGATTAGAATGGGATGGGGCTGGGAGAGTAAAATGGAGAGGGGAAAAATATTTTGTGTGGGAGGGATGAAAAATCTACAATTGGCTGGGTATTGGGAGAGTAAGGGGGGATTGATGATGGAGGGGTAAAATTTGTGTGGATGAAATAGGAATGAGGAAAGAGCAAAAGGAGAAAGATTAGTATGTTAAAGCAGATGTAGAGAGAGAGAATGGAAAAAAAAACTAGAAGAGAGAAGAAAGGACAAATGGACAGTCATTGTCTCCTATTACCCCCAGATGGAACCGTCTCGTTGCAAAGAAACAAGCTCAGGGTTCTCATTGATTTGGAATTCTAGTGAGTTAAATAAAATAAATCACTTTATATTCATTTTTTGGTGTAGCTGTATTTTATTTTGAAGGCATGTTTAAATACAATTACATTAAAATTATTAAATTAAAACAAGCGGGCCACAGAAAAATTATCAAACGTTTACCGGTCCGCGGCGATAAAAAGGTTGGGGAGCACTGCTCTAGAGGAATAACTATTCTGAAAGGTGGTAACCGAACCCACACATAAGGTGGCCATACTGGACCTGATGCTTACAAAATGGGGAGAGAGTTTTTGATATTATAGTGGGTGATCATCTCACCTCCACTGATCACCAAATAGTATGGTTCAATATTAGGACTAGGGCTGATAAAGTCCAGTCAAAAGTGAGGATCTTAGACTTTAGGAAAGCTAACTTTGCTAAGATGGGACAATACCTTAAGCAGTTGTTAATGGGATAGGAACAGCTGAAAGATGTAGAAAAGCAGTAGGCAAAACTGAAAGGGGATATGTGAAGGGCAACAAACCTTTTTGTTCGGAAAGTAAATGAATGTAAAAGGAAAAGGAGGCCACCATGGTTCTCAAAAAGAAAAAGTAACTGAAAAGGTGAGGAAAAAGAGTGCAGCCTTCATAAAATACAAGAGGTCACAAATATAGGAAAAGCTAAGAAAAGTAGTAAGGAAAGCAAAGATACAAATGGAATAAAAATGGCTAATGCAATAAAACGTGGAGACAAAACAGTTTTCAGATATGCTAGTGAGAAGAGGAAGTGTGAAAATGGTATTGACAGACTCAAGGGTGCAGGGGAAGAATTTGTAAAGCTGATGAGGTTAAAGCAAAATTGTTTAACAAATGTTTCTGTACTGTGTTTAGAGATGAAGGGTGGTAGCAGTACCTCAGAAAACACGTACAAATAGGAACAGAAGTGAGGTGATCTTGAATGATTTTCAGAAAACTCTATTCATCAGGAGCAACTAAACATAAAGTAAACAGAACAATGAGATTAGATGGGATATATCCAAGAGTATTGAAGGAGTCAGGAGTGGTCCCAGGGGACTGGAGAGAGGTGCCTGTGGTCCCTCTACACAAAAGTGGAAGTAAGGATGAGGTTGGGAACTGAAGGCTGGTTTGTCTGACCTCTATGGTGAATAAATTCATGGAAACACTACCAAAACAGAGGATAGTGAGGTTCCTCAAATCCAGTGGATTGCAGGATCCCCAAGGCAGAATGGTTTTACTAGAGGCAAGTGCTGTTGAACAAATCAGATTAATTTCTTTGACTGGGTGAACAGAGAGTCAGATCAAATGAGAGTGTGAGATGTGGTATATTTAGATTTCAGTAAAGCCTTTGACATTGTTCTGCACAGGGGACTTATAAATAAATTGAGCACCCTAGGAATAGACTCTAAACTGTCTAAGTTTGAAACAAAGGGTACAGGTAAATGGAGCTCACTCTGAGAAAGATGTTACCAGGAGTGTGCTGCAGGGATCTGTCCTTGGTCAGATTCTTTTTAACATTTTTGTAAGTGATATTGTGGAAGTGATGTCGGATAAGGTTTGCCTCTTTGCAGATGATGCCAAAATCTGTAGTAGGGTGGACACCAAGGAAGGTGTAAATTTTATTTTATTTAGCTAGGCTTATATACCGCTTTTCACCGGTCAAAGCAGTTTACAGGGAACAGAATATTTTACAGTAAACATGTCATACAAGGAATAGAGTAACACTTAACAATTGAAACAGTTCAACAATTTGCTGTCAGTCATACTATATATTATAAACTGCAATACTATATACAAACTTTGAAACAAAATGGTATGTTCAAACTACTATTTACAATTGTGAATCTGTTTTGATAGTGTTATGTTGATGGGGGGAGGTTAGGTGGCGGGACCAAAATGTTCAGTGAATAGGTGGGTTTTCAAGTGTTATGGAAGGCAGGGAGACTGGTAATATTTCTTAGTGTGTCAGGAAGGGAGTTCCATAGGAAAGGAGCATAGCATTCAAAAGCTTTGCAGCATGTTTGTTGGTTGTATTTAGGTTTGGATTGTGGTATGTTAAGTTTGTTGATTGTAGTATGTCTTCATGTTCTACTTGTAGGGGGGTTCTGTAGCAGGAATTTGAGGCAGGTTTCCTGGTGGGAGTGAAGTGCTTTGTGAGTAAGGAGAATGCATTTATATTTGATTCAATTGGTAAGGAGTAACCACTGTAATTATTTTAGGATGGGAGTAATGTCATATTTAGTAGCTCCCTGGATGGTATGTGCAGCAGTGTGTAGTGCAGTTTGAAGGGGGAGAAGTGTAGATTGGGGTAGACCCTGGTAGATATTGTTACAGTAGTCTGCATGGGGGAAAGTGAGTGCTTGTAGTGCTGATCTAAAATCTGCTGATTTGAGGAGGGGACAGAGCCGTTATAGGGTCTTTGTTTTGAAATAGAATTGTTTATGGCTGTCGTTGCTACTTGGGTTTTGAAGGATAATTGCTCAATAGTGATACCGTGGTATTTCAGTTCTGCTTTTACATTAATCTGTATGTTTCATGTTATAGTGGTTGGGGGTGTGAAAGAGGTATCCTTTGTAATGAAAATAGCCTTGGTCTTTTTGAAGTTGATTAATAGGTTATTTGAGAGCCAGTGTGTGACTTTTGTGAAGCAGTTTTGAATTTGTGTGTAATGGAGTGATTGACGAGGAATGGGCAGTAAAGCATAATATCAGCGTATATGTGATAATGGATGTTGTGGTTTTTGATAACTGAGCATAGGGGTTGTAGGTATAAGTTAGAGGGGGTGCAGATAGTGTGGAACCTTGGGGTACTCCTTGCATTTGTTAAGGTTTGGAGATGTTTGAACTCATCTTTGTTGTTGTCTGTAAGATATGATTGGAACCATTTGAGTACAATGTGCTGAATTCCAAATAGTTGTAGTCTCTGAAATAACATGTTATGGTTGACTCTGTCGAACACTGCGGAGATATCCAGGAATATCAGGAGGTAGGTTTGTGTACGGTCTTTAATGCCTTTGGTTATGGTGTTAATGAGACAGGTCATAAGGGTTTCTTCTCCATGCAACGGGCGGAAACCGTGCTGTTAAGGATCAAGTATGTGGTTTTCCTCAATATGGTTTTGGAGCTGGAGCTGTATGGTTTCTCAATGATTTTAGCCAGTAATAGGAAGCTGGCGATGGGTCGGTATATGTTGGGTCTGATGGGTCAAGGTTTGGTTTCTTCAGGGTAGGGCAAATGGAAGAGAGCTTGAGACTGCTAGGCATTATTCCTTCTTAGAGTGCTTCATTTGTTATCTTGGCTAGAAATGGGCTGAGTTTGGTTCCTGCTGTTTTGATCTAGTTGGCTGGGCATGGGTCAAGCGGTGAGATGGAGGTGTGTAGCTTGGTTAGTATATGCTTGATATTTTTATTACTGACCTGTTGGAATGTGAGCCAGCAATTGTTAACATGACGAGGGATCTGGCAAAACTTGAAGAATGGTCAAGAAATGGGCAGCTGAGATTTATTGCTAAAAACAAAAAAAATGCAGGGCCATGTATTTGGGCTGCAAAATTCCAAGGGTGTAGTATAGTATAAGGGGTGAAACACCTCTGTCCATGAAAAAGAGTGTGACCTAAGGGTGATTGTTTCTGATAATCTTTAGGTGGCTAAATGGGTAGCAACGGCAAAAGCCAGAAGGTTTTTTGGATGCATAGGGAGATGAATGACCATCTGGAAGAAGGAGGTGATAGGGTTTCTGTATGTCTTTGGTGAAACCTTATTTGGAGTATTGTGTGCAATTCTGGAGACCACACCTTGAAAAGGATGTAAAAACACAATGGAGTCTTCAGAAGGTGGCTACCAAAATGGTCAGAGATCTTTGTTATAAGGTATATGGGGACAGACTTAAAGATCTCAATAATTATACTTCAGAAGAAAGACAAGAGAGAGGAGATAAGCCACAGAGGAATTAAAATGTCTGTATCATAGATGCACAGGTGGAGAGCTTCTTTCAATTGAAAAAGAAAACTGCAACAAGGGGCCATATGATGAATGTGAAAGGGGATAGACTCAGGAGTAATATGAGGAAAAAATTGTTTATGGAAAAGGTAGTAGATGCATGGAATAGTTTTCCAGTGGAGGTGGTAGAGACAAGGACCGTATCTGAATTCGAGAAGCATGGGACAAACAGAGGATTGCTAAGGGGGGAAAAGTATAAAGTTTAATATTCGTAGTTGGTATGGAAGGGCAGACTGGATAGGCTTTTTATGGTCTTTATCTGCAATGATTTGAGTGTATTGCGGCATGTACTGCTTCAACTTTGCCTTCATTCCTGCTTGTGGATGGTCTTCCAGAACATTCAACACTGTCAATACTTTAGCGGCCCTCTTGGAAACGTTTGTACCAGTCATGAACTTGAGCACAGCTCATATATTCATTCCATAGACTTGTTGTAACTTGTCATAAGTCTCTGCACAAATCTCCAAGTTTCTGGCAGAATTTAATGCAAATTTGCTGTTTGGTTTTTTCACTCATCGTAAATCTGGCCAACTGCTTTCACACGATACCAAACGTCACGTGCTTTAAAAAAAAAAGTGCAGGTGTGCTGCAGCCATACCACACTCTGCACATGTAGAGTACATAACTAGTTCACTGCATGCTTAATAGCATCATGGTGCGACGTATTTTATATAGCTACACAACAAGTCTCGATACTTTTTGATCACATATCGTATATGGGGGGATTTTCAAAGCATGTTAGGTGATTAGCATTTTAGCTGGTTAGCAGACATACTAACCGGTAGTGCCTCTGAATATCCCCATAGACAGCATAAAAAAACGCCTGGTTAAAACCCGGCCAGTCTGTGGGTGGATCAAGGGCAGTACCAATCGCTATCCGGTTTGCAGTGATTTTTCATCCACCAACCAGATTGCTAATCTGGTTGGTTAGGTCATCCTATCTTCAACCGGTTTTCACTATATGATTAATATCATCACTAACCAAATACCGACGCTGCTATCCGGCGAACATGAATATTCAGCGGCAAACATCGGATAAGTTCTGGCATTGAATTTGTAGGTTTTATTAAAGCAGCAGCAGCAGCCGCCAGACACTTTAAAAGCACCTAGCTGCTGCCACTAAGTTTCGGGCCTATATACAGTCAGGGCCAGCCCGTCCATTGAGCAAAAATGTTTTTTGCACAGGGCCCTGCGTTTCAGGAGGCCCCGCACAAAAAACATTCTACATCAGCCCAAGTAGATTTAAAAAAAAAATGGCTGCCGCTGCCGCCTTTGCAGCAGCAGAATCAAGTGTCCCACCATGGGGCCCCCCCTGCCCAGCAGAGCCTCCCTGCAGCATCATTCAGCTCCCGAGTCCCAAAGCGTGGGCTTTCAGAGCCGCAAAGGGAGAGCTTCTCTGACCTCTCGTGGCTCTGTTAAGCCCACTGGGGCTGATGGGAAATCCCATCAGCCCTGACGGGATTAACAGAGCCGCGAGAAAGGGAAACTCTTGCGGCTCTGAAAGCCAGTGCTTTGGGACTCGGGAGCTGAATGATGCTGCAGGGAGGTTCTGCTGGGCAGGGGGGGCCCCGTGGCGGGACACTTGATTCTGCTGCTGCCACAGCGGCAGCAGCAGCCTTTTTTTTTTTTTTTTTTAATCTACTTAGGCTGATGGGGGGAGGGGGGTTAGGACTGGTAATGGGCTATGGGGGGGCTAAGACTGGAAGTGGACTGATGGGGGGGTTAGGACTAGTAATGGGCTGATGGGGGGCTAAGACTGGAAGTGGGCTGATGGGGGGGGGTTAGGACTAGTAATGGGCTGATGGGTTAAGACTGGTAATGCTATGGGGCGGCTAAGACTGGAAATGGGCTGATGGGCTGATGGGGGGGCTAGGATGTAATGGGTTATGGGGGGCTGACTGGTAATGGGCTATGGGGGGTTAGGACTGGTAATGGGCTATGGGGGGGTTGCTAGGACTGGAAATGGGCTGAATGGAAGGAGGGCTTGAACTGCAAATAGCTGATGGGGGATGGGGGCTTGGAATGGAAATGGGCTGAGTAGAAGGGGGGGCTTGAACTGCAAATAGCTGATGGGGAGGGAGGCTTGGAATGGAAATGGGCTGTGGGGAGGGAGCTAGGACTAGAAATGGGCTGAGTGTGGGGGCTAGGACAGGAAATGGGCTGATGGAGGGGCTAGGATAGGACTGGAAATGGGCTGTTGGGAGGTGCTAAGATTGGAAATGGGCTGTGGTGGGGGCTTGGATTGAAATGGACTCATGGAGGGGCTAGAACTGGAAGTAGGCTCATGGGGGCTTGGATTGGAAATGGGCTGAGTGGAGGGGAGCTAGGATTTGACATGGGCTGATGGTGGAGCTAGGAAAAGACTAGAAATGGGCTGATGGGGGGCTGGGATTGGAAATGAGCTGATGTAGGGACTCTGATAGGACTGGAAATGGGATGATGGTGGGGCTAGGATAGGATTGGAAATGGGCTTATGGGGTCTAGGACTGGAAATGGGCTGATGCGGGGACTAGAAGGTAGCGGATGCTGAGTGGGGCTGGAACTAGAAGGGAGCTGATGTTGGGGGAGGATTAGAATGGGATGGAGCTGAGAGTGAAATGGACTGGGGAAAAATATTTTGTGTGGGAGGGAAGACAAATCTACAATTGGCCGGATATTGGGAGAGTAAGTGGGGATTGAGGATGGAGGGGTAACATTTGAGTGGATGAAATAGGAATGAGGAAAGAGCAAAAGGAGAAAGATTAGTATGTTAAAGCAGATGTAGAGAGAGAATGGAAAAAAACTAGAAGAGAGAAGAAAGGACCAAATGGACAGCAGGCGATGGAGAGTTAGCAGAAGACATGAAGAAACCAAAAGAAAGTTTCTGGAGCAGTTGCAACTGAAAAAAAAAATGTACAAAAGGTAGAAAAATATCTCTTTATTTTGAATTTATTAACTGGAATATGTCAGCTCTGGGAAATGTGCATCATTAACGTCTGCGCTTTGTTTAGTACAAGAGGAAATTAATTTATAGTTTTATTTCTACAGTGGTGGTGTACATTCCAAGCTTGGCTTTTGGGGTTTCCAGTTTAATTATTGTCTTCCTGTTAATAAATTGTGATTCCTTGTTTGGTGATGGTCTATGTTCTGCATGTGTAACTGAGCTGAGGTATTCTGTTTATGTAATTCCTATTTGACATTGCCACTTGTTCTCTTTCCCCAGTAGGTCATGTATTGTTCTCTGAAATGTATTGGTTTAATATTTGCAGTGTTTCCTTTTGATAGGTAGGGTATGGTGCTTTGTTAGTGCTGTTAGGATATGGCGGGTTTGCTATGGGTTCTAAATGGGCAGTGTTTGTAGTAGTTCCTAATATGCTTGGCGGTTGGCACTGAATTATAGTAATGTAGAAATCTTCTAGTCTTTCTTTATCCATACACTCATTAAGAGGCATGTTTACTAAAAGTTACTGTATGGTAACATTATGCAAATATTTATGCATAATATTACCATACCATGCATAATTTATGAGGCCCCTTATGCAGATGAGGCCCCGCACCGAGTCTACGCACATGGCCTCGCACTCCCCTTGGGCCGCCCCTGTATACAGTATGTATGAGGCACCAATTTAGGGATAGAAGCTCCTAAAGGCTATTTTTGACTTTTTCAAAGATGATATAAATTGCCAGAAGAATGAGCACAGTTGCCGCTCAATCACTCTCTTCAAACCTTGGCCAAAGTGAGTCAGCATATTAGGAATACATTGCAGTTTTTTCCACAACTCAAACCATGCCCAGAACCCCCCCCCCCCCTTGAGTCTGTGAGGCCCATATACTGTCAAATAAATAAATACTTATGCCATCTACATGTGTAAATGCTGCTATTACTCATAGAATTCCTGTAAAGGGCTTCTAAAACGATCTCCAAAACTTTCTATTCGCCTATAGAAAGTCTTATGGTTGTACAATTTTATTTGTTCTACCCATACATCCAGAAATAAGTTAAAAAAAATAGAGCTGTTGGAAATGTCTGGATATCCTCAAACTTCCCATTTGTAGTAATTTGCACTACATCAAGTTGCCTTTTCATCTGATAGCTTGAGAGCTGTTTCATTTGTTCAAATAATTTATACCTCTGTAAAGAAGTAGTAAATAAAACTGAGCTTCTTAGCTTTTAAATGGTGTAAGACACACATGCTGCTGTGACAAATGGGACCAGGGTATGGGCCTCTTGAAACATTGTGACAGGATTAGAAATCATAGGTGTGAATACAAACTGTATAGCCAACCTTTCCTCTGTGAAACCATAACCTTTATTAGCTGTCTCTTGTGACAGCAATGTGTAAACTCGTTTTCTGATTCAAATAGATGGTCGGGGATACCTTTCTCATTTATTTTTTGACCTAATAGTTTCCTTCTGCTCCTTTTCTACTTCATCTGGGATCTTCTGCCTTGAGCCTTCATTTGGAATTAAACAGAGCTTTTGCACCTGGTTTTATCTCTCCCTCTGCCCTCCCCCAACAACATTCCTAGTCTGGTCATTGCAGTGAGAGTCTTGGGCAAGGGCCTTGCACCAAGACTGCTCCCAGAACCCTGCAATCATGCTTCTGAATCCAGTTGCCTTAACATCGGTCTCCTCCCTCCCCCTTTCACAACATCTTCCAGCTCGAGCTAAGCTGCGGGGAGGACGAATCAGCTGAAGGACTGAACCAAAGGCTTTCTGCCTAGCAGCATATAGAACTGCCACTGAGCACCTAGCCCTGTCCTCTAATTTAACTTGAATTCACTATTATCGTTTACTAAATTGAAAAATTATATTTTCCATTCAATGTTAATGTCCTTCATAAATTAGAAAAATAATGCTGCCTTTTTTTCCCCCGAGTATTAAATTAGAATATTTTTAAATGGTATAACATGCTCCAATTTGTGCAATTGTAAAGATGATTATACAGTTCTGAGATGCTGAAGGTTTTTCACCTTCAGCCTCATCTCTGCCTGGTTTCATATATATTTTTACAGCTGTATACCTTATTGTATGTTTACACAGGACCCCTAGCCCCATTCACTACGCACAGTAAGTGCATCTAATCCTAGCAAAGGGGTGGATGAGGCAGGCATTCCCAATGGCACTGTTAAACAGAGGTAATGAATTGGAAGATAAAATTTCCTGTTGCTATAAAGGGATCCACTGTGTCTGTCCCATGCCATTTTGAATTCTGTCACTGTATTTGCCCCCACCACTTTCCTTCGGGAGGGCATTCCAGCATCCACCATCCTTTATTAGCAACAGGATAAAATCAAAATAAACATAACTATCTCTTATATCTCAACAAATATGGGTGACCTACACGGAGCAGTGGGTTCACCCCTAAACAAAGGCATGGGGGGTGACCTGCACTGAGCGGCAAGGGTACCTACTCTCGCCACCTTGCTGGGCAGACTAGATAGACCATGCTGGTCTTTATCTGCCGTCATATACTATATACTATGTTACTGTTACTATTTCCATCCATCTAGTACTAGGCAGACTGTAAATATGTTCTCTTCTGTACAACTGTCCTCATTTAAAAGAAAGAGATTGTTTTGGGAAGAATCTTCCTGGGTTGTTCTGAATTGAGGAAACTAGGAGCATAAGATTTGCCATACTGAGTCAGACCAAAACTCCATGAAGCACAGTATCCTATTTCAAGCAATGGCCAATCCAGGTCACTAGCACCTGACAAATCCCAATAGCAACCAGTTCCATGTCATTTATCCCCAGGTACTATAAGCAGTGATTCTCTCTTGGACTGCATTAATAGCTTTTCTACAGGATTTTGTCCAATCCTTTGTTAAATCCATCTGCACACCTGCTTCTATCACATCCGTCGACAATGAGTTCTAAAGACTAATTATATGTTGAGAGAGAGAAATATTTTCTCCTATCTGTTTTAAATATACCACTTTGTAGCTTCATGGCATGTCCCCTAGTCCCTGTATTTTTTTTGAAAGCGTAAACTATCGATTCATATCTATCTCTGATCCCACTCTGGATTTCATAGCCTCTCACATTTCTCTTCAGACATCTCTTCTCCAGGCTGAAGAGCCTTAACCTCTTTAATCTTTCCTGATGGAAGAGTCGCTCTGTCCGCTTTATCATTTTGATCGCCTTTCTCTGTACCTTTTCTAATGCCACTATCTTTTTCTGAGATGCAATGATCAGAATCGTACACAATACTCAATGTGCGGTTGCATCATGGAGCAATACAGAGGCATTATGATAGCCTTTGCTTTATTCTCTATTCCTTTCCTAATGATGCCTAACCTTCTGTTTGCTTTTTTGGCTCCACCACAAACTGAACAGAAGATTTCAATGTAGTGCTACAATCACACCTAGTTCCTTTTCCTGGGTGGTGACTTCTTATGTAGAACCTAGCATTGTGTATCTATAATTCGAGGAGTTCTTTCCTACATTCATCACTTTGCCCTTGTCCACATTAAATTTCATCTCCCATTTGTATGCCCAGTCTGGCAATATCACAAGGTCCTCTGCAGGTTCTCATAATCCACACAAGCTTTAACAATTATGAATAATTTGCTGTCCCAACCATTTATAAATATGTTAAAAAGCACCTGTTCCAATTCAGATCCCTGGGGGGACTCCACTATTCACCTTCCTCCATTGCGAAGACTGACCATTTATCCCTACTCTTTTCCCATCTCTCAACCAGTTTCCAGCCCATTGCCTTCTATACCATGACTTTTTTAACTTTCTCAGGAGTCTCTGATGTGGGACTTTGTCAAACGCTTTCTGAAAGTCTAAAATACACCATGAGGGTCATTGTAGAACAACTATTCGTGATAGGACATCTGAAAACAGGAATTCAGTCATTCAAATCATAGAGATGTCCCTGGAGCCATTTTAGAAAGCCCAGAGTATGTGGAAGTCCACGTAGCATGGGGCAGAGCAAGGAAGATGCACATCATGGTGCAATTTGAGAACGGCATAAGCATGTCTGGCTCTGGTTGCTGTGATGTCCATGCCTATACCTACTCCTGACCATGAGTAAGGTACAAAAAAAAGCCCGTTTCATGGCTGCAGTGCTTCCAAGGGGAAGAGCAAAATGCACTTTCATCACCACAGTTAACATTTCCTTGCTGTAGAAATCTGCATTTAAATACATCCTCCAAAATATATTGCTGGCCCACTACTGCACATTTGATTATCTGAAATGGTCAGCCAGGACGTGCTAGTCTCATAACATAGCCCCCCCGGCTTCTGAAATATCCCGGTCGGGACGTCCAAGTATCCAGTGTTGCAGGCGTGCAATTTGGGAATGTCCACATTTGTGGAATGGCCTACACCCCTGTGCATTCTACCCTGGACGTTCTGGGTTTTAACTTTCTCCCTAAAAGTCTAAATTTGGCTTTCAGAACCACTCTCCCATGTTTCCCTATGTCATTGGAACCAATATATACCAGGACAGCCGGCTCCTCCCTAGCATTGTCTAAAATCCCACGTAGGTTACATATGAGGTCTGCCACCTTTGCACCAGACAAGAAAATGATCCAGGTGATCCTCATGCCGGCTAGCCGGCCACCCCACTATCTACATGTCTAATAATTACCCACTGAGATGGCCAAACTAACCCTATCCTCCTGTGCGAGAGGAGATGCATCCTCTGGAGGGCAGGTCCAGGCTACAGATCACTTCCTGCCATACCAAGGCTATGCTCTCCTCCCAGGTAACCTCTCTCCTCCAAGGCAGCACAGAGGCTGCCGGACTGAAGGTGAGATGTCTCTACCATGTTCCTGAAGGTCTTTTCTGTGTACCTCTGTCTTGCTCAGCTCCTCCAAGTCTGCTATTCTAGCCTCCAGAGATCAGATTCATTCTCTGAAAGCCAGGAGGTATTTTCACTGAGGGCACACACACATCATCACACCAACTGGGAGATAATCATACATTTGGCGCTCAGTGCAAAAGACTGGCTAGCTTCCATCTCGCTGCTGGACTGCTGTCTGCATTCTTTGTATTGATGAGTTTTTCAGTTCTTATGATTTGTTAAAGGAGTAGGAATACTAGACTAAAGGAGAGACTTTAGGATTTTTTGGTATATTTGATATGTGATTTCTGCTCACTGAACTGCAAATAATCTATTAAGGATTAATCACCTGCTGATTAAAATATCATGTGATAACCAATTTCAGCCCTAATCGGAAAAACAAACTATAAATTAAGGGATGAGCCTGGGGTAGGTGGGAGCTCTGAGGAGGATTGAGAAAAGGCTTAACTACCTGTGTGTTTTGTTTGTAATCTCTAACAGGCCTACATGCAAGCTATGGCAAATTAAATCTAAAGCTTTTGGCCAAGCCAATAATTAATTTGTTTTTAAAGAATTTAAAATAAGGAATTTTTCAATAATCCACAAGATCTTGTCCCAAGCTTTCAGTCACCAAATTTACAAGCAAAGATGTGCTCACCCACAGAGGCTTCATTTGCTCTGTGATTCCCCTCAGAAAAAAGCTTGCCTTGGAGAGAGAGAGAAACCCAGTTAACCTCTCACCCCCTCCCCCACCATGCACTAGCAATTCTGGCTATATGTATATATGTTTCATATTTACAAGCCTATGACTAGCTGTGTTATGGCTACTGTATCAGACAGAACACTGTATAGCATATTACATTACAGTCGCTAGTTGATAGGTTTATCGAGTATCATGCAGACTGTCAGAAGCATCTCATGTCTGTGTATGGGTGTCATCCTCCGTCTTCCTGACAATATCCTGCCAACACTTGTCTGCCCAGCCCTGTGGCGTGCAACTTGCTGAAGAATATGGTACAGAGCAAGCTCATGAATTTTGAAAATGCTCATTGTGCAACCATTTCCAGTGGGCAGTATGCCAGCAAGACTGTGCGACATGGGGGGGGGGGGGGGAGAAGGATGAAGACTCTTGTACTAGAAATCCTATGCACCCATCTCTGCTTCCGGCCTTAAAATCTGAGAGACAATGATTCCAGTCCCTGCCCTAAGCCTTCTACTTGATCAAATCCTACTGTGAAAGCGAATACTCCTCTCCTGGGGAATCAAGCTGTTGACTGATATTGATCTGGGGCTTTATTGGGAAAGGTTTATTTGTTTCCCTCCATGAGCTCCCTCACCTTTCATCCTGTTTTCCTCCGCCGTGGCTAGCATACAGAGAATCTAATTTATGTGCCTGCTTTGACTACATTTTTCAAGTTATCCATAGATCTGTCACTTATTTATGTATTTATTGATTATTGGTGGTCATGCGTCATTTTTCTGGGACCAGTCAAGTTGGCTAACATGACTATTCAGTAACAGTAAATACAATCACTGAGAATTTGAAAAGGTAATGGTGAACCCCTAAACTAACTTGTTCTGTAAGCAGAAAATTATATCTTTGATGTATGCCCTCTGCCTGAGTTTGTAATGAAAAGTCAAACCAAGATGAGCAGAAATATTGTGCATAACAGTTTGACTGCATGGTTCATTGTGAGCTAAGTATTACTACTACTACTAATTTGTGTGGTGCTACAAGGCATACATACCACTGTGTAGGATGAAAATAGAATGGAAAATTAATTTCTACCCTTTATTTAAAAGTGTGAAAAATATAGAAAGGAGTTCTGCAAGAGTGACTAGCATCATGTGACCCAAAATGCTTGTTGAGTTTTTCGGAATTATGAAGCTGAAGAATTTCTCACTTTCTAAAGGCATTCTTGGTGGTACAATGGTAGATATATAGGATTGATTTCCATATTCATAGTCACATTGTTGGGTGCTTGACTTCATCATCATGACAGATGGTAATTTTTCTTGCTGTAGTTAGGATATGCCCTATGAGTTACCAAGTGATTATATAAATGTATTAAAACCATAGGCAGTGGAATGAGGTGGTCAACAGGGGCTATGGCTCCACCAATATTTGTACAACACAGCATGAACAGAGAGTTTGGGACAAGGCTGGACACTGGTTTGGCCCTTCCAATCAAAAAAGATGTTCCGCTACCCCTGATTAAAACATTTTAAGAGGATATAGCTAAATACAGATAAACAGCTTGTCTAATTGTTCTTTATTTTGTTAAGGTGTTGGATTCAGAGTTGGAGGAGATGACGGCAGTAAATATTTTGTGCTCCAGATACATTATGGAGATATTCATGCATTCAAGGGTAAGTCCTGCCACTTAGAATTTTTTTGGTATGATTATGGAAGACATGATTAATTTTTAATATTTTGCTGCATTCATTGTGCACCAGGTCTTGACACATCTTGGGCAACTACAAGTTTGCCTTGGACATTTTTTCCTGCCTCCGATGGGCTGCATACGGCTGAAGTGTGGCACATTCTACAGTGGGGACAGCATTACAGCGTAGCAGGAGCTTTTCCCTGCACTGTGTAGTTATCTGTGAGTTTGAGTCCCACAGTTCAGAATATCTCACACAACTCTTGCAACACTTCAGACCACAAAACAGCACAGGAGTTCCTAAAGTGTATGGCGTAAGCTCACTAAGAACCACATTGTGATAATGTGAAGAAAGCCCATGCTTCAGTGGTGATAGGCAACAAGATGAGTTAGGGGCGGCAAGATGGAGTCCAAGGGTGCATCAGTATGATTGGCTAACTAACGTTGTGGGGGAATGATTGGATAACTGGAGGAAGGATGAAGGATGTCTAGCTATTTGAGGAAGTAGCTGGGAGCAGTGAATGGCTAGATACAGGATGGCTGGGAGTTGGGGGTAGCTGGTGATTGGCTAATTGGGCAAGGGTGGCTGAATAGATGAGGAGATGGAGTGGTTGAGGGTGTAGGAGGAGATGACCAAGGGAGGAGGCTAGTGGGGCATGGTTTTGAAACTGGGGATGATGGGAAATGTGAGAGGGATGACCGAGACCTGATAGGGTGAAGGAGAGATTGAGATACAGACATTGTGGGGGGACAGGGAGTTTGAGAACTTCTGCCAGCACCATGCAATAGCACATAAGAGACCGGATTTACTTTTTCTTTAGACCTGGTATGAGAAAAGAGCCTTAGCAAATCAGGCCATAAAGAAACTCTTGCCAGCATCAGAGGGGGATCTCTTCCCTCCTACCCTCCCCCTATTCAACTTTGCTGGGGGCAACAGTAGGGGGGGTAGCTGAAAAAGGTCTGTCACTGGCTTCCAAATTCAAAGAAAATGTAAGACTTATTGTACTGTGTACCTCACTGTTAAAAAGGCATGTCTGAAATATAATATTATCCATTAACTGCCTGGGATCCAAGCATAACATTAAACATGAATGTAGATAATTGTCAGTTGGGGGGAGGGGGAGATAAAGGAAGTTATGCTTTTCTCTTGAAGTTTTCACAAGTGCTGTGGCACCAGTACAGATTTTAATGCCAAAGGGTTTTTGGAATGAGTCATACTCTGAATTGCTGTTCCTGTTGGGATCAAGTTAAATTGGCAGAGTCTGATCAGTCTTAAACTCTGCCTGGTCACACAAAACCATCACCAATATACTGTTTGAAATGTTTGTGCTGGGGAGTGCCATTATAGTTTTGGAGCAACTAGAAAGCATGCAACGCTGTTCAGCTCATCACAATGTTCCGTTGACAGATTTGCCCAACTTCTTTGTACATAGCTCATCTTTTCTTGTTTCGCGCAGTGTAACTTTCCACAGATTAATGGCAGCTAGAGCATCATGTGGGATATCATCTCCCAATGGGTTAGTTTTGCACATTGAAAGATAGTAATGGGCCTCGCTGCTTCACAAGGATATGTTGAAGATGATCAGTGTCTGAGATTTACTATTAATGCTCATTTCAGTACTTGTATTCTGTCAACGAGCCTCTTCCTGGGCTGATAATTTATAATCTATACAGGCAAGATATACTTGGAATTTATTTTTAACCAGGCCCAAGGCACCCATTGCAATAGAGACAATTTCTGTATCTTTTCCCCATGTTTTCTTGGCCATTCTGTATTTATAGAAACATAGAAAAATGATGACAGAAAAAGACCACATAGTCTGTCTAGTCTGTCCTTCCATATCAAGAACTACAACAGTCCTATTTTTTTCCTTTAGAGATCCTCTGTTTGTCCCATGCTCTTTTGAATTCAGATACTGTCCTCATCTCCACCACCTCCACTGGGAGACTATTCCATGGATCCACCACTCTTTCCATAAAGAAATATTTCTGCATATCACTCCTGAATCTATTCCCTTTCACCCTCATCCCATGTCCCCTCATAGCAGAATTTGCTTTCAATCGAAAGAGGCTCTCCCCCTGTGCATTTTGCCACGGAGGTATTTAAACGTCTCAATTATATCACCTCTATTCCGCCTTTCCTCTATGGTGTATATATTAAGATCCTTAAGTCTATCCTCATATGCTTTATAATGAAGACCACTAACGATTTTAGTAGCCACCCTCTTTACTGACTCCATCCTGTTTATATCCTTTTGAAGGTGCGGTCTCCAGAATTGCACACAATACTCCAAATGAGGTCGCACCAAAGACTTATACAGAGGCATTATCACCTCCTTTTTTCTGCTAGCCACTCCTCTCCCTATGCACCCAAGCATCCTTCCAGCTTTTGCTGTCGCCTTTTCTACCTTTTTAGCTATTTTAAGCTCATCAGACACAACCACACCGAGGTCCCACTCTTTTTTAGTGGACAAAAGTACTTCACCCCCTATACTGTATTGCTCCCTGGATTGCTGCAGCCCAAATGCATGACCTTGCATTTTTTAACATTAAATCACAGCTGCCAAATTATAGACCACTCTTCAAGCTTAGCTAGATCCCTCCTCATGTTATCTACACTTTCCTGGGTGTCTACTCTATTGCAGATTTTGGTATCATCCACAAAGAGGCAAATCTTACCTGACAGCTGTTCTGCTATATCACTAACAAAGATGTTAAAAAGAATCGGATCAAGGACAGATCCCTGGGGCACACCACTGGTAACTTCCTTCTCCTGAGAGTGAGCTACATTTACCTGAACCTTTGTCGCCTCTCACTTAACCAATTTCTAACCCAAGCAGTAACTTTAGGGTCCATCCCTAGGGTGCTCAGTTTGTTTATAAGTTGCCTGTGAGGAATGGTGTCAAAGGCTTTACTGAAATCTAAATACACCACATCTAGGTCTCTCCCTCGGTCCAACTCCCTGGTCATCCAGTAAAAGAAATCAATCAGATTTGTCTGACAAGACCTGCCGCTGGTGAATCCATGATGCCTCGGATCCTGTAATCCGCTGAACTCCAGAAACCTCACTATTTTCTCTTTCATCAGCATTTCCAATAATTTACTCACCACCAAAGTTAAACTAAATGGCCTATAGTTTTCAACCTCATCCTTACTTCCGCTTTTGTGTAAAGGGACCACATGAGCTTCTCTCCAGCCCTTTGGCACCACTCCCGACTCTGAGACATTGAAAAGGTCAGTCAGTGGAGCTGCTAGAAAGTCCCCAAGTTATTTTATTTATTTATTTAGACAGTTTTGTATACCACCTTATCCTTCAATCAAAGTGGTCACAACACAATTGGGGGATACATTTAACACGAGGGGATATGACACACATAACACTAATACTTACAGGGAACATGGGCAATGGAGGGTTAAGTGGCTTGCCCAAGATCACAAGGAGCACCTGTGGGACTAGAAGCCCCAGTCCTTCCGGCCCAAGGTTGCTGTCCTCTAGTGGGATTTGAACCCCCGACCTTCCAGCCTGAGGTAACTTGCTCCAACCATTAGGCTACTCCTCCCTAGAATACTGAGTTCCCTCAGTATTCTAGGGTGTGTCCCATCCGGTCCCATCGCTTTGTCTACTTTAAGTTTAGCTAGTTTCTCATGAACACAGTCTTCTGACAATTCTTCAAGATGCCCCTTGCTTCTTTTCCTGTTTGTGGGTGTTTTCTGAGGTCCTGTTCCTGGTTCTTCATCTGTGAACACAGAACCAAAATATTTGGTAAGCAATTCCGCTTTATCATCAGCTTCTACATATTCGTCCCCTTCACCCTTGAGTCTGACAATACCACTTTTGCCTTTCCTCTTTTCACTAACATATCTGAAAAATGTCTTATCCCCCCATTTTATTGCAATGGCTATTTCCTTCTCTTTTTAAATCTTTGCTTTCCTGACTACTTTGCTAGCTTCTCTAAGTTTTCCAAATATAGATGCCTGTCTTCCTCTCTCTGTGATCTCTTGTATTTCATGAAGGCCTCCCTCTTTTTCTTCACCTTTTCAGCTACTTCTTTCGAAAACCATAGCGGTCTCCTTTTCCTTTTATCTTTATTTACCATTTTAACAAAAAGGTTGGTTGCCCTTAAAATATCCTTTCAGTTTTGACCACTGTTTTAGTACATCCCCCACCTTTTCCCATCCCGCTAACATATAAAGAAAGAGTAGATCGTCGCCTAGTACAGACGCTCCTTTTAATGTTGCTGCTGTTTTCTAATTTTTATGATGTCTGGTTTAGTTGCTTTGACATTCGTACAAATGGGAATGGATCCCACTTCTCAGTTTTGTCAGGATTATGACCCCAGTGGTGGTGTGGCATGGCATGTTAGTGTTTAGACAGTTCACAGTGAATGAGACACGATGCCTTTCTGTAAATAGGCTCTCTAAGATCAGCAAAGCACGCAACACCCAGCGATGAAAGGTCCCACATAGTCTGCACTTGTCTGTTTTACCAGTTTTCTTTTTGCTGGCTGTGAGCCATCTTTTCCATAGCAACCATTCCATCTTGTGTTACAATTACCAGTTTCTCACATCAAGGCCGGCCTTCACCGCTCCTTAGCCACTCCTTTTTCAGGTTTTGATCTGCTTGTGGTTTCTGAAGTAATTCTCTGTATTTCCTTCTGTATTTATGCTTTAGCCAGTTGTTTTGCCTTGTTTGTTGGTCTAATTCTTTACAAAAAAACGTTTTTCTATCATCAAAATTCTGTTACATCACACTGTGGAGATAGATCAATGTATTGGTATGAAAATAAATTTATTTTATTTTAAAGGGTAGGAAGATAGGTTATTGAAGATGGTGCTGATGATATTATTATACTGGACTAGTTTAATAAATCTGTGACTAACTTACTATAATTCTTACCTTAGTAGGTCTGTGCAGAAGAAGCAAAAGATAATGTTAGCTAAATGTCCAAGTAAACTGTTGGTCTTTAAACTAAAACTTCTATGATTGACATTCAAAGGGATTTATCCAGATAGTTTTAGGCATTAATCAAATAAATCTTTGTTTATAAAATTCCAGAATCACTGATGAGGTAACTACTGATCTGATATCTTGATATATGACAAAAAGTAATCTATTTAAAATGTGGAAGAGGGTGACAGAAGTGGGTTTAAACTTCAGCTGCTGTCCAGTTCTCTGGATAAGTCAGCAGGCTCGCGTGATCCAGATATAGTTAACTGGATATCTTTAATCAAGTATAACATTGACCCCTCTGTGTTTAGACATAGAATGAGGATTGTAAGATCGACCTCATCTGCTGCAGTTCATTCCTGGCACAATGGAGAGAAGGAGAAGCCTAGTGGATAGAGCAGTGGCTTTGTAGTGGAGAGACCTTGGGGAAAGGGAAATATTTGTGTCTGACTGTAGCATCTTTAACTACCACTGGAAAGGTGCAAGCTAAATACAAATCAGTCAAATTTTATTCATTTATTTAACATCCTTTTTTTATACCGCGCTCTTTAAAATCAGCGCGGTTTACAGAAAACAAATTTGTGCAGTGCAGGCAGGACCTACACTGGACTTACAATGAACAGGGGTTTCTAACAAGGTTAACAGGGTAACTATGTACAGACAAAACTGGCTGTCACTGGCTACGTGGGCAGCTCACAACTATTTACAGGTTGGCCTGACTATATACAGATTGGCAGTAGGTATACATTGTTCCTGCCGGGGTATTGGAGTCTAGAGGGCGGGGCTGCAGATGGGCATAGTGGATGCTTTGGGGATGTCAGCCTGGTTCCTGAGTGTGACAGGCCGTGAGATGGCATCTGGGTCGGTGAAGTGCTGGAGGAAGAGAGTGCTTCAGTGACTTCCTAAACTGGACAAGGTCGGTGATGGCACGGATGGCCGGGGGCAGGGCGTTCCAGCATGTGGGTGCATACAGTGCGAAGGCTCTGTTTCTTCTTGCCTGAGAACATTTCGTAATCGCCTTTGGGAGTATCAGAGTATTGGCGGTTGAGAGGGGTGGTCTGGATGAGGTCTGTGAGGGAGGTGGAGGAGCACTTGTTGATAGCTTTGTAGGTCATCAAAAGAACTTTGAAGGAGAGTCTACAGTATACCGGCAGCCAGTGCAGATGTTTCAATATAGGGGTTATGTGCTCTCTCCTGGAGGCTCTGTGCAAGACTCTGGCAGCTGCATTCATTGCCAGCTGCAGAGGATTCAGCGTGTTCTTCGGGAGGCTGTGTAGTATTGCGTTGGCATAGTCAAAATGTGGGATTACTAGGGCTTGATAGACTGTCCGAAAGTCTTCTGGCTCGAGTAGCTGTCGCAGGTGGCGGAGTGTCCGAATTTTCTAGTAGACCGCCTTGACCATGTTGCTTACCTGGGCTTTCATGTTGAGCTGTTGGTCTAGCATGACCCCTAGGTACCGTACTGTGGGCTTGCTAAGGAGCTCTGCATCCCGTACTTTCAGTGAGGTGTGTGGAGTGAAATCTGGGTTCCTGATGATAAATAGGACCTCCGTTTTGTTGAAATTCATTCTAAGCCTCTGCGCGTGTAGCCAGTCTGTGACGGCATCAAAGCAGGTGGATAGTGGGGAGAGGTCTGGATGCTCTGATATAGGCATAAATAGCAAAACATTGTCGGCATAGACCAGACAGTTGATATTGAAGGAGCAGATGATGTCGCAAATGGGCTGCATGTAAACGTTGAACAGTAGGACTGAAAGCGAAGATCCCTGTGGCATGCCTTTCTCTTGTGGGAAAGGTGAGGAGGTAGAGGAGCCAGTTCGAACATGCTGCCATCTGTCTGTTAAGTACGATGCACACCAGGTTAGCGCTGTATCGTGGACGCCCTCCTCCTTGAGGCGTGTTAGGACTATTTCATGGCTAACAGAGTCAAAGGCTGCAGCAATGTCCATGAAGATCAGGGTGAACCCTTGTCTGATATTGTCCAATCCGATGGTCAATGAGCTGAAAAGAGTGGTCAGTAGGGTCTCAATGCCATGTGACTCCCTGAATCCATGCTGGCATGGGTCGAGGGGTGCGCTAGACTCGATGTGGTGATGTAGCTGGCATTGGATGACCTTTTCAATAATTTTTGCCAGAAGGGGGGATACTCTAGATTGACCTGTAGGAGTCCATCCTGGCAGGGTCCAACTTGTTTTTTTAGTAGCGGTCTGATAGCCGTTTGCTTCAAGCTTCGAGGGAAGGTCTCAGTAGAGAATGAAAGCTCTGAGTTGAATTTCATAGATTTGAATTTAATATCAGTGCTTATGTTCTGCACTTTGAATCACAGAAAGTAGAGCAGAGTACACCAAGGCAAGATTGACTATGATCACAAAGATGGTATAAAAATTGTATAAATAAATAAATTAAAACCACACACAGTAAGTATTTTCCAGTCCCCAGAGGGCTTACAGTCTAAGTTTATGTCTGAGACAAAGGAGAGTTAAGTCAGGGCTTGACAAAGCCCAGTAGCCAGGTCTCCATGGTGACCATAAATTTATACCAGGCACCTGGGATTTGCTTCCTCGGGCCCCCACCTGATCACGGATGGAAAACCCTTTCTGTCTGCTCATGGGAGATTGGATCTCCCACGGGCAGAAAAGGAGGGGAAGCCCAGGGCAGCAGAAAACCGTAGGGATCAGAGCTTTCATTAAAAAAAAAAAAAAAAAAAAAACCACACACCCAGAGAGAGGAAGAAAAAATTTAAAGAAGCAGTACCTTCAAAAATAAAAATACAGAGGATGGGTGAATGGAGGGCAGGGGATTGGAGTAATTGGGGATAGGGAGAAGGGGGTGAGAATCCAGAAGGGAAACGGAGTGGGGAGGCGTTGAAGTAGTGAGGGAAGAGTGCAAGGTGGAGGTTAAAGGAATGAATGTATAGGGACAAAAATGACAATCTGTATATGTCAAAGGGTGTATCCCCCCTCCTAGAAAATATATGCAAACACCTCACCCCCACACTACAGACACACAAACGCACCCACGCCACCCCCACACTACACATACGCGCACTCCACCTTTGCATGATAGACACACACAGAGGCACCAAACACACACGCACACACACACGCAGACATTTGCACGCACGCACAAATGATTTACACCTCACCTTTGAACAACACATCACATACACGCACACAGGTAACTCACCTCTGCACCACACACAGAAGCTCCCCAGCTCTGCAACACACAAACACGTGCACCACAAACCCACAGAGATGCTTGCTATCTGAAGCTGTTACTATTGTTCTCTAAGATGACACATGGCATAGGAACTCTGGCGCTGGTCTCACGAGAACATGAAACCAGAGTGAGAGAACCAGAGGGGGGGGGGGGGAAGGATGTCAGAAGCACTGGCTCCTAAATCTGCACAAAGCTTGTCAAGGCCTGGTTAAATGTTTTGCCCAAGATCCCAAGGAGCGACAGTGAGATTTGAACCCTGGCTTCCTGCTTCTCAGCCCCCTGCTTTAACCATTCGGTTACTCCTTCACTCTAATTGATCTGACTTTCTCTTTGCTTCATTCTTTCTTGAATTCTTTATTGTTTTGGGGGGATATGATATATTTCTATAAATTAATGGAGTAGAACGGGTAAACGTGGATCGCTTGTTTACACCATCAAAAAGTAGAAAGACTAGGGGACACACAATGAAGCTACAATGTAACCCATTTAAGACTAATAAGAGAAAATATTTTTTTATTCAATGCGTAGTCAAACTCTGGAATTCGTTACCAGAGGATGTAGTAAAAGTTGTTAGTGTAGCTGAGTTTAAAAAAGGTTTGGACAAGTTCCTGGAGGAAAGGTCCATAAACCATTAGTAAAGAGGACCCGGGAAACCACTGCTTACCCCAGGACAAGCATTGTGGAACCTGTGTGCCTCTCTGGGAACCTGCCAGGTAGTTGTGGCCTGGATTGGCCCCTGTTGGAAACTGGATACTGGGCTTGATGGACCTTAGTCTGACCCAGTATGGCATTTCTTGTGTTCTTATGTTATGCTAAGAAGCTGTTCCATGCATCTGTCACCTTTTCGTGAAGAAATCTTTTCTGTTGTAGTTAGAGTTCTTAGAACCTCATACTGTGACCTGTTCTAGAGCAGTGGTTTCCAACCTGTGGTCCTTGGATCCCTGAGGGTCTTTGAAATCATTACTGGGTGTCTGCAAGACACAGAAAAGAGTGAGAAAGGCTTTTGAGGGTTGGTTATGGGGAAGAGAGAAAGAGATTGATAGAGACTGAAGAGCTGGCTGGGTGAGTGGAGGGAGAGAGTGAGAGACTGTTAAAGACAGGAAGAGGGGAGGAATAAAGAGGGCTGGTCGAAACAGGCTTGGCGCTGAGGAGAAGGGGTCAGAAAAAGTGGTGGGGATGAATCAGAGGTCCGTGAACTTTTTTGGAGTTTAATAAGGGCTCCACTCAACCAACAGTTTGGAGTCTCTTTTTATTTTTCTAGAGCATTCTTTTGTATGGAAAAGATTTACTTCATGTGCATTTTTTTTATAACTTTGTCTTTCTCAAATCATCATGGTCACTTTTACCAATGGGCAAAAAGGGGCAGTTACCCTAGGCCCAACATGGTAGAGGGCCACATTGAATGAGTACACAGGGCTCTGTCCTGTTAAAGCTATTGGCCAGTGTCTGATTCTCAAGACAACAGAGAAAAAAATCTAATCAACAGTAACACAAACTACCTTCATTATCAGATACTGGGTGAAGGGAAACAGAGGGCTGGGAGCAGCTTAGATCGGCAGCCCTGTTCTCTGCTCACTCAAGCCTCACCCCCTCCCTCCTGTCTTGTTCCTGATAGTTGCCTGAGAGGGGAGGCACAGGAGCAGAATCAAAGGGCTGTTTTCCATGGTGAGTAGTAAAGGGAAACATCCAAGTTCAGGCCAGAAAATCACAGATGAGACATTCATAAGACACTGTGATTTGATTTCTGAAATAGATTTGTATCTTAGATATGTACAGGGTTTAACATTGAAATGTATGGGGGCAGGTATTAATCCACTCTGACTTTAAAATGAGTGGCTGAATATTCTGGCAGAATTTTAAATGAATAACTTAACCATTTAAAATTAGGACAGCATTTCCGCAGGCCATCTACATGGATTAATTAACCCATTCAATGGCTAATACCCTCAACCTGGCCAAATTGCCACCCCTCATATGGCCGGAATTTCGTCCTTATAGCAAATTATTCAACCAGAATTTGGTCATATACAGTTGTGGTCAACATTATTGGCACCCTTACAGTTCAACCCCTTAACGTCCCATATCGCCTTAAAAAAAAAAGTGGCCAGTGAAATGACTTTGGACTATACGGGGTGGCCCAAAAAATGTGAGAACATCTCGTAGCATATAAGTTATTTAAAAATTCAAAAAGACATGTAAACGATTGACAAATTTAAAAAAAAAATGATGGCAACCGGAAATTGTCGAAATAAAGACGTTATATAGCTAAAAAAGGTAAATAAGTAAACTGTTTAAGATTTTAATTTGCGAGATGTTCTCACTTTTTTTGGGCCACCCTGTATATGCACACATTTGACACATACTGCCAAGATTTCTTTCATTTTTAACAAGACCTTTATATGGTGAGCACCACTTTTGACAATAGAAGTGCTTTTGAATATTGATCTCATGATGTCAGATTACATATTTTTACAGGATTGCTCTGGGAGCTTTGGTGGTAGGATCATGATTGTGTTACTTATCAAAATCTTTGTGGGAGCTTAAGGTTGATCCAGAATTCTGGTCTCCTTGCATCTGCCCTGCCTATAACACAAAACTTTTAACAGCACGCTCGCATGAACCAGAAGGAAGAAAATACCTTGCGCACACCCACGTCAGCCTGCATGGATCAGGAGGAGAAAGATACCACCTGCACAGACCATTATTGAGAAGGTGGAGAGGTGCTTGCCTTAGACTTCATGGGGCAGAAAGAGAAAAATGTATGCAGTGTGTCGTCCTGTCACCTGACAATGAGGGTTGAGAGCATCAGATTAAAAGGGCTGGGAGAGGGGGAAGTTGTCAAGTAGGAAATGGAGGGTGGTGTCCAATAGGAAAAAAATAAAAGGGTGTCCACCTGTACAGGTTTGCCCAGGGCCCCTTAAATGGTTAAAACAGCAGCTCATTTTCAACTTTCTGTTGCAATATATCTAGGTCCTTAGGTCTCATCTCTGAAAGCGTTTGCTGTACCATTTTGGTAACTTTGTGACCTTTCGTAGTCCTCTGCTGCCTTGAATCGTTGTACCCCCAAGTACATGATTCCTGTACTTTTTTTTTTAATTTATTTTTTTGCATTGACGCTTAACTGCCATGCATGTAAGCTTTCTCAGATTTCTGCTTGTTTTCACTTTCAGTGGTTTCCACTCTGCTACAGATCTTATCAACTGTAAAAAGGCAGATCTTTTTTTCTCACATCTTTCCAACATTGCTGTCAAATATATTGAAAAGAAATGTCTCCAGGACAGATCCCAGGAAACACCCTTTCTTCCTCAGAATAATTATGTACCACCGCCCTCCATTGTCAATCAGTTTCTTATTCATTTCATCATCTTGGGGCACAACCCCAGCTTACTTGTTTTTTTATGAGCTCTCTGTGCAGAAAAGTATCAAAATCTTTGCTGAAATCCAAGTATATCACATCAAGTTTGTGTCGTTAATAGAATTATTCTGCTCTCAGGTGTCTTTTCTTTTACTGGTATTTGTTGCCATCTCGACTATCTACCCTCGTCAGGTCTGTTTTTGCAGATACTGTACTCTTTCCTATCTTTTTTTCTTTCTGAGAATTTTAATCTATTTTTTTTCACTTTATTTGTAAAATAAAATAAAATAAAAATAGCCAGCTCCAGTCAATAACATAAGAAAAACTGAGTGTGCACTGATCCAGATAGCATATATTTTACAATTTACAGCCATCTCCAATCAGCATAACGTAATAAAGTAATACAGGCCATGTCTCCAGCCAAAACATGAGGCAAACCTTTCTTTTCCAATTCATCATATAATGATATATGTATATATTTTTTTCTTACAATTACAACCAAACTGACCCTACCCCCTCATAAATTAGCTCACCTTATCTCCAGCTCAAGAGATTGACTAAATATAAGGGGCCCAAACTACTTCAAAACAAGAAACGTATCTTTATGCTATTCCATCAAATTGAGGGACTGAGCATCTTTAAAATTACCTGCTATGGAAGTTGAGCACAAGAGGATTTATTTATTCATTTTCTTTATTTAACCAGTTTTGGTATACTGTTTTTCTACCAGTCAAAAGTCAGCAATAAGAGTAGAATTCTTCAAGATAGAAGTTCAGCTGATGAGGTGATAGCAACAAAGTGGGTTAGAGTGAGGTTGGGAGTGGAAGTTCAACATAGTATCAGTGGGTTCTCCTAGGACAAGCAGGATGTGTCAGCCACACCTGGTGTCGTCCCCCGACGGCGCCGTGACGGAAGTGCTCTCTAGCTCAGAACTTCTGAGCATGTGTGAGGTGGTCCCACCTCCCAGCCCGCCCCTAGCCGGCTAGTTTTTTCTCTTCCGCCTTGCCTCAAGACGGATTTCTCAAGCTCTCTTATTTTTTTTTTCACAAAGACATGCCTAAACCAGGCTTTAAGAAGTGCCTTACCTGCAGCAGAAAGATGAACATCTCCGACACCCATCAGCACTGCATCAGATGCCTGGGGGCATCCCACCAGGTGGAGAACTGTGAATCCTGCAGCCGGATGTCCCCCAGAGCAAAAAGGCACCGGGAACACTCGTTAAAGGACCTGTGCTCTCCCGCAAAAGCCTCCACGTCCCAGGACCCTAAGCAGGCAAGCAGCAAGAAATCAAAGCCTGCTGAATCCCAGAAGCCACCTTCCCGGGTCTCCGGTGCTCACCAGCGTCCAAACGCGGCCCCTGCCAAAGCGCCGCACAAGAAGAATGCTGCCACGATGCCCGATGAACTCACTGTAAGTTCTGACCCCGGAGAGGCCCCTGCCGTTCGGGTAAGCCCCTCTCCGGCGCTCGGCAACCCCGGAATTTCCTCTACATGCGGTCTGCATGCTGGCCAAGATGGCGCTGCCCTCGTGGTCCCGCCAGGCCCCGCCCCCGGGAACGCCTCCTCAACACTGATTGGCTGCCCGGAGGAAAACCCCTCCCCTCTGCACAACGCATCACGACGCTCCGACAGGGAGATCCCCAGGACTGCTTCAGCCAATCGAGTCCACGCTGCCTCTTCTTCCCCGGCGCGGGACTCCCATTCTCGGCGCGGTGAGTCTCAGCGGAGCAGTAAGTCGCCCGACCGCGCTGTACCTCAGCGCCGACGAGAAGGACGGCACGACAGAGCGGACAGCAGGGAATCCCCCTGCCAACCCCGTTCTCGCTCCATGGACCGCGCTGATCCACAGCGCCAAGGAGGGAGCGTCAATCAGCGTGAGGGCAGCAGACACTCTCCGGGTCAACGCAGCGCTGAGGATAACCACAGGAAGAAATCTGCCAAGAGGAAACATCGATCCCCCTCTACAGCAAGGGGTTACTATGCTGGTTCTTCCTATGACAGCAGGAGATCCAGCTCTCCTTGTCACAAGAGACACAGAAGCAGCAGATCCCAATCCACCTCTTCTGCCATCTTAAGCCTCCTGTCTCGCCTAGTGGAGCAGACCGCCCCACGCAGGGCGTCCAGCCCCCTTCAGACTCTTTCGGAGAAGGGACACTCCCCAATATACCCCAGACTCTCGCCCAGGGAGCGCTCTCCCTCCCCCGCTCCCTCCAGAGCACATTCTCCCTCACCTACCCAACGGGAACCCGACGCTGAGGAAGTAGAGCCCTGCTCTGAAGGGGAGGACCCAGATACAGGCTCTGACAACAAGGACACTAGCGACACAGTCGAGCCCACGCCAGTGCCTGAGGACCTCACCTACCCAAAATTCCTACGGAAGGTGATCTCTAAGCTGGGGCTGTCCACGGAGGTAACGTCAGAAGAACAGGAGCCGGAGGTCATGAAGTACCTGAACGGCCCCAAGCCGGCAATGGCGCTCCCCCTCCACCGCAGATTGAAAGACAAACAGCTGGCACTGTGGCAGTCCCCAGCATCCAGTCAAGCTTTCTCCAGGCGCTTGGACACCAAATACATTGTCCACTCAGGACCTGGATTTACCAAAGCGCAGTTACCCCACCAGTCCATCGTGGTATCATCAGCCCTGAAAAGGTCCAAGTCCACGCGTAACCAGTCAAACCATCCACCAGGTCGGGACCCCAAACGCCTAGACGATATTGGGAGGAAAGTGTTTCAAGGAGCTATGCTCAACGCCAAAATAGCATCCCACCAATTCCAGCACGTCCTCTTCCAGGACGCACTCCTGGCCGACCTCAAGAAGCATCTGCAAGACCTTCCCAAGGACTCACGGACAATGGCCTCAACCTCCATGCAGGAATTAGCAGAATGCAGCAAGCACCTGATGTGCACCGCCTTCGATGCATTTGACACTGCTGTCCGAACAGCGGGCACGGCCATTTCAGCACGGCGCTGGGCATGGCTCCGAGCCTCAGGACTCTCTGACAACACCCACGACCGTATTGCGGACGCCCCCTGCTCAGGTGACTCCCTGTTCGGGGACAAGGTAGCCGACACTGTCAAGGACCTCAAAGAGGACTGCACCACCCTAAAGACTTTAGCAGCAGACGGCCTTGAACGCCCGACTTGGTCACAGAAAGGGGGATATTTCCGGAAACCCTTCGCTCCTTCGAAACAATTCTATGGATCCAACCGTCAGTGGCAGCCTCCAAAGTTCAAGCCAACTTATCAGAAGGCGCCTTTTCAGCGACAGCAACCGCGACAGCGAAAACAGAAGCAGTCCAACACTTCCCACTCGGGGAAGGATTCCTCCTCCTTCTGACTATGCCCCGGTTGGGGGTCGCCTTTCGCAGTTCCTATCCGCCTGGCAGGAGATCACCACGGACAAGTGGGTATTGCAGATAGTCCAGTCGGGCTACCGCTTGCCCTTCTCCTCCCCTCCATGGCAGCGCAAGCGACCCACCAGCCAACCTCCGCAGCACCTGGAACAGCCGCTGCAGGAACTCATACAACAACTCCTACAGGCCAATGTGATAGAGCAAGTGCCCCCGGGGGAGGTCAATGCCGGCTTCTACTCCCGGTACTTCCTTATCCCCAAGAAGAAAGGGGGCCTACGCCCTATCCTCGACCTCCGGAAGCTGAACAACTTCATAATCAAAGAGAAGTTCAGGATGTATTCGCTCAACTCCATCCTTCCCTTAATCAGGGAGGGGGATTGGTTGGCGACGTTGGATCTCCAGGACGCCTACTCCCACATCCCGATCCACGCTTCTCACAGGAAATTCCTCAGATTCACAGCGCTCGGCGGACACTACCAGTATCGAGTCCTGCCGTTCGGACTATCCCCAGCACCCAGAGTTTTCACAAAGTGCGTGGTGGTGGTGGCCGCACATCTCCGGAAACAAGGCGTCGCCATCTTTCCCTACCTGGACGACTGGCTCCTGTCGGCGGATTCAGCCTCCGGACTCCACAAGGCGGTACGGCTGATGACAGACCTGCTGACCAGAGTGGGCTTCCTTCTCAACAAGGAGAAGTCCAGGCTGGAACCAGTCCAGCGCACAGAATTCATTGGGGCGATAATAGATACCAAGGCCTGCAAGGCCTTCCTCCCTCAACCTCGGATCAACACCATCACCCGCCTGGCCACCGAGATGTCGACAGAGGAACGCACCTCGGCCCGCGCTATACTCCGCCTGCTAGGCCACATGGCTGCAACAACTTCAGTCCTTCCGTTGGCGAGGCTACACATGCGTATACTGCAGTGGCACCTACGGACGCACTGGAAGCAACTCTCCCAACCTCTCAACACCCGTATTCCGATATCTGCCAGTGTGGTCCAGAGTCTGCGCTGGTGGACACAGCCACCCAACCTCTCGGTGGGCAAGTGCCTTCATCCACGCATACACCAGCTCACCCTCACCACGGATGCCTCCTCCACGGGATGGGGGGCCCATCTACGGCACCTCAGCACACAAGGTGCATGGACCACAGTGGAACAAACACTCCACATCAATCATCTCGAACTCAGGGCCATCAGGTATGCCCTACAGACCTTCATGCCCAAGCTGACGGGAAAAGCAGTCTTGGTACAGACGGACAACCAGGTTGCAATGTTTTATATAAACAAGCAAGGGGGCACTCGCTCCCATTCGCTATGCAAGGAAGCCCTCGACACCTGGGCCCTGGCACTGCGCAACGGGTGCACGCTACAAGCAACATACCTTCCCGGGGGTCAGAACACTTTAGCGGACAGGCTCAGCAGACAGCTTCAACCTCACGAATGGATGCTCCACACGGATGTGGCACGCAACCTCTTCCAGCGATGGGGGAGCCCACAGATCGACCTCTTCGCGACCGAGGAGAACACAAGATGCCCCTTGTTCTGCTCCAAGCTCCCGTCACAGACCAGGGTAGCCTCCGATGCTTTCGCCATCCCCTGGAAAAGCTGGGAGCTGGCATACGCCTTCCCTCCCACACCTCTCTTGACAACCACGATACAACGTATCATCGAGGAGAAATTACAGATGATCCTGGTAGCCCCTTATTGGCCAAGACAGATGTGGTTCTCCCTGCTGATGCAGCTCGCCCAAGAACCACCCATCAGACTGCCTCTGAGGCCAGACCTCTTAACCCAGAACGGGGGCCTAACCTGGCACCCCAATCTCCAGACATTAGCTTTGACAGCCTGGAGGCTGAAAGGTTAACCCTCAACGGCTCTCACCTTTCCCCTGACGTGCAGCAAATAGTCCTCGCGTCCCGGAGGCCTTCTACCAGAAAGGCATATGGCCTCAAATGGAAACGCTTCACCATCTGGTGCAAGGACCAAGGAGTGGACCCAACATCTTGCCCGATACCCACGATTTTACAGTATCTGGCCCTCCTCTGCAGATCGGGATTACAACCGCAATCCATCAAGGTGCACCTAGCGGCCATCGCCTCCCTACACGAGCGCACGGATGACACAACCTCAGGCTCCATTGCCACCCTCCCCATTGTGACACGCTTCATGAGAGGACTCCGTAACTTGAAGCCCCCGGTGCAGAAGCCAGTGCCCTCTTGGGACCTTAACATTGTTCTACAGCAGCTCACGCAAGAGCCATTCGAACCATTGGACACGGCCGAGGGGAAGTATCTCGCCTGGAAGACCCTTTTCCTCGTCGCCATTACCTCCGCCAGGAGGGTTAGCGAGCTTCAGGCTCTGGTGTCACACCCGCCCTACACGCAACTCTATCCCAACCGGGCGTCCCTGCGGACCCACCCAAAATTTGTACCGAAGGTGGCCTCCGCCTTTCACATCAACCAGGCAGTAGAGCTGCCATCCTTCTTCCCAGCACCACATTCATCCCCCGAGGAGCAACGTCTTCACTCTCTGGATTGCGTGCGTGCCTTACGCACCTACATCGACAGGACATCCGCTACTCGTCGGGGTACACAGCTGTTCGTCTCCTTTGACCCGAACAAACCTGGGAGACCTGTCACCAAACGTACGCTATCTCTCTGGATATCAACCTGCGTGGCCTATTGCTTGCAGAAGGCTGGCGCGCTCCCGGCAAACAAGGCGAGTGCACACCAGCTCCGCGCAATAGCCGCTTCCTTGGCCTGCGCGCAGGAGGTCCCAGTGAGCGATATCTGCAAAGCCGCCACCTGGTCCTCTCTTCTCACCTTCCAGAAGCATTACTGCCTCGACATCCAGACTGAGACAGACGGCTCATTCGGCCGAGCGGTCCTCTCCGCAGCCCTGGCACCTGAGAGGGCGAGCGCTGCACGAGACCCATCACTAAGACTCTGAGACTTGCCTCCTGTCACGGACCACTATGGCCACTATGGGATTGGCCATGCGCTGTTGTATTATTGTTGTTACTGCACTATTGCACCATTGCTGTTATTGCACTATTGTCGTTTTGCACAGTTCACTCACTGTTCTAAGTTACACAATGCACTGTTCTTGATTGCACAATGTCTAACCTCTGTGTTCAATAAATGTTGCATCTCAGACATGCCTCCCTCATTCCCCTCAACGTAGCACAGCTCGGGAGACACCAGGTGTGGCTGACACATCCTGCTTGTCCTAGGAGAAAACAGAGTTACTTACCTGTAACGGAGTTCTCCGTGGACAGCAGGATAAGTCAGCCACACCATCCCACCCGCCTCCCCTTCATGAGGGTGGCATGCGCACCGCACCTAGCCGCTGCGACATAGCTAGTCAACAACTGGCCGGCTAGGGGCGGGCTGGGAGGTGGGACCACCTCACACATGCTCAGAAGTTCTGAGCTAGAGAGCACTTCCGTCACGGCGCCGTCGGGGGACGACACCAGGTGTGGCTGACTTATCCTGCTGTCCACGGAGAACTCCGTTACAGGTAAGTAACTCTGTTTTACAAGAAGGTCACAGTAAGAGTCAGCATAGTAGTAGTGGGTTACAATAAAGTTACAAAAGGTTCAACTTGGTGTCCGCGAGTTACAACAAGGATTGGTAGCATAAGCATAGTTGTTTGTCTGGTCGCTCTTAAAGAGTGCTGGTGTGTGCCGTAGTGTTCTTGTAACAGGTATTCAGGTATTTGTTAAAGGATCTGGCTGACTGAATGCGTTGCAAGGCGGGTGGTAGCATGTTCCAGAGCGTAGGAGCATAGGGGGAGAATGCTCTCAGATGGGCGTACTAAGTGCTCTTGCATATCTTTGGCACTAGGCTAAGAAGATTCAGTGTGCACTGTCTGCGTGGTCTGGTGGCGCTGGGGGTGCTGAGAGATGTCTGCAGGTGTTGGGCAGTGAGGCCATTTTGGACTCTGTGTATGATGGTGAGGACTTCGAATTTGATCCTAGAGGTGATGGGAAACCAGTGGAGGGATTTTAGTATGTGAGTGGGTGCTCTGAAGGTTGTGCGTGCTGCAGTGTTCTGTGCTAGTTGTAGCAGTAAAATAGTGTGTTTAGGAAGCCCTTGGTATATGGTGTTGCAGTAGTCAAACGGGTGATTGTTGCTTGACAAATTGCACGGACATTATTGGAGGAGAGTAGGGGACGAAGGTTACATAGTGTCCTGAGTTTATAATAGATTGCCTTGGTGGTGGTTTGGATGTGAACTTAAAGGTTGAATTGCTGATCAAAGGTGATTCCAAGGTATTTGACCTGTGTTTTGACCTGGAGATCTGTGTCATTAATTCTGACGTTTGTGGGAGGTGTAAAGACAGGGTGATGTACAGGATCTCAGTCTTGCTGAAGTTGACTGCTAAGTTGCGGTGCCGAAACTCTGTGACTACTTCCTTGAAGCAGGCTGAGAGGTTGGAGTAGTCGGGGACAACTGTGGTGAATGATGTATATATCATTGTCATCAGCATAGATCAGGTAGTTTACTTCAAACTTTGGATGGTTGAGCATAATGTTCATATGTAGGTGTTGAACATCCCTGAGGTACTCCTTGTGGCACGGTGTAAGAGGCCAACATACCCTGTTCTATTTTTACCTGCTAGCTGTGCTGAGAGAGTTATGAGTGGAACCATTGGCGAGGTTTGCCCTGTACGCCAATCTCTTGGAGTTGGTCTAGCAGCATTTGATAGGACACTGTGTCAAACTCTGCGGAGATGTCCAAGAAGAGTAGTATAAAGCCTCTTGACCTGTTCTCTGTTACCACGATGAGTTTTGAGTTTCTGCGCAATGGTGAGGGCAAAAGCCATGTTGAGGTTGGTCAAGTGGTGCGTTTTGGTCGATGTGTTCCTGCAGCTGGATTTGGACTGTCTTTTCTATGCTTTTTACCGGGAAGGCTATGATGGCTATGGGATGGTATGAGGTGGGTGACCCAGAGTCTAAGTTGGGCTTTTTTATGAGAAGGCGGATGGATATCTGTTTCAGGGGTGGAGGGGGGAGATAAGTATGGGATAGGGATTAGTGCACTATGGCTGATATGAGCGGTAGGAAGTGCGTTCTGGCAGCCTTTATCCATACAGGGAGGTGGTTGTACTGATGTATGAGATGATAGAGTCCATTTCTTCAGGGGGTAGGTCTCTGAAGGTGGTCCATGTCTGTGTAGTGTTCGCCATCATGCTTGCAGCGGATATGGTGAGCATGGGGAGGGAGGAGTGATGGAGCCATGCTTGGTCTGTAGGCAATCAGTCATGTCTTGGTGTGATTGGGTGAGGTCCCTTGTGAAGGATCGGACCAGGTCAAAGAGTTCTCTGGGCTTGTTGAGGGCTCGGAAGAGGGTGTTGTGGTAGTATTTCCATTTGGATTTGAGTGTGCTGTTGCAGTATGCTTTGAGCTTTTCCAGGTAAGTGTTGTGCAGTTTGGAGTCTTTGGATTTCCTCCATCGGCATTCAATTTGGAGAGCACCCGCTTCTGCTCTCTTAGTTCGGCAGAGTACCATGGCTGCAAGGATTAGCTTGGGGGGTGCAGTGGCAGCAACAGAGATAGTTGAATGCCTGGTGCTGATTGCTGCTTCAAAGTCTGGGTTTTTTTCTGTCAATAGATTTTTCGGAGCTGGCAGGGTGTTTTGCAAGAAGTGTTCATCAAAGGTTACAAACCATCTCGTCGTGGGGGTCGCCTCTTACGGTGCATAGGCAATGTGTTGTTGGGGTAGCATGAAAGTGACAAGGGTGATGGTGCAACCAGGGTATGGCGGCTGTTGCTGGAGGGATGTACATAGGTGAGGTCAGCAAGGGGTCAAGGAAAGAAAAACAAGTCGAGGATTCCACCTTTGGAGTTGGTTGATATGGACATGAGTTGCATATATTGCAGGTCTCACATGGCCTGGAGGAAAATGGTGCTCTGATTGTCGGAGGCCGATGGTAGATTTAGGTCCCCAAGGGAGGATAAGATGTTTTCGGTGGGATGTATGGGAGAGGACTTGAATACAGGAGAGTGTCGAGTTCCTCATCCTTGTTGAGCAGGACCCTGTATGCAAGGCAGCTGGTGAAGTGCCTGTTCGTAGTTGTGAGGATGTCTATGGCTGGTGTGGAAAGAGTGTTGATACGCTCAAATTCCAGAGCTTTGCTAGAAAGAATGCAGATGCCCACTCCTCTGCTGCTGTTGCGTGGACAGTTGTGGATTTTGTGGGTGGCAGTATTGAGCTGGTTTAGCAGAACATTGTCACCATTGGAGAACCACGTTTCAGTAATGCACATGTTTGAGATGTGATAGTGCAGGGTCTGTATTTTGTTGCGGGCAGAGCGTGTGTTGATCAGGGCGCATCTGACGAGGTGGCTGGTGTGCATGTGGGGAGGGTGGGGGGTTCTGTTGTGATGGGCAGCAGTGTCTGGGTATTCTGTGATGGTAGGTACTGTGGTCGAACCATGGTCTCGACAGCTTCAGTCTAGGTGTGTAAATGATGGGGATAGGGCAAGGGTGGCATGCAATGGCAGCATTTACTTGTAGGCCTAGTAAAGAGAGGCCTAGGTGTAGGAGGGCAATGGGTGTGCTAAGAAAGATAGGCCACATAATGCTGTCATTGGTGTGCTTGCTGTGGGTTCTAGGAGACTGCTGTACGAGTTAGTTGTGTGGCGGTGGTGTGCTGTGCATGTGATCTGTAGTGGTCTGTGCGCTGTCTTTGGGGAATGGAGTCTAGGTCTGGGCTCAATGTAGCTGGTCTATGGCTGTTGGTGCAGCTTCGTTAGATGTGCAAAGCTGCGGTGTTCCGACCTTGTGTATTGCTGCGGATTAGCCATCTGCATTTTTTTCAGTCCATTCCATTGTGCCCCATAAGTCATAACCAAGCAGCATTAATAAGTTGTCCTGTGGTAGGGACAGTCCTGCAATCCGCTGTACTCCATTCTTTACAGCTACCTGAAAAGACCTCCCCTTCAAACAATCCCACAGGCATAAAAGTGCCTGTACCAGTGCACCCTCACCAACATTTCTCAGAAACATGAGGTGCGATCAAAAAATATCAAGACTTGTAAATAACACAAGAAGTACAACACTGACAGTTATTGCACTCATTCTCCTTCAGAGTAGTCCCCTTTCGATAAAACACACTTCTTCCAGCATTCCCACCACTGCTGAAAAGAATTTTGAAATGCCTCTTTTGTTATACTGTGAAGCTGCTGTGTCAAATTTTGCTTAATGGTCTCCAAGTCATCGAATCTCCTTCCTTTGAGTGGTAATTTCAGTTTTGGAAATAAGAAAAAGTCACAGGGTGCAAGGTCAAGTGAGTATGGAGGCTGATTGGACTTGCTCAATTTGGTGTTTGGCCAAGAACTGCTGGACAAGATGTGATGCTTGAGGTGGGGCATTATTGTGATGAAAGTAACCATTCACCATTCCTGTGCAACTCTGGCCTCTTAATGAAAAACTGTATCTCTCAAATGAGTCAAAACTTGGACTAGTCCTCCTTAATGATGATTTGGCCTTTTGGAGCATACTCATGATGAACAATACTCTGGTAAGAAAACTGTGAGCATGACCTTGACATTACCCCTTACCTGATGGGCTCTCTTGGTTCTGGGAGAGTCTGTAATCTTCCATTGTGAGGACTGTAATCCATGATTCATCACCAGTAATAATCTTTTTGATGAAACCTGAGTCATTTTCAATGAATTCCAGCAGTTCCATGGCTTCAGTCTCCTGTCCTCTGACCAAAAAAAGTTTCGGCACAAATTTTTCAGACGTGTCTCGTCACCAGATCAAATGTAAGAATGGAGTATACCGAACCGAAACGGATGTCCATGTCCTCAGCAAGCTCCCCGATAATCAATCGATTTGAGCATATTGCGGCACGTACTGTTTCAACTTTGTCGTCATTTCTGCTCATGGATGGCCTTCAGGAACATTCATCACTATCAGCACTTTGGCAGCCCTCTTGGAAACATTTGTACCAGTCATAAATTTGAGCACGACTTGTGCATTCATCACCATACACTTGCTGTAACTTGTCATACGTCTCTTTGCACAAAACTCATGGCAGAATTTAATGAAAATTTGCTGTTCAAATTTTTCATTCATCATAAATCTGACTGACTGCTTTCACATGATACCCAAACATCACATGATTAAAAAAAAGTACAGGTGTGCTGCAGCCACACTATACTATGCCCATGCAAAGCACATAACTAGATCACTGCATGCTTAATAGCATCATGGTATGACGTATTTTGATATGGCTACACAACAAATCTTGATACTTTTTGATCACACCTTGTAATAACATTGCAAATGATGCAGATAAAGACCAGTATTGTCTGTTTAGTCTGCTCAGTAAGATGGCAAGAATTGTACTTGCTGTTCTGTGCAGATCATTCCAGGGGCAGGCAGACAAGAAGGGTCTTTGCAGTGATTGTGGCAGGCAGGCAGTAGGCTGCCCATGGGGATCCTACTGTATCTCCTGTGGGCAGAAGCTGCGATCACAGCAAAGACACTTCCTGTCTGCCTGCAGGGATCCCATCCCCCGTGGGTTGCCTGCCATGCAGTGATTTTTGGTGAGGCCAGGGCCCATGTGACCCACCTGTTTCTGACACCTATGGGTTATTCCCCTCTATGCCTTTGTTTAAGGTTGTACCTGCTCAGAGTGCGGGTACCACTCTAGCCACCTTGCTGAGCAGATTAAAGGGACCAGGCTCCTGATATTTTTCTGTACAGTTTGCATTCTCTCAGGTCGGCAAAGACGTCAGCAAGTTTTCCGTGAGGAGCAAGATGTCATCTGCGTATAGTGCAACTTTATGAACCCCTCTCCTCAGATTCATTGCTACAGTAACCAAATGGCTCCAGGCCAAAGTAGATAGAAATGGAGAGAGAGGACAAACCTGTCTAGTTACCCACTGCAGTTGAAATCCCTTAGTAAGAAAGTAATTTATTCTAAACTTTGCAGAAGGATTGTCATACAGTTTTAAAGACAACGAAACAGGTAAGGCCGCGCCACCATGTCAATAGCTGCCTCTGCATCTAATGCTAAGAAAACTTTAGGATGATCTGAATACCTTGAGAGAGAGTAAATAATAATGTCTCCAGTCATTCTCTGAGCCATTTCTCCCACTTTTGAATCCAGTTTGATGCTTGTGTACCAGAAGATGCATTCCTCCCCCCCCCCTCCCAGTCTTTTAGCTAATATCTTTGCATCAGTTTTTATGAAAGGGATATGTATATATGAGCTCCATATCTGTTTCTTCCTGGATTTAGGGATAGCTGCAATGTTAGCCTCAGTATAAGAGCTATGCATCGTGCCCACCTCGAAAACTTGATTTAGGACCCTTAGGAGGAGTACTGGGGACAAGACAGGAAATATTTTCTTATAAAATTCAACCAGGAAGTTAACTGAATCAGCAAGTTTCCCAGAAGGGAAATTTAAAAGTAGCTCGTTTAAATTCCAGCACTGAAATAGTCATAAGTATAGATTAGAAACCTCCTTTCTTCTATCTTAAGCATTTGAGCTTTAACCAAAAAGTCATCTATTTGTTGATCCAAACTAAAAGGTACTCTGTATACTATGTTATAAAAGCTGTCTCTATCTCTTCTAAAGTAGTACCAGTTAATCATCCAAAATTCAAATCTGTGTAACAGTTGTTTGGGCCATCTTATATTTAAGCTTAACTGCCACCATTTTATCAGTTTTTTTGCTTTTCTCATAATAAATAGATTTGTCCCACTTTACACATTTGAAATTCAACTTCCTCCAACAACAGAATATTTATCCTCCCCTCCCATAGATAACACTGAGCTGAGTACTAGCATCTGCGCATGCCCTGTGCTGCTTTTCTGCATGTGCCAGAGGCCTTTAATGTTTGTTTTTAATCTTTATTTTTTCTAGCCGCGCTTCCCCCCATTCTATCAGTTTCACCCCCCACTGCTTTTAAGGCCTCCCATAACATCATTATTACTTTCTATCATTATTATTATTACTCTTTAACCCCTTCCTCAATTTTTTGACAGAAGGCCTTTTCATTAATAGTGAGCTATTCATTACCACCCCTTGCCATAGATTCAGGGGCTGATTTCACCACTATAAATTGATGGTAGGACATGGTCTGACAGTGTTCTTATCACCTCTTGCAAAATATAAAGAAAATCAAATTAATAGAAACAAAAAACAAATGGTGCTAAATTAGACTCTGATTAGGGAGAAGCCCAATTCTAAGAAAACAATTTAATTAACCACACAAACTTAAATTACCCTCATTTCAGCAGTGTAGACGTCTGACCTAAGCTAAGCTGTGAGGTTAAAAAAACCCCCAAATATTTGACATTGTTTATCGTAAGTAAACATTTAGAAGGATAGTGTAAGACAACCAAAGCACCTAAATCCTGGGCTTCCTTACTAACAAAAAGAAACTTTTCTCCTCCTCTCCTGAGTAGACGTACAAAGAATGGACTGTGGGGGGACAGCAATAGAGTTCTAGGAAAGTTATTAAATCTTAGGTTAGGAGCTGTAATAATTCACAAGTTCTGAATTTTCCCAGCAGTCACAGATTTACCATACAATAACACAACCTGATTCTTTCTCAACTTCGACTTCTACCTCTTATTCATTCTATATCTCAGATTACGGATTTGGAATATTCCAGATTAGAGCAAAGGGTTATCTAAAGTCAACTTTGCTGTAGCAGAAATCATCTTATCCATTGAAGCAACAGTCCGCCAAAAGTTGTCCAGTGTCACGTTTAGAGGCTGTTCCAGTGAAGTTTTATTTCTCTGGAAACAAGCAGGAAGTCAACCCTCAAATATGGGTGACCATCAGCATCAATGGAGCTTACGCAGTAATCTCTCCCAACTTTCAAAGAAAGCCTTTTGGAAGATTCTCCATGCATACGTGGCTGCCTTTCAGCCCAAGGGGTGCCATCTTGCCTCTGTCTCCTTTTTTTCACGGAGCCCGTAGGACATTCGTCTACACCCCGGAAAAGGTTGATTGTTCTTTTTTTTTCTCTTTCTTATTTTTCCTTCCCGGTATGCATGCCGATGCCTTCTCTCCTTCTTGGGACCGCTACCGCCTCAACACCACATTTTTATCTCGTCTTTTTTCCCTTTGGGAGTTTTTTCTTCATTGTACGGGAAACCTCGTGCCCTCCCTGGCCAAGACTCTTGAGTTTGATCTTTTCCCCACTATATCCTTAGCCAGTGTGTTTAAGCAATGTGACCGTTGTGGGCATATAATGTACTGCCTGGATCTGCATAGCTGCTGCCTCTGGTGCCTTGGTGTGGTCCACAATGACTTCTATGGGCTCTGTCAGCAAATAATGAATAAGGAATGGAGGAACTGTGAGAAGCAGTGAGAGCCCATGTTTGGCAAAACCTCCGTTTCGGCCCCAGCATCACTCACTGAGTCGGCACCCTCGGCCTAGCATGACAGCAGTGCCCATTCTGAGCCCTGAGTTTCAGGGCGCCAGACCGAGATAGTCTTTTGAAGGCCATCCTCCAAAGAGTCAGATGTTAATGGCATTGTCAGGCGGTGATGCCGGAGTTGTGGGTAAGTCCCACAGTTACCCACATTGGAACCCCCAGAACGATGCCGAGAGCGATGGCTGGGAGCAGCCTTCCAAGTTGCCCAAGGGAGAAAATGCCATTAGCATCAGGAGATCGACACTGGTCTCTCGAGTCCATTCTTTGTGAGGACAACCCCCCTTGACAGAGCCAGCATTAGGCTTGAAGCCTTCAATGCCCACGCTGGTGACTGCGGAGCCATCTGGCCTGGAGATCAGAATGGTGACCCTTGAGCACAGCATTGCTGCCTTGGCTCACCAGTCTGATGCCCTTTTTCTCCGGGTCATCTGTCCCGACCACCAGCCCCTTGACCAAGAGGGTGTTGCTAGTATCATGGAACCAGTCCTCTAATGCCATCAGCCTCAAGATGATTCCTGGTATCGCTCTGTCCTGTTTAGGTTGGAGAACTTCCCCCACCAGCACCTCCTGGTAAGAGTTCAGGGGCTCTGGGGGGCCTCGTGGTGCCAATGACCCAACATAGTCCCGAGGCCAAGAGGGTTCTCGAGGTCACCTCTGACTCAGAGTCAGAATGGGAGACCAGTGATGAGTTCCCTGATACCTGTCTGTCAGGATGTCTCTTTGAACCCCTCCCCTCCGGAGGACTTATGCAGGTCCCCTCCCAAGGACCTCCTCTTCTTGGAGTTCAGCAGGGACATATTGAAGGCCCTGGCCTTCACCACGGAGTCAGAGGAGGAACTTCAGCGGAGGACCTCGAGATCCTCCAGTAAGGCTCCTAAGTAGACATGGTGCCTATTTCCCCCCATCCTGGAACAGCTTGTCTTCCGCATGTGGGAGTCCCCAGCCTTTGTGCCAAATGTGAGCAGGTGGCTGAATTCCATATATTGTCTGCAACAGCCCTGGGTTCCAGAAAGCACAGCTACCTCATAACGCCATGGTGGTGGAGTCAGCCATGCGCAGGATCAAGAGCCAGAAGATGCACTCCTCTGTGCCCTCCGGCAGGGAGGACCGCATCATGGATGCTTTAGACAGAAAGTGCTACCAGGGCTCAATGCTCGTCGGCTGGATCCAGGCCTACCAGCTGTGTATGGGCATGTACTTATGGGATTTGGCGAGGGAGCTTGCCAGTTTCTCATTTTAGTTGCAGAAGAACCTCTTCAGCGGTTTCGGTCCAAGACCTCGACTGTAAGGAATGCTCCAAGTTTATCACTCATGCGGTCTGATGTCTTTGATCAGGTGGCTAGAGTGGCTGCAATGGGCATTAGTGCCTGCCACCAGGCCTGGCTGCAGTCCTCCAACCTAGAGCAATGGGTTCAGGACAAGTTGGTCAATGTCCCCTGCTGGGGGGGGATAACCTCTTCAGCAAACCCATGACAGACAAGGCCACAGAACTGGAATCTAGGTTGCTGACCAGGACCAGGCTCTCCAAGAAAGACACTGACTCTTCCCAATGGAAGGCTTCGGGGAAAAAGTCCCTTTACCTGAAGACGAGGAAAACTTACAGAAACTACCCCCGGTACTCGGTCTTCCCAGCTCCCCAGCAGGCCAAGGGACATGGGCAAGGCCCGTGTAAGCCTAAGGCCCCCAGACCCCAGGTGGTGCCCCAGCTGCAGCCTGGTGGGGGCCTTTGACTCCTTGAGCATAGCCTCTCCTCCTCTGGGAGGCCTAGCCCTGCAGCACATGAGGGTGCATCTGGTGTTCTAAGACAGCCAGTGGTCCAGCATCACCACAGACACCTAGGTCCTCCAGGTGGTGGGAGAGGGCTACCTCCTCCTTTTCGGTCAGATGCCACCCCCATTCTTTCCAGGGGAACTCCCAATGACTCACCTTCACCGAGACCTGCTCCAGCAAGAGTTTGCTGGGTTTCTGACCGACAAGGCAATGGAACTAGTCCCACCCCACCTCAGGGGCAAGGAGTCCTACTCCTGGTACTTTCTGATTCCCAGGAGAACCAGTGGCTTTCATCCTATTTTGGATCTTCGAGATCTCAACAGGTTCCTGTGAAGGAGACATTCCAAATGCTCTCTTGGAACATTGCTGCCTTACCTCTGCCAGGGAGATTAGCTATGCTCCTTTGATCTCAAAGATTTGTGTACACACATTCTCATTCATCTGTGCCACTGATGCCATTACCATTACCATTTTCACGGAGCCCCATCAGCCCGCCTCCAGTCCTAGCCCTCCCCATCAGCCCATTTCCAGTCCTAGCCCCCCATAGCCCATTACCAATCCTAATCCCCCATCAGCCCACCTCCAGTCCTAACCCCTCATCAGCCCATTTCCAGTCCTAGCCCCCCATAGCCCATTACCACACCCTATTTTCAGTCTTAGCCCCACCCCATTACCAGTCCTAACCCCCCCATCATCCCACCTCCAGTCGTAACCCTCTTCATCAGCCCATTTCCAGTCCTAGCCCCCCATAGCCCATTACCACACCCTATTTTCAGTCTTAGCCCCCCCCCCATTACCAGTCCTAACACCCCATCAGCCCATAGTCCATTACCAGTCCTAACCCCCCCCCCCCCCATCAGCCCAGGGAAAAAAAATGAAAAACAAACTGGCTGCTGCTGCCGCCTTGGCAGCGGCAGAAACCAAAGGCCCGTGCCCCCCCCCCCCCCCCCGCCTGCCTGACAGAGCCCTCCCTGAATCAGTCCCTTCGGCACCGGCCTTCAGAGCCGCGAAGGGAGAGTTTCTCTCTCGTGGCTCTGTTAAGCCCAGGGGTGGCCAAAAAAAGTGAGAACATATCGTAGCATATAAGTTATTTAAAAATTCAAAAAGACAGATGTAAACGATTGACAAATTTAAAAAAAAATGGCAACCGGAAATTGTCGAAATAAAGACGTTTTACAGCTAAAAAGGTAAATAAGTAAAACTATTTAAGTTTTTAATTTACGAGATGTTCTCACTTTTTTTGGGCCACCCTATATAGACACACATGTGCGTGTATAAGAACATAAGTAATGCCATACTGGGTCAGACCAAGATCCATAAAGCCCAGTATCCTTTTTTCAACAGTGGTCATTCCAGATCACAAGTACCTGGCAGGTTCCCAAAAGACACACAGGTTCCACAGTGCTTGTCCTGAGGTAAGCAGTGGATTTCCGGTGTCCTCTGTAATGGGTTATGGACGTTTTCTCCAGAAACGTGTCCAAGTCTTTTTTAAACCCAGCTACACATCCTCCGATAATGAATTTCAGAGTTTGATTATGCGTTGAGTGGCAGCCATCTTCAAGGTCCACTCAGTCCAGAGGATCTTGGGAGGAAACAATCATTTGGTGCCACCTCGGAATGGAGAGAAGGTAGTAGAATAAAAGCAGGAAGAGACTCTGGCTCACTTCTTATTTAAGGCCCAAATCCTATGAGGTAAGTGAAGTGCACAGGGCCAGTCAGTCTGCCTAGGATGGAACAATTTGGTGGAGGGAGAGGCACTGGTATGGCCTCATGCTACTAAACAAAAGTCATTGTGACCACCATGGGGTCCTTAGCCTTTGTGCATGGTCAGGGCTTGTCATTTCCATCTCCCTCCAAAACAAAAAGTTTGGAAGGCACTCCCTCCGAAATAGGAAGTTTGGAAGGGGGTGAAATGCAACAGACCTTGAGCCTATGTGGATACGTCAGGTCCCCCTTGTCCACAATGAGTTTTAGGTACCACAGGCCCAGGTGACAACGGCACAGGAGCAGGAGTAGCAGCAGCATGGGAGAAGTGGTGAAATAGGCCTGGCAGCGTAAGGGAAGCAGGGAGATGTTGAAAATGAGGGAGAGGACGACTGGGTGAAAGAACAGTTGCTGAACACTTCAGGGGAGGGGGAAGGAAGAGAAGGTGCTAAATACAGTATCTTAACCCTATCAAGGCTCCCTTTAAATTTCTAATCCACATTCTGCAGCCGGGTTAATTTTTCCATATCTCAAGAAAATTGTACCTGTCTTATTCAATATGTTATAACAGTGATTTTCTTTCTGCTATGGTCATGTATTATATACCATTTGATAGAAAAATGAGACAGCAACACAAATATGTATAACTGAAGGCTCAAAAACATGAAAATAGGTGCACTTTATTTATAAAAGCAATCGTTATTAGTTGCATACATTCGATTTAATTTTAAATGATCATAAAAATTACAAGTTATTTAAGATCTTCATTATTATGAAAATATGCAAAACATGGTGCAGCACAGAGAGGTACATTTCCACAGTCTGCACAGTGATATTTAGTTTCAACACGTTTACGATTGTCACCAGCAACATGACTATGTCCGAGACTCTCATTGCACATGCGACACTGTTGAAATACGGTAGTTCTCTTCTCAGTTGGTGGAATGAGACTAGGGAAATGTCTAGCAGTCAAACGAAATGGGGAAACACCAGTACTTGGTCGGCCACCAACATCACATGCACTAGCATCAGGACCAACTGCTTCAATAATAGCCAAGATAAGCTTCATACGGAAGTCAAGTCCTGTCACTTTCTCCTCTGGGTGGGACTTGCTCCAGAGTATCTGAGCATTGAGTACTGCTATATCCAACAGATGAAAGGCAACTTTCTTGTACCACTTTAAAGTTTTGCGCAGAAAATCATAATACTCCAATAACTGATCTGTTCTGTCTACACCGCCCATTATGTTGTTGTAGTCAACGATAACGTGTGCCTTTCGAATTGGCGGATCATTACGATCTCTTTTTCCAGTGTCAACTATAGAGCCATCATGACAATTGGACAATATTGTTGCATAATTCATATCATACCAGCAAAGTGCTAGCAGTTTATCTGTTGTACGATATGTGACATCTCCTCGTTTCAATTTGCTTCCATCTACATTTAGACGCAGGTCAGTAGGCATACCAACTCGACTGGATCGTACCGTTCCAAAGCAGGATGTTGCTCAGCATACAGATCCATACAGAGTTCTGGACTGTTGTAGTAGTTATCCACAGCCAATCGATAGCCTTGATCAAGCAGTCCATCCATCAGATTCAGCACAATACAGTAGCTACTGCCATGTAAACCATCACTTAGAACTGCATCTTGACCTGAGTATAGCATATACTTCCAGGTGTATCCACTACGTGACTCACACAGCTCATATGATTTGATGCCAAATCTTGAGCATTTTGTAGGTATCTATTGTTTGAAATATAACTTTCCTTTGAAAAGCAGTAGAGATTCATCAATTGAAATGTCTTGTTCCGGGATATAAACAATTTGGAATCGCTTTGTGATAATGTCATAGAATGGATGAAGCTTCCAAATGCGATCACCCTCGGGTTTCTGTGTTGCATTGTTTTGAAAGTGAAGGGCCTGTAATATTCGCTTATATGTTTTTCGGCTCATTACTGATGGAAAGAATGGAGTTTCTAATGGTTGTTGACCTGACCAGTACAAGTCGATCATAGGCTTCTTGATTATTCCCATAGCCATCGTCAACGCCAACATTCTCCATATAGCATTATGGTCAACGTCTTGCCATTTTCTCATTCGGGCATGAGGCTTGTCAGCTGGTATTTTAGCACACAGTTCTGCTGCATAGCGATTTGTCTCAAGAATAATCATTGAAATTAGTTCATCTGTAACAAAGAGCTTGTAGAAGTCCAGTTTAGTTGCATTGACACCCATACGTTTGGCTATGCCTGGTTGTGCAATGAAAGGAAACTGACGGACGTCTTTTGGAGTTGTTTTCCATGGAAGACTGCTTCTTCTTGTCCGTACTTGTGATGTAGTTTGTCACGCCACCACCACTCGCCTCTAGCTTAGAGGGGCGTGGTTATTAGAGGAACTTTCTGCTATCCGCTTTTTCAGCTTTTTCAAACTATTTCCCCACAGTGCCCTCTGGGAAATGTAGTCTTTGTTTGGCTGTATGGGTGCATCAGGCAGAAAGGTGTAATCAGGCTCAAGGAGGTAAGGCAAATGACAGAAATTTATTTTGTACACAATAGTTCGATCATACCACATACAGGATTGTTTGTTCAGGACTCTTTGAAGTAGAGCATTGTCCAAAACAAGCCCAAACACAAAAATGCTGTTTTAAAAGGTTCTCTATAGTTCAGGATACACAGTCTTTAACAGCAGGGATATTGCATTCCCTTTTTAGCCTTGCTGGCTAAAGCACAAAAACAAAATCACATTTAAAGTCTGTGGTAGTTTAGCTTCTATTCAGCTTCAAACCTTTCTTTGTTACCTTCCAAATAGCAAATATAATCCAGGGGCAACAGAAAGCTTTGTTCCAATAGCTACTTTAGCTTACCCCAGTGTCAGCCTTCCAGCAGCAGGTGATTAACAAGCTTATCACAGTTCCAGGCTTGCTCCTTAGTCCCCGTAAACTTCCCCTTTACAAACACATGGGAATCACGGCCACCCTGCTCGTGGAATATGGGTACCTTTTTCCTGGAAGACTTTCTTTCAGGACTGGCTTGCTTTCTCTACGTTCCCAGGTTTAAAGCTTGGCACAAGGAACAGTCCATGGGAGTGTCCTCATCATTCAGCTTCACCTTGGCTCTCCCAGCTGCATAGGTTCTGACTCCCCGTCTTGCTCACAGTGCTCAGCTAACAGCTTCCCGGGGGATCTTGGAGTCTCTCTTGTTCCTGGCTCCAAACTCTCCTGCAGACGTGCTATATGCCAATTAGCACATTCCTCTCCTGGAAGCTCAGTTCCTCTGCTCTGCTCAGCACCAGTCAAGCTTCCCTTGCTTGCATCTGTGCCTCTGCTCAGCACCAGTCAAGCTTCCCTTGCTTGCATCTGTGCCTCTGCTCGTGGCAGCCTGGCTTCCTGCTTCTCCTCCCCGCTTCTCCTCCCCTTCTCTCATACTCTGGCCTAGGTTTATACTTCCAGGGCTCTAGCTCCAACCCCTCCCCTACTCAGGTGATGGCAATCAGCCTGACTTCGGGCACCTGAGAGCTTGGAGAATTCACTGCCATAGGGGTTCTGGGCCCTGTATCCTCTCCCCTTCATTCCACTAGGAGAAGCATGAAATGTGGTCTACGTGGAGGTTTTCTGATTCCTGGAGGTGTTTATGGCTTTCCTACCCTGACTTGGTGAAAGGGGGCCCTTTACTAGGGTGAATTCCCTGTCTCTTTGTCCTCCCCGAGACTCTGGATAGGCCTCCTTGCCACAAGTTGCACTATCACCACGGTCTGCATTACGACAGCAAAGCTTCCCTCTGCCAAGAGGGTTTGTATTTACAGATGGTTCAGCTGCGGCCACAGCTGTAAATGAAAATGTTTTATTATAGTTGATATTTTTCAAACTGAACAATTTATCAATATAAATGTGACATTTTGTGTTTTGTTATACCTAAAGACATAGCTGATATATAGGTGACATAAATAATGACTGCAAATAATTGCTAACCTGGAGGTTCAGCTGTGGCCGCTACTGAATCTGGGTCACTGTCATCCGAGCCTTCAAAGTCCACATTTTTTGTGAAAATGTCTTCAGTTTCATTATCAATGACATCTTCGCCACTGCTATTACTGCTACCATCACTTTCTGTGAGAAACCTAATCACTTCGGCAGCTTTATATCGTTCTTTACGCATTCGTTTACCAGTTGACTCCATCTTGTTTACTTTGCTTTTAATTCTAAATGACCTATTGCTAATGACCTATTTGCAGGTTATTTCCTGGCTGTTTTGGCCTGGTGTATAAATAGAAACACTAGCACAACTCTCTTTTCATTAGTCAAAATGTGTGTTGTCATTAGCTTCTGGTATTTCACTCATTAATATTTAGTATCTGCATCATTGCGCCTATCCCGAATATTTTGGGGTCGGCCATTTGGTCAGAATTTTGGGTCACGAGTATTTCGGGACCGGCCTGGAAAGGGTTAAGGGGAAGAGGTAAAGGAAGTGCTAGATTAGGGGGGATAGGGCCTTGAGCCACCCCTGGGGTAGGAGACATATAACTGAAGGTTTATGTAGGGCATCAGATACCCTTGTGCCAGCCCTGTAAGCTTATGATACTCAGTCCACCTCTTCATGTATTTCTGCCCTAGCCCCCCCCCCCCCCCCGCCTCCCCCAAATCTGACTGAATTTTATTCAGTTTTCATGACTTCTTGCATTGCCGGACTGTATCTCTGCTAATATAGTTTCCTGTGGCAAATGAGATATATTGGAATTCTGTGAGGAATATCAGTTGGCGCTAAGGCCCCCCCATGCCATCTCGTAGCGCAGTGCATTCTGCCATAGTCTACTGCTTGCTGGGCTTATTCACCTTCTTGCTTGCAGTCGTTTATTTTAGCTTTAGCCCTTAGACAACATTGTTTATGCTGAACCTGCAGGACACTTTGAGTTGCACAATACCAAGAGTTTACTTAGAAGGTGCTTGAAGGAATTGGAAGGTCGAGAGCTCAGCATACCCACATCTTCCCCTTAAGTTGCCATCACGTACTCCCTAATCTATTTTAAAAGTCAGAAATACTCTTAGAGAAAGGATTGAAAAGGGAAGATCACCATGGGCCTGCCTGGATTTCTTCCAGCTATTTGTTTGATTTCTGGTTGAGAAATTGATAGGAGCGAGGAAGATCACAGAAGAGAGCAAAAGCAAGAGTTATTATATAAGGGATTTGAGCATGAAAAACATTGTTTTACATGCTCAGTTGGTCTCCTTTTACCTACAGGTATACTTGCATACAAAGTAGGCGCACAGACACATCGTGGTTAATTGTGTAACGGGGCTCCAATAACAATTTCACAAAACTATCTATTTTATAAAAAAAATGCCTAGAATGACATGCAACATGTCAGGATTTTCAATAAATACCATTAGTTCCATTGAAAATAATCCATTCTTTTTTCAATAATTATATATCCAATATAATTCATAAAAATAGGCATCGTCATATACCAGAGTATCAGTTTCACATTTTCTGACAAATTTCCTCCTCATATTTTAATCACTAGTCCATTACATTCAATGTGCAAAGAAGGGCTTTTTAAATCTCAGTTTCTATGTATATATGTAAATCCAGAGGAAAACGTTCTTTTTTTAATATATATACAGCAGGCTTCTGCTCCCGAGAGGTCAGCTGCATGGTCCTATTGGTTGGTAGTGATAGGGGTACTGACTGAGAGAGAAAAACATCTAAACAGGGCATGTGGGCCATCCTAATGTATGTTTGGGTCTACAGGCAACCTGTGTTTTGGATGAAGAAGGGACCTGTAGAGAGGAAATGGTAAGAGCATTTAAGGTTCTAACGCTAAATGAGATGGGATCAGTTGGTACCAACTTGAATGTGGAGGCGAGAATGCCACTCCCCTCTGCATTTCATCCTGTTTTGTGGATTGACATGGGAATGGGGACGTGCTGGGTGTGAACTAAATAGGTGATCCTGCGTATTCCAAGAAGAGGGACTTTAAAGCTGTCCTAAGTATGGGTATCGTGCATTGTGGCTGGGAGGTGGACTATAGATAGAGTGGGTGTGTCAGTTGGTATTTCATGCTGCTGTTTACTAATTTTTGTGTTGAAAGCTGTGAATCTTGTTAATAGAGAAGAAAGAATATGGATCTCACATTGCAAATGATTTTTATCCCTTTACAAAACTCATTCAGTCATGGGGCCAAGGGTGTGTGCTTTTAAAATCTAAGGGGTCTGTTTACTAAGTGGCGCTAGCAGCTTCCATGCTAAATCGGAGCCGTGGCCCTGTTTTATTCAATGGTGCCGCAGTTCCGATATCACACGGAAGCCCCTAGTGCCACTTAGGAAACAGACCCATAAGATTTGTCGAGGTAAATCTGGAGGTTATCCAGGCAGATCTTTTTGAATATTGTCCTTATGATTATAACATTTATGAAAGATTTTATGAAGGGTTTTTGCATGTAGTCTAATGGATACAACAGTGCCTAACTTGACTGTACACAATAGAATTTTTTGTGTGTGAAAGGAGGAGTTTTGAGGGTATCTGCATCTGTTATTGGATTTGTGTTTCTATATATATTCAGAAAGACTGTAATATTCAAAAATGTAGCTTTCTCTGTGGAGTTGTCCATCTTGAATGAGACTGATGGACTGAATGTGCTGAATGATCTGTGAAATTGTTTGATTCTCTTCTCCCCCAGTCTATAATCAAACTTAACATTGGTTTATCAGCGGTATCTAAAAGATTTGATGTGACATGCATTTATTAAAAAGAAAATTGCAAAGCATCCATGAATGCAAAATTTATAATTAAGCTTTATAATTAACTGCTGCTGCAGAAAATACCCTTTGTATTACATTCGTGTGTCACGCAAATCAAGTGAAGGCAGGCTACAGTTTGTCTGCCAACTCGGTCTTTTTGCAAATAATGGCCAAACTCTTATTCCACTTCTGCCCTCAAATTACCTCCAGGGGCCTATGCTTTTTCTCTATCCCCCTGCCCAAAATCCTTACATCAAATCATCTCATATCACCACTCCTGAAGCGGAGAAGATTTGGGACCAGCCCTGGGCCCAATAGTGCTGGTAGCAGTAGGTGTTAGTGAGGGAGCATTGGGGCAAAGCCATTGCATGCTCACAGGCACATTAGCTCTACCTCCTCGCCATGCACATGCTTCCTGTTTTGAATGCACACCCTCTGATGTATACCATCCAGTCCGTTGATTTGCTGCTCTTCAGTTTATCAAATAGCTGTAATACATCTTCCAAGTTTGTCGGTATTTCTTTCAATTCTTCTCATGCATCACCTTTTAAATACTATTTCAGGTGTTGGTAACTTTCCTACATCTTCTTCAGTAAACACTGAAGCGAAGAATTCATTCAGTCTCTCTGCTGTGGTCTTGTCCTCTCTTACTGCCCCTTTAACTCCTCTATCATCTAATGGTCAACTGACTTTCTCACAGGTTTTTTGCTACCAATGTATTTGAAAAAGTCTTTATTATGCATTTTTGCTTCCTCAAAAAGCTTCTTCTCAAATTCTCCCTTTGCCTGCCTTATCAGTGCCTTGCATCTAACTTGCCAGTGCTTTGTATCCAGTTTTTGTCATTTGGCTCCTTTTTTCCATTTCCTGAAAAATTCTTTTTTGGCTACAACAGCCTCTCTGACCTCACCTTTAAACCATGCTGACAGTTTTTTGGACTTCCTTCCACCTTTCTTAAAGCATGGAATTCATCCGGTCTGGGCTTCCAAGATAGTATTTTTAAATAACACCCAAGCTTGATGTAAATCTTTAACCTTTGCAACTGCTCCTTTTAGTTTTTCTTAACTGTTTTCCTCATTTTACCATAGTCTCCCTTTTGAACGTTAAAAGGTAACACTGTGGATTTCCTTGCCTTCCTTCCTTCCATTTATGAAAACAAATGTGATCAAGCTATGATCACTATTGCCAAGTGGCCCTAACACCCTTATCTCTTGCACCAGATCTTGTGTACTACTAAGGACTAGGTCCAAAGTGGCGTCCCCTCTGGTTGGTTCATGAACCAACTGCTCCAAGAAGCAGTCATCTCCCTAGCATGTCCTGCCGTGATACTGACTCATTGGGGTAATTAAAATCACCTATTATTACTGTTTTGTAACTTTTATTAGCTTCCCTGATTTCTTTGGGCATTTTCATCAACAAAGTTATTTCAGTAACTATTTAGTCTGTTTTCTTTCTCTGCTAAGCTATACTCTGATTTGATTCAAATGAAAAGCTCTCTGGAGGAACTAAGATATTACTGACTCAGCAAACACACTGAATTCTAAAATACAAAGATTTATCTGCTTTAAAACAAAGGTTACCCTTTTTCCCAAGATTTAGAATATACTCCAGAAGATAAATACTTTCAAATGCAGTTCTATTTCCAGTTGTAGTAGTCCCTCTGGGTAGTCCTGGAAAATCTGTCAGAAGAAATACAGAGTGAAAAGTACCCACGTGCTTCTCATCCATGTAAGCCATTGTAGGATTACCCCCTATGCTTACAGACCTCATGGTTGGTTGACTGACTGGTGATTGTCTCAAGTTGTCACATGTCACAAGTCTGCTGTGGAGACTCTCTCCTTTAGCAGACGACCGTTATAGCTTTTGATAAATTGTGGGTAATCCCCTGATCTGACCAATCAATATCAGGTTTGTGTTTGAGCTTTGTCCTAAGCTTGAACAGACAAAGCGGCAGGTCCATCTGCTTCCGTTAAACGGTGAAGACAAAAGCCCATCATAAACGGACACAGCAAAAACATGTGTCTAGACTTTCATTGTTGTAGGCTGTATTTCTCTTGCATTATTTGGAATCAGTGTCCAAATTTTGCTCCTTTTGTGACGCAAGTTCAAATGAGAGGCCCCCAAGCAAAATTTTGCAGAGGATCCCCTATGGCACCCCAAACCCTCCCCTCAAAAGCTAAAAGGAAAGCTCAGAAGCAGACAAACACAACTTATTGTGAAATAAATGTCGGTTAGCTTCCTCTGCATCTCTTTATTAAAAGTATTCTTTCCTGGTAGCCAGAGAAGCAGCTCCTGCTGCCGGGCTGAAGTCTTGCAATGACAGCCACATGATTTCAGTTATTGTGATAGTTCGCAATGTCGCAATAACCGTGAAATCATGTGGCTGTCATTGCAAGACTTCAGCCCGGCAGCGGGAGCTGCTTCTCTGGCCACCAGGACAGAATACTTTAAACAGTGAAAGGAGATGGAAATGGCCATAGCAAAGTTATTTTCCAGTAAATGGTATTTGTCCCATGTTGTAACCTAGCGAGGCATTGTTGAGAGAGATTCACAGCAGTTCAACAGTATGGAGCCTTTGCTTGCATTAGTGAACTGTATCTTGGAATATTTAAATGTCTCTTGGTGAAATATGAATTTAAATTAGAATTTCTCTAAGACCTTTTATATAGCCACCGTTTAAACTACTGGACTTGTGGTGCATTGGAATGTCCAGGAGCATTCATGTTGACTGCATACTTGATAGCGAGAGTTGTGAATGTGGAGGATAGTGCATGAGGTAATGATGTGGAAAAGATAAAGTACAGAGTGTGTCGGGCAATGCTAATTACTAATGTTGATGTCTTCGAACACTGTTGTGCTGATGTGGATGAGAATAAAGTGCTTTACAAGGCGCAGATAAAGTGCTTCACAAGGCGCAGATAATTTTCCTTCATTAGAATGTAATGTAAATAGATTATGTACATAATGGAAGCATATCTCCCCAAGTGCGTTAATCCGTAGGCTTGAATGGCAGTTATTTCTAATTTAGCCATTCTGCTGTGTACAGCATATTTTCTTAAGCTGATGGAGCTATTATTTTCTCTTATACTTACATAGCGTTGGTGGCTTACATAAACATACATATCTCAATAAGTCCTTGAGGGGTTTTTTTTAAGCAAGAGTATCACCAGCCATATAAATGAAAGCTATTTTAACTTGGCCAGCCCAAGTGTTAAGGATCCAGATAAATTTAGATGTTGCTGAAATGATCATTCAGAAACTGCTTGCACCTACCTACCACTTCTAGAATGTCAATACTATGCCAGCAGATAGAGGAATTCTCAGCCTAAGGGAATATAAATCATATGTAATCTACACAGATTTTAATGCAGGCATGTTTGTTTGTTTTGTCTGCCCAGGCCTTTGATTTGTCCGGGTGATGTCTCGTTGTTTTTCATGAATACCTGCTGGTGGGTACAGGAGATGTTGGATTGATAGGTTTTAAAATTTAGATGTGTTTTTTAAACTTAAGTTTATTTATTGATTTAATTTATTGATTTTTGTGTTATATTTATGTTGTAACTCTGCTGAGATTAATCTGCGCTTAGATTATGGAGAATATAAAGACAGATAAATAAATGAAATGTATGCAAACAAACATTAGCTATCTTTGTTTTGGGGAGGTGAGGGGAAGATAAAGTAAATTTTGTTGAATTTTGTGTGACGTCTGTGTATTTCACTGTTGAGATTGACGGATCTTTGGTCTGACCCAGTTTGGCAATGTACACATATACTCACAGATCCAAGTTTCCTGTGGTAGATCAGGATAGATTCTGCTACAAAGTTTCTGAAAGATCTGTGACAATTATGCAGCATATTTGCATACATTTGAATTATGTTGCTTATTAAATGTGCATTTATTTTAAATAATAAAAATAGTAGTTTTCCAACCTTTGCTGTACATCTGAATATTTGGTGGTGATCTTTGGGCTGTTTAAATGGATGATGAGTTTCATGTACTGAGGTGTAGAGACAGAGGAAATGGGAAAGATCAGGAATGGGGAGAGGGAGCAAAGATTGAGGGTGGGAAACTGAAAGGGCCATGCTAAGAGTATTAAACATCCTAGGCAAAAATTCTGCCTTTCACCCCTCACCCCAATTAACTTTCAAGCTCTTTGCCCCCTTATATTTTAATCATAAAACTCAGCAATTCTAATTGCCCTAATAGTACCCCTCCAAGAAGAATCCTGTAAGAAAACATAATTGTACATCATTATGCAAGAAATTTCCACCAGGTAATTGTCTATTTGGAAACTATTGACTGTCGGGGCATATTGTATGCATTAATTTCAGCTACTCTTTGCCTAATGGCTAGGTTGGTTCTAGGCGGAGGAGGGAAGAAGCCCCCGATCCCTTTTCTGGTTTCCCCTATCCTCTTTCACATAACTCCCCACCTGAGCCTCTTTATCTCAACTGTTCTCCCCTGCTCCTGTATTGATTGTATGACAAGAGGAGGGGAGCAGCTGCATGTTGGGCTGCATTCTACTCTTCTGCCACTAGGGACCCAGCTGCTGCTTTGAACTGTGGGGCTGTTTGTTCCTGCACATTTCAGATTGTCTGGCCTGAGGCAGCAGAGGAGGAAGATACAGTATGAGATGCTGCTGCTATCCTCCCCTGATTAGCAAGTGGCTAGCACAACAGGGATGAAGTGGGAACATACTGTAGATAGCTGGTTCCTCAAGATTTGCTGGGGGGGACTAGCAAATCCCGTGGGAAGGAGGATTTTGAGATCCTTCTCATATCTGTGGAATTGTGGGATACCAGGTGCCCTAATATGCGCTAATACAGTGCTTCTTGGCCCTCTCCTAGAGGTGCAGCTTACCAGTTGGGTTTTCAGGATAAATGCAACAAGTATGCATGAGATAAATCGCCTACACGGAAACCCAGGGTATGCAAATCTATGTCATACATAGTCATTGTAGTAATCATGAAAATCTGACTGGCTAGGTGTGCCACGTATATATGCACATTAACAGTGCAAAGAAAGCAAGTACAAGAGAAAATCTGAGAAAACAAATGAAATTCAGGAGTCCTTCAATCCACTTTGTTTTTCATTTTTCTATCTTTTTGCACAAAAAGCACCACTTGGCGTCTGCAGAAGGGAGTGGGAAAGAGAAGCCCCTCCTGCTCCCCACTGTCGAAGCCAATCAGGGCCAGGACTGCAGGACTTTTAAAAGTAGAAGTACAATTGTGCGCCAGACCAAATCTTTGCTGGTCTTTTCTCTCAGTACTTTATGCTGGATTGTTCCTACTTCCTCTACTCCTAGATATTTATATGCACCTTTCTGTTCAAGTTCCTTTAGACTGCAGTCATTAGCTAGAGAGATGTTTTCAGTTTTCCTTAGTCTTCCTCCAAAGAAGGTTGCTTTAGCACATTTGTCCAGGACAAAAGTCATCGTGACTTCATCTGAAAAGCTTTTCACTAGACAGGCGTTCCACTACATGTTGATTGCTAGGACTATAGAGCTTCAAGTTATCTGTAAACAGTAGGCGTGACATCAGAAGAGATATAGAAATGAGAGCTGTCAGTAATAAGAAAAAGATAGACAAACCCTTGAATAGTCCTAGTTTTAGCAATGGAAAAAAAAATTCACTGGAACTGCCCAATGATGCTGCTCTTGGTGTAGTGGCTAAAATGATGGCAGCAGGCAACTTTTGCAGTAGATACTGTACACAGAGTGCTGTTTAAATGTTTGTACCTGCAATATGGTTGCTGCCATGTTCCTCTGTTCTGTAGGGATTTTGATTACTTGTGTCATTTAATATTAATAACTCTTTTTAGGTAATGTCAATAAGCACTTTAACTTTGGAACTGGAAATCTCTTACTGATATATGCAGTAGGTGAAATGAAATGTAGATCAGTGCAGAGGCAGTTAATAGAACATAACTATTGGTTGACTGACAGATGACAGAAGGTGACGGTAAATGGAACTCACTCGGATGAAAGGAAGGTAATTAGTGGTGTGCCTCAGGGTTCAGTCCTGGGACAGGTACTGTTCAGTGTATTTGTGAGTAATATTGCTGAAGGACTAAATGTAAAAGTCTGTCTTTGCAGATGACACGAAAATTTGCTACAGAGTGGACTCCCCTGAGGGAGTGGATAACATGAGGAATGTGGACAAGTGCAAGGTTATGCACCTAGGGAAGAACAACCCAAACTATGGTTACACGATGCAAGGTTCCACATTAGGAACCACCACCCAGGAAAAAGATTTAGGCGTCATTGTGGATACCATGTTAAAACCCTCGGCCCAGTGTGCAGCGGCGGCCAAGAGAGCAAATAGAATGCTAGGTATGATAAGGAAAGGAATGGAAAATAAAACAAAAGATATTATAATGCCTCTGTATCGTTCCATGGTGAGACCGCACCTTGAATATTTTGTGCAATTCTGGTCGCCGTATCTTAAAAAGGATATAGCGATTTTAGAAAAGGTACAGAGAAGAGCCACCAAAATGGTAAAGGGGATGGAAGGATACTCCTATGAAGAAAGGCTAAAAAAGTTAGGGCTCTTTAACCTGGAAAAGAGACGGCTGAGAGGAGATATGGTAGAAGTCTATAAATTAATGAACGGAGTGGAACGGGTAAACGTAGATCAATTGTTTACCTTATCAGAATATAGAAAGACTAGGGGACATGCAATGAAGCTACAAGGTAAATTATTTAAGACTAATAAAAGAAAATATTTTTTCACTCAACGTGTAATCAAACTCTGGAATTTGTTACCGGAGGATGTAGTAAAGGCTGTTAGTGTAGCTGGGTTTAAAAAAGGTTTGGACAAGTTCCTGGAGGAAAGGTCCATAAACCATTATTAAGAAGTGACCGAAGATATCAATGCTTGACCCAGTACAAGCATTGTGGAACTTGTGTCTCTTGGGGAAACTGCTAGGTACATGTGACCTAGATTGGCCACTGTTGGAAACAGAATACTGGGCTTGATGGACCTTGGTCTGACCCAGTATGGCATATCTTATGTTCTTATGTAAGATCTACAAAAGCTGGAAGAATGGTCTAATGCTTGTCAGTTAAGATTTAATGTGAAGAAGTGCAGTGTCATGCACTTGGGAAGCAGAAATCCAAGGGAATTGTATGTGATAGGAGGCAAGAGGTTGGTGTGCACAGACCAGCAGAAGGACCTCGGAGTGATTGTTTTGCTACCTTGAGATCTTTAGAAACAATGTGCAAGGCGGTGGCAAAAGCCAGAAGGATGCTGGGTTGCATAAAGAGAGGAATTACCAGCAGAAAGGAGAAGGTACTAATGCCACTGTACAAGTTGCTGGTGGAATATTGTGTTCAGGAGACCATATCCATATCTTGCAAAGGATATAAAAAGACTGTAAACAGTTCAGAGAAAGGCGACCAAAATGATTTGGAACCTGTGTCAGAAGACTTATGAGAAGATACTTGAAGACCTAAATATGTACACTGTGGAGGAGAGGCGGGACAGGGAAATATGATTATGCACCTAGGGAAGAACAACCCAAACTATGGTTACACGATGCAAGGTTCCACATTAGGAACCACCACCCAGGAAAAAGATTTAGGCGTCATTGTGGATACCATGTTAAAACCCTCGGCCCAGTGTGCAGCGGCGGCCAAGAGAGCAAATAGAATGCTAGGTATGATAAGGAAAGGGATGGAAAATAAAACAAAAGATATTATAATGCCTCTATATCATTCCATGGTGAGACCACACCTTGAATATTGTGTGCAATTTGTGATAAGGAAGCTTATCATAGCTCAGGAAGGAGCTATAGTAAAGGTGAAGTGACTCTGAACAAGCAACCTATCAGTTCTGGTAGAAATAAGAAAACAGAATTTTTCTATAAAAGACTACCAGTCCCAGAATGCACCAGGTTTCCAACAGCCATTAGAGGAGCTGAACTGGGGAAATGTGTGTTCAATCAAGAGGGCTATGAGGTAATCCCCAAGCACTCATCTCAAAGGGCAGGGCCTGATTCAGCACAGCTGCGCTGTGCTAGGGTGGAGCACTCATCAAAGCAGAATAAAGGTAGAGTTTATTCTACAGAGAATTATCCTCATCCTCAGAATCAGCTTGGAGATCCTCGTCTTGGAGATCCTCAGCTTGGACATCTTCATCTGGAGGATCATCAGAAGCAGAAGCCAGAGCGGACGGACAGAGAGGGCAAGAAACCCTTTGGAAGAAAGAAGAGAAAAGCATTTGGGAGGTCTAGAGGAGTCCAGAGCAGTACGTATACTGGGAGACATTCAAAAGGCCAGCATACGCCATTGGACTGGGGAAAACCAGAGGAGTGGTGCTGCAGGGCTAGGAATCTCCAGACGGTACCTGTGAGGGAGACGGCTGCACATGGAAGGGACCCTAAGACCCGTGCCAGAAGGTATGTGAAGAGAGATCCAGTGTCCAGGGATCTGGATTGGAAGGCTGGACATAAGAACTGGACTACATACTGGCCAGGCTATTTAGAGAGGAACTCTAACAGCAATGGAAGCTCAGGTATGAACATTGATCTATGCCCTAGCTATAACCTTGAAAGACAGCAGGGAAACAAGTATTCTCCTGAAAGTGCTCCATTGAGAAATTCCTCTGTGCCAATCCCTGATATTGAACCCATGATTGTTGAAGAAGGGGAAGGAGCGGTCTTAGATACAGGCTGTGAATATATGGATTGCTCTCTGTCTAAACTCCTTTGGTAATTTTCTGTTACAAAGTACAGCAACCTTCACAAAGAAATACAAACTTGTTCTTTAATCTACTCAGAAAAGCTCCTGAGTAGGATTTTGGGCCACAGTAGAAAGCAAGCCAGCTAAGGGGTTTCAGCTGGGTAACTGCTAGCAATTGAGCCTTACCTAATTGCTTGTGAGCTCTGAGGGGGAATCACTTCTGAATCTATGTGTGAAGATATAAGAAGTTAACCCGAAAAGAACAGTTTTTCCCTTCTTTGTGGGTTTTGCTTGTTGTTTGAAACACTGCTAAGAAAATATTAGCTAAAGCCTACAGAAAAGACCAGTTTGTTACCAACCAGGTCTTTATTCTTTTGATTTGATTGCCTGACAAGTTCAACTGTTTTCCTGATTTTGTTTTTCCAAGTTTAACACTGAAAGCAAGTATCCTGTTTTATGTGCTACCAAGCATATCTGTGTTGGGAGAAATAACCCCATAAATAAATATCTTATTGGCTTTACACTCAAGCACAACTAATTATTGTGAGCAGCTGTGTCTGGTGTGAATGGACTGCATTTCCCACAATCCCTTGCAAATCATATTGAGATATGCACTTGCCAAGACTGTGAACATTCTCACCCAGGCAGCCGTCTGACAAATGGCGTAGTTTTTCGGATTGCTTTTGCGCAAAGGGATTTACTTGCTAAGGATTACAACTCAAGACTGAAGGAAAAGACAGTTCAAGCTTAAAAGCTGAAAGAAAAGATTTTCCCTCAACTGCACTTTGGAGGAGAGGTGGCTGTTCTAGGTAGCTGTTCCAGGAAGAGAAGACCCTGTGCAGAGCTGGATTCATCACTGGCATAAGGTAACAAGTACCTGGGCATGTCTAGTGGTGGATGGGAGTAAGGCACAGGGGTAATTGAAAAAAAAAAGTAGAAAAAAACCACCTGTTTGGAAGGTGGTGCACTGTGGGGTTTTTTGTGTGTGTTTTCTTGCAGGGATCAAGATGGATCCAAGGGAACTAGCTGATTGGATGGCAGCCCAGTTTAGCAGGCAACAGGAGCTAGCACAGCAGGCTCAGGACACTGCTATGAAAGCCTTAATGGACCAGCAGAGGCCAGTGCTTGATCTGGTGCAAGCCCTAGTTAAACTGCAGAACCAAAGTGGACCGGATGCAAGACCAGCAGTAAATACTGGTACACCACATGTGGACAGGGTGGGACTCAATCAGGGAATTGGGGCATTTAGTTTTGGGAAGCTAACTCCAGATGATAATGTTGATGATTTTCTAGAGTCTTTTGAAAGATTGGCACAAGCATTAGCATGGCCACTGTTGGAAACAGAATACTGGGCTTGATGGACCTTGGTCTGACCCAGTATGGCATATCTTATGTTCTTATGTTATGTTCTTATGATTAAGACCTTTAAATACTTAAGAGTATTAATGGACAAACAAACCTCTTCCAAAGATGGGGAAGCTGTAAAACTAGAGGACATAACATAAAGCTGCAAGGGGGTAAATTGAAAGGCAATGTCAGGAAATACGTTTTTCTCTGAAAGGGTGGTGGATGCTTGGAATGCCCTCCCGATGGAAGTGGTGGGAGCAAATACAGTGACAGAATTCAAAATGGCATGGGACAGACACAGTGGATCCCTTTTATAGCAACAGGATAGAATCAAAATAAACATAACTATCTCTTATATCTCAGCAAATAGGGATGAACTACACAGGGCTGACCTGCACAGGGCGGTGGGTACACCCCTAAACAAAGGCATGGGGAGGAGTGACCTGAACGGAGCGGCAAATGCACCTACTCTTGCTGCCTTGATGAGCAGACTAGATGGACCATACTGGTTTATATCTGCCGTCATATACTTTGTTACTATGCTAGATTCCTGGAGGAAAAGTCCATAAACCATTATTAAGGTAGGCTGAGAGAAAACCATTGCTTTATCCCCAGGGATAAGTATCATGGAATTGGCTACCTTTGGGGTATTTTAGGTACTTGTGACCTGGATTTGATCTGATGCAGTATATGGCATTTCTTATGTTCTTATGTGATGTATGTGCTCTGGTCAGGAGCCAACTTTCAGAGTAAATCACAGATTAAGAATTAAAACAAAATAAAATGATTTTTGTCTGCGGTACCTGCCTCTCAGTGAGCTGAACACAGATAATCTATTTCAAGCTACTGGTCACTTTTTAAGGGTGGATTCATAACCTAGCCAACATAGCAGGATTCAAAAGCAGATTGAGCAAGTTTCTGGAAGAGAGGTCTATAAAACATTCTGGCCAGATGGACCTGAGAACCATTGTTCAGACCTGGAAATGAACTATAGAAAGTAGGTCTAGTTTTTGGGATCTGCCAGCTACTTGCAACCCAGAGGACATTGGGCTTGATGATGGTCCTTTGACTCGGCATGGCTTTTCTTATTTTCTTATATTTTCTGTGTGCATAGTTGCTCCTCAGGCTTAAGTGATAGGAGGTTTATTTAACCTTGTCCATCCTGTAACACAATGATTGCGTGGGACAGAAATTTAGCACATACCCCGCAAGCCATCCATGACTACAATTACTTTTGACACGACATAACGTGTCGTCTAGATGTAAATAGTTAACCCCAGTTTTATCCAAGTTGTAGTACCTGTTCTTTGTAAACACAGATCAGCTCGCTGCACTGTGCTAGTCATTCTGTTTCATGTAAACCGCACTGATGTTGAATAGCGCGGTATAAAAGAGACTGTAAATAAATAAATAACTTGTTAGGTGATGAGCAATGACTATAGTATTTGAAAAGAAGCCTCTGTGAGTGTCTAGACATGGGCTACTTGATATTATACTGGCGAAGATGGTGCTTTGATGCATTGCACCCCCCCCCCCCCAAATCAACACCATACATCCCAGTTTAAACCTGTTTCTGGCAATTTCTTCGCAGTTTTTAATCCTCATGGTTTCCTCCTCCTTCCTCACAACACAGCTTTTTCTTTTTTTGGTCATGATTCCCTTCCTTGAGTTCCGCATAGGTAGGAAGGTGATTCTCAGGTGTATGGGTAACAGGAAGCCATACTGGTGTTTAAATAATGGACATGCCAGCTCTTTTCAGAACAAGGAGCTGCTTAATTCCTAAAGGTGCCACAGATTTCTCAATTGCAGATTTGTAAGGGGGGTTTTTTGTTGTTTTTTTTGATGTGTTAAACTGGGTTCTTTTTTCTATAGAATATAGAAGTGCGGTCGACACCACAAAATGCTAGATCTTCATTGTAGCTGCTGCAGTAATGTTGCCCTCATACCAAAGCTGCTTTAATAGTCTTCCAAACTCTTTGGATGCTCACTGAATGTGATGTACAGTCTTTGCATCAGAAGTTTGAACACTAGCAAGTATACTGCCTAAAAATGCAAACATATTAATGGATTGGAGGGATTTTTCAGTGGCTAGAACTTCTAGGCAGAAATTGCTACTTAAATTTTGTCTATTAGATGGCTGATTAGTAAAACTAAGCATTTGTTTTTTAATGTTCATCTTCATTTGCATTGTTTTGCTGCTGTTGGAAAGCAAGCATACTTCTAGTACTTTTGAACTGACCAAATTAAATAACACTTCACTTCTAGTGCACCTATGCATTCCTAAAATATATATACCGCCTTGCTGAAGAGCCATCGAATTTGGGTGACAGCATAAAACATGCGTACTAAAATACATCACAGATACATCTCTGTCCAATATATATTGACAGAACCTGAAGCCTGTGTAGTTGCACTCCTGACGGATCTTGAATATACCTAGATTTCAGCTTCCAGCTATCAGGTTTTTAGGAGAAGCAGGAGTGGCCTTATTCCTGCACCTGGAGATTTTGAAGTTGCATAGTTTCAACAAGGAGCTGACCTGTGGAGCACCCAGGTCCACACATAGCTAATGCATTAAGAGTATCTTTTAGACCATTTTGCCCTGTGAAGGCATACATAATCCAGAAGATGGGAATGCTTAGGTTCTAAGTGCTTACATGTAAAAAGTAGTTTTTCTGGTTGGTAAACCTCAGTGTTGGTGATAAGATGTTGCTGCATGCAAAGGTTGAGCAGCAGTTTTCCATTTGCTCTTGCCAGATTTGCTTAAGGTTGGTCCTTAAGTTCTGCTGTCACAACCAACTCTAGCAGTTATTTACTTAGGATAAGGATTTTGTGTCCTGGTGAAATTTATTTTGACAGCACTGTTGAGGGAAGAATAAATCTTGCGGCATTGCCAGGTTTAAACGTGCAGGAGTATGATAAATCATTGTTTGGTTTGAGAGATTCTAACAGATGAGTAGGTCTGATTAGATTTTTGGGCAGTGGCATTAAATTGTCAGCAAGATTATTTCTTATGGCAAATCCTATTCCTGCATCTCTTCTTTCAGTTCAGAACTAAAGATGGTATTGTGCTCACTGAGCCTCGCTGATTTATTTTTAGCGGCTCGGGTAGCTTTTGTTGCCTAAGAAAATTATTTCCCCTTCCTAAGTTTATAATGACTCAGTATCATAGTAGCAGTAAAGATGTTTGTGTAGCATGGTGGTAGTCATAGAAGACCTGTACAGTTAGGATTACATTGACTCCTCACTTAGCTTACCCATACATGTTACATCTTATGAACTCCAGAAGGGAGCTCTTTGGCATGATGCAAGTACTACGCTGAGGATTAGCAGTAAATTTGAGAGACTGAGATCATACTCCACATACCCTGGCTTAAAAGTGAGGTTCATGACTGTCATGGTAGGTGCAAAACTCACCCATTTGGAGAAACTGCCCAGGTTAGGTTCACTTTCAGTGAGACATACAGTAGGCATCTACTCCAGAAACATTATCTAGTAAGCTATCAACTCCCTGCATCTCAGAATGATTATATAACATAGTAGTATAAGAGATGACCAAACGGACCCAACTATCTGAGCCTCCTGCATTTCTGTTAGGACTCATAGTTTATATCACTCTACCTATAATCTGTCATCATTTCATAGCCTACCAGAAAGACCTAGCTGTGTTCTTGTCTGCATTTCTACCAAAATATCTAACATTTAATATTACCTGGTACAAAAAATAATTCACTTCTTGACCCTTATCTAAACATTTCTAGGCTTGTCTCAAATATCACATATTTACCAAAGGTAATGGAGAACGTGAGCTGAAAAAAAGAAATTTTGGCAGTCCAGCTCCAAGAACTGCTGAATATTTAGTAAAAGTAGGATATGTAGTTTTGATTTTGATGGAGGACTGGGGTTTTGTTAGTGCTGTTAACTTTTTAAGCATTTGATTTATGCTTTTGTTTAGAGTTTATAATTTGTATTTTATTTGTTTTATATGATGGTGGTGGTCTCTGCTGAGAGTTTCTCTTAGCCCCAAGGAAAGAGTGCGCTCTCCTGCAACCCGGATGTGGCCCTGTGGGAGAGTGAGGTACCCTGCCTGCAAGCATGGAGATGCTTTCGGTGCTCAGAGCTATGATGGGCTCACCTATTGCAAGATCCTCTCCCCAGGGAACCTGGCAAGGAGTTGATGCAGAGAGGTATGCTAGGAAGTCATCACTTGAGGAAGGGTTTGGGCACTCCCAATGGTGGGGTTATTGGCCCTCCGATAACTTTTAATGTTCTGTGGGACTCCATTAGGGCCCTGCACGCTTCTGTGAATGTTAATTTGCATAAACTTAATAAAAAGGTTCATAAGGAGGCTATTGCTCACCATAGTAGCCAGCTTGAGCGGCTGGAACAGCATATCGAAGGATTGGGAGAGATAAAAGATGCTCAAATTAGAGAGAGTTCTGTGTTATCGAGGAAGTTGGAGTATTTAGAGAACCAAACACGGAGTAATCTGAGATTCCTGAGATTCCCACGTTCACTCCTGTTGAGTCCAGTGGAAATGGTGAAGATGTATCTGGTGGAAATTTTGCGGTTGGCATCGTATAAGTTACTATTACCCGTGTGTATTTGTCATTGGCGGGTGGTACAAGAAGAGCAAAGAGCTCCAAAGAGCAACAAGATCTGCTGTACTTGACTGGATTTCTGGAAAGTTCTTGGGAATTGGTGGCTTTCATCTGTGAACACAACAGGAACTTGGTTTTGCGTCTTTACTTCAGGCGTATAAATGAGCTTTTCTTTGATGTTTCTATTCCTGATACTTCTAAGGCCACCCAAGCAAGGCGGGAAATCCTGGTTCTTCGGCCGAGAGTTCTCGCTTTGGGTGGTTCTTGGGTTTTAAAGTTTCCTTATTTGTTATATAAGTATTGTAGTTAAAAATTATTTCTTTGAGGCAAAGCAGCTCTTGGCTTTTCTAATTTTGTGTGAAGGGAAGGTGAGGGCTTCTCCTAAAGTCTTATAGTTGTGCGTTCTGACTGTTATGGGACATTATTCTGTCTCTGATGTAATATTTTCTTTTAACTGAAATTGTTTCTCTTCTTGCCTCCCAATTTATTATGGTTGAAATGGCAATTTATAAGTTTTCCTTTTATTATTTCCTGTTTGTGATTACTTTATGCTCTTTTTTTTTCCTTCTGTAGGACACGAAATATTTTTTTTTCTTTTGTGTAAAACTCATAAATTGCAAATTTAAAAAAAACTATTCTGCTGAATTGCCTGGCAATTATGGGGCTAGATGGTATTGTTAAGAGGTGGCTGCATCATAGGCCATAATGCCAAGATAGTCTCCTATTTAAAGTGTTACACAGAGCCCTTCTGTTGCCCTTACTCTTCAGTGACAATCTTGGTCTACATTTAGGAACGAGGCACCCCAATTTTTGCAGCAGCAGGTCACATGATCAGAAACAGGTGTATATGCTTGCCATATGAATTTTGTGGGATATATAGTTGGAAATCCTGTAAGTGCAGCCCAAACGAATATTTTAGGCTGTTTATAGCATGATGCAAGGCATTGATAAGGCAGGCAAGGAGAGAATTAAAATTCTTTGATTATGTGAAAGGCAGTATAAAAGAATTCTAAATAAATACATTTTGAAAAAAAGCTTGCTTGTGAAAGCAAAAACACATAATACATTTTTTTCGAGTACATTCTTAGCAAAAAACCTGTGAGTGTCAGTTGGACCAATGGATAATAGAGAGATGAAAGGGGTATTAAGAGGGGACAAGGCCATAGCAGAGAGACTGAATGAATTCTTTGCTTTGGTCTTGACTAAAGAAGATGTAGGGAAGTTACCCATGCCTGAAATGGTAAAACTGATGCTTCAGAAGAATTGAAAGAAATATTGATAAACCGGGAAGATGTATTACAACTATTTGATAAACTGAAGCGTAGCCAATCACCTGGACTGGATGGTATACATCCAAGGGTATTGAAAGAACTGAAATATGAGATTGGAGACCACCTATTTGTAATCTGTGAACTATCATTAAAATCACCTGTAATACCTGAACATTGGAGGATGACCAATGTAACATCAATTTTTTAAAAGGGTTCCAAGGGTGATCCGGGAAATTACAGACCGGTGAGCCTGACGTCAGTACCGGGGAAAATGGTAGAAACCATTATAAAGAACAAAATTACTGAACATGTAGATAGTCATGATTTAATGGGAGACGGCCAATATAGCTTTAGCCAAGGAAGGTCTTGCTTTACTAATCTGTTATGTTTTTTTGAAGGTGTGAATAAACAGGTAGACAAAGGTGAGTTGATCGATATAGTGTATCTGGATTTTCAGAAAGCCTTTGACAAAGTCCTTTATAAGAGATTCCTAGCGAAATTAAGAAGTCATGGGATAGGAGGCAGTATACTGTTGTAGATTAGGAACTAGTTAAACGATGGAAAGCAGAGGGTAGGGCTAAATGGCCAATTTTCCCAGTGGAGAAAGGTGAATAGTGGAGTATCACAGGGATCAGTGCTGGGTCCGCTGCTTTTTAATATATTTGTAAATGACTTGGAAATGGGAATGAGGTCATCAAATTTGAAAATGACACAAAATTATTCAAAGTTGTTAAAACCCATGAGGATTGTGAAAAATTGCAAGAAAACCTTAATAAATTGGAAGACTGGATGTTCAAATGGCAGCTGAAATTTACTGTAATGTGGATAAGTGCAAAGTTATGCACCTAGGAAAGGATAACCCAAACTATGGTTACACGATGCAAGGTTCCACATTAGGAACCACCACCCAGGAAAAAGATTTAGGCATCATCATGGATAATATGTTGAAATGCTCCGCCCAGTGTGCAGTGGTTGCCAAGAAAGCAAATAGAATGCTAGGAATCATAAGGAAAGGAATGGAGAATAAAACAAAGGATATTATATCTCTGTATCGTTCCATGAATATTGTGTGCAATTCTGTTCGCTGTATCTTAAAGATATAGTGTTATTAGAAAAGGTATAGAGAAGAGCCACCAAAGTAGTAAAGGGGATGGAAGGATACATCTATGAAGAGAAGCTAAAAAGGTTAGGGTTCTTCAACCTGGAAAAGAAACGGCTGAGGGGCGATATGATAGAGGTCTATAAATTAATGAATGAAGTGGAACAGGAAAACATAGATCGTTTGTTTACACCATCAAAATATAGAAACACTAGGGGACATGTAATGAAGCTACACTGTAACCTATTTAAGACTAATAAGAGAAAATATTTTTTCACTCAACGTGTAATCAAATTCTGGAATTTGTTACCAGAGGTTCTAGTAAAAGCTATTAGTGTAGCTAGGTTTAAAAAAGGTTTGGATAAGTTCCTGGAGAAAGGTCCATAAACCATTATTAAAGGGGACCCGGGATATCCACTGCTTGCCCCAATAAAAGCATTGTGGATCTTGTCTTTTGTGGAAACTGCTAGGTACTTGTGACCTAGATTGGCCACTGTTGGAAACAGGATACTGGGCTTGATGGACCTTGATCTGTCCCAGTATGGCATATCTTATGTTCTTATTTATACAAAGGTATTTTTTTGAATAGACTCACTCACACGGCATACATATATAATTTGGTTTGTATAAGTGAGTTTTCCCTTCCCCCCCCCCCCCCTTTTGTTTCATCTTGTAATTGCTCTTTAAAATTATGAGTATGGTGTCCTTTAATATGAGCGGCCATCCCTAGTTTTTGTTCATTGTACGACTGTTGCTATCATATGGTGCACTTTTATTTGTAATGCATACTCTGTGTTCACTGCACAGTTTGCTATTCATGTATTTGCACATTTTCTTATTTATAAGGCACACCACAGTTTTGATTACAGATTTATGTAATAGAATTGATTTATTTGATCTTTGGATTTAATACCTAATTAACTTTCATCAATGCAATGCAATGTGTGCCTTCGAGTCAGTCCTGACTCCTGGCGACCCAGAAGCTCCTGGGTTTTCTTGGCAGTGTCACCGGAAGTAGATTGCCAGGCCTTTCTTCCGAGGCAATGGAGGATTAAGTGACTTGCCCAAGGCCACAAGGAGTGCTAGTGGGAATCGAACCCTGGTTGCTTGGTTACCAAGCCAGTGTTCTAACCACTAGGCTACTCCTCACTCATCACCACCATTATTTTCTTTCTTCCTCCTTCTTTTCCTCTCCCTTCTCCTTCCTTTTCCCTCCCCCTTTCCTCTCCCCCCTCCTTCCCCCTTCCCCCTCATCCTCTCCCATCTCCTTCCCTTTCCCCTCCCCCTTTCCCCTCTTTCCTCCCCCTTTTCCTCCCCCTTTTCCCATCTTTCCTCCCCCTTTTCCCATATGACCCCATTTTAACAACTGAAATTCATGTGACGCCGGTTAATGATGAACTCAAACTGGCAGATTTCCAGTCTCCTTCCCCTCCCTCCACTCTTCTAAAGCAGGAAGGAAGTAGCAAGAGTAGTTGCAATAGCAGCAGAGGGCCCCTTTTGTCACTGTGCGGTGTGTATTTACAGACATCAGTACTCAGTTTGGGTTTCAAATCTAACAAGAAGGGACAAGGGCCTAAGAATGTTCACTGGCTCACAGGCCACATGCTGACTAGTGACTTCGTATAGGTCACAGTGAAAGTCCAGAGAGATGGGGAAATGGCCATGTTTCTGTGACCCCATCCACTGATGTGACTCCATTTGGGGTCCCAACCCCAAGTTTGAGAACCACTGCACTGAATGGTTGTAGGCTGTTTTATTATCATTGTGCAAGGAACCTGGGCATGCTTTTAGATGCTACACTAAGCTTGAGGTGTCAGATTTTTGCAATAATGAAAGCTACTTCTCTGCTACTCTGTAAACTATATACTATTTGCTCATTCTTGGTAACATAGCACTGGTGATTCTATTTAGGACTTCCAGTACTAGATGTTTCTGATTTTAGTGATTTATTTTTGAGGCAATTTGGTACTTTCTCAGAGTTGGAAAAACAGGGGTTTATCAGAGTATTTGCATTACAAAAGCACAACTTTATGGCTTTTTAGATGGATTCCCAGTGGATTCCATTCAGTGGTCAAAAAACTATTTATTTATTTTATTTACATTCTCTTATATACCGCGCTATTCTGCATCAGTGCGGTTTACATTGAACAAACTGAAATTACATTGAACAGGGCATTGTAACTTGGAGATAACTATTTTACAGGGAACATGGGCTATGGAGGATTAAGTGGATTGCCCAGGACCACAAGGAGCACCTGTGGGACTAGAAACCCCAGTCCTTCCGGCCCAAGGTTTCTGTCCTCTAGTGGGATTTGAACCCCCGACCTTCCGGCCTGAAGTACCTTGCCCCAAGCACTAGGCCACTCCTCCACTCCTTTCCCAAATATCACCCCCCTTCTCCAAGCCCGGGTTCCAGCAACAGAATCTGGCTCAACATCCCCTTCTCCAAGCCCAAGTCCGAACACCTGCATCAGTTCCCCGCTTCTGCTCCATCCCTTATCCCAGCTTCCACCCCTTTCCTCCTATTTGTCACAGAGCAGCAGGCGTTTCTTTGCTCCGGTGTTCTGTCTGTAGCAGGGACAGAATCTCCTACCACTGCAGAGAGATGCCCATAGCTGTGGCCTAGCCTGAGGTTGACAAGCCACAAAAGCAGTGGCCCGATGATGTCATTTGTTGCTGGTAGAGGACGATATTTTGGGGTTTCTCTTATAACCGGAACCACCCCCCCTAATTTCTCCGTGGGGGGTGTTAGGGTTTTTCAGTTTAAACCAGAAGCCCCAAGTATTCTAGTCTTTTTTTTTTATTATTATTTTGTATTTATGCAATTTTACAATAATAATCAAGCAAAACGCTTGTACAGAAATAACAACTTGTACAACAGAACTTTATATACTAATAACAATATTACCACCAAAGGAACGTACAAGAGTATGATTAGTCCACAAATCTTTGGGGGATAGGAAGTATAAAGATAAGAGGACAGGTGGGTCCTCCCACTCATTAATAGGAAAACAAGAAATCATTTAATACCAAAATGAGGGCGGATGACGAAGCATCTTAACAATTGAGCCTAATCACTGAGAAGGTGATATCACAGTATGAGAGCTAACAAATGCAGATAATTCCTCTGGTTGAAAAAACAAATATTTATGTTCATTAAAGTAAATTATACATTTACAGGGAAAACGAAGTAGAAATAAGGCACCCATCTGAACAATGGCCGGTCTTAATAGCAAAAAAGCTCGACGCCTTTTCTGGGTCTCTCTAGAGACATCAGGGAACATAGCAATCTTTCTACTTTTAAATAACGCTGAACGCTTCTTAGTATTCTAGTCTTGAAGGACTAGAAAGGGGACTGTTACTTCTGGAGAGAGATCTGCAATTGTGAGTATATACTTCTGGGAATTTTCTGAAAGGAATTCTTTCTATTAAAGCTATTTAATCTGTGAACCCACTATTTTTTGTTAAATCAGTCAGGGCCTAGTAGCAGCAGTTTAAATTTAAAACACAAAAGAGAACTTTCTGCTTGCATTTCATACCCATATCCAAAAATATTTACCCCTTACAAACATGTATCGAATACTTTGGTGATAACCACTTGAATTTAAAATTCAATATATCATTCTTATTTGATTTTCTAAAAAAATTCACAAATATAGTCTCAGACTTTGATAGCGCTTAGAAACCATTGACTCGGTAAAACAGCGCTGTAACTTGCATCAATGACTATTTGTGAACCACCCAAACGTTATTTTTTTGATTTTTTTTTTTTTTTTTTTTTTTTTTAAATTTTATATATGTGAATATCACCAATTTTTCTCCACCAAATTATGTTGAGCTATGAAAAAGGCTTATCTTTTGTTGACGTATTTTCCAAAATGAAACTTCATCTGTTGTGTCATGTTAATGACCTATCCTCTACGCCTCCTTGGCGCCTAAATAGCGTTTCACTCCTCACCGGAGTTTCTTCAGGAGGATCTAAAACGATATAAATATACCATAAGAAATAGCTCAGAATTAACCATAAAAAGTGTCATTCATGACTGTGATATAAGATAAAAATCTAAGATCTTCTCCATAACATTTGGCAGTTTTATAATGAGAAAACCAATGTCCAAGTGTAACTTACTCCGTAATTGCTGCCCGCGTTGTTCTGTAAACTTCCTGCTCTATCAAAAAATGCCACGCATGCGAACTAGATTCATTTACTCGTTTTTTATAGCAGTGTGCCGGTCAAACATTTCATACCCAGCAGAGAGCTTGTAGTTTTAATTTAATAGTCACTCAGGGCCTAGTATCAGCAAAGTACTTTTAGTTTAAATTTAAAACACAGAAGAGAGCTTTCTGGTTAAATTTAGAACCCAGCAGAGGCTTGTAGTTTAAATTTCATAATAAGTTAGAGCCTAGCAGCAGCAAAGAGCTATAATTTAAATCAAATAAGAATATAGCTTACCTCAGCAGCACAGGACAGGGTACTGTGTAGCAGCCCTCTTTTAATAAGTGTTATTTCCCTCCCTCCCTCCGCACACACACCCACTCCTGGGATAATCGTAGCTTTATAGGTACTTTCACATCTTAAAAGACAGGAGGTGCTCTCAGGTGAAGCTCGTTACCGAAATCAGTCATACACTAAGGACCTGAGATTAATTAAGCTTCAGGTGAACAAGGTATACGTATTAAACGTATTAGGTACAGTTTTATTGGTATAAATATACATAGCAACCCTTAGTAGGTAAAGAACTTAAATATCTAAAACAAAAACTTAAAACTAAGATGCAGACAGCAGTCCAGCAGCGAGATGGGGGCTTTCAAGTCTTTTGCATTGAGTGTAACATGTATGATTTTCTCCCAGTTGGTGAGAGGTCTTACGAGTACACCAGGTGTAAGGAGCTCTTTGCTCTCAGGGAACAAGTCCATTCTCTAGAAGCTAGAGTAGCAGACTTGGAAAACATAAGAAAGACAGAGAGGTACATAGACGAGACCTATAGGGATATAGTCCTGAAGTCCCACCTCCAGTCTGGCAGCATCTCTATTGCCATGGAGGGGAGAGGTCACGTGACAGGAGATGTAAAACCCTCTCGCACTGAGGACGTTTCTCCAGGGCCATGTGCCCATGAGGGAAGGGTTAGGACAGCCGTTATAATTGGTGATTCGATCATTAGGCATGTAGATAGCTGGGTGGCTGGTGGACGTGAGGACCACCTGGTAACATGCCTGCCTGGTGCGAAGGTAGCAGACCTCACACGCCACCTAGATAAGGTCTTAGATAGTGCTGGGGAGGAGTCTGCTGTCTTGGTACATGTCGATACCAATGACATAGGAAAATGTGGTAGGGAGGTTCTGGAGGCTAAATTTAGGCTTTTAGGTAGGAAGTCGAAATCCAGAACTTCCAGGGTAGCGTTCTCCGACATGCTTCCCGTTCCACGTGCAGGGCCCAAAAGGCAGGCAGAGCTCCGGAGTCTCAATGCGTGGATGAGACAATGGTGCAGAGATGAGGGGTTTAGATTTGTTAGGAACTGGGGAACATTCTGGGGAAAGGAGGGGCTCTTCCGAAGGTGTGGGCTTCACCTTAACCGGGATGGAACCAGGCTGCTGGCATTAACCATTAAAAAGGAGATAGAGCAGTTTTTAAACTAGATAATAGGGGAAAGCCAACAGTCGCCCAAGAGCGGATTGTTCGGAAGAATGTATCCCTGAAGGATACTACCAAAAGCAGAGAGGTTCCCAAAAAGAGTAAAGTAGCCCAAATGCCCTCAAGTATGGAGCAGACTGAGCTTAAAGATCCTAAATTACCCATGTCTACCAATAGCCAAATTAATATGAATAAAATACAGTCTCTAAAATGCTTGTATGCAAATGCTAGAAGTCTAAAAAATAAGATGGGAGAGTTAGAATATATAGCACTAAATGAGAGGTTAGATATGATTGGAATCTCAGAGACATGGAGGAAGGAGGACAACCAGTGGGACACTGATACCCGGGTACAAACTATATCGTAATGATAGAGCTGATCAAATTGGTGGAGGGGTTGCGCTCTGTTAGAGAGGGCATTGAGTCAGAAAGGATTAAAGTTTTGCAGGAAACAAAATTTGCTGTAGAATCTCTATGGATTGAAATTCCATGTAAAAAGGGAAAGGCGATGGCAGTGAGGGTGTACTATCGACTGCCTGGCCAGAATGAACAAATGAATGATGAAATGCTCAAAGAAATCAAGGAAGCTAACAAAAGTTACAGCACAGTAATAATAATGGGTGATTTCAATTACCCCGGTATCGACTGGGTCAGTGTCATGGCAGGACATGCTAGGGAGATAAAGTTCCTAGATGAAATAAATGACTGCTTCTTGGAGCAGCTGGTTCATGAACCGACCAGAGGGGAAGCCATATTAGACCTAGTCCTTAGTGGAACACCAGATCTAGTGCAAGAGATAAGGGTGTTGGGGCCACTTGGCAATAGTGATGATAGCATGATCGCCTTTGATTTAATTGGTGGAGGAGGGATAGTAAGGAAATCCACAGTACTACCTTTTAACTTTTGAAAGGGAGACTATGATAAAATGAGGAAAATAGTTAAGAAAAAACTAAAAGGAGCAGTTGCAAAGGTTAAAGACTTACATCAAGCTTGGATGGTGTTGAAAAATACTATCTTGGAAGCCCAGACCAGCTGTATTCCACGCTTTAAGAAAAGTGGATGGAAGTCCAAAAAACTGCCAGCATGGTTTAAAGGTGAGGTCAGAGAGGCTGTTGCCAAAAAAGCATCTTTCAGGAAATGGAAAAAAGAGCCAAACAACGAAACCTGGAAACAGCACAAGCACTGGCAGGTCAAATGCAAGGCATTGATAAAGCAGGCAAAGGGAGAATTTGAGAAGAAGCTTGCTGCGGAAGCAAAAACGCGAAATAAAGATTTTTTCAAGTACATTCGTAGCAAAAAACCTGTGAGAGAGTCAGTTGGTCCGTTAGATGATAGAGGAGTTAATGGGGCACTAAGAGGCGACAAGGCGATAGCGGAGAGACTGAATGATTTCTTTGCTTCGGTCTTTACTGAGGAAGATGTAGGGATGTTACCCATGACTGAAGTGGTATTTAAAGGTGCGGAAGAATTGAAGGAAATATTGATACATCGGGAAGATTTGCTACTCTTCAGTTTATCTAATAGTTGTAATACATCACCTGGCTGGATGGTATACATCCAAGGGTGTGGAAAGAACTGAAATATGAGATTGCAGACCTGCTATTAGTAATCTGTGAACTATCATTAAAATCATCTCTAATACCTGAAGATTGGAGGATCGCCAATGTAACACCAATTTTTAAAAAGGGTTCCAGGGGTGATCCAGGAAACTACAGACTGGTGAGCCTCATGTCAGTACCGGGAAAAATGGTAGAAACCATCATAAAGAATAAAATTACTCAGCATGTAGTCATGGCCTAATGGGAGACAGCCAACGTGGCTTTAGACAAGGAAGATCTTGTCTTACTAATCTGTTATGTTTTTTTGAAAGTGTGAATAAACAGGTGGACAAAGGTGAGTCGGTTGATATAGTGTATCTGGACATTTAGAAAGCCTTTGACAAGGTGTCCCTCATCAGAGACTTTTGGCAAAACTAAAGAGTCATGGGATAGGAGGCAGTGTACTACTGTGGATCAGGAACTGGTTAAAGGATAGAAAACAGAGGATTGTGCTAAATGGCCAATTTTCCCAATGGAGAAAGGTGAATAGTGGTGTACCACAGGGATCTGTGCTGGGTCTGCTGCTTTTTGACATATTCATGAATGACCTGGAAAGTGGAATAACGAGTGAGGTTATCAAATTTGCAGATGACACAAAACTATTAAAGTTGTTAAAACCCAAGAGGATTGTGGAAAATTGCAAGAGGATCTTGATAAATTGGAAGACTGGGCATCAAAATGGCAGATGAAATTTAATGTGGACAAGTGCAAAGTTATGCATCTAGGGAAGAACAACCCAAACTATGGTTTCACAATGCAAGGTTCCACATTAGGAACCACCACCCAAGAAAAAGATTTAGGCATCATTGTGGATAACATGTTAAAACCCTCGGCCCAGTGTGCAGCGGCAGCCAAGAGAGCAAATAGAATGCTAGGTATCATAAGGAAAGGAATGGAAAATAAAACAAAAGATATTATAATGCCTCCATACCGTTCCATGGTGAGACCGCACCTTGAATATTGTGTGCAATTCTGGTCGCCGTATCTTAAAAAGGATATAGCGTTATTAGAAAAGGTTCAGAGAAGAGCCACCAGAATGGTAAAGGGGTTGGAAGGATACGCCTATGAAGAAAGGCTAAAAAGGTTAGGGCTCTTTAACCTGGAAAAGAGACGGCTGAGGGGAGATATGATAGAAGTCTATAAATTAATGAACAGAGTGGAACGGGTAAACGTAGATCGATTGTTGACGTTATCAGAATATAGAAAGACACGGGGACATGCAATGAAGCTACAGGGTAAACTATTTAAGACTAATAAAAGAAAATATTTTTCACTCAACGTGTAATCAAACTCTGGAATTTGTTACCGGAGGATGTAGTAAAGGCTGTTAGTGTAGCTGGGTTTAAAAAAGGTTTGGACAAGTTCCTGGAGGAAAGGTCCATAAACCATTATTAAGAAGGGGACCCAGGATATCAATGCTTGATCTAGTTACAAGCATTGCGGAACCTGTGTCTTTTGGGGAAACTGCTAGGTACGTATGACCTAGATTGGCCACTGTTGGAAGCAGGATACTGGGCTTGATGGACCTTGGTCTGAGCCAGTATGGCATATCTTATGTATGTTCTTATTAAAGGAACTAAAAGATTACCCCAGTAAGGTTCATAATAGTCACTGTACACTAATGATAAATCCTTTCTGCTCAATTCATAAAAAGGAATTCAGGACCTCAATCAAAATTAGGTGAAAAGCTATTTAACAGCTCGATATTTAGCTTAGATACTCATCACGGGTCCAGATATAATTTTTCATTTTCATGTCACCAATTAGTTTTGAATTTTTACTTAGAGAATATTCATATAAATGTGAGATTCATGCAAAATTCAGTCTTTCAAATTCATGTCAAAGATCAGCAGCAGACTTCGGCATTGGAGAAATAATTAAGGTCCATGTATCTAAATAAATGCCGCTCCCATGACACTGCACCCAGAAAAGCTTTTTCAAAACCAACCAACATAACATTACGTTTCATTGGAGATAGCCATCTGCCTCAGGATCAATATAAAACCACTCAACCAGAACAGATTTCAAAACTAATTGGAGAAATGAAAATGAAAAATTGGTTCTGGATCCTTCAAGAGTTTCTTAGCTAAACATCAAGCTCTGAAAATAACTTTAGCTCTTTGTTTGAGGTCCTGAGTTCCTTTCTTATGAACTGAGCAGCAAGGGTGTGGTGTTTGAATATATAGTGACTAATTATATTGAATCGATCAACTTTGCCATAGGAACTACAGTTCCTTATTGATTTGCTTTTCTTAAAAATAAAATAAATAAATTGAAAAAAGTGATTCTTTGAGTAGCCCCTTCAAGACTGTCTCTTTAGATGTTTAGGGCTAGCTAGTGCTGTTGCTGATGGAGAGGATAATATTAGAAAGTTAGAAACGGATATTAAATTAGTCCAATAAAAAAGATATTGCTTACAGCTTCGTTTTTGGCTGTTCTCCGGGAAGAAGCAGGAAGTCAGTCCTCACATATGGATGATGTCGGCACTAACAGAGCCCACGCGGTAGCTTCTCCCCCAGCTTCCAAAGAAAGCCTTTGGGAGGTGTACCACGCATGCATGATCCTCTTCCTGCCCAAGGGTGCCATCTTGCTTGTCTCCTTTACTGCACAGAGCTCACTGGATATGTGTCTGTTTTCCCCGGAAAAAATGTTTTTTCTCTTGAATTTTTCTTTTCTCTGGTCACATACTGGTTCCCTTTCCCGCCCCCAAGCTAGCTTGCCTCAGCATCGCATTTTTGGTCCATTTTTGTTCTTTTTCGAGTTTTTCTTAACCGGCTTTGTGTCCTTTTTCCCTGGCTGGGCCTGAAACCTTTGACCTTACAGGGGGCTGACTTCCCCACCATGGCCTCTGCTAGTGCTTTTAAACATTGTGACCGATGCGCCCATACCATATCATGCACCAATCCACACGACTGCTGCCTCCATTGCCTCGGGCCAGACCGTGACCCCTTGGACTGTGGTCTCTGCAAGAAGATGACCACCAAGGCCATCAAGAGCCAGCAGCAGTATCTGGAATCCTCCTTTCACAAGATGGACTCTACACCGGAGTCTCCAGCGACACCATGCTCCAGGGACCCTTTGGAACCCCAGGGAGACTGTGCTGCCTCGGATCTCCGAGTCCTCCAGCCGGAACATCCCAGAGGAAGAGCCCAAGAAGAGCTGGAAACCCTCGAAGACCATGTCGGCTGACAAGTCTGGGAAAGTGGGCAAGTCCACAGACCCCAGACCTGCAATCCCTGTCGCAAGTCAAAAGGGAAGGAGCAGGAGCGGCTGACCAAAATACCCTGATGGGATTCGTCTGCATCCGGTGACTGGCCTCGGACCCCCGAGGCCATCCTTGTCAAGGACTCCCCCTTGACAGAGCTGGCACTGGGCCTGTCCCTCGGTGCCCACGCCATAGGATGCAGAGCAATCTGGCTTCAAGACTAGAATGGCAGCTGTGGATCACAGTTTGTCTGCCTTCATGGCTCCCAAATACTGGACCTTCAACCTCAAGGACTTCTCCGAACATCGAGGAAATCCTCAAGCACCACCATCCTCAAGATGTTCTTCAACCCTGGTCCCGGTCCTGGTCCTGGTCCTCATGATTGAGGTCATCCATGACAAGAGCCAGTGGCTCCAACCGCAGGGCCTTGGGGGTAGGGGGGTAGGCACCGTCGGGCTCGCGGCCTGACCCCAGAGCCCAGACCACCCTCGACACCTCCAGTGACTGAATCAGACTGGGAGACCAAGGGCGAAGAATCTCCAGACACCCATTGTCACTGGGATGTGCCTTCCATCCCTTCTCTCCCCGAGACTTGGAGCTGGTCCCCACCTGAAGATATGACATTCCTCGACTTTGTGTGGGATGTGAATAGGGGACTGAGTCAGAGGAGGATCCTCAGACCAAGGAACTCAAGATCCTCACGTACAAGGCCGCTCTGAAGGAGGCACTTGCAGTGCTTGTTCCCCCGATCCTGGAATGGCTCCTCTTCTGCATGTGGGAGACCCCTGCGTCAGTGCCCATAGTGAGCAGATGGCTGGACTCAATGTATGAGGTCTGCTGGAGCCCTGGCTTCCAAAAAGCACAGCTGTCACACAACTCCATGGTGGGTGGTGCAGTCAGTGATGCGTCGCCTCAAAAGACTCACTCCTTGGTGCCCCCGGGTAGGGAAGCCCGTGCCCTCGATGTACTGGGCAGGAAGTGCTTCCAGGGTTCGATGCCTAGATTGGCCACTGTTGGAAACAGGATACTGGGCTTGATGGACTTTGGTCTGACCCAGTATGGCATATCTTATGTTCTTATGATGCTCATTGGCCAAATCCAGGCATGTACTTAAGGGACGTGGCATAGGAACTTGCCAGGTTCTCTCCTAATCTCTCCGAGGAACCCCTCCAGCGGTTCCAGACCCTATCCTCTGGTGTCAGAGAGTGCTCCAAGTTTATGACTCCACTCATGGTATAGAAATCCTTTTAAATAAAAATAAAATGACTCAGGCAGCCTATGGCAGCTTTGAGTTGGTGGCTAAAGTTGCTGCAGCGGGCATTGTGCCCAGTGCCAGGCTTGGTTACAGTCCTCCGACCTGGAGTAATGGCTTCAGGACAAACTGGTCGATGACCCTTGCCCGGGAGAAAATCTTTTCAGCAAACCCATGCCTGATAAGTCTGCAGAGTTGGAGTCCGAGTTCCTTACAAGGACCAGGCTCTCCAAGAAGACCGCTGACTCTTCAGGATGGATGCCTTTGGGTAAAAAAATCCTCCTACGTGAAGAAGAGGAAGGCTTATGGAAACTAACCTCAGGATCAGGCCTTCCCAGCTCCCCAACAGGGGCAGCAGGCCAAGGGACAAGGGCATGGCCCTCGTAAGCCTAAAGCTCCCAAAAAACAGGCACCGGCTCCAGCACAGCCTGGCAAGAGTTTTTAACCCCTTGGGCATAGCCTTCCTTCCCCCAGAAGGCTCAGCCCAGCAGCCGACCAGTGGCTATCCATCTCCACAGACTCCTGGGCACTGCAGGTAGTGAGGGAGGGTTACCTCCACCTAGCACAGGTGCCCCCTCCATTCTTTCCGGGAGAGCCCTCTAGGACTCCCCTCCACCATACCTTGCTATTGCAGGAGCTTGCAGGCCTTCTCGAGGAAAGGGCGGGGAACTGGTGCCCACAAACCTCAGGGGCAGAGGTTTCTACTCCCCGGTACTTCCTCGTCCCCAAAAGGACCGGAGGCTTCTTTGCCCGTTCTGGAACTGTGGGATCTGGTTCCTGATTAAGGAGAAGTTCAAAATGCTCTCTCTTGGAACACTGCTGCCATACCTCCAGCCAGGAGACTGGCTATGCTCCTTGGACCTAAAGGATGCGTGTACACACATCCTCATCCATCCCAGCCTCAGGCAATATTTCAGGTTCATGGTGGGAGGTGCTATCCTTTGGACTGGCCTCCACACCAAGGGTGTTCACTAAGTGCCTGACAGTAGTCGCAGCTTATCTTCATCTCCAGGTGGCCTTCATTTTCCCCTACCTGAACGACTGACTCATAAGAGGCCGCACAGCCCCAAGCTGCAACACACAATGGCGCACACCATCCTCATCCTACAGCACTTGGGGTTTGTGATAAACTACCAAAAGTTCCATCTCCGCCCGACACAGTGTCTGGAGTTTATAGGGGCAAGGCTGGACACCATTCAGGCCAGAGCCTTTCTCCCTCGGGACAGCACTGCCACTCTCTGCTTGTATGCAAACTGCCACTGGATGCTCCTGCAGGCGGTATATCTGCCGGGCCAGGAGAATGACCTGATGGACAGACTGAGCAAGGTTATCCAGCCGCATGAGTGGTGGCTAGACTCCAGAGAGGCCTATCAGCTCTTCCTGCTCTGGGGGACTTCACAGATGGATCTTTTCATCAATCCAGTCAACACCCAGCTGCCCCACTTCTGCTCCAAGCAGCCACACCCATCCCGGATAACAGCGGATGCTTTCCTCATCCCTTGGATGGGAGGGCCTTCTCTACACCTCCTGCCCATGCCATTGATTGCCAAAACCTTGTTCAAAGTTCAACATGACAGGGCATCGCTGATGCTGATAGCCCCTCGGCCCAGGCAACTGTGGTTCCCAATGCTTCTTCACTTATCCACGGTGCCTCCAGTCCACCTGGGAGTGCCCCTGGGTCTGCTGTCACAGGAGGAGGGCTCCTTCCTACATCCCAACTTGGGGTCTCTGATGCTAATGGCCCCTTTCAACTTTTCAGAGGAGGTGGAGGAGGTCCTCCTGGCCTCCCATAGGACCTCGACAAAATGAGCTTACGCCTTCAAATGGCACAAAATTTGTATGGTGCGCAGGGCGACAGGTCAGCCCATCCTTGTGTTCTGTGCAGCTTGTACTGCAATATTTACTTCACCTGTCTCAGGCAGGACTGAAGTCCAACTCGGTCAGGGTCCACCTGAGTGCACTCAAGGCAGATCGCCACCACCTTATCAAGGGCAAGTCCCTCTCTGTCCAACCCCTGGTGACCCACTTTCTGTGAGGTCTGTTGTTGTCCCAGCCTCCTGTCTGCCCCACCAGCAGTGGAGTAGTATCTCAGCGTGGTGCTGTGGTAGCTCACTGGCCCACCATTTGAGCCCCTGACTACCTGCCACCTATGGTACCTTTCCTGGAAGGTTGTGTTCTTGGTGGCACTCACGTCAGCTTGCAGGGTCAGCGAGCTCTAGGCTTTGATAGCAGATCCACCCTACACAAGGTTCTATAAGAACAGGTTTGTGTTCTGCATGCACCCCAAGTTTTTTCCCCAAAGTGGAGTCCTCTTTCCACCTCAGTAAAGAGGTGGTGCTTCCCACCTTTTTTCCGTGACCTCACACCAGTAGGGCGGCAACGTCCTTCATATTCTGAACTGTAAGAGGGCCCTGTCCCTCTACCTCCAACATACCCAGGGCCACCACAAAGCCTCAAGCTTTTCGTTTCCTATGACCCCAATTGGCTGGGGGCAGTGGTGACCAAGCGTACTCTGTCCAGTTGGGTGGCAGAATGCATTGCCCTCTCTTACAAGCAGGCTGGGCTCTTACTGGAGCATCGGGACACAGCACAGTGTCAGGGCCATGGCAGGATCCATAGCAAACCTGGGTTCTGTTCCTCTGTCAGAGATTTGCCGGTCCTTTACCTGTCCCTTAGTCCATACCTTCGCAGCTAACTACTGCCTCGAGAGGGAGTCCTGTAGGGACAGTGCCTTTGTCCAGGCAGTACTCCATCATCTATTTGGGGTATAGGCAATTCCTGCCCTCCAGCCCTTGGGTGTTCTGGCTACCAGAGTACTGGTTTCTCGCTGGACATTTGGGCCGCTTGGGAGTCTGTCTTCTCAGGACTCATTGCTGCTGCTCACAGCTCACCTTTTTCTGGTCACCCATGGCTTTACACAGGTCTCAGTAGCCTGTAACTAGGGAGTCCCATATATGAGGACTGACTTTCTCCTGTTCCTGGAGAAAGCATAGTTACTCACCTGTAACAGGTGTCCTTCTAGGACAGCAGGAATCGGTCCTCACAACCATACCTCCACCCCGTGGAGTTGCTTTTTGTGTCATTTTTTGCCTTTGAGCTATGTCATCCTACTTAGGCAAGATGGCACCCTTGGGTGGGAAGGGGACCATGCATGTGTGGTGCATCTCCCAAAAGCTTTCTTTGAAAGCTGGGGAGAAGCTACCACGTGGGCTCCATCGGCACCGACTACAACCATGTGTGAGAACTGATTCCTGCTGTTCCCGAAAAACACCTGTTAAAGATGAGTAGCTACATTTCCTGTTATGAATTAGGGATCCAAAGTTTAATCCTAAATGTTTTTTGTATTTGCGTACAGTTAGTATTTTCCTGTCCAACAATCTTAATTTACACCTGAGGCAACAGAGGATGTCACAAAAAGCATGGGGGTATTTTTCAGAACCAGCAGTTGGAGACTTAAACATGATGACTAGCATTTAAATTAAGACACACTTTCAATAAATGCTACAAAAAATCCAAAAACAGGGTCGATCTAATCCAATATCAAAATCTCAAAAAATCGAACCCAATATAACTGAGCTCCTCTTATTTATTTGAAAAATTATTTTTGTTGGACTCGTCATGAGGGTAATCCCCTTACTCCCTCAACCAATACTCTAGTCCTTTTTAATATTTCATATTATAAAAATAGTCCAGATTATAAAGAGCATTTCAGAACATTTCTTTTATATAGATCTTCTATTTAGTATTCAATGTATACTTAGCTTTCCACCAAAGAGCAGTTCATAAAAATCCAATAGTCACCTCTTAATTCAAATCCGATCCAACATACCACCTCATTTCGAACCACCTTCACATCTCTTGGGTTCTGCATCAGGTCCAGATCTCACAAAACTTAAAGGGCCCGATATTCAAATGGCATTTACATGGTTTACAGCCAGGTAAACCATGTAAATGCCTTAAACAGGGATATTCCACAGCACTTATACGGTTAGTTCCATTGAATATCCCCTATTAAGTCCCCTACGTGCCCAATGCTATCCGGTTAGCATCGGGGCATGTTTGGGCATTCTGGAGCGGAGGAGGCGACTGCTGCTAACTGTGTAGCGGCGATATTAGATCACTACACAGTTAGCGATCCGCTGCTAAAATTAGGCCAGCGTTTGGCTCGCCTAGTTCTAGCTGCGGATCGCTAGCAGTGTAGTGGTCCAATATTGCTGCTAGATGGTTAGGCTCTGCGGGGAATTTCACTCTGCGCCAAACCCGGATTTTCAGTGCCATCAGCACAGCATTGAATATCCACAATTAGGGGTGAGCGGGCCAGGGCTATGCGCTGTAATGGCGCATAGCCTGCCTATTTCATTATCGGGCCCAAAGATCTTATGTATACATTAGACTTCATGATTAGAGGAAAGGCGGGATAGAGGAGATATGATAGAAACATTTAAATACATCTGTTGCATAAATGCCCAAGGGGAGAGCCTCTTTCAATTGAAGGCAATCTCTGCTACGAGGGGACATAGGATGAGAGTGAAAGGGGATAAACTCACAAGTAATATGCGGAGATATTTCTTTATGGAAAGAGTGGTAGATGCATGGAATGGTCTCCCAGTGGAGGTAGTAGAGACAAGGATGGTATCTGAATTCAAGAAAGCAGGGGACAAGCACAGAAGAATTCTAAAGAATAAAAGGGGACTATTGTAGTGGATATGGAAGGGCGGACTAGATAGATCATATGGTCTTTTTCTGCCATCATTTTCTATGCTTTTTATGTTTAAAACTTACAGCCAAAGAAATTACTGCTTCATTCTACTGCTAGCATATACCTTAAAACAAGGCAGTAAACACTTTTTTCAATGTCTTTCCATCATGCCTTTAAAACCATCATACATGGCAACTGCACACCAATCCACAAACCGCAGGCTATCGATAGCAACCAGAATGTCAAAGCGTGAGAGTACCAATCCATCTCCGAAGCAAAGTATACATTGAATGCTGAATGGGATCTCTGTATAAATAAACTCAACACGAAAAAAAAGCAAGAGGTTAATTTAATACACCCAAACAAATTCAATCCTATATAAACTCAGTACCACTATGGATAAAATTTTCTAAAGTCTTTCCCACACATATTGTGGCCACATGCATGCGTAAATGTTCTCTTATAAATTTCCAGTTGGCCCTAAAAGTGCACACAGTGGCATGAAGGTTGTAGATACAAGCAAAATCTTTTTCGCTTCTGAGTAAAAGGAGAAATGTCTATGCAATATTCACAATGCCTCGCTGGTGTAATTAGAAGCATCCCTATGTGTGAGAATCCATCCCAGGTTTTCCACAACGCAGTGCTGCCATCAGGACCTTGGGCCAACCCTGAAGCAAATATTTATATGAACTATTGGAGCGCTACACCTTGTTGTATTCTTTTGCACCCTTTAAAATACAGGTGCTGGGTGGCATTTGCTGAAGGGACTGTTCAATTGACCTATGCTTTTACCCTTGTAATACTTTATTGAAAGGAGTATGATGTGTTCATGTAACATGTACCATAAGTGTTGAAACCAAAATATGAATACCATGATTAGGCTAAAGTCCCTAAGTTGTTAGTTTTCAGGCAATCCAGTGCTTTAAATCATAAGTTTTCACTAGGTTGCTCAGCATACCAATTTGCCAGTTTATTGGCTCTATTTTCTTATTTATGGATTTCCTTGCAGGTCTAAATTATTATATTTGGTTTAAAAATGTAGAAAAAAGTTTCTTTAATAATAGATATGTAACATTCTAATTCAGAGCAGTCTGTTTTAAAAAAGATCTTCCCTGGCTTCAGTCTATTGTTGTCTTCAGTGTATTTCTGCGATACGCGATTCAATAGCATCTCTACCTGGCGTTCTTATGGATTAGCACAGCAATGCCTCTGAAGTTGAGAGGCTGATCCTAGAGCAAAGCTGAATCTTGTCCAGATAAATCATGCACAAAGTAGTTGCTCCATCAGTTAATTGAGAGCGATCTATAGAAACTTTTAATTAACAGAGCTGTATTCGTAAATCTCCCTGCAGCCTATGATATTCTGTCAATTACTCAGAAAGCTGAAGCTGATAAAATAACTACATCTAATGTGACTCAGTTCAGATTCTGCTCAGGAATCAATGATTCTTCATAGAACTAGACAAGAAGCAAAGCTTCTGCCACTGACACAGGAATGACCTTTTACAGTTGTGGTCAACATTATTGGCAGCCTTGCAGTTCAAACCCTTAATGTCCAATATCTCCTTAAAAAAAAAAGTGGCCAGAGAAATGGCTTTGGACTATATATGCGCACACATTTGACACACAAAAGAATCAAATAAAACAAGACCAATTACAAAAGGAAATAGAAAAAAACTGGGACATTGCCAGGACATGATTATTGGAATTCTTATAAAGAATTCAAATCAATTTGAACAGAAGATCCACATTCCCATTGCAGTAAAATTAGACGCACCTGTGATCAATTGTCAGTATTCACATGACTTGAATCAACCAATGAATGAGGGAAATAATGTTTAAAATGGCCACATTCACTCCCTGTTCCTTTTTCACAATGATGGAGACAAAAGAGCTGCTGAGACCATCAGAAAAGCCATTATCACCAAATGCTATCTCCAAAGACCTTGGAATTCCTGTATCTACAGTTCACAATGTTAAGAAATTTTCTGCTCATAGAACTGTCAAGAACATCCCAGGATAAGGTGGGAAGAAGAAAATTGATCCAAGAAGTCTTCAAAGGTTAGTGAAAACTGTTGGGAAACACCACGTAGAACATCCAAAGAGCTTAAGGCTGACTTTGAGCAACCTGGAGTGGTGGTTTCAAACTGCACCATATGCTACGCACTAAACAAAGAAGGACTTCATGAGGAAAGGCCAAGGAGGATCCCACTTCTCAAAGACAGACAAAAAAAAGACACACCTGATCTTTGCCGAAACCCACCTTAAGAAACCACAGTCCTCCTAGGAAAATGTTTTGACGACAGATAAAACCAAATTTGAGCTCTTTGGCAATACAGATCAGCGGTACATTTACAGGCGAAGAAATGAAGCTTATAAGGAGGTCCCATAATGTTGTGGGGCTGTTTTGCTGCCTCAGGAACTGGAGGCCTGGAACTTATTAAAGGAATCATGGAGATCTATCAAGTATTTTGGAGTGAAATGTGCTACCTAGTGTCAGAAATCTAGGTCTGGTTCGAAGGTCATGGGTACTCCAGCAGAACAGTGATCCAAAAGTACAAAAGAATGGTTAAAAAGGAACAAATGGACTGTTCTAAACTGGCCAGCAATGAGTCCTGATCTCAATCCAATCAAGAATCTTTGGAAAGAGCTGAAATCTGCCATTGGTAAAAGGAATCTTGGAAACATTCATGAGCTGGAACAACTCACAGTTGAAGAGTGGGAGAAACTACTAGCAGACAGATCTATGAAACCTATAGATGGCTACAAGAAATGTTTGGAGGCTGTCATCACTGGCAAGAGTTTTGCAACCAAATATAGTGTAGGGTTCAATTAATCCTGTCCAGGTCATATTTTATTTTTTCTCAGAAATTGCCATGTCTAAGTTGCATAGACATCTGTCTTTTTGTTGTATACCTTTGAACATACTATTAAAATATTATGATATACAGTTGGACTGTTTCTAATTATTTCTCAAGATATTGTACACAACATACGTAGCATGGGTGCCAATTATGTTGACAACAACTTTATACAAGGCAGCCTACTTGTATGAATGCTGTTTAATGTTTATACCAATGACTAATCAGTCGCCACAGGCACCAAATACTTCATCTTTGTACATGACTTCTGTGTGAAACCCAAGCAAGGCGTCCAGGCTGGTGCAAGGGTATTAGGTGCTGTAGTTGAAATTTCAGCCTTTCATCCTATCATAATTAACCTTTAGACCCCCTTGTGCCCCCCTTCCAAGATTTTGATTATTAAATTCAATTGTAATCATCCCACCACCATCCATCCCAGAGCATCATATAAAAATGTATATTTGGACATCACACTTTTAAATATTAAACTTTATTTTGTAAATATATATAATGGGGTAAATATATATAGTGATATATGAGGGTAAATATATATAGTGGAGGAGCAGCCTGCTGACCAAGAAACCAGGGTTCAATTCTCATTAGCACTCCTTGTGGCCTTGGATAAGTCACTTTACCCTCCTTTGCCTCTGAAAAAAGAACTTGGCTGGAGTGTTCCCAGAAATCTGGTACGTCCCCACCGGATCTCTGAAATGTCACAGATGTCCATTGTTATGTCTAAGTTGAGACCTGCTCCCAGGCATGAACAGGCATCTGAAAAGTGCTCATTTTGGCTGAAAAATATCCAGCGGGTACAGAGAAGAAAGTACTCCATCATCCCCAATACTCGGCGCAGTTTCAGTGATAGTGGCCATGGGATTTGAACCCTGGCTTCAAGCCCGTTTCAAGCCCACTACTCTAGCCACAAGGCTACTCCTCGATACTTAGGTCCTGAAATACTATTCTGGGGATGTCAATGTAGATACTCCTGCAGACATCCATATCGGGAATGTCCACGTTGTTGGAATCATGTCTGCACCTGGATGTCTGGCTTAGATGTCCCAGATTGCACTTGAGCACCTCTTCCAAAATGCTCTTCCATAAGTCCATATTTAGTACTAATGTTTGCACACCTGTAAGATATCTTTTTATATCGATGAGATTAAAATGTCCTGCTAAGGTAAAAAATCCTTCCTGCTGTTTCTTAGTTTTGTGACCTTCTTGCCTTCGATTTAGTTCAAGGCCTAAAATTTCTTTTGATCACTTATTCTTCAGATTTCTCTCCATTTAAATAAGTTGCTTGGTTATCTTTGTTCTTCAGGTTCATTCCTTCAGATACGTCAACCTTGGAACCCTTCAACTCCCCTTCCTTAGATTATATTCTGCTGATAAATGTACTATTTCTCATTGCCTTGACAGAATCTTACTCCTTATTAGTCAACAGTTAGTGAGTCATACAGTGCTCATTTGCTCTGCATTCAGACAGTTTTTCCCATTGCCATTTTCTCAGAATTAGAAGCAAAAAACATATTTAAGAATAGTTTGAGTATTTCATATTTTAGAATGCTTGATAGCTTGCACATCAGATTCCTTAAACTTACAGCTACGCTTCCCAAGAGTTCCTATTGATCAGCATGGGTTCAAATCCCATGGCTACTATCACTGGAATTGTGCTGAGTACTGGGGATGATGCCGTGCTTTCTTCTCTACGCCCGCTGGATATTTTTCAGCCAAAATGAGCGCTTTTTAGATGCCTGTTCGTGCCTGAGAGCAGGTCTAAACGTAGACATAACACTGGACGTACTGTACATACTTGCAGTATAAAATATGTTCATCTATGCAGGTGTGTGCTTATAGTATGCATGGTCACTAACACCTGCTAGCGAACAGGTATAAGTAACCGTGCTCACGTTCAAGGTGTGTTCTCAGCCACAACCACTAGTATTTTATAAAGACAAGTAGGCAGCTATTTGTCTTTATAAAATAGCACCTACCTGGCTAGATGAGTGCACCCATTCCTGTTAGGCCCTCTAATTATTTCTGTTATTTGCAGCCTGCCAGATAGACCAATAGAAATCTATTGCATATTCAGAAGTTAGGAACAGAAGAAGTATGGCAGCCGTAGACCTTAGCAGGGCTAGTTGGGAAAACAACAGTTCTTTGTTGAAAACTGAAAAGGAAAAATATGTTAACAAGCGTGTTTCGTTTCTAAGAGATACTTCTGCAGGTCTGCAGGTATGCCTGCTTTAATATAAATTACCTCATGCACAAAATGTTCTGATGGAGGCACTGGGCAATAAGGATACAGTTATGATTTCTAGTTTATTTTCATTTGGTATAATCCTTTTAGGATAATCAAAAGGCAGAAAGGAACTCCAAATTGTGTAAAGAAGAGAGAGAGAGAGATTTTGATGATCTTTGCCACAGATCCACGGAGATACTCCAGTTTCAAGAAATTATGCAATAGATTTCTATTGGTCTTACATCTGGCAGACTGCAAATAACAGAAATAATTAGCAGAAATGGGTGCACTCATCTAACCAGGTCTACCTATCAGGGTACCAGAGAGGTCAGGTGTTTGGACAATAACCAGACTGCTGTTGGTGTTTGTTGAAATGATTACAGAGCTTTGTGATTAGACATGGAACAGTGGAGTTGTGGAGGTAAATAAGTGGAGATATCGTATATTGTACCCAAGATGGGTAAGGATATCTTTTAGACGGCAGTTGGGATACTGTATATCCGTAGCCGTGCAGGCAGAATGGATTGTTGGTTGGCCCTTTTCTGCTGTCATCTACTATACTAGATTTGACCATGAATGACACCTTTTTTTTTTTTACAAGGTATATGAATGAATTGGCAGTTTTCATATCTCTGCTGGAAAGTGGGATTGTGCCCTATGCTAGGCTGTGTAGTTGTGTGGCAGAAATTCAAAGAAAAGCTTGAGAATATCATTTATAATCTGATGTTTGTCAGACATCCTGTTAGGAAGAACATTCTTTTAAGGACTGAATGATATACTAGAGAAAACATGGATATGTTTATTAGTAATGTTTCTTCATTTTGGGTCTTCTATATCTTAATGTTCCATGCATTGTTACTCGGGGGGGGGGGGGGGGTATGTAAAACAATACTGTTGATTCATTTCTAGGCTCTATCATTGTAAAAATTAGTTAACACAGCAGCTATGGTTTGCATGCCTTTACAGGCATTTTAGTCCCATGCATATAACATTTCACTGGCGTGTCTAGCATTTTGTGCACCTGAAGATCCATCTAATGTTGCCAGCAAAATCAGCAAATCTTTAGTTAAGCACCGTGGAGTTGATAATTATTGACCTGTATGAACATACATGAGAATGTTAAGATTTCTACACCCCAGGACTAGGAGGAGATTTATGCAGGTAAATAAAAGCGAACAGACGGAGACCATGTTGCTGGTTTAAAACACCGTGGTACTGCACGGAAATCTCTGCCTACGTGTGCCAAAACTTACCGCAGAGCTCCCTGCCTTAGATATATCCTTCCCACCCACCCATTTTCCCTTTCTCCCCCCCCCCCCCACCTTCATCTTTTCTTACAAAGCAGCTGCAGAGAGGAACAACAAAGTATTTCTTTTTGGTTGGTTTGCACTCATGCTCCTTCTGCTTTGTATCTGCTGCTGCTTCTCAGCCTTTTCCTCCCCTAGCTGTTTCCTCCCCTTCCTTCCATTTCACTATCATTGCTATATACAGTAAATTGCCTTGCCCCTGCGCTCGTACTACAGCATAACTTGCTGCAAGGACAAGCAGGAAATGCTCTCTACAAACCCTACTGCATTTGTTTTTGCTCATCGCTTAGCAGCCCCTACTGTGAATGACCAAGAATTAATGAGCATCAGGAGGTGGTGATGGCAGCAGTATAGGCCTGAGAAGCATCTCCTGACAGGTTCCCGTGTGGTATCTCTGTACTGCTAGCACTGCAGTGGTCCTGTTTGCACAGCACTGGAGAGGAGCAGCATGCCAGTTATGCCGCAGGAGAGGCTGAAACCTTCTATGAAAGTCTAGAGCGACATCTCTTAACTTGCAACCTCTGGTCTAAGTCCGTGAGCTCCTAGGTGTGCTTCTGGAGTGCCAGTTAGCAGCAGAATAATATGTTTATGTTTATGCAATTTCTTGATATACCGCCCAGGCTGAAGGGCATCAGAGTGGTTTACAATCACTATAAGCAGGTACTGGATACATTCCCTCGTCCCCAAAGGGCTCGCAATCTACGTGTACCTGAGGCAATGGAGGGTTAAGTGGCTTGCCCAAGGCCACAAGGAGTGCCTATAGGACTAGAAACCCCAGTCCCTCCGGCCTGAGATTGCTGTCCCCAGGTGGGAATTGAACCCCTGGCCCTCCGACCTGAGGTACCTTGTCCTAACCACTAGGCCAATATGGGAAAGTGTACCATCGCCATCACCCAGTCTTCTAATAAGGGAGTTTTTACTAGTACAATTTGTTTTAAAGTTAAATACTAATTTTTGTGTGAATTGTTTTTTGTACCCTTAAAACACAGCTTCCGAGTTAAAATAAAGAAAGATTTAGGGGGTCAGGTACTAATGGTTAGCATGTGTCACTGTCAGTGCACACGAGTAAATGTCCATACAGACATAACATAAGAACATAAGAAATGCTATAGTGGGTTAGACCAATGTCTATCAAGCCCTGTATCCTGTTTCCAACAGTAGCCAATCTAGGTCGCAAGTTCCTGGCAGGTTCTCAAAAAGACACACAGGTTCCACAATGTTTGTCCCGGGGTAAACAGTGGATTTCTTGTGATCTCTTTAATAATGATTTATTTTATGGACCTTTCCTCCAGGAACTTGCCCAAACATTTTTTAAACACAGCTACACTAACAGCTTTTACTACATCCTCCAGTGACAAATTCCAGACTTTAATTACACGTTAAGTGAAAAAATAATTTCTCTTATTAGTCTTAAATGGGCTACATTCTAGCTTCATTGCATTTCCCCTAGTCTTTCTACTTTTTGATACAGCAAACCACCGATCTACGTTTAACTGTTCTACTCCATTCATTGACCTCTGTCATATCTCCCTTCAGCCATCTCTTTTCCAAGTTGAACAGCGCTAACCTTTTAAACCTCTCCTCATAGGGGTATCCTTCCATCCCCTTTGCCATTTTGGTGGCTCTTCTCTGTACCTTTTCTAATGCTGCTATATCCTTTTTAAAATATGGTGACGAGAATTGCACATATTGTTCAAGGTGCGGTCGCACCATGAAATGATACAGAGGCATTATAATATCCTTGGTTTTATTCTCCATTCCTTTCCTTATGATTCCTAGAATTCTATTTGTTTTCTTGGCTGCCGCCACACACTGTGCAGAGGGTTTCAATGCATTATCCTTGACGCCTAAATCCTTTTCCTGGGTGGTAGCTCCTAAAGTGGATCCTTGCATCGTGTAACCATTGTTTAGGTTGTTCTTTCCTACATGCATAACTTTGCATTTGCACACATTGAATTTCATCTGCCATTTGGATGTCCAGTCTTCCAGTTTATCAGTTATCTTGCAATTTTTCATAATCCTCTTGTATTTTAACAACTTTGAATAATTTTGTCTCATCTGCAAATTTGATCACCTCACTCATTATTCCCATTTCCAGGTCATTTATGAATATATTAAAAAGCATCAGGCCCAGCACAGATCCCTAGGATACTCCATGAAGTACCTTTCTCCATTGAGAAAACTGGCCATTTAGCCCTACTCTCTACTTTCTATCTTCTAATCGGTTTCTGATCCACAATAGCACACTGCCTCCTATCCCATGACTTTAATTTCCCCAAGCGTCTCTCGGGAGGGGCTTTCTCAAAGGCTTTATGAAAATCTAGATACACTTTCTCAACCAGCTCACCTTTATCTACCTGTTTTTTACACCTTCAAAAAAAATAAAGCAGATTAGTAACACAAGACTTTCCTTGACTAAATCCATGTTGGCTTTCTTCCATTAAGCCATAACTATCTACATGTTCAGTAATTTTATTCTTTAAAAGGGTTTCTACCATTTGCCCAGTATTGATGTTGGAAATAGTTTCAACAGTCAGCCATGGAACCCTTTTCAAAAATTGGCGCTACATTGGCCCTTCTCCAATCTTCAGGTACTACAGATGTTTTTAATGAAAGTAATATTCTTTCTGCAAGTTTGATTCCCCTGCTCATAGTTTTTGCTTTTGCATAATTCCCCTGGGTGGCTTGACCCTGTGACCCATGCATTTGCAGGACATCCTCTGACAGAGAGAGCTCTTGCATCCTCTTACCGTCGTCCTGCCTTTCTTAAAGCATGGAAGATGTGGTCTGGGCTTCCAAGATTATATTTTTAAACAATGCCTATTCTTGATATAAACCTTTAAACTTTGCAACTGTTCCTTTTAGTTTTTTCTTATCTATTTTTCTCATTTTATCATAGCCTCCCTTTTGAAAGTTGAAAGGTAGTACTGTGGATTTCCTTGCTGTTCTTCCTCCTTTTATTAAATCAACTACAATCATGCTATGATCACTATTGTCAAGTGGCTCTAACACCCATATCTCTTGCACCAGATCCTGTATTCCACTAAAGATTAGGTCCAAAATGGCTTCCCCTCTTGTCGGTTCATGAACCAGCTGCTCCAAGAAGCAATCATTTATTTCATCTAGAAACTTCATCTCCCTAGTATGTCCTGCTATGACAATGACCCAGTCAATACCAGGGTAATTGAAATCATCCATTATAATTATATTGTAACTTTTGTTAGCCTCCCTGATTTCTTTTATGATTTAATCATCCATCTGTTCATTCTGGCTAGATGGACGGTAGTACACACCTACTGCCATCGTCTTCTCCTTTTTACACGGCATTTCTATCCATTGAGATTCTACAGTGTTTTGTTTCTTACAAAACCTATATCCTGTGTGATTCAACACTCTCTCTAACATAGAGTGCAACCCCTCCACCAATTTGATCTACCCTGTCATTGTGATATAGTTTGTTCCCAGGAATCGTGGTATCCCATTGGTTATCCTCTTTCTACCAGGTCTCTGAGATGCCAATTATATCTAACCTTTCATTTAGTGCTATATATTCTATATATTCTTATTTTTTAGACTTCTAGCATTTGCATACAGGCCTTTTAAAGGTTATATTTTATTTATAGTAACAATCTTGTTATCAGTTGACGAGGGTAATTTGAAATCTCCCAGCTCTGTCTGCTCCGTACTTAAAGGCATCTGGGTTACTTTTATCTTTATCGGAGCCTGCCTATTAGAATGCCCTAACTTCCCTCTTTTCCTAGTATCCTTCAAGGATACGTCCTTCTGAACTGTGCGCTTTTGGGCAACTGTCGACTTTCCCCTATCTAGTTTAAAAGTTGCTCTGTCTCCTTTTTAAGGGTTAATATTGCCTGGTTTCTAACTCATCCAAAACCATCTTTCATGCAGCATTGTCTCATCCATGCATTGAGACTCCGGAGCTCTCCCTGCCTTTTCGGTCCTGCGCATAAAACGGGGAACATTTCTGAGAATGCTACAATGGATGTGTTAGACTTCAAATTACTACCAAAAAGCATAAATTTGGCCTCCAGAACCTCCCTCCCACATTTTCCTATGTCACTAGTATCAACATGTACCAAGACAGCAGGTTCCTCTCTAGTACCATCTAAAACCTTGTCTAGGTGGCGCGTGAGGTCTGTCACTTTCACACCAGGCAAGCGTGTTACCAGACGATCCTCACATCCACCCAACTATCTACATGCCTAATGATTGAATTGCTAGCTATAACAGCCGTCCTAACCTTTCCCTCATGGGCACATAGCCCTGGAGAAAACTCCTTGGTGCGAGAGGGTTTTACATCACCTGGAGGACAGGTTCTAGCTACAGGATCATTTCCTGTCCATGGTGGTGTGCTCCTTTCACGTGTCCTCTCTCCATCATGGCAACAGATAAGCTGCCAAACTGAAGGAGGGACTTCAGTACTACGTCCCTGTAAGTTGCATCTATATACCTCTCTGTCTTAGCTCCTCCAAGTCTGCTGCTCTAGTTTCCAGAGATAGGACTCGTTCCCTTCTCCAAGTGAACATGTCTCCCTGGCAAATCTCTTATTTATTTAAATGTATTTTTATGCCTCCTTTCTATAATTCAAAGCTGTTTACAATTAACCAAAGTGTAACTGGGCCTTAAAAAGCACTGTTTTACAGGTAACTAGAACAGTATAACAGGCAATAATATGATTTAACACACTGAACTACTTGCAGTGTTAGCATGAGTGGTAGGTAGTCCTTCGACATATATACTTTTCTACAAGGTACTCTTACTGCTGCAGAGCAGCAATGTCAGCACATTTCTATTCTGCCCCTCTCCCTACTGCTGTAGGCACAAAATAAACCTTCCATGTTCCCCATGGTAAGGGCTGCCAAACCTGACCCTTGCTGTGGAATTGGCTAGTCCCTCATGGAATTGTGGAAAAACAGGAGCCATAATGGGGAGATGTTGGCTGGCCTTTCCATCACCACTCAGATCAAGTTGGCAGGAAGGAGAAGGAGAACCTTTAGGCTACATCCTTCTTTGCCATTGGGGTCCGGCTCACACTTTAAACTGTGCAATGCCCTTGCTCCCAAGGGCAGAGGAGAAGAAAGTAGCCCTAGGCACTGTGGCACTTGCACTCCATCTGCTGACCCTATCAACATGGGATGGGAAGGGTGGCTTGAGGAAAGGGGGAGTGACAGTGGAGGAGGTTTGGGGCCAAAGAATGAAAGGAGCTAGAGATCCTGTTTCAGCTGAGGAAGAGTGAGCAGGCTTGTGTTTGTCAAAACCTGGGATGAGGGGATATGAAAGATGGGCGGAATAAGCACCTACAAGAGGCAGAGAAAGAGAATCCATGTTTGGGAGAGGGAGAATGTTGGTGGGGGGACATAAAGGGGAGCAGGATTGCAGCTGTGGAAAGGATACCTAACTCTCCCATTTGGATTCCTTTCCAGAACTTTGTGTTCTTCCCTCACCAGATCCCCAAATTCTCCTCCTTACCTCCAAACAGATTCCAGAGCCACCCTACTCTCTCTATTCTCCCTACTCTCAGTCCCAAAACATCCCGGCCTCTCCCCCTTCTCTGTTCTCCCTTATCCCAGAATGTCCCTCTTTCCTGCTCTGATCCTCCTCTTTCCTCCTCCTCCAAGACTGCTCTGCCTCCACCCACCCCTGAGATGCTTTCCCTTCTGCACATCAGTATCTGAGATTCCCCTGAAAGAACAAAATAGATTATGCAGACATACATGCAAAGTTGGAAACTATTTTTAATATGTAAAATACTTTTGCTTAATAAGCGAAATGATGCTAATTTCAGCAGATGTGCCAGAGAGTTGTTGCAGAATTTCAAAGGCTTTCCCACAAAATATTTTAACTCTTGCTGAGGGAAACAAAGTGCTATAGATATGCTGTTGCCAGAAATTCACTTAGCTCTCAAACACTTTGTCCAGCCCATGCAGCAAACCTTGCTTTGCAGCTGCCCTGTATTATACCTCTCCCTGAATGAATATAGTTTCCCGTTTCCATTAGCCGGCCTTTTTAAAAGAGTAATGTTTAATTTGCACCCCCCACACGGATACAGGGCATTCCTGTTTTGATGATAGTTCTGATTGTGACGACAAAGGAGTTTATTATTAATGAAGCCATCATGTACATGCAGGAAACTTGTGTTCAGGCAGTTTTCCTTGTAGATGCATTTACAGCCCTGAGTCTAGTTTGCAAGCACAGTTGCTTGGCACTTCTGACCTGTCTGTGTGTTTTCAAAGCTGAGATTTGATTACTTGGAGCCTGTCATTCATTTCTTTGGAGAAGGAGAGTCTGTTTAAACAGTACAGAATGAATGGAGTTTTCTAGGGGCTGAGGAGGAAAAGAGTAGGTTGAATAAAATTACCATCTAACTAATGTTAACTTCGTAGACAAACTCACAGTGGAAATGGTTGGGCACATACAAGATGTGACAAAAAAGAAGCGAGACTGTTCCATAAATGTTTTGTTACAAAATCTACAGAGAACTTACGCATTGTCCCCTTCAAAGTAATCCCTCCCCAGAGTTAATGCACTTCTACATTCACTTCTGCTACGTACGGAAGCACTCAGTAAAGTCCTCCTCCTTGAGGTACTCAGCTCCATGGTCACAATGGCCTTGATCTCTTCTACAGAGGCAAAATTAGTTCCTTTGAGCATAGTCTTCAGCCTGGGGAAGAGCCAGAAGTCGCACGGTGCGAGATCTGGGGAATAAGGAGGGTGGTCAGGAGGTGTGATCTGTTTGTTGGCCAAGAACTGCCTCACACTAAACGCGGTGTGTGCGGGCGCATTGTTGTGCTGGAACAGCCACGACTTGTGTGTCTCCACCGAGCCCGCCTGCTGCGCCGAACCCATTCATAGAGATAATTGAGGACCTGCTGGTATAAGTGCTGGTTGACTGTCTGACCCTCAGGCACAAACTCATGATGGACCACTCCCTTCTGGTCGAAGAATGCGATCAGCATGACCTTGATCCTTGATTTCGACATGCGCGCTGCCTTGGGTCTGGGTGACAGTCAAGTCTTCCACTGCAGGCTCTGTCTCTTGCTTTCAGGGTCATACTGGAAGACCCAAGTCTCGTCTCCTGTGATGACTCGGCCAGCGAACTCTGGATCTTCTCCGATCTTCTCTAGCAAGTCTCGACAAACATTGACCCGGTGCTCCTTCTGGTCGTCTGATAAAAGCTTGGGCACCATCTTGGCGCACACCTTCCACATCCCCAGTTCCTGTACCAAGATGGTCCGCACTGACTCCCTGTTCAGGCTGAGCTCCTCGGCTATCATCCGCACCATCATTCTGCAATCACTCTGCACCAGCTGGTTCACTCTATCAATGTTCTCAGCCGTCTTTGTCATAGAAGGCTGTCCTGACTTGGGGTCATCCTCCACCTCCTCGCGGCCAGTTTTGAAGCATCTGTGCCACTCGAAGACCCACAGCCTTGATATTGTATCTTCTCCATAAGTCTTTTGGAGAAGTTGGAGACACTCGGTTGGGCCCTTCTCCAACTTAACCAGAAATTTCACGTTGATTCTTTGCTCCATATTTCTGCCACCTCCAGTTGCATGACAAAGCGATGGAACAGTGTGCTAGAAAAAAACCTGAAAAAGAAAAACAGAGTGAGAGAGATGAAAAATATTATAGCAGAATAGTGGCGAGATGTTGCACAACACAGGAATTGCATTGAGTCATGTGCGTGGCTGCCACAGTCTTTTTTTTTTTTTTTTGTCAAACCTCGTATGAAAAATATTTGAAAATAAACCTCAAGTGATTACATCATTGGGTTTCTTTGTTTACTCTTGAGAGGTATGTGATATAAAATAATCTTCTCTATTTTCCACTATGGGGTAGTTCTTTTGGGAGCTAAGTGTTATCTCCAGGAACAAGCAGGAATGAGTCTTCACATATATGTACGTCGGTACCGACGGAGCCTGCGCGGGAACGCTCCCCAGTGTCCAAAAAGAAAGCCTTTGGGAGCATCCCACACGCATGCACGCTGCCTTCCCGCCTAAACACTTCCCTCTCATCAGTTCTCCGTTATCCGCGGAGCTGGCAGGACGTATTCCTGTCACCGCTGAAAATTCTTCTTTTTATTCTTACTTTTTTGTGGTCGCGTCTGCGTTCCCTCGACGCCACCGGTACTGCCAGTGCTTTTCTTTTGTTTTTTTCTAAATTTCTTCTTTTCGACAGAAATTTTTTCCTGTTAGTGCCTGACAGTTTCTAGGCCACTAGGCCTCCATTTTTCCGCTATGGAAAAGCCAGCCACTACCCTTAAGAAATGCTGTAAGTGTGGCGGTACAAATATTCTTTTAGACACCCATACTTTGTGTCTAAAATGTTTGGGTCCTGACCATTGCTCACTGGGAGTATCTTTCCTGCTGGAGTTCAAACAGAAGAAATCTTCAGAATTGAGCACAGCTCGATACCCGATTCGCATCGCACTCGATGTCACCAGCTAGAATATCTCCACAGAATCAGGTAACCAAACAAAAGTCTGTAAAGACTAGCCAGTCCTCGAGTGGTAGATCTCCTTTCCAGTATCGAGATTGCTCCGGCTTTGCCCTCGGACATTTTGGCAATAAAGCCCCTGCGGGAATCTTCGGGCTCCAAAGCATTAATGGGGCTTCAGGTCGTTCCCGGGGTTCTCACCTCGGTGAACATACCTGGGCCATGCTCGGTGGTTGTGGCTGCTTCGAGCGGTACCAACACCCCGGCATTGGCAAATGCTCCCATGGCTGTGTTGAAGCTTAACACAGCTGTGACTGGGGAGGTGGCGCGTAGGCTGGAAGGGAGCCAGTGAAGCAGGCTTCCTGCTTCCCATTGTGATGCACCCTGAGCCAGTGCCTCATTAGCTCATCTCTTAAGCTGGTCCTGGTCTTTGTCATCCTTCTGGCTTTCAAGACTTGAATACTACTACTACTTATTTGTATAGCACTGCAAGGTATGCACAGCGCTGTACAGAGACATGTAAGAGACAGTCCCTGCTCATCAGAGCTTACAGTCTAATCAAGAGCGCCAACAAAACTACTGGTGAGTAAGGTATATCTAGAGCAGTGGTTCTTAATACAGTCCTCCCATACCCCTCAGGCCACTTGGGTTTTCAGGATATTCACAGTGAATATGCATATGGGAGATTTGCATACAATGGAGGCAGTGACCCGACTGGCCTAGGGGGGTGCGAGAGGGCTAGGTTAAGAATCACTGATCTAGGAGAATGGTAAAGATACACAGAGGAGATGAAGAAGAGGAGACTAAGGGGATCATGATCTAAAAACATCCTCAGAGGTGAGTTTTTAACCTGGATGTGAATAGGTGCAGAGATATAGAGCCTGATGTACTAACTTGGGTAGTTTGTTCCAGGCAAAGGCAGCCTTTCCCAGTGTAGTAAGGCCTTCCGTGCATGAGGTGTGTGCTGGACTAGCAAGATTTCAGTGAAGAGCATAGCTAAGTAGAGACATTGAATATTCAGGTTGCCTGAAATTGCCAGGAAGCTAACCGGGCAGTAGGAATATTCAGCTGCTGCCCGGTTAGTTTCTGTGGCAAAATTTAGGCCAGCCTTTTGCTGGGTCTTACTTTCGTCACTGCCTAGCTATGGCCAGCTGCCATCCCTGGAATGACCTGGCACAGCTCGATGCTAACTGGTGAGCATCAGGGTGTGCATTAGTGGCACTAATCGTGTTAGTAGCGCTGAATATTCTGGCCAAGGCAATTAACTGCATTAATGGCTTTAAATATTGCCCTTATAGTTCTCTGGTTTTAATATTATTTTTTACATATATCATCACTCTTTCTCCCCTTCTTCTAATCCTATCTTTCCTGACTAGATTATAACCTCGTATAACAACGTGTACCATGTCTTTGTGACTGCCACTATATCCAAGCCAGCCTCTTTCATTACAGTTTCTGTATGCAAAGCTTTATTTTGTATACTACGGGCATTAGTACATGCAGCTGTCCAGATGTTGCACTTTTTTCCTTTCTATACTCTTTTTAATGTTAGTGTCTGTGTTAACTGAGGGCATTTCCTCACCTGAGGGCTTTCTTCATACATCCAGGATAATTCTAATTTAAAGCCACCCCTCAATAGATTAGCCAGCAGCCCTTGGAAAACTATGCTATGGTCTGGGAAGCCAACATTTTCTTGATAGCATCTCCAGGATATGAACATCTCAGACTGACCCTGATCCTCAACAGGGAGGATTGAGGAGAACAGTGTCTGCACATCTAACTTCCTCACCTGAAATTGGGGTGTTGTCTGCAGGTTCTAGTTACCTGTGTACAGCTGTCATCTTTTCCTACAATATCTTCCCTTCTACCAAAGATCTTAGATGCCTCTAGAAACATTTCATCAGTGTATCCCTTGTCGCAGGTGCTTCTTAGCCTCACCGCTACCTCCTTTCTCAGTTCCTCATTTATTTTCCTAAGGGATTAAACTAGCATCTTTCACACTGAACTGGTTCCATACCCTAGATCTGGATGTTCATCTGGGCAGATGTAACAGGGGTGATAGCTTTGACACCACAATGTTTACCTGCCAGATTTCTATAGTTTGAACTTTGCTACCTGTTGGGGAAAAATGAGAAAAAGGGCCATCCAAAGTCTCTACTTTGTCCTCGGCTCTTCTATCACTTTTTTATATGAAAAATAATACCTTTATGCAGATTCTTTCTGTGTAGTTCTATTTGTTTGTTCACCTATTATTGGGGTCTGCAAAATGTGTTTGTTTATCTGGGGTGTGTAATATGGTGTTTCTCTTTCATATAATTATTTCAAAGATTTATTAAGATATTACTAATCAAAAACCTCTGAAATATACTATATTGAGTTATTTTCACAGATAACCTACCTACAAATAAATCTATCTAATCTAGCCCTTTCATAGAAGGATCGAATCTATATAGCAAGATTCCACATGGAGGTGGGTGGGAGCAGGGGTGGGAAGTGAAGGATCTAACACCTCAACAGTGCAGCTGGTTAAAATAATAATTACCGTATTTTCGCGCATAAATCGCGCGCGCTATACACTTTTTTACCTACCACGCAACCCTCTCGCGCGGTATTTGCGAGGGCGCACTATACCGAAACTTTATTACAAGGAACCGATTCCATAAAAGAGTCCTTAAAAGAATATAATGGTTTCAAAATATATTTAATTAATTTTCATCATCCGATTCCATAAAACCTTCGAAATCACTCCCCTCATCAACATCATCATTGAAATAATTTAAAACCGTCTGGAGACGCTCTTCCGTAACATATGCACTTTCATCGTCACTCCTTTCGACATTTTCATCATCATCTTCGTCATCACTACGCACCCAATCCTCGTTCTTATAAACAATCCCGGCTTTTCGGAATCCATTTCTTATGGTTTCCGGGGATATTTTGTCCCAAGCAGAACACAACCAATTGCAGATTTCCGTTAATGTAGCCCTCTTTAATCGTCCCGATGGTGTGAATTCATGAATTCCCCGCTGCATCCAATTATCCCACTCTCGTCTGATGAACGTTTTGAACGGGTGATTAACTACTATATCTAGCGGCTGCAGCTTGCAAGTAAGACCACCCGGTATCACTGCGATATGGGCACCAGTTGAATTAATATAATTTTGCACATTTGTTTCTTTATGGGCAGCCATGGAATCGAAGATCAACAAAGACCTTTTAGAAAAGAAACCACCAGGCCTGGCCCTATAACATTTATCAATCCATATTTTCATGACCTCAGGGTCCATCCATCCCTTTTTGTTACAGTGAACAACAATACCTTGTGGAAATTTTTCGCGGGGCATGGTTACTCGCTTGAAAATAACCATCGGCTTCAATTTAAGCCCACTCGCTGTGCAACCCAGGACTACAGTGAAGCAAGCCCTCTCGTGTCCAGTTGTTGTTATTGCGACAGTTTTTGAACCTGAAGCAGCTACAGTCCTGGTTGGTGGAATGTCAAGACACAGGAACCTCATCCATGTTAATAACATCCATTGCCGAAATGCCGAACTCCGAAATTTCTTTGCTGACAAATGTGCCGAAATCCGCCATCTTTTGTTCCCAGTCATCCGGAATCCTCTGGCCTACAGTTGTTCTTATTCGCACGGAAAGACCATTCCTCTTCATAAATTTGCAAATCCAATTGAAACTAGCCTGGAAACGTGAAATTCCTCTTTCATTGGCCAGCAGTTTTGCTTTGAATTGAATTGCGATAGTTGAGACAGCTTGATTTTGCTCCCTTCTAGACAGAATCCACTTTTTAAAGTCACTCTCTAGCTTTGGCCACTTTTCTTTGGGACCCCGACGTGCACGTTTTCGCGGATTCATCTCCTCTAGCGCCGTTTTCTCCTTTCTCCAGTCGCGAACAGATGACTCACCAACATCAAATTCTCTTGCTGTTGCTCTGTTGCTTGTTTCTTCAGCTTTTGCCACAACTTTCAGCTTGAAGTCCGCAGTATAAGACTTGCGTTTAATTCGGGGCATGATGACTGGATTATAATAGAAGAGATCACAAAGTTTAAATGTAAGGTATAATAGAACCGAGGGCCTTTTATATACCTCACAGTGCACTCGACACATGCGCGATACACGCGCGTGCGCATAATGCGAGAAATTCTCTGCAGAACAGGCCGAAAATTGCGCTTTATATGTGGGTGCATGTTTTATGTGTTTGCACGTTACATGCGCTAAAATACGGTACTAGCTTCTCTTCTCTTTGAACTATAAGGCTTAAGGGAAGGAAAGAAAAATCCAGCATCAAAACAAAAATATTTGCCTAAAACAGCTACAAAAAATAGAACAGTAGCTTTAAGCAGCAACAAAGCTAGTCCCTTTTTAAAAAAAACTTTCAAGCAGAGAACTTGTAGCAAATGTCAGGAATTGGCAGTTCATGCAAGGTAGTGTAGACATTTATACAGTACTCAGTAACCTGACTCTTAGGCAAGTTAATTAAGAACATATACACTTCAGGAGTGCAGTGACTTCAAAGAATATTTGCTATCTTCCCTCTTTAAACTAGAAAGCTGGGTGAATATTTGCCATGGGATAAGGAATCCTGTGGTAAAGCTGGTTTTGCATTGCTTCAGCTGGGAATATTGTGCCACAGCAACACAAAGATAGTGGGCCACATTATCTTTTAAAGGGCTGGCCATCAAAATTTTTTCCTCTTCCAACCCCCCAGTCCATTAATAAAATAGTGTGCCTTCCCCTTGAAACCCACCCAGCACTCTTGGATCCATATTTAATGTAAAGCCCCCTACCCACAAGATCCATTTGTAATTTACCCCACCAGATTGCACCCAACGCCCCCAGATCTATTAGTAATGAAATATCACTTGGTTTCCTTCAAAATATTTTGCAGCCTGGCCCCTGTGTGGTATTACCATGAGACCATCACTAGGGGTCTGAGGCTGCCATTGAGTGAGGAAGCTGCTAGGGCAGGAATCCTGTGGATAATCTCCTGCCCCTCCCATTATCCATCAAGGAGACCTGCAGTATATGCTGGAGGAGGGTGAGGGAGGGCTGATAGGGGTTTTATTACTAATGGTTCTAGAGATGGGGGGAGGGTGGATTCTGCAGGATACATTACAAGTGGATTGGGGTATGGAGGCTGAGAGGGCCAGGGAGGCTTTACATTGCAAATAGACTAGGAAGGGTGGGTTCCAGGAGAAAGGGGTGACATGTTAGTAACATAGTAAATGATGGCAGATAAAGACCAGCATGGTCCAGCTAGTCTACCCAGTGAGGTGGCCAGAGTCATACACAATGTTCCATGCAGGTTACCCTCTATTTTGTACTGTAAAAATTATTTTAAATTTGATTTGATTCCATCTCTTGCTATGAGAGGATCCTCTGTGTCTGTCCTATGTCTTTTTGAATTCTGTCACTGTTTTTGTCCCTGCCACAGCTACTGAGAGGGCATTCCAGGCATCCACCACCCTTTCCCTGAAAAAGTATTCCCTAACATTGCTTTTGAGTTTACCTCCTTGCAGCTTCATTTTTTAATGTCTAGTTCTACAGCTTCCCCTTCTTTGAAAAAGTTTTGTTTTCTCATTAATACACTAAGTATCTAAACATCTATATCATATCTCCCCTTTCCCTCCTCTTTTCCAGAGTATAAATATTTAGGTCTTCAAATGTCTTCTAGTGCAGGCCCCATATTATTTTAGTCACCTTTCTCTGAACCATTTCTAGTTGTTATATCCTTTGCGAGGTACGATCTCCAAAACTGAACACAGTACCCAAGTGAGACCTCACTATGTCTTGCAAAGGGGCATTGATACCTTCTTCCTTCTGCCGATTATGCCTCTCTGAATGCAGCCTAGCATTCTTCTGGCTTTGGCCACCATCTTGTCACATTCCTGCCACCTTGATATCCTCAGACACTGTCACCCCAATATCCCTCTTCTGGTCGTGCACCCCAGCCTCTTGCTTCCTATCGCAAACTGCTCCTTTGGATTTTTGCATCTAAAATGAATTATTCTGTACTTTTTGTATTAAATCTTAGCTGCTGAGTATTAGATCATTCTTCTAACTTTTCTAGATTTTTTTCATGTTGTCTATCCCCTCTGAGGTGTCTGCTGTGTTGCAAACTTTGCCTTTTAACCCTTCAGCTGCATCACTCATGAAAACATTAAACAGTAGCAGTCCCAGGACCAATCCCTGAGGAACACCCCCGCCCCCCAACACACACTCACTTTCCTTTCTTTTGAGTGAATTCTAGTTATCTCTACCCTCTGTTATTTATCAACCAGTCTTGGATCCAGTGCACCACCTAGGGAACTATCCCCAGCCTATTCAGTTTATTCATAAACCTCCTATGAGGAACAATATGAAAAACTTTGCTGAAATCCAAGTAGGTCACATCTGTTGCATTGCCTTGATCCAGTTCTTTGGTTACTCAGTCAAAGAAATCCCCTCTGGGGATATAAAAAATACTCACTATACCCAAATACAATAGAGACTGAGCTACTAGTAAAAATGTGTGAGTTATATATATTGCCCTTCTCTGATATTTTTCTAGTATTGCTGTATCTTCTCTAAATGGGCAACCAGAACTGCACACAGTACTCGAAAGGCTAGATTTAACAAAGGTGCTACTGCACACAAAAATACATTCATGTTTATTGAGCACAACAGGTCCCATTTTATGCATTGGGGTCTATTTACTAATGATGTCTATTAACAGCATTAGTGCATGCTGACCTGATTATAGCGCTTCATAAATGTTTAATAGTAGTAGTAGCAAATTTAACCCAAAGGGTGGTAAAAATGTAATGTAATGTGTGCCTTCGAGTCAGTCCTAACTCCTGGCGACCCAGAAGCTCCTGGGTTTTCTTGGTAGTGTCACTGGAAGTAGATTGCCAGGCCTTTCTTCCAAGGCAATGGAGGGTTAAGTGACTTGCCCAAGGCCACAAGGAGTGCTAGCGGGAATTGAACCCTGGTTTCTTGGTTACCAAGCCAGTGTTCTAACCACTAGGCTACTCCTCTACTCCTAAAGGGTGGTAGCACCATGGATTTATATTTTTGGCTACGGCTAAATGCTGAGCCAGTGATTTCAATTTGATTTCCACAGGAACTCCAAGATATTTTTGCTGATTGGTAACTCCTAATGGAATACAGAGATATTGTCAGGATTCCCCCTCCCCCTCCAGTGCACATCACTGGGTTTATAAATTAATGAATGGAGTGGAATGGGTAAACATAGGTGGTTTGTGCCATCAAAAAGTAGAAAAATTAGAGGACATGCAATGAAGCTACAATGTAACTCATTTAAGACTAATAAGAGAGAATATTTTTTTACTCAACGCCTAATCAAACTCTGGAATTTGTTTCCGGAGGATATAGTAAAAGCTGTTAGTATAGCTGGGTTTAAAAAAGGTTTGGACAAGTTCCTGGAGGAAAGGTTCATAAATCATTATTAAAGAGGACCCATGAAATCCATTGCTTACCCTGGGACTAGCATTGTGGAACCTGTGTGTCTTTTTGGGAACCTGCCAGGTACTTGTGATCTGGATTGGCCACTGTTGGAAACGGAATACTGGGCTCGATGGACCTTGGTCTGACCCAGTATGGCATTTCTTATGTTCCATCTGTGTGTGTTAAATTTCACCTGCCATTTAGATGTTCAGGAGTAGCCTAGTACCCAAGAGAGTAGGGTTCAATTCCCACTGGTATTCCTTGTGACCTTGGACAAATCACTTTACCATCCATTGCCTCGAAAGAAAAGGCCTGGCAATCTACTTCTGGTCATCCCTTGCCAAGAAAGCCCAGAGGCTGCTGGGTCGCCAGGAGTCAACATTGATTTGGAATTATTTTGTGTAAGCTGCAAATTTGATCACCTCCCTCATTGTTACCTTGTCTAAATCAATTAATGAATACATTATACAGCGCTGGCTCATCAGTTCCTAGAGGCGCTCTATTATTCACTTTCTGTGCTGGAAAAACTCATTTCTTAGTTCTACTCTGTTTCCTGTCTCCATCAGTTACCAATATATAATTGGACATGCCTTCTATCAGTGACTAATCTCTTGAGGACAATTTCATGTGGTTCTCATGACTTGTTTGATATTGCTACCCCGATCTGGCCTTTTAAAATGTTCAAATATCATCCATTGTGCAGTGATAGGCTGCATCCCACAGTCCCAACCTAGGTATCATTTGCTATGCAGCAAGGAATTTTCCAAGTCTTAGAGCAAGCGTGAGTGTTGCAGCTACAGGGGCTGAGGGTATACATCAAGCTCAGTTTCCAAAAATGTTCACATGGGTGCAGGTATCATCGTCCATACTTGTTAAGATATTAGCATACATTTATTTCTGCTCTAAGGGACTATTTTAAACATTTTTATTGCATATGAGTTTGTGCACATTTTGGGCCCGATATTCAAATAGGCAGGCTATGCGCCACTTCGCGCAAAGCCTCGCCCGCTTACCCCTAACCCCAGATATTCAATACCGCGGCAACATTTAAAGCATCTGCGGCTAAAACTAGGTGAGTCAAAAGCTGGCCTAGTTTTACCCGCAGATCGCTAACCGGGTAATGGTCCAATATTGCTGCTACACGGTTAGTGGTACTCTGCCTCCGCTCTGCCCCAAAACGCCCCCAATATGTCCTGATGCTAACCGGGGTGCATAGGGGGACATAGATGAGGATATTCAATGGAACTAACTGGGTAGATGCCATTGAATATCCCCATTTAAGGCATCTACATGGTTTACTGGGCTGTAAACCGTGTAAATGCCTTTTGAATATATCGGGCCCTTACTGTTACTGTCAGTTAAAGAAACCCTTGAACTGATAAAATCCCCATATTATAGATTTTTGGGGAAAAAGTGTTTTGTTTAATTAAATGTGGTTGGATGACTGTTCAAGGGGACTGGGGACTATTAAATTTTTACAGATACTATGCCCAAGACTTCTGTTGTATAGGTATTTATATATTGTGTTTTAGTAATTTTAGTGTGTTTATCTAGATACATAAAATTAGATGTTTTGGGGGTTTTCATTCATCAACCTACCCCCCCCCCCCCCCCCCCCCCCGTTCTCTCAAATCTTCCCTTTCTCCCTTTATTCATAATATGGTTTTTACTCCCATTTTGAATTTGATATACCTGTGCACTAGAACCAGTGTGAGGGGGAGAGACCGGGGTGGGGGGGGGGGAGGGAGAGAGACGACTGACACAAACTAATGCACAACAGAATACTGCAAAGACAGAGAAATGCTTAGAATGAAGGAAACAAAGTTGTTTAATAATGTGCCGTGTTTATCTAATAAAGACAGATTTCATTTTTATTTTCACCAAGGGCATTTTTTAGTTAAAACTTGAACACGGAAGCTGTAATTGCTCCGCGTTCTATGAAGCCACATTCTTTTCATTCCTTTTTAAATGAAGTTGCTGCTGCTTTTCATCTGCTTCTAATCAATGATCTGCACTAATTAAGAATAGTCTGGTCAATAACACCATCCATGGGCAGAGTTCTCCTTAAATATATACAGTCCTGACATGACGTTTGAAGATGATCATTATCTCCCATTGAACCCCATCTATAACCACTCGAAGATTGGTTACCTCTACTCTTATTCAATAATTAAATGCCACCCTTGGGTTGACTATTAGACTGGCAAGGCATAGAATGCCACCTGTATGCTGATGTGATTCTTATTGTTCTATTTGACCCAAGGTTGCTGCTGGATTGAACGAAGATTTGCAGGAAGTTGCTATATGGTTGCACAGCAGTAGATTGAGGATAAATCTTAGTAAGAATGAAATGCTGATGGTGAAACCAGATTTGGAAGGGGTGTAGACAGAACCTAAAGCATGTATTCAAATTTTAGGTGTTCAAATAGATGGTCAAAAGAGTATGGACAAGCAAGTGTCAGGTTTGTACACAGTGCATTCTCATTATGGTGATTCTGCAAATTGCATCTTTTTATTGATAGGAAGGATTTTTTGATAGTTATTCATTCTTTGATAAAATCACACATAGCTTACTGCAAAGCAATGTATCGGAGTTTACCAGAATTCCAGCTAAAGTGATCTTCATGAAGTGCAAACATGATCATGTGACACCTCTTTTAATGGAATTGGATTGGCTGCCAGTAATTCGGACTGTAAAATTTAAGGTTCTTTGCTTGGTCTTCCATGTTTGCTGATAGTTTGCCAGATACAATGGTTGACCTATCTTCAACCTTGTATGATGAGCAGTGTTTTATGCTCATTCCAGAAAGGTCTATTGGAGGTTCCTCGCTTTTCACAGATAAGGTTGAACACTATGCAGCATGGATACTTCCGGTGTTTTGTGCTGGATTTATGGAATTTATTGCCGGATAATATAAATGCTGAGAATAAATACACTTCAAGAAACGTTTATGAAGGCATGGCTGTTTGAGAAGACCATCAATGGGGATAGGGAGGGTGGACCTAGGTAGAGTGGGCCTGATTTGGGTGGACCAATGCTGTGTGGTTCATGAGTACTGGGAGTCTATGTATCTTGATGTAATGTGGACTTTGTTATCTAATTTGTCACCTGTTTGTGTGTGTGGTTTTTTTTATTGTATGCAGCTTTAGAGTCTTAATTAACAGTGAATGGGCTATCAAGAATCCACGAACACATAAATATCTTTAATCATCTCTGTCAGAGACGTATACAGTATACTAAAACACACTACCAGGTAGTGCAGAGTTTGACATGCACCAAGTGCTCTGCAGTAAAAAGTACCATGCACTGAAAACGTGGCCATGCTAAAAATCCCAAGCTACCCGAGCAGCACGGCTTGGAGCAGAAAATGGGCAAAGCATCCACATTATAGATAGCACAGGCAGTATTGGTGCCCTCTGTCCATCAATGGGGCACTTACTGTGGGTGCACTTAGCACCACCTCAGTGGGTGGCATTAACTGTGCTCACACTCATTGCACCAAAGACAAAAAGTGAGGGAGCAATGCAATACCCATCCTAGTGACATGGAGACATGCCAGGTATGCCTCCATTTACTAGGCTGAGTCGAACATCACCCCTATGCTCATTATTGGCACCAACCACATGCTAGTGGTGCACCTTTTAGTAAACATGCTCCAAAGTCTCTTAATTGTTCTTTTGTTCTGCGTCCTCTCTGTCTTAACTGGGTTGTAAACACCAAGAAGTAAAGCTCTCTATTAATGTGTGCCTGCATAGTACTGCATACATCTGGTGCAGATGATAGAAATCATAATCTTTTATTGTTGTTAAGTACCATCAAGTCAGTGGCGACCTGTGGATAGATGTCTTAAACTGTGTTGGATCTTTGTCAAGCAGCTGAGTATTGATAGAGTGGCATCCTTAGATGCTGTTGTTGTATTGATTCATCTCATTACTGGCCTTCCTCTTTTGCATTGACCTTCAACCTTGCCAAGCATGATGTCTTTCTCTAGTGATCTCTCTCTTCGCATGATATGTCCAAAGTATGAAAGTCGAAGTCTTGTCATCTGAGCTTCTAAAGAAAAATTAGGTTTAATCTCTAGTACTGATTGGTTTGTTCTTCAGACAATCCATAGTATAGACAGTATTCTTCACCAGCACCATAACTCAAAGGCATCGATTTTCTTCCTTTGTACCTTTTTAACTGTCCAACTTTCGCATCCACATGACAATATTGAAAATACCATGGCTTGGACAAGTCAAATCTTTGTATGGAGAGAGATATCTCTGCTTTTGAGAATCTTATCTAGGTCCTTCATAGCCATTCTGCCAAGAGCAATGCATCATCGTATTTCTTGACTGAGTGCCATTTCTTTACTGATCCAAGCAGGTTAAATTTGTAAACTATTTAAATTTCTTCTCCATTAACGATGAACTTATTGATTTTGCCAGTTGTCAGGGTTTTTGTTTTCTTTATGTTAAGATGCAGGCCCATTTTAAGACTATATTCTTTGATTTTGAGAAGCAAGTATTTTAGATCATCTTCACTTTCAGCCAGTATTGTAGTATCAGCATAGCGAAAGTTGTTGATGAGTCTTCCACCAATCTTCACACCTCTGTTGTCTTCATACAGTCCTACTTCTCTGATGATTAGTTCTGCATATAAATTAAATAGGTAGGGGGAAAGTATGCAGCCTTGTCATCCATCTTTGCTAATTTTAAGCCATTTTGTTTCTCCTTATTTCATTTGAACTGTTGTTTCTTGATCAATATAAAGGGTTATGCAAGAGAACTATCAGGTGTTCTGGTATACCCATGCTTCTTAAAGTGGCCCAGAGTTTCTTATGATTTGCCCAGTCAAAGGCCTTGCTGTAGTCAATAAAACATATATAGATATTTATTTAACAGGTTTTTTGTATACCACTTTATCATTTCAGTCAAAGTGGTTTACATTGTAACTTAAACTTGGTAATGTACATTAAACAGGGACATTGATAACTTGGATTTTTCTGAGGCAATGAAGAGTTAAGTGACTTGCTCAAGGCCATAAGGAGTACTAGTGGGAATCAAACCCTGATATGTTGGTTCCCAAGCCAGTGCTCTAACCATTAGGCTGATCCTCCACTCCTTTTGGTATCCTTGTGCTATTCTTTTGACTTTTCAAGGATACATCTCACATCTGTGATGTCTCTTGTTCCTTGCTCTTTCCTGAACCCTTCCTGTTCTTCAGGCAGTTTTCATTCTAGTTCTCATGGTTGTAGTCTCTGCTGAATGATATTGAGTAGAATCTTGCTGGCATATGGGATCAGAGCTATTGTGTGATAATTTCCACAGTCAGTCAGATCACCTTTCTTCAATATTGGTAGAAACACAGATCTTTTCCAGTCAGTTAGCCATGATGTCTTCCAAATTTCCTGAGAGAGCCTTGTAAGTATGGTAACAGTCGCATCTGATTGCTGTAATACTTCAATGGGAATGCCATCAATGCCCGGTGCTTTGTTCTTTGATACTGCTTTCAATGCTCCTTCAACTACTTCTTTCATCACCAGTAGGTCCTAATCATAAGGTACAGGTTGAAGTGGTTGCTGGTCCACTTGATCTTTATGGTATAATGACTCTGTGTATTTTTCCACCTTTTCTTGATCTTCTCAGCATCATTCAATATGGATCCTTGAGCATGTTGGAGCAATCCAATTTGAGGCTGGAATTTTTTCTAATTCTCATAGCTTTAGGAAAATTGATCGTATTCTTCCTCTAATAGTTTCTGATTATATTTCCTTGCATGCATCATTGTAGTATTTCATCTCGCTGCACATTGGAAATCTCTGAGTTCTGTGATTGCCTCTATTTCTCCTCTGACTTTAGCTTCTCTGCGTTTCTGGGCAATTTCCATGGTTGCTTGGGTTATCTATTTTGGCTGTTCTTGCTTTTTCACCTTTTGTAGAGACTTCTCACTTTCTTAGAGTACAACTTTCTTGATGTCATCTTATAACACTTCAGGTGCTCTGTCATTTGTATCCAAAGCAGCAAATCAATTTCACAGAGTCTTTAAATTCTGATGCAATATTCTCAAGATCATATTTTGTCACATTCATGAGTGTCTTTCTCTTTTTCAGCTTTAGCTTGAATTTACATACTAGTTGGTGATCTGTACAACAGTCAGCTCCAGGTTTTGTCTTTGTTGATGATATTGAACTTTTCCATCGTTGACTTCCACAGATATAGTGAATTTGATTTTTGTACAATCCATTGGGTGAAGTCCTTGTGTTGCTGGAAGATATTTGAAATGAATAGATAGTTGGTTTTGCAAAATTGTATCAGTCTTTCTCCAGCTTCATTTCTATTGCCAAGTCCATATTTTCCAACCACTCTGCCTCTGCCTTTGTTGCCAAATTTTGCATTCCAGTCACCCATGACTATCAAGATATCCTTTGCATGGTCTGTCAATTTCAGCTTGCACTTGTTCATAAAAATCATCAATGTCTTCCTCTTCTGCAGCTGTTGTTGGGGCGTATACCTGATTAATTGTGTTATGGGCATTTCTCGTAGACAGAGATTAAGCGTTCACTGATTACTTCGTATTTCTTTGCAGTTCTTGCAAGTTTCTTATTAATTATAAATGCAACACCATTTCTTCTTTCTCTTTCATTTCTGGCATAGTATACCATGTGAACATCGGATGCAAAGTATCCAGTGCTAGTCTGTTTTAGTTCAGCGACACCCAACATGTTCCATTTCATTCTTGACCACCTCCAACTTCCTTTGGTTCATACTTCGTACGTTCCATGTCCCAGTATGTAGGATATCTTTGCAGCTTCTGATTCTCATTTCATGCACAGCTACATCAGCAGTCAGACTTCCAGAGGGCTTTGATCCAACCACATCATAAATGCTGGCTTTACTCTGAAAAGTCTTAAGCTCATCCCCAGTAGCCAGTTGAGTGCCTTCTGACCTGGGGGTCTCATCTTTCAGCACTATAGGACAATTTGTTTTGTTGTGACTACCCATTGTATTTTTGTAGCAAGATATGGAAGTAGATTGCCAGGCCTTCCTTCTGAGCAGGTAATGCTACCGTTTCCGTTGTCACAGAAATGTGATCCTCCGCTGCCAACACTGTCACATTCTACTGTTGCCCAAAATGTTTTATCTCTTTTCTTATCAAGTACTAAGGGCCTGAATTATCAAGACTTTTTCCACAGTCACAGAATGGGGGGGGGGGGAGGGGAGAGGGGGGAGCCTTTCGGGAATCATGCCTTCAGAGTTTTGTTTTTTATAAATTATGTGATGCCAATCATATTCTCTCCCTATGCCATCTTATTTTGTAAAAAGATTCACTGTGGCAGAGTTTCTTGCAGTATAACAGATTGTTTCCGCCTAAGGGTTTGAAAGAGCAATATTGGAAAACATTTATTATAATTGCTTAAAAGATATTAGCCATTGAAGTTGTTCCTACTTTGCCCCTCTGCTTTCATTAATGTAATAAAATTTACTTACACACACACACACACACTTCCCCTACTGGGCCATTCGGAGGTCATCCAGTGACATTCCTTAGTTCTTTTTCTAGATATTCTTGCTCAAAACATGTGTAGAACCATTTGGTAGTGCTATAAAATGTAATAAGGTTAGAAGACTTGACACTGCTCTGCTGCTTCATGGGTAATTTTCATGGTGAGATATGGGGGAATAAAGTGTTTTAGCCATGTTAGAGAGTAATTTTTATCACAGAGTGTCTAACTTGTGTGGTAACTATGTTAGGATACATTAATTTCCAAAGGGAAAATATGTGTATACTTTGCCTTTCAGAATTACTTCACCTGAAGTAAATGCATACAGTTACACCTGCTGTTTAATATTCACACATTTCTTAGCTTATTTTAGGCAATTATAGGTGTGTTTTTATAATGTTTACATGTGAACGTAAACCCCTTCCCAATTGCCACCCTTGGAAATACCTCGGGTCAGTACAGGCTATAAGGCACATTTTAGAAAAGAGGTGGCCATCCGACTTGAGACATCGGGGATGCAATGCTTACAGTTCCAGCAGTATTTTTGAAAGTGCCCTGTTAAACATGGAACAGTAGCTAAAATAGCTAGGAGGTACAGGGGTGCATGTGGATATGCATCCACATACAGTGGGAAGAGTCATTTTATAAACCTACATACACATGGGGAAAAACAGTGAGGGAAACATGGCTACATACGTGTTTAACTGCAGGAATTTGGCAACTTAAATATGTAGGTGCAATGCACTGTCATATGTATATGTCCATTTTGCAAGCCTCATGAGGGAAATAAACAAGTAGGATTAAGAAGGATAGTCCCCTTAATCCCCCTTGTAAAGAGTTGGCCGAAATGAGCACTCTTTTTAAAAACAAATGTGCCAGGCAGCAGGTGTAAATCCCAACTTGGGCAATTTTGGTCATATATGTAGGGCCGTACCGATCGTGAAATGTGCCCTGTGTGACTTGCACATCGGGCACGCCCCCCCCCCCACCCCCGCGCCTCCATCTAGCCACTTAATGGGGGTTGGAGAGAAGAGGTGTGCACCCGATGTGCAAGTCGCCGGCATGCTAAGCAGGTCTGGTCCCTCCCGGAGGGACCAGACCTGCTTAGCGTGCTGAGAGAAGACTTAAGAGGCCCATTTTGGCTGCCTGCCGTTGCCTGCCGCCACTGAGAGAAGAAAAGGTTGGCGGCAGCAGGCAATGGCAGACACATGAAATGCACCCCTTAAGCCTTTGCGCCCTGTGCGGCTGCACTGTTCGCACAGGGCTAGGTACGGTCCTGCATATATGTGTATTCCTCATACGAAATGGGGAACACTTGTATAGATTTTTGAGCTGCCCTGACATGCCCCTTGAAATTTATGTGTAGTAAAGACAAAGTTTACTTAGAAATTCTCCATTTTTGTGATATAACTGGCAATTTTTTATAGACTTCTAGTAAAGACATGTGTAAATTCAGCCCTTTCTAAAAATCATCATTTACACATGTGCCGGCATTTACAGTTGTACATCACAAATAAGGCTTCTAAAATAATCCCCTGTATGCACATATTTTTATCCACTTATTATCCAGGGAATCTGAAAAGAACTGCATAAACTTCTGTTCTATGCACACAATTGTTCTCCCTTAACAAGGCTAAAAGCCTAGGCATTGTTCCACAAGTATCTCCTTTCAGCCACATTCCTAGGCCTCGGGTCTCCCATGGCAGTCTGTAGATTCAGCATCCTCTGCCTGGCCAGGCACCTCATTACTGTCTACGTACCAAAACAGGTATCCAGGTACTCCAAAAACTGGGAAGGATTCAATTTGCTCTTCCTGAAAGTGACTGCCCAGCTGAGGGGACCTTATTAGCTTAATCACACAAGATGTAGCATGTTTGCTCTTGGGTTATGACTTGGCCCTGATCTGCAAGTCGCGTGAACAAGGGTGTACCAAAACACCCTCCTTATGAAGCACTACTGCCATTACTACCATAATCTTCCAAAAGGTCCAGTGAGCTGTGGCAAGACCAAAGGGAGTGCTCTGAACTGAAAGTGGACCTCTAGAATCTCAGACATTTTATGCAGTTGCCTGATGAGAATATGTAAGAAATGTCCTCACTGCTGACTGTCCAGATCACGGACTGCACGGTTTCCATGTGTTAATAGGGAACTCTGAGAGCTAAGTTTAACCCTTCTAGTCCAGAATAGGACAAAAAAGGGACTGTGGTAGTTATGGACGGGCAGACCGGATAGGCCGTATGGTCTTTATCTGCCATCATGTTTGTATGTTTCTAAAGGTAGTCTAGGGAGAGGGAGGGTAGTACATTTATATTGGAGAAGAAAAACTATCTATGTAGATGGTATTTGAAAATTTCCACGTCTATTTTTCCAATAAAAGGCTCTCCACAGAACAATCAGGTGCAAGGGATTACACAAACTTTGTTGCCGCAGAAGCTTGGGTGTTCCTTGAAAAATTGGTACAAAGATCGCAGATGAAACATACATATGGATTTTCTTTTAAATTAGGCAGTTTGCTAATTCCCCTTCCCCTGTAATGGTAAAAGGAATAATTCTTTGTCGCAAATGGACAAACATGAACCTTCTATTTGTGTGTTCTGTTTTAGATCACCACAAGGATTGCTCTGGCGTCACTTTACAGCTGACCCGTGAGAAGTAAGTAATAGAAGTTTATACATCATCTGTGAGTGATTTTTTAATTAAATTATTATTGTGCATGAAATGGAATCGGTGGACCAATGAGGAACCACAAATATTTCCTCACATTTAAAGAAATTGACTCTTAACCAACTAATATTAGTATGCCATTTATTAGTTCCAAATCAGACTTTGCGTACTTGCACGTCTGCAGACCCTTTACATGATTGGTTACTGAAACGACTCCTCTCCCCCAACCACAGGTGTTTATTTAAAAGGACCCCTCAGATCTCACTTAGAACTGTCCCAAAGTTGGTCTTTTTGAATATGTGGCTGAGAGAAATTCTGAAAAAATTTCGGCGAATGTTTAATCTTGGCACCATAGCTGCTCAATGTCAGCTGTCTCTAAGATGGAAGAAGCTGAGCTTGCTAGTTTGACCCAAAAGCTACTTGCTTTTAGTGGAGAGATTAACAGCCATTCGACATGGAAAGTTGGATAAATTTGAAAAGGAGTGATAATCTCTTTTGAACTCTTTACAAGAGGTCAGCTGAGCTTCAGGACTGAATTTTTCATAGTTTGATAGCTGGATATGCTACTTTTCATGCTTTAACTATGCGATATTAATACTCCTATGCACCATTTAATGCTTTGTAAATGTTTAAAGTTACAATAAAAAGAAAATTTTACAATTTTGGGGGGACATATGGATTAACACTGTTAGCAGACCTGTTAACCATGTTAATCCCAGTGAGATGGATATTCAGCAGCAGGTAGCCATTTTGGCCACTGAATATCCCCTCCTAACTCCGCTGCATGCCCCGATGCTAACCATGAAGCATCGCGGCATTCTTGGGGTGGCGCTTTAGTTAACCGGTCAGTGATGATATTTAGCCACTGGCTGATGAACTTAACCTTGTTAAAGTTAGGCCAAAGAAAGGCTGGCCTAACTTTAGCCAGTTTAGCTATCTGGCCAGTGACTGAATATTGCCACTGACTGGTTAGCTAAAGGCTAACCAGGCAAACTGGATATTCTGTGCCGATGGCTGCACATGACCCTGGCCTTGAATATCCAGGTCTAATTTAAACCAATGATGGCTAGCTGTTGATCGCCATTGAATATCTGCCTCTTTGTTTTTACATGCCAACTAGATTCCCAGAGAAGGGGAGAACATGGGGTTTGTTTTCAGAAACTGGGTCCTGCTCCATGTGCTGGCAGGGTCTAAGGGTGCCATGAAGGCAGTGTTCACAGCTACCCCGAAGGGAGGGAATCTCAACCATTCCTGAAAAGCCTTATCTGCTAAAAATATTGAGAGAGTAATTGTGCTGAGATCACGAAGGAACCATAATCTGTGTCCCCTCGGCTAGACGATGGCTTTTGCACTAGTCATACTACACGGCAGGTGCACTGAGGAAACTTAACTCTGTCAGGTAGTCAAGAGATCAGCCATGTGGAACCTCTCCTTCGAACCTTCCCTCAACTCTGACATGAATGGTGGAAATATGGGCTGTGGTAGCATGGGAATGAACTGGATGCCCAAGAAGTAGGACAACATGTTACTGTCCCATAAACATTACTAATTCCATTTTGGGAGGGGGTGTGCATTTATGGATTTCATGTAGTAATAATTGGTTGAATGTGGTTACTCACAGCGAGTGATTTACAAGTTCATCTAACATCTTATCTCGGTGTTGGCATTTGCTCTGTCTGTAAAATATTTAGTGCCTCATTAACTACAGTCATCCAAACATCATTACTTAAATAGCATTTTTAATGTGTTTATATTTTTAAAAGAATACTGACTGGAGAAAACAGTGATGCTCCCTTTTGTATGCTAAAGGTAAACGATCTGTTTGTCAGGTTTGATGATTGCTGTAAGGGTAGCGCACATATTTCATTGCAGTCATAGGGGCTGCCTATTAAGCGTGACTGGTGCTCTTTATATGATGATGTATTATGCAATATGCCAAATTTGTTACAAGGAAGTCATAAAACAATAAGCCTCTTTTAACAAGAGGTATTAAGACATTCTTTGCTGGCATGAGTAACCTTGAAACTCATTCTGAGAACATCTATTTCTCAAAAAAATAAAGGTGTCAAAAATGTTTTGGTCTGAAGTTTACATGCTTCTGGATAAAATCTCTAAGTTAAACATTCAGTGTCATTGCAAGCAGTTTATTGGATTGGAACACTGAACATGAGTTTCTTTAGAAATTCTGGGTTTTGCTCGACTTCATGGCTGCTGCAACAGGGCTGGTAAGTTCCGCCTTCACTCAATGCCAGCAACTTTAAATCTGCAACTGACCCAAGTTGGGCCAGTGCCTAGTGGGTCCTTAGGCGTGGCCCTTAGAGTGGACCTTAATGGATCACGAAACGAAACTAGCGACACGGTCCACACATATTCATGGTATTGAGCTCTGCAACCTCCAACAGTAAGCAAACAGAAAAGAACCAAATTAGAGCACCTGGAACAGCAACCATACAAATAATAGAACGTCCATACAAACTACATCACTCAGAAGATAAATCAAAAACTAAAAGCACACATGACTTACTATAATCACAATATCACAAGGCAAACATGTACAACTGGCAGTCAATCATATGCATGATAATAGGAATCACCTTACTGGCCAGACTTACAAGCAGCATTAACACCTAATATATCCCAATAATATCCAGAACCATCAGTCACAGACCTAGTGACACACATCACAAAATATGATGTAGAAACACACGCAATCTCATACAAATACATCATAACTACAGGTCAAATGACGTAAATAATGCTCAAAATAACAACCAACAGCAAAAATACATGCTTATTCACGCACATTCAGCATGGAACAAGATACCAATGCTCACAGACTGCCTCATAAACAACAACTTGGATGTCCTATGCATAACAAAATTTTGGCTTTCTGCAACCGACACTGTACTAATTAATGAACTTGAACTGTCCAAGAACCAACAGAAGAGGGGGAGGAGTACTAATCCTAGCTAAAACCAACTTAAAATTCCAAACCTTAACAACTGAGTTCACAAATGGATATACTAGTAATATCAAACACCTTTTTATATGCTTATTATACAGATAGCCAACAACAAACACCAAGGAACTACCAGCATACTAGAAACACCATCCAAAATAAGCACCTTCTTCTAGGTGACTTTAATCTCACAGCTCTCTCCACAAAACATACCAATACATGCCTAGAGGCCATAAGCACACTAGATTATCAACAAATAGTAAAAAAAAAAAAAAAAGGCTCAAGATGGCCGCGGAGGAGCCTTCTCAAGATGGCCGCTGAGAGTTCCTTCTGAATTCATGCCGAAAAGAAAGGGGAAGTTGAGGGCTCTTCCCTCAGAGCCCCAACATCCATCTACCGGTCCGATGGACCGTTTTGTGACCTTGACCCTGGACCAGAAAGCGGAGGTTCGAGCCGGCTTGGCGGTATGCGGTAGAGAGGCCGCGTCTCCGCCGTCGGAAATAGATACATCACTCTCCCCCACGCAGAGAACGCCGCCGGCACGTCCTGCTACTGCCGGCCCTACCTTGGTAGCTGCGACGCCTATTCCTCCTATGTTGGGGGATGAGCCTGTCGTTAGAGGGCAGCTCCATGATGCTGTGGCCGAGCAGACCCCTGTGAAAGACAGGGAGGCGTTGAGCGTTTTTTCTCCGGCGGAACTCCCAGATTTGTCATCATCGGGGGAACGGAGCTCTCCGGTTGTTTCTTCTTTGCTGCCTGTTTCATCCTTTAGTCTCTCCAGGCCGAAGATCTTTACACTTGAATCTATTTGGGAGGCTATTGCTGCTTTGTCTGGTGCAGTTCAATCTCAATCTGCAGCTTTTGCCTCGAGTATCCAGGAAAATGCTTCACGTATTCTTGAGAGCGCTGGTAAAATTGAGACAGTCATATATCCATATCCATATCATATCAGCTGACCATGGAACCCAGTTGAACTCTCTCTCTGACCAGTTTTCAGCTTTGGTTAAGGACAATGGGATTCTTCGTTATAAAGTAGAAATTTTGGAAAATGCTGCTAGAGCCGCTAATTTGCGGGTCTTAAATTTTCTACAATCTCAGGGTGTTACTGCGACTGATATGTTTAAGAAATATCTTCATGAAGTTCTCAAAGTCCCAGTTGATTTGTTCCCACCACTGAATAAGGTTTATTACCTCCCTCGAGGGAAAAAAGATGCTGTGGTTTCTTCTGATGTATCAAACATTGATTTTGATGTTCTCAATGTTTCTAATTTGTTAGAGGACACCGGAGGTGGGGGCTGTGTACCAGCTACTTTGATTGTTCAATGTGCCTTAATTTCTGATAAGAACTGGCTTCTTAAAACGTTTTTTAAGAAGAGGCTAGAGTCCTTTTTTGGTCTGACTATTTCTATGTTTCCTGACTTAACCCGGGAAACTCAGAAACGGCGCAAACAGTTTTTACTACTAAAATCTGGAGTGTTGCAACTAGGAGGGTCCTTCTTCCTCCGATATCCGTGTAGATGCCTAGTCATATATAAATCTAATCGTTACTTCTTTACTAATCCATTAGATCAGGGATGTCAAATTCCAGTCCTGGAGGGCCACAAACCAGTCAGGTTTTCAGGGCATCCCTAATGAATATGCATGAGATATATTTGCATGCATTGCCCCTGTTGTATGCAAATATATATAATGAATATTCATTAGGGATGCCCTGAAAACCTGACTGGTTTGTGGCCCTCCAGGACTGTAGTTTGACATCCCTGCATTAGATCTTGCTACTTTTATAAATGCTCGGGTTTCTACTGATGACACTCTGGGATAGTTTTGTCTCTGCTTAATTTGAGTTGTCTGGGGTACCTCGCAACCACATGAGTTCTTATGGTATATGTTCCTGGTAGTTTGTAGACCATTTTCTCTTGTTTGGTCTTTATTTCCCTTCCTCCCCCCTCTCCCTGCCTATGTTGGCCTGTATGGGTGTTATAGGATTATTTCTCTTTGTTCTGTATCTTGTTTAAATTGTATGCTCCTATGTACTGATCTCATTTTCCTCGCAAGATTGTGTTTGCTTTTCTTGCTTGTTTGTTTGAAATTCATAAATAAATAATTTTAAAAAAAAATTAAAAAAAAGACTCATGTGAATGGAAACATACTAGAACTAATTTTTGCCACTGTCTTACTCACCAATACCAACTTCACAGCACTGATCAGTATAATTAACTTCATCACTCCATGTAGCCGAAATACATATAATGAAAACTATGCTACATATCACAGATTCAGGAATTTTGACAATCATTCCTCATGAAAATCATCACCTAGCTACAACTGAATACGGCTGATATAGACTCACTGATAAACAATTGAAACAATGTCATAAACAATGCAGCATCATCACTATTATCAAAATAACATAGAACGCAACTTGGTACTCAAAGGAACAAGAAACCTGAAAATAGAATGCAAATGGAGACACTCAAAACTACCAGAATTCCAAACAAGCTACATGCACAAATTAAACAAATACCGTAACATGGTCAACGCTTAAGTTGTGCGTGGTAATCTATTCTTTATCAAAAGTTCATTATATTGTCCAAGGAAACTCTTCGACATAGTGCAATCCCTGACTAAAGACTCCAATCAAGAAACAGCAAACATTCTCCAGGAACAAGCAGGAAGTCAGTCCTCACATATGGGTGACATTGACGCTGACTAAGCCCTCGCAGAAGCATTTCCCCAGCTTTCAAAAAAAGCATTTGGGAGATTCCACCACGCATGCATGGTCCCCTTCCCGCCTAAGGGTGCCATCTTGCTCAGTCTCTCTTTTTCCGCAAAGCCCTTCATACATTCATCGGCCCCCCCCCCCCCCCCGGAAAAAGTTAATTCTTTCTAGTGCATAATTGTGCTTTCCAGCAGGTGCCGGTTCTCCTTCCCGCCTTTCGAGCACCGCTGCTCCCGCAGCGAGCCTCGAGAATCTATTTTCCCCTTTTTTCCCCTTTTTTCCTCATTTTGGCACTTTCGGGCTTTTTCAGCTGCTGGCTGCATCGAGGGTCTTCAACCTTGCAAGGGTCCTTTTTGCCCCAATGGCCACTGGTTTCAAAAAATGTGATAGTTCTAGAAACATGTCCCTCATTGACACCCACGACTTTTGTCTCCGGTGTCTGGGTGCCGATCATGACCCGGAGCAGTGCTCCTTATGCAAAAGATGTCCACTAAGGCCATCCAGAGTCGCTGGCAGAACCAGGCAGACTTGACCCTCGTATCCCCGGTAGCCTCGCACTCAAAGGCCCTGAAACCCTCGGAGTTGCCTAAAGTTCTCGCAGGTCAAGCCAACAGACACTCTGACCAAGGGTCCCCAGAGTGTGAGCGTAAGAAGGCCTTATGGACGTTGTCTGGGGGAGGCGGACAAGTGTGAGAAATCTCACGCACGATCCCTCAGCCCCCGGCAGCCATCCAAGGAGTCGGAGTGGGAGTGGCCAAGGAAAGTTCCCAGGACTGATACTGAGGCCTCGGGCGATGGCGCCTGGTCTCCCGAGGATCACCCCAGTGAGGACCCCCTTTCCTCCTCGATGCCTGACCTGGTGACCACGGCGTTAGTGTCACAGACCCCCACTTCTGAGTGGGAGGCCCGAAAGCTGGCTCTAGAATGCAGCGCTTCTGCGTTCATCACTGCCCAGCAAGCGCAGATGGCCGGCCCTGCTGGTGTGTGCCCCAAGACTGCAAGGACCTCAATCTTGAGGACTCCCCAGGCCGCTGCTGTGATCCATGAGAGACATGTGCCTCGTGAGGATCCTCAGCGAGGCTCTCCGTCTCCATCCCATTTCGAGATCATCCCAGGCGAGCGCCTCTGGCTCCAGTAAAGCGCTGGCCTTGGGTCCTTGTCGGAGGTCATCAACCCACCCAATCTCGAGTTCTCCACGGACTACTCAGAATGGGAGTCTGATGGTGAAACATCCCTGGAGACTTTGGCTCACTGACACTGCCCTTCGGACCCATCCCTGCGGACCCAGAGGTGGCGGTCCTTCCTCGAGTTTGTCCGAGATATGGCGCAGGCCCTCATCCTCACCACCAAATCAGAGGAAGACCCTCAAACGGAGGAACTCGATATCCTCCAGTATGAGGCGCCACTGAAGGAAGCCCTCATGGTTCCTGTTCCCCCTCTATCCTTAGTCGGCTGCTCCTCCACATGTGTGAGACGGCGGCATCGGTCCCCATTGTCAGCCGATGCCTGGATTCCATGTACAGGGTCCTGCAGGGACCAGGATTTTGGAAGGCACAGCTCCCTCACACCTCCAAGGTAATTGAGTCAGCCATGCGCAGGCAGAAGAGTCCAAAGACTCAGTTCCCCCATGCAGGGAGTCCTGCGCCCTCGATGCTCTCAGGCATAAGTGGTACCAAGGCTCCATGCTAGCCTGCCACATATAAGTATAAAAATTGTATACTGGCATGTTCCTCCGGGACCTTACCAAGGAACTCAGAGGATTCGCAGTTGGCCTCAATGGAGACCATCTCCAACACTTCCAGATGCTGTCGAAGTCCGTCAGTGAGTGCTCCAAATATCTGTCCCAAGTCACCTACGATGGCTTTGAGTCCTGTGCAAGGGTGGTGGCCGCCAGCATCAGCGCCTGCCGACAGGCTTGGCTCCAATCCTCAGACCTGGAGCAGTGGGTCCAGGAGAGACTCTCGATATCCCTTGCCTCAGGGAGCAACTCTTTGGCAAACCCAAGGAGGACAAAGCGGCTGAAATTGAGACCAAGTACGTCACCTGCACTTGGCTCTCAAGGAAGACTTCTACCCTTCCTAGAAAGAAGCCGCAGGGGAAGAAACCCAGCTTTCACAAGAAGGGCCAAACCTATCAGGAGTACCCCCAATACCCAGCTACTCAGACCCCGCAGCAGAGCAGTCAGGGTAAGGGCGCTGGCCAGAGACCACGTAAGCCCAAGGGCAGAAAGGCCAAGGCATTGACCCCGGCCCAGTCTGGTTCAGGGTTTTGATGCCCCCGGCATAGCCACTCAACTGCTGTACAACTAGCTACCGACAGGGGGACAGCTGGTCCATTTTGCCCACAGGTGGAATTTCATCACCACTGACTCGTGGGTTCTCAAGGTGGTCAAGGAGGGTTACCTCCTCCACCTAGACCAGTTGCCTCCCCCTCTACAGAGAAACTCAATGGCCTTCCCTGCACCAGGCCCTGCTAATCCAGGAGCTCACAAGCCTCTGGACGGGGCGGTGGAGCCCATACCGCTCCACCTAAAAGGAAAGGGTTCTACTCCAGGTACTTCCTAGTCCCAAAAAGAACATGAGGGCTAAGACCCATCCTGGACCTGAGGAACCTGAACAAATTCCTGATGTCGGAGAAGTTCAAGATGCTCTCCCTTGGAACATTGCTACCCTACCCTCCAGCAGGGCGATTGGTTATACTTCTTGGACCTAAAGGATGCTTATACTTGCATTCTTATCCATCCCAGTCACGGACAGTACCTATGGTTTGTGGTCAGGGGCAATCACTATCAGTACAGTGTACTCCCCTTCGGTCTTGTCTCTGCACAGCAGGTCTTCATTAAATGCCTTGCAGTGGTAGTGGCTTATCTTCGTCTGCAAGGTGCCTTAGTCTCTCCTTACGTCGACGACTAACTCGTAAGAGGAGACATGGCCTCAGAAGCCCTGCAGGCCCACAGGCCGCACTGTCCGGCTTCTGCAGCACCTGGGATTCATGGTGAACCACCCAAAATTCCACCTCACTCCAGTGCCATCCCTGGCGTTCATAGGGGCTCGCCTGGGCACACTCCAGGCCAAGGTCCTCCTCCCCCAGGACAGGGCAGACTGCCTTACAGCCTTAGCAGCCGAGGTGCAGTCTCATCACACAGTATTGGCTGGGTCGATGCTTCACCTCCTGGGCCACATGGCCTCTACTGTCCATGTTGTGCTGAATTCCCGCCTTCACTTCCAGTGGGCCCAGGCTATGGGCCAGCTCTGGGACCCCATTTCTGTGTCCTCTCAGCTGACAGTCTCTAGCCTGGTGGCAGGACGCATAGCACTTGCTCTGGGGCATGCCCTTCCAGGCTCCAAATCCCCAGAGGATCCCAACAATGGATGTTTCCCTCTTGGGCTGGGGAGCCCAGTGCGAGGAGCTGCGCACCCAGGGAGCCTGGTCTCGTGAGGAGAGCCAGTAGCAAATCAATCTTCCTGACTCTGAAGGCCTTCCAGCACAGACTGCAGCGCCAGGCAGTGCTTGTGCAGACGGACAATCAAGTTACCATGTTCTGTCTGAACAAATACAGGCTCCTACAACCTCTCTCAGGAGGTGGTGACCCTTTGCTCTTATTGCGGTAAGCCAGGGCATCCTCAAAGCGGTCTACTCCTGGGCCAGGACAATGCCTTGGTGGACGAGCTGAGCAGGGTCCTCCAGCTGCACAAGTGGCACCTGGACCCTGAGATGGCATGGCGACTATTCTGGCTCTGGGGCACCCCAGACCTGGACCTCTTTGCCAGCCCGTCCAATGCTCGGCCCCACCTGCACCCAGCTCGGGTGGCTCAGGATGCCTTCTTTTTCTCGTGGACAACAGGACTGCTACATGCCTTCCCTCCCACACTGCTCATAGCACGGACCCTCCTCAAGGTCCAGTGGGACAAGGCTTCAGTGATCCTCATGGCCCTGAGGTGGTCACCTTCTTGGTGGCTCTCACCTCTGCCTGCACATTCGGCAAGCTCCAGGCACTGATGGCTGAAGCGCCATACACCAGGTTTTATAAGAACAGGTTGGTGCTCTGTATCCAGCTGAAGTTCCTCTCGAAGGTAGTCTCAGATTTCCACCTCAACCAGGAGGTGGTGCTGCCCACTTTCTTCTCACGGCCTCATATTGATCCAGTTTCAGCCATTCTCTATACTCTGAACTGCAAAAGGGCCCTATCCTACCTACAACGGACCCAGGGCTACCACAAAGCTGGGCAGCTTTTCATAACATACGACCCCAGCCATCTGGGCCAGGCTGTCACCAAGCAGTCCTTGTCAATCTGGGTGGCAAACTGCATTGTCTTCACCCATACCTGGGCTGGGCTGCTGCTGGAGCGCTGGGTCATGGTGCACAATGTCCAGGTGATGGTGACATCGGTTGTGAACCTCTGCTCAGTGCCCTTGGTCCTCAACTCACATCTTCGCGGCCCAGTACTGCCTGGAGAGGGAGTTCTGTTGGGACAGTGCCTTCAGCTAGATTGTACTCCGTAATCTGTTTGTAGTTTAGGCAACTAATTCCCTCCAGCTCTTCTTCAGGCTACCGAGGACATGGCTCTCACTGGGCTCAGGGGGGTCCTCGGGTCTGTCCTCATAGTCTCTTGCGGCTTCTCATGGCTCGACCACCTTTTTCTACAGGTTATCGGTAGCCTGTAGCTAGGGAGTTCCATATGTGAGGACTGACTTCCTGCTTGTTCTTGGAGAAAGCGCAGTTACTCACCTGTAGCAGGTGTTCTCCAGGGACAGCAGGAATCAATCCTCATGACCCTCCCTCCTCCGCTGAAGTTGCTATTCATCCTCTTGGTTAGGCCCTAGCTTATAGAACCTGACTGAGCAAGATAGCGCCCTTAAGTGGGAAGGGGACCACCTCCCCTTGGTAGCATGTCCGAAAGGCTTTCTTTGAAAGCTGAGAAGATGCATCTGCGAGGGCTCCTTCAGCGTCGACGTCGCCCATATGTGAGGACTGATTCCTGCTGTCCCTGGAAAACACCTGTTAGAGGGGTGTAACTACGATGTCTCCCCTGTCCACAAACACTGGCAGACTTCTTTCAGAGCAAAATCAAATACAACAGAACCAAAATACAAACATCACAAGAGAGCAATGGCAGTCTTTTTGATCAGAACCCCTATATAAATAATAAATTATATTCCATATCATCCTGATAGACCAGTCCAGACAAGTGGGTTGTGTTCTCATACCAGCAGATTGATGGAGACAAAGAACCAGTGAAAAGCCGAGGTTTCTGTGACAATCATTCCCATGCCTCTATTCGCCTCAGCCACCAGAAATCCTTTCAGTATTTCTTTGTCTCCAGCAGATGGTGGATGGATTTTCTCCTCTCTAAAGAAAATCTGAGTATTGAAAGGAAAAGATCAATTAAGTGCTTTTGAACGACCATCTTTAGGGTGACTCTCTCAATTGAGCGTGATGTGAGAGGCTCCACTAGACTTCGGTCTTTTTGGTAGCCATAGGAGGAGGGAAAATTGGTTCAGCTCCATGCTCTTATCATAATGAGGGCCTATTGAGCAGTCACAAAATTGGAAGGATCTGGAAGAATGCAGCAGCCTCACACAACCTCAGTGCTTCCTGCTGGTCTCCCGAAGATTGCAGAAGACTTTCAAAGGGATGTGCTTGCAAGCCACCTTAAACACAGTGCTGCACAGCCAGCCAGTAACACTGTTCAGGGGAGTAGAGCTGAGCCTGGCATGGATCCTGCACCCAGGGCTCTCCTGGGGTGAGTACCAAGGCTTGACCTTGTCATTGTCCTTGTTGGGGGCTCCCGATTCAGTCTTCCTTGGTTTCAATTTGCTGATGACTGTTGGTGTGGGGTGAGAGTTTCCCCACTGTGTTTTCTTCACGGGTTAGTAGCAGTTTTACCTATGGGGGGGGGGCCTGGTGAGCCCAAGTGGCTCCAAAGTGCACTCCTTCCCTAGCACTAGTAACACACGTTGCATAAATGTGCAGTTAATGCGCACCTTCAGGCTGCTGCAGCCTTAACGTGTGCTGTTATGATACTTGACCTAGCTCTCTGTTGTCTTCCAGGAAATGTTTGACTTTTGGCAAGCGAGGTGCCTCATCCCTGGATTCAGGACTCTGCTTTTTCTGCATGGCAGCTTCTGAGTCATCCTTGAAGGGCCTGCTCTCTCCCATCTGGATCTCGCAGTTAGTCAGTCTGACCTTGCTTGCCTCAGGGCAGGAGGCGATGGTTGGCGCTATGGGTAAGGATATCCAACTGGCCGGAGGATCTGGCAACTATGCTGTGAGCAGCTCATCATCCTCCAAGGGATCTGTAGCGGCAGTGCCCTGTGGCATTGGGGAGTCATGTCTGAGAGGAGAGCTTCTAGAGTTCAGATTGTCTTCCCCAGAATTATTCCTCTTTTGCAGCAGGCCTGGTCCTTCTGGCATGAAAATTCAGACCCTGTGGCCTCTGGGAGCAGTCTTGTGTGGGGCAGGCTGAGAATGGAAGTCCTGTTTGATTATCTTTGGCTAAGTGTCCCCAGCGAGGAGAGCTTTTGGGAGCTATCCGAGAATTTGACTGACTCTGATCCAGATGGCTCGGTACTAGGCTCTGATATGGATGATGATGTATTCTTGCCTTCAGAAGATTGTGCAGAGGCCAGAGCGATCCGCCTACCCCTAAAGAGGAGCTGGTGGCGTTGATTGCCAGGGTCGCATCCACCTTGAACTTGGTGGATGCGTCCAGCACAGAGCAGAAGCAGAAGGTACACCTGCTCCTTTAAGCGATACAAAAATCCACTACTGTCTTCCCATTCCCAGATGCTTAAAGGGTTATGGGTACTTAAGAAGATCTCCACTCTCCCAGATAAGGAATGCGTTGAGTAGTTTGGCATGCCCAAGGTGGAGACGCAGGTTACGGCGGTTGCAAGATGGACCACCATTCCTGTGGAAGGCGAATCGACCTTAAAGGATTTTCTGGACCGTAAGGTGGATTCGTTGCTCAGGAGTCATTTCTCCATAGTTTCTGAGCAACTGACTCTCTGCCAGCCTGATGTCTCAAGCCCTGCTCCAGTGGATTTAGTCTCTTCCACTGGAGGATACTACCCCTCCTTTGGAGTCGGCTACGGCCTGCCTTTCTCATACCATATATGACCCGGGACGCTCAGCAGCCAGATATGCCCTGACAATGATGTCACAGCGTTGAATTAGCTCTGATACTGGGCAGCGAGCACATCTCCCAAGCTCATTTGGCCCAACTGGCTTTTAAGGAGAAGCTTCTGTTTGGAGCTGATTTGGAGAAGCTGGTGAAGGATCTGGGCGAGACCAAATCTTACCAACTTACGGAAGACAGATCCTAGGGGCCTGTGATATGGTCTGGTGCCCTTTTCTTGGCAGCCTCCGCCCATCCACCGAACGTGTGCTGGCCATATTCCCACAGGTTTGGAGACTCTTATCGTTACAGACCTTGACAACCTCCCCCTCCCCCTCTGCTTCTGGGCTTCGGGCTCATTCTCAGTCCTTTCATGGAGCACTTGAGCCATGGGACCCAGTCCCTTCCAGAGGTGAACCCTCCTGGGCTGCACAATGAAGGTTTGGAGGCCCCATTCCCAGCTTCCCCCAGTTGGAGACAGGCTTTTCCTTTCTTTCAGGAATGGGTCCGGGTTACCAAGGATCGCTGGGTGCTAGTCACAATTCTGTTTGACTGTGTCCTGGAGTGTAAAGAGCCGATTCCGGTTGCCTTCGTTATCTTCCTGTGTGGGTCTGCGAGCAAAGTGCCGCAGCACCTTGGGCAAGTTGCTGCACCTAAAGACAGTCATGCCCTTCAAGCTGGATGAGTGGGGCAAGGGAAAATACTCCATCTATTTCGTGATACCCAAAAAAATTAAGATGGTTCTTTCCGGCCCTTTCTGGACCTCGAGGTCAATGAGCACTTGCGAGTTCTGCGCTTTTGGATGGAAATTTTGTGCTCCTTGATTCAAGCAGTGTGCCAGGGGGAGTTCTTGGCTTCTCTGGATCTGGTTGAGGCATATATTCATATCCCAATCCGGGCAGATCAGCAGAAGTATCTGAGTTTTGCTGTGCTTGGCTCTCACTTTAAGTTTGCAGCCCTCCCTTTCGGGCTGTCCACCTCCCCAAGGATTTTCTCCAAGGCCATGGTGGTGGTAGCCACGGTACTGCAGTACCAAGGGATCGGTCTCCAACCAGATCTGGACGACTGGCTCATCCAGACCCATTCCCTCTCAAAAGCGTTTCTGGTGGAATCCCAAGTGGTGTCCTTTTTGGAAAGCCCCGGCTGGGGTATCAATCGGGGAAAGAGCTAACTGTTGCCTTCCCAGTCCCTGGAGTTTCTGGGAGCATTGTTTGGACACTCGAGTGGACAGAGTTTCTCTGCCAGAGGAAAAAGTCAGAAGACTGTTGGATTCTTGGTGCTCTTTTGTGCGCAGCAAGCTCCCAGAGTCTGTGATTATAGTGGCTGCCATCAATCCGAGCAGCTAAAGATAGAGATGGTGTCATGGGCATGTGCTCACATGTGACTGCTTCAGCAGTCCTTGCTGGCTTAGTGGTCCCCAAGTTCTCAGGAGTTCAGGCACAGACTACCGCTTCCGTTGATCATGGTCCAGCCTGCGGTGGTGGCAGCAGCTCTATCATCTGAGGAAGGTCATGCCACTTGATGATTTCTCCTGGATCCTCCTGAAGACAGATGCCAGTCTCTCGGGCTGGGGAGCCCATTGCCAAGACTGTATGGCCCATAGCCATTGGAACCACAGGGAAGTGGTGTGACTCATCAACCAACTCAAGGCAAGAGCTGTCAGGTTGGCTCTACTGCGTTTCCGGTCCCTGATTGAGGACAAGCGGTTCAAGAGTTTTTAGACAAGGCCACAGCAGTGGCTTATGTCACTCAGTAAGGCGGCATGAGGAGTGCCAGAGTAACTCTGGAGATGGCTCTCCTGTTTGCCTAGGCAGAGAAGAACCTCCTAGCCTTGCTGGTTGAGCGCATTGCCGGGGTGGACAGTGTGGAAGCAGACTTCCTCAGCTGGCGCTGTCTGGATCCTGGAAAGTGGGAGTTGTCAGGAGGCATTTCAATTGATTTTTGGACCATTGGGGTCACCACGAATGGAATCTGATGGTGACCCACACCAATGCCAAAATTTGCCTCTTCTGTCGCCACATGGAGATGGGTCTGAGAGCATAGACGCCCTGACCCATTCTTAGCCAATTCAGCACCTTCTGTATGTGTTTCCTCCATGGCCACAAGGGCAGGATTGTTCTGGTAGTGCCAAATTGGCCAAGGAGAGCATGGTTCGGAGATGTGATACAGCTCTTGCGGCATCTCTTCTTCGGTTGCCTCCATATCTGGGCTGCTTATGGCAAGGACTGATTGTCCTGGAGGACCTGGTTCCCTTCTCGCTTACAGCTTGGCTCATAAAAGAGATGACTAGTGCATAAGGGTTACTCTCCTGCAATGGTCTCTACTCTGCTCAGAGGCCAGATGAGATCTACCATGCTGGCATACATGTAGATTTGGTGCCTCTTTGAGCAATGGTGCGATGCTCAGCAGTTGGCTCCTGAGGCAGCCAAGGTGCCATCTCTGTTGGTCTCTTCTATAGGATGGCATGGAGAAAGTCCTTTCCCTCAGTTCCCTGAATGTTCAGGTGGCAGCTTTATCCTGTTTCTGAAATCCAGTTGCTGATAAGTCTCTAGCTTTGCACCCAGACATCTCAGGTTTCTATGCCTTCCACTTTGATCTGTGATCCCTTCCTGGGATCTGTGTCTGGTGCTCAGGGCTCTGATGGTAGAGCCCTTTGAACCTTTGAAGCTTGCTACTTCAAAGGATTTGATGCTGAAGATGGTGGTCTTGGTCATGATTTGTTCTGCAAAATGGATTTCCAAGCTGCTGTCTCTGTCCTTATCTGTCTTTTTCAAAGGAGGACATTTCCATTCAGCCTGTGCCTTCCTTCTTGCCTAAGATGTTCTCTCTCTTTCATGTGAACCAGGTGGTCTGCCTGTCGTCCTCTAAGGAGCAGTGTTGGGGCAAGGATAAGAATCTTTGCCTTGTGGATGACTGGAGGGTGCTTCTGCGGTACTTGGGGGTTACAAATTCCTTTTGTAAGTCTGGCCATCTTTGTGTACTAGTTGCTGGCCCACGCAAGGGTGACGCAGCAGCCTAGTCAACTTTGGGGTGCTGGATTAAAGAAGCTTTTGCCTTGGCGTATCTGTTACAGAACCGGCTGGTTCCGGAGCATTGCGCACCCATTCTACCTGAGCGCAGACATCCTCATGGGTGGAGCAGAGCTATGTAGCCTCTGCAGACATTTATTGGGCAGCAATGTGGGCATCACTTTCCACTTTTGTGAAGCGTTACCACTTGGATGTCCATGTGACTCAAGGGTTTTGCGAGCTGCTGTCATCTTCCCACCCAGTGGAGTTGTAGCTTTGGCACATCCCACTTGTCTGGACTGGTCTAGCAGGACGATATGGAAGGTGACATTTTACTTACCAACTAATGTCCTTTCCTTGAGTTCTCCTAGAGTAGACCAGTCCAGGGTCTGCCCCAGGAACTGTATTGCTCTATTCTTCTTATGCAGTACCCGTGTGTCCACTCTGATTTTTTATACTTGTCTTTGCAGGTTCATAGTCTACTGTGTCAGCCTTATGTTTTATGCTTTCCTGTACATAGTCCTCTACTGTTGATTACCCATTGTTGCCCATGGTTGAGGTTGTGTGAGACTTGCCATGTTTCTCCCATATGCTTTGGGATGAATACTGAAGGGACCTCTGGTGTCTGAGGTGAATAGAGGCATGGGAGTGATGTAATTGAAACCTGGGCTTTCATTAGCTGTTTGTCTCCACCAATCTGCTGATAGGGGAACACAACCCACTTGTCTGGATTGGTCTAGCAGAACGCAAGGAAAGGACATTAACTGGTAAGTAAAATATCACCTTTTGCAGTAGCACTAATATCCTCTGGATAAACAGTTAATCTCATTTTATGACCTGTCCGTTGCTTTGACTTTACCTTGGGTCTCCAACTTCTCCAAACAGGGCATAGTTGATAGGAAATGCCCTCTCAAGAACTCATTAATAACGTAATTGGTTTTCAGAAGGAAACTATGACAAGTCCTTAGGATTTGTTTTGCTGTTTATTTCCAGGAACAAGCAGGAATGTAGTCCTCACATATGGGTATTGTCAGTACCGACGGAGCCTGCGCGGGAACGCTCCCCAGCGTCCAGTAGGAACACTTTTGAGAGCATCCCTCAGCACATGCACGCTGCCTTCCCGCCTTTCCAGCTGTCCCTCTTCAGTTCTTTGTTTTCCACAGAGCCGACAGGACCTATTCCCTGTCACCGCAGAAAATTCCATCTTTAAAATTCTTTCTTGTAGTCGCGTTTGCCTACCGCACGACGCCTACCGGTACCGCCGGTTCTTTTCTTTTCTTTTTCATTTAAAAAAAAACAAAAAACTTAGATTTAGACTGTTTCTTTTCAGAAGCTTTCCTCTTTGGTGCTAAAAGCCATTTTTGGCATTAGGCCCCATTTTTCCTAAATCATGGAAAAGCCAACTAGTGGTTTTAAAAAATGTACTAAGTGTGGCGGTACCATTTCTGTCACTGACACCTATGATTGGTGTCTAAAATGTTTAGGACCTGATCATTCTCCAACTGAATGTCTCTCCTGCATGGGGATGACCAAAAGAGGAAGACAGAACCGGGCCGCAAAGCTTGGTACCCTCTTTTCTTCAGATGCCAGATCCATTGCATCGACATCGTCAAGGGCCTCTTCTTCCTCCCATGGATCTCAGGTAACTAAACATAAAAGCTGGTCCTCAAAGGGTAGCTCTCCTGCTAAGCATCGAGAGGCCATTGGCATTGCCCTTGAGGGAACCACACCGACAAAACAGCCCCAGCGGTAGGCTTTGGCTTCCAAAGCATCGATGGGGTTTCAGGATGTTCTGGAGGCCTCAACCTCGAAAGAACTACCTGTGCCATGCTCGGGAGTTCCAGCCATTCTTACCGGTACTGACACCCAGGCATCGGCAGCGTTGATAGACCAGAGGTTTCTTGCTATCGAGCGCAGTATCGCAGCTCTTCTCTCAGCTGCGGTACCGGTGGTCCCAAGGGCACCGGTGCCGACATTGACACCGACACTGATGCCGGTACCGACACCAGTACCAACACCGACAATGCTGGTACCGACTGTACCGGCCCCAGTGGGAACTCTTCCCATGCCATCTCTGGCTGGAGTGGACAAAACGGTACCGGGTCTCCTCGGTACCGACTTCGATCGGTACCGGGATCATGCTTTGCAAGAGCATCGGGGTCAGGAATACTTCGATTCCTCTGATTCCGAAGACTCTGACAATTCTGCTGGCACGAGAGGGTTTCTCCTAGAAGATCCCTCTTCTCCCCAATGCAGAATGTCACCTCCAGAGGACATGTCATTTCAGGATTTCATCCGTGATATGGCCAAAGGTCTTTCAATCACAGTAGCTCCTGAAGAGGAACCCAGAGCAAAGGAATTGGAAATCCTCCAATATCCTAAAGCTCCTAAGGAGGCAGCTACTCTGCCTATCAATGAAATTCTGCATAGCTTGGTGCTCAGAATGTGGGAGACACCTCTGACTATTTCTCCTCGCTCTAGGAGACTTGATACTATGTATCGAGTTCACCATGTCCTGGATTTCAGAAACCCTTTGCTGCCACCCCATTCAATGGTAGTGGAATCAGCCTTGAGTAGGATGAAAAGTGCAAAGAGGCATGCATCCAATCCTCCAGGTCGTGAATGCAGGACTCTGGATGCTTTTGGACGCAGAACTTTTCAAGCTTCCATGCTTTCAGCTAGGATCAGTTTGTATAACTTATATATGGGAATGTTCCTCAAAGAAGTCACAGGAGACTTGGAACTTATGAGCCCATTTCTCCCAGATGATAAGAGACAAGATTTTCTTGCTCTAGTGAAGCATGCTCAGGATGTCTCCAAGTTTGTCAATCGTGCAGCCTTTGACTGCTTCGAGTGCATCAGCAGAACGTCTGCTATTGCCATTGGCGCACGACGGATTGCCTGGCTACAGGCATCAGATTTGGAGACTTGGGTACAGGACAAGTTAGGCAACATTCCTTGCACGGGAGAAAATCTCTTCGGCAAGAACTGGCAGGGAAAGGCTAACGAGTTAGATGCTGACAATTCTACCTTAGATAGATTGTCAAAGTCTACAGCCACTCCAGCCAAAAGGAAGCCTTATAAAAAACCCCTCTTTTAGCAAAAAGAGGACGTTTTATCCTTCCTATACCCAGCAGAGTCAGACTCCAGGTCAGGTTGCCCAAAAGGGACAAACTAGACAGCAAAAGAAACCAAAAGGCCCGAGAGCCCAACCAGCTCTCAGGTTCAGCCCCCTCAAGGGCTTTGACTCCTTCCTAGAGAGCTTTGCCTTCCTGCCTCTGAGGGGTCCCCAACCCCCCAATATTCCGGGCAGGTTATGCCACTTTGTCAACAGATGGCATCAGATAACAGCAGAAGACTGGACTTTGTCCATTGTAGGAGAGGGGTACAAATTTCATTTTCACAGCTTACCCCCCCCCCCCCTCCTACAATTCTAAAGCAATTCAATTCACAAACCTCTGCAGACAATCTGCTAGATCACAAGGTCTCCACACTTCTTGCCCAAGGGGCAATAGAGGAAGTACTCCTTCTTCAACAGGGTGCAGGGTTCTACTCCCCCTGTTTTCTTACTCCAAAGAAAACAGGAGGACACAGACCCATTCTAGACCTCAGAGAATTGAACAAATATCCGTTTTGAGAGAAATTCAAAATGATTTCTCTAGGAACTCTTCTGCCATACCTTCAAAGCCAGGACTAGCTTTGCTCTCTAGACTTAAAGGATGCATACACTCTCACATTCTCATCCATCCAGATCACAGGAAATTTTTAAGTTTCCTTTTCAGGGGAAGACATTTCCAGTACAGGGTTCTTCCTTTTGGTCTGGCTTCAGCACCAATGGTATTCACAAAATGCATGGCAGTAGTAGCTGCATTTCTACGAACCCTGGGGATTTTCATCTTCCCTTACTTAGACGACTGGCTCATTCGAGCCTCCACAGTGGCAGAGGCTATCACTGCACTGTCCCTTACAATGCGAATCCTCCAATACTTGGGATTGGTAATAAACTTCCTGAAATCTCAACTAGTTCCTTCCCAATGCCTAGAATTCATAGGAGCCTGTCTGGATACCAGACAGGCAAGGGCTTTCCTTCCACAAGCCCGGTATCTTCGCATAATGCAGCTAGCTTCCCAAGCAGCAGGCAAATCCTCCCTCACTGCTCGAGAGCTACTGCAGTTACTGGGACACATGGCATCCACAGTTCATGTAGTCCCATATGCTCGCCTCCACATGCGAGCAGCTCAGTGGACCCTCTCCACACAGTGGACACAAGTCACGGGTCATTTGTCGGACAAAATAACAATCTCTCAACGACTAATTTTGTCCCTCCAATGGTGGCAATCACTAAAAAATCTGACAGTGGGGTCTCCTTTCCATCAACCCCTCTTTCAGGCCACCCTAACAACAGATGCATCACAGGTGGGTTGGGGAGCACACCTGAATCATCTCTCTACCCAGGGCACCTGGTCTCTGCAGGAGGTTGGTTTACACATAATCCTCCTGGAATTAACAGCTATTTATTTAGCTCTTCAAGTGTTCCACGCCCAGCTCAGCTACAAGACAGTCCTAGTCCAGATGAACAATCAGGTAGCCATGTTCTATGTGAACAAGCAGGGCAGAACGGGCTCTCTGTTACGCAACGAAGCTTTACGACTATGGGCCCTCGCCAGAGAGCATCAAATTCACCTTCTGATGGTATATCTTCCAGGCATTCAAAACCTTTGGGCAGACAAACTCAGTCGAGTACTGCTACCTCACAAGTGGTCACTCCACCTAGACCAGGTGGCAAAGATTTCATCTCTGGGGCACTCCAGACATAGACCTCTTTGCAAGTCCCATGAATGCCAAACTTCCCCGGTTCTGTTCCAGGATTCCAGCACACGACTATCAGGCAAGGGATGCTTTCCTCCTTCACTGGGGTCAGGACTTCATTTATGCCTTCCCACCCATTCCCCTCATCCCCAAAGCACTCTTCAAGCTTCAGAGAGACAGGGGGTCGCATGATTCTCGTAGCACCACGATGGCCACGCCAAACGTGGTATTCCCTGCTTCTGCCTCTCTCTCAAGCGGCACTTCTGGAGTTAGGGCATGCTCCAGATCTCCTTTCCCAGGAGAACGGGACGCTATGGCACCCAAATCCCCAGTCCCTGCACCTCACAGCCTGGTTGCTGAAAGCTTAGACCTCCAGGATTTCAACCTGTCCCAGCAGGTAAAAGATATCCTTCAGGCTTCTAGGAAACTTTCCACGCAGTTCTTATGCCTTCAAGTGGAAACGTTTTACTATATGGTGCTCCAAGAGGGGGTTAAACCCCCTGGTCATACCCTTAGAATCGATACTAGAGTATCTCCTTCACTTATCGAATTCTGGATTAAAGACCAATTCGATAAGAGTCCATCTTAGTGCAATTGCAGTTTCTTATAAGCCTCTAAATGGACAACCAATTTCCTCTCATCCACTCCTATCAAGATTTATGAGAGGCCTTTTATTAACTAAACCTCCCATCAAGCCACCACCTGTGGCATGGGAACTAAATCTAGTTCTCGGGCAGCTCATGAAGCCGCCTTTTGAGCCTTTAGCCACTGCAGCCCTTAGGTTTTTGACCTGGAAGGTCATCTTCCTAATTGCAATCACCTCTGCCCATCGCATTAGTGAATTGCAGGCTTTAGTGGCTGATCCTCCTTATACTAAGTTTCATCATGATAAGGTTGTTCTTAGAACTCACCCACATTTTATGCCAAAGGTGGTTTTGCCTTTTCATTTAAATCAATCAATTTACCTTCCTGTATTTTTTCCGAGGCCTCACGCCTCTAATGCAGAAAGAAATCTTCATACTTTGGATTGTAAAAGGGCCTTGGACTTTTACATACAAAGAACACAGCAACATAGAAAGTCCTCGCAACTTTTTATAGCTTTTGACCCTAGTCATTTGGGACTTCCAGTCTCCAAAAGAACTTTATCTAAATGGATTGCCCAATGCATATCCTTTGCTTATGAGAGTAAGGGTCTTCCTCTTCAGGACCATGTCACAGCTCATAATGTGAGAGCCATGGCAGCTTCTATGGCTAATCTCCACTCTGTCTCTATCGATGACATTTGTCGAGCAGCCACCTGGGCTTCGGTACACACCTTCACAGCCCACTACTGCCTAGATAAAGCCTCCCGTCGGGATGCCTTCTTTGGCCAAGCTGTTCTTCAAAATCTCTTTTAAACCTAAAACAACTCCTACCTACCAACCCTGGTGAGATGCCAGAGATCCATGGAAGGAAGGATTCTCACCTTCTACAGTGGCACCTTCCTGGGGCTAGGGAGTCCCCATATGTGAGGACTACATTCTTGCTTGTTCCTGGAGATAGCGTAGTTACTCACCTGTAACAGGTGATCTCCGGGAACAGCAGGAATTTAGTCCTCACAACCCACCCACCTTCCCTAGGAGTTGTCTCTCTCTCTCTCTTTGTCTCTTTCCTCTCTCCCTTTATCCTTTCAGTCAGCTAGAAACTTAACTGAAGAGGGACAGGCAGGAAGGCAGCGTGCATGTGCTGAGCGATGCTCCCAAAAGCGTTCCTATTGGACGCTGGGGAGTGTTCCCGCGCAGGCTCCGTCGGTACCGATGATACCCATATGTGAGGACTAAATTTCTGCTGTTCCCGGAGATCACCTGTTACAGGTGAGTAACTACGCTATCTGTTTTGTTCCATTTTTGATCTGCAATTGATGAGGGTAGTTTTATAAGGGGGTGCCTAGTTAAAGCACATTGTAAGATGCCTATGTTAAGCATAATTAAAGACAGCTAAGCATCTACTTGTCTTCATAAACTAGTAGTGAAAGTGGCATTACATGCACCTACATTGCAGGTGTGGACATGTACACCAATCCTAGAGCAGATGTGCATATGTCAGCACGTATCTTACGCATCTATGCCCATATTTTATAAAATATGTGTGTACTTGCGTGCTCCACCAACACTACTCCTGTGCACGTCCACTGGCAAAGTACATGCCTTGATGCCAAAGCACATCCTTTTATTCCAATCAGTATTTTATAAGAAGTCATTTACGTGGATATGCAGCCACATATGTGTGGGATTGACTTTATAAAATTATTTCTGTCAGTCAAACATTCTTGCTATGAGAGAGCTGTACCGGACAGCAAGGGGCCCAGAGATTTATGATGACACTTTTTAGCTTAGAGTTGAAATTAATGTGGTGTTTTCTTTTATCCAGACAGCCTCTGATTGCTGGCATATATCTTTTAATGTCTGTGAACACTGTTATACCACCAGGGAAGAAAGGTGAGTGAAACCTATAAATTGAGATGTTCTTAATTTTGTTTGTAGCTAGATTTATCCACTGGTTTCTGTCTGGTTAATCATGATAGCCTGACTGTTTAGTTTAAATAAAAGCATTGATGCTTTGGTTTTAAAGTGGTTTACTGAGTTTTTGGAACACTTAGGGCCAATTCCATTCTATACGTCCGGGCCCTCTGTGCGTTTGGCTGGAACCGGATGCACAGAGGGAGTCTCGATTCTGATCCCGTGGGGCACGTCTAGCCCCACAGGATCAGAATCGTGAACAGGCCTGTACGTGCAGGCTGGGACCCCGATTCCACCTGGCCTGCATGTACAGGCCTTCCCCAGCTAACTCGGTCAGTGCTTGTCAATGGGGCCGTGGAGCCATGGTGTCCGATTGCCCTCTGTGCCCCATCGGCACCCCCGGGCCTGTCGTCTCCCGACAACTAGGGGAACTTTTGCCACTTCCGAGGTGGAATAAGTTCCCTGTGTAAGTCGCCGGCCCTGGATGTACAGGGCCGACATTGGAATCGACCCTGTATGTCCGGAGCCAGTGTCAGACGGCTGCCTGGGTGAGAATCTTCACAGTCTTGACAAGTGCATATCTCTATATGATTTGCAAGGTATTGTGGACAATGTAGTTCATTCACACCAGACACAGCTGCTGACAATAATTTAGTTGTGCTCTTGGGTAAAGCCAATAAGATATTTATTTATGGGGTTATTTCTCCCAACACAGATATGCTTGGTAGCACATAAATTAGGTAACTTGCTTTCAGTGTTAACTTGGAAAAACAAAGTCAAAATCAGGAAAACAACAAATGAAAAGCCACAAAGCAAGAAACAAACTGTTCTTTTCAGGATAACTTCTGATTACTTCCCACATAGATACAGAAGTGATTCTCTCCTAGCTCACAAGCAATTAGGTATGCTTAATTGCTAGCAGTTATCCAGCTGAAACCCCTTAGCTGGCTTGCTTTCTACTGTGTGGGTCAAATCCTGCTTCAGGAGCTTTTCTGGGTAGATTAAAGAACACATTTGTATTTCTTTGTGATGGTTGCTGTACTTTATAACAGAAAGTTACCAACGGAGTTTAGATAGAGAGCAGTCCATATAAACAGGATCCTCATTTGCTATTATTCCCCCTTGTTCAACAAGCATGGGTTCAATATCATGGATTGGCACAGATGAATCTCTCAATGGAGCATTTTCAGGAGAATACTTGTTTCCCTGCTGTCTTTCAAGGTTATAGCTAGGGCATAGATCAGTGTTCATACCTGAGCTTCCATTGCTGCTAGAGTTCCTCTCTATATAGCCTGGCCAGTATGTAGTCCAGTTCTTATGTCCAGCCTTCCAATCCAGATCCCTGGACACTGGATCTCTCTTCACATACCTTCTGGCACAGGTCTTAGGGTCCCTTCCACGTGCAGCCGTCTCCCTCACAGGTAGCCTCTGGTGATTCCTAGCTCTGCAGCACCATTCCTCTGGCTTTCCCCAGTCCAATGGTGTATGCTGGCCTTTGGAATACCTCCCAGTATACGTACTGCTCTGGACTCTTCTAGACCTCTCAAAGGCTTTTCTCCTCTTTCTTCCAGAGGGTTTCTTTTTCTCTCTGTCCGTCCGGTTTGGCTTCTGCTTCTGATGATCCTTCAGATGAAACTGATGATCCTTCTCTGGATATCCAAGGTGATCATGAAGATGGTCATCTGTAGAATAAACTCTACTCTTATTCTGCTTAGATGAGTGTTCCTCCCTAACACAGCGCAGCTGTGCTGAATCAGGCCTTGCCCTTTGAGATGAGTGTTCCATCCTAGCACAGCGCAGCTGTGCTGAATCAAGCCCTGCCCTTTGCAATGAGTGCTTGGGGATTACCTCATAGCCCTTTTGATTGAACACACGTTTTCTCACTTCAGCTCCTCTCATGGCTATTGGAAACCTGGTGCATTCTGGGACTGGTAGTCTTTTATGGCAAAATTCTGTTTTCTCATTTCTACCAGCACTGACAGGTTGCTTGTTCAGAGACACTTCACCTTTTCTATAGCTCCTTCCTGAGCTATGATAAGCTTCCTTATCACACCAGCGACCGCCCACTGCCTGCCCCAACACCGCCTCTGATCTGCCCCTTTCCTGCCCCAGTCTACCTTCCCCGTACAACAAGTGGGGAAGATAGTCAGGCCCGGGAAACGGCACAAATAGCGGGGATGGATGTCCCAATGGAACATTGTATCCCCGCTATTCGTGCCTCAGAATGACGCTCTTAATGGTTTACTGAATAGAACATTTAGGGTGAAATGGGGAGAATTGTTATCAGATCTGGGGAGAATGTTTTGCCATTTCTCAAAGCCCTCCCTCTCCCCCCTTGGTCACCAATATCTTAAGTTCTTTTGGTAATGGAATACAATAATTGGATATCACATTTTTTTTTCATATGCAGATAGTAAAGCTTTTATATCATGCCAATTGCTTCGGTCATGTTTCACCCCCTCTAATTGAGCAAAGGTGCCTCCCTACTACAGCAAGGATTAAATATGAGATTCTTATTTTACAGTGCTTTCCCAAAGGAAAATTCACATGACCCCAGATACTAAAAAAAATAAAAATTGTCACTCATACAACATACATATAAATATGTAAATTTATGCTTTTTAAAGTAATTATCCAATGTACTGAACATGCCTGACACACATGGGTTTCAAAAGTAATGTAACAGTTTCTTGAACATTTGCAGTGTGCGAGCTAAGTGTCTGGTTAGCAGTGTGTGTGTGTGTGGATGCACGCGCACATGGGGGCTGAGTGGGAGCAGCTTGTCTGTGCAGATATGAGGAATAAGTGACCAGGGACAGCATGTGTGGTCTGAAGCTGAAGAAAGCATGGCTTGCTAGTGGGCTCTGAGGTCCCTTCCCAGTTTTTTTGCCCTGAGCTGTTCCCCAGCCATATCTATCACCAGTCCTGGCAGATGTACATTCCAAAAGCTCACATGTTCCAATCACTAAGTAGAAAATAAAATTCTTTTTCTACCTTGTTTTCTGGCCATTTTATTTTTCTAATCATGTGGCTCTGCTTTTCTCCATTTTCCCTTAATTCTTGTTTTGAGGATCACCTGTCTATTTGCATTTTCTTCTTTCTCCTCCTGTCTTCAGTGTTACAGATTGATATAGGTGATAACGTGATCTTTTCTTTTCTGTGCTCTTCATTCTCCTTTTACTATTTAATTGTCAGTCTCCCTCTGTTTACTGCATTTACACACAGCTATCACTTTTCCTCATCCAGCCCTCCCATTCCCATCTATCTTTCCTTCCCAAGCCTCTTGTTGCTCAGTCTCTCACTAACTCTCCCCGTCTGTCCTCCACCTGTGTCCAGTATCTTCACTTTATCCTCTCTCACCTTCCCCATCCAAGTCTCTCTCCTCTCTATCCCATGTTTAGTAACTCCTTTCTGCCTCCCTAGTCTCCCCCAACACATGTCCAGCATCTGTTCTGTCTCCAAGCTCAGCTCCCATGTCCAGCATCTCTTCTGTCTCCTTAGTTTCCCACCATTTCCAACATCTCCTCTGTCTCCCTAGCCCTGCCCTCATTTCCAGCATCTCATCTCCCTAGTCCCCTACCCCCATTCACAGTATCTCTTCTGTCTCCCTCCCTCCTTCTCATGACCAATATCTCCTCTATCTGTCTCCCTAGCCCTACCCTTAATTTTCAGTCTCACCAGTAGTTGCACCCTCCATGTCCAGTATCTCTTCTTTCTTGCCTCCCCAGTAACACCTCTGTGTCAAACATCTCCTGTCTGTCTCCTCTTTCCCATATGCAGCATCTCCTCTGTTTTCATAATTCCCCCCCCCACAAGGCCATCATTTCCTCTGTCTTACCATATCCAGCATCTCCTGTCTCCCTGCCCAGTACCCTCACATGTCAAGTATCTCCGGTCTGTCTCCCTCCCTCCCCCATGTTCAGCATCTCCTCAGTCTCCCTCGTTACCCTCCCCCATGTCTAGCATATCCTCTGTGTCCCTGCCCTGCACCACCCCCACATCAGACATCTATCTCCCTGCCATACAAACTATTCTATCCCACAGCATGTCAAGTGTCCTCTCTATTTCCCCTTCCCTTGTGGTCTAGCATCCAACCTTACTTCCCCCTCCTCATTGGTCCAACATATTCCCCCAGTCCTGCACCATCTCGTAGACAAAAATTAAATTGAAACCCCAAGAAACCAGGATCTGCAGGCAGTGAAACACCAGAGAAATAAACTAATGCAGTTCCCCCTGTACTGTGCAAAATATAAAGGTGGCACATATCAAGTCTAAAAACTGATATACTGTATTCCACTCATTAAACTGAAAATATGTTCTTTACCTTTGTGGTTGGCTGTTTTAAGTTTTCTAATTGTTTTGGTCCTGGGTGTCCATTTTCTGTGTCCTCTGCCTTCTCTTAACTCGCTTTTCCGGAGTCTGCAGTCCATCTACCACTCTCTCCCCTCCTATCTTTTCACTTGCTCTCCTACATCCTCTGACATTAATCTTTTCCTTTCAGCTCTCTTCCATTTATGATTTCTCACTCTGTCCACTCAGATTTCACTTCTCTTCCTCCTTTTTACTGCTTCAGTCATAGTTCTCCAACCCTCCTCATATCCTCCCATTCTCCACCTCCATCCCCAACTTCTTATTCCGCAGTCTTTCCTAACTCTTGCCTCCTCTCTTCCCCTTCCTGCCCAGTGTCTTCCCCCTCCTGCCCAGTGTCTTCCCCTCCCTCTTTTCCATTCCTTGCCCAACGTCTTTCCCCTTCTCACTCTCCCTATTCCCACATGTCTAGCAGCTCCCTAGCCTCAGTATCTTTCTCCTTTGGCCCTTCCTTCCCATATCTGGCATCACTCCTCTGTCTCTCCTGATGTCCAGGATCACTACTCTGTCTCCTTATATCCCCCCACCACATGTCCATCATCAACACTGTCACCCCATGTCTTCCTCCCCCACCCCCCCCCCCCCCCGGCCAGCATCTTCTCAGTCTCCCTCCATCCCCATATCTCTGATTTCCTGTTTCTTTCTTCCCCTTGCCCTGCATTGATCTGCCAACCCCCCAACATGCATACCATAAGCAAATCCAGCCAGCAATCAAAGAAAGCACAGATGTGGGCCTTTCTGATATAGGAACGTGCTCACCTCTAAGGCCTTACCAGCCCTCACTGTCCAGCCTCCTCTGATGCACCCAATATACACGAAGTAAGGCAAATGCTCCCAAAACTGCGGTGGCTGCCACACTTCAAATCCAGCCTTTGTCCCTGCCACCGCCAGCAATCAAAGAAAGCACAGATGCGAGGCCTTTTCAATACAGGCACATATACACCTCTACCAGCCATTCCCGTCTCACCCCCTCTGATGCGACAAGTATGAAAAGCAGCAGAAAGGTCAAGAAGAATGAGAAATGAGTAAAGGTCTTTGGACTTAGCCAGGAACAAGTCACTGGAGGCTTTGGCAAGAGCCATTTCAGTAGAATGAAAGGGACGAAAACCAGACTGGAGTGTGGATCAAGGAGGGCATGAGAAGAGAGAAATTCGAGGCAGCGGCGGTGAACTGCACATTCAAGAACTTTGGAAATGAATGGGAGAAGGGAGATGGGTCTGCAATTAGAAGGACAAATAGGGTCAAGTGAAGATTTTTTGAGAGGCATGATCACAGCATGCTTTTGAAGGCTGCAGAGAAGGTTGCAGTGGAGAGTGAAAGATTGAGAATATGTGAGATGGAAGGGGTGACGGAGTTGAGGAGATGGGGATAGGATCAGAAGAACAAGTAGTGAGTTTAGAGGCGGAAAGAAGTTTCCTCTTAAGAGATTTTAGAAAAGGATAAAAAGTTGGTATTGGAGAGGGTGAAGAGGGGGAGAAGAAGAATTAGTAGGGAATTGAAGAGTAATCTTATGGACTTTGTTGTAGAAATAGTTGGCTAGAGTTTGAGCAGAAAGAGAAGGAGGGATTGGAGGGATTATAGAAAAGATGGTGGAGGTTAGAGGGAAGACAAATGGATAAAATAGTTTTGCTTAGTGAGTGGTGGACTGGAAAGAAGTAAGCATGAATTTGAAGTGAAGGAAGTCAGAAAGGGAGCAGGATTTGAGCCAAGTGTGTTCAGCTGAGTGAGCACAGGAGCGTAGGTAGCAGGTAGTTGAAGACAGCCAGTGCTGAGGTGACGTGCACCTTACATAACGTGCTATGAGTGGAAAAAGAGTATCCAGAATAGAGGAGAGAGCAGTATTATAGGAAACCGTGGCCTCATCAACTTACTTAGAAGACATAATGGAAGAAAAGAAGAGAAGAGGCAGTAGTGAAAATCAGTGGATCAATAACATGAAGATTCCTAAAATGTTAAGAGGAGATTGGGCGAGATTGAGGCGGGGAGTGATGAAGAGTGAAAGTTAAGAAGTGGTGGTCAGAAATTAGAAGGCAAATAATTAGAATAGAAAATGAGGTCAAGGCAGTGACCAAGCTGATGAGTGGGGGCAGAAGAGCAAAGCTGGAGGTTGAAAGAGGAGCTAAAGGAAAGGAGCAGACGCATAGGGGTCAGAAAGGTTATCAATATGAAAATTAGTCACCAAGAATAAGGAATGGGGGGGGGGAATCCAGGAATAAGGAAAACCAAGAGTTAAAATCAGCGAGGAAAGGTAGAAGTGGACTTGTCGGGGGTTCTATAGATAACAGCGATCTGGAGAGGAAGGGGCTTAAAAGACGGATGGAGTGAACTTCAAAGGAGGAAAAGGAATGGGACTGAGGTAGAAGGAGGGGTTGAAATTTATAAGGAGGAGACAGTAGAAACCCAACACCACCACTGCAGCCATTGGCATGAGGAGTGTGGGAGAACTGGTAGCCAAAGCAGTGTCTAGTCATTTCTTTTGGAAATTCAGTCTAGGAATTTGAAAAAGGAGTATGAGACTGGTTATTCCACCTCTTTTGCCAGACATTCCTATATTTAATTGAAGAAATTAATGAGCATTCTGTGTGTGACTCGCATCATTGAACCATTTGTGTTCAGACTCCTGGCTCATGCAGATGTCCAAAAACAGTCGCGTCTGGTCAGTTGTTGAAATCTGCAACTTGACAGTTCAGCCCTCTATGAATGTGTGGTCTATGGCATTTCTCCACTCCTACTGCTGACCTGCTGTACATGCCACCATATACCCCTTCTTTTTCCTGCAGTCTTATAGGTATTTTACAAAAGACTGTGTTCAGCAAGCATACCTTTATGCTGACTGTAATTTTATAAAAGCTTATTAATAGACATATGTGTCCCACATATGCCCTCTAATGACTAAAATATCTCCCAGTTAGATACTATTTGGCTCCTAAAAGTACACACACCCTTCTAAAGTTAACTCCTTGGTGTAAATTTTATGAGAGAGTATTAGAGAATTTTTATATGTAACCTATTATAAAATTGTCTTTTTAAAGTGCAAGTATTACTTTGTAGTGCTGTAGACACATTGTTCAACAGTGCAGTATACTGGCCAGTGTCGGAGACCATATGTGCCAGGTGTTAGAGTTGTATGATGGCTGGCCTGGATAAGAGGAAATCCCTTGAGCAGTTGTAAATGAAGGCTGATGGCATCCCAACTCCATTAGCAGCAGATTCCGACCGAACTGGAAGCCCAAAGGAGCAAGAGAAAATTGCTGGACCGGAGCAAATTAGTTTGGAGGAAAACTGCATGTTATAATTGGTTATTAAGAAATTTGTAATAAAGGACCATTTTAATTCAAAAAATTGAATCCTGGCAAACGGACAAGTGATGCTGGTTCAAAAGATGATAGAAAATATTCCGTTTCTTCTAATTAGGTAGTGGGTTTTGTTTGTAAGCAATATACAAGAATACATCATTATAAAGCATGCTTCAAAATATAGCTAAGTACTGTATAATCTCAAGATACATTTTTTTGGTAAGACTAGCTTTTAAGCTCTGAGTGCTGCCAAATTGATAGATATGTTAGTTTGTCTGGCTATTGCATAGTCCCTACCTACAGCATTAGTCTACATGCAAAATCCTTAAGCGTACTTCAGTGATCCCTACTTATGCAGGAAGATGTGATACTTCTAAACATCTTTCTAGGTGTCACTTGAACCATCTTAACCAAAATTAGGCATCTAAGCTACTTGACATGTAGAAAAACTATCCAAATAAGAGGTCAGCCCTTTTCAGGGGTGAGAATCAATGTTCCTGTCAAGTTGAGTAGGAGTCCTCTAGCTGCGCACCTGCAATATTGTGTTTTTAGTGGAGAGGAGGAGCAGGAAACGCTTGCTCCTAGTGACTAAAAACGTGATATTGCAGCACCTCCCTCTACCAACATCAGTGTGACCGGAGGACTCCTATGCGGCTTTGTGGGAACATTGGTGGGAACCCTCACATCCCTTCCATTCCCTTGAATGTTTCAGGGTAACAGGGGAGGGGAGAGGGGGCCATGCCTCTGGCAAGGAGGGCTTAGGGGATGCTCCAACCTGCCTAAGCTGCAACCCTAAGGCTTGCAGCCTAATGATAGGGGCGTCTCAGTATTCCCCCGCATACCTGTTTGGAATGTCCACCATCCAAGCGAAACTTTAAGCCAATCGGGAACTGAGCCTAAATATTCTGATCTGTAGGCAGATATATTATCCAATATTTTTATCATGTGATGTAGCCTAGTGCAGGGCTTCCAAAACTTGATCTGGTAATCCTATAGTCGGGTTTTCAAGATTTTCAGAATGCATATGCATATGATAAATTTGCATACATTGGACACTGCGTGTATGCAAATTTATCTCATGCATATGTATTGTGGGTATCCTGAAAACCTGACTGGCTGTGCAGTTCTGAAAATAGGCACTTTGGCTTTGCATCCTGTAGTGTTTAAAAATAACCATAGTAAAGTGTCAGTATGTATTGCATTTATCAGACCAAGATAAAGTCTCTGATTTCCTTTGTGGGGCGTCATGCTCAGTGATAGTAGCTTTCATGTAGGTTGACAGATTGGTGGCAAAATAATCTGTGTGTGTGTGCGCCTTTGAGTCAATGCTGACTCTTGGGCAGGCATGTGGGTATGCTGATAGTGCTGTTATGAAAGAGCTAATTTTCATGTGTGTGTGTATTGTGTACATGTTTTTTTTTTTTTTTACCACCTGGCTCTGCCTCTCTTTAATGTATGTCCAGCTGAAAGATCAGTGGCTAGTAATTACCTATAAATCTCCAGCAATCTGCCTTGCAGGTGCTAGCTGAGGTTCTGGTGCGGCTGAAGCATTTAGCAGTGCTTAGTCACTTTCATGAGTGTATTATCTGCGCTGGAAGTTGTGACATGAATAAGCCCACGGTTCTTCTTTGAAGCTGACTGATGATTATGCAGTCCCTTATCGAAAGCTCTAAGAATGCAGTATCTGCTTTTAATTGCTCTGCTATAGTGCCTCTTTTCTAATGGTCGCTGTTATATATTTATGGGTGAGCAGAGCACTGAAAAGGCTGTTTGGCTGTTTCCTTGAAATGTAGTAGGAAAGGAAAAATAACCGTTGAGTACTTCTAAAACTGTAATAAGCTTTCAAGGTCTTTAGGCTGCCTTATAGCATAGGAGCCACATGGAGTATTCAGAGTTCTTGTTTGTGTTTGAACAAAATCAGACAGGAGTAGTATATGCTGAATTGCACATGTAAACAAATACTGCTTTTTTTTCCCTGCTGTTTCCCAGTGGTTTATTCTGATATCGCCTGCCCATATAAACGGCACACGATGCACCCCTTTGCCTATAGAGTTCATACACACCATTTAGGTAAGTATTACTTCATGTGTGTATATGCTTCTGTGTTGTGAATCTGCACTGTATTCCCCTTTGAGTAAGCTGCCATTTAAAAACATTTATGGAGTATGTGTATGTTCAGTCAGCCTTCACCATGTCTTTTAAAGGTCTTCTTTTTCTCTCTCACACTAGTCCTTGGCTAGCTCCTAAAACTTTTTACGTTCTTTCTCTACCCCAGTGTGCCCTTAGGTCAGCATCTGACCCCCATGCTCTATGGTATCTATTGCATACTGTGATGGGTGGGTGAATGCACTGTCTTCAATATTTCTCTAGTCCAGTGATTCCCAAACACATCCTGAAGAGGGGACAGTCAGATTTTCAGAATATCTGCAAGGAATATATATGAGAGCAATTTACATGTGTGCAGCTCTCTCATATTCACTGCAGATAGCCTGAAAACCTGACTATCAGTGTGTCTCCTCTCCAGGAAGGGTTTGGGAGTCAATGCTCTAGTCCCATGTGCATATGCTTCCAGGGAGCTACATGGGTTTGTGATGAGCACCGCTTAGACAGCCTGCAAGAAGAATTTCCAAAAGCACAATGATGGCAGTCCCTTGCAGGCTGAAAACTTGTATCCTGTCCAATGGACAATTGGCAGGGCAGTGATTTGTGCTGTAGTGACTTGTCTCCCCTATATCCTGCACATACATGCAGGCTAGTAAATAAATAACAAAATAAGCAAGGTGATAACCATTTTCATTGATTAAGTAAATAATAATCGTGGCTAGCTTTTGACTATCTCTCAGGTCAGAACAGAATGAGTCAAAGGTGATATTAGCAACAAATGTAAAAAGTGACCTTTCGATAGTTTTAGGAAGAAAAGTGGGAAGGAGGGGAGGGTTGGTGAGTGATCAGAAGGCAGAAAGGCAGATATTTATAGCTCATGATCTTAAAAGCCCAATCAGAATAAACTGGGCTTTTAAAACTCACTATGAGCAATATAATTCTCCTGTCTATTACCTTCTGTTTACCCATTAACTCTCCCACCACCCTCACCAGGGCTGGTGCTACCCATTAAGGCAGGTAAGCATGGCAGGGGGATGCCAGTGTTCAGGGGCGCAAAAGCCAGAGGTGTCGTGCGCCCTCGGAACAGGCTTCTCCCACAGGCCAAAGAAGAGAGTGTGTCTGATTGCGGCATGTGCGCATGAGAGCAGCCTGTCCCACAGAAGATTTATTTATGTTCTAGCACAGCGGTAGTCAATTGGTCTTAGAATGCCACGGGGCATTCAGGTTTTTAAGATATCCACACCAAATATGAATGAAGTATATTGACATACACGTCATCCACCATATGCAAATTAATCTCAGGTTGATTGTATTTGCTTCAATCACATTAAGCCTTTGCTATCACAGCCTGTTCATAGGATGCTAAACATTTACACCTTAGTGCTTATTTTTATTCCAGCTATACATTTGCCACTTCACTGCAATTTGCTTGTCACAATATTTGATTTAAAGAAGAAATATTGGCATCATGTGAACAGAGTTCATAAAGGAGTTTTGGGAAAGGGAGAGGTGCAGCCTACCATTAATAGTAATGAGGGGGAGGGTGTGCTGATATGTATGTTGCAGGGGACTGCCAAAGACCCTAGCACTAGTCCTGACCCCCCACCTTTCCTCATCAGACCATCACAGAAATACTTTTTATATTTGTTGTTAGTCTCCTTGTGCTTATTCTGTTCTGACCTCAGAAAGGAAGTGTTAGCTCCTGAAAGCTAATCAAGAGGAGGGTTGTTTCATAGCAGGCCTATGTGTATAGGCCAGCGATGGCGAACCTATGGCACGCGTGCCAGCTGTGGCACGCGAAGGCCTTGCAGCTGGCACGCGGGAAGGTCCGCCATCGAAAAAAAAACAACAACCCTGTCTGCTGCCGTTGTCGGGGCCGCCGCGGCAGAATCGAGCGTGCCGCGGGGCCCCCCTGTACCCACCGGCAGAGCCTGTCCTCCCCGTAGCAGCTCTCTCTTTGGAGCTGCAGTCAGACTCGCCGGCTTGCAGAGCGCGAAGGGAAGAGTTTCCCTTTCGCGACTCTGTTAAGCCCGCGGGGGCTGATGGGAATTTCCCATCAGCCCCCGCAGGCTTAACAGAGCAGCGAGGGAACTCTTCCCTCGCGCTCTGCAAGCCGGCGCGTCTGACTGCAGCTCCAAAGAGAGAGCTGCTACGGGGAGGACAGGCTCTGCCGGTGGGTACAGGGGGGCCCCGCGGCACGCTCGATTCTGCCGCTGCGGCCCCGACAGCGGCAGCAGACAGGTTTTCTTTTTTTTAATTTTCCCTGGGCTGGGCTGGGCTGGGGTGGGGGTTAGGAGTGGTGATGGGCTGGGCTGGGCTGGGCTGGGCTGGGGGGCTTAGGAGTGGTGATGGGCTGGGCTGGGCTGGGCTGGGGGGGGGGTTAGGAGTGGTGATTGGCTGGGCTGGGCTGGGGGGGGTTAGGAGTAGTGATGGGCTGGGCTGGGCTGGGGGGTGTTAGGAGTAGTGATGGGCTGGGGTGGGGGGGTTAGGAGTGGTGATGGGCACTGGGCTGGGGGGTTAGGAGTGGTGATGGACACTGGGCTGGCTGGGGGGGGTTAGGAGTGGTGATGGGCACTGGGCTGGCTGGGGGGGTTAGGAGTGGTGATGGGCGCTGGGCTGGGGGGGGTAGGAGTGGTGATGGGCGCTGGGGGGGGGTTAGGAGTGGTGATAGGCGCTGGGGGGGCTTAAACTAAAAATTGAGTGATGGGGGATTAGGACTGGGAGTGGGCTGATGGGGAGGTTAGGACTGGAAATGGGCTGGTGGGATTAGGACTGGGAGTGGGCTATGGGGGGCTAGGACTGGTAATGGGTTGGGGGGGTTGCTAGGACTGGAAATGGGCTGAGTGGAAGGGGGCTTGAACTGCAAATAGCTGTTGGGGATGGGGCTTGGAATGGAAATGGGCTGAGGGGAAGTGGGGGGCTTGAACTGCAAATAGCTGATGGGGACGGGGCTTGGAATGGAAATGGGCTGAGGGGAAGTGGGGGGCTTGAAGAAGGGAATGGATGCTGGGTGAGACTGGAACTAGAAGGGAGCTGATGTTGGGGGAGGATTAGAATGGGATGGGGCTGGGAGAGTAAAATGGAGAGGGGAAAAATATTTTGTGTAGGAGGGATGAAAAATCTACAATTGGCCAGGTATTGGGAGAGTAATTGGGGATTGAGGATGGAGGGGTAAAATTTGTGTGGATGAAATAGGAATGAGGAAAGAGCAAAAGGAGAAAGATTAGTATGTTAAAGCAGATGTAGAGAGAGAGAGAATGGAAAAAAAACTAGAAGAGAGAAGAAAGGACAAATGGACAGCAGACGATGGAGAGTTAGCAGAAAACATGAAGAAACCAGAAGAAAATGGCTGGACCAATTGCAACTGAAAAAAAATGCACAAAAGGTAGAACGATATCTCTTTATTTTGAATTTATTAACTGGAATATGTCAGCTCTGGGAAATGTGCATCATTAACATCTGCGCTTTGTTTGGTACAAGAGGAAATTCCTATTTGACGTTGCCACTTGTTCTCTTTCCCCAGTATTCACTGAAATGTATTGGTTTAATATTTGCAGTGTTGCCTTTTGATAGGTAGGGTATGGTGCTTTGTGAGTCCTGGTAATGCTGTCAGGATACAGCGGGTTTGCTATGGGTTCTAAATGGGCAGCGTTTGTAATAGTTCCTAATGTGCCTGGCGGTTGGCACTGGATTATAGTAATGTAGAAATCTTTTAGTCTTTCTTTATCCATACACTCATTAAGAGACATGTTTACTAAAAGTTAGTGTATGGTAACATTATGCAAATATTTATGCAAATAAGACCACTTATGCAAATGACGTGCTGGCACTTTGAGGAAATTCTTTGGTTTTGTGCGGCAGTTTGGGCACTCGGGCTCAAAAAGGTTAGCCATCACTGGTATAGGCCATGAAGGGATCCATTTAAGGCTATTTTACATGTTAAAATGTACAGTGTGTAAGTTGTGTCTGCCTGCACTCTGCTCAGATTCCTCCTGTGAATCATGTCTACATGCTTATCATGTATTTTTATGCACATAACCCCAGGGATAATTTTATAAAGGCCCTTTTACACTTGTAAAAGACATTTGTGTGAAAAACCTTTTAAAATATTACCCCTGAAATGTATTAACTTTAGCCCATGAAAAGGCATGATATTTTTTTTCTTTTTATTAACCTCTGTCTGTGCATTCACGTGAACTAGTACAGCAACTACACTACTGTGTGGGGGGGGGGGGGTCTGCCTTGGGATTGTTTGGATAACCTTTTCCCTTCAAGCAGTTGATCCTAGAATGCAGTATCATGATTGGGCTCTTGGTCTCCTGCAGTTCTGTGGGAAAGATTGCAAAATCTGGCTCTTCCTGTAGAATTGACAATTCCATTAGAACTGGACATGGAGGGGCTGGAGGGGATCAGAGCACACCGGGGGAGCTGGTAGCTGCTATACATGCATTTCCACGTCTTCCCCTTCTCCCAGCTGATCCTAACTGTGCAGCTGCTCCCCAGCGCAGTTTAGAGTTAATTCCCAGGATGAGCGCAAAACACACTTGCCAACCTTCTGTTGTCTTCCAAGCACAGAGGTGAATGAGAGGTGGACATCAACTATGTTAGAAACAGAGGAGATTGATTGCATGGCATGGGCAAAGATGGCCTGTGAATCATGCCAAAGGAGCAGCATCATGAATCAGCCCCCCTGAGTGGGCAGAGAAGGAGCAGCTCAAGACAAACTATCTAAGGCAAGGGATGAGATGATGCCCACCTCTACCTACCATAGGCGGTGGCTCCTCACAGCTCCAGTCTTCGAGTAGCAAATCTCCTCATTCAGAACACCAGTCAGATGACTGCGCCAAGAAAAGTTGAAGGCAACATGTTCCCAGGCTATATAATTTAAAAATAAAACCTTTACAATGCTATTTCTATGCTTCAAAAACTGTAACAGTTTAAGTAGCCTGGGATTCTAACATAAAACATATCAAACACAGCATACAGGACCAGCGTGGTGTTAAATGTAGATATATATTCTGCAAAAAACAAAGGAGATGCAATCTGCTTGCACACCAAGGAACTGTTATAAACTGCACTGTGATTATCGCTGTTTTTTTTCAGCATATATTTTGCATCCAAGGAGTAGCCTAGTGGGTTAAAGCCAGTAGCCTGGTGATTAAGGAGAATCTCCAGGAACAAGCAGGAATGTAGTCTTCATATATGGGTATCGTTGGTACCGACGGAGCCCGCGCGGGAACGCTCCCCAGCGTCAATAGGAACGCTTTTGGGAGTATCCCACAGTGCATGCGTGCTGCCTTCCCGCCTATGTACCTCTCTCACTTCAGTTCTTCATTTTCTGCTGAACCGACAAGTCGTGTACCCTGTCACTGCAGAAAATTTCCTTTTATTCTTTGTTTTTTTGTGGTTGCATCTGCCTTCATTCGACACCTACCAGTACCACCGGTTGTTCTTTCTTTTCAAAAAAAAATCTTGTATCTTCTTCAGGGGTCTTTCCCCTGTTTCTGGTGCTAGGCGCCATTTTGGGCACTAGGCCCACTTTTCTTCAGGCATGGAGAAACCAGCTAGTAGTTTCAAAAAATGCTCAAAGCGTGGAGATACCATTTCCGTCAACGACACCCATGATTGGTGTCTAAAATGTTTAGGTCCTGAAAATTGTCCAACGGGAGAGTGTCTCCTGCATGAGGATGACCAAAAGGGTCCTGCCGAATAGAGCTGCAAAATCCGGTACCCTTTTTGCCGCAGATACAATGTAATTTGCATCGACATCTTCTAGGGCTTCATCTTCCTCCCATGGATCTCAGATAACTAAACTTAAGTCTTCTAAGACTGGCCAGTCCTCGAAGGGTAAATATCCTTCAAAGTATCGAGATGCCACTGGCGTTGCCCTCGAGAATAGTTCACCAGCATAACAGCCCTGGCGGGAGTCTTCGGGCTTCAAAGCATTAACGGGGCTCCAGGATGTCCCAGAGGCTTCCACCTCTGCAGAACTACTGGTGCCATGTTCTGGGGTCGTAGCCGTTTCCACCGGTACTGACACCCAGGCATTGGCAGGAGCAATGGATAAGAGAATCCTCACTATTGTACGCAGTCTAGCATCTCTCTTAGCAGCTTCGGTACCGCTAAGACCGTTACAGACTGTTCAACACGTATTGGTACCGATATCGGTACCGGTACCGACAGTACCTGCTTCGAAAGGACTGCTTCCACTCATGCCGAGCCTTCAGTCTATCTCTGGTATTGGGGATCAGGCACCGAGACATTTCAGTACCGACTTCGAGCGGTACCGATACCATGCATTACGGGAGCACCCACTACAGAGTGCCCTTGAGTCTTCCAATTCCGATGACTCTGACGATTCTACCGGTACCAGAGCGCACCTTCTAGAGGATTCAATTCCTCCTCCTCAACGCAGGATGTCTCCTTCAGAAGATATGTCCTTCCAGGATTTCATACGTGATTTAGCAAAGGGTCTTGCAATCACTGTGATTCCAGAAAAGGAACCTAGGGCAGAAGAATTAAGAATTCTACAATACACTATGGCTCCCAAGGAGGCAGCTATGCTTCCCATTCACAAGATCTTACGTGATCTGATGTTGAGAATGTGGGAAACTCCTTTAATGATATCTTCAAATTCCCGACGCCTTGACACTATGTACCGAGTGCCAAGTTGTCCTGGTTTTCAAAAAGCTCAGTTACCACACCATTCAATGGTAGTGGAATCGGCCATGCGAAGAATCAAGAGTGCTAAAACATTTTTCTAATCCTCCAGGCCGGGAATCCAGGACACTCGATGCCTTTGGGCGTCAATGCTGTCAATCCTCCATGCTATCAGCCAGGATCAGTTCCTACATTCTTTATATGGGAATGTTCCTGGAAGAAGTCACACAAGACTTAGGGCTCATTAGCCCTTGTGTCTCTGAGGAAAAAAGAGCAGACTAACTTATTTTGGTCAAGCATGCCCACAATGTCTCTAAATTCATGAACTGTGCTACCTTTGATTGCTTTGAATGTATTAGCAGAACTTCTGCTTTATCCATAGGAGCACGTCATATTGCTTGGCTTCAAGCATCAGACTTAGAACAGTGGGTGCAAAAGAAGCTGGGAAACATTCCTTGTACAGGAGAAAATGTCTTTGGCAAGGACTGGCAGGACAAGGCTAATCAGCTTGAATCTGAAAATACTACCTTGAACAGACTATCAAAGTCTACAGCCAACCTAGCAAAGAAGAAAACATTCAAAAAAACCTTTTTCAGTAAGAAAAAGAAGCTTTACCCATCTTACACCCATCAAAGCCACTGTCCGCTTCATGTTTCCCAGAAGGGGCAACAACAGAACAGACAGCAAAGAAAGCCGCAAGCTCAGAGAGCTCAACTGACCCAACAGACCCAGCCCCCTCAGGGTCTTTGACTTCTACCTAGAGAACTTAGTCATTCTGCCCCTGAAAGGTCCAGAACCCTTAACCATTCCAGGAAGACTATGCTATTTTGCCAAAAGATGGCAACAAATATAAGAAAATTGGACTCTGTCCATTGTATGACTGGGGTACAAGCTTCATTTTCTCAATTTGCCCCCACCTACAATAATAACACAGTTCAATTCTCAGACCCCTGCCACCACTTCTTGTGGCAGGAGGTCACATCACTTCTCGCTCAAGGAGCAATCGAAGAAGTATCCATACACCAACAGGGGACGGGGTTTTACTCCCCTTATTTTCTTATTCCAAAGGAGACAGGGGGACACTGGCCTATACTAGACCTCTGAAAATTAAACAAATATTTGTTACGAGAAAAGTTCAAATGATCTCCCTTGGGACACTTCTACCATACCTTCAAAGTTAGGGCTGGCTATGTTCTCTAGATCTAAGAGATGCATACACACATATTCTCATCCACTCAGATCACAGGAAGTTCCTTCGATTCCTGGTCCAAGGAAGACACTTCCAGTACAGAGTTCTTCCTTTCGGACTGGCCTCTGCTCCAAGAGTCTTCACAAAATGCATGGCCATGGTAGCAGCATTTATGAGGACTCTGGGAATATTCGTCTTCCCTTACTTAGACGATTGGTTCATTCGAGCATCGACAGCTCCAGAGGCCAGCTTCGCTCTTTCTCAAGCAATGAACATTCTTCAATACTTGGGACTGGTCATAAACCTCCCAAAATCTCATCTCACCCCCTCTCAATCTCTCGAATTCATAGGGGCTCGTCTAGACACACAGCAGTCAGGGGCTTTCCTGCCACAGCCACGCTGTCTACGAATAATACAACTGGCATCTCAAGCATCTATGAAGGTGTCCCTTACTGTTCGAGATGCTTCGACTTCTGGGACACATGGCATACACTGTCCATGTGGTTCCCTATGCTCACATCCACATGCGAGCAGCCCAGTGGACCCTATCCTCTCAATGGTCACAGACCTCGGGTCAGTTAATGGACAAAATCAGAAACACCACACATCTGATTTCATCCCTGCAATGGTGGCAATCTCTAGAAAACCTCCTCATAGGCTCTCCTTTTCAGCGGCCTCTATATCGGGCCACCCTAACAACAGATGCATCCAAGATGGATTGGGGGGCCCACTTGCACGATCTCTCCACTCAGGGTTTTTGGACCTCACAGGAGGTTTCTCTTCACATAAACCTCCTAGAGCTGAGAGCCATTTTCAATGCTATTCAAGTCTTTTAGACCCATCTCAGCAACAAAACAGTTCTGGTCCAAACCGACAATCAGGTAGCTGTTCTATGTGAACAAGCAAGGTGGAACAGGCTCTCTGTCGCTATGCAACGAAGCATTGCGACTATGGGCCCTTGCCAGAGAGTTGCAAATTCACCTGTTTGCAGTATACCTTCCGGGCATCCAAAACTTATGGGCAGACAGACTCAGTCTAATACTGCTGCCACACGAGTGGTCTCTCCACTCATACCAGCTTGCTCGAGTATTTCAAATCTGGGGAATACCAGATATAGACCTCTTTGCAAGTCCACAGAATGCCAAACTTTGCTGAATCTGTTCCAGAATCCCGGCTCACAACTGTCAGGCAAGAGATGTTTTCCTACTCCATTGGGGTCAGGACTTTCTCTATGCCTTCCCACCCATTCCCCTCATTCCCAAAACTTTATTCAAACTTCAGAGAGACAGAGATCATATACTCATAGCTCCACGTTGGCCATGACAAATGTGGTATCCTCTTCTTCTGTGTCTCTCTCAAACCACTCCTCTGGAGTTGGGGAATGCTCCAGATCTTCTGTCTCAGGAGGACGGATGCTTACTGCATCCCAATCCCCAGTCCCTACATCTCAGGGCCTGGTTACTGAAAGCCTAGAATTCCAGGATATTAACCTTTCTCAACAAGTAAATGATATCCTTCTGGCTTCCAGAAAACCTTCCATAACACGTTCCTACGCTTTTAAGTGGAAAAGGTTCTCTGGTGTTCACAAAAGGGACTTAACCCCTTTTTGGTACCATTAGAGTTGCTACTAGAGTACCTCCTCCAATTGTCAACTTCTGGTCTAAAGACCAATTCAGTGAGAGTCCATCTTAGTGCTATTGCTGCTTTTCATAAACCTTTCGATGGACAATCTATTTCCTCTCATCCACTTGTATCAAGATTTATGAGAGGCCTACTCTTAACAAAACCTCCCATTAAACCACCACCGGTGGCATGGGATCTGAATTTTGTTCTTGCTCAGCTTATGAAACCGCCCTTTGAACCTTTAGCCACTTCAGACCTAAAGTTTCTTTCATGGAAAGTTATTTTCCTAATTGCCATCACTTCTGCAAGGCGCATTAGTGAACTACAGGCATTAGTAGCTGACCCTCCTTATACAAGGTTCCACCATGATAAAGTAGTCCTCAGGACTCATCCTCACTTTATGCCAAAGGTGGTTTCACCTTTCCATTTAAATCAGTCTGTTTATCTTTCTATATTCTTCCCTAGGCCTCATGCCTCTAGTGCAGAAAGGAATCTTCACACATTAGATTGTAAAAGAGCCTTAGCCTTTTATCTCCAAAGAACTAAGCCACATAGAAAATCATCTCAGCTTTTTTTGGCATTTGACTCTAGTCATTTGGGACTTCCAGTTTCCAAAAAGAACTCTGTCAAATTGGATTGCAGATTGCATATCCTATAGTGCTGTTTATAATGCTGCTCTTTTCTAGTTAGGCTCTTGTGTGAATTCTAGAAATTGATAGTTAAGGTATGATAGATATGCTCAAATAAAACCCTACAAAAGTCATTCATAACTTATGTTAATTCATAATATGTCCAGTACTGGAGAAGGTTTATGTTGCTGTTAATGAGATGCCATCAGAATCAGAATTTTTTTGTATGTCAAGTTCTATGGCAAAATGTTCTAGTTCTGTTCTGAATGCATTGTTTATATTAAATACTTAGCATTCAAGGAGTGTTACAAAAAGGTACAGTGTGTTATTGCCCTGTCCCCAGAAGGGGTTGTACCTGAGGCAATGGAGGATTAACTAATGGGCCGAAGGTCACAGGATTTGAACCCTAGAGTTTAGTTACTCACCTGTAACAGGTGATCTTCGGGAACAGCAGGAATTTAGTCTTCACATACGGGTATTGTCGGTACCGACGGAGCCCGCGCGGGAACACTCCCCAGCGTCCAATAGGAACACATTTGGGAGCATCCCACAGTGCATGCGTGCTGCCTTATGAAGGGTAGCCGTTGAAGCTGCCATTGCTCTCACATTGTGAGCTGTGACATGGCCCTCGAGAGAAAGTCCTTTACTCTGATGACTTTCTCTCGAGGGCCATGTCACAGCTCACAATGTGAGAGCAATGGCAGCCTCAACGGCTACCCTTCATTCTGTCTATTGATGACATCTGCAAAGCAGCCACTTGGGCTTCGGTACATACCTTCACAGCCCACTACTGCTTAGACAAGGACTCCCGTCGGGGTGCCTCGTTTGGCCAGGCTGTTCTCCAGCATCTCTTCTATACTTAATACAACTCCAACCCACCGTCCACGGTTTGGATGCCAGAGATCCATGGGAGAGGAAGCATGACCCATCTCACCTGGGTTCGCAGCTTGCTGGGGTCACCTCTTGGCTTCTTTCAGCTGGGGAGTCCCCATATGTGAAGACTACATTCCTGCTTGTTCCTGGAGATAGCATAGTTACTCACCTGTAACAGGTGATCTCCGGGAACAGCAGGAATTTAGTCTTCACAACTCACCCACCTCCCCTAGGAGTTGTCTCTATCTATCTCTTTCTCTACTTCTCTAATTTGGTCTCAGCTATAAACTCAACTGAAGTGAGAGGTACAGAGGTGGGAAGGCAGCACGCATGCACTGTGGGATGCTCCCAAATGTGTTCCTATTGGACGCTGGGGAGTGTTCCCGCACGGGCTCCGTCGGTACCGACAATACCCGTATGTGAAGACTAAATTCCTGCTGTTCCCCAAGATCACCTGTTACAGGTGAGTAACTACACTCTAGGGTTCAAATCCTGTGACCTTGGGCCCATTAGTTAATCCTCCATTGCCTCAGTTACAACCCCTTCTGGGGACAGGGCAATAACACACTGTACCTTTTTGTAACACTCCTTGAATGCTAAGTATTTAATATAAACAATACATTCAGAACAGAACTAGAACATTTTTCCATAGAACTTGACATACAAAAAAATTCTGATTCTGATGGCATCTCATTAACAGCAACATAAACCTTCTCCAGTACTGGACGTATTATGAATTAACATAAGTTATGAATGACTTTTGTAGGGTTCTATTTGAGAATATCTATCATACCTTAACTGTATCAATTTCCAGAATTCACACAAGAGCCTAACTAGAAAAGAACAGCACTATAAATATCGCAGTAGGCTCTAGAACACCTAATGGGAAAACTGAACAAACCAGATTACTATGGATTTCTATGTAGAAGTTCCTTGCAAACAAAACACCTGGCCTCACTCGCACATTCAGATCTTCATGAAGCACAGAATAAGTGATCACAATCTAAAAACGGAATGTAGACCAGCTGATCCTAGAGGGTTCTTGAGACCATTACAGGACGGATTGCAAGAGACAGAAAAGAGAGAGAAAAGGTGGTTGATGGGGATTGGCTGTGAGGTAGAGAAGGATTGGGAAGGATTGACTAGGGAGAGACAGAGACTGGAGGGAATGGACTTGGGGGAGAGAGAGTGAGAGACTGAGGCTGGTGGGGATAAGTGAATGAGAGAGACGGATGGAGACAGGCAGGGGAAGGGAGAAAGAGATGGGGGAAAGGTTTCAAGCTGAGGGAAAAGGTCTAAGAGTAGTGGGGATGAACTGGGGGTCCTTGAACGTTTTTGGGCACTAAGGGGTCCATACAATCAAAAAGGTTGGGAATCTCCAATGAAGATATATTAAACTAAAACCCCAAGAGGCTTCACTCTGCATGCAATGCAACACCAGAGAAACAGATTCATTTTCCCTGTAATGTGCAAAATAAAAAGGGAGCAATTTAAATTCCAAAAACTGACACATTCCAATCACTAAAATGAAAATAATTTTTTTTCTGTCTTTGGGGCTTGTTTACAAAGCCGCGGTAGTGGTTCGCGATCGCAGCCGCGGCCCCATTGAAATCATTGGGGCCGCGGCTCCGATTACGATCGCAAACCGCTACCGCGGCTTTGTAAACAAGCCCCTTTGTTGTCTGGCCACTTTATTTTTCTAATCGTGTTGGTTCCAGTCTCTGGTTTCTGTTTCCTCCATTTTCTCTTAATTCTCTTTGCAGGGTCTGAAGTCCATCTAACACTTCTTCTCACCCCTCCTGTCTTCTTCGCTTCCTCCCCTACATACTTTTCTGACATTAATCTTTGTCTAGAACATAAGAAATGCCTTACTAGGTCAAACCAAGTCCATCAAGCCCAGTATCCTGTTTCCAACAGTGGCCAATCCAGGCAACAAGTACCTGGCAGGTTCCCAAAGAGGCACACAGGTTCCACAATGCTTGTCCTGGGGCAAGCAGTGGATTTCTTGGGTCCTCTCTAATAATTATTTATGGACCTTTCCTCCAGGAACTTGTCCAAACCTTTTTTTAAACCCAGTTACACTAACAGCTTTTACTACATCCTCCAGTAACAAATTCCAGAATTTGATTACACATTGAGTAAAAAAATATTTCTCTTATTGGTTTTAAATGGGTTGCATTGTAGCTTCATTGTGTGTACTCTAGTCTTTCTACTTTTTGATAGCGTAAACAACCAATTTATGTTTATCCATTCCAGTCCATTCATTAATTTATAGACCTCTATCATATCTCCCCTCAGTCATTTCTTTTCCATGCTGAAGAGCCCCCAATCTTTTAAACCTCTCATAGGGGTATCCTTCCATTACCCTTTACCATTGTTGTCGCTGTTCTTTGTACCTTTTGTAATTCAGCAAAGTCCTTTTTAAGATATGGCGACCAGACTTGCACACAATATTCAAGGTGTTTTCGCACCATAGAATGTTACAGAGGCATTATAATATTCTTGGTTTTATTCTCCATTCCTTTCCTTATGATTCCTAGCATTCTATTTGCTTTCTTGGCCACCACTGCACACTGGGCAGAGGGTTTCAATGTATTATCCATGATAACACCTAGATCTTTTTCCTGGGTGGTGGTTTCTAAGGTGGTATTTTGCATCATTTAAACATAGTTTGGGCTGTTCTTTCCTAGGTGCATAACTTTGCACTTGTTCACGTTAAATATCATCTGCCAATTGGACATACAGTCTTCCAGTTTTTCAAGGTTCTCTTGCAATTTTTCACAATCCTCTTGCATTTTAACAAATTTGAATAATTTTGTGTCATCTGCAAATGAGTCCAGCACAGATCCCTGAGGTACTCCACTATTCACCTTTCTACATTGGGAATATTGGCCATTTAGGAGTGGAGGAGTGGCCTAGTGGTTGGGGCAAGGTACTTCAGGCCGGCAGGTCGGGGGTTCAAATCCCACTAGAGGACAGCAACCTTGGGCCGGAAGGACTGGGGTTTCTAGTCCCACAGGTGCTCCTTGTGGTCTTGGGCAAGCCACTTAACCCTCCATAGCCCATGTTCCCTGTAAAATAGTTATCTCCAAGTTATAATGCCCTGTTCAATGTAATTTCAGTTTGTTCAATGTAAACCGCACTGATGCAGAATAGCACGGTATATAATTGAATGTAAATAAAATAAATAAATAAAATAAATACTCTCTGCTTTCTGTCTTTTAACCAGTTCCTGATCCACAATAGCATACTGCCTCCTAGCCCATGACTTGTCAAAGGCTTTCTGAAAATCCAGATATACTATACCAACTGACTCACCTTTGTCTACCTGTTTATTCACACTTTGAATAAAAAAATAAACAGATTAGTAAGATAAGACTTTCCTTGGCTAAAACCATGTTGGCTGTCTCCCTTTAAGCCATGACTATCTACGTGTTCAGTAATTCTGTTCTCTATTATGGTTTCTACCATTTTTCCTGGTACTGACATCAGGCTCTCCGGTCTGTAGTTTCCCGGATCACCCCTGGAACCCTTTTTAAAAATTAGCATTGGTCATCCTCCAGTCTTCAGGTATTACAGATTATTTTAATGATAGTTCTCAGATTACTAATACCATATTTCAGTTCTTTCAGCACTCTTGAATGTATACCATCCGGTCCAGGGGATTTGCTACTCTTCGGTTTATCAAATGGTTGTAATACATTTTCCCGGTTTATCGATATTTTTTTTTCAATTTTTCTGCGGCATCTTTAAATACCATTTCAGTCATGGATAGCATCCCTACATCTTCCTCAGTAAAGACCGAAGCAAAGAATTCATTTTAGTCTTTTCGCTATGGCCTTGTCCCCTCTTAATGCCCCTTTTTACCCCTCTATCATCCAATGGTTCAACTGACACTCTCGCAGGTTTTTGCAATGAATGAAAAAGTTTTTATTATGCATTTTTCCTTATCAATGCCTTGCATCTAACTTGCCAGTGCTTATGTTTCCATTTTTTGTCATTTGACTCCTTTTTCCATTTCTTGAAAGATGCTTTTTTGGCAACAACAGCCTCTCTGACCTCACCTTTAAACCATGCTGGCAGTTTTTTGGACTTCCTTCCACTTTTCTTAAAGCATGGAATACAGCTGGTCTGGGCCTCCAAGATAGTATTTTTAAAAACACCCATGCTTGATGTAAATCTTTAACCTTTGCAACTGCTCCTTTTAGTTTTTTCTTAACTATTTTCCTCATTTTATCATAGTCTTCCTTTTGAAAGGTAAAAGGTTGTACTGTGGATTTCCTTGCCATCTTTCTTCCAATTATTAGATCAAATGTGATCATGCTATGATCACTATTGCCAAGTGGCCCCAAAACCCTTATCTCTTGTACCAGATCCTGTGTTCCACTAAGGATTAGGTCCAGAATAGCTTCCCCTCTTGTCTGTTCATGAACCAGCTGCTCCAAGAAGCAGTCATTTATTTCATCTAGAAACTTTCTCTTTCTAGCATGTCCTTCTGTGACAGTTAACCAATCGATACCGGGGTAATTGAAATCACCCATTATTACTGTTTTGTAACTTTTGTTAGCTTCCCTGATTTCTTTTGGCATTTCATCATTTTTATTTATTTTATTTATTTAAAAGGATTTATATACCGCTTTGTCCTGAAATCAAAGCGGTTTACACTTCAAACAATCAAAGGTCAGTGTCAGTAGGGGTAGGCATGCAGTGTTAACATAGGTGAGTATTTGTGTGAGTGAAGGCGATGATTTCTTGTTGTGCTATCTACAGGATGAGTTATGTACAAGGGATTATATACAGGAGGGTAGGGGGGTACATAGTGGGTCAGGTGGGTTGGTAGGTAGCATAGGACATAGGACTATAGTGTTTACTGAAAAGCATAGTTTTGTGCTGCTTTGTGAAGTCCTTGAGGTCCATAGTTGATCGTCGGTCGTCCGGGAGGGAGTTCGATGCGGTTTAAATTAACATTAACTTATACAAAGAACCTCAATTTCAAACGATAACTTAGCATTAGCTTACAATTGTAAATGGTAACATCATATTTTAACAAATTATACATGTCTGCTTTCTTCTGTTTGTTTTTCTATTATTTATTTATCTACTCCAATTTCACTCCTCTTCCTTACCAACCATTCCTCAAACTCCCTCTTTTTACTGCTTCCCCCTACTGCTTATCCAGGTACAAGCAGGAAGTCATTCCTCACATATGGTGACGTCGATGCTGACTGAGCCTGCGCGGAGCATTTCCCCAGCTTACAAAGAAAGCCTTTGAGAATGCTACCACCCATGCGTGGTCCCCTTTCCGCCCAAGGGTGCCATCTTGCTAAGTCTCCATTTGTTCCACAGAGCCCTATGGATGCATGTCCCATTTTCCCAAAAAAATATCCGTACAAATTATCCTGTATAGTTGGTTTTTTCCGGTTTGCGTACCGGTTCCTCTTCCTGCCTCAAGCCGGCACTGTCCAGGTGTGGTCCACCATGGCTCCCGGTGACTTCAAAAAATGTGACCGCTGCAGTCAAATTATGTCTGTCACAGAAACCCATGACTGCTGATTGCACTGCCTTGGCCTGGCCCACAACAATGCCTCCTGTGACCTGTGCCAGGCCATGACTCCGCGAATCAACAAGAAAAGGTTGGAGTTACATGAGGAGATGTTCCGCAGTCCAGCTCAGCCCTGGCCTCCCCATTGCTGAGCCCAAAGCAGAGCACCTCCCGTGAGGTCCAGGCATCTTCAGAGTCCTGCAGCGGCAGCTTCTCCAGAAAGATGCCAGACCCTGCCAAGAAAAAGAAAAAAATCCTCTAAGCCAGTCGAGGTTCCACTGGGGAAATTCCATTAAGGTCCCATGGCAGGACTCTGGTGACTCCGAGCAGCACCCCCCTAAGATCTGTCGGACAGAGACCTTGGTTGGCGGTGACCATGAAAGGCTGAGAGCCTTCTGGAATCGAGGCCAGAATGGCGGCCCTGGAGCAGAATATCTCTGCTATCCTGGCCATGCAGCAGGTGGTGATGTCAGGTTCATCCGTATCATCTGCCCCGACGACCGGGCCCCCAACTGCAGTGGCATCCCCGGGCGTCAAGCCTGACCCCGAGCACTATCAGCCTCAGGCAAGCCCTCAGCACCGATCAAGGTCCCAGTCCCGATCCTTGGGTTCAGACTGGAGGACCAACATCGAGGCCTCACGCGAGACCTCCCAATACCGGGACATTCCCTCGGAGCAGTCTCCCTCAGAGCCCTGGCGCCATTCCCCACCCGAGAACATGGCATTCTATGACTTTGTCCGGGACATGGCCTGAGCCCTCTCGGTCCTGATGGATTCTGAGAAGGACCCATGCATTGAAGAACTGGAAATCCTCCACTATGAGTCCCCGCCAAAGGAAGCTCTATCGCTACCAGTCCAGCCTATCCTTGAGCGGCTGCTCCTGTGGATGTGGGAAACCCCGGCCTCTGTACCGGTGGTCAGCCGGCGCCTCAGTGCCATTTACCACATCAAGAGGAGCCCAGGCTTTCAGAAGTCCCAACTTCCCCACAACTCCATGGTGGTGGAATCATTGATGCAGAACCCCAAGAGCCAGAAGAATTACTCTTCTGTATCCCCGGGCAGAGAGGCTAGAGCCCTCGATACCCTTGAGCGCAAATACTTCCAGGGGTCTATGCTGAGCTGCCAGATACAAACCTATGAACTTTATGTAGGCATGTATCTAAAAAACCTCATTCAGGAGCTCGTTGGCTTCTCAGCAGGGCTCGCCCTGGAGCTAGGGAGTCCCATATGTGAGGACTGACTTCTTGCTTGTTCCTGGAGAAAGCATAAATCTCCAGGAACAAGCAGGAATGAGTCCTCACATATGGGTACGTCGGAACCGACGGAACCTGCGCGGGAAAGCTCCCCAGCTTCCCAGAAAGGAAGCTTTTGGGGCCTCCCACAGCGCATGCGCGCTGCCTTCCCGCCTTCCTGACCAACTCTCTTCAGTTCTTCTTTTTCCGCGGAGCCAGCAGGTTGTGTTCCTGTCACCGCTGAAGAAATTGTTATTTTAATTTGTTTCTTTGACCGCGTGTCTGCCTTCCCCGATTCCAGACCGGTACCGCCGGTCCTTTTTTTCGTTTATTTAAAAAATATATATATATATAATTACTTTTTCTACACTCCGTGTATTTTTTCTGTGAGGCCTCTAGGCCTTCTCAGGTCTCCCTCATGGAAAAACCAGCTTCTGTTTTTATAAAATGCACTAAGTGTACCGGTACTATTTCAGTTAGACACCCATGAGTGGTGTCTTAAATGTTTGGGGCCTGACCATTCCATTCCGGATTGTCCATCCTGCTCTCTGATGTCCAAAAGGGGCTTACAGAACAGAGCAGCTAAATTTCATATGCTGTTTTCTACCGATACTCCAGCATCAACATCCTCCAGGTCTTCTTCTCCTGATGGATCTCAGGTAACCAAACATTCTTCGGGCAAGTCCTCAAAAGGCAAATCTCCCTCTAAGCAGCGAGAGGCCCTTGCAATTGACCCTGAGGACTCTGCCCCAGCCAAACAACCCCGGCGGGAAGCTCCGGCTTCCAAAGCTCCTCCTATGGGGTTACAGGTAGACATCGATGGCACGGCCTCGACCGATCTCCTGTTAGACTGCTCTGGGGTACCGGCTAACACCGGTACCGACTTCCAGGCAGTTGTGGCGGCTATGGGTACTACGGTACAATCCATACAGCAGGCCTTACTGACTTTCATTAATGCTGCACTGCCATCGGTACCGCGACAATCGGTTCCGACTCCGATTCCAGTACCGCAACCGATACCGGTACCCAGAGCATCTACTTCCAGTAGCATGCCGGTTCCGGAGCTTTCTTCGATACCGCTCCGATATCCGGTACGCCCGATGTCGGTACCGATCGGTACGCGTATCGATCTCTGGAAGCAAATAGACGATACTTTGAATCCTCTGAAGATTCTGATACATCAGATGATTCTGCTGACGTCTCTTTTACTCTTCCTGAGGAGCCCTCTTCTCCAAAAAGGAGAATGTCTCCTCCAGAGGATTTGTCCTTTCAAGACTTCATTATTGAAGTAGCTAAAGGACTCTCCATATCTGTATCCTCTGAAAAGGAACCTAGAGCAAAAAAATTAGATATTTTAGGATACTCTAAGGTTCCCAAAGAGGCGGCCACCTTACCCATACATGAAATTCTTCAAGAACACATGATGGATTTGTGGGAGGCTCCTCTCACCCTATCTCCACATTCTCGACGTTTGGACACCATGTATCGGGTTCCTCCTTCTCCTGGTTTTCAAAAAACTCAGCTTCCTCACCACTCTATTGTGGTGAAGTCTGCTATGAAAAAGATAAAGAGTAGCAAAAGACACTCTTCTACCCCTCCAGGAAGAGAATGTAGGACTCTGGATGCTTTTGGGAGAAAAATCTTCCAAGCTAGCATGCTTATTGCCAGAATCAATTCATACAGCCTCTATATGGGCATGTTTTTGAAAGAGATTGCATTAAAGATACGTCAGTTTCTCCCCTTTATCCCAGAGGATAAACAAGAGGAATTCCTTCTTTTGCTAAAGCACACTCAAGATGTTTCAAAGTTCTCCAACAGAGCAGCCTTTGACTCTTTTGAGGGGGCAAGCAGAGCCTCTGGCATAGCCATAGCTGCTCGCAAGACTGGCTTGGCTCCAGGCCTCTGATTTGGAACCCTGGGTACAAGAAGGCTTGGGCAATCTGCCCTGTACAGGTGAAAATCTGTTTGGCAAAGAGTGGCAAATCAAAGCCACTCAAATGGATGCAGAGAATGCTGCTTTAGATAGACTTTCTAAGTCTACCTCTACCCCTGCCAAGAAAAAACCTTTTAAGAAAACTTTCTATAAAAAGACCAGATTTTCCACAAATACTGGCCAGCAATCTTCCCAAGTTCACTTTGCTCCTAAGCGTCAGCAAACTAAACAGGCCAGAACAAAGGCTACAGGGGCTGCTACAATCCAGCAGTCCCAACCTCCTCAGGGTTTTTGACTTGATTCTAGAGAACTTAACCTTTCTGGCTCTGCAACAGCCAGAACCTCTCACCATTCCAGGAAGGTTGGCTCATTTTGCTCCCAGATGGGAACAAATCACATCAGAACCGTGGACCCTCTCTATTATCAGAGAGGGCTACAAACTACATTTCTCCAGCCTTCCTCCCAATACCATGGTGAGACAATTCAATTCTCCCCCATCTCTCCTGTACCTGTTGGGCCAAGAGGTGGCCACTCTTCTCGCCCAAAAGGCAATAGAAGAGCTTCCTCTTCCTCAACAAGGGTTAGGTTTCTACTCCCCTTATTTTCTCATTCCCAAGAAGACAGGGGGGTACAGACCCATTCTGGATCTCAGAGAATTGAACAAATTCCTATACAAAGAGAAATTCAAAATGCTTTCTCTAGGTACTCTCCTTCCATACCTACAGAGTCAGGACTGGCTTTGTTCTCTAGATCTCAAGGATGCGTACACACATATACTCATCCATCCATCCCACAGAAAATTCCTACGGTTTCTGTTCCAGGGAAAACATTTCCAATACAGAGTACTCCCCTTCGGTCTAGCCTCTGCTCCAAGGGTATTTACCAAATGCATGGCAATAGTAGCTGCATTTCTACGCACTCTGGGGATCTTTGTCTTCCCGTACCTGGACGACTGGCTCATCCGAGGTCCATCTCAGTCCGAGGCTCAGACTTCCCTGGACCACACCAGACGCATACTGCAGTATCTGAGACTTGTCATCAATCTGCCAAAGTCTCAACTCACCCCTACTCAATCCCTAGAATTCATAGGGGCCTGGCTAGATACTACCACTGCAAGGGCCTATCTTCCTCAGACCCATTGCCACCGTCTAGTGCACTTGGCCTCTCAAATTCAGTCCAGAAGCCACTTGACTGCCAGAGAGATGCTACAACTGCTAGGCCACATGGCATCCACAGTTCATGTGGTGCCCTATGCTCGCCTACATATGAGAGCAGCTCAATGGACCTTGTCCACCCAGTGGACCCAAGCATCAGGAGCTCTCTCAGACCAAATAGCAACCTCAAAACGTCTTTTTTGGTCTCTACAATGGTGGATATCCACTCAAAATCTGTTGTTGGGGGCCCCCTTCCAACCTTTGTTACCCCAAGCAACTCTCACTACAGATGCCTCCCAAACAGGTTGGGGAGCTCATCTCCAAGACCTCTCCACTCAGGGCATTTGGTCTCCACAGGAGACCACCCTTCATATCAACCTTTTGGAGCTGCGAGCAATTTTCCTTGCTCTCAAGGTCTTTCATACCCTCCTCATCAACATGACAGTCCTTGTTCATACCGACAATCAAGTAGCCATGTTCTACATAAACAAACAAGGAGGGACTGGCTCTCTGTCGCTTTGCAACGAAGCTCTAAAACTGTGGGCCTTCGCCAGAGAGCATCGGATCCATCTCCTGGCAGTGTACCTCCCAGGAATCCAAAACTCTTGGGCAGACAGACTCAGTCGAGTTCTGCTTCCACACGAATGGTCCCTGCACTTGGATCAGGTACTCAGAATCTTTCAGGAATGGGGGACCCCAGACATAGACCTCTTTGCAAGTCCGTACAATGCCAAACTTCCCAGGTTCTGTTCCAGGATTCCGTGTCAGGGAGCTCAGGCCAAGGATGCCTTCCTCCTTCATTGGGGTCAGGCCTTCCTATATGCCTTTCCACCCATTCCCTTGATTCCCAAGACTCTATTCAAACTTCAGAGGGATCAAGGATCCATGATCCTCATAGCTCCACGCTGGCCACGCCAAGTGTGGTACCCTCTACTTCTGCATCTCTCCCAGACACCCTCCCTAGATCTGGGAGCTGCTCCAGACCTTCTGTCTCAAGAGGAGGGGACTTTGTGGCACCCAAACACCAAGTCCCTTCACCTCAGAGCTTGGTTACTGAAGGCCTAGACCTTCAAGACTTGAATCTTTCTCAACAGGTGAAGGATGTCCTCCATGCATCGAGGAAACATTCCACCAGGCGTTCTTATGCTTTTAAATGGAAAAGATTTTCAATTTGGTGTGCTGACAAAGGTCTTAACCCTCTAGCACTACCTTTGAATTCTTTATTCGAATATCTACTGCATCTTTCCAATGCAGGACTTAAAACCAATTCTGTAAGGGTCCATTTGAGTGCTATTGCAGCATCTCTTCAGCCTATCAATGGACAATCTGTTTCCTCTCATCCTCTTATTGCAAGATTCAGGAGAGTTCTAACTTTAACTAAACCTCCCATTCGGCCTCCTCCGGTGGCATGGGACTTAAACGTAGTTCTTGGTCAGCTTATGAAGCCACCCTTTGAACCCTTAGCCACTACCTCCTTAAAATTCCTTTCCTGGAAAGTCATTTTCCTTATTGCAATCACTTCTGCTCGCCGCATCAGTGAACTGCAGGCTTTAGTGGCTAATCCACCTTATACAAGGTTCCATCATGATAAGGTAGTCCTTAGGACAAATCCCCACTTTATGCCTAAAGTGGTCTCACCTTTTCATCTTAATCAAGAGGTATATCTATCTGTCTTTTTTCCAGCTCCTCATGCATCAAATGCAGAGAGGAACCTTCATACTCTAGACTGTAAAAGAGCTCTTGCCTTTTACCTCCACAGGACACAGCAACATCGAAAGTCTTCTCAACTTTTTGTTGCTTTTGATCCTTCTCATTTAGGACTTCCAGTCTCAAAAGAACACTGTCCAATTGGATTGCTCAGTGTATTTCTTTTGCTTATCAGAGTAAGAACCTTTCTCTGGAAGGCCATGTCACAGCTCACAATGTGAGAGCCATGGCCACATCTATGGCTCATCTTCATTCTGTATCCATTGACCAGATCTGTTGAGCAGCCACCTGGGCCTTGGTTCATACCTTCACAGCCCATTACTGCTTGGACAAGGACTCCCGCCGGGATGCCTTGTTTGGTCAGGCTGTCCTCAGACACCTGTTCCATTCTTAAACAACTCCTGCCCTCCGTCCCTTAATGGATGCCTGAGATCCATAGGAAGACGAGGAACCTTTCAGGGTCTCATACCCTTGGGGATCTCCCAGGCATCTTAGCTGGGGAGTCCCCATATGTGAGGACTCATTCCTGCTTGTTCCTGGAGATAGCACAGTTACTTACCTGTAACAGGTGATCTCTGGGAACAGCAGGAATTAGTCCTCACAACCCACCCACCTCCCCTAGGAGTTGTATCTCTCTCTCTCTCTCTTTCCTTTCCTCTCTCTATTGTCTCAGCTTTAAACTTGAACTGAAGAGAGTTGGTCAGGAAGGCGGGAAGGCAGCGGGCATGCGCTGTGGGAGGCCCCAAAAGCTTCCTTTCTGGGAAGCTGGGGAGCTTTCCCGCGCAGGCTCCGTCGGTTCCGACGTACCCATATGTGAGGACTAATTCCTGCTGTTCCCAGAGATCACCTGTTACAGGTAAGTAACTGTGCTTTACTCACTTATAACAGGTGTTCTTCGGAAACAGCAGGAATCAGTCCTTGCTACCCTCCCTCCTCCCCTTGGAATAGCCATCCTTCTGTTTTTTGTTTGATTGCCATCTTAGCTATGTCATCTGAGCAAGATGGCACCCTTGGGCGAGAAAGGGACCATGCATGCGTGGTAGCATTCCCAAAGGCTTTCTTTGAAAGCTGGGGAAATGCTCCGCGCGGACTCAGTTGGCGCCGACCTCACCATATGGGAGGACTAATTCCTGCTGTTCCCAGAGAACACCTGTTATAGGTGAGTAACTACGCTTTTTCAGCACTAAACCAGCTCTCCCATTATCTACCTCTCTCTCCTTCCTCATCCTCTTACTCCTTTCACTAACTTTCCCTTTTCAAGTCTGTCCCCCCCCACCCCCTGTCCAGTATCTCCTCCCTCTACTTCCTTGTCCAGTGTCTCTCTCCTGTCACACTCTCTCTCTGTTTCCCCTGTCCAGCCTCTCCCCAGGCCTTTGTGCCAAGCATTCCCTCCTCTTTCCCTCTTCCCTCTCTGTATCCAGTATCTCCCTTTTCTCTTCTCCTATGTCTAACATCTCCCCTGCATCTCCCAAGGCCCCCAATGTCAAGCATTTCCCCATCTGGTGAGTCTCCAGTCCAGCATCTTCCCTCCGTGTCCTTATCTCACCACCATGTCTAGATTCAAACTCGCCCATCTTATCCTTGTTCTCCTTTCTGCCTCCCATGTGTCCATTATCTCCACACTCTCTCTATCTCCCCCATGCCCAACATCTTTGTTTCATCTCCCTTTGCCCTCCATATGTCCAACATCCTCCCTTTGTCTTCCCATGACCCCCATGTGTCCAGCATCTCTCTCTTCACTCCCCTTACCATATGGACCAGCACTGCCCCTCTAACCCCTGCCATTGATCCAGCATTTTTCCTCCAACCTCCCCCTGCCAATGCATCTCCTCAAGTCTGTGGATGTGGTAGCAATAAAGGAAATAATAAAGATGTAGCTTTTGAGATTCAAGTGCTCTTTGAAGACCTTGATGGTCCAGCCCCCTCTAACATAATACTTTGGTGTCAGAGGGAGCAGGACCAACAGTCTCTACAGGGCTCCATGTTTTTGTTTATCACCCCACAGACTTGGGGAGTTTCAACAGCAGCTGTGCCTGCAGGCAGAGACAGGTAGCCATAGAGGAGACCGCCACATCTCCTCTGCTGCTAGCAACTGGGAATGTGGTGAGTAGGCTACTGCAGGGGTGTTTTGGGAGCTTTTGCTCCCAAACATTTGCCACCTGAGGTTACCTTCACCCTGCCTGATGATAGAACCAGCCCTGGGGCAGAGTGAGGGATGGAGAGTAAGCCTGGTCACTTGTCCATCCCAGGCTGACTTTGCTGCTCCATCTCTGGGGTCAACCCTTGAATTCATGTGTTGACTCTTAGATGTGAGCCATGCAGTTAAAAAAAATCTGTCCATTCTGGATAGCAAAGGAATATGGGGCCCCAGCTGTGATTGCTTTCTTTCTCCCAACAACAATCAGCAGCAGGTTACAGAAGAGGAGAATGCAACCTTACATGCTGCTTCTCTCTTCCTCCTGACATTGTCAACATGGGAGGAGAAGGGCGTTAGTTGGAAGAGTGAAAGAAGTGATTTAGGCTTGAAAGAGACCTGGAGGGAGAGAAGGAGTTTGTGTGGAACTTAATTTGGGGGAGATCATGGCCGAGTTGTTTTAAGGAGGGGCCGGAGCAATAGAGAGATGTGTGTCAAAGAGACCCAGAGTATCAGAGGGGGAATTGAAAGAGAGGTGAGGGAGGGGGGTATTATATATAAATATAGGCAGAGAAATGAAAGAGGATACCTAGTATGATTAGAGAGAGGACTGGGAATGTGGAGAGGAACTGGTTGTCGAGGGGGAGTAAAATTGGGTAAGAAATGGTAGTGGATGAAGAAGGCGGACAAGAAAAGCAGTACTGAAGTCAGAGGAGAGGCCTACCTCTAAGAACCCAGAATCACCACCTTCATCCCCAGATTCTCTCCCACCCCCAGAAAAATCTCCATACCTCCATCTTTCAGCAGGAGCAGAGGCTTCTTCGTCCTAATCTTCTTTCCTCCTCTTCCTCCTACCGTCTCCTAATATTCCCTCCTCCTCATTTTCAAGACCCTGCATCTTCCCTCTCCTGCTAGCTCCCTATCTCAGTGCTCTTTCCTTCTCAGAAATTAATTCACCTTCCCTGATCACTAATCCTCCCTTCCTCCCCTTACCTCTTCCTTTCCATTTCCATGTTCATACCTGAAATTCTCCACTCATAAAACTCTTAAGAAGAAAAAAAAGTCATTATTTATTCGGCAAAATAGTAGGATGTATGCAAATAGGCTATATAAATGCTGCAGAATTTGCTACCTCTTGCCACAGAATCTTCAAAAATCTGCCGAAGAAAACAGGGGGCTCTGATTATAATTAAGGCTTCTCATTTAGGGCTTGAGGATTTAAGCCATGTATTAGAAAGATGAAGTAAACCTCAATGCACAGCATTCTAACATGTATACTAAAAAATATATTATACTCCCAATACAATGAAGTAAATGGCATGCAAATTACCATACTCTTAAAAAGTGTGTACTGACAGGAAAAAAATGCACACCAAAACCATAATCTGCAGCAGTTTCCTGCTCATGAGTAAAATGTCTCCCTTCCAGTTAGTGTATGAGTGGGGATTGGCTTGGGCACTGATAGGAAGTAAGACATTTAAAAAAAAAGTCAGACTGACTCTCTAAACCCCCCCCCCCTACTGCCACCAGAAATAATTCTCTGGTGGCCGTGGGGCCCCAAGCCTCCCAATTCCCTTTCCCATGCTTCTGGACCTACCTGGATCAATAATATCTGATCCAGCGAGGCATCCAGTGGTGTCAGTCTCCTGCTGCTGCCATCTTCCAAAATGGCAGCACCTCCCTCCCTCCTCCCCCCCCCCCCCCCCGCAGTGCTTCTAAAGCACTGCTAGGCACAGTCTGCCAAATAAGATGTTGCTCTGTTTGGCAGACTGACCCCTAGTGCATCCTGACACCCCTAGGCATTAGGTGCCACAATTTTGGAAGATAGCACCGGAGGCAGGAATGAGTGGACATTGCTGTTGTGTCACAACTTAGAGGTGGGTGAGGTCTGGGTCCAGGGATCTATTTGGGCCACTAGGGTTTTAATAATTGTGGTCAGAGAGAGAGATGGGAGATCCAGGGGCCTACTTGATCCACCAGGGACATCTTTTGGGGTCAGGGTTAGAGGGATGGGGGGGGCCCACCTGGGCTGCCAGGGATCTTTCTGAACTGCACTTCACCTCAGATGACCCTTTTGCTCCCGCATTGCTTCTTTACTCCAGTTCTACAAGACAAAAAATGTGTTTACACTGGGAGAAATTTAGCATTCAGCTTTTTCCATGTGTTTTTCATCCCCACCATGCTACCTTCTGGGCTCAACAGTTCTACTGCAGATTTTCACAAATTAAAGGAGTGGAAAAGTAAGGAGTACATCAATGTACTAACAGATTACATAGCTTTACTGTGTTGGGGCCTTTTGGTTTTAACTGATAAACACCAATAAAGAATCCCTAATGCAAAAAAATTAGAAGAGGTGTATCTCCAGGAACAAGCAGGAATGCAGTCTTCACAGATGAGGGTACCATTGGTGCAGATGGAGCTCGCGTGGAAACGCTCTCCAGCATCCAATAGGAGAGCACTCCACTGCGCCTGCACAGCTGCCTTCCCGCCTTCCTCACAGCTCTCTTCAGTTCTTCATTTTCCGCAGAGCCAGCAGAAAGCCTTTCCTGTCACCGCTGAAAAACACTCTTATTTTTTTGTTTTATTACTGTGCTCTTCCTTCCTATCGACACCAGTACCCTCCCGAATACCAGCTCTATTCTTTCCTTAGATTTTTATTTTATTTTATCTTTTTTTCTTCAGGCGGTTTCACTGCCCTTTTAGGCCTCAGGCCTATATAATTCTGTTGTCATGGACAAACATGTCAGTGGCTTTAAAAAATATTCCAAGTGCTCTGGCACTATGTCAGTTACTGATTCCCAAGATTGGTGTCTTAAATGTTTGCCCCAGACCATAGGCCAGACAATTGTCCTTTGTGCAAGCAAATGTTCAAACGAGGCCTACAGAATAGGGCCAAGCAGTATGGATCACTGTTCACCCTGGATTTGATTTCAGTAGCCTCGGCATTGTCGAGGCGCTTGACTTCTCTACTGGGTCTAGGGTCTCCAAAATGTCCAAACATAAGTCAAAATCTTTATTGGCATCGAAGTCCGATATAGAGTATCGAGGTAAATCTCATTGTCCAAGAGATGCATCGAAGGGTGCATCAGATACTAACAAGCCTGACAAGCAGCCCCAGTTGGAGGACCAACCCTCCAAAGCCACTCAGGGGCACCAGGACACTCCTGAGGCATCAAACTCCGGAGAGCTATTGGTACTGTGCTCTGGAATGGTGGCTATCAGCCCCATATTTCAGTCAACCCAGGCATCAGTAACATCCATCGTTCAGCATTTTTTGGTTATCAAAAGGACCTTGGAGAAGCTACTGGGCACTGGTACTGTGGGTATCGACAGCCTCAGTGGCTCCAATACCACTATCAGCTTTGGTTCCAGCTCTTGAACTGGTTGCATCAAGACCACTTCTGCTGATTCTTGAGACAGTAACGATGGGATCCCTCCCCCAGATGCCTCCATTTGGCATTTTTATCAGTGGGACCCCTGCCTCCAATTCCACTGCTGAAACTGGTAGGCATCATTGATACCCCACCGGTTCCCCATTCCAGTGTGGTATGCTCTGAACACCAACATCGAGCATCAACATCAGCTCAAGACAGTTGATACTTTGATTTCCTTTCAGATTCAGACTCTTCTTCCTCTGAGTTTGAGGAAACATTAGAAGACTCCATGGTCACCAGGGATATTTCCTCCAATGCTTTCCTTCCTCATACACAGTGTCGCTCCCCACCAGAGGACATGTCCTTTCAGGACTTCACCCGAGATATGGCGGCAGGCCTTCAAATCACTGCTTCATCTGAAACTGAACCGAGGACTGAGGAATTGGAGATTCTCCAGTACCTGTAATACCCAAGGAGGCAGCAACATTAATGGTGTATCAAATCCTACAGGATCTAATGCTATGTATGTGGGAGGTCCTGTTAACTGTTGTGCCTATAAGTAAATGGCTAGATACCATGTATCAAGTTCCTCCATGCCCAGGATTTGAAAAAACTCAACTTCTACACCATTCTATGGTAATGGAATCAGCAATGAGACGCATTAAGAGTTCTAAGACTCATTCATTGGTGACTCCTGGCAAGGATGCCAGGGCTCTCGATGCCTTTGGACGCCATTGCTTCCAAGCTTGTATGCTTGCTTCTAGGATTACATCCTATATCCTTTATATGGGCATGTACCTTAAAGATGTCTCCAGGGATCTAGGGAACTTTGCCCCTATTCTCTGTGATGATAAATGTGATTCATACTTGACTGTGGTCAAGAAAGCTCAAAATGCCTCTAAATTCCTTACTAGAGCTGCCTTTGATACCTTTGAATCTACTAGCAGAGCGGCTGCAGTCTGTATAGGTGCTCACAGAATGGCTTGGCTCCAAGCAGCAGATCTGGAGCAGTGGATTCAAGATAAGTTAGCCAACATTCCTGGCAAAGGCTGGAGAGAGAAGGCAGGGAAACTTGAGGCAGATGATCTTACCCTCAAGCGCCTCTCTAGAAAGACTTCAAACCCATCTAGAAAGAAGTCCACTTTCAAGAAGCCATCTACTACTTATCAGCCTCAGCAACAGCAGCAGAGGCCTTAAGGTCCTCATCAATCTAAAAAGGCCAAGACTCCTAAACCCCAACCAGCAGCTGCACAACAGCAAGCCCCTGGTTTTTGACTATTTCCTAGAGAGTGTAGCCATTCAGTCTCTGCTGGGTCCCCAGCCCCTGGACATTTCAGGCCACCTTTGTGCTTATGCCCAGAGGTGGCATCTCATCACATCAGAGAAATGGACTCTCACTATAGTCACAAGGGGTTATCGGTTTCACTTCCACAGCTTACCCCCAACCACCTCTCCAAGGACTTACCCTGCCAATCCCCCGCAGGTAAGTCTTCTAGCTTCAGAGGTGACCATCCTATTATCTCAAAGGACTAACGAAAGAGTCCCTCCCACCCAAGAAGGCACAGGCTTTTACTCTCCCTACTTTCTTATTCCAAAGAAAACGGGGGTACAGGCCCATCCTAGATTTGAGAGATCTCAACAAGTTCCTCATTCGGGACAAGTTCAAAATAATTTCCCTCTGTACTCTTCTGCCCTACCTCCAGAAGGGTGACTTGCTATATTCTTTAGATCTCAAAGAGATTTACACGCATTTGCTGATCCATCCTCATCACAGAAAATATCTGCGCTTCAGGGTTCAAAAGGTGCACTACCAATATCGGGTGCTACCTTTCGGCCTAGCCTCTGCTCCCAGAGTCTTCACAAAGTGCATGTCAGTTGTCGCTGCCTACTTGCGCACGCTGAGGATCTCCATCTTCCCCTGCATAGGTGACTGGTTGATAAAGGGAGACTCCCCAGAACAGGTAAAACTGTTTCTTCATCGCACTATCACTGTGCTATAGAATCTAGGATTCATTCTAAACTTTCCAAAGTCACGCCTTGTTACAGCACAACAGCTGGAATTCATTGGAGCACTTCTAGACACATGTCAGAGTCAAGCTTTCCTTCCTAAGGATCGTTCTGCACGCCTCAACGAGCTGACCCTCGTAATTCAAGGCCAAAACAACATGACTGCTCGAGATATGCTACGCCTTTTAGGACACATGGCCTCAACGATATACGTTGTCACTTATGCCAGTCTCCACATGAGACAAGCTCAATGGACACTTTCATCCCAATGGTCTCAAGAGACAGGCCGGCTTTCAGAAAAGGTTCATGTAACTCCTCTAGTTGACTCCCTGCAGTGGTGGTGTCGTCCCCCCCCCCCCCCAATCTTCTTGGAGGATCACCTTTTCAGATGTTTCCAACCCAGTGCACCCTAACCACGGATGCTTCAAAACTCGGTTCGGGAGCGCATCTGGATAGCCTCACACAAGGGCAATGGACAGACCACGAATCCCAGATGTAGGTCAATTTCCTGGAGCTTCGTGCTCTCACGAATGCCCATTGGGTTTTTCAACCCCAACTAAAAGAGCTTCTGCCATTGATATGCTAATTATACCAAAAATGCTGTAAAGTCTAATCAATCAACTATCAACAGAGCTTTTGTTAATTTTGCCCCCAGATGCTGGAATAAACTCCCCCCTCGCATTAGAGCAATTAAGGGCCTTAATTCAGAAAGGCCCTCAAACAACATCTCTTTATCACTCACTTTAAGCTTCCAGACTTACCTCCCACCCTCCCATACTTACCCTCTTAACACCATACCTATCCATATGAATGTACAAAGCTAACATAAATCATATCAGGTATTCTAATGATTGTAATTAGTTCCCCTGTTTACCTCCATTTTATCTCCCTGTTATCTGTAAACGAAGGCCAGTCATCTGACCTATGTGTTTTATTCTTACACTGTGAACCGCACTGATGATAAATAGCGTGGTATATAAGAAATATTAAATAAATTAAATAAATAAAACTATTGGGCAAATACGTATTAGTCCAGAAGGACAACCAGGTAGCTATGTTCTAAATGAACAAGCAGGGAGGAACCAACTCCTATCTACTGTGTCAGGAAGCCCTTTGCCTCTGGTTCTTTGCAATCACACACCGTATCCACTTTCGGGCAATGTACTTCCCATGTCATCTCAATGTCTTAGCAGACAGACTCAGCTGCATTCTCCATCCACACAAGTGGAACCTCAAATGACAGACTGTCTGTTGGCTCTTCCAGATGTGGGGGACCCTCAGAATAGATCTGTTTGCCACTCAGGAGAATATGCGTCTACCACTTTTTTGCTCCAGAGTTCCCTCCCCGATCAGTCAAGCAACTGATGCTTTTCTCCTCGACTGAGGACAGGGCTTGCTTTACACATTTCCACTGACCCCTCTGATTCCCAAGACTCTGTTCAAGCTGCAGGCTGACAGAGCCTCTCTGATCTTGGTGGTCTTTTACTGGCCTCGTCAACCATTGTTTCCCCTGCTACTTCGTCTAGCATGGGCTCCACCCCTCAGTTTGGGTCATGCTCCCAACCTCCTCTCCAATGTTCCCTCTAATTTTCTGTAGGCTGTGTGCGCATAAAATATCAGCTGTGCAGCTTTTGAAGGAAGGTTACATTTTTGTGCGCCACATAACGACACTCGGAGTTATATACTTTAAAATTTGACTACACGTCAGAATAAAGTATGTACACCACATTGCGTGCACTAGAAAATATTGTAGAACTTGTGAAAACCGTAAATACACAACAACTTTTAAATTTTAAGACATCTGTGTTGTTTCCTATCAGAATCAGAACTGTAATTTTTGTGCGCTCTGTTATAAAGTATGTGCGCTCGCTCGGCGAGGTGTGTGCGCGCGCACACGCGCACAGCTTAGAGGGAACAGTGCTCCTCTCCCAGGATCAGGGACTTCTCCTCCATCCCAATCCATGATCCCTCCGCCTCAAGGCGTGGCTCCGGAAAGCATGAACTTTGATGACCTCAATGTTCCATAATTGATAAAGGATATCCTGCTTGCCTCTCGCAAGCCTTCTAGCAGGCGATCTTATGTTTTCAAGTGGTGTCGGTTCACTCTGCACCCCCGAGCACGTGAACCCATCTGATTGCCCGGTGGAGCTTATTCTACAATATCTTCTCCATTTGTTCTCCACAGGCCTCAAGACTAACTCTAACAAAGTTCATCTATGTGTTATTGCAGCCTATCATAAACTTTGTATCTCCAGGAACAAGCAGGAATGAGTCTTCACATATGGGTATCGTCGGTACCGAAGGAGCCTGCGCGGGAACGCTCCCCAGCGTCCAAAAGGAAAGCTTTTGGGAGCATCCCACAGCGCCTGCGTGCTGCCTTCCCGCCTTTCCTAACTGCCTCTCTCCAGTTCTTCTTTTTCCGCGGAGTCAGCAGGTCGTGTTTCCTGTCACCGCTGAAGAATTTCTTATTTTTTCTTTTATTTCTTTAGTCGAGTGTCTGCCTTCTCGACTCCGGACCGGTACCGCCGGTTTTTTCTTTCTTTATAAAAAAAAAAAAAAACAACCTACTCTTTTTCTACTTCAGTGCATTTTTTCTTTCTGTGGCCTTAGCCCTACAAAAAATGTTTCCTCATGGAAAAGCCCGCCTCCGGGTTCAAAAAGTGCACGAAGTGCAGTAGCACTATTTCTGTCACCGACACCCACGACTGGTGTCTTAAATGTTTAAGTCCTGACCATTCCATCGCGGACTGTGAGTCCTGTTCCATGATGTCTAAAAGAGGTTTACAGAATCGAGCAGCCAAGCTCAATACCCTGTTTCCCTGTGATGCAGCTTCTGTGGCATCAACGTCTTCCAGGGCTGCTTCTTCCTCCCATGGATCTCAGGTAACCAAACTTAAATCTGGCCGGTCCTCGAAGAGTACATCTCCCTCTAAGTATCGAGATGCCCCCGGGCTTGCTCTCAAGGAATCCACACCGGCGGGAGGCTCCGGCTTCCAAAGCTTTATCTATGGGGTCACAGGTTGACATCGATGGCTCGGCCTCGACCGATCACCTGTTACAATGTTCTGGGGTACCGGCGGTTCACACCGGTACTGACATCCAGACATTGGTGGCGTCGATGGATCAGAATATTCTGACCATGCAGCGTGCCATCACGGCATTCATACAAGCTGCGACACCTTCGGTACCTCAACAAACTCCGTTGTTGGTACCGATTCCGGTACCGGACCCGATACCGGTTCCGCTGCCGGTACCAATTGCATCGACATCGACGGCAGCGGTACACTATCCTGTGATGCCCATCGGTACTGATCCGGTACCGAGTACTCCTGATGTCGATACCCCCCGGTATGCGTATCGGGCTCTGCGAGAGCATCCAGACAGGCGATACTTTGATTCCTTTGAGGACTCTGATGAATCAGAGGCCTCTATCGAAGCATCAGGGATCCTTCCTCAGGAACCCTCTTCTCCAAAAAGGAGAATGTCTCCTCCAGAGGACTTGTCTTTTCAAGACTTTATCAGGGAGGTGGCCAGGGGCCTTTCCATCTCAGTGGCCTCTGAGACAGAGCCTAGAGCCAAAACATTAGATATTTTACAATATCCTAAGGCTCCCAAAAAGGCAGCCACTTTACCAATACATGAGATTCTCTATGATCACATGTTGGGCATATGGGAGACTCCTCTTACCACCTCCCCTCATTCTCGTAGGTTGGACACCATGTATCGTGTTCCTCCTTGTTCTGGTTTTCATAAGACTCAGCTTCCTCACCACTCCATTGTGGTGGAGTCTGCTATGAAAAAGATCAAGAGTACAAAGAGGCACTCTTCTACTCCTCCAGGAAGAGAATGCAGAACCTTAGATGCCTTTGGCAGGAGAATTTTCCAGGCCAGTATGCTTGTAGCCAGAATCAACTCCTATAGTCTCTATATGGGGATGTTTCTAAAGGAAGTTACAGATCATCTGCAAACCTTATCTCCTTTTATGTCAGAAAATAAAAGGGAAGAGTTTCTCACCTGGCTTAAACATGCCCAGGATATTTTCAAGTTTTCCAACCGTGCATCCTTTGACTCTTTTGAAGGTGCCAGCAGAGCCTCTGCTATTGCCATAGGTGCACGCAGAGTTTCTTCGTTACAAGCCTCTGATTTGGAATCCTGGGTTCAGGATGGACTAGGTAACCTTCCTTGTACAGGTGAAAACCTGTTTGGCAAAGATTGACAAGCAAAGGCCAACCAAATGGATGCTGAGAATTCTGCTTTAGATAGACTTTCAAAGTCTACTTCTGCTCCTTTTAAAAAGAGATTGTTCAAAAAAGGATTTTTCCCAAAAAAAGGGAAATATTCTTCTGTTTATGGTCAGGCCTCTTCTGCAGGTCGTTTTGCTACAAAGAGGCAACAACAGCCAAAACAGGCCAAGCCTAAGGCTGTGAGGACTGCTACGGCCCAACAGCCTCAGCCTCCTCAGGGCCTTTGACTTACCACTAGAGAACTTAGCCTTTCTGGCTCTAGAACATCCAGAGCCTCTCACCATACCAGGAAGGTTAACTCATTTTGCTCCCAGATGGGAACAAATCACAGCAGAGCAATGGACCCTCTCTATCATAAGAGACGGGTACAAGCTTCACTTCTTAAACCTTCCTCCTCACACTATGGTGAAACAGTTCAATTCTCCAACATCTCTCCTCAGTCTTCTAGGTCAAGAGATTACCACCCTTCTTGCCCAAGGGGCAATAGAAGAAGTACCCCTTCTTCAACAGGGCTCAGGGTTCTACTCCCCCTATTTTCTCATTCCAAAGAAAACAGGGGGCTACAGACCCATTTTAGATCTCAGAGAATTGAACAAGTTTCTATGCAAGGAGAAATTCAAGATGACTTCTCTCGGAACTCTCCTTCCATACCTCCAGAGTCAGGACTGGCTTTGTTCTCTAGATCTCAAGGATGCGTACACCCATGTCCTCATCCATCCAACACACAGAAGGTTCCTTCGGTTCCTTTACCAAGGAAAGCACTACCAATACAAAGTGCTTCCTTTCGGCCTGGCCTCTGCACCAAGAGTGTTCACCAAATGCATGGCAATAGTAGCTGCATTTCTACGCACTCTAGGGATATTCGTATTCCCATATCTGGACGACTGGCTCATCCGAACTCCATCCCAGTCAGAGGCCCAGGCTTCCCTGGCCTGCACAAGGCGTGTTCTTCAGTATCTGGGACTGGTAATAAACATTCCAAAATCCCATCTCACCCCTACTCAATCTCTAGAGTTCATAGGGGCCTTGCTAGATACCACAACTGCAAGGGCCTATCTCCCCCAGGCCTATTGCCTACGCTTGGTGCAGTTAGCCTCACAGATTCAGTTAAAATCCCATTTAACTGCTCGAGAGATGTTACAACTCTTAGGCCACATGGCATCCACCGTGCATATGGTTCCTTATGCTCGCCTTCACATGAGAGCAGCTCAATGGACTTTGTCCATCCAATGGACCCAGGCATCAGGGTGCCTGTCAGACAAGATAGCGACCTCCAGTCGCCTCTTTTCCTCGCTCCATTGGTGGAAGTCCACTCAAAATCTGTTGCTGGGGTCCCCCTTTCAACAGGTGTTACCCCAAGCAAACCTTACCACAGATGCCTCTCCAAAGGGTTGGGGAGCTCATCTACAAGATCTCTCCACCCAAGGCATCTGGTCTCCACAGGAGACATCTCTACATATCAACCTCTTAGAGCTCAGAGCAATCTTTCTGGCTCTCAGAGTCTTCCACACCCTGCTCAGCTACAAGACAGTCCTCATCCACACGGACAACCAAGTAGCCATGTTCTACGTGAACAAGCAGGGGGGGGACTAGCTCTCTGTCGCTTTGCAACAAAGCTCTGAGATTGTGGGCCTTCGCCAGAGAGCATCAAATCCATCTCATGGCAGTGTATCTTCCAGGAGTTCAAAACTCTTGAGCAGACAGACTCAGTCGAGTTCTGCTTCCACACGAATGGTTCCTCCATGGGGACCAGATAGCCAGGATCTTTCGGATTTGGGGAACCCCAGACATAGACCTGTTTGCAAGTCCGTGGAATGCCAAACTTCCCCGGTTCTGTTCCAGGATTCCCTGTCAGGGAGTTCAGGCCAGGGATGCCTTCCTCCTTCATTGGGGGCAAGATTTCCTCTATGCCTTTCCTCCTATTCCCCTCATTCCCAAGACACTGTTCAAGCTTCAGAGACACAAGGGGTCTATGATCCTCATAGCACCACGTTGGCCACGCCAAGTGTGGTACCCTCTACTTCTGCATCTCTCTCAAGCTCCCTCCCTGGACTTGGGGTCTGCTCCAGATCTCCTCTCCCAGGAGGAAGGAACGTTGTGGCACCCAAATCCCCAGTCTCTTCATCTCAGGGCCTGGTTGCTGAAGGCCTAGACCTTCAAGATTTACCTCTTTCTCAGCAGGTGAAGGATATCCTTCATGCTTCCAGAAAGCCTTCCACCAGACGTTCATATGCTTTTAAATGGAAAAGGTTTACCATTTGGTGTGCAGAGAAGGGTATTAACCCTCTTGCAATACCTCTGAATTCTTTACTGGAGTATTTGCTGCATTTATCCCATGCAGGCCTTAAGACAAATTCAATCAGAGTCCATTTGAGTGCTATTGCAGCATCCCTTAAACCCCTCAATGGACAACCTATTTCCACTCATCCTCTTATAGCAAGATTCATGAGAGGCCTTCTTTTGACTAAACCTCCCATCAGACCACCTCCAGTGGCATGGGACTTGAATCTGGTTCTTGGCCAGCTTATGAAGCCACCCTTTGAACCCTTAGCCACTACCTCCTTGAAATTCCTTTCCTGGAAGGTTATTTTTCTCATTGCAGTCACCTCAGCTCGCCGTATCAGTGAATTGCAAGCCTTAGTGGCTAATCCTCCTTATACAAGGTTCCATCATGACAAGGTAGTCCTCAGAACTAATCCACACTTTATGCCTAAAGTGGTCTCACCTTTTCATCTGAACCAGGAGGTGTATTTACCTATCTTTTTTCCAGGACCTCACACATCAAGTGCAGAGAGGAATCTTCATACCCTGGATTGTAAAAGAGCACTTGCTTTCTACTTACAAAGGACACAGCAACATAAAGTCCTCTCAACTTTTTGTTGCTTTTGATCCCTCTCATTTAGGATTTCCAGTCTCTAAGAGAACTCTGTCCAATTGGATTGCTCAGTGTATTTCTTTCGCCTACCAGAGTAAGAACCTTTCTCTGGAGGGCCATGTCACAGCTCACAATGTGAGAGCCATGGCAGCCTCTATGGCTCATCTCAACTCTGTGTCCATCGACCAAATCTGTCGAGCTGCCACCTGGGCCTCGGTTCATACCTTTACAGCCCATTACTGCTTGGACAAGAACTCCCGCCAGGATGCCTTGTTTGGTCAGGCTGTTCTCAAACACCTGTTCCATACCTAATCAACTCCTACCCTCCATCCCTGACTGGATGCCTGAGATTCATAGGGGGAGGTAGAGCCCTTCCCAGGGACTCACAACCTGGGTGATCCCCCAGGCATCTCTAGCTGGGGAGTCCCCATATGTGAAGACTCATTCCTGCTTGTTCCTGGAGATAGCACAGTTACTTACCTGTAACAGGTGATCTCTGGGAACAGCAGGAATAAGTCTTCACAACCCACCCACCTCCCCTAGGAGTTGTATCTCTCTATCTTTCCTTTCCTTTCTCTCTCTCTCTTTGTCTCAGCTTTAAAACTCGAACTGGAGAGAGGCAGCTAGGAAAGGCGGGAAGGCGGCGCGCAGGCGCTGTGGGATGCTCCCAAAAGCTTTCCTTTTGGACGCTGGAGAGAGTTCCTGCGCAGGCTCCGTCGGTACCGATGATACCCATATGTGAAGACTTATTCCTGCTGTTCCCAGAGATCACCTGTTACAGGTAAGTAACTGTGCTTTCCTCACATCCCCTGGTGCAGCGATTCATGCAGGATCTTCTGCTTTCCAAGCCTCCAATCAGACCACCACCAGTGGCTTAGGACCTTACTGTGGTCCTAGATCAACTTCTCAAAGCTCTGTTTGAGCCCCAGGCTACTATGCCTCTAAAATGTCTGTCATCGAAGGTAATCTTCCTCATTGCCCTCACCTCAGCTTGCCGCATCAGTGAGCTACAGGCTTTAATGGTGGATTCTCCTTACACTCGATTCCACCATGACAAGGTGGTACTTCGAACTCATCTGCATTTCTTTCCAAAAGTAGTTTCCACTTTTCATCTCAACCAGTCGGTAATGCTACCAGTCTTCTTTCCCCGACCACATGCCTCCATGGCTGAGGCAGCATTACATACCCTGGACTGCAAGCGTGCGCTTGCTTTCTGCTTGCATAGAACTAAGGATTTTAGAAAATTCTTCCAGTTATTTGTTGCTTTTGACCCCAGCCACTTAGGTCTTCTAGTGTCAAAGTGCACTGTATCCAGCTGCATTGCAAGCTGCATCTCGCTAGCCTGTGATCGGGCTGGTCTCTTTCTCGAGGATCACATTACCATTCACATTGTAGAGCTATGGCAGCATCTGTTGCCAACCTCCGTTCTGTCTCCATACAGGAGATCTGTCGAGCAGCCATCTAGTCTTCTGTTCACACCTTTGCTGCTCGCTACTGCCTGGACAGGGACTCCTGTTGGGATGCTGTCTTTGGCCAGGCTGTGCTTCAAAATCCATTTGGGACTTAATCTCAGCTCCTACCAGTTCCATCTCTGCCAACTGACTCCCTCTTCCATGCTCTCAGCTACTGCACTCAAATCCACTGAGGCCAATTTGTGTCCATATCTAATTGGCTCCAGTCTTCCATCTCATGGACATGCTCTATCTGGTACCTGGGAGCTAGTGAGTCCCATCTGTGAAGACTGCATTCCTTCCTGTTCCTGGAGATAACGTAGTTACTCACCTGTAACAGGCGATCTCCGGGAACAGCAGGAATCAGTCTTCATATTCCACCCTCCTCCCTAGGAATTGTTGGGTACAATTTTTAACTGTCTCTCAGCTACAAACACAACTGAAGAGAGTTGTGAGAAAGGCGGGAAGGCAGCTGTGCAGGCACAGTGGAGCGCTCCCAAAAGCTCTCCTATTGAACACTGGGGAGCATTCCTACGTGGGCTCCATTGGTACCAATGATATCCTGATTCCTGCTGTTCCTGAAGATCACCTGTTACAGGTGAGTAACTGTGCTTTACTGGACAAACACCAGAAATGCACCACTTCCCCAAGTATTCTCTCACCCCTCATCTGGCTTGTCTTGTGCCCGCCATTCACTTTTTGTGCCTTTTTTGAGCTAACAGCTCCTCAGTGGCACAAATGTACATGTTGGATTCCTTCAGAAAAGGTACCCAGTAATAGGCACCTATAAGCACAGATTCTGTAGAAAATCAGCACCTAAATGTGCAGTTTATAAATACCTAGGAAGAGAAGCCCTCATAATGTTTTATACTGTTTGTTTTGTTTGGACTTTCTTAGCCTGTGATGGTGGATGTGGTCAGTTTTGGGGTTTCAGCTGTCAAATTACTGGATGTAAAGGATGATGCAGGTGGCCTGTTTCTCTGTGTTCTTACAAACATTTCTTCAGCAATGACCTTTTACTGTATGGCACTGTTACAGTAGTGACATTTTGTGATTTCGCATAAAATTAACATGCCATGATATCTCTAAAAAATATATCATTCATCAGGCCATTTGGATCCATTCATGTATTGCACTGACTTCTGGTGAACATTACTTTCAGCAGAAACAGTTAATATAATTTTCATCATTACTACTGTTGGCATACCTGCTTTGCACAGCTACTGCAATTCAGTGAGGTAAAAGTTTTGTTCTGTCTGATAGGAGTTTATGGTTTGAACGGTGTAGTTTTCTGTCTTAGACATATAGTTTGCATTCATCTGTTTTGCAATGCTCATCCCTCGATACTGATATGTGCTGCATTTTTGTACATGGTATTAGGATGTATTTATTCAGAAACATTTATATCCTGCAATATCTACAATACAGATAATTGAAGATAGTAGATCAGGCCCAGACTATGTTAAGCTTTTTCGCCCCAGAGACGAGGAATAGGAGGAAAGCCTTAATAAATCAGGCCTCCTATGTGTTGCTTTTCTGAGTTCTCAAAATTAATGCAGAGGCATGTTTATTGCAGGTCAAACCGTAAGTGGCTACAGAGTTAGAAATGGAGAGTGGACACTAATTGGTCGACAGAGCCCCCAGCTGCCACAGGTAAGTGTTTTATTTTTGTTACAGGTCTGAGACACAGCAGCAAACCATGAAAGCAACTTGAGCAAATGCATGACTTTCCCGTTGTGCATTATGTTTGCTTTTTGTTCTACGTTTTTGGAGGTTTTATTTTTTTTGCTTTGTAATATATGTTTTACAAAATCAAAAAGAGAATGTCATACAACTACATATAATCTGTTTGCTCATCATTCATAGTGTGCAATGCCTGCTAAGTTTCATGGTAGAACCCTGAATTGCCTCTGGTGGGTCATGCTGATAAGCATGTGACCGTATCACCAAAGGCAGTAACCTCAATGAGGCATCAAAAAGTGGTGCATTTTAACAATAATTTATAGCCAGGTCATCGGTGTCGGTCAGTTACTCAAGAAGTGTGCAACAGACAGAACACAGTTCTGAAACAGTATATCATGAGCAGTGACACACCACCTATATTAGATACAACTTCAACAGACTTTTTTCTTTTTGTTTGAAATTCTGTAAGAGGATCCTTGCAGGCCCCATATTTTACAAGGAGACACATATGGTGCAGAGTGAGTGCATAGTAGTTTGCAGTGGGGAAGTACTGTTTGGTTCACCAAAAATAAGATTACCGTATTTTTCGCACCATAAGACGCACTTTTTCTTCACCAAAAAGTGGGAGGAAAAGTGCCTGCGTCTTATGGTGCGAATATAAGAAGTTGCAGAGCAGCAGCGGGTCTGGGCGTTCCACCTCTGCTCTGCCGTCGTGTTCCTCTTCTTTCCCTCTTCTCGGTGCTGCATACGGGGACACACCGTCTTACCTCCTCTCCCAGAGGTAGCACTCCGCAGGCCCTCCTACCTCTGCCTTCACTGCGTGGGTTCCTCCTGCGGGACTAAGCTCCCAAGTGGCACCCCGCTGCTCCATTCACCTCAGCGCGCCCTCCAGTTGTTCTTCAGGCCCACAAATGCCGGCTTTCCCGCACGGTACTGTCGCTGTCTTCTCAGCATCTGCACTGTCCTTCGCGGTGCCGATCGCACCTTGTCTCAGCCTGCTCCTCTCTACGTCCTCTCTTTCACTTTGGGCCCGGCTTCTTCCGTCGCGGTGAAACTCCTCTGCTCACCGCCTGTCCCGGTCTACCGACCGGCGATCGCTCCTCTGCGTTCCCTACCGGGGGTCTCACTCCACTGCCTCCTTTCGTCTACGCCGCTCTGCTTGCACATTTAGGGGTTATTTCCCCCCTCAAATCGGCTACACCGCTATTTCCTCCGATGACATCACCGGAACCCTCATCTGTTATGTTCATCAGGTTGGACAAAGGTGAGTCAGTTGATATTGTATATCTGGACTTTCAGAAAGCCTTTGACAAGGTCCCTCATCAGAGTCTTTTGGCAAAACTAAAGAGTGATGGCATAGGAGGCAGTGTACTATTGTGGATCAGGAACTGGTTAAAAGATAGAAAGCAGAGGGTAGGGTTAAATGGCCAATTTTCCCAATGGAGAAAGGTGAATAGTAGTGTACCCCAGGGATCTGTGCTGGGCCCGCTGCTTTTTGACATATTCATAAATGACCTGGAAAGTGGATAACATGTTAAAACCCTCGGCCCAGGGTGCAGCGGCAGCCAAGAGAGCAAATAGAATGCTAGGTATCATAAGGAAAGGAATGGAAAATAAAACAAATAATAAGCACTTTCACAGCAAATAGGTAGGATGCATAAGGCAATCAAAACAGAATATTTTTTTTCCTATTTTCCCCTCTGAAAAACCAGGTGCGTCTTATGGTCCGGTGCGTCTTATGGTGCGAAAAATACGGTAATTAAAACCAATTTAATACTTAGATGAAAATTATAATGAAGTTTTAACGATATTTCATAAAGGCATCATCTCCTCTGGTTTTGTGTTAATGGATTTCCCATTTCTGGGGAAGTGATCAAGAAGGTGAAAGGGGGGGAGGACAGCTCACTTAAGAATATAATATATGCCATACTAGGTCAGATCAATGGTCCATCAAGCCCAGTATCCTTTTCCCAACAGTGGCCAATCTGGTCACAAGTACATCTCCGGGTCCCAAAAGGTAGAAAGGATTCCATTCTGCATGTCTCAGGGGTAAGCAGTGGATTTTCCTGGTCCTCTGTAAATGGTTTATGGATTTTACCTCCAGAAACTTGTCCAACCCTTTTTAAACCCAGCTATACTAACAGCTTTTACTACATCCTCCAACAACAAATTCCAGAGTTTGATTACACATTGAGTGAAAAAATATTTTCTCTGATTAGTTTTAAATGTACTAATTAGTAGTTTCATGGAATGTCACGTAGTTTTTGCACTTTTTAAAGAAAATAACTGATTTGTGTTTATCCCTTCCACACCACATAGACTTCTGTCATATCTCTCTTAGCTGTTGCTTCTCCAAACTGAAGGGCCGTAACCTCTTTAGCCTTTCCTACTAGGGGGTATCATTCCATCTGCTTTATTATTTTTCTCACCTTACTCTGTACCTTTTCTAATTCCACTCTTTATTTTCTGAGATGTGGTGACAAGAATTTCTACAATACACAAAGTGCAGTAGTACCATGGAGTGATACAGAAGCATTATGTTGATGGTACTATTTTATTCTTCTGTACCAACTCCCCCTCTTTGTAACATCTTTCTCAGCCCCCTGGCGACAGTAATTCAAGAAGCTCCATTTGTCATCTACTTTTTGTGCAAATACGCATGTTGTTGTTGTGAGTGTTGTTGGATCATGTGAATCTCTGGGGAAAGTTCCCCCTAAATCAGTATGAGTTTTTTTGAATGAGAACGAGTATTACTATGAATAACTGTGTAACTACAGTATGTGTTTGAAATTATGTGAAATTATAATTAAAAAGGACATGGGTATTGATGGCGGCATCATTTTATTTTATCTTTTGTATAGCTTATACAGATCTTTGGTCACTAGACTTGACTTCTCTAAGTTGCTGCTTGAACAAAGTTGTTGATTGGCTTAAAATTGATTGCCTCAAATTAAAACCCCCAAAAAACACAGCTATGAGACTTACTGAGAGCCCCATTTCTCCCAGTATCTCACCACTTTGTAATGGCTCACCTATCAAACTTCAAACATATTCAAATACTTGGTAGTCTTCCTTGACACAGAGCTTTCCTTTGAAAAACAGGTTAGTGCTGTAGTAAGCAGTTCCTTCCTTGCTCTACCACAGTTGTGCACTATACGGTCTTTTTTTGGATATTACAGCTCAAAAGACCCTAATTCTTAGGACCTGTTTTACTAACCTCTGTTAGCTGGTTAACAAGCATTTTAATGCGCGGCAAGAGGCAGTTGGGAACACTAATGTGCAAGAGTGTCTGCCACCGCACATGAAAATGCATGTTCATCAGCGATTGTGAGATGGAGAACAAATTACCACTATTGCCAGAGCAATTGACACATGTTCAGCAGCAATACTGCTCTTAATATGGATTCACTTAATGACTCAATGGGAGTCATTAAGTGAACCAACCTTAGCAGAGTGCAAATTTGAGTTGCTCATCACATGTTACTGTAGCTGCTAGGAAGAGACTGTTCATGACCCCGACAGCTAACATAAGGTGGCCTTGCAATTGATGTGCTTTTGCTCGGCATGTTGATTGCAAATCCTTTGCAAGCTTTAATAAAAAGGGGCCCTTCATCTGATTATTTTTCAGCTTGACTATTGTAATTCCATCTATGCTGGTCTCTATGCATCTGAGCTGAAGTGTTTACAGACTATTCAAAATGCAACTGTTAGGATCTTGCCCATGCACACAAATGTGATCATGTGACCCCTTTATTAATACAGCAACATTGGCTTGCAAGGCTCTCCTGGATACCCTTTAAAATTCTGACTTATCCCTTGAAGCATTATTTACCAGTACCCCAACTTACTTATCCTCATCAATCACTTAGCACACCCCAACTCGTATGCTACGTTCCATCTACGAGAGCCACTTGTTCATTCGCCATGTCTCCAATGCTAGACTGGAAAACCACTGGATAATCTGAATTTTTCTTTAAAGCCCCTATTGTTTTCAATTATCTACTTCTACAGCTCCTCTTGGAACCATTTTATTAAAAAATTCAAGGCTACTCTAAATAAACACCTTTTCGAGCAGGTATTTGAGGACCTTTGACCAATGGGACCGAAGGGATGGCTGACACTCCCTGGAGAATCCACTTTTTAATTTCTTCCTGCTCATCATATGAAATGGAGCTCCTTTCTACCTTTGTTTATTTTAGTGGATTGTAAACTGCTTTGGTTTTCTTTTTTTGAAAGACGGTATATCAAACAATAATAAACCAGAAATCATATTTGCTTTCTTGGCCACTGCTGTTGCACACCGAGTAGAGGATTTCAACGTATTATCCACAATAATGTGTAGATACTTTTCCTGGCTGGTGATTCCCAATGTGTAACTTTTAATTATGGAGTTAAAGTTTGGGTTGTTCTTCCCTATGTGCATCACTTTGCAATTGCCCCCATTAAATTTCATCTGCCATTTGGATGCCCATTCTCTGTCAAGGTCCTCTTGCAATTTTTCACAATCCTCTTGTGATTTAACAACTTTGAATAATTTTGTGTGATCTACAGATTTGATCGCATCACTTGTAGTTCTCAATTCCAGTCTTTTAAATATCCCAAAAAAGTACTAACAAAAAAAAACTGCTCAAACTCGCTCACGCCCATAGTTAAATACATAGTTGAAATCATAAGAGATGCCATATTGGGTCAGACCAAGGGTCCATCAAGTCCAGAATCCTGCTTCCAACAGTGGCACATCCAGGTCACAAGTATCTGTCGGGTTTCCAAAAAGGTACATGGATTCCATGCTGCTTTTTCCGGGGTAAGCAGTGGATTTCCCTGGTCCTCTTTAATAATGGTTTATGGGCTTTTCATCCAGGAACTTGTCCAAATCTTTTTTTTTTTAAACCCAGCTACACTAACAGCTTTTACTACATCCTCCGGTAACAAATTCCAGAGTTTGATTATGCATTGAGTGAAAACATATTTTCTCAGATTAGTCTTAAATGGGCTACATTGTAGCTTCAATGCTTGTCTCCTGGACTTTCTACTTTTTGAAGCAGTAAATAACTGATCTACATTTACCCATTCCACTCCATTATTTTATATACCTATATCATATCTCGCTCGGCTGTCTTTTTTCCAAGTTGGAGAGCCCTAACCCTTCAAGCCTTTCATCATAGGGATATCTTTCCATCCCTTTACCATTTTGGTGGCTCTTTTCTGTTTCTTTTCTAATAACACTACAGTATATCCTTTTTTTAAGATACGGTGACCAGAATTGCACATAATATTAAAGGTGCAGTTGCACCATGGAACGATACAGAGGCATTATAATAGCCTTTGTTTTATTTTCCATTCTTTTCCTTAGGATTCCTAGCATTCTGTTTGCTTTCTTTGCTGCTGCTGCACACTGGGCAGAGGGTTTCAACATATTAACTACGATGATGCCTAGATCCTTTTCCTGAGTGGTGATTCCTAACGTGGAACCTTGCATCGTATAACTGTAGTCTGGTTAACTTTGCATTTCTCCGTATTAATTTTCATCTGCATTTTAGACGACCAGTTTCCCAATTTTTCAATGTCCTTTTGCAATTTTTCACAATCCTCTTGTGTTTTAACAACTTCGAATAATTTTGTGTCATCTGCATATTTGATCACCTGAATCATTCCCATTTCCAGGTCATTTATAAATATGCTAAAAACCAGCAAACCCAGCACGGATCCCTGGGGCGCCTCCACTCTTACTCCATTGAGACAATTGGTCATTTAGCCCTATCTCTTTTCTATCTTGTAACCAATTCCTAATCCATAATAGTACACTGCCTCTTATCCCATGACTTTTTAATTTGCACAAGAGTCTCTCATAACCTTGTCAAAGGCTTGCTAAATCTACACTATATTCACCAGCTCATCTTTATCTAAGTGTTTAATTCACACCTTCAAAAAAGATATAAGAGATTAGTGAGACAAGACTTTCCTTAGCTAAATCCATGTTGCTTTCTGCCATTAAACCATGACTATCTACATGTTCAGTAATTTTGTTCTTTATAATGGTTTCTACCATTTTGCCCAGAACAGACGACAAGCTCACCGGTCTGTAGTTTCCCAGATCACCCCTGGAACCCTTTCAAAAAATTGGCCTCTCTCCAGTCCTCAGGTTCTACATATGAGCAGCAAGATTGAAACTTTCAATCACGGAGTAAAAAGAGCCCTACAACATTTTGGAACTTCTACCATATTTAACAGTAGGAAGGATTTTCTTTTTAACTTATAAGCTTAATTTTTTCACCTGTAAATGTATTGCTGGTCTGCATTGCCAAAGAGCTCAAGTTTGGTTTCATCTGTCCACAGAACATTTTCCCAGAAGGACTGTAGCTTCTCAAGGTGAATTTGGGCAAAGATCAGTCTTCCCTTTTTACATCTGTCTTAGAGCAGTGGGATCCTTCTTGGTCTTCGCCCATGAAGTCCTTTGTTTAGTGTGTGGCATATGGTGTTGGTTGAAACCACCACTCCAGATTGCTCCAGGTCAGCCTTAAGCTCTTTGGATATTCTATGTGGTGTTTTTCCAAAGGTTTGCAGTAACCTTCAAAGACTTCTTGGATTACGTTTTCTCTTACTATCATATCCTGGGAGTTTCATGACAGTTCCATGAGTAGAAAATGTCATAATAACAATGTGAACTGTAGACACGGGAATCGCAAGGTCTTTGGAGATGGCCTTGTACCCTTTGAAGTTTGGTGACTGGTGATACTGGCTTTTCTGATGGTTTCAGGCAGCTCTCTTGTCTTCAGCATTGTGAAAATGGAACAGGGAGTGAATGTGGCCATTTTAAATAGTAGTCAGTCATTGGTTGATTCAAGTAATGTGAGTACTGACGATCACAGGTGCATCTAATTTTACTGCAATGGGAATGTGGTTCTTCTGTTCATATTGATTTGAATTATTTATAAGGATAACCAACCAACAAAGGAGAAGGATACTCTGCAATGATTACACAGGTACACTAAAAAAAATTTTTTTTAAACTGCCTCTAATGTTTCGATTGATTTTTACGTTTTTTGGTGCGCTGAATCCAAATCTGGTAACCAATTTGCTCCATCACGTACAGATTTTTTGCTACATTGGGTTAGCAGTTTGAGGTGAACGTTTCAGATTGAGTGCGATCGAGATAAAAGTTTCTTGGATGAATTCTTTATACTAATTGTTTAGTAGTTATTCAAATAAGAATAAAGAAAATTGTAACAAGGCAGCACATAAGAATAGAGTAATGTCAACAAAACACATTGTGATGGTAGCAAAATTGTCTGCACTTAAAACAGCCACATACATGTGCACAAACATTGAGCATATAAGAGCGAGGTTAGACACAAAGCAAAGCAATGTGCAAAAAATGTTGTACAGGTATGTATGTAAGAATAGAAAACGCAAACCGCACCATTGCAATAAATGAAGACAAACACCCGATGGTGTGAAAATAAAATTCTAATAAATGAGATCCGACACTGTGGTAATAACTAGCAAATTTTTATTTCAAAGTTTAGTAAAAACACGATATTTGTCAACACAGTTTAGATTTTAAAGTCATTCTTGGGTCAATAAGTCTCCTGGTGGGCCCGTTTCTTCTTCCCCCGAATGCTTCTCTTGGTGCGCTGCTTGGCATATTTTTCATCTGGGGTTTCCCGCAGCAGCAACCAGCAGAAATCAGCCATCATAGTGGTGTTCCATCTTCCTTGGTACCTTCTCTCTGTGTCCTTGATGTCCTGGTGAAACCTTTCACCTTGTTCTTCACTGTACGCCCCCCAAGTTTTCGGGAAAGTAGTTCACATGGGAGTGCAAGAAATGGACTTTCAGGCTCATGTTACAGCCTTGTTCTTTGAAGGCATTGAGCATCCTGGCAACAATATCCTTATAGTTCTCATCCCGCCTGTTCCCCAAGAATTTGAGAACAACATCCTTGAAGGAATCCCAGGCTTCTTTTTCCTTCTCAGACATCGTTTCAGCGAATGCTCCATCTGAAATGAGTTTCCTTATATCACGGCCAACAAACACTCCTTCCTTTAGCTTTGCTTCAGAAAGTCGGGGGAACTTTGAGCAAAGGTACCGAAAGCACTCACCATCTTTTGGAAGGGACTTGATGAATTGCTTAATGAGACCCAACTTAATGTGGAGAGGTGGTAATAGAATTTTATCACGAGGTACCAAGCTCTCATGAAGAACATTTTTCTCACCGGGTCTCAAATACTCCCGAATTGGCCAGTCTTTTTTCCCCCAGTGTAGGTCGCGGGCCCGGCTATCCCACAAGCAAAGGAAGCAGGGATATTTGGTGAAACCGGATTGCTGCCCTAATAGCATGGATAGAATTTTAAAGTCTCCACAAATCATCCACTTTTGCTCATCATAACGAATCTTCTGAAGAATCAGGGCCAAATTCTCGTATTTTTCTTGGAGAATAACAGAGTGAGCAATAGGAACTGAAGCGAATGTGTTGCCATTATGAAGAAGAACACCTTTTATGCTGTCTTTTGACGAATCAATGAACAGCCGCCATTCAGCAGGATCATACTTGAGTTTAAACTTTTCCATCACTCCGTATATATCGTTGCAAAATACCAAATCTTCCTCTTTGCTGAAATACTTCAAAAATTGTGTCTCGCGGTTGCGGTACCAATAAAAAGTTGTTCCTGGTGACAATAGATTTTTCTGTTTAAGCCGAGAACCTAGCAGTTGGGCAGCGTCTTTTGGGAGTCCTAAATCCCGGACTAAATCATTCAATTCAGCTTGAGAGAAAAGTTCAGGTTTCGGATCTGGTTCAGTTTCAAACTCGGAAGTACTGGACTCATCGGGAAAAGCCATCTGATGAGTCTCATCATGATCAGAACCGTCCACACAAATATGATCCAAAGATTTTGGTGGTTCAGGCACAGGTACTTCGTTGCTATGAGGCATAGGCCTAATTGCTGAGGGAAGGTTGGGGTAACTTATTACGTTCTTATTTTTTAAGTTATATCCCTTCACAATGCAAGAGCAAAAATAGCAGTCACTGCTGTGGTCTCTTTGTTCACGCCACATCATAGGTATTCCGAAACGAAATGCTTGTTTTTTACCTTTCATCCATAAGCGTAGATCTTCCTCACATGTCTTGCACACTTTGTGAGGAGCCCACGGTTTGTCTTGATCGCCTAACTTCAAACCGAAATAGGCGAAATATACTTTTTTAATAAATGCAGAAATGTTCCTCTGACGCTTTTTCACGGTATATTCCCCACAAATAAAACAAAAACTGTCCGGAGAGTTGACGCAACCTCTGGCTTGTGAGCCATCACAAATACACAGCACTGCAAACTACAACTGTAGTGAACCACTTCAGAATAAAGCTGGATTACGACTGAGCAAACAAAAGGTAATAATGAACTTGCAAGAAACTGAAATTTGACAGGAACGTTCATGTCGCAACCACCGTGTTTGAGCGAGCGAACGAGGCGAGGCGAACAGGAAAGAACATGTGCCAGCGCGAGTACTGGATTTAGCCCCCCGCCTCCCAGTTGTCCTGTTAATATATAAAATGAATACAAAACACTCTAAAATATCATGAGGGAGTGTTTCTAGTTAGTTAACCATTACAACCTCTATTTTGGGCCAAGAAAATAAACTGCAGTCGGCTAAAAAGAAATTATGTGAACATTCCTTATATGGGTAAGAAATCTAATTTTGCAAGAAAACGTGATGTGATGGAACATTTTGGCTATTTTTCCTGGATTCGGCACCCCAAAATCTATAGGAATCAGTTGCAAAACTGGAGGCAGTTTTTTGGTAGTGTACCTGTGTTATCGTCCAAACACAGAGTGGAGAAAACAAAGCCACACTTGTGCAAGGTTGATTAACCTTTGAACAACAATCTGTATTGTCATTGGATGTTGTTGGATTATCAGACTGACCCCAGATGCAGGCCTGAGTGCCAAAACTTGGCAAAGTCAGGTCATCAAATAAAACTATTTGTGTAAAGATACTTTTGGTATGGCCGTGGCTTTGTTTTTTTCACTCTGTTTGGGTTGTTTATAAGGGTGCCAATAATCCTATCTTTGCAATGTCTTGATTTTTATACTATTTCCTTTTTTATTTGGTCTTGTTTTATTTAATTCTTTTATGTGTCAGATATGTGTGCGCATATAGTCCAAAGCCATTTCACTGGCCACTTTTTTATTTTTTGAGATATTGGACATTAAGGGGTTGAACTATAAGGGTGCCAATAATGTTGACCACAATTGTAATGAGGTTTTGCTCTCAAGGACCCAGAGGGTGGTGGACCTAAGGACATGCGGTACACTCTACATTATCAATGGAGTCACAGATCGCAGCACTGACTGGCTTATCTTATTGGAAGTTGAAATTGATCTCCCTTTTTTTATTTTTTTTTATTTGAAAGGAAATTTCTCCAAAGAAAGACCGTATCATGGTCCACTTCTAGTAACCTTGAGGAAACCTAATTAGTCATCTGCATATTCTAATGAATAACAATGAAAACTGAAAAGATTAGGAGAGACTGTCTAACACTTTCTAGTTTGGAGGACCAGGAAAGGTGATTGGGAGTACAAGCCAGTGGGTGAAGAATGGTGATGGAAGCGACTGTGGTTACTTACAATCCTTATAACAGTGGTATGACTGTCAGCAAGACTGGGATAACCTGCCCAAAGTGACTATTCATAGCCCTTCACAGTAGGTATGATTTGAACAAGTGTTGCAGAGAAAAAGGTTCAGAGGCTGAGCAAAATGCTTGTGGAGGAGAGGGGAGCTGATATTGGTTTAATTATTAGGAATCTCTTTACCCAGAATACCAAAAAGGAGGACAACTAGTTAAACTAGATGAGCTAGTTGGTTTTATTTGCCTTTTTTCACCATGGTTACCATGTATATTGCCATGTTCTGTCTCTGATACAAAGTTGCTTTAAAAAAGTGATCTGAGTATTCAAAATGGTTTAGAACAGCAGGTGAAGAAAAGATTTTCAAAGAGCTGCACAGGGTAAGAGGTGAAGGAGTGTGAGAGCTTGTAATGGAACCGTTTGCTTGTTTTTCTCTTTCAGGCGTTCTATCCTGTGGAGCATCCACTTGATGTTAGCTATGGTGACACTTTAGCAGTCAGATGTGTTTTTACCGGTGAAGGGAGAGCCACAGACACACACATTGGGTAAGTTATGCAGTGCCACTGCTGATGAACTAAGGCTTTTGGACTTGAACTGAATCATGGTGCGTTAGATCCATCCAGGATCTAACAAGGAAACACCTATAGCAGGCTGATTCATGGGTAGATAGTGAGAACTTTGCTTCTTTCCATAACTTACTTATATGTTTATACAAATAATAGACTATAAAATACTGTCAAATCCCTAAATGTTTGAAGCTAAGACTCCTGACCATAACATAAGATATGCCATACTCAGTCAGACCAAAGGTCTATCAAGTCCATTATCCTGTCTCCAACAGTGGCCAATCCAGTCACAAGTACCTGTCAGGGAATCAGGTTCCCAAAAGGTAGACTGACTTCATTTTGGTTATTCCAGGTGTCAACAGTGGGTTTCCCTGGTTCTCTTTAATAATGGTTAATGGACATTTCCTCCAGGAACTTGTCCAAACTGGATCACCTCTATCTACGTCTTTATTCATGCCTTTAAAAAATTATAAGAGATTAGTGAAACAAGACTTTTCTTGGCTAAATCCATGTTGGCTTGCTGCCATTAAATCTTGACTATATGTTTAGTAATTTTATTCTTTATAATGGTTTCTACCATTTTTCCAAGTATTGACCTCAGAATTTCACTGGTCTGCAGTTTCCCGGATCACCCCTGGAACCTTTTCTAAAAATTGTCATTACACTGGCCACTCTCCAATGTTCAGGTACTGCAAATGGTTTTAATGATACTATATAGACTATTAAAAGTAGGTCTACAATCTCAAACTTCAGTTCTTTCAGTACCTTTGAATGTGTACCATCTGGTCCAGGTGATTTGCTTTTCTTTAATGTATCAAATATCTGTATTATATCTTCCCAATTTATCCAGATTTGTTTTAATTCCTTCAAAACATCACCTTTAAATATCATTTCTGGCATGGGTAACCTCCCTACATTTTCAGCAAGGATCAATGCAAAGACTTCATTCAGTCTCTGCACTATGGCTTTGTCTTCTCTTAATGCCCCTTTTTAATCCTCTATCATCTAATAGTCCAACTGACTCCCTCACAGGTTTTTTGCTACAAATGTACTTGAAAAAGATTTTATTGCAAGTTTTTCCTTTCATAGCAAGCTCCTTTTCAAAATTTCTCTTTACCTACCTTATCAGCGCCTTACATCTAACTTGCCAGTGCTTGTGGTGTGTCCTGTTTTTATCATTTGGATCCTTTTTCCATTTTCTTAAAGATGCTTTTTTGGCTAAAATAGCCTCTCTGACTTTGCCTTAAAATATGACGGTAGTTGTATAGCCTTCCACCTTTCTTAAAGTGTGGAATGCATCTAGTTTGGGCTTCCAAGATTGTTTTATTAGCCAGCACCCAGGTTTCATTTAAACCTTCAACCTTTACAGATGCTCATTTTAGTTTTTTCTTAACCGTTTTCCTCATTTTATTATAGTCTGACTTTTGAAAGTTAAATGCTAGCACAGTGGATTTCCTTACTGTCCTCCCTCCATTTATTACATTGAATGTTATGATTACTGTTGCTAAGTGGCCCCAACACAATTATCCCTCTCACACCAGATCCTGTATTTCATTAAGGACTAGGTCTGAAATAGCTTCCCCTCATGTCAGTTTCTGAACCAGCTATACCATGAACCCAGTCATTTATTTTCTAAGGATTATCAGTAGCAAATAAATATATATGGGGAGGCCAATTCCGGTCGGGACATGTCTGGACATCCAAAATCTGGACAGCCTGGATAGGCACCCGATTCTGCTCCCATAGGAGCTAGATGGCCCAGCAAGAGCAGAATCTGGGTATAGGTCCTGGATATCCCAGTTGTGCCCTGATTCAAGTCTACTAGATGTGCACAAATCTACCCAGATAGCCCAGCTGGGCTCCCATGGCTCCATGCAGGAGCCCTAATCGCCTGCACTCCTGCAAAGGTCTTTTTCCCCACCGCCTGACCACCAATTGGACTTCTGGGGCTGGGATGGGACTGCAGAGAACCCCCTCCCCTGCTCACCTCACCCCGGGGTCCCAGCATGGATGTCCTTCACCATTGGGGGGACTTATTCACCTCTGAGGTGGAATAGGTCCCCTATCTAAATCACCCAACCTGGACGTACAGGGCCATCACCAGAATCAGCCCTGCATGTCTGGGTCAAACACCCCACCTCCGGCCCGCCCTCGCTCTTCCTCCAGCCAGCCCCTGTACAGAGCTCCCCGTACATCTCAGCTGTACAAGTGGGGAGCTCTGGTTCTGGCATAGGGCCCAGGCATTTAACTAAATGCTACTCAGAATCTACCCCATAATATATAAATCATACTCTATTGATAGTCTAGGGGAAATTGCTACTTTATTTATTTTATTTATTTAGAGAGATTTGTATGCCACCTTTTCCTTCAATCAAGGTGGTCACGTCACATCACAATTGGAGGGTTACATTTAACATTAGGGTACTTGTAAACATTTAGACAGTACAGTTACTTAACTGTATTTATACATTTTCCTTTTAGTCTGGAGTTCTATGGGTCTATCTGTCAATGAAGCATATGAGAGAGGGAGAGAGAAGTATGTGTATATATATAAATTAGATTTTATCCTGGTTTGAAGAATAAAGTAAATGAATAAATTAGAATTATGAGGTAGCAAGTTAAGTAGCTGTATGATTACAATTACAGAGATGACTCACTGAGTATCAATCAAAATCAGAGGTTCGCTCTGCACCTGCGTAAAGCACAGAAAATTAGCTGTCTCTCGAACTAAGCCCACCCCCAGGAGAATTAAGACCAGTACCTTAGCTTTGCCAGGAGAACAGTTGTGGCTGGATCCGAGACACTCTGGAACTGCACATAGTCCTGTAATGCTGGCTGAGCTGTACAACGTCAGCTGCTTGGGGGGAGCCATGTGAAAACACAGTCTCAGGTCTGTGGAAGAGCCTTGCTACTCCTTGCATACTTTCTGACTTTCCAGCTACTGATAATCCTTACAGATTGGGGGCTCATCTGGGATGAGCAGTTCTGAATGAACCATATTTCACAGAACTGAGATGAGAATTTTTGAATGAGTAGTTCTGTGTCTCTCCCTCTCTTAGTGTTTCATTGACAGAGAGACCCATAGAACTTCAGGCAAAAAGGAAAGTAGCCATTTCTCCTAGACTATCAATTGAGTATAATTTATATAATATATATATAATTTATTGGCTACTGATAATCCTCACAATTTCATCTAGAAACGTATCTCCCTAGCATGTCCTGATATTTACCAATTTGCTACCGGGGATATTTGAAATCCTCCATTATTACTGTGTTGTAACTTTTGTTAGCTTCCCTAATTTCTTTTAGTATTTCATCATCCATCTATTCATTTAGGCCAGGTGTACTGTAATACACTTCAACTCCAATCCCTTCCCCTTTATACATGCAATTTCTATCTATAGAGATTCTACAATGCATTTTGTTTCTTGCAAAACCTTTATCCTATTTGACTCAATTCCCTCTCTAACATATAATGCAACCCCCTCCACCAATTTGATCTTCCATATCATTATGATATAATTTGTACCCATATCATTAAAATCCCTTATTAAAATCATCTGTAATACCTGAAGATTGGCGGATCGTCAATGTAACACCAATTTCACAGGTACACTAAAAAAAAATTTTTTTTAAACTGCCTCTGTTTCGATTGATTTTTACGTTTTTTGGTGCGCTGAATCCAAATCTGGTAACCAATTTGCTCCATCACGTACAGATATTTTGCTACATTGGGTTAGCAGTTTGAGGTGAATGTTTCAGATTGAGTGCGATCGAGATAAAAGTTTCTTGGATGAATTCTTTATACTAATTGTTTAGTAGTAGTTCAAATAAGAATAAAGAAAATTGTAACAAGGCAGCACATAAGAATAGAGTAATGTCAACAAAACACACTGTGATGGTAGCAAAATTGTCTGCACTTAAAACAGCCACATGTGCACAAACATTGAGCATATAAGAGCGAGGTTAGACACAAAGCAAAGCAAAGAAATGTGCAAAAAATGTTGTACAGGTATGTATGTAAGAATAGAAGATGCAAACCGCACCATTGCAATACATGAAGACAAACACCCGATGGTGTGAAAATAAAATTCTAATAAATGAGATCCGACACTGTGGTAAAAACTAGCAAATTTTTATTTCAAAGTTTAGTAAAAACACGATATTTGTCAACACAGTTTAGATTTTAAAGTCATTCTTGGGTCAATTAATCTCCTGGTGGGCCCGTTTCTTCTTCCCCCGAATGCTTCTCTTGGTGCGCTGCTTGGCGTATTTTTCATCTGGGGTTTCCCACAGCAGCAACCAGCAGAAATCGGCCATCATAGTGGTGTTCCATCTTCCTTGGTACCTTCTCTCTGCGTCCTTGATGTCCTGGTGAAACCTTTCACCTTGTTCTTCACTGTACACCCCCACGTTTTCGGGAAAGTAGTTCACATGGGAGTGCAAGAAATGGACTTTCAGGCTCATGTTACAGCCTTGTTCTTTGAAGGCATTGAGCATCCTGGCAACAATATCCTTTTCCTAATCGCTTCTCCGGGCCAGTCCAGGGACAGGTAGGGTTGTCAATCCTCTATAGCAGCTGAGGGCTGAAAAGTTGAAGTTTTGATGAGGGTACAAGCCACTCCCCCTTAGGATTACCCATCAGTCTTTCAGTCCTCAGCAGCTAGAGAGGGTCGAATCCTTGCTTCTCCCTCTGTTAATTCTGCTGTTTGATTTGCTTGATTACTTCTTTAATTTTATTTTTCTCTTGTATATTAGCTCTAGCAGAGCTGATATTTTTGCTGAAGTCCTTGTTAGAAAAAATTGTACTGCAGCTTTAAATTACGCGGAGACGTCGAGTGATTACATTTCCCGGTGAGAGGCAGAGCCTGTCTCTATTCACCGGCTCCGTCTCCATCGTCAGAGGACTAAATTCTGGGAGCCCCAGTTGCTACCTCTGTGCGAACGCTGCTCCGGGAGGTGGTTCCCGCTAGCAGCGGGACTGCCTGCTTGCTCCGGGGGTAAGTGCTCTTGTTCTACTTCTCCTGCCCGTGCGGTTCTCAGCCCTTCCTGTCAGCGCGGTTATTTTTCGGAGAATCCATTCGGCTTGTCGAATTTATTTTTTGGGTTTTGGCAGGGTCGGGGGGGCTTCCCTCGTGTTTTTCGCGATGTCTGACAAGTCTGTACAGAAAGGAGAGGAGCCCTCGTTGCCCGTGGAAAAGGCGGGAAGAGCGGCCATTTTAACGGCGCCTGTCAGCTCTCTCACAGAGCAGCCTCGGCCGCACAAGAGGAAAGCAAAGTCGTCTAAAGACCCTGGGCCGGTACTTCAGCCACAGGTGGTGGCTCAAGGGGATGTAGCTTCTGTTTTCTCTCCCGAGTTTATTTTAGAACTGCATAGGGCATTTTTACTGAAAACTGCCCAGCCTGATACAACTTCTCAGCCTGATAAGTCGACAGCGTTTCCCATGTCAGACATCCTCTCCCCTAAACTACACAGTTCAGAGGACCCGGGAGAGGGGACATCTCAGCCTAAGGAGGGTCTAGCAGATCCTTTGGGTGTGTTTTTCCCTCCAGATTCTTTGCCCCGGGGGCAGTGACTCAGAGGAGGTGACAGATGCTTCCTTAGCTCCAGACCCTGAGGAGTTGGAGGAAGGTGAACTAGCTCCTGGGGAAGATCCCAATGTTTTCAGGGTCTTCCGTAAAGAGGAGCTCGCGGCTCTCATTGCCCAATCTTTGCAAGCCCTTCATCTGCTTCCTCCTTCGTCCTCTCAGGAACCGTTAGAGGATCCCTTATTGCAGGGATTTAAGTCTGAGCAACGCTGTTTTCCCCTGCATCGGGTTATTAAACAAATGATTGAGTCAGAATGGGAATGTCCTGAGGCTACCCTACGAGGGGGTCGAGCCTTGGCGCGCTTCTACCCTCTGCCTCAGGACGAACGGGATTTGTTCCGGATGCCTAAGGTAGATGCCTTAGTCTCGGCTGTCACTACCATTCCTGTGGAAGGCGCGGCGGCGCTTAAGGATCTGCAGGATAGAAAATTGGAGATTCTGCTCAAGCAGGCTTTTGATTCTAGCGCTTTGGCGTTACAAGCAGCAGTTTGCGGAGCTTATGTTTCTCGAGCTTCCATTCGCTGGCTGCAGGGGACGGCGGCGGAGGATTCCGCTTTGGGGGTTCCCGATACAGCTAAGTTGGAATCTGCTGCGGCTTACGCAGCGGATGCTTTTTATGATCTGGTACGCATTGCGGCTAAGACCATGGCTTCTATGGTAGCGGCTAGGCGTTTCCTTTGGTTGCGAAACTGGTCGGCGGATGTTTCTTCCAAGGTTCGCCTTAGTAAATTACCTTTTAAAGGAAAGTTACTTTTTGGAGAGGCCTTGGAGAAGATTGTAAAAGATTTAGGTGACTCCAAAGGCGGTCGTTTGCCTGAGGATAGGCCCAGGACGCTGCGGGGTGCGGGACCTCTTCGAGGATCCGCTCGAGAGTCACGTAGGTTTCGAGGTGCACGTTTTGCGCCCTATTCTAGGGGGCGCTCCAGTTTTCGCAGTCCGTCCTTTCGTGGAGCCAGAGGGTTTGGCCGATCTTACGGTACACCCTCTCAACCTTCCATTAAAAAGCCGCAATGAAGGTCAGCAGGTCCAGGCGTTAGTTCCGGTGGGCGGTCGTTTACAGAACTTTCTCGCTGCCTGGACCGCGGTCACTTTGGACAAATGGGTTCTGGAGGTCATTCAGAAGGGCTATGCTCTAGACTTCGCTTGCCAGTTGCTTCCCGCTTTCGTTCGGTCCCCTTGTGCCCCTGGAAGGAAGATGCAAGCCATCTCCGAGACGCTAGCTCGTCTTCTGCAGCTGCAAGCGGTGGTTCCCGTGCCATTGGACCAGTGCGGCTACGGTCGATACTCGATCTATTTTGTGGTTCCCAAGAACGAGGATTCTTTTCGTCCCGTCCTGGATCTCAGAGGTGTAAACCGTTCTTTGCGGGTGCCACACTTTCGCATGGAAACCTTACGCACTGTTATTCGCGCAGTTCAGCTGGGAGAGTTTCTCTCGTCCATCGATCTTACAGAGGCTTATCTTCATATTCCCATCCGGCTATCTCATCAGCGGTTTTTGCGTTTCGCGCTTCCCATGGGGCATTTCCAGTTTCGCGCCTTACCGTTCGGTCTAGCAACGGCTCCGCGGACCTTCACGAAGCTGATGGTAGTAGTGGCTGCGGCGCTGCGAAAGGAGGGTATTCGGGTCCACCCATATCTCGACGATTGGTTGATTCGAGCGGATTCTCGGGAGGCTTCGGAAACAGCGACAGCTCGCGTGGTTCAGCTTCTCGAACAGCTCGGCTGGGTGATCAATGTATCCAAGAGCAATCTGCTTCCACGCCAACAGTTGACTTATCTGGGGGCCTCTTTCGACATGGAGCGGGGAATGGTTTCTTTGCCCACTCTGTGAGTGCAGAAACTGATACAACAAGTGCAAGCCTTCCTGGCACTCCCGACTCCCACAGCGTGGACATATTTGCAGGTTTTGGGGTCCATGGCGGCAGCTCTGGATCTGGTTCCATGGGCCAAAGCTCACATGCGTCCTTTGCAGCAGGCGCTTCTTTCCCGGTGGTCTCCGCAACTGCACCCTCTCGCGCAGCCCCTAGCCTGTCCAGATCATGTGGCTCGCAGTCTGCAGTGGTGGTTACTTCCCGAACATCTTACGGCGGGGGTTTCTTTAGAGGAGCCCTCGTGGGTCTTAGTTACCACCGATGCCAGTCTCTCAGGCTGGGGAGCGCATTGTCAAGCACAAGTCGCTCAGGGTTCCTGGTCTCCCGAGGAGAGTTCATGGTCGATCAACCGTCTCGAGCTGCGAGCGGTTCGACTGGCCCTGCTTCACTTCGCGAGTTTTCTCAAGGGCAAGGCGGTCAAGGTTTTCTCGGACAATGCGGTGACAGTTGCTTATATCAATCGTCAAGGCGGCACCAAGTCTCTCGCTCTTCTGACCGAATGTCAAGAGTTAATGGCTTGGGCGGAATCAAATCTGGCAACGATTTCAGCGGCTCATGTGGCTGGCAAAGACAATGTCCAGGCCGATTATCTCAGCCGCAATGTTCTCGATCCCGGAGAGTGGGAGCTCAATGCGGCCGTTTACCACGACCTGACTCTGCGTTGGGGCTCTCCGGTAATGGATCTGATGGCAACGTTTGCCAATGCCAAAGTCAGTCGTTTTTTCAGCAGGCGCAGAGAGCACATGTCAGAGGGGCTCGATGCGCTGGTTCAGCCATGGCCACTGGACTCCCTCTTGTACGTTTTCCCTCCGTGGCCGATGCTGAGTCGAGTTATTCAGCAGATTGCGCAGCACCCAGGCCAAGTGATTCTCATTGCTCCGGATTGGCCTCGTCGTCCCTGGTATGCCGATCTAATTCGTCTTCTCGTAGCTCCGCCTTGGCCTCTTCCAGCTCGCATCAATCTGCTACATCAGGGGCCGATTCTCATGCCCAGGGTGGATCGATTCTTACTTACGGCTTGGCTCTTGAAAGGTCTCGCTTAAGGCGCAAAGGGTATGCTGAGGCCGTAATTGACACATTACTTCAGTCTAAACGGCCGACGACTTCTCTAACTTATGTTCGCGTTTGGCGTCTGTTTGAGTTGTGGTGTGCTCAACGTCATTTTCTTCCATTGTCGGCTACCTTGCCTCAGCTTCTTCTTTTCCTACAACATGGCCTCGACAAAGGTCTAGCTCTCAGTACCCTTAAAGTTCACATGGCCGCCCTTGCTTGTTTTCGGGGATATGTTCAGCATAGGCGTCTTTCGGCGCTTCCGGATGTCCAACGTTTTTTACGAGCGGCAAAGAGGCTCCATCCTCCGGTACGTCCCATAGTTCCTCCTTGGGATTTGAATGTAGTTTTGGAGGCGTTTTCTCAATCATCTTTAGCTTCGCTCAGTTCTCAAGAAGTCCGCGAGTGTTCTTGGAAAACGGCCTTTTTGGTCGCTTTGTGTTCTGCTCACCGCATTTCCGACTTACAGGCTTTGTCTTGCCGTGAGCCTTATCTGCAATTCCTCCCGGAACGTGTACTTCTACGAACTGTTCCTTCCTATTTGCCTAAGGTACTCTCGGTTTTCCATGTTAATCAATCCGTAGCTTTGCCGATGTTTGCGAATCTCTCCGATTCACCCATGGATAGGGCTCTTCAGCGTTTAGATCTTGCCCGGGTTTTACGTACGTACCTTCGCGTTTCCAAGGCGTTCTGAAAAACGGATAGGCTCTTTGTCCAATACGCTGGACCTCGGAAGGGCCTACCAGCCTTCAAGTCTACCATAGCGCGTTGGGTCCGCAGTGCTATTATAGCGGCTTACGCTGCTAAGGGGCTCTCTCCACCCCGGGGGTTGCGAGCTCATTCTACTCGAGCTCAGGCCGCTTCTTGGGCGGAGTTTGCGTTTGTTCCACCAGTAGATATCTGCAGAGCAGCTACTTGGTCATCCTTGCATTCTTTTACAAAACATTACCGGTTGGATGTTCAAGCCCGGGACGATGCCAAGGTGGGGGCCGCAACTCTTACAGCGTGGCTTGCCGGTCCCTCCCATAGTTAGGTACTGCTTTGGTACTGCCCTACCTGTCCCTGGACTGGCCCGGAGAAGCAATTAGGAATACGAAATTAGTTCTTACCTGCTAATTATCTTTCCTGGAGCTTCTCCGGGCCAGTCCAGGGTCCCACCTCTTTCTGGTTATAGGGGTTCTGGTGCGGCTCCTGTCCAACTATACAGTTTTCAGTCATTCGTCCGGGACGGGGGTCGTCATTGGGGCTTTCAGTTTTTAGTTCTATACGACTACTCTTATGTTCTTATTGGGGAAAAAAAAAAACAAAAGGAAGTCTATTATAACTTTCTCGTGTAGTTAAAGCCTATTGTGTGGCTTCCGTATATTTCAAGGACTATGCAATTTTATCAGTGTTCAGGGTTTCTCTGTTTTTCAGTTCTTTCTTTCCCTGCTTTGTTATAAGAAGACTGATGGGTAATCCTAAGGGGGAATGGCTTGTACCCTCATCAAAACTTCAACTTTTCAGCCCTCAGCTGCTATAGAGGATTGACAACCCTACCTGTCCCTGGACTGGCCCGGAGAAGCTCCAGGAAAGATAATTAGCAGGTAAGAACTAATTTCGTAATAGTTCTCATCCCGCCTGTTCCCCAAGAATTTGAGAACAACATCCTTGAAGGAATCCCAGGCGGCTTTTTCCTTCTCAGACATCGTTTCAGCGAATGCTCCATCTGAAATGAGTTTCCTTATATCAGGGCCAACAAACACTCCTTCCTTTAGCTTTGCTTCAGAAAGTCGGGGGAACTTTGAGCAAAGGTACCGAAAGCACTCACCATCTTTTGGAAGGGACTTGATGAATTGCTTAATGAGACCCAACTTAATGTGGAGAGGTGGTAATAGAATTTTATCACGAGGTACCAAGCTCTCATGAAGAACATTTTTCTCACCGGTTCTCAAATACTCCCAAATTGGCCAGTCTTTTTTCCCCCAGTGTAGGTCGCGGGCCCGGCTATCCCACAAGCAAAGGAAGCAGGGATATTTGGTGAAACCGGATTGCTGCCCTAATAGCATAGATAGAATTTTAAAGTCTCCACAAATCATCCACTTATGCTCATCATAACGAATCTTCTGAAGAATCAGGGCCAAATTCTCGTATTTTTCTTGGAGAATAACAGAGTGAGCAATAGGAACTGAAGCGAATGTGTTGCCATTATGAAGAAGAACACCTTTTATGCTGTCTTTTGACGAATCAATGAACAGCCGCCATTCAGCAGGATCATACTTGAGTTTAAACTTTTCCATCACTCCGTATATATCGTTGCAAAATACCAAATCTTCCTCTTTGCTGAAATACTTCAAAAATTGTGTCTCGCGGTTGCGGTACCAATAAAAAGTTGTTCCTGGTGACAATAGATTTTTCTGTTTAAGCCGAGAACCTAGCAGTTGGGCAGCATCTTTTGGGAGTCCTAAATCCCGGACTAAATCATTAAATTCAGCTTGAGAGAAAAGTTCAGGTTTCGGATCTGGTTCAGTTTCAAACTCGGAAGTACTGGACTCATCGGGAAAAGCCATCTGATGAGTCTCATCATGATCAGAACCGTCCACACAAATATGATCCAAAGATTTTGGTGGTTCAGGCACAGGTACTTCGTTGCTATGAGGCATAGGCCTAATTGCTGAGGGAAGGTTGGGGTAACTTATTACGTTCTTATTTTTTAAGTTGTATCCCTTCACAATGCAAGAGCAAAAATAGCAGTCACTACTGTGGTCTCTTTGTTCACGCCACATCATAGGTATTCCGAAACGAAATGCTTGTTTTTTACCTTTCATCCATAAGCGTAGATCTTCCTCACATGTCTTGCACACTTTGTGAGGAGCCCACGGTTTGTCTTGATCGCCTAACTTCAAACCGAAATAGGCGAAATATACTTTTTTAATAAATGCAGAAATGTTCCTCTGCCGCTTTTTCACGGTATATTCCCCACAAATAAAACAAAAACTGTCCGGAGAGTTGATGCAACCTCTGGCTCTGTGAGCCATCACAAATACACAGCACTGCAAACTACAACTGTAGTGAACCACTTCGGAATAAAACTGGATTACGACTGAGCAAACAAAAGGTAATAATGAACTTGCAAGAAACTGAAATTTGACAGGAACGTTCACGTCGCAACCACCGTGTTTGAGCGAGCGAACGAGGCGAGGCGAACAGGAAAGAACATGCGCCAGCGCGAGTACTGGATTTAGCCCCCCGCCTCCCAATTGTCCTGTTAATGTATAAAATGAATACAAAACACTCTAAAATATCATGAGGGAGTGTTTCTAGTTAGTTAACCATTACAACCTCTATTTTGGGCCAAGAAAATAAACTGCAGTCGGCTAAAAAGAAATTATGTGAACATTCCTTATATGGGTAAGAAATCTAATTTTGCAAGAAAACGTGACGTGATGGAACATTTTGGCTATTTTTCCTGGATTCAGCACCCCAAAATCTATAGGAATCAGTTGCAAAACTGGAGGCAGTTTTTTGGTAGTGTACCTGTGTTTTTAAAAAGGGTTTGAGGGGTGATCCGGGAAACTACCGACCGGTGAGCCTCACGTCAGTACCGGGAAAAATGGTAGAAACCATCATAAAGAATAAAATTACTCAGCATGTAGATAGTCATGGCCTAATGGGAGACAGCCAACATGGCTTTAGACAAGGAAGATCTTGTCTTACTAATCTGTTATGTTTTTTTTAAAGTGTGAATAAACAGGTGGACAAAGGTGAGTCGGTTGATATAGTGTATCTGGACTTTCAGAAAGCCTTTGACAAGGTCCCTCATCAGAGACTTTTGGCAAAACTAAAGAGTCATGGGATAAGAGGCAGTGTACTACTGTGGATCAGGAACTGGTTAAAAGATAGAAAGCAGAGGGTAGGGCTAAATGGCCAATTTTCCCAATGGAGAAAGGTGAATAGTGGTATACCCCAGGGATCTGTGCTGGGTCCGCTGCTTTTTGACATATTCATAAATGACCTGGAAAGTGGAATAATGAGTGAGGTTATCAAATTTGCAGATGACACAAAACTATTTAAAGTTGTTAAAACCCAAGAGGATTGTGGAAAATTGCAAGAGGATCTTGATAAATTGGAAGACTGGGCATCAAAATGGCAGATGAAATTTAATGTGGACAAGTGCAAAGTTATGCACCTAGGGAAGAACAACCCAAACTATGGTTACACGATGCAAGGTTCCACATTAGGAACCACCACCCAGGAAAAAGATTTAGGCATCATTGTGGATAACATGTTAAAACCCTCGGCCCAGTGTGCAGCGGCAGCCAAGAGAGCAAATAGAATGCTAGGTATCATAAGGAAAGGAATGGAAAATAAAACAAAAGATATTATAATGCCTCTATACCGTTCCATGGTGAGACCGCACCTTGAATATTGTGTGCAATTCTGGTCGCCGTATCTTAAAAAGGATATAGCGTTATTAAAAAAGGTTCAGAGAAGAGCCACCAAAATGGTAAAGGGGATGGAAGGATACTCCTATGAAGAAAGGCTAAAAAGGTTAGGGCTCTTTAACCTGGAAAAGAGACGGCTGAGGGGAGATATGATAGAAGTCTATAAATTAATGAACGGAGTGGAACGGGTAAACGTAGATCGACTGTTTACGTTATCAGAATATAGGAAGACTAGGGGACATGCAATGAAGCTGCAGGGTAAACGATTTAAGACTAATAAAAGAAAATATTTTTTCACTCAACGTGTAATCAAACTCTGGAATTTGTTACCGGAGGATGTAGTAAAGGCTGTTAGTGTAGCTGGGTTTAAAAAAGGTTTGGACAAGTTCCTGGAGGAAAGGTCCATAAATCATTATTAAGAAGGGACCCAGGATATCAATGCTTGACCTAGTACAAGCATTGCAGAACCTGTGTCTTTTGGGGAAACTGCTAGGTACGTATGACCTAGATTGGTCACTGTTGGAAACAGGATACTGGGCTTGATGGACCTTGGTCTGAACCGGTATGGCATATCTTATGTTCAGGTATCATGGTGTCCCATTGATTGTCATCCTTCCACCAGGTCTCTGAGATGCCAATTATCTGTAACCCCTTATTCAATGCTATATATTCTAACTCCCATTCTAACTCCCATCTTATTTTTTTAAACTTCTAGCATTTTCATATAGGCATTTCAAAGTTTGTGTTTTGTTCATATTAACAATCTGGTTATCAGTTGACAAGTAATTTGGAATCCTTCAACTCTGTCTGATCTTTACTTAAAGGCATCTGGGTTACTTTTACCTTTGTTGGAACCTCTCTATCAGGATGCCCTAACTTCCATGTTTTGCTAGTATCCTTCAAAGGTGCGTCATTCCGAACCATGCACTCTTGAGTGACTGTCAACTTTCCTCCATCTTTTTGGAAAAGCTCCCCCTTCCCCAGAATGTTGCCCATTTCCTAACAAAAATAAAGCCCTCTTCCTTGCAGGATTGTCTCATCCACACATTGAGACTATAGAGCTCTGCCTGCCTCTTGAATCCTGCACCTGGAATGGAAAGCATTTCTAAGAACGTTACCCTTATTTAAGTGACATGTGTGGTCTGCCACCTTTGTACCAGACAGGCAAGTTACCAGGCAATCCTCACGTCCAGCAGCCACCCAGCTATCTACAAGCCTAATAATCAAATAGCCATAATGGCCGTCCTAACCCTTTCCGAAGGGGCACAGGCCCCTAGAGATGCCTCCTCGGGTATTACATCACCTGAGAACAGGCCCTAGCTACAGGATCACTTCCTGCCATACCAAAGTGATGCTCTTTTTTGCATGACCTCTATCCTCCATACTAGCAGAGAAACTACAAGCCTGGAAGTGGGGCTTCTCAACTATGTCCCTATAGGTCTTTTCTGTATACCTCTCTGTCTGCCTCAGCTCCTCCAAGTCTGCTGCTCTAGCCTCCAGAGATCAGATTCATTCCCTGAGAGCAAAGAGCTATTTACACCTAGTGCAGACATAAGACATCTCATCAACTAGGAGATAATCATACATGCAACACTCTGGTTAAAAGATTGGATAGCCCCTACGTCACTGCTGTCTGCATTTTAGTTTTAATGATTTGTTTAGCTATTTAAGCCTGTTGAGTTATTTAAAGTTGCTAGGGAAATAAGGCTACTTAACCAATTCAAACATATCTAATAAATTTAAGGTACTTTCTTTAGTGTTCACCTCAAGATGAGCTGCAGGGACCTAATTAATCTATTCCTAAGGCTGGCAATCTACTTCTGGTGATACATTGCCAAGAAAACCCAGAGGTAGCTGGGTTGCTATGAGTCAACACCGACTTGATGGCACAAAAAAAAAAAGAAAGAAAGGCCTAATAACATGCTGATGAAGATAACTGGAATTGGAGGAGTAGCCTAATGGTTAGAGTAGTGGGCTAGAACCAGGGCAGCCGAGGTTTGAATCCCACTGCAATTCCTTGTGACCTTGGGCAAGTCACTTAACCCTCCATTGCCTCAGGTACAAACACTGGGGTACAGGAAAATGCCTACTGTTCCTGAATGTAACTTGACTTGAAATTCTGAGAAAAGGCGTGAGCTAAATCCAGTTTCCTTATAACTGCTTAAACCTGAAAGTAAATGATAACTCCTTTCCCTTAACTGGCTGAAGAGCCTATAAATCAAAGATTTGCCTGGGATGGGTGAGTGGGAGGGAGAGAAACATTAACTGAAAGCTAGCTTATTACACTATGTCCTAACTGACTTAATAAAACACAGAATTGTAAAATGGATACAGATTTTATCAGCTTATAACCAAAGAATCCCTTTTCCAAGATTTTGAGAATTTCCCAGCATCTAAATATGTATAAGTGCAGATTCCTTCCCAGGAGGAGCCACTGCTCTCTCTGCTCTTGTTTGGTGTAATGCTGTGATAAAGTGCTTTGTTTTATTTCCATAAAGTGTAGTTTCAACAACATAAGAAATTGCCATAATAGGTCAGACCAAAGATACATCAAGCCCTTTGTCCAACAATGACCAAACCAGGTCAGAAAAACCTGGCAGGATCCTGAAAGGTAGACAGATTTCATGATGCTTCCCCCAGACATAAGCAGTATATTTCCCTATGTCTATCTTAATTGTGTTTTATGGGCTCTTGCTAAAGGTCCTAACCTTTTTTTTTATACACTAACTACTTTTATCCTTCAGCAATGAATTCCAAAGCTTAATTATGTGTTTGGAAAATATTTTTTCCTGTGTTTGCTAAATCTACTACTTAGTAATTTCATGGCATGTACCCTAGTCTTTTTACTTTTTGAAAGAGTAAACTATTGATTCGAGTTTACCCATTGCACTCCACTCAGAATTTTAGAATGCTTACTGGAAGGGTCTAAGTCAAGAAATAGTAGGTCCCAGTAAGAAATTGATCTTCTATTGTGATATAGTGCATTCAGGCAATGTCAAGGAATTTATAAATAAATGTCACTGAGGTGTATTAGTAGCATACTAAGACTGTCATTCCATTGTCATTTCTGTCATCCTAGGCACACAAACAGTATTGTGCAATCTAAGAGCCTCTGTTCAGAGGTGCTATTGCATCACAATGAAAACTACTCCTTATACTGGGATTGAGAAACCACATTCTGATTGCATCACAATATACTCCTGTTTGCTTTCATATATGAAATAGTTCAGCAAAAATTGTATGATTGTAAGCTTTCTGCCCCAGAAGAATCTGTAATCTGTTTAAGCACAGAGAGGTTATCAGACTTAATCAAGGTCTTACAGTGAGTGATCTGAAACTGGCCAACTCCTGTACTCTAAGCACTTAACCCTTTTTATCTATTGTCAACAAGGTTTAACCAGCCAGAAAACATACGTTTTTTTTTATTATAATATAGATTTTTGTACTTGTTAAAATAAAATGGTACCCTCTTCGAACTATACAATCATCCAGAAGTGCACTCAACAAGCAGAAAAACTCTGTAGCAATTACAAATGTAACTGCTGTTCTTCTTTTTAATTCTTTAAAGGGACACGGCTGTGCATTTATTACTATAAAGAACTATAATTATTTACCACAGAAAGCGGTGACTTTGGAAATGGCATATATTTTTAAATTCAGTGTGGGAATTTTTTTTTTTGTTTAGCCTGGTATGGAGGGAGTGAAAACAACTCTATTACTGGAATATGTGTCCATATGTGGCGTCAGACTGGTCATTGTGGGGCTAAAGCAGCAGAAGCCTACAGTATTTACCCTTTGGTCAGCCGTATTCAAGGCTTCTTTAAATTATATATATTTTGATCCTTTTGTAGCCGTGTTATGCCCATGGTTCTTTATAGCATGAAACATCAGCCAGGCTGAATATCGATGCAACTGTATTTTTCATTTCTGGGATGATTTTTCCATCCTGTAAATTCCTATTGAGCGTACTGCTTATAGCTAAAGCACCATTAATCCCAGCAGATCTTTGATGTTGCTGTCTACTGCCTCCTGTGGAGAGATGCGATTGAGCACTTAATCCATATGTTCGTTGGAGTTAATACCTGTGCTGTGATGGTACATGACAATCTGGAGAACTGTCTCATTGTCATGGTTGTGGTTGATGCAGCAGATGGTGACGTTAAAGCAACTGTACAACCAAAACACTTTTTTTTTTAACATTCAATTGGCATGTGGAAAAGAACAGTCATTACGATTTATCCTTTATAATATGATTCATATCTCACTCCTGAGGAGAGGACCATATTGGGGTTTTGGCTGCTTCTTTTTGCTTCTCCGACCATTCTGAATGTAGATAAGTCACTGTGCTGCTGTTCTGATCCTTCTGGAAACTGTGTGCAGGGAACACACTAACACATGTACAGCGCAACTTATGTCATATGGTAAATAGTAGTCATTTTGTTGTTATGAGACTGCTAAAAAGGCATTCTGCTTAGCATGCTACTCTGAGCTACAGTGCTGGCACGAAAGCACTTCCAAAATTCACAGGCTGACAATGCACGAGACCAGCAAAGCTAGCTCATGGTTTTCAAAAATGCTTGCTGTATCGACGATGTTGCTCAGGCAGAGTAACACAAAGGTAGGACCTCCTCAGTCTCTACTGACCCTCCATCTTTATCCCTTGCCAATAGGTCAGCATTTTTTTCTGGAGATGTGTAGTTTTTGACACTATTCCAAAAATGTTGGTGAACCCTCATGTATGCTATATTTGCATGTCTATGCTAGAATTCTAGATTTGATTTATCCTTTCAAGCCTGAGCTCAAGTCAAATTATAGTAGGATAGTAGGTATTTCCCTGCCCCAGATGGATTAGAATTTAATTTAGTACCAGGGGCATTGGAGGGTGAAATGATTTGCCCACGATCACAGGGAACATTAATGGCTGTCAGCCTGCATCTCTATCCCCTAGGCTGTTTCTTGGACTGAACTCAGCAAAGGAGATGTTTAAGAAGGGGGAGATTCTGTAAGAAAGGGTATAAAAATATAAGGCATCGGGTATATTTTGAGTAAGGAAAGGAGAGCTTTAAATAAGACTCAAGGAAGTAATAGAGTGAAAGAACAGCAGAGTTTATATTTTTTTTGGGGGGGGGGGACTAATATTGCAGCTTTAGAAATTAAAAGTGAATCAGCATTCGGTCTTCTCAATTCCCAGGCTTTATAAAGCAGGTACAAAGTTTGTACTTCATACATGTAGTCTTTGCAAGTCCAAATTTTCAAAGGGAAACTCTGTAGGGAGTATTTGATTATCTGCAAGGCAGTTTTGAAGAGAGATTCCTTGCTGAGGTTCCTGTTAAAAATGATCATCCTGCCTACTTTGGTAGTGCAAAATAGATATGGGAAAATAGGACACTGTGGCAGATAAAGACCATATGGTCCATCCCATTCATACCTCATTCTCAGCCTTACAATCCTTTTGTCTCCTTCAAGTATTCTCTCTGCTTGTTCCATACTTTCTTGAATTCTTATACTGTGTTTGTCTTCCCAGTCTTCACTGGGAAGCTTTTCCATGCCATCCCCCTTTCCTTCAGTTACGCCTGATTCGTCCTACTTTGTCCTCAGCTGATGACCACTCAGTCTAGAATCTCCTTTTCACCTTAGATGTACTTCAATGACTCTAATATATCCACTTGCTTTCCTTTCCTTCAGAGTATACATCTGTTTGCCTCTCTCTGCTCTGGGAAGAGCAGTGCCCTCACAGTGCTCTGCTAGAGAGGTGGATATTTAACTCCTATGACGACTTTGCTGTGAGTTCTAGCTCTATATTTATTTATTTATTGTTGTCTTTATTGGTGTGCTACTTCACCTCCCTGTTCCCTTTAGTTTTGCACTTCAGCTTTCTGAGCTGTATAACTTACCTTGCCTCTCTCAACTAACTGGCCTTTGTGTGGTAGCCAGGTTAACTGTTACTTTAAATTAAATATCTCTCCCTGCTCTGTCGCCAGAACGTACTGCATTTTAAACTTTTTTTTTCCTGCTCTAGCCTACATGAGGGACTAATCCCCTCCCCCCTGCTGAGGGTACAGGACAGGGTACCTTGTAACAGCCCTCTTTTAATAGGTCTTATTTCCCTCCCTCCCTCCCCAACACCCACCTGCCCCTGGGGTAATTGTAGCTTTATAGGTGCTTAGACGTCTTTGAGGAAAGGGGCTGCTTTCAGGTGCAGCTCTTTATCCAAATCAGTCATACATTGAGGACCTGAGATTAATTAAGCTTCAGGTGAACAAGGTATATTAGAGATATTAGATACACTTTTATTAGTATAAGCATCTACACCAACCCTTAGTAAGTACAGAATTTAAAGACCTAAACACAAGCTTTAAACTAAGATGCAGACAACAGTCCAGCAGCGAAATGGGGGCTTTCCAGTCTTTTGCATTGAGTGTCACATGTATGATTTTCTCCCAGTTGGTGAGAGGTCTTACATATGCACTAAGTGCAAGGAGCTCTTTGCTCTCAGGGAACAAGTCCGTTCTCTAGAGACTAGAGTAGCAGACCTGTAAGACATAAGAAAGACAGAGAAGTACATGGACGAGACCTACAGGGATATAGTCCTGAAGTCCCACCTCCAGTCTGGAAGCATCCCTGTTGCCATGGAGGAGAGAGGTCACATTTATTTATTTATTTACAATTTCTTCTGTACCGCACTATTCAGCATCAGCGCGGTTTACATGGAACATAACAATCAGACAGGGTACATAGGTCTGAGTTTACAATTAACAGGAGAAACAACTTGGATAGCAAAAGGTAACTATTTACACAATGCAGTCACATAAGACATAGCAAGAAGTTTAATGCTCAAGGACTCCTTACATGGTGTCACATGACAGGAGAGCATCACCCTGGTGTGGCAGGACGTGATCCTGTAACTAGGACCTGTCCTCCAGGTGATGTAAAACCCTCTCGCACTGAGGACGTTTCTCCAGGGCCATGTGCCCATGAGGGAAGGGTTAGGACAGCTATTATAGTTGGTGATTCAATCATTAGGCATGTAGATAGCTGGATGGCTGGTGGACATGAGGATCGCCTGGTAACATGCCTGCCTGGTGCGAAGGTAGTGGACCTCACGCACCGCCTAGATAAGATCTTAGATAGTGCTGGGGAGGAGTCTGCTGTCTTGGTACATGTCGGTACCAGTGACATAGGAAAATGTGGTAGGGAGGTTCTGGAGGCTAAATTTAAGCTTTTAGGTAGGAAGTTGAAATCCAGAACTTCCAGTGTAGCGTTCTCCGAAATGCTTCCCGTTCCACATGCAGGACCCAAAAGGCAGGCAGAGCTCCGGAGTCTCAATGCATGGATGAGACGATGCTGCAAGGATGAGGGTTTTGGATTTCTTAGGAACTGGGGAACATTCTGGGGAAAGGAGGGGCTCTTCTGAAGGGATGGGCTTCACCTTAACCAGGATGGGACCAGACTGCTGGCATTAACCTTTAAAAAGGAGATAGAGAAGCTTTTAAACTAGAAAACAGGGGAAAGACGACAGTTGCCCAAGAGCACATGGTTTGGAAGAAGGTATCCTTGAAGGTAAAAAAGGTAAAAAGGTTCCAAAAAAGAGTAAAGTAGCCCAAATGTCCTTGAGTATGGTGCAGACAGAGCGTAAAGATTCCAAATTACCCATACCTAGCAATAGCCATATTAATATTAATAAAATATAGTCTCTAAAATGCTTTTATGCAAATGCTAGAAGTCTAAACAATAAGATGGGAGAGTTAGAATATATAGCACTAAATGAGAGGTTAGATATGATTGCAATCTCAGAGACATGGTGGAAGGAGGATAACCAGTGGGACACTGTGATACCTGGATACAAACTATATCATAATGATAGAGCTGATCAAATTGGTGGAGGGGTTGCGCTCTATGTTAGAGAGGGCATTGAGTCAGAAAGGATTAAAGTTTTGCAGGAAACAAAATTTGCTGTAGAATCTCTATGGATTGAAATTCCATGTGTGAAGGGGAAGGCGATGGCGGTGGGGTTTACTATTGACCGCCTGGCCAGAATGAACAAATGGATGATGAAATGCTCAAAGAAATCAAGGAAGCTAACAAAAGTCACAGCAGAGAAGTAGTAATGGGTGATTTCAATTACCCCGGTATCGACTGGGTCAGTATCACGGCAGGACATCCTAGGGAGATAAAGTTTCTAGATGAAATAAATGACTGCTTCTTGGAGCAGCTGGTTCATGAACTGACCAGAGGGGAAGCCATACTGGACCTAGTCCTTAGTGGAACACCAGATCTGGTGCAAGAAATAAGGGTGTTGGGACCACTTGGCAATAGTGATCATAGCATGATCGTGTTTGGTTTAATTAGTGGAGGAGGGATAGTAAAGAAATGCACAGTACTGCCTTTTAACTTTCGAAAGGGAGACTATGATATAATGAGGAATATAGTTAAGAAAAAGCTAAAAGGAGCAGTTGCAAAAGTTAGACTTACATCAAGCTTGGGTGTTGTTTAAAAATGCTATCCTGGAAGCCCAGACCAGCTGTATTCCACGCATTATGAAAAGTGGAAGAAAATCCAAAAAACTGCCAGCATGGTTTAAAGGTGAGGTCAGAGAGGCTGTTGCTGCCAAAAAAGCATCTTTCAGGAAATGGAAAAAAGAGCCAAATGACGAAAACTGGAAACAGCACAAGCACTGGCAAGTTAAATGCAAAGCATTGATAAGGCAGGCAAAGCGAGAATTTGAGAAGGAACTTGCTACGAAAGCAAAAACATGAAATAAAGACTTTTTCAAGTACATTCGTAGCAAAAGGCCTGTGAGAATCAATTGGACCATTAGATGATAGAGGGGTAAAAGGGGCAGTAAGAGGAGATAAGGCTATAGCGGAGAGACTGAATGAATTCTTTGCTTCGGTCTTTACTGAGGAAGATGTAGGGATGTTACCCAAGACTGAAGGTGATTTAAAGGTGATAGAGCAGAGGAATTGAGAGAAATATCGCTACACTGGGAAGATGTATTACAACTATTTGATAAACTGAAGAGTAGCAAATCACCTGGACTGAATGGTATACAGCCAAGAGTGTTGAAAGAACTGAAATATGAGATTGCAGACCTGCTATAGGTAATCTGCGAACTTTCATTAAAATCATCTGTAATACCTGAAGATTGGAGGATTGCCAATGTAACGCCAATTTTTAAAGAGGGTTCCAGGGGTGATCCGGGAAATTAGACCGGTGAGCCTGACGTCAGTACCGGAAAAAATGGTAGAAACCATCATAAAGAATAAAATCACACAGCATGTAGATAGTCATGGCCTAATGGGAGACAGCCAACATGGCTTTAGACAAGGAAGATCTTGTCTTACTAATCTGATATGTTTTTTTGAAGGCATGAATAAACAGGTAGAGAAAGGTGAGTCGGTTGATATAGTGTATCTGGACTTTAAGAAAGCCTTTGACAAGGTCCCTCATCAGAGACTTTTGGCAAAACTAAAAAGTCATGGGATAGGAGGCAGTGTACTATTGTGGATCGAGAACTGGTTAAAAGATAGAAAGCAGTGGGTAGGGCTAAATAGCCAATTTTTCCAATGGAAAAAGTTGAATAGTGGAGTACCCCAGGCATCTGTACTGGGTCTGCTACTTTTTGACATATTCATAAATGACCTGGAAAAGGGAATAACTAGTGAGGTTATCAAAACTGTTTAAAGTTGTTAAAACCCAAGAGGACCGTGGAAAACTGCAGGAGGATCTGGATAAATTGGAAGACACGGCATCCAAATGGCAGATGAAATTTAGTGTGGACAAGTGCAAAGTTGTGCACCTAGGAAAGAACAACCCACACTATGGTTACACAATGCAAGGTTCCACATTGGGAACCACCACCCAGGAAAAAGATTTAGGAGTCATCGTGGATAACATGTTAAAACCCTCCGCCCAGTGTGCAGCGGCAGCCAAGAAAGCAAATAGAATGCTAGGTATCATAAGGAAAGGAATGGAAAATAAAACAAAGGATATTACGTATAATGGCTCTGTATCGTTCCATGGTGTGACCGCACCTTGAATATTGTGTGCAATTCTGGTCGCCGTATCTTAAAAAGGGTATAGCGTTATTAGAAAAGGTACAGAGAAGAGCCACCAAAATGGTAAAGGGGATGGAAGGCTACTCCTATGAAGAGAGGCTACAAAGGTTAGGGGTCTTCAACCCGGAAAAGAGACGGCTGAGGGGAGATATGATAGAGGTCTATAAATTAATGAATGGAGTGCAACTGGTAAACGTAGATTGATTGATTACGCTATCAGAATATAGAAGGACATATATTGAAGCTACAGGGTAAACTATTTAAGACAAATAAGAGAAAATATTTTTTCACTCAACATCTAATCAGACTCTGGAATTTGTTACCGGAGGATGTAGTAAGAGCTGTTAGTGTAGCTGGGTTTAAAAAAGGTTTGGACAAGTTCCTGGAGGAAAGGTCCATAAACCACTATTAAAAAGGGACCCAGGATATCAATGCTTGACCCAATACAAACATTGTGGAACCTGTGTCTCTTGGGGATACTGCTAGGTACGTATGACCTAGATTGGCCACTGTTGGAAACAGGATACTGGGCTTGATGGACATTGGTCTGACCCAGTATGGCTTATCTTATGTTCTTATGAAAATCTTTAAATCTGTTCTCATGTGTTTTATGATAAAGGCTGTTGACCATTTAGTATCTGTTCCTTCTAGTTTATATATTCTTTGAAAATGTGGTCTCCAGAATTATACACAATACGCCAAATAAGGTTTCAGCAGAGACTTACACAGAAACAATATCACCTCTTTTTCCTGCTGGTTATTCGTCCAATGCACTCAGTAATACTTCTGGCTTTTAATGTAGATTTATTTGCTTATTTATCCACCATAAGATCACTAGATAAGATTAACCCTAGGTCTTTCCCCTGTTATGTGCACAAAAGAGCTTTACCCCCTGCATTTTTTAGCATTAAATCTCAGCTGCCAAATTCTAGATCGGTCCTCAAGCTTCACTAGACCCTTTTTTATGCTTTCCATACCACCTAAATTGTCTGACCTATTGCAGATTTAGGTATCATCTGCAAAAAGGTAAACCTTTACCTGATGGCCCTTCCATGGTATCTCTTATAAAAAGGGTAAACGGAGCTGCACTGACAACTGATCACGTTGGCTCACCCCTTTTTTTGGATGTGAACTCTTTCTCCTTTCACGCAACCAGTTTCCAACCCAGTCATTTACTTTAGGGCTCATGCAGTGAGATACTGAAGTTTGTCTACATATCACCTGTATAGAATTGGGTCAAAAACATTTCTTAAATCCAAGCACACTACATCTAGCACACTCCATGATCTAATGCTCTCTAAGAAATCGATTACTTCTATCTATCAAGACCTACTTCTGGTAAAACCATGCTGCCTTAAATATTGTAATCCATTGTTTTCCGGAATTTGCAGTTTCCTCCGTTTCAGCAGCAACTTCAAGAATTTGCTCACCAAGGTCAAACTGATCTGTAATTCCAGGTCATCCTTACTTCCACATGTGAATCCTTTGGAACAATTCCTGGCAGAGCAAAGCAAATATAGGCTTTTCAAAGCGTGTACTTTAGAGGTGCTGCCCTAACTTTACCCCTTTTCTTTGCATAAGGGGGAACACTTTTCAGAAGGCATTTTTCATGGGTAGGCAATTGTTCACCCATGGAAAGTCCTTTAAAAATGTTCTATATTGGTACTTGAGGCATCTTTGATTCAGTATAGGAGATTTTGAGGTTGTATAGGTGGGAAATCAGACATCTAAATCAATTTCTTTGAAACTAAGCCAATATTTTATAAAAGGCTCCTTTAAACCTGAACATTTTTAAAAATAGATATATTGTCTCAGAAGATGTACATATGTACATAAGATATTTTTTATAAATGTGCGCCCACAAAGAAGAAGCAGTTTTATTTTGGGGACATATTTATGTATCTAAATCAGCTGCAATAAGTATCTAGTGAAATCGTCTAAACTTACGTGCATGATAGCTGTGAAGGAGAGCTTTTCTCAAGTCAAATTTTATCATGGGGCAGTGGATTTGTCACCTAGAGGGGTGTGCAAATATCAACCATCACGTAGTCCACCAAACCCCTGAGTAAAAAGACAAATTAGTTGAAGATTGTGTGACTTGGAACAGATGTAAATGCCAGCTCATAAAAATGCCAAGTTCTCCGAGAACAAGCAGGAAGTCATCCCTCACATATAAGAACATAAGAACATAAGATATGCCATACTGGGTCAGACCAAGGTCCATCAAGCCCAGTATCCTGTTTCCAACAGTGGCCAATCTAGGTCATACATACCTAGCAGTTTCCCCAAAAGAGACAGGTTTCGCAATGCTTGTACTGGGTCAAGCATTGATATCCTGGGTCCCTTCTTAATAATGGTTTATGGACCTTTCCTCCAGGAACTTGTCCAAACCTTTTTTAAACCCAGCTACACTAACAGCCTTTACTACATGCTCCAGTAACAAATTCCAGAGTTTGATTACACGTTGAGGGAAGAAATATTTTCTTTTATTAGTTTTAAATAGTTTACCCTGTAGCTTCATTGCATGTCCCCTAGTCTTTCTATATTCTGATAACGTAAACAATCGATCTATGTTGTTGGGTGTTGTCGACACTGATAGAGTTTGCGCAGAAGCATTTCTCCAGCTTTCAAAGAAAGTCTTTCAGAGATGCACCACGCATGCGTGGTCCCCTTCCTGCCCAAGGGTGCCATCTTGCCTTGGTCTCCTTTTTTTCCTTGGAGCTCTTTAGACGTTGGCCAGTTCTCCAGGAAAAAGCGTGATTTTTTTTTTTTTGTTAAATTTTGTCAGGTTTGTGTATCAGTTCCTTCCTGCCCCCGAGCCAGCTCACCTGAGCATCTCCTCGGCTTTGTCCATTTGTTTTCCCATTTTTCATCGAGGTATCCCTCAAACCAGTGTTCAAGCCCTTTTTTAGCAGAAGGCCTCGGATCTCCTTTTTTCGATATCCTCCAGTGGCTTCAAGAAGTGTGACCGGTGTGGCAAAATGTTTCTCACTGACCCGCATGACTGATGCCTCTGATGCCTCAGCCTAGAGCATAACGACTCCGACTGCGAACTCTGCAAAACCATGACTTCAAAGGCCCTAAAGAGCCATCAGCAGCAGAAGAAATTTTTCCAGAAATCTGACTGCGCCAGTGTCTCCGGCAATACCACGCTCAAAGGCCCCCTCTGATATCTCTGTGCCCCATGAAGCCCAAGCCTCTTAGGAGTCCTGTGGCCATGGTTGTAATAAGCGGAAATCCCCGGAGGTGGGGCACAAGAAGAAACTCTTGAAGACTGCCTTGGAGGATGGGTCCGGGAAGAAGAGGAAATCCCACCCAGGCCCCGCAGTCCCAGGAGTAAGTCTGAGGAGTCGGAGCGTAAATGGCCTTCCAAGCTGTCCCACAAGGAGGAGTCGACACCTGCTGACCGCCCTCAGGCCTCCTAGGCCATCCTCATTGAGGACTCTCCCTCGACCGTACCAATGCCGGGCACGAAGGCCTCGGTGCCAATGGAAGGCTGTGGAGCCAACTGGTATGGAAACCAGGATGGCAGCCTTGGAGAGCAGTATATCTGCCCTTGTGGCCATGTGGGCATTTATGTCTGCCTGGTTGGGTTCATCCGTGCTCTCAGATCCATCTCCCCCGATGCCGTTCCCCACATGAGGATGTTGCCTTCATCGAGTTTGTGTGGGACATGGCCAAGGCTCTCACCATTGAGTCCAAGGCCAAGGAGGACCCACGCACCCAGGAATTGGAGATACTTCAATACAAGGCACCCCTAAGGAACCCCATATAGTACCGTTGCCCCTGATTCTCAACTGCCTACTCCTTCATAAGTAGGAAACACCAGCGTTGGTACCAATTGTCAGCCTACCTGTGTCTGTGTGCCAGGCATCTGCCCTGGCCCTCTTCAAATCCAGGTTGAAGACCCACCTCTTCACCGTTGCATTCAGATCCTGACTTCCATCCTCATCTTACCCTAACCCCCATCAACATTTATGACCATACCATAGACCAAACTGTACCATACCGTACCTTCCGCAGAACTGACTAATGCTCTCTACTGTTCTAACTAGATTGTAAGCTCCGATGAGCATGACTCTGACGGGCAGGGACTGTCTCTTGTATGTTGGCTACCTCTTGTAGGTTAGCTGTGCAGCTCTGCATGCGTGGCACTTTATAAGTGCTAAATAGAGGTAGTAGTAGTAGTAGGTGCTTTGACGCCATGTACTGGGTATGCTGAAGCCCTGGGTTCCAAAAGACCCAGCTTCTCCACAACTCGATGGTCGTGGAGTCAGCCATGTGCCGGCTCAAAAGCCAGAAAATTCATTCATCGGTGCAACCCGGCAGGGAGTCCCAAAACCTCGATGCCCCAGCCAGAAGGCCTTTCAGGGCTTGATACTAACTTGCTGGATCCATTCCTATCAGCTCAATATCGGCATGTACCTGAAGGAGCTCGATGGATTTTCGGCAGCCCTTGATGGGCAACACCTACAGAGGTTTAAGACCCTGACCTCAGTGGTAAAAGAGCTTGAAGATTTTGTCTCAAGCAGCCTACAATGGCTTCAAGTCTTCGGCTAGGGTGGCCGCCGCAGGCATCGGGGCATGACGCCAAGCATGGCTGCAGTCGTCTGACCTAGAGCAATGGGTGCAGGACAAACTGATTGGTGTCCTCTGCATAGGAGAAAACCTATTCGGGGGAAACCCATGGCAGACAAGGCTGCAGAGATAGAAACCGATTTCCTGATGAGAACCAGGCTCTCGAAGGAGACCTCTTTGCAATCCAGGAAGAAAGCCCCAGGGAAGAAGGGGGGCTTTGGCAATGCACAACATTTCCAGGACTTCTTGGCCACTCAACAGGGCCAGCAACAAAAAGGCCAGGGACATGGTTACCGAAAGCAAAAGGCCCCGAAGTCCCAGGTGCCAGCCCTGCCCTGGCCTAGTCTTGGGGGAGCTTTTGACTGCTTGGGCTGTGACCTACCCCCTCCACAGGGGGTCCTCTGCAGCCCATAGGGGGCGCCTAGAACTGTTTGCCCACATGTGGATAGCCATTACCACCAATACCTGGATGATACAAGTGGTCAGGAAGGGTTACCTCCTCCACCTACAGCGGGGCGCCACCCTCGTACTTCCCAGGAGAGCCCACCAGACCTCTCCTTCACCAGACCTCTCCTTCACCAGACCCTGCTTCTCACCGAGCTAGCAGGCCTAATCCAGGACAAGGCAATGGAGCCAGTGCCAAAACATCTCTGGGGCATAGGCTTCTACTCCAGGTATTTCCTCATCCCCAAGAGGACAGGGGGCCTCAGACCCATCCTGGACCTGCGAGAGCTCAACAGGTTTCTGGTCAGGGAGGAATTCAAGATGCTTTCCCTTGGGACGCTGCTGCCGTTCCTCTAGCATGGAGATTGGCTATGCTTCTTAGACCTAAAGGATACCTACACGCACATCCTAATTCATCCTAGCATAGAAAATACCTCGGGTTCATGGTGGGGGGAACAGCACTACAAATACAGGGTGCTGCCCTTTGATCTGGCCTCATCACCAAGGTTCTTCATAAAGTGCCTCGCAGTGTTCGCAGCCCACCTCCAGCTTCAAGGGGCCTTCGTCTTCCCTTATCTGGATGACTGGCTCATAAAGGGGGACACAGCTACAGAGGCACAATTTTGCCACTGGGTGCATCATAAACGCCCTGCAGCACCTGGGGTTCATCATAAACTACCCCAAGTGCCACCTCACTCCAGCCCAATGCCTAGAGTTCATAGGGGCACAACTAGATATCCTTCAAGTGAAAGCCTTCCTCCCTCAAGGTCAGAGCGTCTCAGGGAGTTAGCCACTGAGGTGCACTGATGCTACCTGCCCAGCTTCTACTCAGCCTGTTGCGACACATGGCCTCCACAATTCATGTGCCCCCCATATGCCCGCCTGCAGATGAGGGCAACCTATTAGTGCCTCCACTCTCAGTGGACACAAGCCACAGGCAGGCTCAGGACAGAGTGAAAGTGACCCATAAGCTGGTGAACAGGTCCATCGAGGGGACGTCACTCGTGTGGCTGGAGGACTCTTCTCAGTTTGTCCACCAGGGCATCATCCTAGCCCAGGAGGTGAACTGCCCTTAGGAGCAGTACATGCCGCATAGGTGCAGAGGGCTACCATCTCCTGGCAGAGAGTATACGACCCTGTCTCTCCCCCCCCCCCCCCGTTTGTTCACATAAAACATTGCGACCTGGTTGTCGGTCTGGATCAGCAGTGGGTGGTGCCGTCAGCTGGTGGATAACCTCAGATGGTGAACAGGTCCATCGAGGAGATGCCGACCTTTGATCTGGCCTTATCCCCCAGAGGGTCCTCACCACAGATGCTTCCCTACTGGCTGGGGAGCACATTGCGAGGGCCTCCAGATGCAAGGCATCTGGTCCCAGGAGGAATCCCGGTTGCAAATCAAGCTGCTAGAGCTCTGGGTGATATTCCTGGCTCTCCAAGCACCAGCTGCAGCACCACCTGGTGCTGATCCAGATCAACCACCAGGTCGCAATGTTCTATGCGGCATGCAGGTGGATGCTCCTAAGGCAGTTTACCTCCCGGGCCAGGACAATGCCCTGGCGGACAAACTGAGCAGAGTCCTCCAGCTGCACGAGTGATGCTTCCCGGCTGTTTCATCTCAGGGCATCCCCTCGATGGACCTGTTCGCCAGTCTGGACAACATGCAGTTGCCCCGATTCTGCTCTCGCCAACTGCATCTGTCCCGGGTGGCAGCAGATGCATTCCTTATCTCATGGACAGAAGGCCTTCTGTACGCCTTCCCACTGACACTGCTGGTCACCAAGACCCTATTCAAGGTCCAGCACAACAGAGCATCACTAATGCTGATAGCTCCTCGGTGGTTCCCACTGCTCCTCTCCCTATTGGCAGCATCACCAATTCCCCTGGACTGAGCCCCAGGGCTACTTTCACAGGAGCAGGGCTCCCTCCTACACCCCAACCTGGGGTCCCTGTCACTCACAACATGGCTGCTGAAAGGATAGTGTTAGCTCCCTTCAACCTCCCATGGAACGTGTAGGAGGTTCTTCTGGCCTCACATTAGGCCTCCACAAGAAAGGTGTATGCTTTCAAGTGGCGCGATTTCTTGGCGTGGTGCACAGAAAGACAGGCAAACCCATTCTCCTGCTCGGTACAAGTGGTACTCCAATACCTGCTCCACCTGTTGCAGGTGGGACTGAAGTCCAATTCGGTCAGCATACACATGAGTGCCATTGCAGCGCATCACTATCCTGTTGAGGGAAAGTCCCTCTCAGCACAGTCCCTTGTGCCTCAGTTCCTGTGGGGCCTCGTGTTACCCAAACCCCGTCTGGTCTGCCCTCCAGCATCAGAGTTGGATCTACATGTGGTGCTCTCGCAGTTCACTAAGCCTCCGGTTGAGCCTCTGCCTACCTGCCACCTGCGGTACATCTGGAAGGTCGTATTCCTTGTAGCACACACATCAGCTCGCAGAGTCAGCGAGCTCCAGGCTCTGATGGCAGAGCCCCCCTACACAAGATTCTACAAGAACAGGGTGGTGCTCCACACACACCCCAAGTTTCTGCCAAAGATGGTATCCCCATTCTACCTCAGTCAGGAGGTGGTGCTTCCCACCTTCTTTCCGAGGCCTGCCGGTAGGGCAGAGACCATTCTCCATACTCTGGATGGTAAAAGGGCCCTGTTTTATCTGCAGTGGACTAAAGGCCACAGCAAAGCACCTCGACTTTTCGTGTCCTATGACACTAGTCGTCTGGGGCTCCTAGTACCTAAGCAAACTATATCCACTTGGGTGGTGGACTGCAATATCCTTGCCTACGAGCAAGCATGGATTTCACTGGACCAGAAGGTCATGGCGCACCACATCAGGGCCATTCTACTTCTGTAGCAAATCTGCATTCCATCAACATGACAGAAATCTTCCGAGCTGCCACCTTGTCTTCGGTCCATACCTTCAGAGCTCACTGCTGCCTGCAGAAGGTGTCCCGATGGGACAGCGCCTTTGGCCAGGACGTATTCCTTAATCTTTTCAGGGTATAGGCAACTTCTGCCCTCCGACCCTTACATAAGAACATAAGATATGCCATACTGGGTCAGACCAAGGTCCATCAAGCCCAGTATTCTGTTTCCAACAGTGGCCAATCTAGGTCATACGTACCTAGCAGTTTCCCCAAAAGACACAGGTTCCACAATGCTTGTACTGGGTCAAGCATTAATATCCTGGGTCCCTTCTTAATAATGGTTTATGGACCTTTCCTCCAGGAACTTGTCCAAACCTTTTTTAAACCCAGCTACACTAACAGCCTTTACTACATCCTCCAGTAACAAATTCCAGAGTTTGATTACACGTTGAGTGAAAAAATATTTTCTTTTATTAGTCTTAAATAGTTTACCCTGTAGCTTCATTGCATGTCCCCTAGTCTTTCTATATTCTGATAATGTAAACAATCAATCTACGTTTACCCGTTCCACTCCGTTCACTGATTTATAGACTTCTATCATATCTCCCCTCAGCCGTCTCTTTTCCAGGTTAAAGAGCCCTAACCTTTTTAGCCTTTCTTTATTAGGAGTATCCTTCCATCCCCTTTACCATTTTGGTGGCTCTTCTCTGAACCTTTTCTAATAACGCTATATCCTTTTTAAGATACAGCGACCAGAATTACACACAATATTCAAGGTGCGGTCTTACCATGGAACGATATAGAGGCATTATAATATCTTTTGTTTTATTTTCCATTCCTTTCCTTATGATACCTAGCATTCTATTTGCTCTCTTGGCCGCCGCTGCACACTGGGCCGAGGGTTTTAACATGTTATCCACAATGACGCCTAAATCTTTTTCCTGGGTGATGGTTCCTAATGTGGAACCTTGCATCGTGACCATAGTTTGGGTTGTTGTTCCCTAGGTGCATAACTTTGCACTTGTCCACATTAAATTTCATCTGCCATTTTGATGCCCATTCTTCCAATTTATCAAGATCCTCTTGCAATTTTCCACAATCCTCTTCGGTTTTAACAACTTTAAATAGTTTTGTCTCTTCTGCAAATTTGATAACCTCACTCATTATTCCCTTTTCCAGGTCATTTATGAATATGTCAAAAAGCAGCGGACCCAGCACATATGCCTGGGGTACACCACTATTCACATTTCTCCATTGGGAAAATTGGCCATTTAGCCCTACCCTCTGCTTTCTATCTTTTAACCAGTTACTGATCCACAATAGTACACTGCCTCCTATCCCATGACTCTTTAGTTTTGCCAAACGTCTCTGATGAGGGACCTTGTCAAAGGCTTTCTGAAAGTCCAGATACACTATATCAACTGACTCACCTTTGTCCACCTGTTTATTCACACCTTCAAAAAAACATAACAGATTAGTAAGACAAGATCTTCTTTGTCCCATTAGGCCATGACTATCTACATGCTGAGTAATTTTATTCTTTATGATGGTTTCTACCATTTTTCCCAGTACTGACGTCAGGCTCACCCGTCTGTAGTTTCCCGGATCACCCCTGGAACCCTTTTTAAAAACTGGCGTTACATTGGCGATCCTCCAATCTTCAGGTATTACAGATGATTTTAATGAAAATTCACAGATTACTAATAGCAGATCTGCAATCTCATATTTCAGTTCTTTCAACACCCTTGGATATATACCATCCGACCCAAGTGATTTGCTGCTCCTCAGTTTATCTAATAGTTGTAATACATCTTCCCGATGTATCGATATTCTTTCAATTCTTCTGCACCTTTAAATACCACTTCAGTCATGGGTAACATCCCTACATCTTCCTCAGTAAAGACTGAAGCAAAAAATTCATTCAGTCTCTCCGCTATCGCCTTGTCGCCTCTTAGTGCCCCTTTAACCCCTCTATCATCTAATGGACCCAACTGACTCTCTCACAGGTTTTTTTGCTACGAATGTACTTGAAAAAGTATTTCGCGTTTTCGCTTCCGTAGCAAGCTCCTTTTCAAATTCTCCCTTTGCCTGCCTTATCGATGCTTTGCATTTGACTTGCCAGTGCTTGTGCTGTTTCCAGGTCTCGTCGTTTGGCTCTTTTTTTCCATTTCCTGAAAGATGCTTTTTTGGCAACAGCCTCTCTGACCTCACCTTTAAACCATGCTGGCAGTTTTTTGAACTTCCTTCCATTTTTCTTGAAGCGTGGAATACAGCTGGTCTGGGCTTCCAAGATAATATTTTTCAACACCACCCAAGCTTGATGTAAGTCTTTAACCTTTGCAACTGCTGCTTTTAGTTTTTTCTTAACTATTTTCCTCATTTTATCATAGTCTCCCTTTCAAAAGTTAAAAGGTAGTACTGTGGATTTCCTTACTATCCCTCTTCCACTAATTAAATCAAATGTGATCATGCTATGATCACTATTGCCAAGTGGCCCCAACAACCTTATCTCTTGCACTAGATCTGGTGTTCCACTAAGGACTAGGTCTAATATGGCTTCCCCTCTGGTCAGTTCATGAACCAGCTGCTCCAAGAAGCAGTCATTTATTTCATCTAGGAACTTTATCTCCCTAGCATGTCCTGCCGTGACACTGACCCAGTTGATACCGGGGTAATTGAAATCACCCATTATTATTACTGTGCTGTAACCTTTGTTAGATTCCTTGATTTCTTTGAGCATTTCATCATCTATTTGTTCATTCTGGCCAGGCGGTCGATAGTACACCCCCACTGCCATCGCCTTCCCCTTTTTACATGGAATTTCAATCCATAGAGATTCTACAGCAAATTTTGTTTCCTGCAGAACTTTAATCCTTTCTGACTCAATGTCCTCTCTAACATAGAGTGCAACCCCTCCACCAGTTTGATCAGCTCTATCATTACGATATAGTTTGTACCCAGGTATCAATGTCCCACTGGTTGTCCTCCTTCCACCATGTCTCTGATATTCCAATCATATCTAACCTCTCATTTAGTGCTATATATTCTAACTCTCCCATCTTATTTTTTAGACTTCTAGCATTTGCATACATGCATTTGAGACTGTATTTTATTCATATTAATATGGCTATTGGTAGACCTGGGTAATTTGGGATCTTTAAGCTTTGTCTGCTCCATACTTGAGGGCATTTGGGCTACTTTACTATTTTTTGGAACCTCTCTGCTTTTGGTAGTTCTGTGTTCAGGCTGTTCTCTACCAGACACTTGGGTCCTGTAAGAGTCTCTTTAAGGACTCAACTGCTGCTGATTACGGCTCACCCTTGCAGGTCACCATGGCGTTTTTACATGTTCTCAGTAGCCTGTAGCTGGGGAGTCCCATATGTGAGGACTGACATCCTGCTTGTTCCCAGAGAAAGTGTAGTTATTCACCTGTAACAGGTGTTCTCCAGGGACAGTAGGAATCAGTCCTCACAACCCTCCCTTCCTCCCCTTGGAGTTGCTCTCTTACGTATTTTCCTTTATTTTTCTCCTTGGCCATCTAGCTATATCATTTGACTGAGGCAAGATGGCACCCTTAGGCGGGAGGGGACCACGCTTGGGTGGTGCATCTCCCAAAGGCTTTTTGTTTTTTAAATAGGGAGATGCTTCCTTGTGGGCTTCAGTGGCACTGATGTCACCCATATGTGAGGACTGATTCCTGCTGTCCCCGGAGAACACCTGTTAAAGGTGAAGTAACTACACTATATACTTTGAACAATCACCCAGAACACAACTCAAACTAGTCTTTTTTTCCCCTGTGCATAGAACTCTGCGTGTTGCCATAAACACAAATAATAGCATTGTTGAATTCACCATTTGCCATTTCCCTTGCATAAATCCACTTTTTATGTGAGTGAGTGGCACCTAAGGATTCTAAAAGTCCCTCCTTTACAGCATGTGTTTTTGCTCAGAATGTAGGGCAGTGTTTCTCCAGCTGGCCCCCTAATCTGTCTGGTTTACAGGATACCCACAATGAATATGCATGAGAGAGATTTGCATATACTGCCTCCATTACATGCAGACCTGTTATATGCATATTCATTGCGGATATACTAGGCTAGGGAGTACACAAGGATCAGTTTGAGAAACGCTGTTACCAGGACAAGTATATAAGACTTGTAATCTGTGAGATGCTGTATACTAACACTTCTTACTATATATATTGTAAGCACAGCAGTGGCATAAATTCCACCCAAGCAGCCCCTGCAATATGGGTGGGGGAGGGCCACAGCAGCAGCAGTGGAAAACTTACTTTATGATCTTTGCCGCACTGCCTCTACTCTTTTAAGTTTGCCTCATGCCCAATGGCTGTACCCCACCCGGCTGAAGTCTCGCAATAACAGCCGCACTGTGAGACTTCAGCCCAGCAGGGAACGTGGAGGAGTGGCCTAGTGGTTGGGGCAAGGTACTTCAGGCCGGAAGGTCGGGAGTTCAAATCCCACTAGAGGACAGCAACCTTGGGCTGGAAGGACTGGGGTTTCTAGTCCCACAGGTGCTCCTTGTGGTCTTGGGCAAGCCACTTAACCCTCCATAGCCCATGTTCCCTGTAAAATAGTTATCTCCAAGTTATAACGCCCTGTTCAATGTAATTTCAGTTTGTTCAATGTAACCCGCACTGATGCAGAATAGCGCAGTATATAAGAGAATGTAAATAAATAAAATAAATAAATAAATAAATGGCAGCCAGGCATGCAGTAAACTTACAAGAACGGAGGCAGCACAGCAAAGATCATCAAGTATGTTTGCTGTTGCTGCCGCTGCTGCACAGGGGGGGGGCTCGTGAGGGGGCCGCCACCATGATATAGGGGGGGCCCTCAGCAAAATTTTGCTTGGGGTCCCTTCATTAGTATGTACACCATTGAAGCACAGGAGATGATCTGCACCTTCCTGAGGATGTACATTTGCTTGGAGGTGTTTTTAACATAGTATATGACGGCACATAAAGACCAGTATGGTCCATCTAGTCCGCTCAGAAAGGCGGCAAGAGTAGGTGCACTTGCCGCTCCATGCAGGTCACCCCTCCCCATGCCTTTGTTTAGGGGTGTACCCGTTGCTTTGTGTAGGTCACCCCTATTTGTTCAGATATAAGAGATAGTTATGCTTATTTTGATTTTACCCTGTTATAAAGGGATTCACTGTGTCTGTCCCATGCCATTTTGAATTCTGTCACTGTTTGCCTCCAACACTTCCATCGGGAGGGCATTCCAAGCATTCACCACCCTTTCAGTGAAAAAGTATTTCCTGACATTGCTTTTCAGTTTACTCCCTTGCAGCTTCATGTTATGCCCTCTAGTTTTACAGCTTCCCCATCTTTAGAAGAGGTTTGTTTGTCCATTAATACTCTTTAAGTGTTTAAAGGTCTGAATCATATCTCCCCTATCCCTCCTCTAATCCAGAGTGTACATATTTAGGTCTTCAAGTCTCTTCTCATAAGTCTTCTGACGCAGGCTCCAAATCATTTTGGTCGCCTTCCTCTGAACCACCTCCAGCCCTTTTATATCCTTTACAAGATACGGTCTCCAAAACGGAACACAATATTCTAAGTGAGGCCTCACCTGTGACTTGTACAGTGGCATTAGTACCTCTTCCTTTCTGCTGATAATTTGTGTCTGTATGCAACCCAGCATTCTTTTGGCTTTTGCCAGCGCCGTGTCACTCTGTTTCGCCACCTTGAGATCATCAGAAACAATCACTCCAAGGTCCTTCTCCTGGTCCGTTCAGACCAATCTCTTGTCCTCTATCACATACAACTCCATTGGATTTTTGCATCCCAAGTGCATGACACTGCACTTCTTCACATTGGTCTAATGCTTGGCAGTTAAGATTTATTCTTCCAGTTTTTGTAGATCTTTCATCATATTCCCCACTCAGGGGAGTCCACTCTTGCAATTTTTGGTGTCATCTGCAAAAAGACATCCATTCAGTCCTTCAGCAATATCACCCATGATTATATTGAACAGTACCGGTCCCAGGACTGAACCCTGGGGCAGACCGCTAATCACCTTCCTTTCATCTGAGTGAGTTCTGTTTACCGTCATCTTCTGTCATCTGTCAGTCAACCAATTTCTGATCCTGTTTACCATCTTGGGACCATCCCCAAGATGAGTTTATTGATAAGTCTCCTATGTGGAACAGTAGCAAAGGCTTTGCTGAAATCTAGGTAGATCATATCCATCGCATGCCTTTGATCTAGTTCTCTGGTCTCCCAGTCAAAGAACTCAATCAGATTTGTTTGGCAAGATCGTCCATGTTTAGTTTTGCAAGGTGTTCTAACACATCATCTTTTGTGAATAGTGTGATATCTATTCCATTCCCATTTGTATATTTGTCAATCACAGGTGGTCTTTCTCCAGCATTTTCTCTAGTGAAAACAGAGCAGAAGTATTTGTTTAGCGTTTTTGCTTTTTCAATATCACTTTCCACAAATACATTCCCATTACTGAGTTCTGCAATTCCACCTCTGATTTCCTCCTCTCTCGAATATACCTGAAAAAAGTTTTGTCACCACATTTCACATCTTTAGCCATCTTTTCTTCTGCCTTTGATTTTGCTATCCTTATTTCTCTTTTTGTCTTTTAGTTTGATCTTGTATTCTTTTCTGTGTTCCTTTGTTTGTGAACTTCTGAATTTTGTGAAAGCTGTGGTTTTTGCCTTTATTTGTGCAGCCACGTCTGTGACGAACCAAATACGTTTCCTTTGCCTCTTGTTTTTATTTACTTGCCTTACGTATGTATCTGTTGCACCTTTTATTGCCTCCATTAGTTTAGCTCCTTGTAATTCTACTTCCCTTATCCCCTCCCACACTACCAATTCCTCCTTCAGGTACTTGGCCATTTTACTGAAGTCAGCGTTTTTGAAATCTAAGACTTTGAGCTAGCTATGATTGGATTCCACCTTAGCTTTTTTTCTCAAACCACACCGCGTGATGATCACTGCTGCTTACATGGGCACCCACCTGGATATTCGACACGCTATCACCATTGGTAAGCACTAAATCCAGCATGGAACTCTCCCTGTTTGGTTCCATCACCATTTGTTTAAGTAATACATCTTGGAAGGCATCCACAATTTAAGTAGCTCTGTCCACTGTACATGAGCCATGTGGGTTCCTTGAGTGAGTAAACAGGATGTGAACTTAACATGCTGTAGTCTTGGAACAGATCCTTGAGATTGTGGAAAGAGTGGTGATATTTGCTGGTACCCAATTTGAAAAGCTACAACGAGGGAGGAAATGAGGTGACCAGGATAGCTGTATGCTCTGTCTTTATTTTATTTATTTATTGAACAGGTTTATATACCGCCTTTCAATATAATCAAAGCAGTTTACATATAACAAGTCAGGAACAGTTACATCATAACATGCTTTAACAGTTAGTTTCGGGAAATGTAGAGTGCAAGTTAGTAGGTATGTAACAGCTACTACAGTAATACAATGTAAGTTATTTACGTGGATACATAGGTATAAAAATGTATGTACATGTAGGCTTGTTTACAGAAGTGGAAGTATTTACAGAGCTATACTATATTACATCTTGAGGGTATAACTATTGGAATTTGCAGGCTGATATCAACCGTGCTGTTCTACCAGGGTTCTGGTTTGTATGAAGGATGTGATGTGGGGAAAAAGGTCTTTGATCGGTTCGGATGTACCAAAGTGTTCCATAAAAAGGGTTGTCGCCCTAGTGAATTTTCGAAAGGAAGTGGGTACAAGTAGTGTTTTTTGGCTACTCTCCCTTCTGGGCTTGTCATTTGAGGGGCTGTTTGAGTTCAGTTAAATCTCTTATTAGTTTGAACGTGGTCTTAAGTATTTTATACTTGATCCTGCTATGTATGGGCAACCAGTGTAACTTGAATAAGATTGGAGTAATGTGTTCTGATGAGTTTGCCTTGACAATCATCCTGACAGCAACATGCTGAGCTATCTTGAGGTAGTATATAGTCTTTCTTGAGAGCCCTTGTAGGATGGTGTTGAAGAAGTCGATGTGGGGAAGCACCATGACTTGGAGAACCGATCTGAAGTCCTGTTGTGGTAACAGGGGCCTTAGGTGTGTTAGGAGTCTTAGTTTGTTATAAGTTATACCAACTGTATTCTTGAGGTATGTTGTTAAACTTAGTGAGACATCTATGATAACACCAAGGTACCTGACTTCATTCTTTATGGTGAGAAATGTATTCTCAATTTTTAGATCTGGTGGCGGAGTAAAATTTGGATTTCTTGTCGCGAATATGTCCTTAGTTTTCTTGTAATTGATTTTTAGTCGGGGTTTGAGGTGCAATAAGGGGGTTATTTGCTTTGTTTGAGCCCGTTACATTTTTAACAATTTCAAAAAATTCCCTGAGATGGTTTATTGAGTTCATGAGAATTTTTGGATGGTAGTTTTTCTTTGTTTAGTTTATTGTATTTCTGTAAATTTGGAATTTATCATTGTATTGTTGCTTATTGAGGTGGGAGTTAGATATTCGCCATTTTCGCTCGTTTCCTCAATTTTCTTTTTAGCTGGCTTATCTCTTTAATGTAAAACAGTTCAGTTGTTCTTTGTCTTTATTTAATATTGTTGGCATGAGAATTTGGAAGGACCATAGCTTTGTTTTGTTACAATTTCTGATACAGTTATCAATTTCAGAAACTGGGGAAGTAATTCCTCTTTGGAAGTTACCTCATACTAGATATAGGAAATTTGATAAAGATAAGTATATAAATTTTGGTGTTGGCTACTTCGTATAAAATGAAAAATTGAAATTGATTAGGTAATGGTCAGACCATCAAATGGGAGTTGCTTAAGCGGGTGGAGAGAAATAGCAGTGCAGAGATGAGCTGGGTGTGAAAATTAGGTTCAGTATATTTCCTTTTCTATGTGTCAGAAAATCTATGATTTGATGAAGATCCAACTCAAAAATGATGTATCTCCAGGAAGAAGCAGGAATGTAGTCATCACATATGGGTATCGTCGGTACCGACGGAGCCTGCGCGGGAGCGCTCCCCAGCGTCCAATTAGAAAGCTTTTGGGAGCATCCCACAGCGCCTGCGTGCTGCATTCCCGCCTTTCCCAACTGCCTCCCTCCAGTTCTTCGTTTTTCGCGGAGCCAGCAGGTCATCGTTCCTGTCACCGCAGAAAATTCTTCCTTGTTACTTTCTTTTCTTGTGGTCGCGTCTGCCTTCTTCGACGCTTTACCAGTACCGCCGGTTCTTCTTTCTTTATTTCTGTTCTTTAAAAAAAAAAAAAAACTTAGTTCTTTTTTCCCCTTTTTCCCAGGTGCACACGCTATTTTGGACCTTAGGCCCAAAAATTTTACCTACAATGGAGAAACCTGCTTCAGGTTTCAAAAAAGTGCACCAAGTGGGGCGGTATCATCTCCGTCACCAACACCCATGAATGGTGTCTAAAATGTTTAGGTTCTGACCACTCCATCACGGATTGTATGTCCTGTGCCATGATGTCCAAAAGAGGTCGGCAGAACCGAGCTGCTAAGCTCAGTACCCTATTTCCCTCTGATGCAGCTTCGGTGGCATCGACGTCTTCCAGGGCTTCCTCTTCCTCCTGTGGATCTCAGGTAACTAAACATAAGTTCAGCCGGTCCTCAAAGGTAGATCTCCTTCTAAGCATGGAGATGCCTCTGGCGTTGCCCTTGAGGATTCTGCACCGGCAAAATTGCCCCGGCGGGAGGCTTCGGCTTCCAAAGCATTATCGGGGCTCCAGGATGTTCTCGAGGCCTCGACCTCGGCAGAACTACTGGTGCCTTGCTCTGGGGTAGTGGCTGTCTTCTCCGGTACTGACATCCAGGCATCGGCAGCGTCGATAGACCAGAGGTTCCTGGCTATTGAACGCAGTCTGGCGGCTCTCCTTGCGGCATCGTCACCCTCGGAACTCCGTCAAACAGTTCAGCCAGTACCGGCACCGGTACCGATAGCATCAACATCGACATCAGTGTCCGCATTGCTGGCACCCAGTCACCCGATGCCCTCCGGTACCGATACACCGGTACCGATTCCCTCCCGGTACCAACTTCGGTTGATACAGGTATCGGGCATTACAAGAGCATCTGGACAGAAGGTACTTCAAGTCCTCAGAGGAATCTGAGGATTCCAATAGTTCTGTCGATACTGGAGCACTTCTTCCAGAGGAGCCCTCCTCCCCTAAATGCAGGATGTCTCCTCCAGAGGATATCTCCTTCCAGGATTTCATCAGGGAGGTGGCTCGGGGTCTCTCCATTACTCTAGATCTCAAGGATGCGTACACTCATGTTCTCATCCATCCATCTATCTCACAGGAAGTTCCTTCGGTTCCTTTTTCAAGGGAAGCACTACCAATACAGGGTACTCCCGTTTGGCCTGGCCTCAGCTCCGAGGGTGTTCACGAAATGCATGGCTCTAGTAGCAGCATTTCTCCGCACTCTAGGAATATTCGTCTTCCCCTACTTAGACGACTGGCTCATTCGAGCCCCATCAGAGTCAGAGGCCAGGATAGCTCTGTCTTGCACAATGCGTATCCTTCAGTATTTGGGTCTAGTCATAAACATCCCAAAATCCAGCCTAACTCCCACTCAGTCTCTAGAGCTCATAGGAGCTGTGCTGGATACCAGAAGGGCAAGGGCCTATCTCCCTCAGAATCGTTGCCTTCACATGGTGCAGTTAGCTTCTCAAGCAGTGCTAAAGTCCCATCTCACTGCTCGAGAAATGTTACAACTACTAGGCCACATGGCTTCTACTGTGCATGTGGTTCCTTATGCTCACCTCCATATGAGAGCAGCCCAGTGGACTTTATCCACCCAGTGGACTCAGGCATCAGAGTGCCTGTCAGACAAAATCATAAACACAAATCGCCTTATTTTGTCCCTTCAATAGTGTCAGTCCACTCAAAACCTGTTGCTGGGGTCCCCGTTCCAACCACCCTTACCCCAAGCAACTCTCACAACAGATGCTTCTCCAATGGGGTGGAGAGCTCATCTACAAGACCTCTCCACCCAAGGCACTTGGACTGCACAGGAGACTCATCTACTTATCAATCTCTTAGAGCTCAGAGCAATCTTCCTTGCTCTTCGAGTGTTCCATTCCCTGCTCAGCTGCAAGACAGTCCTTATTCACACGGACAACCAGGTAGCCATGTTCTATGTGAACAAGCAGGGAGGAACAGGCTCTCTGTCGCTCTGCAACGAAGCTTTGCGACTATGGGCTCTCGCCAGAGAGCATCAGATTCATCTCCTGGCAGTGTATCTTCCAGGCATACAAACCTCTTGGGCGGACAGACTCAGTCGAGTTCTGCTTCCAAACGAATGGTCTCTACATGTAGACCAGGTGGCCAAGATTTTTAAATTTGGGGAATCCCAGACATAGACCTCTTTGCAGGTCTGTTGAATGCCAAACTTCCCCGGTTCTGTTCCAGAATTCCGGCTCAGGGATCTCAGGCCAAGGATGCTTTCCTCCTTCACTGGGGCCAAGACTTCCTTTATGCCTTTCCACCCATTCCCCTAATTCCCAAAACCCTGTTCAAGCTTCAGAGAGATAGAGGCCGTATGATTCTCATAGCTCCACATTGGCCACGCCAAGTGTGGTACCCTCTGCTTCTACATCTCTCTCAAGCTCCCTCTCTGGAGTTAGGGTCTGCTCCAGATCTCCTATCTCAGGAGGACAGAATGTTATGGCATCCCAATCCCCAGTCTTTGCATCTCAGGGCTTGGTTGCTGAAGGCCTAGATCTCCATGATCTTAACCTCCCTCAGCAAGTGAAGGATATTCTTCTTGCTTCCAGGAAGCCTTCCACAAGACGCTCTTATGCTTTCAAGTGGAAAAGGTTTACCATATGGTGTTCGCAGAAGGGTCTTAACCTCCTTGCAATATCTCTGCAATCTTTACTGGATGCAAGTCTGTTCATTTCAGTAGATGGAGGCCTGTAAAGTGCGAGATGGGGGGTTTCTATCATGAGTACATCTATTTCTTCAATGTCTTGGTATTTGATAGTGTGACTTTGAGGATGGATTTGATGATAATGAGGACTCCACCACCACCTATCTTGGTCCTAGGGCAAGGTGTGATGTATATGATACTGTCTCTGTCCTCTATTGTGTTGTGTTTTGTAGGCATCTCCAGGGAAGGTGAGGGTTTGGAGATTTATATTGGTGTATGCTTGGGATGCTATGGCATACAGTAAAGTAGATTTGGGTGTAAATATGAGCAATTAAAGCAGACAATAATAGTATGGCTACTAAGACTCTGGTATCATTGAAGCATGCCATAGTGAGAGACAATAGGGTCCCAATAGAGGGATATCAGGAAGCAGCCTTACTGTAGCGTGGGGGGTGGAGAAGAGGATCTCCCTGCTTTTCCTTGGTTGTAGCAGTTACGTCTGGTGTGGAGAGCCCCCCCACGCTGTGCCCGGAGGCGACCCCTGTCTTGCCACTTAGCATTAGAGCGATAATCTTGTGCCATCAAGGTGTGATTTGGTGGCAGATTATTGCTGCATTAATAACTGCAGTTAATGAGATGACTAACAGAAAGAAGGAGGTTGATCTTAAAGAATTTGCATATCAGGGAGGTAAACTACCTAGCTGGGAAGAAGGCAGTATCTTTATCTTTATTTCTCCGTTTTATATACCGCTTTGGCTGAAACATTAAAGCGGTTTGCAATAAAATTAAAAAGTCTACGCAACTAAAACTAAGGAAAAGGAACGCCATAATAAAATAGGAAAGAAAGAAAGAACAGAATAAGCAGAGATAAAACAGACCATACTACACATAAACAAATACTCAGGGGGGGATGGTGGGAGGGAGGTCGAAGGCTTGTTGGAATAGATGAGTTTTCAGTATCTCCTTAAACTTAGAGTAAGAGGATTCTAAACGTAGGGAGGGTGGCAGGGCGTTCCAAAGTGCAGGTCTGAGAAAAAAGAAGGCCAAATGAAGGGTTTGTTCCAAATGCGCCTGGGATGGGGAGGGTAGGGACAGACGATTAGTATGCAGGGAACGAAGCTGGCGGTACGGTGTGTGAAGAGAAATGAGGTCAGATAGATAAAGGGGGTGGATGTGTAAATGGCTCTATGAGTCAGACTGAGAAACTTATATTGGAACCGAAAACGGAGAGGTAGCCAGTGAAGTTGACAGAGAATGGGAGTGACATGGTCAAATCGGCGAGCAAAGGTGATGAGGCGAGCAGCTGTGTTTTGTATTAGCTGAAGGCGTTGGAGCTGGTAGGCTGGTGAATTGGCTAAAAAGACATTGCAGTAATCAAGTCTGCTAATGACCAGGACCAGGACTAAAGTGGTCAAGGAACTTGCAGGGAGAATAGAGCGGACAGCCCTAATTTGACGTAGGGCTGCAAAAGAACGGCAAGTGAAAGTGGCTAAGTGACTGTGAAAAGAGAGGGATGAGTCTAGAATCACCCCCAGGTACCGGAAAGAGGTGACGAGAGGAATTGGGGTGGAATTAATCTGAGGGGCAACAGTATGGTGGACTCAGGGCTTTGTGCAACCACCCATGTGGAGGATCTGGCCAGCGAGGCTGGAAATGGTGTTGCTTCCTTTCTACAAACTGTCTAAGAGGAAATTTGGGATTGGTTCCTGCAGCTAAAACTGGAATTTATGGAGGTTCAAGGGGGAAATTGGTGAGCTGTGGAAGGAGCTGAGAGTGGATTTGGCTGAGATTGGGCAGCGCTTGGAAGTGTGTGACACTTAGCTAGATGAGATGTCAGAGGAAATGGAGGAGGTTAAAAAGCATCTCGATGTTGTAGAAGAGGCTCAGGAACTGCTAGTCTAAAAACCAATAGTGGCATAACAGTCTGCACATTCATGAGGTGCTTAAGGTTGAGCAGTACTATGACACTAAGATGGTTTCCTTAAAAGATTGGTTTTGGGCTGTAATTTTATTAAGTCTGCGGTGGCTTTATATGACAATCCATAGGCTCGCTTAAGGATCAGTCGCCAATATACCAAGGCCCAGGAGTTACACCGGATCACTAAGGAGGGTTTCCTCCAGGAACTTGTCCTATCTTTTTTAAACCCAGCTATACTAACAGCTTTTACTACATCCTCCAGTAACGAATTCCAGAGTTGCTAGAAGTCTAAACAATAAGATGGGAGAGTTAGAATATATAGCACTAAATGAGAGGTTAGATATGATTGCACTCTCAGAGACATGGTGGAAGGAGGATAACCAGTGGGACACTGTGATACCTGGATACAAACTATATCGTAATGATAGAGCTGATCAAATTGGTGGAGGGGTTGCGCTCTATGTTAGAGAGGGCATTGAGTCAGAAAGGATTAAAGTTTTGCAGGGAACAAAATTTGCTGTAGAATCTCTATGGATTGAAATTCCATTTATGAAGGGGAAGGTGATGGCAGTGGGAGTATACTATCGACCACCTGGCCAGAATGAACAAATGGATGATGAAATAATCAAAGAAATCAAGGAAGCTAACAAAAGTCACAACAGAGTAGTAATAATGGGTGATTTTAATTACCCCGGTATCGACTGGGTCAGTGTCACAGCAGGACAAGCTAAAGAGAGAAAGTTTCTAGATGGAATAAATGACTGCTTCTTGGAGCAGCTGGTTCATGAACCGACCAGAGGGGAAGCCATACTGGACCTAGTCCTTAGTGGAACGCCAGATCTGGTGCAAGAAATAAGGGTGCTGGGACCACTTGGCAATAGTGATCATAGTATGATCATGTTTGATTTAATTAGTGGAGGACAGATAGTAAAGGCATCCACAGTACTACCTTTTAACTTTCAAAAGGGAGACTATGATAGAATGAGGAATATAGTTAGGAAAAAACTAAAAGGAGCGGTTCCAAAGGTTAAAGACTTACAGCAAGCTTGGGTGTTATTTAAAAATACTATCCTCGAAGCCCAGACCAGCTGTATTCCACGCATTAAGAAAAGTGGAAGAAAGTCCAAAAAACTGCCAGCATGGTTTAAAGGTGAGGTCAAGAGAGGCTGTTGCTGCCAAAAAAGCAACCTTCAGGAAATGGGAAAAAAGAGCCAAATGATGAAAACTGGAAACAGCACAAGCACTGGCAAGTTAAATGCAAAGCATTGATAAGGCAGGCAAAACGGGAATTTGAGAAGAAACTTGCTATGGAATCAAAAACACGAAATAAAGACTTTTTCAAGTACATTCGTAGCAAAAGGCCTGTGAGAGAGTCAATTGGACCATTAGATGATTGAGGGGTAAAAGGGGCAGTAAGAGGAAACAAGGCTATATATAGCAGAGAGACTGAATGAATTCTTTGCTTCGGTCTTTACTGAGGAAGATGTAGGGATGTTACCCAAGACTGAAGTGGTATTTAAAGGTGATACTGCAGAGGAATTGAGAGAAATATCGCTACACCGGGAAGATATATTGCAACTATTTGATAAACTGAATAGTAGAAAATCACCTGGACCGGATGGTATACATCCCAGAGTGTTGAAAGAACTGAAATATGAGATTGCAGACCTGCTATTGGTAATCTGTGAACTTTAATTAAAATCATCTGTAATACCTGAAGATTGGAGGGTCGCCAACGTAACACCAATTTTTAAAAAGGGTTCCAGGGGTGACCCAGGAAATTACAGACCGGTGAGCCTGACGTCAGTACCAGGGAAAATGGTAGAAACCATCATAAAGAACAAAATTACGCAGCATGTAGATAGTCATGGCCTAATGGGAGACAGCCAACATGGCTTTAGACAAGGAAGATCTTGTCTTACTAATCTGATATGTTTTTTTGAAGGTGTGCATAAACAGGTAGACAAAGGTGAGTCGGTTGATATAGTGTATCTGGATTTGCAGAAAGCTTTTGACAAAGTCCCCCATCAGAGACTTTTGGCGAAGCTAAAAAGTCATGGGATAGGAGGCAGTGTACTATTGTGGATCGGGAACTGGTTAAAAGATAGAAAGCAGAGGATAGAGCTAAATGGCCAATATTCCCAATGGAAAAAGGTGAATAGTGGAGTACCCCAGGGATCTGTACTGGGTCCGCTGCTTTTTGACATATTCATAAATGACCTGGAAAAGGGAATAACTAGTGAGGTTATCAAATTTGCAGATGACACAAAACTGTTTAAAGTTGTTAAAACCCAAGAGGATTGTGGAAAACTGCAGGAGGATCTTGATAAATTGGAAGACTGGGCATCCAAATGGCAGATGAAATTTAATGTGGACAAGTGCAAAGTTATGCACCTAGGAAAGAACAACCCACACTATAGTTTGTCAGACGGCTGCCTGGGTGAGAATTTTCACACTCTTGGCAAGTGCATATTTCTATATGATTTGCAAGGTATTGTGGACAATGTAGTTCATTCACACCAGACACAGCTGCTGACAATTTAGTTGTGCTCTTGGGTAAAGCCAATAAGATATTTATATATGGGGTTATTTCTCCCAACACAGATATGCTTGGTAGCACATAAATTAGGTAACTTGCTTTCAGTGTTAACTTGGAAAAACAAAGTCAAAATCAGGAAAACAACAAATGAAAAGCCACAAAGAAAGAAACAAACTGTTCTTTTCAGGTTAACTCCTGATTACTTCCCACATAGATACAGAAGTGATTCTCTCCTAGCTCACAAGCAATTACGTAAGGCTTAATTGCTAGCAGTTATCCAGCTGAAACCCCTTAGCTGGCTTGTTTTTTTACTGTGTGGGTCAAATCCTGCTTCAGGAGCTTTTCTGAGTAGATTAAAGAACAAATTTGTATTTCTTTGTGATGGTTGCTGTACTTTTTAACAGAAAGTTACCAACGGAGTTTGGATAGACTACAGTCCATATAAACAAGATCCTCATCTGCTATTATTCCCCCTTGTTCAACAAGCATGGGTTCAATATCATGGATTGGCACAGATGAATCTCTCAATGGAGCATTTTCAGGAGAATACTTGTTTCCCTGCTGTCTTTCAAGGTTATAGCTAGGGCATAGATCAGTGTTCATACCTGAGCTTCCATTGCTGCTAGAGTTCCTCTCTATATAGCCTGGCCAGTATGTAGTCCAATTCTTATGTCCAGCCTTCCAATCCAGATCCCTGGACACTGGATCTCTCTTCACATACCTTCTGGCATAGGTCTTAGAGTCCCTTCCACGTGCAGCCGTCTCCCTCACAGGTAGCCTCTGGTGATTCCTAGCTCTGCAGCAACATTCCTCTGGCTTTCCCCAGTCCAATGGTGTATGCTGGCCCTTGGAATACCTCCCAGTATACATACTGCTTTGAACTCTTCTAGACCTCTCAAAGGCTTTTCTCTTCCTTCTTCCAAAGGGTCTCTTTCCCTCTCTGTCCGTCCGGTTTGGCTTCTGCTTCTGATGATCCTTCAGATGAAACTGATGATCAAACTCAAGCTGATTCTCATTATACTGAGGACAATTCTCTGGATATCCAAGGTGATCATGAAGATGGTCATCTGTAGAATAAACTCTACTCTTATTCTGCTTGGATGAGTGCTCCTCCCTAACACAGCGCAGCTGTGCTGAATCAGGCCCTGCCCTTTGAGATGAGTGCTTAGGGATTACCTCATAGCCCTCCTGATTGAACACACGTTTCCCCACTTCAGCTCCTCTAATGGCTGTTGGAAACCTGGTGCATTCTGGGACTGGTAGTCTTTTATGGGAAAATTCTGTTTTCTTATTTCTACCAGAACTGACAGGTTGCTTGTTCAGAGTCACTTCACCTTTTCTATGGCTCCTTCCTGAGCTATGATAAGCTTCCTTATCACAAGTTACACAATGCAAGGCTCCACATTAGAAACCACCACCCAGGAAAAAGATTTAGGAGTCATTGTGGATAACATGTTAAAACCCTCCGCCCAGTGTGCAGCGGCGGCCAAGAAAGCAAATAGAATGCTAGATATCATAAGGAAAGGGATGGAGAACAAAACAAAGGATATTATAATGCCTCTGTATCGCTCCATGGTAAGACCACACCTTGAATATTGTGTGCAATTCTGGTCACCGTATCTTAAAAAGGACATAGCGTTATTAGAAAAAGTACAGAGAAGAGCCACCAAATTGGTGAAGGGGATGGAAGGCTACTCCTATGAAGAGAGGCTAAGAAGGTTAGGGCTCTTTAGCCTGGAGAAGAGACGGCTGAGGGGAGATATGATACAGGTCTATAAATTAATGAATGGAGTGGAACGGATAAACGTGGATCAATTGTTTATGCTATCAGAGTATAGAAAGACTAGGGGACATGTAATGAAGCTACAGGGTAAACTATTTAAGACAAATAAGAGAAAATATTTTTTCACTCAACGTGTAATCAAACTCTGGAATCTGTTACCGGAGGATGTAGTAAGGGCTGTTAGTATAGCTGGGTTTAAAAAAGGTTTGGACAAGTTCCTGGAGGAAAAGTCCATAAACTACTATTAAAAAGGGACCCAGGATATCAATGCTTGACCCAGTACAAGCATTGGGGAACCTGTCTTTTGGGGATATTGCTAGGTATGTATAACCTAGATTGGCCACTGTTGGAAACAGGATACTGGGCTTGATGGACCTCGGTCTGACCCAGTATGGCATGTCTTATGTTCTTATGTTCTTAGTTTGGTTACGCATTGAGTGAAAAAATGTTTTCTCTTATTAGTCTTAGTTATATTGTAGTTTCATTACGTGTCCCCTAGTCTTTCTACTTTTTGATGGAGTAAACGACTGGTCTACGTTTACCCGTTCCATTCAATTCATTAATTTACAGACCTCTATCAGCCATCTCTTTTCCAAGTTGAAAAGCCCTAACTTTTTAAGCTTTTCCTCATAGGGGTATCCTTCCATCTTTTACCAATTTGGTGGCTCTTCTCTGTACCTTTTCCAATTCTGCTATATCCATTTTAATATATGGTGACCAGAATTGCACACAGTATTCAAGGTGCGGTTGCACCATGGAACAATACAGAGACATTATAATATCTTTGGTTTTATTATCCATTCCTTTCCTTATGATTCATTTGTTTTCTTGGCCGCTGCTGTACACTGGACAGAGGGTTTCAACATATTATCCACAATGTCACCTAAATCTTTTTCCTAGGTGGTGGTTCCTAATGTGGAACTTTGCATCATGTAACCATAGTTTGGGTAGATAGGCAATATTTGGAAAGGTTGATTATAGCAATGATAAAATTACTTTATTTGCTGAAGATGTGATTTTCACCAATCTCCAGGAACAAGCAGGAACGAGTCTTCACATATGGGGTACGTCGGTACCAACGGAGCCTGCATGGGAACGCTCCCCAGCGTCCAAAAAGAAAGCCTTTGGGAGCATCCCACACGCATGCGCGCTGCCTTCCCGCCTAAACACTTCCCTCTCATCAGTTTTCTGTTTTCCGCGGAGCCGGCAGGATGTATTCCTGTCACCGCAGAAAATTTTTCTTTTTATTCTTACTTTTTTGTGGTCGCGTCTGCTTTCCCTCGATGCCACTGGTACCGCCGGCGCTTTCTTTTGTTTTTTCTAAATATTTTCTTCTTTTCGACAGAAATTTTTTCCTGTTAGTGTCTGACAGTTTCTAGGCCACTAGGCCTCCATTTTTCCGCTATGGAAAAGCCAGCCACTATCCTTAAGAAATGCCCTAAGTGTGGCGGTACAAATATTCTTTCCTGCTGGAATTCAAACAGAAGAAATCTTCAGAATCGAGCACAGCTCGATACCCAGTTCACATCGCACTCGATGTCACCAGCTAGAATATCTCCACAGAATCAGGTAACCAAACAAAAGTCTGTAAAGACTAGCCAGTCCTCGAGTGGTAGATCCCCTTTCCAGTATCGAGATTGCTCCGGCTTTCCCCCGAGGACATTTTGGCAATAAAGCCCCGGCGGGAGTCTTCGGGCTCCAAAGCATTAACGGGGCTTCAGGTCGTTCCTGGGGTTCTCACCTCGGTGAACATACCTGGGCCATGCTCGGTGGTTGTGGCTTCTTTGAGCGGTACCGACACCCTGGCATTGGCTGCGGTGATGGATGGAACACTCCTCATCAATGAACGTAGTCTAGCGCTCTCGGTTACTTCGGTACCGTTAGAGTGGCTGCAGACCATTCCTCCAGTATCAGTATCGCCTTCGGTACCGGTATCGACATCGGCATCGGTGTCTGTACTGTCCATGCTTGCTTCGACAGACTCGATGCCGAGCCTAGAATCGATCCCTAGCATGGATGATTCGGTACCGACTCGTCTCGGTACCGACTTCGGGTGGTACCGAAGACATCGATTTAGGGAAAATCCGATGCTTCATCCTTTCAAGTCTTCTTATACCGATAACTGGGATGAGCCCATCGGTACCAAGGCTGAATCTTCAACAAGTCTAGCCTTTACCCCTCATTTTAGAGGGTCCTCAGGGGAGATTTCTTTTCAAGCTTTTCTGCTTGATATGGCGAGGTTACTTGCCATTTCTATACCTGGTGAAGAATCCTTACCAGGGGATTCAGAGACCCTGCAATCCCCCTGGTTGCCAAAGGAGCTAATCATGCTTCCTTTGCATCAGATCTTACAAGATCTACTTTTAAAGATGTGGGAAACTCCTTTAACGGTATCACCACATTCTGAGACACTTGAAACTAGGTACAAAGTACCACTTTCTCCAGTTTTTCAAGAGACTCAACTTCCTCATTGTTCTATTATTGTAGAATCAGCAATGAGGCGTATTAGGAGTGCAAAGAATCACTCCTCTTATCTGCCAGGTCGTGAGTCTAGGACTTTAGATGCCTTTGGACGTCGATGCTTCCAGGAATCCATGCTTTCAGCAAGAATTATCTCATATATTTTCTGTATGGGATTGTCTCTTGAAGAGGTCACAAAGAGCTTAAAGCTTTTGAACCCTTTCCTTCAAGAGCATAAGAGAGCAGACTATTTCTCACTAGTCAATCATGCTCAAAATATCTCTAGGTTCCTTAATCGTGCTTCCCTAGACTGTTTTGAGTCTATTAGCAGAACTTCTGCTATAGCCATAGGAGCACGACGCCTAGCCTGGCTCCAGGCTCCAGGCTTCAGACTTGGACAGATGGGTACAAGAAAGACTGGGAAATACTCCTTGTACTGGTGAAAATGTCTTTAACAAGGATGCTTTATTTCAAGCTACTCAGTTAAACACTGATGCTCTTACTGTCAGAGGATTGTCAAAACATTCCTCTATCCCAGCCAATAAAAACTCTAATAAAAAGCTTTATCCCCCTAGGGGAAAAACGTTTTATCCATCTCCTACCCATCATGCAGATGTTTCCAAAGACAGGCAACATCAAACCAGGCTAAGAAAATCAAGACCTCAACAGCCTCAGCAAGCCCAGCAGTCGCAGGGTTTCTGATATTTCCATTCTCTGTTTTTTCTGTGTGAGGTTTACAACCTCTGAGCCTACTTCTTTTTAACAGAAGCATCTAAGGTTCATCTCATCCATGCTGAGATACCAGTAATACATTGACTCAATCCTCGACTCTGGGTATGAATCTCTTACTACAAGAGAAATCCATCTTTTTAGCTCCAAGAGCTATTAAGGACCATCATACCCTAGAGATAACAGGTTTCTACTTTTAAAAGAAAGGGAGAACTAACAACTAACAAGGTGAGCTATACCCTTCACCTTGACAGTTTTTCTGTACGAGGATATCTTATACTTTTAACCGCAAGGGGACCCTACCTCTTCAAAGACTTACCAAATTGTAAGTCCTCTCAACTCTGGATTACTTTCTATCCCTCTTAGTCCAGACTTTCAGTCTCTAAGAGTACTACTAATCAACTGGAGGGCTTATTCTCTAAGTCATAGGATTTTTCTTCAATACCTACTCCAGTGGGTAGTTTCCATACAGAGTTTTCTTCCCCTTTGCAGTTCATCTTCTTCTCTATGTATCTCAGATACTTCTTTAAGGCAGCTTATCAGACAGAAATTGAGTATTACCACTCCAAATTATTGTTGCAGGCATCAGGCCTGTCTACTATTCTTAGCCATCTTCATTTCTTTCAGAATAGATTAGGTTGCACACTGGCAATTAAACAGCCAGATCTAACCAACCTGCAACATGCTCTCTGCCATTATATAAGGAAGCTCTGCAACTATGGGTCTTGCCAGAGAGCCTAAGAGCTGCTCCTAGCAGGTAGCTTCCAGATGGTTAAGAGGATTTCAGCTGGTATACTCTGCCCATTCATGCTCCTACATGACTGGTTTGTTCCTACTCTTACCATCTTCCTTAAAAATTTTCTTTTAAGGAAAACTAACCAGGGCTTAGACCACGCAAAGGCGTAAAAAATTACACAATTCCTTGGGTTGTTCCACATTTCACTGGAACTCCTACAACAGGGATGCATTCTTTTCACTGCAGTCGGTCCTTAATTACTACTTTCCTTCTAATTCCCTATACTTCATTGTAGCTTATAAAGAAAAAAAAAGATGCATGATACTCATATTGCCCTCATGGAGGGGCAAACATGGTATCTCCTTATATTGCGTCTTTTTCTTCAGCTACTACCTGAAGTTATAGAAGGATCCAGGCTTGCTTTCTTAAGACTAAGGATCTCCTCTGCACTCCTTCACGTAGGTCTCCAGATCTGGTTATTCAGGACCTAGATCTTTTAAGGAAATCTAGTCCTCTCCTTGTAAGTGAAGAACATAATACCAGTTTCGACGAAACATTCCCTATAGTTCTTCCATTTTTAAACAAGCAGAGATTCTCCATCAATATTCTCAAGTAGGTCTTAATCCTTCGTGTTATTGAGTCAAAGATTTGTTTACTGTCCATATTAATGCTGTCGCAGCATATCATAAAACTTAATGGACAACCATTTTCTCTGGTAAATTGGGAAATACCTTCTTACCGTAACCTTTTTGGTTACGTTACATCTGAAGCTCTTCATGTAAAGTTGTTATAAGTGACATCACTTATGAAAGATTTTTACTGATATTCAAGAAGTTGGAGACCCAACGCCTAATACAAATAACTGTTTTTCTTTTGGATAAAAGGAGTCTTTAAGACCTACCCCTTTTTTCTGTAAGGGGTATTTCTACCTTTTCATCCAAACCAGTCAGATTTATCTCCACTCTTGCCTAGAGCCTTATTCTGCTCCAAGGACAAAAAGTTCAAACTTGGACTTTACAGAAGCTTTACCTAGTTCTCTGAAGTCCAACCCCATTAAACTTCCCCACATTCTTATTCTGGGGTTAGTTCTAGCCATCAAGAATACTTATCTCTTCCTGTATTGCAAAATTTATTTTTCCTCTACTTAATAGTGAGGGAATTTCTTTGAGGATAATATACTGGCTCTCAATTACAAACCCATGTTGGCCTCAACAAATGCTTTTGCAATATTTTGAGTGAGATCCACATTAGAAAATTGGGATTCAATTTTTTCTAACAGTTATGATCTACACAAGGGCCCCCCTCTGGATACCTTGTTTAGTCAAGCTGTTCCACAACACCCTTTTTTCTTTTCTAATTCAACTCCTACCCTCCATCCCTTAGATGCTTGGGGTTCTTAAGGATAAGCATTGCCCATCCATCGGATTTGCAACATGCTGGGGCATCCTCCAGGCATCTTAGCTTGGGAGTCCCCATATGTGAAGACTCATTCCTGCTTGTTCCTGGAGATAGCACAGTTACTTACCTGTAACAGGTGATCTCTGGGAACAGCAGGAATAAGTCTTCACAACCAACCCACCTCCCCTAGGAGTTGTTCTCTCTCTCTCTCTCTTTCTGATTTGTCTGCTTCCCTCCTTCGGTCTCAGCTACAAACCCAACTGATGAGAGGGAAGTGTTTAGGCGGGAAGGCAGCGCGCATGCGTGTGGGATGCTCCCAAAGGCTTTCTTTTTGGACGCTGGGGAGCGTTCCCACACAGGCTCCATCGGTACCAACGTACCCCATATGTGAAGACTTATTCCTGCTGTTCCCAGAGATCACCTGTTACAGGTAAGTAACTGTGCTTTACTCGTACACTTTCCCTCCCTTCCCATTTTACCTCAGGAAATTCAGGTTTATAGACAAATTTCTAGTTATAAATTGAATATGGGAAAGTCCAAAGCATTTAACATGAATTTAAGTGACTGTTTAGAGTCCTTGCTGCGTGCTGCTTTTTGTTTTAAGTAGGGTAAGAAATCTATTTGCTACTGGGGTATATAGATTTCTAAAGACTGGAAAAAGTTGAATATGGGAATATATATATATATATATAGTGAAAAATTAACAGGCAGCGTCAGAGATCATTCTCGATCTATGGTCCGGTACTATGGAACTCGCTCCCAAGTGCCCTCAAATACATCAAGGACTGCAACTGCTTCCAAAAGAAGCTGAAAGTCTACCTATTCCAAGAATTCTTTACAACTGAAACACATCCTACCATGATGAGCATACTGTACATATGTTACTGTATATAAGTTAATTTGGTATGTTTGTTGTTTTTGACCCCCCATTTGTTCAATGCAACCCCAATTGTTCAGTTCCATGTAAACCACTTTGGTAACTTGAAAAATGGTCTAGCAAAAAAAATAAAATAAAAAATAGCTTTATGCTTCGAATTATGAACCCTTACTGCAGGAGATTTATAGGGATTTGAGTCGGTGGTTGGGCTTTATGGTCTCTTGGTTGGGCCGTATTGCTCTCATTAATATGAATGTTGTTGTTGTTGTTAAGTGCCGTCGAGTCGGAGTCGACTCATGGCGACCCTCTGGGTAGCTATCCTAAATTGTGTTCGGTCTTCAGTCAGGCGGCTCATTGTTGACAGACTGGTACCCGTAGCTGCTGTTATTGTAGCAATCCATCTCATTGCTGGCCTTCCTCTTTTGCGTTGACCTTCTATCTTGCCAAGCATGATGTCTTTCTCTAATGATCTCTCTCTTCGCATGATGTGTCCGAAGTATGAAAGTCGAAGTCTTGTCATCTGAGCTTCTAAAGAAAGCTTAGGTTTGATCTCTTCTAGTACCGACTGGTTTGTTCTTCGGGCAGTCCATGGTATACACAGTATTCGCCGCCAGCACCATAATTCAAAGGCATCAATTTTCTTCCTGTCTGTCTTTTTCACTGTCCAGCTTTCACATCCATATGATGTTATTGAAAATACCATGGCTTGAACAAGTCGAATCTTTGTATGGAGAGAGACATCTCTGCTCTTGAGAATCTTATCTAGGTCTTTCATAGCCATTCTGCCAAGAGCAATGCGTCGTCTGATTTCTTGACTGCTTGTTGCTTCTTTATTGATAGTTGATCCAAGTAGGTTGAAGTTGTTCACGATTTCAATTTCTTCTCCTTCAACGATGAACCTGTTGATTATGCCAGTTGTCATGATCTTTGTCTTCTTTACATTAAGGTGCAGGCCCATTTTGAGACTATGTTCTTTGATTGTGAGAAGCAAATGTTTCAGATCATCTTCACTTTCAGCCAGTAATGTGGTATCATCAGCATAGCGAAGGTTGTTGATGAGTCTTCCACCAATCTTCACACCTCTGTTGTCTTCATACAGTCCTGCTTCTCTGATGATTTGTTCTGCATATAAATTAAACAGGTAGGGGGAAAGTATGCAGCCTTGTCTTACACCTTTGCTTATTTTAAACCATTCTGTTTCTCCTTGTTCCGTTCGAACTGTTGCTTCTTGATCAATGTACAGATTACGCAAGAGAACGATCAGGTGTTCTGGTATACCCATGCTTCTTAATGTGGCCCAGAGTTTCTCATGGTTTACACAGTCAAAAGCCTTGCTATAGTCGATAAAGCACAAATAGATATCCTTTTGGTATTCTTTAGTCTTTTCAAGGATCCATCTCACATCCGCAATGATGTCTCTCGTTCCTCGCCCTTTCCTGAACCCTGCTTGCACTTCAGGTAGTTCTTGTTCTAGGTATGGCTGTAGTCTCTTTTGAATAATCTTCAGTAGAATCTTGCTGGCATGTGGGATCAGAGCGATTGTGCGATAATTTCCACAGTCAGTTGGATCACCTTTCTTTAGTATTGGTATAAACACAGATCTTTTCCAGTCAGTTGGCCATGATGTTGTCTTCCATATTTCTTGGCAGAGCCTTGTAAGTACGGTAACAGCTGCATCAGATTGCTGCAATACTTCTATGGGAATGCTATCAATGCCTGGTGCTTTGTTCTTTGATAAGGCTTTCAATGCTGCTTCAACTTCTTCTTTCATCACCAATGGTTCCTGATCATAAGGTATAGGTTGAAACGGCTGTTGGTCCACTTGATCTTTATCATATAAAAACTCTGTATATTCCTTCCACCTTTTCTTGATCTTCTCAGCATCATTCAACATAGAACCTTGAGCATCTTGTAACATTCCAATTCGAGGCTGGAACTTTTTCTTTAACTCTCGCAGCTTTAGGAAAGCCGATCTTGTTCTTCCTCTAATAGTTTCTGCTTCTATTTCCTTGCAAGTGTCATTGTAGTACTTTTCCTTGTCCTGTCTTGCTGCACGTTGGAAATCTCTGTTGAGTTCTGCGATTGTCTTTCTTTCTCCTTTGGCTTTAGCTTCTCTGCGTTTCTGGGCAATTTTCAGAGTTTCTTCCGTCATCCATTTTGGCCGTTTTTGCTTTTTCACCTTTTGTAGAGACTTCTCGCTTTCTTCCAGCACAACCTTCTTGATGTCATTCCATAACTCTTCCGGAGCTCTGTCATTTGTATCTAAGGCAGCAAATCGATTTTGCAGGCAGTCTTTAAATTCCAGTGGTATATTCTCAAGGTCATATTTTGCTGCATTCATGAGTGGTTTGCTCTTTTTCAACTTTAGCTTGAGTTTGCATACTAGTAGTTGATGATCTGTACCACAGTCAGCTCCAGGTTTTGTCTTTGTTGATGTTACAGAGCTTTTCCATCGTTGACTTCCACAGATGTAGTCAATTTGATTTTTATACAATCCATTGGGTGAAGTCCATGTGTACAGTCGTCGCTTGTGTTGCTGAAAGAAGGTGTTTGAGATGAATAGATCATTGGTCTTGCAGAATTCTATCAATCTTTCTCCAGCTTCATTTCTGTTGCCAAGTCCATATTTTCCAACTACTTTGCCTTCTTCTTTGTTGCCAACTTTTGCGTTCCAATCACCCATGACTATCAGGATATCCTGTTTGCATGTTCTGTCAATTTCAGCTTGTACTTGTTCATAGAACTCTTCAATTTCATTCTCTTCTGCAGCTGTTGTTGGGGCATATACTTGAATTATAGTTGTGTTGATAGGCAATCCTCGTAGACGAATAGAGATTAAGCGTTCGCTGACTGCATTGTATTTCATTACAGTTCTTGCAAGTTTCTTCTTTATTATAAATGCAACACCATTTCTTCTTTGTCTTTCATTTCCAGCATAGTAGACCATGTGATCATCTGATGCAAAGTGCCCGATGCCAGTCCATTTCAGTTCACTGACACCCAACAGATCAAGTTGTACACGTTCCATTTCATTCTTGACCACTTCCAACTTCCCTTGGTTCATGCTTCGTACGTTCCATGTTCCAATGTGTAAGACATCTTTACAGCTTCTGACTCTCATTTCATGCGCAGCTAATATGAATATGCCCAGGCTATTTTTCCTCTTTTGTCAGTGCCTTTTGAGGTCTCTGCAAAAGTGTTTAAAAAACTGCAAAAAGTTATTTTGGACTTTATCTAAAGGATGCGCCCTCCTGAGGGTTGCTAAAAAGGTGCTTATGTTTCCTAAGGAGAATGATGATCTGGTTGTATCAAACCTTTGAAGGTATTATGATGCAGCCCAGCTCATTGCAAGTCTGGATTGAAGGGTTCTGGGGGAAAGTAAACAGTGAGTCAGTGTGAAGAGGGCAGGTTAAGGGGAGACCTTGCTTTTTGGAAGGATGTGGAGAGCAAGAAAGTGCTTGACATGAGAGGAGTAGGCAAACCCCTTTGTGAAACACACTTTAAAAATCTGAAACCGTGTCAGAAGTAGTTTGATAGGTGTAAACCAAGTTGCCTTCTTGTCCCCGCATAACAATTCTTCCCACCAGGGCATCTATATTGAGCTTATCTGGATTGGTAGCGGAAAACATGGTCATGCTTAAGGCATATGTTGAAGGGGAACGGGGAAATAGTTGCCTTTGGGGAGGTCCAGGACATGTATGATTTGAGGAGGTCTATCTTTATTACTTGCAAGTACTGCACTATATGAAGGATCTGCATATACAGAGAGATTTGTGGATAGAATTTAGGCCTTTTGAGTATACTGAATGTATAAGAGCTTTAAAGACTGCAGAGTTTTGCTTTCCTGACTATACAAGCTTTCATTATCCTTGGGTGCTTCTAAGCTACCATACATTCAAAAATGGGAGGAAGATTTGGATATAGATTGGAGGGGGGGCAGCGGAAGGTATTTGCTGCTACTTCCAAATTATCTTTCATCTAACCTTGCTTTAAAATGGCTATAAAGTGCTACTTCGTTCTTATTTTACACTTAAGAAGATTGCATCAACACTGCGGAGAGACTGAATGAATTCTTTGCTTTGGTTTTTACTGAGGAAGATGTAGGAATGTTACCCATGACTGAAATGGTGACGCTGCAGAAGAATTGAAAGAAATATCGATACACCTGGAAGATGTATTACAAAATTTGATAAACTGAAAGTAGCAAACCACCTGGACTGGATGGTATATATCCAAGGGTGTTGAAAGAACTGAAATATGAGATTGCAGACTGTCAGAACAACTCCCTCCCCTAAATCAAGGTGCAGGGGCATGGATACAGAAGTTTGAACGATTGACAGCAGGGTATACTTTGGCAATTGGTGATGTAAAAGCACTATTAGCCCGGATTTTGGGCAATAATGCTGCCAATCAAGTGTTTAATAATGCACATATAAATGGGGTATTGGTCCATGAACCACAATACGATGGGGCTTTATTTAATCCTTATCGTAAATCTATCATACTAAACCCCAAATCTATCATACTTAACCTCTACCTCTACAAGTACTTAAACCCTACAAGACTTACTATTAATAATATGTGAACTAGTGTTAACATCATCTCTAATACGTTGGCCATCTTCCAATGGTCAGGTAACGCCAATTTTTACAAAGGGTTCCAGGGTGATCCGGGAAACTACAGACCGGTGAGCCTGTAGAAACCATTATAAAGAACAAAACTACTGAACATGTAGATAGCCATGGCTTAATGGGAGATGGCCAACATGACTTTAGCCAAGGAAGGTCTTGTCTTACTAATCTGTAATGGGTTTTTTTGAAGGTGTGAATAAACAGGTAGACAAAGGTGAGTCAGTTGATATAGTGTATCTGGATTTTCAGAAAGCCTTATACAAGGTCCCTCATGAAAGACTCTTGGCAAAATTAAATAGTCATGGGATAGGAGGCAGTGTGCTATTGTGGATCAGGAAATGGTTAAAAGATACAAAGCAGAGGGTAGGGCTAAATGGCCAATTTTCCCAATGGAGAAAGGTGAATAGTGGAGTACCCTGGGGATCTATGCTGGGTCCACTGCTTTTTAACATATTTGTAAATGACCTAGAAATGGGAATAAGGAGTGAGGTAATCAAATTTGCAGATGACACAAAATTATTCAAAGTTTAAATCCAAGAAGATTGTGAAAAATTGCAAGAGGACCTTGATAAATTGGAAGACTGGATGATGAAATGGCAGATGAAATTTAATGTGGACAAGTGCAAAGTTGTGCACCTAGGAAAGAATAACCCAAACTATGATTACACAGTGCAAGGTTCCACATTAGGAGCCACCACCCAGAAAAAATATTTAGGCATCATCATGGATAACATGTTGAAATCCTCCGTCTAGTGTGCAGCAGTGGCCAAGAAAGCTAATCGAATGCTAGGAATCATAAGGAAAGGAACGGAGAATAAAGCAAAAAATATTATAATGTCTCTATCATTCCATGGTGCGACTTTCCCTTTGGAGAATTATCCAGGAAAAGGTTCCCATAGAGAGATGCATCTGCATTTCTGTGGGTATTTTTCCTTGAAAATGCAAAGTTCTGGTGAGAGGAAGTGACGTCATCGGCTGGAATGGCAGCTTAGGTGGTGAGCTCCGGCGGGCAGCTTAAACTTTAGAGTTTTTCTCCCTTATCCGAGCCCGGGATACGGTGAGCAGCCGCAGGCAGTGGTGGAGGAACGTCTGCCGCACCGTATGGCGACGAGAAAGAAGGCGGCGGACCTGAAGGAGTTCGCATATAGCAGTGCTAAGCCTGCGGGCGGTGAGAAAAAGATGGCGGGGCAAAGCGCGGAAACGGCGTGGCTCCGGAGAGAAAGGGGCAGCGGAGCGAGGCCCATGAGATGGAGGAGACGGTGGTTCAAAATGTGACTCGAGAGGAGTTGTGTGGCTGGTTTGGTGAACTCAAAACAGAACTGCAGGCGGTATAAGCTGAAGTCTGAGACATGTGCGCCGCATTGAAAGAGGAGATGGGCGAGTTGGCGAACAGAGTGGAGATGCAGGAACAGCAGCTGGGGCACCTGGTAACGCGGCAGACCGGAGTGGAACGTTCGATTAAAGAGCTAGAGGTCTGAAAGGATCAGGTGCTGCTGAAAGTGGAGGACCTGGAAAATCGGTCCCGCAGAAATAACTTGCACATCCGCGGGGTGCCGGAGGAGAAGGAGTTCCTAGACGGAGAGAAGGTGGCGCAAGCGGTGCTCCGGTCTATCCTAACGGAGTTGGGGAATGAGACTGAGCAGGTGGGGCTAAAATTGGTACGAGCCCATCGTGCCTTAGGCCCCAGCCGGTCGAATCGCCCAAGGGACATTGTCCTGTGCATGGAGGACTACAAACTTAGAGCGGATTCTCACTCTGACGCGTACCCGAAAGGACTTTGTGTGGCAGGGGTACAATTTACAGCTCTACCCGGATTTGGCTGCGGGAACTTTGCAGCGGAGGAGAGAAATGCAGCGAGTCACGGCTATTTTGCAGAAGGAAAATGTTCGCTATAGGTGGCTGTACCCTTTTGGCCTTCTTTTTACTGTTGGGCTTAAGAACTGGAAGGTTCATACAGTATCGGAGGCACTGGCAGCTTTGAAAGTGGCGGGGCTGGACAGCGGCCTGCAGAGTGACCGGCCAGAGGGCAGCCGGGGAGAGGAAGCGACAGTGTCTCGGAAGAGTGGAGAGAAACGTCATCGAAGTCCGGAGGTGGTAGCGGAGGAGCAGCTTGATAGTGATGACAGGGGCGTGGACACCTGAGGAGCCGGGAGATATTGCTGGTTCAACACCTCAATGTGCAGGACTTTGTTAATCTGTTTTCTGTGAAGTGTTTTAAGTGTGGGGTTGTTTGTTGGTAAGGGATGTGGGAGGGGGGGGAGTGGGGTGGTGGTCAGGGTGGCGGTTGGGGTGGGGGAAGTAGTGAGTGAGGAGGGGGATTGCTGTGGCGGGGGGAGGGATGGTGGAGGGGGTTGGGCGGGAGGTGAGGGAGGAGAAGGGTCGGATGGGGGGAGAAGGGGGAGAAAATAGGGAGGGAGGGAGGGATCAAGAAGTTGCCTCTGGTTGATGGGCACTACTCTGCAGGAGACCTCCAAGGGTTGGAGGGGGGATGTGGGGGGGGAGGGGATGGGAGGGAGGGGGACGGGGTTGGGGAGAGGGGGAGGGGGGGAGCAGGGAGGGAAGGGTGGGGGAGAGTGGGGAGGGAAGGGAGATGGAGGGGGGCGAAGAGTGGGACAACAGAATATGGTAGTAGTTACGCTGAATGTGCGAGGGTTGGGCACCTGGAGGAAGCGCCGAATGGTGGAGCGGGAAGGGGAGAGGATGAGAGCGGACTTTCTATGCCTCCAAGAGACCCATCTGAAGGTGGGACAACAGCGGATGCTGCAAATGAAAAAATACCCCAGGGGGTGTTGGCGGGGCAGAGAGCAGAGGCCCGGAAGGGGGGAGTCGGTATCATGGTGGGGGCGGAGTGGGTGTATAGGGTGGTGAGGGAATATAGAGATAAGGGTAGAGCGGTGGGTATTAAAGTTCAAATAGGGAAGGAGCAGGTGTGGATTGTCAGCATGTATGGCCCCAATGAGAAACAAGGGGAGTTTTTTGAGAGGATGCAGAATGACTTGGGAGAATTGAGTGATGCCCCTCTCATTATCGGGGGGGATTTCAATTTGACAGTGAACCCGCGATTGGATAATGGGGGGGGCAGTGGTCTGGGTAAGCGGGCAGATCGGGTAAAACTGCTGCAATTGAGAGAGAGGTTGGGGGTAGTAGATGCGTGGAGGAGTCAGAACCCCGGTTGTAAGTAGTATACTTATTACTCCGCACCACACGGCACGTACAGCCGGATAGATATGGTATGGGCGGGTGGGGGATGGGTTAACAGGGTGATGGAGGCAGAACATGGTTCCATCACCTGGACGGACCATGCACCTGTGCGCGTTACGTTTAGCTTGGGGTATGTGGATGAGGGGCTTAAATTCTGGAGGATTAATGAGGCTCTGCTAGAGGAGCCGGAGGTCATTGAGCGGTTGGGGAAGGTGGTGAAGGAATATCAGGAACTTAACTTGACTGGAGAGGTGGGGCTAGGGATGGTGTGGGATGGGCTGAAGGCTGTGGTGCGGGGCCATTTGGTTCAGGAAGCGGCCCGGGAGCGTCGACGGAAGGGTGAAAAGGAGTATCGGTTGCTGCAGGACATTAGTAGACTCGAAAAGCTGTCACAAGGGGGGCGGAGGAGGGTTCATGAGCAATTGAGGGTATTGAGGGGCAGTTAGAACAGTTGCGCGCAAGCGAAATAGCGTATGAACTGCGGGTTTTGAAGCAAGGTTGGTTTGAGGGGGGGAACAGGGTGGGGCGTCGGCTCAGAGATTGCGAAGTAGGGCAATGCGGTCGAATATTGGGGGTGTCAGGGGAGCGGGGGGGAGGCTGGTACATGGTAACAACGAAATCAGGGCGACTTTTGCAGAGTATTATAAGCAGTTCTATAGTAGTGAGGTGGAGGGGGGGAAAGCTCAGTGTGCAGAATATTTGAAAGAGTGTGCAATGCCGTCCTTGTCGAAAGAGGAGGCGGAGTGGTTAGATAGACCCATATCGGGGGGGAAGTAGATATGGCGATAGGTTCACTGAAAAGGTGTAAGGCTCCCGGTTTGGACGGGTTGACAGGGAGGTTTTATCAAGTGTTCCGATCGTTGCTGGGGCCTTTGATGGTGGAAGTCTTTAATGGGGTGTTTACAGGAGGGGAGATTCCCCGCTCGATGCGCAAAGCAGGGATAACTCTTATCCCTAAGCCGGGTAAGGACCCAATGATCTGTGGGTCATATAGGCCCATCTCATTATTGAACGTTGATGCTAAACTGTTGGCGAAGGTATTGGCCACTAGATTGGCTGCGGTGATGCCAGTTCTGGTGCATCCAGACCAAACGGGTTTTATAGTAGGGCGGCAAGGGGGAGATAATATACGAAAAATTTGTAATCTTACCTGGGAGGTACAGCGTTCGGGACTGAAGGCTGTCTTTTTGTCGGTGGACGCGGAAAAAGCGTTCGATCGGGTGGAATGGCCGTTTATGATTAGTGTGATGGAGAAAGTGGGGTTGGGGCCTAACTTTGTCCAGTGGGTCCAGGCGATGTATGAGGCGCCGCAGGCTAGAGTGCGGGTTAATGGCAGCTACTCTGATGCGTTTCGGTTGGGTAGGGGTACTAGGCAGGGCTGCCCCTTGTCCCCTTTACTCTTTGCCTTGGTGATTGAGCCGCTGGCGGAACGGGTTAGAGAGCTGCAGGATATTAAGGGGGTCCTAATGAATTCCCAGGAGGTGAAAATTGCGCTGTTTGCTGTTGATGTAATCTTCACGCTTGGGGAGCCCGTGTTAACTTTGCCGGTTTTAATGAGGGAAATAGCGCATTATAGTAGGGTGGCGGGTTATAAGATTAATAACAGTAAGTTGGAAATTTTGGGGTTTAACCTAAGTGAGGGGATGGTAGCTGGGTTGAAAGGGGCGTTTGCGTTTAAGTGGGTGGAAGGGAACTATCAATATTTGGGGATTCAGATGGGAAACAATTTGACGGGGTTGGGGATGCAAACTATGGTGTGGTGTTGAATGATGTGCGACGGGATTTGCAAAAGTGGAAGGGGTTGTATCTTACGTGGTTGGGGCGGATAGCTGTTTTAAAAATGAATGTCCTACCACGTTTTCTTTTTCTATTTAGTTCCTTGCCGTGCAAGGTACCCAGGACATATTTGAAGCGGGTCCAGCGGATCATGATGGAGTTTATTTGGGCAGGGAAACACCCGAGGGTGGCGCGGCGTACGCTGTTTCGGCACAGTAAGGAGGGGGGGATGGGGGTACCCTGGATGGAGAAGTACTATTTAGCTTCTCAGTTGCAGGCACTACAAAGTTGGCGGGGGGGGGGATGAGACTCCCCGGTGGGTACATCTGGAGCAGGAGTACAGGGATGGGGGAAGCTTGGCAGCGTGGATTTGGGATCCGGGAGCCGTAGCGGAAGGTGGAAGGGGGGGAACCCTTTCAGGGCGCTGACAAAAGAGCTTTGGTTAAGATCGCGGCATCAGTTGTTAGGGGGGAAGCGTTATACTAGGGGTATGTACATTATGGGGGTTCGGGAGTTTGCTCCAGGGAGAGAGGGGGGGGGTGTTTGGGGAGTGGTGGGGGAAGGGGTTGCGGTTTATGGGGCAGCTACTTCATTCGACAGGGGCCTTGAAAAGATGGGGGGAAGTGCAAAGTGAATTTGGGTTGGAGGGGGGAGGAGTTTTTGCATATCTACAGGTAGCTTCTTTTTTGGGCTTGAGGAAGGTTAAAGAGGATTTAGGTCGAGCGGTAACGGTGGTTGAGACCCTTATGGCGTGAGGTGGGAGGAAGGGAGTTATAGCTCAATTGTATGGGGCATTGACTCAGCAGGAGGGGGCGGGGGGAGAATAAGGGGAGAGGTGGAATGGGAGCAGGTACTTGGGGGGGAGTGGGACCGAGAGAGATGGCGAAATATTTACGGGTGGTCTAAGCGGGTGGCCCTGGGTACGATCTACTTGGAGAGTAGCCTCAAGATTAGATATCAGGCTTATTGGACACCGTGGAAACTGAGGAGCTTTTGTAAGGAGGAAACGGGGGAGTGTTGGCGGGGGAGTAAGGGGCGGGGGCATTTGTATCTTATGTGGGACTGCCCTGTGGTGCGGAGTATGTGGGTGGATTGGGAGGGGGCTATTCGGGAGGTGACAGGGGTTCCTGTGGTACTGACCCCAGCCATGGCATTGTTAAATGAGTTGGAGGGTGAGGGGGAGCGGGGGCTGCAGCAGATGATTGGCTACTGTATTGCAGCGGCGCGGGGGGAGATTCTGTCGAAATGGAAGAGTAGAGAAGTACCAACTAGGCGGGCTATAGTTGCGAGACTGAATGGGTTGAGGGGTATGTGTGAAATTGCGGCCTTTGGGGCGCATAAGGTGCAGAGCTTTCGGCGCGTGTGGCAGGGGTATGATGTGTGGCTGCAGGAATGGCAGGGAGGGGGGCATACTGGGTAGGGTAACTGGTGGAGGTTGTGGGGGGGGGGGAGGTTGGGGTTGGGGGCAATAAGGGGGTGTCCAGCGGGTGCAGGAAGGGTGGGGAGGGGCAGGGAGAGCCAGGGGGGGGGGGTCACGGGTGGAGCGTAGAGTGGATCTGCTTGCTCTGTGGTGTATAGATTGTTCTTGCTGTAGGGTATGGCTCTGGGGGATGTTTTGTTTTGTGTTTTGCTGTTTGATGCTTGATGTTTGAGGTACGTTTTAATTGGGTTTGGTTTGTGCTACACCTGGTCTGATGTTCTTACATTGTGTGCAATCTAAAATACTGTAAAAACCAATAAAGATAAAGTTATAAAAAAAAAAAGAAAATGCAAAGTTCTACATTATCACCTCTGATCTTAACCTGAGCACAATTCCTTTTTAGTTTGAAAATGGTCTTCTCTAGAGTAGATCATGAAACAACCCACAGTGTGGCAGATTTTTTTATAAATGGGATATGCCACAATAAAGAAAACATATCATTGCTTCAGGAAAAATACTCGTGTAAAGTGCAGCTGCTATTTGTGTGGGCACTTTTTATGCAAAAGTATATGCATAGTTTTAATTATTCACAACTACACATGTCTCTTAATTTTCCCTGGGATCATCACCTCAGCCCTGCTGGATAGAAGCAGATATGGTGGTCGACAGCATGTATACTTTTACCTGTGTTCAAAGTGAGCAATCAGGGTCGATGTTAGACATATCGGGGCTCATGACTGGAAGGAGAGTCTCAAAGCCAACCGACAGGCTGTACCTTTGGCTTGGCTTTTGGCTTTAGGCAAGCTAGAGGCCTTCTGTGGCATGAGACCCAGGGCAATTGCCTTGGTTTCCTCCCCCCCCCCAACCCCCCAGTGTCGGTCCTGTGGATAATTAATGAAAAATCCCTAGAGGGTTTTCTTTGGAAAAAGTTTTCATTATTAGCCTCTGTGATTTGTTTTTAATGTTGGTGCACTCCCTTGGACTGGAAATGCTACCACAGCAGTGCATCCAGTCTTGGTCACCCTGGGGAGACAAAGAAGAGCCTTAGAGGATTACAGTTACACATCTCTTGGGCATAGCCACCCAAACTATTCTTACTGTGAAGTTGTCACATTTAAAGTGCCCATTTTAGAAGCAATGTATCAAAGGTACAGAGATGTCCATACTGCAATAGATTTCTATAGCTGTGCCTTCCCATTTCCTTATCTTTGAAGAGGAAACCAGTACATTGGTAGTTAGGCAGCAATGCAAAGAAAAGAGATGAACTTTCAAATATTAGCAGATCTCTTTGGTCCCAGGGGCTCTTCTCGCTTGTATCCGAAAGTCTCTAAATTATCAAAGCCTAGAAAAACCCTTACCCAATTTCTCCCCTCTGTCTGGCTTCATTATTTGTTTCCATGGTGAATAAATGAGTGGTGCATGACGCAACTTGGAAAAGTCAGCACTGACGTATTTTGCCAAGCAGCAAACTAGCTATTTGTGTCCGGTTGCTGGGAATTTGTTACCGCTAATAAAAAAAAAATTATATACATGTTCTTTAATATAAGCAAATTTGCAGTGCAAGCCTGTCACTGCATGCCTTTGTGTTATGATTTTCAAGAATATAGATATCCATGAACGTAGTAGAATTAGTAATGAGAGGAGGAATTTTTTTTTTAGATTTATTTTTCCCCCCAAGTGACCAGAAAAAAGTCTGCTTGCTTGTACATCTCTCATGAATTTCTCCCGAATGTAACATTTCCCTAGCTAATCCGTATTCATTATTTAAAATCAGCACAGAGGGCATCATCAGCTGTACGTTCCCAGAGAATGGCATGTTACTTTATTCATCAGTACAGTGAAACGGCTCTGCCCGCAAGATAAATGGAAGATCAGGGCTCGGCATGAAATATTGAGAGCACTAGGTGCTCAAGACTTCAGTTCATCGTCCAAGCCATTGCTGAAAATGATTTTTCTTCCATTACTGAAATTCACATCTTGGTTTCTATTTAAAAAAAATAGAGAATCAAAGTAATTTATAACAATTCCTTATCAGGGCTAGCATCAGACTGTATATTTAAGCATGAGAACAGTGGTGGATGCCATTATTCCCCCCCACCCCCTACTCCCTTGACAGAGAAAATGCCCTTGATGCTTGAAAAGAACAGATGTGTCTTAGAGCAGACTGCTGAAAGGCAGAGATGTGATACAACAACTCTCAAACCACCGCTTGTGGAGGGGCGAGCATTCAAATTGTTCTAAATCAATTTAAGTGGAATGTTTCTGGAATGGCTGTAATGTCGCAGCCAGCAGTGGGCATAGGTGCAAGCTGCAAAATAAAGGCTTGATGTGTTGATGCTGATATGTCTTAATGGGGCAGTATAAAAAATGCACTGTGGTGAAATCTTTTATCCTATGACACGTTTACACTGGTACAAGCTAAAATATTTAGATGATATTAATTGATTCTTTGGATGCTTTTGATAATTGACTTGACTTGCTCTTTTTTTTTCTTTTTGACACCTGCTGCTGTGCTGTTGCCTGGATATAGTGGTTCATCCAGTGATGAAATGTGCAATTTCTACATTATGTATTACATGGAAGCTTCTCATGCCACCTCATATATGAGCTGTGTGCAGGATGGCAGACCGGAGATGTTCAGGAACATCCCACCAGAGGCAAATATTCCAATTCCAGTCAAGCCTGATATGATGATGCATCATGGACACCATCATGAAGGTAATCTATTCCAAGTAGTTCACATTTCTTTATTGCATAATTTATTCTGATTAAAAGCCAAACATTCAGTAATAGTGCTGAAATGTGAGTGACTGGCATTTATAACTGTAGTCAAGACTAGTGCAAGTGTGTAAACTTACCACCCCTTCTGTCCATGATTCCCCCCACCCTCCAGACCTACTCGCTTGCCTAATCACTCTCCTGAAACTAAACTGCAGAGAGCCAGCATGTAGCTCATCACTGAAAGCAGGGACTGGGAGGCCACATGTACACAGTCCAGCCCTGATGCTTTATAAAGAAAACATAACATGGGGCAAATGGGCAAACTGAATGTGCCAAATGGTCCTCCTCTGCCAGTATCTACTGTCATATTACGTTAGATTTTACTATAAAAAAAAAAGTGATAAAGGTTTCTACGATTTATTCATAGTTAAGTACTGCTTCTATATACGAGGGCTAATTTTATAATGGGGCATCTAAAAAAATATTTTCAATAAAAGCGCATATTTATTTATTTACATTCTCTTATATACCGCGCTATTCTGCATCAGTGCGGTTTACATTGAACAAACTGAAATTACATTGAACAGGGCATTATAACTTGGAGATAACTATTTTACAGGGAACATGGGCTATGGAGGGTTAAGTGGCTTGCCCAAGACCACAAGGAGCACCTGTGGGACTAGAAACCCCAGTCCTTCCGACCCAAGGTTGCTGTCCTCTAGTGGGATTTGAACTTCCGGCCTGAAGTACCTTGCCCCAACCACTAGGCCACTCCTCCACTCCTAAATATCTCATAAAGGCCAACATAAGTGCCTATGTGATTCTCAGAAGCACACAAGTTCTCTTGCACCTCCAGAGAAGGTATAAATATGTGCATGTACTCTGTACACGTGTATGTTATAAAATATGTGCGTACCTCACAGTTCGCCCTCACTCCACCCAAACTATTCCCCCAGGAACACCTGCATGCAGTCTGCATAAAAGCGGACGCAGCCTTTTAGTTTTGTATATTGTTTTTATTCATGCATATTCCTGTGCAATTTCACAACAGCTATTTTTGGCATGAAAAACAGACTTTCAGGCAAAAAATGCTATATAAAATTCACCCCTTATACTCTGTAATCTACCTGTCTCTGCTGTCCATTGCTCAGAAAAATCCAAGTTATCAATGTCCCTGTTTAATGTACGTTTACCAGGTTTAAGTTACAATGTAAACCGCTTTGATTGAAATGATAAAGTGGTAGAAAAAAAACTGTTAAATAAATAGAATAAAATTAGACACTTTCCTGCCCTATTAATCTAGGTGCCCTGTTATAAAATGAGCTCCTCTGTATTCAAACACCAAAATTAGCTTTGGTCATTGAAGCCATATATGAACAGTATATATAAATCAAAATAGATGGCTGCAGGTTTGTGAATTTCCATTTATTTTTTTCAGGATTTTTTTTTTTTGCATTTCATTATCTCTTCCTACCTGTAGCACTCCTGCTTGACGTATTTCCCCATGCATATTCTGATGCGAGTGGCATGGTCTGTATTAGTCTGGCGTTCTATTGGCACTGCTTCACATATGGGAGTGGGGTCAATAAAATTCCATGTCCAGGGCAGTAGCACCGCTGTCATCAATGCCCATTCCAACCAAAGAAGCTTCAAATCTGCAGTTTAATGTCTGTCGTGTTAAAGGGATGCCGTCGGAGAGTAAAGTGGTATTTTAAAACGTGTTGCAAATTGTACTTAACTTTAGTTCTGCAGAAAACATCATGCAGATTAAAGCAAAGAGGTTGGCCTGTCTTACTAAGGGGTCTGTTTATAAAAATGCAGTAATGCACTTGCAAGGAACTAGGTCCCATTAATATCAATGGGGTCTTTATGATAATATCACACACATATACATTTATCCAAATGGGCCTCTGTCATAAGGCCGTAAGTATCCTGTTTCTAACAGCGGCCAGTTCAGCTGGAAGTACCTGGCAGGATACCATATTTAATCGATTCCATGTGGCTTTCCCCCAGTATACCTTAATAAGAGTTTTTATGGACCTTTCCTCCAGGAACTTGTCCAAACCTTTTTTTTAAACCCTGCTACTCTAACACCTTTTATCACAACCTCCAGAAACAGGTTCCAGCACTTAATTATGCACTCTTAAGAAAAAATATTTTCTCCTGTTTGTTTTAAATGTATTACTTTGTAAATTCATCGTGGCTCCCCTAGTTTCTTTGTTTTTTAAGAGAGTAAACAATTGATTTAAGTTTACCCACCTATCTCAGGGATATGTAGATTTCTATTACTGTATATCTCCCCTCGGCCATCTCTTCTCCAAACTGAAGAGCTCTAACCTCTTTAGCCTTTCATTTCATCCCCTTTATCATTTTGGTTGTCATTCTGTGTACATTTTCTAATAGCCGCTATATATTTTTTGAGAAGTGGCAATCAGAAATTGCACACAGTACCCAAAGTGTAGTCTCACCATAGAGCGATATAGAGGCCTTAAGATATTCTTGTTTAATCCTCTGCTTCAATGTGCTTATTTTCTGCTGTACTATAGTTGCAAAATAGTGTCATTCATAGAGGTCTGGCACCCGTAAGGGCCTTGAACATTCAAAACTAAGGACTTAAAAAAAATGACAAGGTAATTTATTTCATTTCTGCACTTCCTTCATAAATATACAGCCAAAGGCATTTGCATCAAAGTTAAAAATACAATAATCGAATAAACATTCACCATAGCAATAAATAATGCTGATATAAATAGATTTGTCTGTTATGTATTTACAAATTCATGTTTATTAGCTCTGACTTTGTTAGTTCAATCACATCTGTTTCTTGGTGAAAATGCCTCAGTTTTACTGTTGATTAGACTGGAATTTTCACATCTTAAGAATAAAATTAAAACCATCCATTTTTAGAGGTAACATGGTGGAGAATTTATATACCTATGATGTAAATGTCTTCTGCGGGGCAGGAGTGATCGGGTGGTTGGCCATTCAGATGATGATGCAGGGGGAGGTCTAGATCATGAATTTACGACTTTCCATTCATAGATTCAGGACAAGTCAATTTATTTCCTTGTACCTTCCAGACCCATTTGAAAAGATGGCTTTGATTTGGCTTTCCTTGTGAGCAGATTAATTATAATATAAAAGTCAGTTTTCTGATTGATCTTGCATGCAAAATAAAGGACTTCACTAATTCACAGATGGGTTGCTCTAATACTGGAGAAACATACACACATAATGCAGCATTTTGGTGTATGTTACTAACATTTTGCTTGACGCTGCCTCTCGCTGTTGAAGATCCATGAAATGAAATGACTTAATATTAGTGGCATTAGTCCGAACTATTAACTTTCTTATACCCTTCTCTTTAGGAAAAGAGAATACAAATGGGCCGACTGTACTGCAGCAGCCTAAAAGGGAAGAGGAGGTAGTATTAGATCAAGGTAAGTGAAGTGGGGCAGGGTAACTGTTCAGTGCCCAAGAGCAGAAGTTGGCCAAATAATCACCATAACTGCCCACTATCCAAAACCATCCAACTATCACTATGCAACTGTGATATGCACTAGAAGGTAGAGTTTACTGGATTGAAATTCTGTGATACAGACCTAGGAAAAATTGGCAGCTGCTGAGTCTTTCAGGAATCTTGTCACTTTCCATTATATCCTGAGTTTCTCTTTTGTTGTGATCCATTAAATTCTGCTTAGAGGGTGAATGTTAGGTTATGAGGTGGAGTTTAGGACCACAGTCACTGCCCGTGTGATGATTTGATGCTTCTCTGTATGAGAGCATTTTGGCACTCAGTAGCACATCTTAAAATGTAGGTGGCAATAGTTTAGGTAGGCATTGCTATATTTTATTAAGTGTGTTGAAAAGCATTCTCTGCAATTCTGTTTATACTTCATAGTCTGAATAATTTATGAAACGACAATTACTGGTCCATAGCCTACCGGTTAACGTTCATTAATGCAATCTAGTTATGCCAAATTTTCCTAATATTGCCTTAACTTGCTTAATATCGCACTATATCTTTTTATACAAAGTCAAACAATGAGTCCATACTGATGGGAAATATCTAATAAGCTGTGTATAGAATACAGCAACTGCATTTCTTTAGTACTTCGTTGAGGGAGACCGAGGGAGAGGAGCGCTTCCACTGACCAAAATGGGCCTCACAATGTGTGCTAAATTTTTATTTCTACTAGTATATCATATTTCAGAAAGTCTGAAAGATTTGTTTTAAGCTATGCCTTAAAGTACATTTGAATGGTGCTGTAAAAGATATTTTGTGAGAACAATAGATAACAGCAAGGCAATGTGCTCTGCCGAGAAGCCACTGCTCTGTAATACATCTTTAGCAGACATGTTGTTTCTATGGAAACCAGGGCAGGCTGGTGCTATCCATTTTAAGCTCATTTGTTTCCTGAGTAAGATATCCAAACCCAGGGGAGATGAGTTGTGCCTGTGTACTGCGCTTAAATGTCAGCTTAAAATTTTTAAAAAGCTAATGTGTAGAGCATTCTGTATTTTTGTGCGTGGTGAACAAAATGCCGTATGTATTAAAATGTGATTGAGGTTTTGTGGCTCGTGCTTATAGTAAAATCATTCTTTGTATTCCCTGGTAGGGGAGCCACTAATTTGGAATGCATCAGCAAGTTAACTTTATGGTATAGTAAACTCATTACGAGATCCCGCCTCTTTATAGCTCTTCTAAATCTGCAATATAATTGCTTCATTACCTTCTCCGTGTTTGCTCTTTCAAGTCCAGTGAGCCTGGGTAGCTCGGCATACTAACTGCACAAGATATTCAGAAGACTCTCAGGAGTGGAGGAGTAGCCCAATAGTTACAGCAGTGGGCTAAGAACCACGAAAGCCAGATTCAAATCCCACTACTGCTCCTTGTGATCCTGGGCAAGTCCCTTAACCCTCCATTGTCCCAGGTACAAGCTTACATTGTAAGTAAGTCCTCTGGGGGCAGGAAAACACTTACTGTACCCAAATGTAACTTGTTTTGAATTTCTGAGAAAGGAGCGAGCTAAATCCCAGTATATGAATGAATGAACTATATATAAATGGAGAGTGAGGTCTTTATAAGTTCCCCAGGAAGATTTTCAGCAAGATACTATCATGGATGAGATCAGAACAGTGGAGGAGTAGCCTAAAGGTTTGAGCAGTGAGCTGAGTACCAGGGAAGCCCGGTTTGAATCCCACTGCTGCCCCTTGTGATGTTGGGCAAGTCACTTGATCCTCTATTGCCTCAGGTACAGACTTATATTGTAAGCCCTCCAAAGGATAAGAAAACAAATACTCTATCTGAATATAAAGGCAAGATCCCTTCCCTCCCCCCACTTAAAAAGTGGAATCTACAAGTGGTCTCTTATACTGGGCTTTGTGACTTCCTCCTCTGTTTACAGGCTGAAGCCACATTTCCACCAGTTGCTGCACAGTGACAGTGGAGTGCAAGGCAGAATGTATTTCCTTGGTGGAGATGATTGTGAACAGTCAATCCGAGAAACATAAACTATGACAGCAGCTAAGGTCCGCAAAGCCCATCCAGTCTGCCCAACTTACTAACTGATACATGTCATAGATCACAGTGACTCTGGCTTTTGATTCATTTCATACAGTATATATTTGGCCTATCTTAGCCACATACAGTATAGTCACAATAATCTACACTTCAAATGACAAACCTCTGTCTTTATCCCACATGTCTTTGAAGCCTGTTAACTGTTATCTCCAGGAACAAGCAGGAATGAGTCTTCACATATGAGTACGTCAGTACTGACGGAGCCTGCACAGGAATGCTCCCCAGCATCCAATCAGAAAGCTTTTGGGAGCATCCCTCGCGCCTGCGCACTGCCTTCCCGCCTTTTCCACTGCCTCTCCTCAGTTTTTGTTTTTCCGCGGAGCCGGCAGGACATCCTCCTGTCACCGCAGAAACCTTTTTCTTCAAATTCTTTATTTCTTGTTTTCTTGTGGTCGCGGCTGTTTCCCCCGCCGCCACCGGTACCGCCGGTGGGTTTTTTCTTAAATTCAGGGAACTTTTCCCTCAATTTCTGTCTTGAAATTTTTTGGGCCTGCAAGGCCTCTCCATCATGGAGCCGCCTTCTCCTAAGAAGTGCCTTCACTGTGGAAGCACAGTTTTCTTTTTAGACTCCAGTGCCTGGTGTCTAACTTGTTTGGGTCCTGACCCTTTTTCCCCTGAACAATCAGGCTGCAAAACTGTGAGAAGAACTTCCCTCTTTCGAGTTTCCCTCGATACCGTTTTCCCTCCCGAAGTGCGGGCACCGGTTTTTTCTTCTCTACAGGATCAGGTAACCCACAAACAGTCTGTTAAGACTAGCCAATTCTTGAGTGGTAGGTCTCATGCCAAGCATGATCACGGCTCCGGCCTTGCCCTCAAGACCCCATTGGCATTAAAACCCCGGCGGGAGTCTCCGGGCTCCAAAGCATTTCAGGGGTTTCAGGTTGTTCCTGGGGCTCACCCCTCACAGAACATACCTGAGCCATGCTCGGTGGTGGCATCCGCTTCCAGCGGTACCGATACCCCAGCATCGGCACCGGTGTTGAGTGATCCACTCTTCACCAGGGATCGTCGTCGGGCGTCCTCGGTACCTTCGGGACCGAACGATACGACCCAGAGTGACTTTCCTGTATCGGCAAAATCGCCGATACCATCACCGACGTCGGTACCATCGAGACATGCATCGATAGACTCGCTCCCTTCGATGCCGAGTCTGGAATCGATATCTAGTCTAGATGACTGGGTACCGACGCATCTCGGAACTGATGTTTACCGATTCCGCATGCACGGTACCGAGGATAATCAACAAGGGGTTTTACTTACCTCGGTACCGCTTGAGCTGCCTCCGATGCCTGCTTCGGTGTCGGTTTCACCTTTGATGCCGATGCAACTACCGGTATCGGTATCGATGCCGGTACCTACAGTATCATCGGAACCAGCTCCTTCCATGCTTTTTTCACCTGGATCGCTCCTCTCTATACCTAGTTTGGAGTCGATACCTGGCATGGATGATACACTACTGACTGTCTCAACTCATAATTGCCAGTTCCAGTGTCCATCTATTACAAATCCTGTTCTACACCGGAAAGGTACATCCTCCGGTGCCCAGGCTACCTTTTCAAAGTTAGCCTTTCCAGGGATGGTTCCCATCGGAGATCCTTCTTTTCAGAAATTTCTCCTTGACATAGCAACCTTCCTTAATATTCCTATCCCTGGCTATGAGTCTTCTCAGGGTTTTTCTGCAGGAAAGGAAAATATAATGCTTCCTTTACATCACTCTTTGCAGAATCTTCTTCTGAGGGTATGGGAAAAACCTTTAAGGGTTTCTTCACCTCCTACAGCAACTGATCTTCTGTATCAGGTGCCCCCCTCTCCAGGATTTCAAAAGCCTCAACTTCCCCATCATTCCATTGTAGTGGAATCAGCAATGAGGAAGGTAAAAAGCAAGAAAAAACATTCTTCTTTCCCGCCAGGGCATGCATCTAGAACACTGGATGCCTTTGGACGTCAAACCTTCCAAACATCTATGCTGGCAACAAGGATTCTCTCATATATATTCTATATGAGTCTATCCCTTCAGGAGGTCACAAAGAAATTATCTCTTTTGACTCCTTTTCTATCAGAGCCCAAGGCTGCAGACTATTCCTTACTTCTTAGTCATAGCCAAAATATCTCTTGGTTTCTTTCTCGTGCTTCCCTAGACTCTTTTGAGTCTGTTAGCAGAACTTCTGCTATAGCCATAGGAGCACGTCTTAAAGCCTGGCTCCAAGCATCTGACTTGAATAGATGGGCACAACAAAGGCTGGGTAATACTCCTTGTACTGGAGACAATCTCTTCAATAAGGAGTCCTTACGTCAGGTTGCTCATTGCTCCACTGACTTTCCTGTTTCTGAGGGCCATCTTAAGCCCTCTCCTTTCTCAGCAGGTAGAAAATGCTCTACCAGACCTTCTTTCCCTAAAAGAAAGAGGTTTTCCTCTTCACCTGCCCATCATTCGGATGTTCCCAAGCAGGGGAAGTCTCGCCCTGGTCTGAAGAATCCAAACTCTAGCCAGGCTGAATAAACACAGTAACCATAGGTTTCTGATTAATCTTTTTATAACTACAGTTAATTTCTTTTCAGCAGAAGTTTTTCACTGTTTTTCCATTCAAAACTCTGCTCAGGGATTCCTATTCTCAGGAAATCCATTTACTCTTTACTATGCTGAACTGTCAGGTTATTCATGTCTATAAGTTAGAGTTTTCCACCTCTTCCTGACTAGAAGAGAGGTTTAGCAACTATCACATGATAGTTTCTCTGTACTAGCATGAATTTTTTCCTTCCATGGACTTACCATGTGGTAAGTCCTTCTTCAGCTTCTATCTCTACCCTCTTCGCCAGGGTTTCCCCTGTACGAGTGGTACCTTACCATTGAAATACTTTTCTTGTCTTTCTTTTCACTGTGGAGTTTCTTCTCCTGAATAAACTCCTTTCTTTATCTGGGCAGCTCTGCAGACAGAGACAGCTTCCTCTCTTTGTTCAGTCTGTTCTCTCTGTTTGACACAGACCGACTCTCTCTGTTGTCCTTTTCAGTAGCTGCCCATGCAGGAGTTCCAGTGCTTGCCTACTGGTACTTTTCCACAAGTCCCAGTCTTGTCTTCCACCACTCCTGTCTGGCCTTAGTAGTGATTCCAAGACAGTTTTCTACATCTTTCTTGGATAATCTTTTTCACTACGGGCTTCTTACACTATCCTTTACCCTTGCCATCTCCAATCTCTGGGTTTGGCACGTAATGGACATGGCTGTCAGTTTTCTCCATCAGCCAGTTTTACATCCCAGTTCTCCTGCATAATGCTCTCTGCAATCCTACTGAGAAGCTTTCCACTATGGGCCCTTGCTAGAGAGCATAGAGTTTCTCAAATGACTATCCATCTTGGTTGAAAAATGCTTCCTCAGTCATCCCCTATGACTGTGAGGGTTCTTCATACCCTGCTATCTTCTTTTTAAAAAAAAAAAAGAAAAAAAAGAGGGAGAAGGACATAAGCCTTCTCCACATGAAAGTCTGAGAGTTATCCCATTCCTTAGGGAATATACTCTTTTTTTTTCTTGCAGCTTGTCCTCATGGTATCCTAACACTTCAAGGACAGCACATATTACTCTGAAAAACACCTGATACCTCCTTTGTCCCTCGTGTAGGTCAACCTGGTATCTCATTCTATGCGTTTCTGTCCTTTTACCATGCTGGAGTTCCACAGGACTCCGGACTTGCTGTTTACAGACTAATATTATACTCTGTTTTTTCACATAACCATCCTGGTAATTCACTGGATAGCATTCCTTTATCATCATCTCTGGGGGAATAGATTCTCTATATATCTTCTCAAGTAGGTTTCACCTCCTTGTTCTTAGATGAATCTTTTCCCTTCACATCTCCATGTGAATATCCTGATATGCATAACTGTCTGCTTATTGCAGGCATCTATCTTTCGACCTATATATTCAGGTATATATATCTATATATATGTACTTATATACATCTCTGTTGATGTATCTGTCTGTCAGCTAAGTGTGCATATGCTATGCCCTTTAGATCTTATTATAGATCTATATATATATCTATATACCCATAACTTTGACTTAAAAGGAAAACGTCAGTGTCAACCCTAATTCTGCCTCCTGACATGTATGAACACACCATTTTGGTTTTCTTGAATTTAAAACAGAAGTACAAGACCATGGGGCAAGCTCAGGACTGTGTTCCTTCATAATTTGGGCATCATTTGGTAACTCTGAAGATGAATCAATGCATGTGCGCACACACACACACAGCAAAACCTTAAGATGTTATTGCAGAGGGGAAGGAAGAGAGAAAGTTGAGAGGAGGGTGTTGTGAGAGGGGCCAGTGCTAAGAGGTGTTTTAGTATACATTTTTTTTTAACTAAAGCCTAACACGGTGAAGGGAGACGTAAGTAGAATGTTTCAATCCTCTAATTTTTTTTTACAAAGACACAAAAACCACAAAAGGGAAAACAAATTTGATCTTTAAATATATGCAGTTATATATACACATATCTCTACATATATGTGTGTATCTGTCCAGATACTTTTTATAGGTAGAAATGTATTTCCATACTTATCTCCTGACTGTCTATGCTCATAAAGGTTTTTACCTTCCTGCATGTTTCTGACAGTGGGCTTGCACAGCTTCATACTGTTCCACAGTATGTTTCGGATATTTTGCACACAACCACTGCTGTGGAACTGACAGCCCTACTGTATCCTAGGTTTACGTATCCCTGAAGCTCCAGGCCCCAATGTCTTCCTACCTCTCACCAGTTAGGAAAGACATGGTGGATCTTCAGTGGATTTCAGATTCAATTCCTCAAACATCTGTCCTTTCTTGGGAGTATGGGGTTCTTCTCATACCCTTTCCTCCCTCCAGGACTAGATTTGTTTGTCAAGATCGGTCAGTCTTCCTCTTTTGCTCCTACCTCTGAATACTTCTGTAGCCAAAAGAGTTTTCAGCTTTCCATGAAGCTTCCCACTGAAGACCTGCGGTGTTTGTGTTACCCCAATTAAATCCTGGGGTCACCTCTCACTTCCAGATGTGGACCTCCACCTTCACTCCAGTGAGGTCACCTTGAACATTATTCTACTGGATCCCCAGTAGACTCCATCAGCCTCTCTACTTCCTGAAATTCAGTAGGTGAGCATCATATGGTGATTGTTCATTCCAATATTATGGTGATTGTTCATTTCAATATATCTTTTGATAATGATCATACATACAGTGACTCCTTCCGGGTAGTCCTTTCTTAGCTTAGCTGTTTTTTCAGCAGCTCCTCTCTTTTCAACTCCTGCCCTCCATCCTCAGGATGCCTGGCCATATGAGGTGTAGCATGTTTTCAATCTTCAACATGTTAGGGCTCCAGGCATCTTAGCTTGGGAGTCCCGATATGTGAACTCATTCCTGCTTGTTCCTGGAGATAGCACAGTTACTTACCTGTAACAGGTGATCTCTGGGAACAGCAGGAATAAGTCTTCACAACCCACCCACCTCCCCTAGGAGTTGTATTTATCTTTCTATCTTCCTTTCCTCTTTCTCTCCTTTTGTCTCAGCTATGAAACTCAACTGAGGAGAGGCAGTGGAAAAGGCGGGAAGGCAGTGCGCAGGCGCGAGGGATGCTCCCAAAAGCTTTCTGATTGGATGCTGGAGAGCATTCCCATGCAGGCTCCGTCGGTACCGACGTACCCATATGTGAAGACTTATTCCTGCTGTTCCCAGAGATCACCTGTTACAGGTAAGTAACTGTGCTTTTTCATTCATCAACTCTAATGGAAGGCTGTTCTATTCATCCACCATCCTTCTCCATGAAGGAGCACTTTCCATGTGTTTCCAGCCACTGTGATAACTTCAGCACCCACAATATTGCAACTGCCACTTTCATTACCTCTCCAGCATCATCTCCTCTCAATTGCTGTGGGTATGGGAAATTGAAAATGTGATGCGGGAGGAAGTTTGAATATCGGGTGCTGAAACGGCCAAGAATTTGGCCTCTGTGCCTAGTGTTATGAACTCGGGGGAACACATCTGATCTTAGTAATTCAGTCCCCTCCCCCAAAAAGAAAAGATTTCCTCCAATAAATAGCCATAAATGTATGGAGTGATAGAGACTGAACTCTTTTTTTTTCACAGTTAGTTATTACCATAGGGAGGTACATTTTTTTTTCTTTTGTACACAGCACTAAGGTTTTGCAGGAAACAAAATTTGCTGTAGAATCTCGATTGAAATTCCATGTAAAAAGGGGAAGGCGATGGTGGTGGGGGTGTACTATCGACCACCTGGCGAGAATGAACAAATGGATGATGAAATGCTCAAAGAAATCAAGGAAGCTAACAAAAGTTACAGCACAGTAATAATAATGGGCGATTTCAATTACCCTGGTATTGACTGGGTCAGTGTCATGGCAGGACATGCTTGGGAGATAAAGTTCCTAGCTGAAATAAATGACTGTTTCTTGGAGCAACTGGTTCATGAACCGACCAGAGCAGAAGCCATATTGGACCTAGTCCTTAGTGTAACACCAGATCTGGTGCAACAGATAAGGGTGTTGGGGCCACTTGGCAATAGTGATCATAGCATGTTCGCGTTTGATTTAATTAATGGAGGAGGGATGGTAAGGAAATCCACAGTACTATCTTTTAACTTTTGAAAGGGAGACTATGATAAAATGAGGAAAATAGTTAAGAAAAACTAAAAGGAGCAGTTGCAAAAGTTAGACTTACATCAAGCTTGGGTGTTTAAAAATACTATCTTGGAAGCCCAGACTGGCTGTATTCCATGCTTTAAGAAAAGTGGAAGGAAGTCCAAAAAGCTGCCAGCATGGTTTAAAGGTGAGGTCAGAGAGGCTGTTGCCAAAAAAGCATCTTTCAGGAAATGGAAAAAAGAGCCAAATGACGAAAACTGGAAACAGCACAAGCACTGGCAAGTTAAATGCAAGGCATTGATAAGGCAGGCAAAGAGTGAATTTGAGACAAAACTTGCTGTGGAAGCAAAAACACATAATAAAGACTTTTTCAAGTACATTCGTAGCAAAAACCTGTGAGTCATTTGGTCCATTAGATGATAGAGGGGTAAAAAGGGCAGTACGAGGGGACAAGACTGAATGAATTCTTTGCTTCGGTCTTTACTGAGGAAGATGTAGGGATGTTACCCATGACTGAAGTGGTATTTAAAGGTGATACTGAAGAAGAATTGACAGATATCGCTACACTGGGAAGATGTATTACAACTATTTGATAAGCTAAAGAGTAGCAAATCACCTGGACCTGGTGGTATACATCCAAGGGTGTTGAAAGAACTGAAAAATGAGATTGCAGACCTGCTATTAGTAATCTGTGAACTATCATTAAAATCATCTGTAAACCTGAAGATTGGAGGATTGCCAATGTAACGCCAATTTTTAAAAAGGGTTCCAGGGGTGATCCGGGAAACTACAGACCGGTGAGCCTGACGTCAGTACCGGGAAAAATGGTAGAAACCATCATAAAGAACAAAATTACTCAGCATGTAGATAGTCATGGCCAAATGGGAGACAGCCAACATGGCTTTAGACAAGGAAGATCTTGTCTTACTAATCTGTTTTTTTTTTGAAAGTGTGAATAAACAGGTAGACAAAGGTGAGTTGGTTGATATAGTGTATTTGGACTTTCAGAAATGCCTTTGACAAAGTCCCTCATCAGAGATTTTTGACAAAACTAGAGTCTTGGGTTAGGAGGCAGTGTACTATTGTGGATCAGGAACTGGTTAAAAGATAGAAAGCAGAGGGTAGGGCTAAATGGCCAGTTTTCCCAATGGACAAAGGTGAATAGTGGTGTACCCCAGGGATCTGTGCTGGGTCCGCTGCTTTTTGACATATTCATAAATGACCTGGAAAAGGGAATAACGAGTGAGGATATCAAATTTGCAGATGACACAAAACTATTTAAAGTTGTTAAAACCCAAGAGGATTGTGGAAAACTGCAGGAGGATCTGGATAAATTGGAAGAATGGGCATCCAAATGGCAGATGAAATTTAATGTGGACAAGTGCAAAGTTATGCACCTAGGAAAGAACAACCCACACTATAGTTACACGATGCAAGGCTCCACATTAGAAACCACCACCCAGGAAAAAGATTTAGGAGTCATCGTGGATAACATGTTAAAACCCTCCGCCCAGTGTGAGCTTCTTAAGCAATCAATCAAACAATAAAGACCTTGATGAGAAACAGAAAGGTCTTTCTGAGGGCTCCTGCTAATACCTTTTTAGCAGTGCTCCAAAAGCAAAAACAAAACCCAAAAAGTAACCAAAAACTGTTCTTTTTCAAGGATAACTTTCTTGTATTTTCACACACAAACAGTAGTTTCCTTTCAGAGCTCACGTGCAACTGTGCATGGCTTAATTACCAATAATTAGCCAGCTGCAAACCCCTTTGCTGGTTCACTTTCTCTACGTGGCTCAAATCCTACCCTAAAGCTTTCTTGTAAACTTTTCTGGGTAGATAAAAGAACAAGTTAGAGTTCCCTTTTTGATGGTTGTTGTATTTGTGAAAGTATTTTACCACAGCAGCTTATTCAGAGAGCAATCCATGTATTCATTCTGATCATTTAAAATATCTCCTCCTTCAACTATCATAGAATCAATATCATGGTCTGGCTCAGAGGAATTCCTTAATGGAGCACTCTCAGGACAATACTTGTTTCCCTGCTGTCTTCCAAGTGAAGAGCTAGGGCATAGATCAGTGTTCATACCTGAGCTTCCTTTGTTGTTAGGTTTCCTCTCCAGATATCCTGGCCAATAAGTAGTCCAGCTTTTATGTCCAGCCTTCCAATCAAGATCCCTGGACACTGGGTCTCTCTTCACATACCTTCTTGCACTGGTCTTAGGGCCCCTTCCAAATGCAGCCGTCTCCCTCACAGGTGCCGTCTGGGGATTCCTGGCTCTGTAACCCCACTCCTCTGGCTTCCTCCAGTCCAATGGAGTATGCTTGCCTCTGGAATGACTCCCAACACACGTGCTGCTGTGAGCTCCTTCTTTAGACCTCCAAGATGTTTTCCTCTTCTTCCTTCCACGCTGCTGCTTCTTGCTCTTTCTGTCCTTGAGCTCTGGGCTCCTCAACTCCATCTGATTCTGTGTAGAATCTGTTTTACTTTTAACTTGTTTAGAGGGATACTCCACTCTAGCACAGCTCAGCTGTGCTGAATCAAGCCCTGCCCTGGGAGATGAGTGATTGAGGATTACCTCATAGCTCTCCTGATTGAACACACGTTTCCCCACTTCAGCTCTTCTAGTGGCTGTTTGAAACCTGGTGCATTCTGGGACTGGTAGTCTTTTATGAAAACATTCTGTTTTATTATTTCTACCAGCAAAGACAGGTTGCTTGTTCAGAGCCAATTCACCTCTTTTATAGCTCCTTCCTGAACTATGATAAGCTTCCTTATCACAGACCGCACCTTGAATAATTGCGTGCAATTCTGGTCTCTGTATCTTAAAAAGGATATAGCGTTATTAGAAAAGGTTCAGAGAAGAGCCACCAAAATGGTAAAGGGGGTGGAAGGATACCCCTATGAAGAAAGGCTAAAAAGGTTAAGGCTCTTTAACCTGGAAAAGAGACGGTTGAGCGGAGATATGATAGAAGTCTATAAATTAATGAATGGAGTGGAACGGGTGAACATAGATCGATTGTTTACGTTATCAGAATTTAGGAAGACTAGGGGACGTGCAATGAAGTTACAGGGTAAACTATTTAAGACTAATAAAAGAAAATATTTTTTCATTCAACGTGTAATCAAACTCTGGAATTTGTTACCGGAGGATGTAGTAAAAGCTGTTAGTGTAGCTGGGTTTAAGAAAGGTTTGGACAAGTTCCTGGAGGAAAGGTCCATAAACCATTATTAAAAAGGGACCCAGGATATCACTGCTTGACCCAATACAAGCATTGTGGAACCTGTGTCTTTTGGGGAAACTGATAGGTACGTATGACCTAGATTGGCCAGTGTTGGAAACAGGATACTGGGCTCGATTGACCATGGTCCGACACAGTATGGCATATCTTATGATTTTACGTTCACTTTCTGTTTCTTCCTTTATCCTTTCAGTTCTCTCAGAACCAGGACTGGGATCTGGTGGAATGAGACTTCATTCACAGCTGCCTGGGGAGTTTTCCCTATTTTCTATCCTCCCCCCGCCCCCCCACCTTCCCCAACACATAGTCTGGTCATTGCAGTGAGAATCCTCAGCCAGGGACCTGCACTGGGGCTTCTTCCAGACCCACAATCTGATGACCTCTGCATGTCACCCTTCAGAAACAGGAATGATTCCCTCTCCTGTGGGGCTGTCAGCAGCATCCTCAGTAGATCCAGGGACTGGTAGGTTCAATGTGGGGAATGAACCCGGGAGCTTGTGCATGGCAGTGTACAGCACTTGCCACGTGGGCCACCTAGCCACCCAAAGAAACACACTAATGTGTATTACAGATATGCTTCCCCTCAGAGGTTAGAGGGGGCACCTGCAGACTCCAGGAGCCACCTGGGAGTCCAACTACTGGAATAGCCACACATGGGAGCAGAAGTACAAGAGCTTGCAGGCGTCTGGTGGTCTGGCGCCCCACACAGTGCTTACTTTGCCTGCTTGTCCTGACAGCTCTGATCCATACAGATCCATGACACATCTGCTCAGTTTGTATATAGTTACCCCCTTTTTGAACCCAAGTTACAATTCCCGTTCTATGTAAAGTACAATGCATGTTCCAGCCTGCATTGTACAAATTAATGTTACTGTAAACCGCACTGATTCTAAAGAGTGCAGTATAGAAAAGATTTAAATAAATAAAATAAAGTATAGGAAGAATCATACAGCACCACTGACATTACTTATTTCCAAACTTAGCTAATTCAGGTTAGATTTTTAGATTGTTCAGCCAAGACAAGGTACAATGAAAATTTGATGGACCTAAGTTTTGTAATGTGCACAAATTTAATGATGTGATTAGCTCCTCGCTGCTCAGGATGTTTGTCTAGTCACAGTTTAGTACCACGGCATAAATAATTATAGAGGAGCCTTTAATAATCTTTAAATTAAGTTGCAATGTTTTAAACAAATCATACCCTCCTGTACATGGTGAGAGTCTATTGAATTTGGCAAAACTCTTATCTTTCTTTTTCTCTGGTGCAGTCTGCCAGGAAGCATATGCTGATCAGGCACAATGACATAAAGACAGTAGGGAAGACTGACAAGAAATTTTAAGATATAAAAAGCATGATAGCCATTCTTTATACCTAGGGCAAATTCATATGGTGGCAGACTTCAGAACTAAGCACAAAAATAAATATACTGTGGAGGAAAAGGTGAAGAGGGAATACTACCAAAGTGTTCAAAGACCTTAAAGTTAATAAATAATACACGACAGAGAGAGAGAGAGAGAGAAGTTCCAGCAGAAGGGATGATGGCATGAGTAATAGAAGAAAATACTGCTTCGCAGATAGGGTAATGGGTGCATACCGAGGTCTCCCAGTGGAGGGAGCAAAAGCAGATGCAGAATCAGAAAGAAGACACTGGACATGTATAGAGGATCCATGGTGGAAACACAAAGAATCAAGAAAGGTATGCAGTATTGTAGGTACGGAAAATGAGTAGTCTAGATTGGTTTTGTATTTGTCTGTAACCACGTTTGATGTATTTCTATGCAGAACTCCTCCCGCCTTTCGGTACTGTTGTTGACCATGCGCTGCTGTTCTGTAGATTTACTATGGCATTCGGACAGATACAGAGCCCTGAACTAGCAGCATCGATTTCGGCTCTTTTCATTATCCTTTGTGTTGCTTTTTATATGGAATTATTAGTGCAACTGCCCCTCTTAAATGATGGGTGGAGCAGGTTGGTTATCTGTTTGAGGGATATAAGGATTGGGCATTGTATGTAGGTGGAATGTGGGGTTCAAATCTGTGTATGTGAATGAAGAGGTGGTCTGTGTACATATGTGAATGTAGGCAAGTGAGGGTGTGGGTTCTGTATGAGTGGGTGGGGTACGTAGGTATATGAATGAATAATGAGGTGGGTGTTTGTGTGAGCAGGTTGTTGGACTTTGTACAAGTGAGTGAATGTTGGCGAATGTAACTGGGTGGACACAAGAAGGACAATTTTATTGCACGGTACCTTGGTTAAGAGGCCAAGTTAGGTGTTTTCTTAGGCACTATTTTGTAAATACATATAGGCGCCTATGTGTCTTTATTATATACTAGTGTAAGTGGTAGAAACTGCACCTTGTATGCAGCCATGAACATTTAAGCCTGCCGAAAAGCAGGTTTAAATGGTCATGCATAAGTTTACAAGTATGTATATTTAAAGTATTTTACACTCAATGCATGTACTTGCAAACTCAACCCACGCACTGCCCAGTCCATGCCCCTGGCTTTGCCTACTGGCACTTTCTTTGCAAGGTGCTTGCGTTTAAGCTGGTTGGTATTTTATTACAAAGTCTTTAATGCACATATGTGGCCACATAAGGACAACAGAGACTTCAAAATTATCAGCACCAAGTCTGAGTCACTGGATGCAAGTCACCAGAAGTGACTGTGGAGGAGGAGAAATGTGTTCCAAAAGCAGACATGTAGAGGTGGTTTTTTGCCGGATTTGAGCAGGGCTAGAGATGGAGTCTGGCATACTGACTCAAATAGTTTGTTCTGGGCATATGGAGCAGCAAGGTGGAATGAATGGAGTTGGCAGTGGCAGAAAAGGGCCCAGATAAAAGGGATCTGCAAGAAGAATGGCGTTCCCAAGGAAGGGTGTAGAGTGAGAGAAGAGAGGAAAGATAGTGAGGAGCTGCAGAATTTCCCCTAGATCAGTGGTCCCCATCCTTGTCCAGTCAGGTTTTCAGAGTATCCACAATGAATATGTATGCAGCTCTATCTCATGCATATTCATTGTGGATATCCTGAAAACCTGACTGGCCTGGGGGTATCTGAGGACTGGGTTGGGAACCACTGCCCTAGATGTATCTCTGTCCACAGGGACCATCTTCTACTTGTGTCTATACAGCACTGCATACACCTTGTAGCACTATATAAATGATTAGTAGTAGCAGTAGATATAGTTCAGTAGAAAAAGTTTGCAATGGACACGGAAATGCATAGGGAGCCAGTGAAGTGACTTTAGAAGAGAGGTTACATGAGCATAAAGACAGTGGCAGGAGATAAACCGTGCAACTGAGTTTTGAACAGACTGAAGGGAGGAGAGAAATGATTCCGAGGGAGACCAGCGAGTAGCAGGTTACAGTAGTCAAGACGGGAGGTAACTAGAGAGTAGATAAGGGTCTTAGTAGTGTGTTCAGAAAGGAACGGATGAATTTTGCTGATGATATAGAGAAAGAAGCGACAGGTTTTAGCTATGTGTTGAATGTGTGCAGAGACAGGAGATACTAGAGTTACAGTAGATGACCCCAAGGTTGCGAACTGAGGAACAGGAACGGGTTTAGTGTTATCCACAGAAATAGAGAAGGGAGGTAGAGGGGAAGATGTGTTTAGGGGGGAAGATAAGGAGCTTAGTTTTGGCCATGTTCAGTTTCAGGCGGCAGTGGGACATCCATGCAGCAATGTTGAATAAGCAGGCAGAGATCTAGGACAGGATTCCTGGAGAGGTTTCAGGTGCAGAGAGAGAGATCTGAGAGTCATCAGCGTAAAGATAGTACTGAAAACCATGGGAGAAGATTAGTGCATCAAGGGACGGAGTATAGAGAGAGAAAAGGAGAGGTCCCGACAGCCCTGGAGTACATCAATTGAAAGTGGAATGGCAGTAGAGAAGATGCAGAAAATGTGTTTACATTTATCACGTCAGTCCAGTGTGCAGGGTCAGGGGTCAGTATTTTTATATTACAGTTCCGAGCTTCCAGCTAGATAATTTAACTGGGGGGGAGGGGGGGTTGAGCACAACCTGGGAATACTGTATAAGTTGTGCTCTTTTTTTTTCTTGTTTAAAAACATTTATATACCGCCACCATGTACAACATTCTAAATAACTATAATACAGGGAAAATAGACTGTGGCCTCCACCTCTCAATTTTTTAAGTCAATATTGTAATTTTAAACAGACAGCGCTCTCGAATTGGGAGTCAATGTAATTGCCTCAGTATATCTGCAACAAATTCTCTCTGACTCCAACCGGATAACATCCGTGCAGCTGCATTTTGGACCACCTTCAATCTCCTAAACAAATAATCAGGCAATCCCACATAAGAGTATGCTGTAGTCCAAAACTGAAATTACCAGCGCCTGCGTTACCATGCGCATCTCCCACATCGTCCAAAAACCCTCACCCTACACTCACTCTCTGACTATGGTTTATAGTTTGTTCGGGTTTTGATATACCGCCTTTCTAAAAATAATCAGAGCGATTTACAATTTCATAATAACATCACATAGAAAGGAGCTACAGTGTGTAAATAGGAAAGCTGGAGAGGGTAGAGAATGAAAGAAATAAGTTAAATAAAAACAGGCAATTTATTTGACTCTTTTCCTCCTAGGTCAGCGTTCACAAGGGGCCAAAAGCCTAATCAAACAAGTAAGTCTTGAGGCCTGAACAGACTACAGCTCTGAGGGGGCCTTGGTGGGAGGGAGGGGTGCCATCTCCTCCCTCCCTTCAGGCAGTATATTGTCTTGAGCAACCTTGATGACATCCCCATTCTTTAAGATCAGAACAATTAATGCTGAGATGTCACTTTCAGTGCCTGCAAACTGCTGTATTTTATTCCGAGTTCCTCTTCTTTTACGTATAGCAGCAAAAGGTTAAAATTCACAAGCAGTATTAAATTAGTGTTGGAGCTTTGACAGCTTCTTGGAGCAAGGGTGTGGCGTTTTTAATGCAGCAAAGGAAAGGGGGTGGGGCTACAAGGAGAACGGTTACCAATTATTTATTCCATTGAACTGAACAGATCTTCTTTCAGCTGAGGGAAGTGTGCTGAAACTCACATCTGTCTGCAGAAATGATTTATGAAGCCCTGAACATTGTGTTCTTCGTAAATCAGTTCATTGGATGCTGTCCGCATCTAGAAAGGTACTGTAGTAATTTTGTGATGTTACTGCCCTTGATTGACTCTGGGTTGCTAATTAAGGAATAAATTCAACAGAATGAGACTCTGCTGAAATATAATTTATAAAAGTCTAATGGGTTTTGTTAGTTTATTATGACTTTGATAGTTTATAGGTTCAGTTCCAAGATTTGTGAGGGGCTGAGAGCACAAGTGTGCAGGTTAGGGCCAGGTACATTGCTGGCTCAAACTGTGTACCCAGGGGCAGTGTTTCCTCAGTGCCCCCAAAGGCTGCGATGCAGTAAACAGTGTGTTAGTACACTTCACTAAGCTTCAGCGCAGTGTTCTAAAATTCCTGATGCAGTAGACCAATGACATGCAAATTACAATGGCCTTAAAAAGTTTGTGCAGTCAGAAACACACAGCACACATCGCTGCGATAATATGGAGCTGTTGGCTGAATCACCTGTGGGGACTGGCTCATGCACGGACCAAAAGGAAGACAGAGAAAAACAGGCCGACCTCTACACCCTGACCCACCTCACAAAAATGCTCTGGTAGTCCAGTGGGGCCCAAACTCTCCATGACCACCCCTCCCCCCATTTTCCTGGACTTCCCAGCCCCTGCTCCAGGGGCTATTTGGTGCAGGGTACCCCTAACCCAGGTATCCCAGTCCCCCTCCAAACATATCTAAGGTTAGGAGGCAGGAGTGATGCCCTTCACGCCTGCCTCCTCCGCCACCAGCTTCCAAAATGTTGGCACCTGACCCCTAGTAATGCATCAAAACACCGCTAGTTGTGAGTTTGTGAAATAAGGGAGTGTGGAGCACAGAAAGGCAGGTAGCATCCAAAGTAAAAGCACAGAGCAGGGGGTAACATGCATGGGAGAGCAGTTACAACCCAAAGCAAAAGCACCATATTGGGCCGTGCTGGTCTTTATCTGCCATCATTTACTGTGCTACTGTGGCCCCTAGTGGTACATCCTGGCGTACCTCTAGGGGCCATATGCTGCCATTTTGAAAGATGGCACCGGAAGCAAGAGCGAGTGGGCATCACTTCTGCTTCCCAATTCAGAGGTGGGGGGGGGGGTCTGTGGACCCACTTGAGCAGACGAGGATTTTTTTTGTGGCTTCAGGGGGTGTGGGGGTGGAGGGATCGGGGACCTGGGATTGTGGGTGATCTGAGATAATATGCTACTTTTCAAGACCTCTGATAATTTACTGCAGACCTGAGCTGGCATAAAGATTCAGCACAAGGGGAACTGTACAAAACCAAGCTAAATTTTAGCTGCTTGTTTTACATTGGTGGCAATTTGTTATTTAATGTTTTCCTTGCCAATTGCACTACCCTGATTTTCACACTCTAAAATTTCTTACTGCTTTGAGAATGACATTAGCACAGTAAAATCAGGAGTAAACTGTGGCACTAAAAGATAGCGCTGCGCACTCTGTCAGGGCCAAAATGTACACCAAAAGCAACTGGAGTGGAGGAGTGGCCTAATGGTTCGAGTGCTGGCTTGGGAACCAAGAGACCAGGGTTTGATCCCCACTAGTACTCCTTGTGGTCTTGGACAAGTCATTTAACCCTCTATTGCCTTAGAAAAATCTAAGTTAGCAACGTTCCTGTTTAACGTTTAAGTTAAGTTTAAGTTTAAATTACAATGTAAATTGCTTTGACTAAAATGATAAAGCGGCATAAAAAAATCTGTTAAAAGAAATAAATAAATAGAACTGCAATGGGTCTTTTGTGCAGTGGTCCCTGGATGGTGAGCTTCAATATTTGGACACAGGTGGAGATAGTTTATTCAGAAGTGAAGCTCTTAGGTATTTTAAGGGCAATGAACCCTTTTGTAAATAAAAGTAGGAGGAAAAGGAGGCCGCAATAGTTTTCAAAAGCAGTAGCTGAAAAAGTAAAAGAAAAAAAACAGAGGTTAACTGTGATGAACTGTAAGAGATCACAGAAAAAGGAAGGTAACTAGCAGCTGAAGAAGCTAAGGGATGCTGGTAATGTAGTCAGGAAAGCAAATATACTAATAGGGTTGCCAACTGGCTGGTTTTCAGCTGTCCTGGCCTGTTCTTAAATGGCCAGGCCGGCGTCCGGCAGAGGATTAAAACCGACCATGCAAAAGCTGTTTTTTTTGTGAGGGAACCTGCTGCCATTGCCGCTTTTCCCGGGTCTGCAGCGCAGCGGCATCAATTGCACCCTGGCCTTCCTCCAGCTGATGACAGCAGCAGCCGTGGCAGCCGGAAAAAAAACACCCAAGCAAAAGCACGAGGTCCCAATTCCAGCGTGCTTGTCTCTCCCCGGCCCCGCCCCCTTCTGACATGAAATATGTTTCAGAAGGGGGCAGGACTGGCAGAGAGAAGTGCACTGGAATCGGAACCTCACACTTTTGCTTAAGGCGACAGTTTGGGGGTAAGATGGAGAGCGGCCATGTTGGGCATCAGAGGGATTGAGGGGCCAGAGGCGGAGGGTATATGCTAGATACAGGGCAGGGGGTCAGATGCTACACAAGAAGATGGCAGGGGGACTGATGCCAGATATGGGGTACTGGGCAATAAGAGGCAGGAAGAGAGATGCCTGACCCCAGGGCTAGAGGAAAGATGCTGGATGTAGGGGTGGGATAGGGGGACAGATGCTGGCCAGAGGGGGAAGCGCAGATAAAGGCCACAGAGGGGGGGGAGGTGGAGGACAGATGCCATGGGATGAGAGAGCAGTGGGATGAAGGTTGCTAGAGGAAGGATGGAGAACGGATGCTAGCCATGGGGGGGGATATAGGAAAAAAGACAGATGGTGGGGGACATAGGAGTAAAGTATTTATATCCCGCTTTGACCCGGTGAAAAGCGGGATATAAATACAGTTAAATAAATAAATAAATAAATGGCAAATACTGGGAATGATGGGAGGCATAGGTGAAAAAGGGTGGATGCAGAGCATGGGGGGGGGGGGGAAGATAGGAGAGAAAGGACAGATGCTAAGCATGGGGTGTACTGGAAAGGGGCACATTGAGGAGAGATGCTGGACAGGGGAAAGAAATGGCCATAGAGGGGAAGTGCTGTAGATGGGGGGAGAAGAATAGGGACAGGAAACAGAGGGGAGATGATAGACATGGGGAGAATCTAGGTATGGGGGGGAGAGAGGAGGAGATTTAGTTAGACTGGGAAGTAAGAGGCTGGGGAAGAAGAGAGAGGGAATGGGAGGGTGGGGGTGGGGGTGAGAGAAAAGATGGAAAGCTGCAGCTAAATACTTTCTTTTTTTTTTAATTGTAAAATTAAGAAGTGGTTGGTAAGAAGAAAGAGTGAAAGTTGGATAATCAGAGGAAAACTGAAAAGAGGAAATCTGTGTTAGAGACTGACCTAAGGGAGGAAGTGAAGGCAGGGGGAGAGAGAAGATATGGCAAATGAATAGGAGATAATTAAAAGAGAAGTAAGAAGACAGAGGAAAACAGACACCAGAGACTGGGACCAAAAACAACAAAAAAAAAAAATGGGTCAACATCAAAGGTAGAAAAAATAATTCTATTTTCTATTTAATATTTGGAATATGTCAGTTTTTGGAATGTTATCTGCCAGGGCTGGTTTTAGACATGGCTGGAGCCGCCTGGCTGAACACAATTTAGGACAACTATCCAGAGGGTTACCATGAGTCGACACAGACTCAACAGTACTTAACAACAACAACAACAAGGCCATTATTAACATGTGTTATTAGTGAATACAGCTCATTGTATAAAATGGGATCTGCAATAAATAATATGCATTAATGTGTGTTAGTATATGCCAGCACAGAAACACTGTTAGATAAGTCTAGTTCTGTTTGTTCCTGAGGCAGTGCCCAAGATTACAAGGAGTGTCAGTGGGATTTGAACCTTGGTTCGGTGCATGTGTGTGTGTGTCTTCAAGGTCCGTGTGTGTGTATCATGGGGACTGTCAGGGGCTGCATGCATATATGTGTCATGGGAATGTTGGGGGCTGTGTGCATGAATGTCTACCATGGGGCCCATCAGAGGGCTGCATGTGTGTGTCTCTCTCATATCTCCCACCTCCCAGGCTTCCCCCAGTCTCTGTCATTACTTTCCCCTACCAGCCTTTCCCCAGTCTCTCTCTTTCTCCCTCATAATCCTCCCCCATTAGCCTTTCCCCAGTCTCTCTCTCTCATTTTGTGTCTCATACCCTGCTACCAGGCTTTACTCAGTCTCTCTCTCATATGACCCCCACCCAGGCTTACCTAGTCCATATCTCTCTCATATGACTTCCCAAGGTTTCAACCTGTCTCTCTCTCTCATGACCCCCCCCCCCCCCAGTCTTTCTTTCTTTCTCTCTGTCGCTGTCTGTCTCATCCCCCCCTCCCAGTCTTCACCCAGGTTCTCTCTCTCTCTCACACACACATGACCCCCCCACATGCATCACCCAGCCTCTCTCTCTCATGGGAACCTGACATCCAAGACTTGTCAAAACCGCAAGATCAGACTAAACTGCTTCTACTGCACTGCTCAACTATGCAGAGAGCTGATCGCAGTAGGGGAAATGGCATGTTTTTCACGAACTACAGCCAGGGACATGAATTGATGAGAGAGCGCAACTAGATAAAGGGAGGTATATATGAGAGAGACATACACACAAGCAACCTCTGATTCTCCCCCCTCCCCCCATGCCTGATTCTGCAAATGGAAGAAATGCGCGATTGTCTCACATTGCAAATGTACACTTTCTAACTAGTTTGATTTTGTTTTGTTTTTTGAACATCTGGCCTTGTCAGCATTTTCTCTGTGTTCCTTTTGTGGCTTGTTTGATAAGAAATGGCATTGATAATTTTGTTTAGTTCATAAAACATCCCTGCTAAATTACTTTTTCAAAGGTGGTGTAGGGAAGGCTATAACTACCAGAGGTCATGGAGTGTTTTCCTTCTATAAATTGTGTTTTAGTGATATTCGCTATATCTGGGGAATATAGGTGTTTGTGTTGACCTTTTAGCGGAAAGATTGATTACACTGAGCCACATAGAGTATAACTAGGATGATTTTGAACAAATGGCATGAAACACATTGTGCCGATTCTTTACTTTCACAAGGGAAGCTTGACACTTCAGTATAGAGCATCCATCGTGAGATACTATAGCAACCTAAAGTTGGCTTTCACATATTACTCCTTCCAGATGCACCAGAGGTAAAGCAGTAAAATGGTATTCACACTCGGATGCAATTTTTAATTAACTTTGATTGTTTGCTATAGAAAGTTTCTCTGATCTACTGAGAATTTTGGTGATGGGTAATTTTGCTATATATTTATTTTAGATCATGTATTTCCTGTCTGTGAAGTTTTATTATTTCCCCTAAGATTGCTTGGGATAAATTGTTGACTCTGTGTCATGACACACATTCTCGCATTGGGAGGTTTCAGCTTGGATGCTGGTGAATCTAAGAGATTGTTAATGCATCAGACACAGATCTTAAATATCAATATTTTGGTTTGCTAATGAAAATTTTAAGTATAAAAGGAATTGATACACCTAGTTGTTCCTCTTTGATCCTTGTGGAAATGTGATTATTTTTCATTTCCACTAGAATTGGGAACACATATCAATACTGCTGTTTATTGATTTTTAAGTTTATTAGGTTTTTATTTAAATCTTCTTTTGGAGTGAACAGCTTTCATTCTTTCATTCATTCAGAAAAAGGAGTGGTCATGAGTGAAAACAGTGTAATTGTGATAGCTAAGCCTGCTAAGTTAATTGCTTGGTACCACATGCAGTGCAATGCAATGGCCTTTGTTCCAAGGCCATGGAGGGTTAAGTGACTTGCCTAAGGCCACAAGGAGTGCCAGTGGGAATCAAACCCTGGTCTCTTGGTCACAAGGTCACTGTTGTAATCACTAGGTTACTCCTCTCAGGCGGCCTAAAGGATGCTTACGCTCAGCCTAGTGGAACACTGACAAGCAGCCAGTTATTCATTTCGACCCTGCAGAGAAGAGTGGAGGGTGGGCCACATGGGTCTGATATTGTGGGAGCTCTATAAAGGATAGCACTCAGGCACCGGTAAGAGGATGACAGCACCAGAGGCGACAGAGCAGGCCTGAATCCTGGAAAGCAGCAAGACTGGAGGAGAGGGATTGTATGCTGTTGGATTGCAGAGAAACCAGGTCCCAGATCAAAAGAGTGAAAGCATTTGTTGAAACAATACAGGAGGGGGCTTGCCAGCCTTGACTGAGTGCATCATACATATAAACTATTTTAATGAATTAACAAGAAGTTTAAAATAAAAACTAAAACAGTAGCCGGTTTAATAAAGGAAAAAACAATACTATAAAGTAGGACTAAAAGAATCTAAGACTTCAGGAAATTAAGTAGCTATACATGTAAAAAGAAAATCATGTCAATAGTAAAGCTAACTTAAAACATTTTCGCCTTTTCTATTCTTTATTTTCTCTGTGCTGAATTACTGGGAGTGATTCATGCTCCCCCCATTGTTAGAGACATGGAGAGGAAGTTTCCCCTAAGTTTCTCCATAGCCAGCAAAGGTCAGTGGCACTTCTATTGATGTCTTTTCCCCCCAAGGACTTGGACAGTTCATTTCCTTGATATGCCGGACACAGCACAGCAGCCAGGTCCAAGGTCAGCATTGAATCAGTGTTTTGAGATTGACAAACAAGTTGTATCAATACATACTTTTGAAATTTTGTATAAACAAGTAGGTGGTGATATACAGTTTTCTTTGAAACGCAGAAATAAACATAGCAAATAACAGCAGATAAAGATCATACATAAATCAGACTATAAACCAATCAAATAAGTGAAAAGAAAGGGAATGGAGAAAATTGGCTTTAGCTTAGACTAGAATGAAAACATAATTAATTTTTAATTATTTTTCTCAGTGGATACAGAAGGATTATAAATTTATTCTATTCAAGGATTAACAGAGAGAAAGAAGATGGAAACTGAATGCCAGAAGCCTTACAAATGAGCAAGTTTTGCTCCGTGAATGGATGGGGAGTATATACACATGCAGCAGTGTGTCTTGGGTACATGTGGGCATGTTTCTGCTCTGTGTGAGTGCAGCAGAGTTGCAAGGGTACATGTCTGTGTGTGAGTGCAAAAAAGTATCAGGAGTACGTGTGTGTATGGGAGACTATGATAACATGAGGAAAATAGTTAACAAAAGACTAAATGGAGCAGCTGCAAAGGCTAAAGATTTGCATAAAGCATGGTCATTGTTTAAAAATACTATCTTGGGAAGCCCAAAACAGATGTATTCCACGCTTTAAGAAAAGTGGAAGGAAGGCCAAAATAACTACCAGCATGGTTTAAAGTTGAGGTCAGAAAGGCTGTTATGGCCAAAAAAGCATTCTTCAGGAAATGGAAAAAGGAGCCAAATGATAAAAATGGAAAACATAAGCATTGCCAAGTTAGATGCAAGGTATTGATAAAGCAAAAATGCATAATAAAAGCTTTTTCAAGTACCTTCATAGCAAAAAAATACCCATGAGACAGTCAGTTGGACCATTGGATGATAGAGGCGTAAAAGGGGCATGAAGACAAGGCCATAGCGGAGAGACTGAATGAATTCTTTGCTTTACTGAAGAAGATGTAGGGAATTGGTGATGTATCAGAAGACTTGAAAGAAATATCGATTAAAAAAGGAAAATATATTACAAATATTTGATAAACTGAAGCGTGCCAAATCACCTGGAATGGATGGTATACATTCAAGGGTATTGAAAGAACTGAAATATGAGATTGCAGACCTACTATTAATAATCTGTGAACTACCATTAAAATCAACTGTAGTACCTGAAGAGTGGAGAATGGCCAATGTAACGCCAATATTTAAAAAGGGTTCCAGGTGTGATCTGGGAAACTGCAGACCTGTGAGTCTGACATCAGTACTAGGCGAAATGGTAGAAACCATTATAAAGAACAAAATTACTTATTTATATAGTCATGATTTAATGGGAGAAAGCCAACATGGATTTAGCCAAGGAAAGACTTATCTTTCTAATTTGTTAAATTTTTTTGAAGTTGTGAATAAACAGGTAGACAAAGGTGAGTCGGTTGATATAGTGTATCTGGATTTTCAGAAAGCCTTTGACAAGGTCCCTCATGAGAGACTCTTGGCGAAATTAAAACGTCATGGGATTGGAGGCAGTGTAGTATTGTGGATCAGAAATTGGTTAATAGATAGAAGGTAGAGAGTAGGGCTAAATGGCCAATTTTCTCAGTGGAGAAAAGTAAATAGTGGAATATTCCAGGGATCTGTGCTGGCCTTCTGCTTTTTGACATATTCATAAATGACCTGGAAATGGGAATAATGAGTGAGGTGATCGAATTTGCAGATGCGACAAAATTATTCAAAGTTCTTAAAACCCAGAGGTTTGTGAAAAATTGCACGAGGACCTTGATAAATTGGAAGACTGGGCATCCAAATGGTAGATGAAATTTAATGTGGACAAATGCAAAGTTAAGCACCTAGGAAATAACAACCCAAACTTTGATTACATGATGCAAGGTAACATTTTAAAAACCATTACCCAGGAAAAAGATTTAGGCGTCATTGTGGATAATTGGATAATACGTTGAAACCCTTTGCCAAGTGCGGCAGCAGCAGCCAAGAAAGCCAAGAGAATGCAAGGAATCATAAGGAAAGGAATGAAGAATAAAACCAAGGATATTATAATGCCTCTGTATTGTTCCATGGTTTGACCGCATCTTGAATATTGTGTACAATTCTGGTCGCCGTATCTTAAAAATGATATAGCGGAATTAGAAAAGGTACAGAGAAGAGCCACCAAAATGGTAAAGGGGATGGAAGGATCCCCCTATGAGGAAAGGTTTATAAGGTTAGGGCTCTTCAACTTGGAAAAGAGAAGGCTGAGGTGAGATATGATAGAAATCTGTAAATTAATGAATGGAGTGGAACGGGTTATTTATTTACATTCTCTTATATACCGTGCTATTCTGCATCAGTGCGGTTTACATTGAACAAACTGAAATTACATTGAACAGGGCATTATAACTTGGAGATAACTATTTTACAGGGAATATGGGCTATGGAGGGTTAAATGGCTTGCCCAAGACCACAAGGAGCACCAGTCCTTCCGGCCCAAGGTTGCTGTCCTCAAGTGGGATTTGAACCCCCGACCTTCCAGCCTGAAGTACCTTGCCCCAACCACTAGGCCACTCCTCCACTCATAGATTAACATAGATTGCTTGTTTACGCCATCAAAAAGTAGAAAGACTAGAGGACATGCAATGAAGCTACAATGTAACCCATTTAAGTCTAATAAGAGAAAATATTTTTTTACTCAACGCGTAATCAAACTCTGTTACCTGAGGATGTAGTAAAAGCTGTTACTGTAGATGGGTTTAAAAAAGGTTTGGACAACTTCCTGAAGAAAAGGTCCATAAACCATTATTAAAGAGGACCCGGGAAATCCACTGTTTACCCCAGGACGAGCATTGTGGAAGGTGTGGACTTTGGGTACCTGCCATGTACTTGTGACCTGAATTGGCCACTGTTGGAAACACGATACTGGGCTTGATAGACCTTGGTCTGACCCAGTATGACATTCCTTTTGTTCTTATATGTCTGGTGTGCATGGTCCCATTACATTTTTACAGATGCTAGTGCTGCTGTCTCACTCTTACCCCCTTCACTGCCTCAAACATGTAGGCCACGAATGTTATTCATATTGAGGCTGCTTTTGTGCTACTGCACTCATCTCTTTCCTCCTCCACTAGAGAAACAACCCCAGTGGCTCCTTTAATTGTAGTGGTAATTGCTGACAATTTTAACAGTTTAGGTTGTAGCCATAGAAAGGTCTCGCTCCATCTCTGCCTAAAGTAGAGTTATTTTATTTATTTATTTATTTGAACAGATTTCTATACCGCCTTTTCCTTCAATCAAGGCGGTCTACACAGCAAACAATCAACAAAGTCATGTGTTTAGTGTGTGCATGCAGTGAGCAGTGTGTGCGTGTGAGTGTAGCTGGTTGTTGATTCATTGTAAGCTAATTACAATGTGCGCTATCTACAATACTATGTACATCGGGGCTTTGGTTCTGTACTGTGATCAGGTCTCGATGGTATGTTGGTGAGGTGGGGTATAGTTTGTTGCACAGCTTATGTGACGTTACCAATGTGCTCAATGAAGAGCGTCGTCTTTAGCAGTTTCCTAAAGTCCTTAATGTCTGCTGTTGCCCTTAGTTCGTCAGGGAGTGCGTTACAGATTGTTGGAGCCACTTTTGAAAGGGCTCGTTTTTTGGTGTCCTTGCGTACTTTGTTGAATTCATCAGGGGTGTTGACACGGTTGGATGTGCCTCTCCTCCTCGGTCGTGTGCTGCTGTCAGGCTGTATGAGTGGGTGTAGGCTGAGAGCTGATGAGCGTTGTTTGATTTTGAAGATGTTTACGATTGTCTTGTATCTGATGCGGGCGCTGATTGGTAGCCAGTGGAGCTCTTTTAGGGTGGGAGTGATGTGTTCTTGACTTTTGGTGCCGGTTATTATGCGTTCCACTTACGCCCTGTTCTGCTGCTGCTGGAATCCTCTTCCCATCATGGTCTTCCACTAACACTGTTGTAATGTAGCTTCAGCGAGCAAACCAACCAGAGCTTCCCATACAGTCCTGTGGGACCCAGATAATTATTTGGCTAAAACCTTCTTTGCGTCTGCCTCATCTATCCCTCCTGCTGTACACATCTATGTCTTTGCTCATGTGAAAATAAGCGTATGCGTACGGACAGATGGCCAGATCCTCCCTAATAGGAACTATAGCACTTGCAAAATGCACCTAAAAAAGAATCTGAATGACCTCTTCCCAGCTCATATTTTCCACCAGCATGATCCAGAATATACCGCTCACTCTTTTACAGCATTAGTAAGTTCCCATGGGCCTACATCTCTCTAACTTGTGTCTGTGTAGTCATTTCTTGCATCAAACATGGGGTACACAGAACTAAAAGCAGGCACTGCCATTGATAGTGTGCTATATGTCAAAGTCCCACAGTAGGCAGCTATGTACATCCTATATTGTTTTTGAAGTGTCCTAAGTCCATTCTTTTTTAAACTCTTGAAGCTTCTCTCTAGTTGCTGATTTAAAACAATTTTTGCCTATTTTTGTTGTTGGTACATGCCGTCAAGTTGGGGTTCAATCATGGTGACCATCTGTATTTGGTCTTCAGTCAAGCGGCTCATTGTTGATAGAGCGGCATCCATAGCTGCTGCTGTTGTATCGATCCATCTCATTGCTGGCCTTCCTCTTTGGCGTTGACCTTCAACCTTGCGAAGCATGATGTCTTTCTCTAATGATCTATCTTCACTTGATGCGTCCAAAGTATGAAAGTCAGTCTTGTCATCTGAGCTTCTAAAGAAAGCTTTGGTTTGATTTCTAGTACTGACTGGTTTGTTCTCCAGGCAGTCCATGATATACATAGTATTCTTCATCAGCATCATAATTCAAAGGCATCGATTTTCTTCCTATCTTTTTCACTGTCCATAAGATGTTATTGAAAATACCATGGCTTGGACAAGTCGAATCTTTGTATAGAGAGAGACATCTCTGCCCTTTAGAATCTTGTTTAGGTCCTTCATAAGCATTCTGCCAAGGCAGTGGTTCTCAACCTTTTTTGTACTGTGACCCCTTTTACCATTGGTCAACTTGTGATGACTCCCAATGATAAAATCAAATGCATCTCTCTTCCTTTACCGTTAACGCATTGTTGCTGTAATCATTTGTTGAATTATTAATATATTATAGGCCTTTGCATTATGTTTTTATTTATAAAATTTACTTATTTAAACCACAATAATTAATCCCAATAACAAGTAACAATATTTGATTTCAAAATTATTATGATTTTGTAGTCAAATCACTAATATGAAATAAAATTATTTTTTCTACCTTTGTTGTCTGACCAATTTATTCTCTGATCATGCTGGTCCTGATCTAAGGCTTCTGCTTTCCTGTCTTCTCTTAGCTCTTTCTGTGGTCTATGTTCCATCTGCCATTTCTTATCCTTTCGTTTTCTTCACTTCTTTCCATCAGCCTATTTCCAGTCCCAGTAACCCTCCCCAGTATCAACCCCTTTTCAGTCCTCACGCCCAGTACCTTCCAATGTCAACTTGCATTCCCATGACTGCCACTGGTGTACATTCCCTTCCAGTCCCCCTCCTTCCCCACTGACCAGTCACTTCTAGTACAAATACCATGGCAGCCCCTCTCAGATCCATTCCTTTCCAGTTCCATTCTCCTATCCCCTCGTAGCAGCCCATTTGTAATCTTAGCCCCCAGTTTTCTTCCAGGGCCAGCAGCCCTATCCTCCCCTCCACCACAATCAGCCCATTCCCAGTCAAAGCCCCCCAATCAGCTCACTTCCATAGTCCCCCCTCAACCCCATTACCAGTGCTAGCCTCCCCTAATCCGCTCAATACCAGTCCTACCCCCCCATTAGCTCATTACCAGTCCTAGCCTCCACTAATCAGCTCATTTCCAGTCATAGCCCCCCAATCAGCTCATTTCCAGTCATAGCCCCCCAATCAGCTCATTTCCAATGCTAGCCTCCCATCAGTCCATTACCAGTCCTACTCCATCCCTTCAGCCCATTACCAGTCCTAGCCTCCCCTAATCAGCTCCTTTCCAGTGCTAGTCCCCCCTCAACCCCATTACCAGTGCTAGGCTCCCCTAATCAGCCCATTACCAGTCCTACCCCCCATCAGCCCATTACCATTCCTAACCTCACCGATCAGCTCATTTCCAATGCTAGCCCCCCATCAGTCCATTACCAGTCCTACCCCCCTATCAGCCCATTACCACTCCCACCACTCTATCAGCCCATTACCAGTCCCAACCCCACCCTGATCAGTCCATTCCCAGTCCTAGCCTTCCCTAATCAACCCATTACCAGTCCTAGCCCCCCATCTGCCTACTACCAGTGCTATCTCCCCCATCAACCCATTATAATCCTAACCAGCACTGTCTCTCCCCTCTGTCCAGTATTTATCCCCCTGTCTGTCCAGTGTGTTCCCCTTTCTCTCCTCTTTGTCCATGTCAGCCCCTCCTCCCTCCCTCCCTGTCAGCCCCCCTCTGTCCATGTCAGCCCCTTCCCTCCCTCCCTCCATCCATGTCAGCCCCCCTCTGTCCATGTCAGCCCCCCTCCTCCCTCCCCCCCCCATGTCAGCCCTGTTGCAGGTTCCCTGCCCCCCCTCCTCCCCTCTCCCCTCTCCCCATGTCTGCCTCCTTCTTCTGCAGTCGCGGCTCCCTGTCTCTTAGGGAACCACGGCTGGGCCTGTGAAGCTGGTGCGGAGCCTTTCTGTCTCTTGACGGGCTCCGTGCAGCATTGTCCTGCCTCCAAAGGAAGTGGTAAACAACTGCCTATGGAGGCAGGACAATGCTGCATGGAGCCCGTCGAGAGACGGGAAGGCTCCGCAATGGTTTTACAGGCATAGCCGCGGTTCCCTAAGAGGCAGGGAGCCGCAGTTGCATTAGAAGGGAGGTGGTGAGTCTGCTGCTGCCGATAAGCGGACTTGACAGCAGCAGCAACGTGTGCTTTTTTTTTTTTTTTTTTTAACTTGGCAGAGTGAGGCGACCCCTACTAAATCTTGTGGCGACCCCCGTGGGGGTCGTGACCCACAGGTTGAGAACCGCTGTGCAAAGGGCAATGCATTGTCTGATTTCTTGACTGCTTGTCATTTCTTTATTGATGATTGATCCAAGTAGGTTAAAGTTGTCCACTATTTCAATTTCTTCTCCATCAATGATGAACTTATTGATTTTTGCCAATTGTCAGGATCTTTGTCTTCTTTAAGTTAAGGTGCAGGCCCATTTTAAGACTATCTTCCTTGATCTTGAGAAGAAAATGTTTCAGATCATCTTCACTTTCAGCCAGTATTGTGGTGTCAGCAGCATAGCGAAGATTGTTGATGAGTGTTTCACTGATTTTCACACCTCAGTTGTCTTCATACAGTCCAGCTTCTCCGATGATTTTTTTCTGCATATAAATTTAACAGATAGGAGAAAAGTATGCAGCCATGTGGTACATTCTTTCTGATTTTAAACTATTCTGTTTCTTGTTTCGTTTGAACTGTTGCCTCTTGATAATGTAAAGGTTGTGCAAGAGAGCTATCTGGTGTTCTGGTATACCCATGCTTCTTAATGTGGCCCAGAGTTTCTCATGGTTTACACAGTCAAAAGCCTTGCTGTGTCAATAAAACATGTATAGATATCCTATTGGTATTTTGCCTTTTCAAGGATCCATCTCACATCCGTGATGATGACGCTCATTCTTTGCCCTTTCCTGAACTCTGCTTGCACTTCAGGCAGTTCTCATTCCAGGTATGGTTGTAGTCACTGTTCCCTCTAAGTTGTGCGCGTTTGCGCACGCACACACCTCGCCGAGCGAGTGCACATAATTTACAACAGAGAGAACAAAAATTACGGTTCTGATTCTGATAGAAAACAACACAGACTTATTAAAATTTAAAAGTTGATTCAATTACTAGAAATTTTCCGCTTCATTTAGTAATCGTCTATTTTCATTTAATTTGATTAAAATCAATGTGGTGTACATACTGTATTCTGACGTGTAGTCAAATATAACTCCGAGTGTCGTCATGTGGCGCACAAAAATTTAACCTTCCTTCAAAAGCTGCACAACTGACATTTTATGCGCACACAGTCTACAGAAAATTAGAGGGAATATTGGTAGTAGTCTCTGCTAAATGATCTTGAGTAGAATCTTGCTGGCATGTGGAATCAGAGCGATTGAGTGATTATTTCCAGTCAGTCAGATCACCTTTCTTCAGTATTGGAATAAACACAGATCTTTTCCAGTCATTTGGTTATGTTTGGTGTTGTCTTCCAAATTTCCTGGCAGAGCCTTGCAAGTATGGCAACAGCTGCATCCGATTGCTGTAATACTTCAGTGGGAATGCCATCACTACCCAGGGCTTGCTTCTTTGATGATGCTTTCAATGCTGCTTCAACGACTTTTCATCACCAATGGTTCCTGAACATAAGGTACAGGTTGAAACAGCTGTTGGTCCACTTGATCTTTATGGTATAATGACTCTGTATATTCTTTCCACCTTTTCTTAATCATCTCAGCATCATTCAACATGGATCCTTGAGCATCTAGTAGCATTCCAATTTGAGGCTGGAATTTTTTCGTTAACACTTGTAGCTTTAGGAAAGACAATCTTGTTCTTCCTCTAATTGTTTGTTTCCTTGCATGCATCATTGTAGTATCTCTCTTTGTCTTGTCTTGCTGTACGTAGGAAATCTGAGCTCTGTCACTGCCTCTTTCTCCTCAGGCTTCAGCTTCTCTGCATTTCTGGGCAATTTATTGAGTTTTTTTGTTCATCCATTTTGGCTGTGTTTACTTTTTCACCTTTTTTAGAGACTTCTCACTTTATTGAAGCACGATGTCACCCATAAGTCTTCTGGTGCTCTGTCATTTGTATCCACAGCAGTAAATCGATTTTGCAGGCATCTTTAAATTCCAGTGGTATATTCTTAAGGTCATATTTTGCTACATTCATGAGTGGCTTGCTCCTTTTCAGCTTTAGCTTGAGTTTACATACTAGGTATTGGTGATCTTTACCAGTCAGCTCCAGGTTTTGTCTTTGTTGATTTTATTGAGCTTTTACAATGTTGACTTCCATAGATGTAGTCAATTAGATTTTTGTACAATCCATTAGGTGAAGTCCATGTGTCCATCTCCGCTTGTGTTGCTGAAAGAAGGTGCTTGAGATGAATAGATCATTGGTCTTGCAGAATTCTGTCTTTCTACAGCGTTATTTCTGTTGCCAAGTCCATATTTTCTGACCAGTTTGCCGCCTTCTTTGTTGCAAACATTTGAGTTCCAGTCACCCATGACTATCAAGATATCCTGTTTGTTCTGTCAATTTCAGTTTGCACTTGTTCATGGAACTCATCAATTTCATCCTCTTCTGCAGCTGTTGGGGCATATGCCTTACTATTGTATTCCCATGGATTTATTTTGCTTACTAGACCTTTACGCAGGCTATCCTTTTATAAAACTGCTTTAAAGCATGTTCAAAACAAACTAGTGCCCAAGTCCCGGCTATTGCTTGGGTTGTTTGTGTTTTAGGTTTTTCCTTTGTACTTTGTAAGTTCAGGAAAGCCTTGGTAGTGTTCTTATTTAATATAAATAAAAATTATCTTAGATACTTAATCTTGAGAACAACAAATGCACATCCGTATTTGAATAGACGTAGGAACACATAAGCATAGTTGCTCCATGCCTTATAGACAGCGGAATGGGATGGGTTACAGTGGCTGTGACCCCACCAATATTTTGCTCAACACAGCCTTAACAAACCGAGAGCTTTGGGACAGGGTTAGAGATTGGTTTGTTTGCCCCTCCAACCAAAAAGATGTTAAGTTGCCCCTGCCATGCCTCACTAGGATTATTTTGTGACGGACCCCCCCCCCCCCTTAAACTTTGATTACAAAAAAACTCTTCTGTTTTTCTTTGTATATGTTCTATTTCCAGCTGATATTTTTAAACTGACGGGCGTGCCTTTTCCATGTTGTTAAAATCATTAACGCCTTTGTGAGAAGATGGAGTATTTTGGCATGTATACACACAGTTCATTGAATGTTGGAGGCATGGTTACAGATGAAGCTAGGGAACTGCTGTCTGCATATCATTTGCTTTGCTCATTTGGTAAAATTGGCTCTAATATCTTGATAATTACTTCCTCACAGGAGGATTTCACTTGCAAGGGCGGGGACAGAGTATGATTTACCTCACTGAGTCAGGACAGTTTATAAACATGACAGAACTTGTTAGGGTCATTCTGGAAAAGCTTGCTCACGTCTCTGTGCTTTCTTCTTAAACTGTCCTTTGCACAGACTAACCTGTCAAGCGCATTTAGTTGTTTCCCACTGCGTATTGTGGGGGTTTGGTAAAGTAGCACAGCGACCGTGCCGACAGAGGTTGGTAGTTTATAGATCGCAGTGAAGTTTGAAGAATAGTTCTGATTTCCATTATATGACGGGCTGGCTTATTCAAACATTTGCCATGACCTTAATCTATGTCTGAACAGATGGCAAACATATGACTAAACCTGTACAAATTAAAAAGAAAAACTGTGTCTGTATTTATAACTGCATGCAAGTTGATATCTGGAATGGGCTGAAATGCCCCACAGTGAAAGGCTTGAAATACTCCATGGGTCAATTGGCTGATCGTCATCATTTCATGAGGTATAACCTCTTCTTCTGATAAAATGCGGATGCATTCGAGAGAGGACTGACTTAATGCTCACTAATGCTCTCTCTAGTTTATCACTTGCTGCCCCATGCTTCTCCCCATCTACTACAGCATGCTCTCCCGGATCCCTGTGCTGTGAAATTCAGGGGTGTGAAAAACAGTAAAGATCTCCTAGGCAGGACTGAAAAGCCCCGGTGGCAGCTCAGATATCTTTGTTTTGCAACATTGGAAAAATGCCATTTACTAGTATAGCCTGCTGGCTAGAAAATCAAAGGAATTTGCATAATTGAAGCCTGCATAGTTCGTATATATCTCTGTTGCTTTTTCAATCACTAACTTGTGCTTGAATTCAAGGAAAGTCAAACAACTCTAGTTTTTATTTCCTAGATACCATCAACTTCCATGCTTGTGGATCAACCTGTTTTTTCAATGAACCACACAGCAGATTAAAAAGCTACTAGAGAGTACTAACATCACATAGTAATATTACCTATTTATTTGAAATTCGTACATGCAATTTTTGCCATTCCTACAACTTAAATTAAAACTCATCCTTCCTCTAAAACTTGTGAGTTGGATTTCAACACTGCATTCCATTGAAGATCTGCCAAGAGATTGCAACAGATCTGCTCCCCGCCGCTCTTTGTTCTAAGATTCAAGCCGGTATTTGTCAGTGCTGTTTCCTCAGTCATGCCTCATCACATAACTGCCCTGAGAAGTCCTATAAGAAGGTAATTTTATAACAGGGCACCCAGCGTTGGAGAAGCAAAAGATTCCTATTTAGTAAGGACGTATAGGCACCTATGTGTCTTCCTAAAATAGCACAAACCCAGGCAGAAATCACGCTTAGATTGAAGCATGGACATTATGTCTGCTAATGAGCAGATTTATTTATTTATTACAATCTTTTATATACCGCGCTATTTGATATCAGTGCGGTTCACATACAACAACATCAACAGAATAACAGGCTATTCCGTGTTTACAGCAAACAGGTATATAAACTTGTTAGGTTAAGGTTAACTTATTACAAACATGATTATATAAAAGGTATCATGACAACACAAAAGTCCTAGTAATCTTACTGAGAAAGTGGGAGAGGCTATTTGAAGATAAGGTGTGTCTCTTATTTGGGGGGGCTTTTGCTGGGGGTAATGTTTGGTGGGTAGTATATGAGGAAAAGGTGCAGGTGCAGATGCAGGTGTTAGTACATCCTTTATAAAATTCACTCAGAAATTGCAGCTCCTCCCAAACTCCACCCCTGTGCCCAACTTCCTGCACACGTTCCTGCTGGCTTGCACCCCACACACTTTTAGATGTGATCTAAAAGCACTGTTTTAAGCATGAAAGGGATTTATGTAGTTACTCTCTAAAGGGGTAAAATGGCAAGCTTACATTTTCCTTGGCTTCTACTCTGTCGGAATCTAATCACAATCTGTCAAAAGCCTATAGTAAGTATCTCTTCTTGAAGCTGCTTTGCTATAGTGCATGCGTGTTTGTAGAATTTTTTTTATGCTCCTTAGGGATCATTGCAGATGAATATACCCGATGTCTGATGTGAAGCTGCTGCTTTGAGATCACATGAGTTTTATAAGATGTGATAAACTGATTTTCATCCTCTAGTGATTCCATAATCAACCTGCTAGATCAGTCCAGACAAGTGGATTGTGTTCCCCCTACCAGCAGAGCTGGAGAAGGAGAAAAGATTCCAGAGACTGCTTATGACCTCATCCTGCAGTAATACAATCATGGTCAATATTATTGGCACCCTTGCATTTTAGGTATGTTGTGTCTAATAGCTTAAGAAATAATTGGAAATATTCCAACTGTATGTCATCATAGTATTTTAATAGTATGTTCAAAGGTATACAACAAAAAAAGATGTCTGTGCAACTTAGATGTAATAATTTCTGAGAAAAAGCAAAATATGACCTGGACAGGATTAATGGCACCCTTTACTGATGTTTGGTTGCACAACCCTTGGCACTGATGACAGCCTCCAAACATTTCTTGTAACTATAAGGTTTGTACATCTGTCTGCTGGTTGTTTCTCCTGCTCTTCAATTGCAGTTTGTTCCAGCTCATGAATGTTTCCAGGATTCCTTTTATCAATGGCAAATTTCAGCTCTTTCCAAAGGTTCTCGATTGGACCGAGATCAGGACCCATTGCTGGCCATTTGTTCCCTTTTAACCATTCTTTTGTACTTTTGGATGTATGTTTTGAGTCATTGTCCTGCTGAAGGACTCATGACCTTCGACCCAGACCTAGTTTTCTGATAGTAGATAGCACATTTCACTCCAAAATACCTTTGTAATCTTCTGACTTCATGATTCCTTTAATATGTTCCAGGCCTCCAGTTCATAAGGCAGCAAAATAGCCCCACAACATTATGGTGCTTCCACCATATTTAACTGTAGGAAGGGTGTTTTTCTCCTTATAAGCTTCATTTCTTCTTCTGTAAATGTATCATTGGCCTGCATTGCCATAGAGCTCAAGTTTGGTTTCATTTGTCCAAAAAGCATTTTCACAGAAAGATATTGGTTTCTCAAGGTGGATATGGGCAAAGATCAGGCGTGCCTTTTTATATCTGTCTTTGAGCAGTGAGATCCTCCTTGGCCTTCGCCCATGAAGTTCTCCTTTGTTTAGTGCATGGCGTATGGTATGGGTTGAAACCATCACTCCAGATTGCTCCAGGTCAGCCTTAAGTTCTTTGGATATTGTATATGGTGGTTTTCCAACAGTTTGCACTAACCTTTGAAGATTTCTTGGATTAATTTTCTTCTTCCCACTATGTTCTGGGAGGTTCTTGAGAGTTCCTTGAGCAGAAATCTTCTTAATAGCATTGTGAATTGTAGACACAGGAATCCAAGATCTTTGGAGATGGCCTTGTACCCCTTTGAAGTTTGATGCTGTTTTTCTGATGGTCTCAGGCAGTTCTCTTGTCTTCACCATTGTGAAAATGGAGCAGGGAGTGAATTTGGCCATTTTAAACATTAGAGCTTAATTCATTGGTTGATTTAAGTCATGTGAGTACTGACAATTGATCACATGTCTGTCTAATTTTACTGGAATGATTTGAATTGTTTATAAAGGTGCCAAAAATCATGTCCTGTCACTTGAATCCTTACAGGACTAACAAGTCATTTATGCATAGCAACACATCCTACATACACAATACAGAGCATTTTGTGTGCAAGACGTGTTGGTATTCAGTAGTCATGTCCTGGCAGTGTCCCAGTTTTTAATATTTCCTTTTTTTGATTGGTCTGGTTTTATTTGATTCTTTTTTGTCAAATATGTGTGCATATATAGTCCAAAGACATTTCACTGGCCACTTTTTTTTTTTTTTAGAAGATATTGAACATTATGGGATTGAACTGCAAGGGTGCCCCGGGACAAGCATTGTGGAACCTGTGTGCCTTTTTGGGAACCTGCCAAGTACTTGTGACCTGGATTGGCCCACTATTGGAAACAGGATACTGGGCTTGATTGACCTTGGTCTGATCCAGTATGGCATTTATGTTAATGTTGACCACAACTGTAGCTGATGCAACTGGGTGTACACCTCAGTATTTCTCTGTCTCCTGCAAATGGTGGATGCAAGCTGATGCAGCTCTGGTAAAAATTCTGGGGGTGGGACCTGCTTGATTACCCGTTGAAAGAGATCAGGATTATGAAGAAGCTGTATGCCCTGCCACAAGCAGATTGCACTGCATGGTTGAGAATGCCCTCATGTGGATGTGCCTGTCACTGTGGTCACGTAGTGGACCACCATACTGGTGGAAGGTAGTATGGCTCTCAAAGACCACTTGGGTTGCAAGCTGGAAGCTCTCCTTCAGAATTTGTTTTAGACGTCCTCTGTTATTCTCCAGAAATACGTTTGTGTGGGTCAGATGACTCAGGCACTCCTCCAGTGGTTTCCGTCTCTCCTTCTAAATGATATCTTCACCCTTATGGAATCAGTGGCAACCTTTCTGTCAGACACTATGTATGATCTAGTCTGTTTGGTGGCTAAGGATATTGCCTTCTCAATGGTGACATGACACTGGCTGTGGTTTCACCATTGAGCAGCAGACACGGCCTCCCAGTTCTGGCTTGCCTTTTAAAGAGAAGCTGGTGTTTAGAGAAGACTTTCAAAAGCTGGTTAAAGAATTGGGTAAGCCCAAGATTCATTGCCTCCCAGAGGATAGGCCTAAGGAGTCTGGGAAGCGAACAGCATCCACCCATTATTCTTGTTTCCGTTACCAGGAATTCTGTGGTTCCCGAGACTTTCGTCTGTATGGCCCCAGAAGCCCGCCTTTTCTTCTTCTGATTTTCATTCTCTGGCTCAGTCCTTCATGGGGCTTGCGAAACCTGGAATCTACCACTTCCAGAAATACCTCATCCCATCCAGCGCAATGACAGGTTGGAAGCCCATTTAGGGGTGTCTTCAGTGGGCTGCTAGCTATGCCATTTCTTCCAGGAGTGGGCCCAGGTCACAAAGGATTGCTGGGTGCTAGACACCATATAGCATGGCTACATTCTGGAATGCAGAGATCCTATACTGGATACCTTCGTCATCTCCCCATGTAGCTCTATGGCCAAGAGGTTCACTGCTCAGGCTATAGGCAGTCACCCTGGTTCCCTCGACCGAATAAGAAAGGGCCAGTACTACTTCTGTTTCGGACTGCTGAAGAAAATAAGAACACCCAGGATCCGATCTGAGCATCAGCAGGGTTTGTCTTAGCCTCATTCAACACCGACCTCTTCTGCATCCCAAAAACATTTCGGTGCCTAAAGATGTGTTTCCCCCCAAGGTTTCAGCTAGTTCACCGTGGAGAGGGAGTGAAGAGGGTACCTCGTCAATTGCTTGGGTGAAGGAAGCTCAGGACCTTCTGACTTCCCCTGTTCTATTGACTTCTGGCGGAAGGGTGCCTCATGTCTCTACTGCGAGGATCTGGTGAGCACTCATATGCGGTAGCATAGAGAGACCATCGGTGATAACTATGGATTTGCTATGGGAGGCTATCTCAGCTCTAAATCCGTCCTTGGTCACCTGTGTGGGTTCTATGAGGGATGATTTAATGGCAGTTGAATCTTCGTTTTCTGCATTCTCTCATGAATAGGTGTTGCAAGCCAGGAGAGATGCCAGCTTGAAAGGTCAAGTGGAAGAGTTGAAAGAACTGTGTTTCCCTAGCCAAACATAAAATCATCTTGGCAAAAATGTTGGCGTGATTGGAGAACATTTCTCGGCATAACAACTTAAGACTTTTAAACTTCCCCAGATCTCCTTTGCTCTCTCCTATTGAGATGGTGAGAAAATATTTTAGGGAGTTTTTGAAGATTCCAGTTGAGAGCACAGTATATAATTAAAGGTGCCTCCCTTTGTCCTGGGGGTGAGCAGGGTGGGGGCAGTCTGGGAACTTGAAATTGACCAGGTTCTTGGAGGTTTCGTTGGCAGTCATTACGGACTGTCCCACCCTGATTGTAATCTTTGCTCTTGAGTCTGATTGTATTACGATTGTTTTATAATAACATTAACATAGAGTTTTAGGGTTCGAAAGTTCGAATATTCCCTGATTTCTCTAGGGAGACTTTGTGGTCTAGAACTCTCTCTCTGTTGGCAAAGATTTTCCTGAAATTTTCTTCTAGATGTTTTGTCATATTTTCTGATAAACAGTATATCTTTTTTAAAACCCAAACTCCTAGAATTTATTTGTTCTAAGAAGGAGATGGTGACGCTTTGAGGAATCCTATCTGGCTGTGGCTGTTTTTCTCCTTCCTGTCTCTAGGGTTATTTTCTTTATATTTTTTAGTTTTTCTTTTCTTGTCTCACTTGTGGACTAAATATGGTCTATGTTTTCCTTGCTTTTGGTATATTTCTTATTTACTATGGTGGTATCTTGAGATCATTCTAATGAGCTTGATTATGCGTTGAGTGAAAAAATATTTTCTCTTATTAGTCTTAAATGGGTTACATTGTAGCTTCATTGTGTGTCCTCTAGTCTTTCTACTTTTTGATGGCATAAACAACCGATTTACATTTACCCATTCAACTCCATTCAATAATTTATAGACCTCTATCATATCCCCTCTCAGCTGTCTCTTTTCGAAGTTGAAGAGCCCTAACCTTTTAAGCCTCTCCTCATAAGGGTATCCTTCCATCCCCTTTACCATTTTTGTTGCTCTTCTCTATACATTTTATAATTCTACTATATCGTTTTTAAGATGTGGCGGCCAGAATTGCACACAATATTCAAGGTGCGGTCGCACCAAGGAAAGATACAGAGGCATTATGATATCCTTGGTTTTATTCTCCATTCTTTTCCTTATGATTCCTAGCATTCTATTTGCTTTCTTGGCCGCCACTGCACACTGGACGGAGAGTTTCATTGTATTATCCACAATGACGCCTAAATCTTTTTCCTGGATAGTGGTTTCAAAGGTGTTACCTTGCATCTTGAAACCAAAGTTTGGGGTGTTCTTTCCTAGGTGCATAACTTTGCACTTGTCCACATTAAATTTCATCTGCCATTTGGACGTCCAGTCTTTCAATTTATCAAGGTTCTCTTGAAGTTTTTCACAGTCCTCTTGTGTTTTAACAACTTTGAATAATTTTGTCTCATCTGCAAATTTGATCACCTCGCTCCCATTGCCAAGTAATTTATGAATATGTTAAAAAGCAGCAGCCCCAGCACAGATCCTTGGGGTACTCCACTATTCACCTTTCTCCACTGAGAAAATTGGCCATTTAGCTCAACTCTGCTTTCTATCTTTTAGCTAGTTCCTGATCCACAATACCACACTGCCTCCAATCCAATGATCTTTCTAATTTCGCCAAGAGTCTCTCATGAGGGACCTTGTCAAAGGCTTTCTGAAAATCCAGATGCACCATATCAACCTGCTCATCTTTGTCTGTTTATTCACACCTTCAAAAAAATATAACAGATTAGTAAGACAAGACTTTCCTTGACTAAACCCATGTTGTCTTTTTCCCATTAAACCATGACTATCTACATGTTCAGTAATTTTATTCTTTATAATGATTTCTACCATTTTGCTGAGTACTGACATCAGGTTCATCGGTCTGTAGTTTCCCAGATCACCCCTGGAACCCTTTTGAAAAATTGCCATTACATTGGCCCGTCTCTAGTCTTCTGGTACTACAGAGGATTTTAATGATAGTTTGCAAACCTGCTATTAGTAATCTGTAATCTCATATTTCAGTTCTTCCAACACCCTCTGATGTATACCATCCGGTCCAGGTGATTTGCTACTCTTCAGTTTATCAAATAATTGTAATACATCTTCCTGATTTATCGATATGTCTTTCAATTCTTCTGATACATCACCTTTATATACCATTTCAGGCATGGGTAGCTTCCCTACATCTTCCTCAGTAAAGACCGAAGCAAAGAATTTATTCAGTCTCTCCGCTATGGCCTTGTCCTCACATAGCACCCCTTTTATCCCTCTCTCATCTAGTGGTCTAATTGAGACACTCACAAGTTTTTTGTTACGAATGTACTTCAAAAAGGTTTTATTATGCATTTTTGCTTCCTCAGCAAACTTTATTTCAAATTCTTTCTTTAGCTGTCCTATCAATGCCTTGCAGCTAACTTGCCAATGCTTATTTGTTTCCTGTTTCTGTCATTTGGCTCCTTTTTCCATTTCCTGAAAGATGCTTTGTTTGGCAACAGCAGCCTCTTTTACTTCACCTTTAAACCATGCTGGCAGTTTTTTGGCCTTCCTCCCACTTTTCTTAAGGATGGGTCCTTCTGTCTACTCAACCTCAAGGGTGTCACTACCCTCTTGCGAAACTTGCACTTCCTTGTGGAGACTCTTTGTTCAGTGATCCAGGCGGTGCAACGCAGGGAGTTTCTCATGTCCCTGTATCTGGCCGAAGCCTGTTTCCACATTCCCATTTACAAGGATTAGCAGCGCTTCTTGTGCTTTGCCATTCTAGGCTCTCATTTTCATTTTCATTTTCATTTTTGCTGCTCTTTCCTTTGGCCTCTGCACTCCTCTAAGGACCTTCTCGAAGGTCCTGGTGGTGACTACTGCTGCACTGCGTGAAAGGATAGGTGGTCACCCATCCATGGACAACTTACTAACCTGAGCTAGGTTGCTTTTGGAAGCATCTCTGGTGTCAGCCTGAGTGGTGCAATTCTTGGAGAATCTCATCTGAATGAGCAACTGCAAAAAGAGTCATTTAGAACCTTCCCAGTCACTGGAATGCCTGGGAGTGCGGTTCAACCCTCGTGTAGGCAGGGTTTTTCATTCTTGAGGAGAGAGTAAAAAGCTGTTGTCTCAGCTGACAATCTTCCAGGCACAGCCCGTTCCCAGAGTTTAGTGCACGGCTTGCATTCAGATTCTCAGCTTGACTGTGGCAACAATCAAGATGGTTTTTTGGGTGTGAGCTCATATGAGGATGCTGCAGATGTCTTTGTTGTCCCGCTGGTCTTCAAACACTCAGGACTGAGGTCAGGCTTCTTCTCCCTCCATAGATGGTGTCCAGCCTGTTTTTAAGGGGCATCCCCAGCATCTGAGAATGCCTCTAGATGATTCTTTATGGCTTCTCTTGTCAATGAATGTCAGCCTATTGGCTATGGAGTCCATTGTGAGGGCTGAATGGCTCATGGCCACTGGAACAGCCAGGAAGCAACATGGTCCATCAACTGCTGTGAGGCAAAGACCATTCATTGGGCTCTCCTACATCTTTGGACCTTGGTCCAGGCAAATTGGTCCAGACAGTGCTACGGTGGTGGCATATGTCAAATGGCAAGGGGGCGTGAAGAGTGCTGCAATGGCCCTGGAAATGGTTCTCTTGTTCTCCTGAGCAGAACAGAATTTGGTAGCTCTCTTGGCACACACATTAAAAGCATCAACAATGTGTACTTCTATTTTTTTGGTCACCACTCCTTTGATCGCAGAGAGTGGGAATTGAGCCCATCAACATTTCAGAAGATCCCAGACCTCTTGGGTCATCCCGAGATGGATATGATGGTAACGCAGTCCAGTGCCAAAGTGTTCAGATTCCACAGTCGCTGCATGGAATCAGGATCCGATAGCATTGACATCCTGGTTCATCCCTTGCCAAAATATTGTCTACTGTATGTTTTGTCCATGACCACTTGTGGGGCACATACTTCGCCACATAGAGCGACATTCGGGATGGGTTATTCTGGTGATGCCAGATTGGCCATGGAGACTGTGGTTCAGGGGTCTGATGTGGCCCCCGCAGGAACCTCTTCTACGATTTCCTGCAACCCAAAGGCTGTTGAGGTAGAGGCTGGACCTCCAGGTTGACTCAGCTCCCTTCTCACTTATGGCTTGGCTCTTGAGAGAGATGACACTTAGCATGTAAGGGCTATTTTCCTGTTGTGGTTTCCACGCTTCTAAAGGCAAGAAAGGTTTTACCAGCCTTGCCCTACATGGGCTGTTTGAGCACTGGTGCCATGAGCTAATATGGTGTACTTGACTACCTGCTTGCCTTTATTGAAGATGGTCTTGAGAAGGGCCTCTCCCTTAGTTACATGAGGGTTCAAGTGGCAGCCTTGTCACGCTTCAGGGACCTGTAGCGGGACGCCCTATAGCCTCGCTGCTTGATGCAACTCATTTCCTTCAGGGGGTATGACACTTGTATGTCATCTGTGATCAGTCATTCCCTCTTGGGATCCACAGCTTAGTTCTTTGGGCCTTGATGTCGGAGCCCTTTGAGCCCCTGAAACAGGCCACACTTAAATATCTGTCCATCAAGACAGGTTTTTCTGGTCACACTCTGCTCAGCGAGACATATCTCTGAGTTGCAGGCACTGTTGTGCAGGGATCTATACTTGTCCTTCTCAAGTGAGGCCATGTACATTCGGCCCATCCCCTCCTCCTTGCCCAAGGTGATATGTGTCTGTTCTCTTTTCTAAGTATCAATGCCAAGCAGGGCCGGCCCAAGGATTTCTGCCACTCTAGGCAGAAACTCTGGCCTAACCGCCCCCTCCCTCAGCTGCCACCGATTCCATCTCAGGAGGAGTAGGCAGGCAGCGATAGTATTTCCAAAAGCAGTGGCTTTTTCCGCCCCTTTTGGAAATACTGCTGCTGCCTGCTTCCCCCCCCCCCCCAAATAGAATCGGCGGCAGCTGATGTGGGCAACACAGCCACCCATGTGTGCCACTGATGCTGCCCACCCTGGCCAGCTGCCTAGTTGACGGGCTAGCCCTGGTACCAAGGGAAAGATAAGGACCTTTGCTTGGTGGATATCAGAAGAGTGCCTCTCTAGTATCTCAAGATTACTAATTCTTTTTGCTATTTACAGGCCTGCATAAGGTTGATGTGACCACAAAGTCTATCCTGGGGCCCTGGATCAAGAAGACTATTGCCTCAGCCTATCTGTGCAGAACGAACCGGTTCCGGAGGGTTTGCATGTGCACTGTACTCAGGTGCAGGCATCCTCCTGGGTGGAGCATAACTTGGCCGTCCCCTCAGACATTTGTCGGGCAGCAACATAGACATCACTTTCCACCTTTTGTCAAACATTACCGCTTGGACATCCATGCTCTGGCAGATACGGCTTTTGGTATGGAGGTCTTCCCCCCCCCCCCCCCCCCAGTGGAGTAATAGCTTTGGTATGTCCCTCTTGTCTGGACTGGTCTAGCAGGATTTATTTATTATTTATTTATTTATTACAGTTTCTTATATACCGCGCTATTTAGAATCAGCGCGGTTTACATCATAACAAAACGACCATTACGACAAACTGTCAGGTTTTACATTGAACAGGAGTACAAACTTGGATAACTGGGTTAACTATATACATAATCTATCTACACTGCAGTGTGCGGGCATTTCTAGATTGGGTTATTTCTTGGAGGGGATATCTGGTTCAGTTGCTGTCTGGGAAATATTGGCGGAAAAGGTATGTTTTGAGAGCCTTTCTGAACTGATATAGATTGGTAATGGCTCTAATGTCGGGGGGTAGGGTGTTCCAGCATTTTGGTACATAAAAACTGAATGCCCTGTTTGTGGTGTTCGTGTTGGACTTTGTTGAAGCCTTTGGTATTGCTAGCAAGTTTACAGCTGATGTTCTTCTTGCTCTATTGGGGGGGACCATGTGGATTAGATTCGTGAGTGAGAGGGATGAGGTGCCTTTGATTGCCTTAAATGCTAATACAAGGGATTTGAAGGTGATTCTCCCGTGAATTGGTAGCCAGTGCAGCTGTTTGAGAATGGGAGTCACGTGGTCGTTTCTGGATGCACCGTAGAGGACCCTAGCTGCGGCATTCATGGCCAACTGTAAGGGGGTTAGTGTGGATTGGGGGAGACCTTGTAGGATGGCATTTGCAAAGTCAAAATGCGGCAGGATCAGCGCTTGATATATGGTACGGAAATCGTCTGGGTCCAGCAGGGAGCGTAGGTGTTTGAGGGAACGGATTTTGAAGTAGATGGCTTTGACTACGCTGCTTATGTGGCGTCTCATGTCTAGATGTTGGTCCAGGGTAACTCCCAAATATTTTATTGCATCTTTAGTTTGCAAATCAGCTTCCTTGACACTGACGTGGGATGGGGGCGTAAAGTTGGAGTCTCTGGAGATGAAAAGGACCTCTGTTTTTTTATGCTGGATACGTAGGTTCTGTGTCTGGAGCCATGTTGAAACTGCATTGAAACAATCTGTGAGTGGGGTCAGGTCCATGTGGGTTGTGGAGAAAGGCATGTATAAAAGAATGTCATCTGCATATATCATGCAGTTTACGTTGAATGATCTTATGATATTGCATATGGGCTGCATGTAGATATTGAAGAGTAAGGAGGATAATGAGGATCCTTGAGGTACCCCTTGTTTTTGATGGAAGTGGCTAGACTCTTCTGATCCAGACTTCACATATTGCCATCTATCGTCCAGATAAGACTTGCACCATTTTAGTGCCTTGTTGCAGACACCCTTTTCTTTTAGTCTTCCCAGGAGGATTTCGTGACTCACGGAGTCAAAAGCCGCGGCGATGTCTAGGAAAATGAGGACAAAACCTTGATGGATGTTGTCGATTCCTGTGATGATATTGTTGATTAGACCAGTGAGTAGTGTCTCAACCCCGTGATGTTCTCTGAACCCATGTTGGCAGATATCTAAGGGAGCAACAGAGTCTATGTGATCTTGAATTTGCCGTTGTGCTTCCTTCTCGATTATTTTGGCTAAGATGGGGATGCTAGCTATTGGTCGATAGGAGTCTACCTTTTGGGGGTCCAGTTTGGGGTTTTTCAGTAATGGTCTAATGGACGTCTGCTTGAGTGAAGTGGGAAAATAACCTGTTGAAAAGGAGAGTTTCATTATATTTGCGATGACAGGACTGAGCACATCATGTAGTTCCTTGATCCAAAAAGCTGGACATGGGTCGGTCTGTGCAGTGGAGGTGTTGAGTGATGCTATGGTGTTCTCAATACATTTATTGGATGGTGTGGAAAAAAAGTCAAGTGGAGAGAGGTCCGCCGGTTCTTGATATTGGACTGCTGTGACCTTGTTAGTTTGTACAATCTTGGATTGCAGAAAATCAGCGAATTCTTGTGGATGTATGTTGATGTGTTGCTCGGGTGATGGTTCCTTTGAGAGGGATTTGACCAAATTGAAGAGGTCACGAGGTTTATTCAATGACCTCTTTAGGGTGTCAGTGTGATATTGTCTCATTCTGATAGAGATTGTTCCTCGATGTATTGCAAGGTGGGTTAGGTATGCGGTCTGATCTTCCGGTGAGCGTGATCGGCGCCATCGGCGTTCGAGTCTACGTAATTGCATGAGGGAAGCGCGTAGATCAGGAGAGAACCATGGGGCGGATTTTCTTTTCGCTCTTGCTGTATTTTTAGGGTTTGGGTGTTGTGAGATGGCAAGCAGGCTGGAATTCCAGTGAGAGATTAGTTCATCAAGGTCAGGTGTTGTTTTGTTGATGAGTGATGGGGTTTCCGAAAGGATGAGTTCCCTATCGAAGGGGCGGAAGCATCTAGTGGAAGTTCGAGAGGTGGTGTTCGTGGGTTGGCTTCTGTTCAGCTGGTCATTATTGCTGGGAATCTGGATAATGATCAATTTGTGGTCGGACCAGGGTACATCCACGACTGATGTTGGCAGATTGTGACTTTTGTCCTTGACTGGATGTGGCACAAAAACCAAGTCCAAAATGATATGATATGGAAGCTGGCATTTGCCTACCAAATATTGTCCTTTCTTTGAGTCCTGCTAGACAAATCCAGGACCCACTCCTGTGACCTGTTAATGGTTTGCTATGTTTCTCTGCAGTTGGCCCTTCCAGCTCATACCCTCTTGTCATATGAAGTTTATTTTATACATAAGTATGGTTCCTTGTTCTATTGAACCTTGTTATTTCCACTTAGGTTGTAGGTAGTCAAAGGTTCTTGACTATGTGCTTGGGTACAAATACTGAAGTGTGCCCCTTGTTGCATCAGCTGCTATTGCAGGATGAGGCCATAAGAAGCCTCTGGAATCTTTTCTCTGTCTCCACCTCTGTTGGTAAGGGAATACAGCCTACTTGTCTCAACTGGTCTAGCAGGACTCAAGGTAAGGACATTATCCAGTAAGAAAAATTAGACCTTTTAAAGAACAAATACCTGGCCATGAGTGTTTTTATTGCATTGAACGTTCTGCCATCTTTTTGTAATCCTTTTTTTTCCTTTCCCTCTTATCTTTTCTCTCTTTTGTACAGGTGATTTCTATTCACTCATTTCCAAGCTGCTAGGCGAAAGGGAAGATGTTGTACATGTGCATAAATATAATCCCACAGAAAAGGCAGAGTCAGATCTTATAGCCAGGATTGCTAATGTAGTCCAAAAGAAGGATCCTGGTTGGTCGGATGCCAGAGATCGTGCCGGGAGGGCCGATCCTGTTCTTGTCAGAGACAGGATTCACAAGTTCCACAGGCTAGAGTCCACCTTGAGGCCAGCTGGGGACTCATTGTCCTTGACACAGCAAGCTGAGCCTGGTACAGGGGGCAACTGGGAGAAGGAACATGCAGGAGGTGGGTTAGGCATGCATTCTTAGTCCTGAAATGCTAATAGAGGCTCTGATCCACATTAGCAGAATCTGAAGGGAATGCCAAAAAAGCCTTAAAGAAATTTCAGCTTGTGTAAAAGGCACATGCCTTCTGGATATTTATTTAAATGCCATGCTGTCAATGCACATTATATATATATATATATATAAAAAGTCAATGCTTTTTTTGTGTATGGAGACATTAGAACTGTATTTGGGGAAGAACTACCACCAATCAAAACAGATTCTCCACTGGGCAGACTAATCGGGATCTGATTTTGTGGTGATATCAAATGATGACTTGACAGGATTTAGACTGAGTGCTGCTTAAAAAAAATCTGTGAAAAGTGAGATTAAATCTCAACGTTAGTACTCAATGAAGGACCCCGTATGAGGTCATTTTTCCGTCTTGCATCTGACGGAAATTATCAGAAATCATCTAAGCTGTTAATTTTCAGTAGATGGCATGGAAATCTTGCAGCATTTTCCCACGGGACTAGCTTTTGTTTTGTTTTGTTTTTTAATTCAGAATGCAGATTCGATTGTACCTCTCTGCAGCACCTAGTTGAGGAATCCAACATTTTTTACATTCTTATATGAGTTGATGTATTAGAGAGAAAACCTTTTATGAGCTTTGTGTTGTCATTGTAATATAAATTACTATCCAAAATGAAAGCATTCCTCCTTGCTTTTGCAGCATTGTCTATAGTTAGTAGATTAATCTTTATTTTTGATGGTTCCTATAATTAGGAGGCCATGACTCATTCCCTTCAGGTTTCTATAACAGCAAGCCATAATTGTATTGTGTGTGTTTTAATTGTGCTGTGGACTTATGATATTGACTTTGTGTGGGCTTACTTGCTAATGTGGACAGCCGGATAATGTGACCTTTTCAGTCTGGTTCTCATTAAAAAGTCACTGATCTGTATGCACGGCACCCATCTGTGCATGGACTGTAGAACAGCCTGTGCCCATGGCACCCGGTATTCAACCCAATCCTTCCAGAAGCATCTTCGCCTGCAAGCATAAATTGCCACTTGACATTTTTTCCCCATTTGCAAAACGAATACACAGCTGCTTCCTGCTTATCTGTGAGAGGTATGAGCAATCCAAGGGATTCTGCGTAGTAGGCAAAAACTCTCTAAATCTTTGTGTTAATACAAATGAAAAGCATGCTGTTGAATTAGAAAAAAAAAAGCAGGCACATTTAAGAGCTGGATGGCAACTCACTCCCCCTATCATTCCCTCCCCAGCACATTATTTTCTTTCACCAGTTAAGGTCGAAGTTTATGAAGTCAGACATGTATTAAAGGGAGGAAGTGTTGGAGAAATGTTCAGTACTCTTGATTTAACTGGGCAAGGGAGACACTGAATTCACCAGCAGGTATTTCCTATCCCACTGCTACAACAGGAGAACACAAAACGATAGTTGCCGAAAAGTCACAACACAACAGAATATATATTTCACAGTTAAAACCTTGAAGGTGCTTTCCAAACCTTTATCCAATATTGACTCCATGTTAACTTCAAAAATTCACATTTATTTATTTAACAGGTTGTATATACCGCTTTCTTTCTCCTTAAATCAAGGTGGTTTACATTCCAACTCAATCTGTTTACATTATATCTTTACGTTAGGGTAGGTGACATGGCATGCAGGGAAACTTAACAAAAATTAGCGTAACTTATTTACAAGTCGTGTAGCATCTACGGGATAGTTTGTCATATTCGTGTTATGTTGTTCATTGACCAGAGTCCAATGACAGTATGGATGTCAGTCGGTGATGCCCTGTGTGATGTTACCAAAATGCACTATATACAGCAGTGTCTGTAACTATTTCCTGAATTCCTTGGTGTCCCATGTGTCCTTAATGTCTTCTAGGAGGGAGTTCCTTAAGGCTGGTGCATATGATAGTGCCCTATTAGATGTAGTCTGGTTGGTTTTAGAGTAATCTCCAGGAACAAGCAGGAATGTAGTCTTCACATATGGGTATCGTCGGTACCGACGGAGCCTGCGCAGGAACGCTCCCCAGCGTCCAATTAAGAAGCTTTTGGGAGCATCCCACAGTGCCTGCGTGCTGCCTTCCCGCCTTTCCCAACTGCCTCTCTCCAGTTCTTCGTTTTCCGCGGAGCCAGCAGGTCGTGTTCCTGTCACCGCAGAAATGTTTTCCTTATTCTGTTTTGTGGTCGCATCTGCCTTCCCCGATGCTATACCGGTACCGCCGGTGGTTCTTTCTTTCTTTTAAAAAAAAAAAAAAAAAATCTTTTTTTCCTAACTTTTCTTTCCAGGTGCACGCACCATTTTGGGCCTTAGGCCCAAAATTTCCTCCACTATGGAGAAGCCCGCCTCTGGTTTTAAAAAGTGCACCAAGTGTGGTGGTACCATCTCCGTCACTGACACCCATGAGTGGTGTCTTAAATGTTTGTCCTGACCACTCCATCTCCGAGTGTATGGCTTGTGCCATGATGTCCAAGAGGGGTCGACAAAACCGAGCTGCCAAGTTCAGTGCCCTTTTTCCCTCCGATGCAGCCTCGGTGGCATCGACATCGTCCAGGGCTTCGTCTTCCTCCCATGGATCTCAGGAAACTAAACATAAGTCCAGCCGGTCCTCAAAGGGTAGATCTCCTTCCAAGCATCGAGATGCCTCTGGCGTTGCCCTTGAGGGTTCCATACCGGCAAAATTCCCCCGGCGGGAGGCTTCGGCTTCCAAAGCATTATCGGGGCTCCAGGATGTTCTCGAGGCCTTGACTTCGGCAGAACTACTGGTGCCATGCTCTGGGAATACTGGCTGCTTCCGGTACCGGTACCCAGTGTGGTGAGGAATGCCCTCCAGAAGAGATGGAGATAGGGGAAAATCCTGGTAGAAGTAATGAAACAGCACTAGCACACAGGATTTCCAATGCAGAGTTGAAAAAAGCACAGCTCTCTGCTGAGCAAAGGACACGCCCCAGCTCAGGGGAGGAGACAGGCTTCTGCACTGATTGGGCACGCTCAGGGGAAGGTCAGGGCGTGCCGGGAAATGAAGCCCTTTTAAATCCCCAAGCAGAGAGGGAAGAGGAGAGGAGGAGAAGAGAAAAGGAGGAAAGAGAAAAAGAGGAAAAGGACGGAGGAAAACACTGGAGCCCTGGAGCAAGGCAGAACCTTGGAGCAGTAAACCTTGGAGCCAAGCACACTCTAAGAAAGAACCTTACTACAAGGTAGAGCCTGGGCGTGGGAAGGCTAGCAAATTCAGCACATGGAAAGAAGGTATCTGGTCTGGTAGCAAACAAGGCTACAGAAGCAAGAAAGTGAAGCAGGAAGAAAGCTTTTCAAAGAGAAATTCACAGAGCAGAGGAAATAGCGGTAAGGCTGCTGAGTTTTTGAACCAGAGAGACTTCTGGAGGAAAGGTGCCAGTTCTTATTCAAACCCTGCTAAAGGTAAAGCTGACTTTTCTACTTTTAATGCTTTACTAGAGAAACCTTTTATTTGTGCTAACCTTCACAAGGAAAACCCAGCTGCAGAAGCTGATAGCAAGTGGGGGAAGGGTGTTACCCTTACCAAAGACTTTCACACGGATAAAGAGCAGTTACAGGCTGAATTGCTTTTAAAACAGTTTCAAGAGTTTCTGGAACTGAGGTCAGGGAAGCTTAGCAGGCCTGACAGAGACAGCGATAGCCTTAACTCGGATGAATGCATGCAAGTGGATAATTACCTGCCTACCTTAGAAGGGGACCCTTCTCCAATGGATTGCTCAATCTGCCTCAAAGAGGACAGCAATGTAAGAAACCCTTGAACACTGTATGAAAAGAATACAGGGAGTTTGCTGTACTTGCTGCCAAGCTAAAAGGTTTACAAATTGGTTTTCATTTGTTGTTTTGAGAAGCCACGCTGTGGAAGGAACAGCTATTTGTTTGGTGCTGCAATAATTCTGAAAGACCACATGAGGCACTGCTGAGTTAAAGCTGCTGTGATTGTGAAGAGCCAAGTAGAAGCTAACTTAATTTCAGTTGTACTTCCTATGTTCCTGGTTTCAGCTGATTGGGTTGAAGATGCACCTTTTTGCGTTCTGTACCATTGAATTTTGATGCGCTGGAAAATATCCCCACAACAATAAATTTCTTGCAGCCTTAACATTCGTGTCACGACTACAATTTAATCCTGAAGGAAATACAAGTACACTACGAGTCCCAGAATTCCCAGGGACCAGTACAAGCTTTATTCCTCAGGGACATTATAAGGCCACTCCTGCCTGTAAGCTCTCGGGCCCGGGCAGGAGCGTCGCACCAGGCATCAGCAGCGTCGATAGACCAGAGGTTCCTGGCTATTGAACGCAGTCTGGCAGCTCTCCTTGCGGCATCGATGCCCTCAGAACCGCGTCAGATGGTTCAACCGGTACCGGCACTGATACTGGTACCAGTCTTGGTACCGGTACCGATAGCATCGGTATCGGCTTTGCCGGAACCCAGTCATGCGATGCCTTCCGGTGCCGATACAACGGTACCGATTACCCCCAGTACCGACTTCGGTCGGTACGAGTATCGGGCTCTTCAAGAGCATCCGGACAGATGGTACTTCAAATCCTCGGAGGACTCCGAGGATTCTGACAGCTCTGCCGGTACCGGGATACTTCTCCCGGAGGAGCCTTCCTCCCCTAAACATAGGATGTCTCCTCCAGAAGATATCTCCTTTCAAGATTTCATTAGGGAGGTGGCTTGTGGGTTGTCCATTACTGTGACTCCTGAAACAGAGCCCAGAGCTAAGGAGTTGGAGATTTTACAATATCCCAAAGCTCCTAAGGAGGCAGCTACCCTGCCTATCCATGAGATTTTACATGATCTCATGTTGAGAATGTGGGAGACACCTCTTAATACCTCTCCTCACTCTCGCAGACTGGATACCATGTATCGAGTCCCTCCTTGTCCTGGCTTCCAGAAAACTCAGCTTCCCCACCACTCCATTGTGGTGGAGTCAGCTATGAGAAAGATCAGGAGTGCAAAGAGGCATGCCTCTAATCCTCCAGGACGTGAGTATAGAACCTTGGATGCCTTTGGACGTCGTACTTTCCAGGTTTCCATGCTTTCTGCCAGGATCAGTTCCTATATTTTATCTATGGGAATGTTCCTTAAAGAAGTCACAGGAGATTTAGAGGTTCTTAGCCCTCTTCTTCCTGAGGACAAAAGGCGGGATTTTCTCACACTGGTTAAGCATGCCCAGGAGGTTTCTAAGTTTGTCAATCATGCAGCTTTTGACTGTTTTGAGTGCATAAGCAGAACCTCTACCATTGCCATAGGTGCACGTAGAATTGCCTGGCTCCAGGCATCCGATCTGGAGCTCTGGGTTCAGGACAAACTGGGCAATATCCCTTGTACAGGTGAGAATTTATTTGGCAAGAATTGGCAAGAGAAAGCCAATGAGTTGGATGCTGACAATTCCACTTTAGATAGGTTATCCAAAGCCACAGCTGATCATGCGAGAAAGGTTTCTTGAAAGGTTTCTTTCTTCTCAAAAAAGAAGAGGTTTTATCCCTCTTATTCTCAACAGGGACATTATGCAGGTCAGCCTGCTCGAAAGAGTCAGCAACCACTTAAGCAAAGGAAAGCAACGACTGCTAAGCCCTCAACCGTCTCAGCAGTCTCAGCCTCCACAAGGCCTTTGACTTTCATCTAGAGAACTTAGCCTTCCTGGTCCTCAATGGACCAGAGCCTTCCACCATTCAAGGAAGGTTGTCACTTTGCCCCCAGATGGGAGCAGATAACAGCAGAGCATTGGACACTCTCCATTATAAGAGAGGGGTACAAGCTGCACTTTCTGTGCATGCCCCCCCCCCCCACAATGGTAAGACAGTTCAATTCTCAGACCACTCTCATCAACCTGTTAAATCAAGAGGTCACCATCCTTCTTGCCCAAGGGGCAATAGAAGAAGTACCCATTCTTCAACAGGGTACAGGGTTTTACTCCCCCTATTTCCTTATCCCAAAGAAAACAGGGGGATACAGACCTATTTTGGACCTCAGAGAATTGAACAAATTCCTGTTCAAAGAGAAGTTCAAAATGATTTCTCTAGGAACTCTGCTGCCATACCTTCAGAGTCAGGATTGGCTTTGTTCTCTAGATCTCAAGGATGCGTACACTCATGTTCTCATCCATCCAACTCACAGAAAGTTCCTTCGGTTCCTTTTTTAAGGAAAGCACTACCAATACAGGGTGCTTCATTTTGGCTTGGCCTCAGCACCAAGAGTAGTCACGAAATGCATGGCTGTGGTAGCAGCATTTCTTTGCACTCTAGGGATATTCGTCTTCTACTTAGACTGGCTCATTCGAGCCCCATCAGAGTCAGAGGCCAGGACTTCTCTATCTTGCACAATGAGTATCCATCAGTTTTTAGGTCTGGTCATAAACATCCCAAAATTCAGTCTAACTCCCACTCAGTCTCTAGAGTTCATAGGAGCTTTGCTGGATACCAGAAAAGCAAAGTCCTATCTTCCTCAGGCCCGTTGCCTTCGCATGGTGCAGTTGGCTTCTCAAGCAGTGCTAAAGCCTCATCTTACTGCCCGAGAGATGCTACAACTACTAGGCCACATGGCATCTACAGTGCATGTGGTTCCTTATGCTCGCCTCCATATGCGAGCAGCCCAGTGGACTTTATCCACTCAATGGACCCAGGAATCAGGGTGCCTGTCAAAATAGCAAACACATATCGCCTTATTTTGTCACTCGAATGGTGGCAGTCCACTCAGAACCTGTTGCTGGGGTCCCCATTTCAACAACCTTTACCCCAGGCAACTCTCAAAACAGATGCTTCACCAATGGGTTGGGGAGCTCATCTGCAAGACCTCTCCACCCAAGGCACCTGGACTCCACAGGAGACTCATCTACATATCAATCTCTTAGAGCTCAGAGCCATTTTGCTTGCTCTTCGAGTGTTCCACACCCTGCTCAGCTACAAGACAGTCCTTATTCATACGGACAATCAAGTAGCCATTTTCTACGTGAACAAGCAGGGGGGAACAGGCTCTGTCGCTTTGCAACGAAGCTTTGCGACTATGGGCCCTCGCCAGAGAGCATCAGATTCATCTCCTGGCAGTGTATCTTCCAGGCATACAAAACTCTTGGGCAGACAGACTCAGTCGAGTTCTGCTTCCACACGAATGGTCTCTACATGCAGACCAGGTGACCAAGATTTTTCAAATTTGGGGAACCCCGGACATAGACCTCTTTGCAAGTCCGTTGAATGCCAAACTTCCCCGGTTCTGTTCCAGAATTCCGGCTCAAGTCTCTCAGGCCAGGGATGCTTTCCTTCTTCACTGGGGTCAAGGCTTCCTTTATGCCTTTCCACCCATTCCCCTAATTCCCAAAACCCTGTTCAAGCTTCAGAGGCCGTATGATTCTCATAGCTCCACATTGGCCATGGCAAGTGTGGTACCCTCTGCTTCTACAACTCTCTCAAGCTCCCTCCCTGGAGTTAGGATCTGCTCCAGATCTCCTGTCCCAGGAGGACGGAATGTTATGGCATCCCAATCCCCAGTCTCTGCATCTCAGGGCTTGGTTGCTGAAGGCCTAGATCTTCATGATCTTAACCTCCCTCAGCAAGTAAAGGATATCCTTTATGCTTCCAGGAAACCATCCACAAGATGCTCTTATGCTTTCAAGTGGAAAAGGTTTACCATATGGTGTTCGCAGAAAGGTCTTAACCCCCTTGCGATATCTCTGGAATCATTACTGGAGTATCTCCTTCATTTATCCAATGCAGGACTTAAAACTAACTCAATAAGAGTCCATTTGAGTGCTATTGCAGCTTCTTTCAAGCCTCTAAATGGATAACCTATTTCCTCCCATCCTCTTATAGCAAGATTTATGAGAGGCCGCCTTCTAACTAAGCCTCCCATTAGGCCATCACTGGTAGCATGGGACTTAAACCTGGTTCTTGGTCAGCTCATAAAGCCACCTTTCGAACCCTTAGCCACTACCTCATTGAAATTCCTTTCTTGGAAAGTTATCTTTCTCATTGCAATCACATCAGCACGCCGCATCAGTGAGCTGCAGGCATTAGTAGCTGATCCACCTTATACAAGGTTCCATCATGACAAGGTAGTCCTCTGCCTTTTACTTCCTTGGTCCCCGTCTATGGAACTCGCTCCCCCCAGACCTTCGCTTGGAACCCTCGTTTAAAACATTTAAGGCAAACCTAAAAACCCATCTCTTTTATCTAGCTTTTGGCCTCTCTCCCCCCCCCCCCGCACCCCTTTTCACCACCCCCATGATGTTGTTTTCCCCTTGCTTCTGTTACTATAATATAGCCTCGACCTTTTACTCTTCTCTCTTCTTTCCTATCACATTATGGCATTCCTTTCCTAATTTTCTAAGCAGCCTTTTGTATATTGTAAACCGCTCAGACGCTATTGTGATGGGCGGTCTATTAAATTCCCAATAAACCATAAACCATCCACATTTCATGCCAAAGGTGGTCTCACCTTTTCATTTAAACCAATCAGTCTATCTGCCTGTGTTTTTTCCAAGGCCTCATGCATCTAATGCAGAAAGGAATCTTCATACTTTGGACTGTAAAAGAGCTTTAGCCTTTTACTTACAAAGAACACAGCAACATAGAAAGTCTTCTCAATTCTTTGTTGCTTTTGATCCTTCTCATTTGGGACTTCCAGTCTCCAAGAGAACACTGTCCAGCTGGATTGCACAGTGTATTTCCTTTGCCTATCAGAGTAAGAACCTTCCTCTGGAGGGCCATGTCACAGCTCACAATGTGAGAGTCATGGCAGCTTCAATGGCTCATCTGCACTCTGTGTCTATCGACGACATCTGTCGAGCAGCCACTTGGGCCTCGGTTCATACCTTCACAGCCCATTACTGCTTGGACAAGGACTCCCACCGGGATGCCTTGTTTGGTCAGGCTGTTCTTCAACACCTGTTCCATACCTAATCAACTCCTACCCACCATCCCTGGTTGGATGCCAGAGATCCATGAGGGGAAGTGCAGCCCTTTCACAGGGACACACAACTTCTGGGGTCTCTCCCTGGCATCTAAAGCTAGGGAGTCCCCATATGTGAAGACTACATTCCTGCTTGTTCCTGGAGATAGCATAGTTACTCACCTGTAACAGGTGATCTCCGGGAACAGCAGGAATTTAGTCTTCACAACCCACCCACCTCCCCTAGGAGTTGTATCTCTCTATCTCTTTCCCTTTCCCTCTCTCTCTCTTTGTCTCAGCTTTAAACTCAACTGGAGAGAGGCAGTTGGGAAAGGCGGGAAGGCAGCATGCAGGCACTGTGGGATGCTCCCAAAAGCTTCCTAATTGGATGCTGGGGAGCGTTCCTGCACAGGCTCCGTCGGTACCGACGATACCCATATGTGAAGACTAAATTCCTGCTGTTCCCGGAGATCACCTGTTACAGGTGAGTAACTATGCTATCACTGAGTGTAATTAACATGTTCTTACTGTTTATCCTCATCAGGTGGCTTTTGGGGTATCTTTTTATCAGGTCCTGGCGTGACTGCTGATTTGTTTTGTAGGATTTTAAATATATTGAGTGTTGCTTTGAATCTGCTGCAGCCCTTCATCGGGAGCCAATATAGTTGGTTCAGTATGGGCGTTATGTTCATGTTTAGCTGTTCCAGTGATGATGCGAGCAGCTGTGTTCTGGACCATTTGCAGGGGGGGGGGGGGTTGAATGGCTTGTGTTGGCAAGCCTTGGTATAGTGAATTGCAGTAGTCTAACACCGGTGTGACGACGGCTTGAAGAACCGTACGGAAGTCATTCTGGCTGAGGAGAGGCTTCGGTTTCTGGACGATTTTCAACTTGTGGTATGCATTCTTTGTTGTCTTGTTAATGTGGGATTGTAGGTTCAAATTCTGATTCAAGATGACCCCTAGCTATTTGACTTCATTTCTGATGATTATGCTTCTGTTCTGGAGGTTTATTGTGCTAGGAGGAGTGAAGGTCTTGTTTCTTGTTATAAGGATTTCTGTTTTGTCATAGTTTATGCTGAGGTTGTGTGTGCTGCGCCATGTGCACATTTCCGTGAGACAGTCTGTTAAGATTGTGCAGTCTAGTTTGTCAATGTTGATGGATGTGTACAACATGATGTCATCGGCGTATAGTTTGTAGTGGATCTTGTGTTTTTTGATGACATCGCAGATTGGCTGAATGTAAAGGTTGAAGAGTAACGATGATATTGCTGACCTCTGTGGTACTCCCTGTTTTATGTTGAACGAAGAGGATATTTCACCTCCACATTTGATGTACTGTTCTCTGTTCTCCAAGTATGATCGGAACCATTTCATTGTGGTGTTGTGCAGACCTGTCTCCTGTAGACACCTCAAAAGTATAGTGTGGGATACAGAGTTGAAGGTCAATGATATGTTGAGGAAAATTAGTGTAAAACCCTTTTTTAATATTGCTATTCCTCTGATAATGTTGTCAGATTGTAGTTAGTAATGTTTCCACACTGTAATTGGGCTTGAATCCATATTGATTTGGATCTAGGGGTGCATGTGTGTTGATGTGATCCTGCAGTAGTATCTGTACCATCTTTTCTATGATTTTGGCCATGAATGGTAAGCTTGAAACTGGCTGGTTTGCAATAGAGTTTGCTCTGTCAAGTGTCAGGCGTTTTAAGATGGGCCTTATTGACGCTTGTTTGAGAGAGTTGTAGGCATATATCCCTCTGTGAGGGATGTGTATAATTTTGTGTATGAATGGGGTAAGATCTTCTTTGGCTGTTTTTATCCATGATACCAAACAGGGATCATTCGGCGAGATGGTTGTGTTCAGCATAGATATTGTGTGGACTAAGTTCTTGGTGGTCAGTATAGCGAATTCGCCCCATGTTCCAGTGGGTCTCAGTTGATTTTCGGAATATGTTGACTATGGCATTGTGTTCAGATGGGTACTTTTTTGCTTCATCATTAGGTAGCTGCTATTCTTTGCAGGTCTATTTTGGTGGTGTTTTCGTGTGAGGGTTCCTTTGTGAGTGTGCGGACTATTTTGAAGAGTTCTCTTGGTTTGTTTACAGCCTTCATAATAAGATTTGTGTTGTACTCTTGTTTACATCTGTTGATTAAGTCATTGTAATCATGTTGCATTGTTCTATATTCTTGTAATGTATTTTGGTCCTTGGTACATCTCCCTGTCCTTTCGATCTTTCTTAGATGCTCTACACCTCCTTGCTCTAACTGAGACCTGGCTTCTCCCAGATGACACCGCATCTACTGCCGCTCTCTGTCATGGGGGCTATCAGTTCTCCCACACGCCTTGTCCCACTGGCCCCTGCTTCTACCTCAGTCTCACTCCTTTCTCTCTTTTGAAGTCCACTCCATCCGCCTCTTCACTCCACTTCCTCTCCAGGTAGCTGTTTATCGTCGTCCTGACAAGTTTGCTTCTACCTTTCTCACTGACTTTGACTCATGGCTATCCGTCTTTCTAGACTCCTCCTCCCCCACTCTTATTCTTGGGGATTTTAACATTCATGTTGATAATCCCTCTGATCCTCATGCTTTAAAGCTCCTCTCCCTTACCTCCTCGTTTGACCTCCAACTCTGCTCCACTGCCCCCACTCACCAGCATGGCCACTGCCTGGACCTAATATTCTTCTCTAACTGATCACTCTCGAACTTCTGTAACTCAGTTCTTCCCTTATCTGACCATCACCTTTTAAGCCTTAATATTGATCATCCACTTCCTCTGCCTCATCCTGTCTTCTCCAACCTATTTAGAAACCTTCATGCTATTGATCCCTTAGCTCTATCTTCCGCCATTTCTTCACCTCTTTCTTCCACTTTGTCATCTAAATCCGTTGACAAGACAGTAACCTCCTATAATGCTGCAATCTCCTCGGCCCTGGATGCTCTCGCTCTGCCCATCCCACGTCCTGTGAGGCATTCTACATACCAGCCCTGGCTCACATCCACTACCCGCTATCTACGTTCCTGTGCCCGTTCTGCTGAGTGTGTTTGGCTCAAATCCCGCTCCCGTGCTGACCACCTACACTTCAAATTCATGCTTGTCTCTTTCCAGTCAGCCATAGCTCTTGCCAAACAAGACTACTATGTCCACCTGACTAACTTTCTTGCCTCTGATCCTCGCCGTCTCTTTACTACTCTCAGTTCTCTCCTCAAGGTGCCTCCGCCTCTGGTCCCTCCCTCCGTTCCTGCCCAAACCCTGGCTGACTACTTCCATGACAAAATCCACAAGATCATCCTCCAATTCCCCACTACTTCAACTATTCCCCCCTCCCCCTCTTCAGTCCCAACTCTCCGCCCCCCCCCCCTACCTCTGCTACCCTCTCTTCCTTCCCTGTGATCTCAGAAGAGGAAACCACATTCCTTCTTTCTTCCTCCAAACTCACCACCTGTTCCTCTGATCCTATCCCCACCCGTCTCCTAAGCCCCATCTCCTCCACCGTTGTCCCTTTCATCTCTTATATTCTCAACCTATCGCTCTGCACTGCAATTTTCCCTGCAGATTTCAAGCATGCTGTGGTCACACCCCTCAAGAAACCCTCACTTGATCCCACCTGTCCTTCTAACTATTGACCCATCTCTCTCCTTCCCTTCATATCTAAACTACTTGAACGTGCAGTCCACCACTGCTGCCTTGACGTCCTCTCCTCTCATTCTCTCCTGGATCCCTTACAGTCTGGCTTTCGTCCCTTACACTCTACTGAAATGGCTCTTACCAAAGTCTCCAGTGACTTGTTCCTGGCAAAATCCAAGGGCCTCTACTCTGTCTTCATCCTTCTTGACCTCTCTGCTGCTTTTGACACTGTTGACCACAACCTTCTTCTCGATACCCTGAAACCAAGCGAGGACAGGTTATCTGTACTATCCTGGTTCTCCTCCTACCTCTCCCATCGCTCTTTCAGTGTGTGTTCTGGTGGCTGCTCCTCCTCTGCTACCCCACTCCCTGTTGGTGTACCCCAGGGATTCATCCTGGGCCCACTCCTTTTCTCTCTCTATACCCAGTCCCTTGGTGCGCTTATCTCTTCCCATGGCTTTCAGTACCATCTCTATGCCGATGACTCCCAAATCTACCTCTCTATGCCTGAAATCTCTCCGGCAATCCAGACCAGGATCTCTGCCTGCCTTTCTGACATTGCTGCCTGGATGTCTCACCGCCGCTTGAAATTGAACATGGCCTAGACTGAACTCCTTATCTTTTCCCCCAAAACCTCCCCTCCTCTTCCTCCTTTCTCAGTCTCTGTGGATAACTCTGTAATCCTTCCTGTTTCCTCGGCCCGCAATCTGGGGGTTATCTTTGACTCCTGTCTCTCCTTCTCCACACATATCCAGCTCGTAGCTAAGACCTGCCATTTCTTTCTCTACAACATTAGCAAAATCCACCCCTTCCTTTCTGAACACACTACTAAAACGCTTATCCACTCCTTAATCACCTCTCGTCTTGACTACTGCAACCTACTCCTTGCTGGTCTCCCTTTGAATCATCTCTTTCCCCTTCAATCTATTCAACATTCTGCTGCGCGACTAATCTTCCGCCAGCCTCGCCATACCCACATTACTCCTCTTCTCAAGTCACTTCACTGGCTCCCTATTCATTTTCGCATCCAGTTCAAACTTCTCCTCCTAACCTATAAATGCATTCACTCTGTGGCTCCTCAGTACCTTTCATCTCTTATCTCTCCTTACAACCCCTCTTGGGAACTCCGCTCTTCTAACAAACTACTTCTATCTATGCCATCCACTCCTACTGCTAATTCCAGACTTCGCTCCTTTCACCTTGCTGCACCTTACTCCTGGAACAAGCTACCTGTGTCTGTATGCTAGCCACCCTCTCTAGCCTTCTTCAAATCCAGGTTGAAAACATCACCTCTTCACTGTTGCTTTCAGATCTTTACTTCTGTGTTTTGTCTTGACTAGATTGTTAGCTCTGATGAGCAGGGACTGCCTCTTACATGTCTGTACAGTGCTGCATATGACTGGTAGCGCTATATAAATGCTCAGTAGTAGTAGTAGATTCCTTTTTGCTTTTCTGATTTCATTAGAATACCATGGGGCCTGGTGTTTTCTTTGTGTTGTAGCCGTTTTTTTTTTGTGAGGTGCTTTTGCGACTTATATGATGGAGTGGTTCCAGTTCTTCATTGCACTTTCAAGATCAGTGAAGTCATGGTCCATTTTGGTTAGGATTTCCCTCAAGAACTGCACTTTGTTAAAGCTTCTGAATCTTCTTCCATAGTGTTGTACATGGTTTTGACTATTCGGAGTGGGGACTGTTATATCGCAGATGATGATGAAAGCAAAATAGCAAAGCGTCACTCCCCTACCTCATCTGCTTACTCCTTCCCCCATATAAAGCCATGAAGACAGTGGCAACAGCAGTCAGCACATGATATTAGTTTGGGCGGAGTGAGGGCAGAATTAGACAGTTTTTACTGGCATCTACATGTGCAAATTATACCTGCCTCAGAATAGGTGTAAATCTGTGGGGCTACTTTTCGGTGGGGTAATTTTATAAAAGCACATAAGTTGTCATTGTCTTTTTTTTAAATAGCCACAACATATGTGCCTCTGTGACTTGACAGGCTAGACACACTGATCTGAAATTATCCTTAGATGTACACAGTGCTGGGTTCCATTTTAAATCAGGGCTTAATCTGTAGGAAAACAAGAGGTGGTAGTGTGAAGCCCCAGGGGAGAGAGTGGGCAGGTGGGCTGGGGCAGGAGCAGCAGAAAAGGGATTGGATTAGGGAGCAGAGTGACTGTTCTCTGCTGCATGTAAACTCCTCCTCTTTCCTGCAAGCTGCCTGGAAGGAAGGGGCTGGAGTAGAACGCTCATGCTGTCTGGAGTCTGAAAAGAAGTGTTGGACTTGTGTTCCAGGCCATTTACCATGAAATGAAACTCTGTATTAAATAGGTCTTTTTCTACCGTCATTTACAATGCTGTTAATAGTTGTGTGTTTTGGTCAATGCACAATTAGGCAGTAGATTTTGTTGCTGTAGGATGTGATCAAGGCTATATAGCTGGGTTGAAAAATGATGTGGACAAGTTTCTGGAAGAAATATCTATAAACTGTTATTAGCCAGACAGACATTGGGATTGGCATCTCTTGTCTGTGGGAGTGAGCAAAAGGGAAGAGTTCTTCCTATTAATTCGCAGATCTATTTCCAGATGACTGGCTTGGCTGCTGTCTGAAGATGTTGGGCTTGATGGACAATGGGTTTGACCCAGCCTGACAAGGATGTTCTTATGTACTAAAGGTTAGAATAGCAGGCTGTGCATTAAGGTCCTAGAGCACCTATGGTGAAACGGGCCCTTGTAGATGTCCACATGTAACTAAAGGAATATCATGTGCAAATTAGGTATTAGAAGGTGAGCAAGAAATGCATGCTGTTTGCATGTGCCTGCTAAATCCTAAAATTTAGCACCCATCTTGGAGCCTGCGTCAGAAACCTTATGAGAAGAGACTTGAAGACCTAAATATTATATGTACACTCTGGAGGAGAGGGAGGGATAGGGGAGATATGATTTAGACCTTTAAATACTTAAGAGTATTAATGAACAAACAAACCTCTTCCAAAGACGCGGAAGCTGTAAAACTAGAGGGCATGAAATGAAGCTGCAAGGGGGTAAATTGAAAGGCAATGTCAGGGAATACTTTTTCACTGAAAGGGTGGTGGATGCTTGGAATGCCCTCCCGATGGAAGTGGTGGGGGCAAACACAGTGACAGAATTCAAAATGGCATGGGACAGACACAGTGGATCCCTCTATATCAACAGGATAAAATTTAAAAAAACGTAACTATCTAATTTCTCAACAAACAGGGGTGCCCTACACGGAGCGGTGGGTTCGCCCCTAAACAAAGACATGGGGAGGGGTGACCTGCACGGAGCGGCAGGTGCACCTACTCTTGCCACCTTGCTGGGCAGACTAGATGGACCATACTGGTCTTTATCTGCCGTCGTTTACTATGTTACTATGACTATATGTTTGCATACCTGCTGCATTTAACAGTAGGGGAGGCCCTGTTTCCCCACCCTGCCACTTGTACCTCAGTCCTACAAACAAGTACAGTGGCACGCAGAAATTCAGTGCACCACTTGGTGAGGTAGCATGCATTCTCAGTTTTTAGCAGACACACACAAAATAAATACAATCATTTTTTGGGAACCTCTGGCATTGTGGTGCCTGATATGGAAAGAGTTTTTGGGGAAAGGGATGAGAAGTCAGGTAGAAGAGGTAAGGAGAAGTTTGGTTGGGCTTCAGGCAGGTACTCGTATGCCCATAAGCACAAGGGCGTGAATCTCAACTGGCAGGTTGCCATTGTTCACTGTGCTGCTATGTAAGTGGAGTTTTAGGGTGCATGTTCAATTTTTAGCACAGGCACATAAAATAGGTAACTTTTTGTGTGAGTTCTAAAATATGGATCCCTAATCAAGCGCTTGATTTCTCAGAATATCCAGATCCAGATTTCGTTAGTGTTCTGACATGGCTGTGATTTTATTCTGAAAATTTTTTTTTTCACTTGGAGATTACCAAATGATCAAGTGGTTTATAAATGTAACAGATAAGATTTTGTAGAATTCAGCCCTCTTTTATCTTTTATCTTTTATCTTTATTCAGTTTTTAATATACTGCTCAACATGCAAGTACCTAAGCGGTTTACAATACGATTAAATTAAATGCGGCTTTGGAAAGGGAAATAGAACACTATTGTTTAGACAGAAAAGAGAGAGGGAAAAGAACACACAGAGGAGAAAAAGGAAGGGGAGGGAACAGGGCATTAGTGCGGGGGAGAGGTAGGGGGAAGATCAAAGGTGGTACAGAAGAGCTGAGTTTTTAACACTGATTTGAAACTGGTGAAGGAGGGTTCCATACGGAGATTCAGAGGGAGGGAGTTCAGAGATTACAGCCATGATAAAGTCTATGGGTGGATTCCAGATGTGCTTGAGACAGGGATGAGAGGAACATACGATTAGTGTGTATCGTCCTGAGTGAGCGTTGGGAGGCGTGGAGGTGAATGAGATTAGAGAGATATTGCGGGATCCCAGTGTGGATTGATTTGTGAATGAAAGTGAGGATCTTGTACTGTATTCTGAAGACAACGGGAAGCCAATGAAGATGGATGAGCAGGGATGTAATATGGTCCGAGCGAGAGGCATGCGTGATAATACGGGCTGCTATGTTCTGTACAAGTTGTAACCTAGGTAACTGATACTGAGAGAGGCCTGCAAGGGTGATATTACAATAGTCTAGCCAGGTCATGACAAGGGAGAGGAGCAGTGTAGTCAGGGAGGATGTGGGAAGAAAGGGGCGGACAGCGCATATCTGTCTCAGGGAACAAAAAGAACAATGGATAATAGACTAGATATGATCACGAAAGGTCAGTGCGGAATCCAAAGTAACACTGAGGTAACGTAAGGTAGGGGACCAGAGGAACTGAGGAGGAAGAAAACGTTGGACCTAGAGATTCTGAATCATTCAACAGATTTTCTAGCCAGCCCATTACAGGCAATGCTTGAAGAAATTCTCCAGACGGTGACATTTGAAAGAGAACAGAGACAAGTAAATGGATTTATTTTATTCTTTTATTAGAATTGCTGGGATTGTGCAGGCCTGTTTCTTTGTTAATCTAGGATTTAAAACTGCTGGGCAGTGCTGCTAACCAATTAAATACAGTAATACAAAATTTGGTACAATATGACCAGGTTGGAAGTATGCTCAAAACCTAGTATAAATAAGATGATTTTAGATACAATGCATGACATAATAAGACTGTACTGCAATGATGGCCTCCGTCTTTCTGTGACAGAAGAAAGATTCTGAGTGAGAAGTTCAAGGAGTATATTCCTAGGCATTTAAAGTAGACAGTGGGGGGTGGCATGTGGAAATGCTAGTGTCAAGGATGTCAAACCCAGGAAAACATAGCCAAGGAAATAAATCTCTGAAGCCTGCTCACCTTCAACAAAGTAGAAGAGAGAGGCTAGATAGAAGGTTATGCAAATCATAAGTTAGAGCACGAGAATGTGCACTCATTACTTTTCAACTATTTTGAGTTGTCTAAGTAACAGAATTCCTGATCTGCAAGCACTAATGTTGGAGAAGGACTTAAATATTGTTGCTGTTACAGAAATGTGGTTCAATGAGACCATGAATGGGATGCGGCCATTCCAGGCTAAAATCTGCTTCAACGGAATAGAGATGGACAAAGGTGGAACAGCAGCACTATGTAAAAAATGATATCAAAATGATGGCAATGCATGGGGCGTGGGAGAAGGAGGAAGTGCTATGGACTGTTTTGCAATGAAAGGATGGCTCTTATATCCATTCACATCTATGTCATCTACAGACCTACATCTCACACAAAGGAACCGGACAGAGACCTTGTGAATAGATATCAAAGTTGGAGTTGATGAGGAGCTGTTACTAGACTATTTCAGCCCACCCAATGTGGACTTAAAGAAGTAGATTTTAAATGCCATTCAAGGAGCTCTTCTCAGGCAAATGGTGATATAACCCACGAGGGAAAAGGTGACCCTGGATCTAGTTCTCAAAAATGGCGTTGCATGTCTGTCTGGATAAGGGGGCCTTCTGAAATTTGACATAAAAACCAAACTGGTATCTAGGCACATGAAGCTCATAGTGCTCAATTTCAAAAATGCTTGCATTAGCAAAATGGGGTAGTACCTGAAAAAGGAGCTAGCAGGGTGGGAGGAGAGAAGGGAGGTGGAAAATAGTGGACCAAATTTAAAGCAGCTATGAAAGGGCAATGGATCTTTGTGTTAAGAAGGTAAATAAAAGGAAAAGAAAGCCAGTATGGTTTTCTAAGCAGATGATTCATAAAATAAGAGCTAAAGGGCCAACATTCATAAAGTAAAAAAATTACAAAAAGGAGTGAGGTTCATGACTGTCATGGTATGCGCAAAACGAACCCATTTGGAGCAATTGCCTCCAAAAGAATATCAGGTAAAGTTGAGGGGAATGAAGAGAGAAATCAGGAAGACAAAACAAAGATGGAAGAAAAAATGGCAAAGATGTGAAATGTGGTGACAAGAATTTCTTCAGCTATATCAGAAAAAAAGAGAAAAAGGCCATGGCTAGAATTCAAAAACTATAGGATGCTGAAAAATATGTGGAAAATGAGAAGGAAAAAGTTGAAATTTATTTATTTATTTACTTACATTCTTTTATATACCGTGCTATTCTGCATCAGTGCGGTTTACATTGAACAAACTGAAATTACATTGAACAGGGCATTATAACTTGGAGATAACTATTTTACAGGGAACATGGGCTATGGAGGGTTAAGTGGCTTGCCGAAGACCACAAGGAGCACCTGTGGGACTAGAAACCCCAGTCCTTCCAGCCCAAGGTTGCTGTCCTCTAGTGGGATTTGAACCCCTGAAGTACCTGTCCCAACCACTAGGCCACTAGTGCTAAATAAATGACTATCTCCAGGAACAAGCAGGAATGAGTCTTTTGGAAGCATCCCACCACGCCTGCATGCTGCCTTCCCGCCTTTCCCAACTGCCTCTCCTCAGTTTTCGTTTTTCCGTGGAGCTGGCAGGACGTCTTCCTGTTACCGCAGAAAGTTTTGTTTTATTTCTTTATTTTTCTTGTGGTCGCGGCTGCCTCCCCGACGCCACAGGTACCGCCGGTGTTTTCTTTCTGGTGAAAATTTTCCTTTTTCAAGGACTATTTTTTCTTCATAGTGTCTTACGTTTCTCAGGCCTAAAGGCCTCTTCTTTTTCCTTCATGGAACCGCCAGCCATTTTCTCTAGGAACAACTTTATTTTTAGACCCTCAAAGTCGGTGTCTAACCTGTTTGGGGCCTGACCTTTTTCCTCCGGAGCCTTCGGGCAACAGTTTGGTCAGAAGAGAATTTCAACATCGAGTTTTCCTCGATACCCGGTTCCCCTCCAACTTCAGGGCACCGTCCTTTTCTTCTTCTACTCAAGATCAGGTAACCCACAGTCTGTTAAGACTAGCCAGTCCTCGAGTGGTAGGTCTCATGCACAGCATGTAGACGGCTCCGGCCTTGCCCTCAAGGGCCCACTGGCTTCAAAACCCCAGCGGGAGTCTTCGGTCTCCAAAGCATATAAGGGGTTTCAGGTTGTTCCTGGGGTTCACCCCTCACAGAACATACCTGCGCCGTGTCCGGTGGTGGCATCCGCTTCGAGCGGTACCGATACCCTGATATCGGCACTGGTGTTGGATGAAACACTCCTCACCAGGGATCGTCATCTGGCGTCCTCAGTACCTTCGGGTCCGGTGGAAATCCCCCAGACTGACTTTCCGGTATCGGTACCAACACCGATACGACCACTGACGTCGGTACCCTCCAGACGTGCATCGATAGACTCGCTTCCTTCGATGCCGAGTCTGGAATCGATCTCCAGTCTGGAAGACTGGGTACCGACTCGCCTTGGTACCGGCTCCCCTCGGTACCAAAGGCTCGATTCCGATGATTCGGATCCGCAACTCTCAGTTCCTCCGATGACATTTGAGTTGCCACCGGTTGGCCTTCTTCCACCGGTATCAGAAATGGTACCGAAGTCGGTACCGATGTCCACATTACCTTTGCGGTCGGTGCCTGCTGTGCTTCCTTCATCAGGCTCATTGCCCTCGATACCGAGTTTGCAGTCGATCTCTAGTCTGGAAGACTGGGTACCGGCACGCATGGGTACCGACACCGATTGGCACTGCAGGCTTGGTACCGAGGATAGCGATCGCAGGCCTTCGATTACTTCGGTACCGATTTGAGCTGTCCTCGATGGCTACTCCGATGTCTCTGTTGCCCTCGGCTCTGACATCGGTACCGGTGTCGGCATCGCTACCGGTCTGCACAGTAGCGTCGTGGCCAGCTCCTGCCCTGTTTCTTTCAACGGGATCGCTCCCTCCTATACCAGGCTTGGAGTCGATACCTGATATGGACGATGAGGTACTGACAGATGCTGCTCCTGACAGCCAGTACCAGCAATCATCCTTTAAGGATACCACCCTGCACCATGTAGGATCTTCCATTCCTATATATTTGGATAGATCCTTGGGTGCTTGGGCTAGTTCTTCTGATCTAACCTGTCCAAAGGAGATTCCCGTTGGAGATCCCTCTTTTCAGAGTTTTCTCCTGGAAATAGCAAGATCACTTGCCATTCCTATCCCTGGACATGACCCTGCACAAGGCTCTGTTCCTACCAAAGCAAAGGAGAACATAATGCTTCCTTTGCATCATTCCTTGCAGGATCTCCTTCTATGTCTGTGGGAAGCACCCTTAAGGGTACCCCCACTTTCCAGAGCAACTGATCTCCTATATCAGGTGCCCCCTTCTCCAGGGTTTCAAAAGACTCAACTTCCTCATCATTCCATAGTAGTGGAATCAGCACTGAGGCGAGTAAAGAGTAAGAAGAAGCACTCTTCTATGCTTTCTGCAAGAATTCTCTCATATATTTTTTATATGAGTCTATCTCTTGAGGAGGTCACAAAGAAACTACATCTTTTGACTCCTTTCCTTCCAGACTCCAAGAGCTCAGACTATTCCTCACTGCTTAAGCATATCCAGAATATCTCTTGGTTTCTTTCTCGTGCTTCCCTAGACTCTTTTGAGTCTGTTAGCAGGACTTCTGCTATAGCTATAGGGGCACGACGTAGAGCCTGGCTCCAAGCTTCAGACTTAGACAAATGGGCACAACAAAGACTGGGACATACTCCTTGCACTGGAGAAGATCTCTTCAACAAGGAGTCTTTACGTCAGGTTACTCAGTTCTCCACTGATTTACCTGTTCCTAAGAGTTGTTCTACACCTTCCTTTGTCCCAATAGGTAGGAAATGTCCTACCAAACTTTCTTCCCATAGGAGGAGAAGGTTTTCTTCATCACCTGCCCATTATACAGATGTTCACAAACAGGGGAACCATCGTCCTGGTCTGAAAAATCCAACCTCTCACCAGGCTCAGCAAACCCAGCAACCGCAGGGTTTCTGATCAATCATCAGATGCTTGTGACTCTTGGGTTTAGAATCTGCAGTTTGCTTCTTCTTATTAGAGACAATCCATCGCTTCATTCTAACCCCTAGACATGGATCTCTTTTCAAAGACACCCATGTTTTCTATATTTCTATGAGCTGTCAGGATCTTTATGCCTATAGGTCACAGGTTTCTCCTCCTCTTCCTGCTAGGGAAAGAGGTCTAGCCACTATCAAATGATAGTTTCCTGTGCCAGCATGTGTTTTTTCCTTTCTATAGACTTACTACTTGGTAAGTCTTCTTCAGCTCCATTCTCTTCACCCTCTTACCAAGCTTTTCCTCTGTAAGAGTGGTCTTACTTCACTGGAGGGCTTTTCTTCAGCCCCTCTTTCCAGTGCGCAGTTTTCCTCTCTGAGTCAACTTCTCTTTTTCAGTCTTGCTTTGGGGCAGCTTATCAGACATGTCCAGAGTTCCACTCCTGTTCTGTTCTTTCTGTTTTAAACAGTAAGATTCTTTCTGCTGTCTTGCTAGCAGCTGCCTATGCAGGAGCCTTAATGTTTCGACCACTGGTTCTGTCCACAAACAGATTTGTCCTCCACTAACATTCTGTCTAGTCTTAGTAGTGGCTCCAAGTCAGTGCTTCATCTATCTTGGAGATTATCTCACTACAAGCTTTCTAGATTGTCTTTTATCTCTGCCATCTTCATCCTCCTGGATTGGCTGCATAGTTGGCAGAGATACTGGCTCTTCAGCAGCCAGTCCTATCTCCTCATTCTCCTGCATCATGCTCTCTGCAATTCTACAGAGAAGCTCTCCACTATGGGCCCTTGCTAGAGAGCATGGGTTTTTTTTCTCCAACAGCTATCCTAGATGATTGGAAAAGGCTTTTCAGTCATGTCTCCCATGACTAGAAGGGTTCTCCCTTCTTCTACTATCTCCTTTCTGATTAAAGGACATAGCCTTTTCTTGCAGCTTGTCCTCATGGTAAGGACGCATGGTACCTTTTTCCCCTTAAGCAGGTCAACATGGTATCTCATCTCTATGCATCTTCTGTCCACTTACCATGCTAGAGTTCTTGAAGACTCCCTATTTTCTAGCTGCAGACTGATATTATCCTCTGTTTTCACATAACCGTCCTGGTTATTTCATTAGCTAGCATCCTTGCAGATCATAACCAGGAGGAATAGATTCTCTATATATCTTCTCAAGTAGGTTCCACCTCCTTGTTATTAGATGAATCTTTCCTCTCCACATATCCTATGTGAATACCGTGCTGTAGGCATATCTGTCTGTTTAATTGCAGACACCCATATATAGGCCTACATATTCATATCTATCTTTGTGTGTTTTTTAGGCCTTTCCATATCTCACTATATATATATATATATATCGAGATTTAATATTATAGATAAGTATGTAGATACAGATCTATCTGACTCTTCTATGCTCATATAGCTATATGGTCTGACAGATGGCCTTACCCATACCTATGCTACCCAGCAGGTTTGGGGTTCTACACACTCAACCACTCCTGTGGTAATCAACAACTTTTATACCATAACCTTAAGGTTTAGGTACCTCTGAAGCTCTCCATACTCCAATATCTCTCCTAGCTTACCCCAGTTAGGAGAGATATTGCGGATCTTCAGTTAATCACATGCTTTGACGCCTCAGGCATTTGTCCTCTCTTTTTGGATACAAGGGGTTCCCATGCCCTTTCTCCCTCGAGGACTGTGCCTCTTTATCCAAATCGGTTAGCCTTGCTCTTTTGTTCCTAAGAGTGAGCCACTCTGCCACCAAAAGAGTTCGGTTTTTGTTATAAAGCCTTCCGCTGAAGGCCCACCATTCTGGTTCTACCCCAGTTTTCCCTACTGGGGTTACCCTGTTACCTTGCAGGCTTCTGACCTCCACTATTTTTCCTACAGGTTTATTACCTCCACTTTGCAGTGAGGTCCTCTTCGAGGTTCCTCTACTGGGTCCCCAGTAGATCCCATGAACCTCCATACTCTGTGAAATCCTGTTAGGGGAAGTCCACATTGCAATATTTCATTTCAATATCATTGATGACAATTATCATCCACATAGGGACTTCTTGACTGCAGTCCTATGCTAGGTTAAGCTGTTTCCACAGCTCCTTTCTCTTCAACTCCTACCCTCCATCCTCAGGATGCCTGGTGTTATTAGGTATAGCATGTTTCAATCTAGGACATGCTGGGACTCCAGGCATCTCAGCTTTGGAGTCCCCATATGTGAAAACTCATTCCTGCTTGTTCCTGGAGATAGCACAGTTACTTACCTGTAACAGGTGATCTCTGGGAACAGCAGGAATAAGTCTTCACAACCCACCCTCCTCCCCTAGGAGTTGTATCTCTATCTATCTTTCCTTTCCTCTCTCTCTCTCTCTTTGTCTCAGCTTTAAAACTTAACTGAGGAGAGGCAGTTGGGGAAGGCAGCACGCAGGCGTGGTGGGATGCTTCCAAAAGCTCTTTGATTGGACGCTGGGAAGCGTTCCCGCGCGGACTCCGTCAGTACCGACATACCCATATGTGAAGACTTATTCCTGCTGTTCCCAGAGATCACCTGTTACAGGTAAGTAACTGTGCTTTTCGTACTGTGAGGGAAGAAAACTCTGGGGTGGGACTATGGATAACTAGCAAAAAGTACGTAACAAAATGGAGAAGATACAACAGCATTTGTAGAAGAGGTGGTCTGCGAAGTACTTGCAGAGCTGAATGTGGACAAGCCATGGGATCAGATGGAATATATCCCAGGACACTGAGAGCTCAGAAATGTTCTGGTGGGTCCGCTGAAGGATATATTCAACAAATTCCTGGAAACAGGAAAGGTTCTATGTGGTCCTTCACAAATATGGTAACAAAGAAGTGGGAAACTACAGGTCACTAAGCCCCACCTCAGTGGTGGGAAAAGTAATGGAAACGCTGATGAAGGACAGAACAGTGAGCTTTTTGGAGTCCAGTGGGTTGTGGGATCCAAACCAACATAGTTTTACCAGTAGCAGGTCATGCCAAACAAGTCTGATTTCTTTGAGTGGGTAGCTAAAGAATTAGGTAGAGGACGTGCACTGGATTTGGATTTGGTGTACTTGGATTTCAGAAAAGCCTTGCTACAGTTACTCATAGGAGGCTTATAAATAAACTGAATGGCCTAGGGGTGAATCACAGTGTAGCCACTTGATTAAAAATTGGTTGATGAACAACAGAGGATGGTGGTAAATGGCATCCATTCATAAGAAAGGTGAGTAGTGGAGTGCCCCGGGTTTGGTCCTGGGGATGATTCTGTTCAATATCTTTGTGAGCAATATTGCAGAAGGAATAGTGGAGAAAATTTGCCTTGTAGCAGATTGTTTATTGTTTATCAAACATTTGATATACCGCCCCCCATTACACCGGGGCGGTTTACAATTCAAAAAGAGAAAGAAAGAGAGGAAATACAATCAATATAGACAGGAAAGAGAGAGAGCGAGAAGAGGGTAGTGAGACTCATAAAGTAAAGGAGAAGGAGAGTCAAGGGTTTGGGGGGAGGTTAAAAGCAGAGGAAAAAAGGTGGGTCTTCAGGAGGGAATGAAATTTGGGATAGGACTCTTCCAATCTTAAGGCAGTGGGCAGGGAGTTCCGCAGGGAGGGGCCGACATAGAAGAAGGCTGACTGTCTAGTGACCTGTAGATGTGCTTGTGAGGGGGAAGGGAGGTGTAAACGGTTGATGTGCAGATGACACAAAAATCTGCAACAGAATGGACACCCCAGTAAAAATAGGCACAGCCCCTCCCAGTTTGCCTCTTTCTTCTCCTTCAGGATTCTTGACCTCCAATCCACTCTCCCTACCTGTCCTCCACCTTTGTCTCCTCCACTTTCTCCCTCGCCCCACCCCAACCACTCCTCTCTCTCATATATGGTCCACTTTTCACCCTCACTGCTACAGAGCTTGCAAAAGCCATATCTTCCACTCACAAGACCACCTGTCTGGATCCTCTACTGGCCCCTTGGTTGCTGGAACCCTCTCTTGCTCTTTTGCCCTCTGCTCTTACGATTGTCGATATCAGTCTCACCTCTAGAATTTCCCATGCTCCTTGAAAGCATGCTTTGGTTCACCCTCTCCTGAAGAAACCGTCCCTTGACCCCCATGACCCTGCACACTACCATCCTTTCTCTAATCTTCCTTTTCTATCAAAGATTCTCGAAAAGACAGTCCTTGCCCAATTATCTCATCATCTTGATTCAACATACTTCCTTCACCCTTGTCAATCGGGCTTTCACCCAGGTCACAGTATGGAGACAATCATGGCAGCTTTTCTAAACGAGTTACACTCCTCACATGACCATGACATCTCAATGGCGGTGTCCTTGGAGATCTCTTCAGCTTTTGACCTTGTTGACCACTCACTTCTCCTGTCTCTACTATGTGATGCTGGCCTGTGAGTTCAGTGCTTCACTGGTTCCACTCCTTCCTCTTCAAGAGATCCTTCTCTGTCATCTCTGGTGCCACCTCCTCTATTCCTTTTCCTCTCCACTGTGGTGTTCCCCAGAGTTCAATCTTGGCACCTCTTCTCTTCAATGTTTTCCTGGCACCTCTAGCTTTACTCATCCAGCAATCAGGACTATCGGCATATTACTATGCCGACGATATTATCATTCTCTACCACACTAACCCTTCTAACCGTGATCTGTCCCCTCTCAATGCCTCTCTCTTAGGTGTCTACCCAGCTCACTCATAACTGTTTGCACCTGAAGCTTTCAAAATCATCTGCCATCTGGTTCACTCACAGTGGCACTTGTCCTTTTTTAGCCCCTGTTCTGTCTCATACACCTCTCCCTCTGGTCTCCTCCCTTCGATACCTAGGACTACTCCTTGATAAAGACCTCACTTTTCATGATCACATCTCTGTTGACTCGTCGTTCATTCTATTATCTTTGTCATATTCGTGCCATACGTCCATTTCTGTCGCCCCAAGCACTCACCACCCTCCTATCACTGGTTATATCTCAGCTCGATTTCTGTAATCTCGCCCTTGCTGGCACCCCACAATATCAGCTCCACCGCTGACAGTTGATCCAGAATACAGCAGCCAGACTCATTACACATGCTACTTACCGCGACCATGCTGCTCCCCTCCTTTGTCAACTGCATTGGCTCCCAGTTAACTATCGTATCCGCTATAAAGTTCTGACACTTGTACACCAGGTTATTTATACTCATACCCCACAATACCTAGCAGACCTTCATTTTCATACTCCCTCCTGCAACCTTTGATCAATCCATGTCAACCGCATGCATCTTCCATCACCTTCTCGAGCACATCTTCAGTCCACACGTCTTTCAGCCACCTTCTTTCTTGGTCCATCTCTGTGGAACTCCCTCCCCTCTGCTCTGTCTTGAACAGACCTCCTCAACCTTTAGGTCCCTCCTCAAAACACACCTGTTCTCCTCTGCGATCTCCCAGTTCCCCCCCCCCCTTGACCTTATCACTGTTATTTCCTGTTGTCTGCTCGTTATGTCCTGAATGACTGAGCCTCTTCTTTCCTGTCTAATAAGTAGTTCCTTTCTTTTTCCTAGGCTGTGGCCTGTTCTCTTTGTTTAGTAATTGTACACCGCCTTGCTGGTTTGAAAGGTGGTATATCAAGTAATGCAATAAACATAAACACAATAAGAAGTAATCTACAAAAATTAGAAGACTGGTCAAAAGGGTTGCAATTAACCTTTCTTCTTCTTCTTTAATCCCTAGCTGGCATTTGGAGAGAAGGCTGTTCTCTCAGCCAATACACTGCTGTAAGTGCCGCTGGATTCTATGTGTTGCTCACAATACGCTTCCAACCTTGGCGATCAGTGGTAACATTTCTGGCCTCACTGATGGTCAGTTGTTGGTTCCTTAGGTTTCCTCGATATGTTTGAGCCACGTTTTCTTTGGTGCTGCTTGTTGAACCCTCCAGTGGACAAATTGCTCTTGCCAGAGGAGTTTGTATGGCAGTCGATGGGTGTTCATTCTGCAAATGTGGCCAAACCAGCGCAGTCTGAGTTTTTGGATTTCTTTTTCGACTGAGGATTGATGGTCGCACCTTGTCTGAATTGTCTTGTTTTAATGGCAGTCACAAAGAGAGACACCCAAAATCTGTCTCGGGCATCGCATTTGAAAGACTTTGAGTTTGTTTGTCAGGTTTGAGCAGAGTCCATGTTTCCAATCCATACAGGAGATTTGGCTGGATCAGCGTTTGGAAGAGGCAAATTTTGGTCTTGGTGGAGATATTGGCCTTCTTCCAGAGGCACTATTTAAGTGAGGCAAATGCTACTGTTGCCTAGCCAGTCCTGCTGAGGACGGCAGTGGTGGATGTCACCTTCATCTCCTGTACTAGCGATCCCAGGTATTTGAATTCTTGAACTTGCTCATTTTGATTTCCATTGAGGTGAACAATGGCCTATGATCCATCCGTGGTCATAACTTTGGTCAGGCCGTAAGATTGGGCGATGCGGGCAATATGGAAAAGGATGTCAGTGGCCTCTGCATCCATGTCAGCAAATATAGCACTGTCGTTTGCAAACACCAAGTCTGTCAGGAAGTGGTTCGCATGGTACTTGACCCTGCATCTGTCCTTGAATATGAAGAAATGCAGAGTAATGCATTTGAGCTACATAAGCCCAAGGGAGAAATGTGATTGGAGGAGAGAAAAGGCTGATGTGCATGAATCAAGAGAGAGACCTTGGAGTGACAGTGTCTGAGGACCTCAAGGTGGTGAAACAATGTGACAAGATGGTGGCTAAGGCCTGAAGGATGTTAGGCTGCTTAGAGAAGAGCATAACCAGCAGGAAAGAGGAGGTGATAGTCACTGTAAGGCCTCACTTCAAGTACTGCTTTCGGTTTTAGAGACTCTATCTTGCTAAAGACATAAGGATGCTGGAGTCAGTATAGAGGAAAGTGGCCAAAATGGTATGGAGTCTCCATCAGATAACATAAGAAGAGGCTGCAGGCCCTAAATATGCCTACTCTAGAGGTGAGACGGAGAAGATATTACCTTTTTCAAATGAGTGGAAGCTCTAGAACTGGAGGACATGATATGAGGCTGCATGGAAGTAGATTCAAAAGCAACATTACAAAATCTTTCTTCACAAAGAGTGTGGTGGATGCCTGGAATGCCCTGCCAAAGGAGGTACTATAAGCAGAAAAGGTACTGGAATTCAAAATGGTGTGGGATAAACAAAGTGGATACCTAAAGAACAAGAGGAAGTTAACCAAGAATGGAGCACCTTATCTCAGAACACATGTGAAATGACGGTCAGCCTTACTGCACTGCACAACAGGCACAAACTTTGAAAGAAAGTTCATCATGTTGGCATAGCTGTGACAGTTTTACCTGTGGATAGGGCTCCCTGGCTGCACAGCAGGGGTCCCTGGACTGGGTGCAATCCTAATGACAGCCTGCCTGGTCCCTTGGCAAATTGGAGACTTAATCAAGTGCGATATGTTTGAAGATGATTGAATATACATCACACAATAAGGTCAGTTCCAGAGTGAACTAGATGAACCCAGTCACATATATGATGATCACTCCATTCAGTGTGCAGACTCAACATTTTTACTTTGATTTCAAAAACGGGAGGAGAAAAAGGGTGCCAGAACCATAGGAGGTCAGAGTATAGGCTTTAGGTAAATGACATTCTGGCCACAGCTCATCCTCAGTACATTAATGACCCAGGAAAAAACTCCTTCCCCTATCTTTTTTTGATAAACAAATATATTCCAAATGGTCAGCAGTCATGTTCTATAAACAGAACCTGAAATCCCTCAGAGCATGCATGCTGATTCTATAATCACAGCTCAACATTCAAAAGATAACACTACTTAGCTTTCAACTATCCATCTCTTCAGTCTCCCCAACGCCATTCATGACATCAAACTGGGCATTTTGCCAGTCACTTCCTTAGGGGGCTTGCAGTCAATAATTCAAAACATGCTGTGAGGGAGAACAGGATATTTCATGCATACCAATACAATATTTCAAAAAAACATTAATCCTATCAAAAGAGATTGCGGCAAGAAAAATACTATCTAAAACAGGAAACATCCACCACATACAAAAACCCCTCTCATATAAAACTGATCCCACCCCCCTGAAATATTTCTATTTTCCCACTCTTAAACAAAATCTCTGATCACCAGTACATCGGAGTTTTGATACTATACATACTGTCAAGCTATGATATGTTCTGCACCGCAGCATGCTGCTGGTTTCATGAACCTCTTCACGGACCAAAAAACACCACTCATGCGCGTCTTAAACAATAGTCAATCTCCAGCTGTGCGCACACCCCTGGATTCTCAACAACCTCTGACATAGGCTTAACTAGATCTACCATAGCAAGACATACTCAGCCATTACTATCCTATCCAGTTGTCTTCAAAAAATCGCTCCAATCCCAAGGCCAGTCCCTCACTAAATATCATCCATTTGCCATAGTATCTGCCGATATGAGTATCAGCTACTCCACATGCTCCTTCTACAGAATAAAAAAAAACACAAAAAAAACCCACCCTTTCAGAAACAAATATTCCAGTCTATTTGGGCATTAAGGCCCCCATAGTGTAAACAGTGTTCAGGCAGAATATCCACCTTTGTTCACATTGCAGAAGGTATTGCTCCCTACTCAGAGTCCCCATACTATGCATAATTTGGTCTATGCAGAAACATTTTAAATCAAAAAACACATGTCCCTGCTCTATGCAATGCTGTACCATAGGGCACAGCGCAACCTACTTTTACGTTCCCATATTCTGAATTTAAAAGGCCAGATTGTTTTGCCTAAATATAAAAGTCCACAGGGACATTGCATTCCATAGACTACAAAACTTAGAACTACATGTAGTGTGACTCCCTGACATATATTCATGTATACCATATGTAAATTTGGTGATTTCCAAAGACACAGGACAAATAGAGCATTCTCCACATACCCAGTGTCCCGGCAAGGTTCCCAAAGGGGGCTCAATCAATTGTAAACTAGCTGGGCTCAGTGTTTCCTTTAGATTCTGATTCCTAGACCATACACACTGAGGTTTTTTCCCAGCCAACCCTGGAACTACCCTTGTTATAGAAAAGTATTTGTAAATAATACGCTTTGCCCGGTAGCTCATTGAAGGAGCCAATCTCTATTGTATCTTGCTTATCTATATGCCCGACCAACCACTGAAAGTGGATATCCTCTAGCAAGAAAATCTGATTTAAGACATTCAGATTGAGACTGAAAGTCAGCTAGTATAGAGCAGTTCCTCCAGACCTGTATAAATTGAGAAAAAGGTAGACCCTCAATTAGTCTCTGTGGATGTGCACTAGAAAAATGTAAATATTTGTTCCTATCTGTGCTTTTTCTGTAGATTGTTGTACCCCAACCACTTGCTTGTTTTGACACCCAAACATCTAGGAAAGTCATCTCTTTCTCATGATAATTCAAAGTAATTGAATATGCGGATCTAACCCATTGAGCCACTAATGAAACTGAATCAGAAGCTCAATTGACCCTTCCTAGATCAAGAAAATGTCATTGATGTATCGACCCCATATTCTGACGTGGGAAGAGAAGGGGAAATCAGAGAGCCATTTTCGCTCATAATCACCCATGGATACATAGGCTATTGAGGAGACATAGTGAAAGCATCCTTAATTCTTCGTGGGGATTTGTCTGAAAGGCATATGCTGTTCACTATGAGTATGTAGAAAAAATATATATCGTCCCTCAAAATCAAAAACTTAGGCTATGATATACCTTAATTTAGTAACATAAACATGAAATATACAATAGAAGGGAAAACAGGTCTCAGACTTTATCAGACACACTCCTGCAAACTATGTCAAGGGATGTGTGTCATATTTGCATCAACGACCCTTATGTTTTCACTTCTGTGGTTAGATTGTGCCAGATTATATGATATCAGACAAAAAATATTTAGAATAAATCTTTTTGCTTATCATTTGATGTTCCCCGACGCCGTCCACCGGCTGCCATTCCGTGTTTCACAGAAAGCAAGTTGTTTCTTCAGGGGGAGAAAATTACAAATGTCCAATAAACATCAGCAAATCCATCTTAAAGCTGTTTTGAAATTTGTTCAAAGCTGTTTTGAAATTTCTCAGAATGCTGGCGCTGTCAATTCAAAAAAGTTACTTTAAGAAAATGTATCATGCCAATAGTCAAGAAAGAACTAACTAAGGAGAATACATCCAAACGTGCAGATCAAGAAGCAGCGCTTACTATACCTTAATATGAACCAAAAATCTCCTGGTTTAGAATGTTCTCATTTTGCCTACCGGTCTTCCAAAAAACACCGCGCATGCGGGTTTCATCGGATTACAGATCTTCTTATAGGATGGACACTACTACACTGTCATTTGACATCACGGACCAACCGTCCTATCAGTGAAAAGGTATAGTACTCAATGAGATTTATAGTTGATAAATAGTGTGGTTAAACTTACTATGGGCGCCCAAAGCAAAATATCATAAACACGCTGTCCAGTCAATCATATTGTTTAGACCCTGTGGGTGCACGGTTTGTAGATTATAAATCCAGCGCTGTTCCCGAATGACTAGTGTCTGTTTAGTCTTGCCTTCATATCCTGTAAGTATCTGATCCAAACAAAAAACCTTTAGTTGTTCAAAGGCATGCTGTTTAGTGAGGCAATGGGCTACAATAGGAGCTTCCATAACTTTACATTTTAAGCAGCTACGATGTTCATTAATGCGGATCCGAAATGACCTTTCAGTTTTACCAATGTATAATAAATCACATGGGCATCGAATACAATAAATTACAAAAGACGAGGTGCAATCTGTGGAGTGCCGTAAAGGGTATATTTTATGATTATATTGAAAACTTTGAAGAGACTCAGAAATTCCACAAATATTACATGCACCACATGATCGATGACCCAGTGTAGCTGACGAAACAGAACCAGCAGATGGTCTCAACACTGCGGGACTAAGTCTCTCCTTTAGGTTTTTCTGGCGTGTCCACACACATCTGATACTTTTATGTGCTAAACCTGGAAGTGTGCTGATCACATTCATGTGTTTCTGTAAAATCTGCTTGATATGATGGCTGTGGGGAGAATACTTAGTTATGAAATTCACTGTGGAATCTTCCAAGGAAACGTTGTTTTTAGATTGGAGCAGTAGATCACGATTATTATATAATGTTCTCTTATATGCCTTCTTCAAAAGATGTTCCGGGTATCCCCTAAGTTTGAAATCAATCATCAAACTTTTAGACAATCTTTTAAACGTTCCTATATCGGAACAGTTTCTCCGATATCTTAGAAACTGTGAAAAGGGTAAGCTATCACGTAATTGTCTCGGGTGTCCACTGCTGTAATGGAGAAACGTGTTCCTATCTGTAGGTTTTTTGAAAATAGAGGTAACCCAGCCCTCTGGGCCCTTTTCCACTGTCACATCTAAAAAAACAATTGTAGTGTTGCTGAACGTATGTGTAAACTGAATGTTAACATCCTGAATGTTGATCCATTTTATATAGTCTTCCAACTGAGCCACAGAACCACGCCACAGCATGAACACGTCATCTATGTAGCGCCTCCACAGTACCATATGATTATAGGGAGAGGTATAAATTCACTTGTGTTCATAAGTGCCCATAAATAGATTGGCCACTGAAGGGGCACAGGTGGCCCCCATGGCAACACCCGATATCTGTTGGAATGTTACTAAAATGGAAATTACACTAACCTGGTAATTGTAGTTCCTGGAGGGTCCAGTTTAGTCCTCCAACATCGGGTAGTGCCCCTCCTCCTGCAGCCGGGAGACTGGACCAATCAAATCTTCTGTAGTATATATGCAGCAGGAGCTCCCAGAAGTCCCCAGTGTACTAGTAACAAAGCATACTTAACGAAGCAACACATTAGATTAATATACAAAATGACCTAATTAAAGAACAATTTGTTCCCCCCCAAGGAATATCCAACCCCCTCCCCAAACGAGGAAGTCAGAACACTGCATTGCGCCGGCACCGACGCCTCAGGAATCAAAACACCGCTCCCCACCAGAAGTTCAGGAGCTGCCTGAACCCCCGAGACAGGGAAGAGCCTCTGCAAAAAACGCGGCTGCCACAGAGGGACTGAACGGCAAGAGTAACCGTCTTAATATCAACCGTTCGGAAAGGCGCGCCGCACCACATTAGCAGATAGTCGGGAGGGAAGGAGGACTAAACTGGACCCTCCAGGAACTACAATTACCAGGTTAGTGTAATTTCCATTTCCTGTTCGGTAATCCAGTTTAGTCCTCCAACATCGGGATGTAACAGAGCAGTTAAGACCGGGCGGGACCTTGCCATCCGGCGCGCAGAACCACCGAACCAAAACAGGAATCCCGAGCCGCTGACACATCTAAGCGATAGTGTCTACTGAAAGCATGCAGAGACGACCAAGTGGCCGCCCTACAGATATCTGCCGGCGGAACCAGGCTATACTCCGCCCAAGAGGTCGCCTGAGCCCTAGTAGAATGAGCCCGCAGACCCTCCGGAACAGACCGCTGTTGCAACAGATACGCGGACGCGATCGCCTCTTTGAGCCATCTAGCAATGGAGGCTTTAGCCGCCGCTTCCCCTTTACGCGCACCCCCGAAGAGCACGAAAAGCCGGTCAGATTTCCGAAAAGACTCGGTAACCTTTAAATAACGATGGAGCGTACGACCCACATCGAGCCGGAGAAGACCTTTGTCCGTTGACCCGACAGATTGCGAAGAAAGCACTGGAAGAAACACTGCCTGATTCATGTGAAAGGGAGACACCACCTTTGGCAGAAAGGAAGGAACCGGACGGAGAACGATCCGATCCGCGGAAAAAGACAAGAAGGCTCTCGACAGGACAATGCATGCAGATCTGAAATGCGCCGTGCCGAACAGATGGCTACAAGAAAAACCGCCTTCAGCGTGAGATCTTTCAGAGACGCCCTGCGCAGGGGCTCAAAAGGTTCACGAACCAGGGCCCTCAGAACTAAATTCAAGTCCCAAGGAGGAACGAAAACTCTGCGGGAGGGCCGCAAATGAAAAACAGCCGTAAGGAATCGGCGTACATCCGGATGAGCCCCGAGCAGACGACCCAAAACCTTGCCGCGGTAACACGAGATAGCCGCCAGCTGGACTTTTAGGGAACTAGCCGCAAGGCCCTTATCGAAACCATCCTGAAGAAAACTTAAAACGACGGGCACTGAAACCGTCGCCGCCCGGACTCCCCGCCGGGCGCACCAGTCTTCAAAAATCCTCCAAATCCGAACGTAAGTAAGAGAAGTGGACGTTTTCCTCGCCCGCAGAAGGGTAGAAATCACCGCGGGGGAGTAGCCATTCCTTTTCAGCCGAGCCCTCTCAATGGCCAAACCGTAAGCGAGAATCGATCCACTTGGGGCATCCGCAAGGGACCCTGAAGAAGAAGATCCGGTAGAGCGGGCAGGAGCCAAGGAACGCCGTCGCTCAACCGGACCAGATCGGCATACCAGGGCCTCCGGGGCCACCAGTAACACGCGACCCCGGTGGCTCTCGATACGTTGTACGACCCGGCCGATCAGAGCCCACGGAGGAAAGACATAAAGAAGACCGGACATTGGCCACGGCTGAATGAGAGCGTCGAGCCCCTCGGACATGCGCTCCCTTCGCCTGCTGAAGAAGCGCCCTGTCTTGGCTGATTGAAAGGTCGCCATGAGATCCATGATGGGTGGACCCCACCGCCGGACAATTTGTGCGTAAACCTGTGGGTTTAGCTCCCATTCTCCGGGGTCCACCCGCACTCTGCTGAGAAAATCGGCCTGGACATTGTCTACGCCCGCAATGTGAGCTGCCGAGATTGCTGGAAGGCGAGTTTGCACCCAGTTGAACAAGGCCGCCGCTTCTGCCTCCAGGGCCACGCTGCCGGTACCCCCTTGGCGATTGATGTAAGCTACAGAGGACGCATTGTCCGACAGGACTCTCACCGGCCGTCCGAGAACCAGGGTCTCCAGGTCCACCAGGGCTAGCCGGACTGCCCGCAATTCGAGACGGTTGATCGACCAAGAGGCCTCCAGGGGAGACCATTCCCCCTGAGCAAAGCGGGACTCGCAGTGAGCCCCCCAGCCGGTTAAGCTCGCACGAGTCGAACTGGTTGGACCAACGTCGCAGAAGAGCACTCTGCAGCGGACGCATGTGGAAGCGCGCCCAAGGCACCACCTCCAAGGTCGCCGCCATCGTGCCGAGGAGCCGCAGGTACCACCACGCCGACGGAGCTGGCATCCCCCGGAAGAGACGGACCAGAGCCCGCAACGCCAGCACGCGTCGCTCCGGAAGGCACACCAAGCCCCTTGCTGTGTCGAAGCGGACTCCCAGATACTCGAGATCCTGTGACGGAGACAGACAACTCTTGCATTCGTTCACCACCCATCCGAGGGACCGAAGGAGATCCACCACCCTGCTCGTGACTTGCACACACTCCCGACTGGACTTCGCTCGAATCAACCAGTCGTCGAGATATGGATGGACCAGGATGCCCTCCTTGCGCAACGCCGCCGCGACTACAACCATTACCTTTGTGAAGGTGCGGGGAGCCGTGGCGAGTCCGAACGGCATGGCCCGGAATTGAAAATGGCCCCACGGGAGCGCAAAGCGGAGAAACCGTTGATGGGAGGGCCGGATGGGAATGTGTAAATAGGCCTCTGTAAGATCGAGGGATGTCAAAAATTCCCCTTGACGCACCGCTACGATGACTGACCGCAGGGTCTCCATGCGAAAGTGCGGTACTCTGAGAGCGCAATTCACGCCTTTGAGATCCAAGATCGGACGAAGGGAACCGCCCTTTTTGGGAACCACAAAATAGATGGAGTAGCGACCTGCGCCTCTTTCCAAGGGCGGGACCGGAACCACGGCCCCCAGAGAGAGAAGCCGATCCAGGGTCACGCGGATGTCCCGCGCCTTTTGAGCGCCCTTGTTGGGAGACAGAACAAACGAAGCCGGAAGTGGGTGCGCAAACTCTAGGGCATAACCTTCTTCTATAATCTGCAGCACCCACCGATCTGACGTAATTTGGGCCCAAGAAGGAAGAAAGTCGCACAAACGACCCCCGATGACCGGGTCTTCCTCTAGAGCCCGCCTCGTTTCATTGTGGCTTGCGATTAAAGGAAGAGGCCGAGGAAGAGGCGGCTCCGGAGAAGCCCCTTCCCGCTCCTCTGAAACCACGAAACCCTTGATGACGGGTTCCAAAACGACCGCGCTGCGAAGTCCACAGCCGGGAAGAACGAAATCTGCGCGCATCCCGAAACTGGCCGCGCGCTGAGGTGGACGACCTATTAAGCTTAGGCTTATCCTCTGGAAGCCGACCACCCTTAGACTCACCGAGATCCTTCACCAACTTATCCAGAGCCTCACCAAATAACAACCTGCCCTTAAAGGGTAGTTTACTGAGGCGAGACTTGGAAGAACCGTCGGCCGCCCAATTGCGCAACCAGATGGACCGTCTTGCCGCTACCATGGAGACCATGCTATTAGCTAGGGAACGTATTAAATCATAACACAGATCCGCCAAGTAGGCCGATCCCGACTCCACGCGGGTAACGTCCAACAGCCCCTGTTGGTCCATACCGGACCCCGAGCGCAGGTGCTGCGACCATCGCAAACAAGCTCGAGCTACCCACGCCCCACAAATAGAAGCTTGTAACGATAAGGCGTTGGTCTCGAAGGCTTGCTTCAACAAATTATCAACCTTTTTGTCCTGAACATCCCTCAGGGCCGCGGCCCCTTCAACCGGGATGGTGGTTTTCTTAGTCACTGCCGAAACGGCAGCATCCACCCGTGGAGACTTAAACAAGTCCCTGTCCTTGTCTGCAAGGGGGTAAAGACGATTCATGGTCCGAATCCCTTTCAAAGCGGATTCCGGTTGCTCCCATTCCGCATGGATCATCTGCTCAACTACTCGGTGCACAGGAAAAACTACCTGGGCATCCCTGACCGCCTGAATGAGAGGATCCTCGAGACCCTCCTCCTCCAGCGGCCGCACCGCAGAGAGGTTAAGTGCTTGGAGAGACTCCGTGACCAAAGGTACCAGCTCGTCCCTTCGAAACACCCGAATGATGCGAGCCTGATCTTCCAGTTCTGGAAGCTCTCCGTCTTCTAACTCCTCCGCCTCAATATCCGGATCCCCCTCAGCCTCGGAATCCGGGAGGCAAAGGGCGTCCTGATCCTGGTCCCCCAACCTGGGCCGCTTGACCGCGGGTTGGGAAGACCGCTGAACTCCCCCCGCGGATGCTGGGGGGAGAGAGGCGGGCCAAGCCTCCGGCAAATGACCAGACCGGCTTAAGCGGAAGGCCTGATGCATGAGAAGAACAAAATCCGGGGAAAAGTCTATAGGCGACGCTACCATAGCCGCCTGCTGGAGCTCAGGGACCGACGTATTAGACGCCGGGCCCAGACCAGAAGGAAGGATGCTCGGTGAAGGGACACTGTCCCCGAAAGGGAAGGGTCCCCGGGCACATGCTGTTCCTTAATTTCAATAGGCAGCTCCAGTTCTGAAGAAACTGCAGCACAGCTCTTACAGATTCCAGAGTCAGTCATTGTACCTCTGCGGGAGCCACAAATTACACACTGAGGTTTGGCAGCCATGCCCAGGCCACCTGCTCTCAGGGAAAAATAAGGCAACAGGAACAGGGAAGCCCACACCAAGGGGACTAACCTTATTCAATTCAGCACAGTATTAAATTTAAAACCTTTTTTTTTTTTTTTTTTTTTACAGTAAACAAAATACTCCCCAGAATCCTAGGGGCGCCCTGAGCAAAATCGCCAGCAAAAGAAACCCCAAAAACACCAGGGGAACCCGTGCGCAAGTGTTAAAAAGTGCCCTTAAAAAGCACACTTTAGAAATCCAAAATGGCCGCCGCACTTTTTCACCCATGGTAAAAAACGGCGCGAAAATACAAAGGTACCCAAATAATATGGAAAAGAAAGAAAACGACCCTCTAATACAGGGCAAGCGAAAAAAAGCAGGAAAAAGTGCAATTTGGAAGCCAGGGGAGCCGACAGAGCCTCTGCCCAAGCAAAGAACAGAGAGCTTAAAACAAGGAAAATTCCTACCAGCTCTGGGAACAGCAAGGAACTCAGCCCACTTCTCCAAGTGACAGGCAATGTTGCAGCCGGTATGGCTCTTCCCCGAACAGCCTTGGGGAGAGCTCAACCCAGGCTTCAGAGATTCCCAGGCAGAAAGGCAGGAGCCCAAGGCAGGTCTGCCTTTCCCCAGAAAGTCCCCTGTGTCTTTTTCTTTTTTAAAGATACAGCTACCTAGCAAAAGAAATAGAATATAAAGGACCAGAAATAAACCCCAAAAGAACTAACTAGTGTTGCTCCTTCAAGTGTCACTTAGCGTGCCCAGCAGGGGCACAGAAGTCCTCCAGCTGCAGGGAGACTGGACACACTGGGGACTTCTGGGAGCTCCTGCTGCATATATACTACAGAAGATTTGATTGGTCCAGTCTCCCGGCTGCAGGAGGAGGGGCACTACCCAATGTTGGAGGACTAAACTGGATTACCGAACAGGAATTAAGGTATATCATAGCCTAAGTTTTTGATTTTGAGGGACGATATATAATTTTTCTACATGATTACCACCCTCTATGACATGACCACACATTGAGTGTTCACTATGAGTATGGCAAAGATTGAACTGATATGTTTAGTTTTGATAGTAAATTCTATCAGCAGGTCTCAGGGGGGTGGCCTTGCTAGCTACATTTGCCCCCTCAATACCAATTTATTCATGGGTGATTATGAGCTTCTTGGAGCAGCTGGTTCATGAATTGACAAGAGGGGAAGCCATTTTGGACCTAGTCCTTAGTGGAACCAAGATCTGGTGCAAGAGATAAAGGTGTTGGGACCACTTGGCAATAGTGATTATAGTATGATCACATTTGATCTAATAAATAGAGGAAGGACAGCAAGGAAATCCATAGTGATACCATTTAACTTTCAAAAGGGAGACTGTGATAAAATGAGGAAAATAGTTAAGAAATATCTAAAAGGAGTGTTTAAAAATACATCTTGGAAGCCCAGACCAGCTATATTCAATGCTTTAAGAAAAGAGGAAGGAAATCAAAAAACTGTCAGCATGGTTTAAAGGTGAGGCCAGGGAGACTGTTGTAACCAAAAAAGCATCTTTGACGAAAACTGGAAACAACATAAGCACTGGCAAGTTAGATACAGGGAAGGCAAAAAGAGAATTTAAAAAAAAAGCTTACTGTGGAAGCAAAAATGCATAATACAGACGTTTTCAATTACATTTGTAGCAAAAAAACCTGAGTGTGTCAGTTGGACCATTAGATGATAGAGGGGCAAAAGGGGGCACTAAGAGGGGACAAGGCCATAGCGGAGAGACTGAATGAATTCTTTGCTTTGGTCTTTATTGAAAATGATGTAAGGAAGTTACCCATGACTGAAATGGTATTTAAAGGTGATGCATTGGAAGAATTGAAAGAAATATTGATAAACTGGGAAGATGTATTATAACTATTTGCTAAACTAAAGAGTAGCAAATCACCTGGTCCGGTCTGGATGGTATACATCCAAGGGTGTTGAAAAAACTGAAATATGCGTTTGCAGACCTACTATTAGTAATCTGTGAACTATCCTTAAAATCATCTGTAATACCTGAAGATTGGTAAATGGCCAATGTACTGTAATGCCAATTTTTAAAAAGGGTTCCAGGGGTGATCCAAGAAACTACAGACCGGCGAGCCTGATGTCAGTACCAGACAAAATGGTAGAAACCATTATAAAGAACAAAATTTCTGAACATGTTGATAGTCATGGTTTAATGGGAGAAAGCCAACATAGCTTTAGCCAAGGAAGGTCTTGTCTTACTAATATGTTATAGTTTTTTTGAATGTGTGAATAAACAGGTAGACAAAGTTGAGCTGGATTTTCAGAAAGCCTTTGAAAAGGTCCCTCATGAGAAACTCAGCGAAATTAAAACGTCATGGGATAGGAGGCAGTGTACTATTGTGGATCAGGACCGCACCTTGAATATTGTGTGCAATTCTGGTCACCGTATCTTAAAAAGGATATAGTGTTATTAGAAAAGGTATAGAGAAGAACCACCAAAATGGTAAAAGGGATGGAGGCTACTCCTATGAAGAGAGGCTAAAAAGGTTAGGACTCTTCAACCTGGAAAAGAGACGACTGAGGGGAGATATGATAGAGGTCTATAAATTAATGAATGGAGTGGAACTGGTAAACGTAGATCGATTGTTTACGTTATCAGAATATAGAAAGACTAGGGGACATACAATGAAGCTGCAGGGTAAACTAAGAGAAACAAGAGAAAATATTTTTTCACTCAACATGTAATCAAACTCTGGAATTTGTTACCGGAGGATGTAGTAAAGGCTGTTAGTGTAGCTGGGTTTAAAAAAGGTTTGGACAAGTTCCTGGAGGAAAGGTCCATGAACCATTATTAAAAAGGGACCCAGGATATCAATGCTTGACCCCATACAAGCATTGTGGAACCTGTCTCTTTCGGGGGAAACTGCTAGGTACGTATGACCTAGATTGGCCACTGTTGGAAAGAGGATACTGGGCTTTGATGGACCTTGATCTGACCCAGTATGGCATATCTTATGTTCTTATGTTATGTTCTTATGGTTAAAAGATAGAAAGCAGAGGGTAGGGGGTAAATGACCAATTTTTCCAATGGAAAAAGGTGAATAGTGGATTTTCCGAGGGATCTGTGCTGGGTTTGCTGCTTTTTAACATATTTGTAAATGACCTGGAAATAGGAATGAGTGAGGTAATCAAATTTGTAGATGACGCAAAATTATTCAAAGTTGTTAAAAACCCAAGAGGTTTGTGAAATATTGCAAGAGGACCTTGATAAATTGAAAGATTGGACATTCAAATGGCAGATGACATTTAATGTGGACAAGTGCAAAGTTATGCACCTAGGAAAGAACAACCCAAACTGTTACATGATGCAGGGTTCCACATTAAGAACCACCACCCAGGAAAAAGATTTAGGTGTCATTGTGGATAACACGTTGAAATCCTCCGCCCAATGTGCTGTGGCAGCCAAGAAGGCAAATAGAATACTAGGAATCATAAGGAAAATACAATGGAGAATAAAACAAAGGGTATTATAATGCCTCTGTATCGTTACATGGTGCGACCGCATCTTGAATATTGTGTGCAATTCTGTTCGCCGTATCTTAAAAAGGATATAGTGGAATTAGAAAACATAGAGAAGAGCCACCAAAATGGTAAGGGGGATGGAAGGATACTCCTATGAGGAGAGACTTAAAAGGTTAGGGCTCTTCAACCTGGAAAAGAGACGGCTAAGGGGAGATATGATAGAGGTCTATAAATGAATGAATGGAATGGAATGGGTAACTCTAGATAGGCTACACCATCAAAAAGTAGAAAGACTAGGAGACACGCAATGAAGCTACAGTGCAATCTGTTTTATACTAATAAGAGAAAATAGTTTTTCACCCAACGCGTAATCAAACTCTGGAATTTGTTACTGATGTAGTAAAAGCTGTTGTTGTAGCTAGATTTAAAAAAGGTTTGGAAAAGTTCCTGGAGGAAAGGTCCATAAACCATTTTTAAAGAGGACCTGGGAAATCCACTGCTTGCCCCAATACAAGCATTGTGGAACTTATCTGTCTTTTTGGGAAACTGCTAGGTACTTCTGACCTGGTTTGGCCAGCTATTGGAAACAGGATACTGGGCTTGATGGACCTTGGTCTGACCCAGTATGGCATATCTTATGTTCTTATGTACATTCATTGCCTTTACCCCTCCTCCTGTATGGGCGTCCCATAACTATAGAAACTTGTGGCAGAGGAAGTGCACTGCAAAAGCTTGGAGAGCATGAAGGCAAGAATGACCAAGGATCACTTTTGAGCCCCTACTATCAACTAACGCATACCCTGGTAGATGCTTGTGAGGGGTACTAAGGGATCCGGGGATTAGGATGGGGTCATGGTTGTGTACAGCTTTCTGTGTTTCAAGGGAGTGATGGTAGGTACAGGGGATGACAACTGACTCACTTGTTGGTAGGCTGATGCTCCCATGGAATGTTAACACCTCTTGAAATGCCTTCAGCTCACTGCCACCAGGGTGGTAGATATCATGTCACTCAGCTCCTGCTGAAATGGGACATCGCTGAAGTCCAATAGCAATTCAGAGAAGAAATCAGCATCCAGTTCCAACAACAAAACAGCACATATACCCTTCTACCTATTTACAAGCCCCTAAAGCTCCTTACTAGTTATAACTAGCATAGTGAGAAGAACATAGTGAGCATAGTGAGAAGAACATAGTGAGAGCATAGTGAGAAGAAGGACTCACCAAGAAGGAAGCCATATTCTCAGCATACTGAAAAAGGTGGGTTTGGGAGAAAAGGAGCACACCCAGGGAATCCTGGCTGTCGCCCTTCTGGGGTCACAAGGAAGGCTTGAGTCAGTCCATAGTGGGGAAGAGAGCAGTAAAAGGACCCTTCTGACTCAGAAATGACATTGGGTTGATGTTGATGTCCATGGAAATCCTGTCCCCTTCTTGGCCCACTGGTTCGGGGCCCTGCAAAACTGTCAGAGGGAGTGTTATGGGCTGAAACAGTACCTTTGGCTAAAAATGATGCACCACTAAGGAAACATTTTAATTTAGTATATTCTCCTTAGCTAAATTGAAGCAGTTGCTCAAAGGGCACTACCTTTTTCATATTCCTTCCCTTCCAGTTGTGTCGCCCCACTTCCATTTGTCTTTAACAATACAGTCCCCAAGACACAGATTCCCCCCCCCCTTGGCCCAGTAAATATCAAAGCTCTGCCAATACAAAACACGCAAAAGTAATCTCTTCCTACTACTGCACTGCAGGAAAAATACGAGAAAAATCTGAGGTTGAAGCAAAGTGTGAACCAAAGCACCCATCACCTATTCCCTGTGGCTGGAGCAGGGAGCATGGGGGGAGTGACTGGTAGCATATTTTTAAAATATCCTTTTTTTCACTTTATCTCATCTTTATTTCAGCTTTAAATTGAACCTATGCAGTGCAAGAGGGCCCAGGGAACGAGAGGGGCCCACTTAAGGTGGATCCTCCATGCTCTAAGGGCCCTTAATTTGAACTTCTGCCACTGCCTCCGGGGACAGGAAAATGCTTAGTGCACCAGAATGTAACTCGTCTTGGGCCACTACTAAGAGAGGTGTGAGGCAAATTCAAATCTAAAATTCAGTACCAGGCATACTGTGAAGTAATACAAGACCGTACAAAAGTCATTCAGGAACAACTGAGCAGTTTTACCATACTATAACGCAGGACCCCGTGCCAAGCTAGACATATGCACCCTGTATGACTCACAAACCTGGTGCCTCCCCTCCACACAGGAACTTGGTCTTGTTGGGCTTTCTGGAAGCCCAGTAATGGCATCAATGCCCCTTCTGTACTTGAGCCCTGTGCAACTGCACCGCTCGCACAGCCCTTGTTACGGCCTGGCATAGCGGCACTAACTTGCTGGAGTCAGTGTGAGGCTGTAAGCAGGAAAAGACAGCAAGATAAACATTGCAGTGGCCACTCGATCATCACTACACCTATTGGGAAAACTAAACAAGCCAGATTGCACAGACATTCGGTTCTAAAAGAATGCCTGACCTCATTCACGTACATGGAACACAGATCCTCACCGAGTATAGAATAAGGAACCACCAACTAAAGATAGAAACATGTAGACAGAAATCAAATAAAATCCCAAGAAGCCAGACTCCATATGCAGTGCTGCACCAGAGAAATCGATACAGTGATGCATTTCCACCTGTACTGAGCAAAATATAAAGAAGACAGATGAAAATTTCAAAAGCTGACATATTCCAATCATTAAATCAAAAATATTTTTTTTTACCTTTGTTTTCTGGTCATTAAATTTTTCTACTCATGTCGGAAAAATTAAATGACCAGAAAACAAAGTCGGCTCTCACTTGGTTTGCAGCTTGTCGTGCTGTGAGGGCTTGCGTGCATCAGTGATGCTGAGAGCTAAACTATCAGTAGTTTAACTACCGGCAGGGTCTCCCAAGATGGACAGGTCTCAGCTGAGGTGCCAGACCAAGACAAACCACCCATCTGGGCAGCAGCAGAATGGGACAGTGTTGACGGCGGAGGATCACATTTTTGTGACAACGGCAACAACACCAAACTTAAACTGCGCGGAAGAAAGGCCCGGCAATCTACTTCTGTATCTTGCCATGAAAACCCAATGGATAGTTACAACAAAACAAATTGTGCTATGGTGCTGGAAGATGAGACCCCCAGGTCAGAAGGCACTCAACTAGCTACTGGGGAAGAGCTGAAGACTTTTCAGAGTAAAGCCAGCATTTATGATGTGGTTGGATCAAAGCCCTCGGGAAGTCTGACTGCTGATGTAGCTGCGCATGAAATGAGAGTCAGAAGCTGTAAAGATGTCTTACACATTGGAACATGGAACGTACGAAGCATGAACCAAGGGAAGTTGGAGGTGGTCAAGAATGAAATGGAACGTGTACAACTTGATCTGTTGGGTGTCAGCGAACTGAAATGGACTGGCATGGGGCACTTTGCATCAGATGATCACATGGTCTACTATGCTGGAAATGAAAGACAAAGAAGAAATGGTGTTGCATTTATAATAAAGAAGAAACTTGCAAGAACTGTAATGAAATACAATGCAGTCAGCGAACGCTTAATCTCTATTCGTCTACGAGGATTGCCTATCAACACAACTATAATTCAAGTATATGCCCCAACAGCAGCTGCTGAAGAGAATGAAATTGAAGAGTTCTATGAACAAGTACAAGCTGAAATTGACAGAACATGCAAACAGGATATCCTGATAGTCATGGGTGACTGGAACGCAAAGGTTGGCAACAAAGAAGAAGGCAAAGTAGTTGGAAAATATGGACTTGGCAACAGAAATGAAGCTGGAGAAAGACTGATAGAATTCTGCAAGACCAATGATTTATTCATCTCAAACACCTTCTTCCAGCAACACAAGCGGCGACTGTACACATGGACTTCACCGAATGGATTATATAAAAATCAAATTGATTACATATGTGGAAGTCAACGATGGAAAAGCTCTGTAACATCAACAAAGACAAAACCTGGAGCTGACTGTGGTACAGATCATCAACTACTAGTATGCAAACTCAAGCTAAAGTTGAAAAAGAGCAAACCACTCATGAATGCAGCAAAAATATGACCTTGAGAATATACCACTGGAATTTAAAGACTGCCTGCAAAATCGATTTGCTGCTTTAGATACAAATGACAGAGCTCCGGAAGAGTTATGGAATGACATTAAGAAGGTTGTGTTCGAAGAAAGCGAGAAGTCTCTACAAAAGGTGAAAAAGCAAAAACGGCCAAAATGGATGACGGAAGAAACTCTGAAAATTGCCCAGAAACGCAGAGAAGCTAAAGCCAGAGGAGAAAGAAAGACAATCGCAGAACTCAACAGAGATTTCCAACGTCCAGCAAGACAGGACAAGGAAAAGTACTACAATGACACTTGCAAGGAAATAGAAGCAGAAACTATTAGAGGAAGAACAAGATCGGCTTTCCTAAAGCTACGAGAGTTAAAGAAAAAATTCCAGCCTCGAATTGGAATGTTACAAGATGCTCAAGGTTCTATGTTGAATGATGCTGAGAAGATCAAGAAAAGGTGGAAGGAATATACAGAGTTTTTTATATGATAAAGATCAAGTGGACCAACAGCCATTTCAACCTGTACCTTATGATCGGGAACCATTGGTGATGAAAGAAGAAGTTGAAGCAGCATTGAAAGCCTTATCAAAGAACAAAGCACCAGGCATTGATAGCATTCCCATAGAAGTATTGCAGCAATCTGATGCAGCTGTTACCGTACTCACAAGGCTCTGCCAAGGAATATGGAAGACAACATCATGGCCAACTGACTGGAAAAGATCTGTGTTTATACCAATACTAAAGAAAGGTGATCCAACTGACTGTGGAAATTATCGCACAATCGCTCTGATCCCACATGCCAGCAAGATTCTACTGAAGATTATTCAAAAGAGACTACAACCATACCTGGAACAAGAACTACCTGAAGTGCAAGCAGGGTTCAGGAAAGGGCGAGGAACGAGAGACATCATTGCGGATGTGAGATGGATCCTTGAAAAGACTAAAGAATACCAAAAGGATATCTATTTGTGCTTTATCGACTATAGCAAGGCTTTTGACTGTGTAAACCATGAGAAACTCTGGGCCACATTAAGAAGCATGGGTATACCAGAACACCTGATCGTTCTCTTGCGCAATCTGTAAATTGATCAAGAAGCAACAGTTCGAACGGAACAAGGAGAAACAGAATGGTTTAAAATAAGCAAAGGTGTAAGACAAGTCTGCATACTTTCCCCCTACCTGTTTAATTTATATGCAGAACAAATCATCAGAGAAGCAGGATTGTATGAAGACAACAGAGGTGTGAAGATTGATGGAAGACTCATCAACAACCTTCGCTATGCTGATGATACCACATTACTGGCTGAAAGTGAAGATGATCTGAAACATTTGCTTCTCACAATCAAAGAACATAGTCTCAAAATGGGCCTGCACCTTAATGTAAAGAAGACAAAGATCATGACAACTGGCATAATCAACAGGTTCATCGTTGAAGGAGAAGAAATTGAAAATTGTGAACAACTTTAACCTACTTGGATCAACTATCAATAAAGAAGCAACAAGCAGTCAAGAAATCAGACGACGCATTGCTCTTGGCAGAATGGCTATGAAAGACCTAGATAAGATTCTCAAGAGCAGAGATGTCTCTCTCCATACAAAGATTTGACTTGTTCAAGCCATGGTATTTTCAATAACATCATATGGATGTGAAAGCTGGACAGTGAAAAAGATAGACAGGAAGAAAATTGATGCCTTTGAATTATGGTGCTGGCGGCAAATACTGTGTATACCATGGACTGCCCGAAGAACAAACCAGTCGGTACTAGAGGAGATCAAACCTAAGCTTTCTTTAGAAGCTCAGATGACAAGACTTCGACTTTCATACTTTGGACACATCATGCGAAGAGAGAGATCATTAGAAAAACATTATGCTTGGCAAGATAGAAGGTCAACGCAAAAGAGGAAGGCCAGCAATGAGATGGATCGATACAATAACAGCAGCTACGGGTACCAGTCTGTCAACAATGAGCCGCCTGACTGAAGACCGAACACAGTTTAGGATAGCTATCCAGAGGGTCGCCATGAGTCGACTCCGACTCGACGGCACTTAACAACAACAACTCATTTCGGTCCCAGTCTCTGGTTTTTGTTTTTTTGTCTTCTCTTAACTCTTTCCAAAGGCTTCTGTCCATTTGTCATTTTCCTCTCTCCTGTCTTCTTTGCTTTCTCCACTGCATCCATCTCTGACTCTGAACTTTACTTTCAGCTTTCTTCCATTTATTTTCTGCCCCTCTATCCACTCAGATTTCATTCATTCTTTTTATCCACTCCTCAATTTTCCTCTTTTTACTGCATCTATCTACAGCTTTTCTTCTCCTTCCCTCACCCTGGCTATCCCATTTCCCCTGCCTCTTATTCCCATCTCTCATTAACCCCCCCCCCCCCTTTTGCTCTCTGCCTGCCATATAGTGTATTCTCTCTTCTGCCGTCTTTCATTCAGCATCTCCTCCTCCTTCCCCTCCACCCATTACCATCCAGCATTTCCTCCTCCAGCCCTTACCATCCAGCATCTCCTTATCCTCCTCCTCCCCCCTCCACCCCTTACCATCCAGCATCTCCTCCCCCTCCTCCTCCCCTCCATCCCTTACCATCCAGCATCTCCTCCTCCGCCTCCCCCTCCACCTCTTACCATCCAACATCTCCTCCTCCCCTTCCCCCTCCACCCCTTACCATCCCTCCTCCTCCCCCCACACCCCTTACCATCGAACATCTCCTCCTCCTCCCCCCTCCACCCCTTACCATCCAACATCTCCCCCTCCACCCCTTACCATCTAACATCTCCTCCTCCTCCTCCTCCCCCCTACACCCCTTACCATCTAACATCTCCTCCTCCCCCTCCACCCCTTACCGTCTAACATCTCCTCTTCCCCTCCACCCCTTACCATCCAGTATCTCCTCCTCCTCCTCCCCCCCTACACCCCTTATCATCCAGCATCTCCTCCTCCTCCCCCTACTCCCCCTCCCCCTACTCCCCTTACCATCCAGCATCTCCTCCTCCCCCTACACCCCTTACCATCCAGCATTTCCTCCTCCTCCCCCCTACACCCCTTACCATCCAACATCTCCTCCTCCTCCTCCCCTTACCATCCAACATCTCCTCCTCCCCCTACTCCCCTTACCATCCAACATCTCCTCCTCCTCCCCCCTACACCCCTTACCATCAAACATCTCCTCCTCCTCCTCCTCCTCCTCCCAACACCCCTGACCGTCAAACATCTCCTCCTACCCCTCCACCCCTGACCGTCTAACATCTCCTCCTCCCCCTCCACCCCTTATCATCCTGCTTCTCCTCCTCCCTACACCCATTACCGTCTAACATCTCCTCCTCCCCCTCCACCCCTTACCGTCTAACATCTCCTCCTCCCCCTCCACCCCTTACCATCCAGCATCTCCTCCTCCTCCCCCTCCTCCCCCTCCACCCCTTACCATCCAGCATCTGCTCCTCCTCCCCTCTACAACCCCTTACCATCCAACATCTCCTCCTCCTCCCCCCACTACTCCCCTTACCATCCAACATCTCCTCCTCCTCCCCCCCCCTACTCCCCTTACCATCCAACATCTCCTCCTCCTCCCCCCTACTCCCCTTACCATCCAACATCTCTTCTTTATCTCCATACTCCCCTTGTGCCCAGCATTCAGCATTTCCCCTGCCTCCTATGCTCTGTCCAAGTGGAAACACATAAAAAGCAGATTCTCCAGATGAATGTAATATCACCTTAAATAGGATCTGCTGAGAATATGGCTTTTATGTACTTATCAGTGAGATTTCAACATGCCCCTGTGCTAATTTGCAGCGTTGGCCATGTTTCTGTGCCAGTAGTGAAAGAATTGGGTTAGATCCAGAGGATTCAGACCTGGATCCTGCAGATCCGGAGCTAGATCCCCCAAATCAAACTTGATTCTTTCACTGCTGCAATAGAAAGCTGCCGGGTTGCATACCAGCACTGACTGGAGGTTTCTCCAGCTGCAAAGCATTGATTCTGTTTTATTCCTCCCTCTTCTACCAAGATCCATGGGATCTGGACCTGGATCCAAATGATCCTGAGAATCCATAATCGGTAGCCGATGATCCAGACCTGGATCCAGATACCCTGGACCTGGGTAGTGGAGGGAGGAGGAAAATGCTCTGCCGCTAGAAAAGCCTCCTCTGATGGTGCTAGTGTGCAGCCTTGCCAGGTTTCTATTGCAGCAGAGAAAGATTCAGGTTAGATTTATGGGATCCAGCTCCGGATCCGCCAGATCTAACTTGAGTCTTTCACTGCTACCATAGAAATTTATGGCTGGTGCTGTACATTAGCACCAGGGCATCTTTAAATCCTTACTGCCAAGTAGTAATAGCCGCATCCTCCTCTGATCTGATTTAAGATGGTGTTACCCAGATCCAGAATATCTGAGTTTTACTCAGATCCTCTCCATGTTAGGCATCTGCCCTATCACCCTATTCACCCTCCTTGCCCTCAATATCCACTGTTTGTGTCCCTGGCCTTCCTTTCTCTCTCCCCAAGCCAGCATATCCCTTCTGTCACACTACCCCCACTCCTGCCTCTGCCCTTAAGCACCATGTCCCCTTCCTTCCCCCATCTCCACTTCAGAACCACCACCGCCCCCTCCCTCAGACCCAGCACTCTGATCGTGCACCGTCTCTCAATACCGGCCCCTCCATCAATCATTTTCTTTTGGTCCCTTCTCCCTCTTTTGCTGCTTCCTGGGATCTGAGGCCAGTAGAGCTCACAGCGACATTAGAAACATAGAAATATGACGACAGAAAAAGACCACATGGCCTATCTAGTCTGTCCTTCCATAACAGCTACAATAGTCCCCTTTTTTCCTTTAGAGATCCTCTGTGTTGGTCCCATGCTTTTTTGAATTCAGTTACTGTCCTCATCTCTACCACCTCCACTGGGAGACTATTCCACGGATCCACCACTCTTTCGGTAAAGAAATATTTCTGCATATCACTCCTGAATCTATCTCCCTTCACCCTCATCCCATGTCCCCTCGTAGCAGAACTTGCTTTCAATTGAAAGAGGCTCTCTCCCTGAACATTTATGCCACGGAGGTATTTAAACATCTCAATCATTTCACTTCTATCCCGCCTTTCCTGTAAGGTGTACATATTAAGATCCTTCAGTCTGTCCTCATATGCTTTATAATGAAGACCACTAATCATTTCAGTAGCCACCCTCTGCACCGACTCCATCCTGTTCACATCCTTTTGAAGGTGCGGTCTCCAGAATTGCACACCATACTCCAAATGAGGTCACACCAAAGACTTATACAGAGGCACTATCACCTCCTTTTTTCTGCTAGCCATTCCTCTCTGTATGCACCCAAGCATCCTTCTAGTTTTTGCCGTCGCCTTTTCTACCTGTTTAGCTACTTTAAGATCATCAGACACAACCACGCCGAGGTCCCACTTTTCTTTAGTGGACAAAAGTACTTCACACCCTATACTATATTGCTCCATTGGATTGCTGCAGCCCAAATGCATGACCTTACATTTTTTAACATTAATGGTGTGACATTGATGGCGTGAAAGTCCCCATGCCTGCTTTGTGTGTTTATTTTCTTTGCCGCTGCCTCAGGTAACATCTCAGGAAGCGGCAACAGTAAGAAGATGGTTAAACCTTTGTCAGATTTGCCCTGAATCTGCTTGAGGGGAGGTCCGGTTGGGGCTAAGATGGCTTACCCTCCTCAAGCCTCTTATACCGGACACCTCTTTTCCCTTGGATCATCTTGTACAGCTACCTACTACTACTACTGAGCATTTGTATAGCGCTACCAGTCGGACGCAGCACTGCACAGACATATAAGAGACAATCCCTGCTCATCAGAGCTTACAGTCTAGTTAAGACAAAACACAGAAGGTGTAAGCAGGGGTAGAATAAGGGGAAAGAAAAAAGGAGATCAGGTGAGTCACGATCAAAAAGCAGCAGCGAAGAGGTGAGCTTTCAACCTGGATTTGAAGGTGCCTGGCATACAGACACAGGTAGTTTGTTCCAGGCGGAAGGTGCAGCAAGGTGAAAGGAGTGAAGTCTGGAGTTAACAGTAGAAGAGAAGGGCACAGATAGAAGCAGTTGGCTAGAAGAGCGGAGTTCCCAAAGGGGGTTGTAAGGAGAGATAAGAGAAGAAAGGTAGTGAGGAGCCGCAGAGTGAATGCATTTATAGGTCAGCAGGAGAAGTTTGAACTGGATGCAGAAATGGATAGGGAGCCAGTGAAGTGACTTGAGAAGAGGAGTAATATGGGCATGACGAGGCTGGTGGAAGATTAGCTGTGCAGCAGAGTCTTGAACAGATTGAAGGGGAGAGAGATGAGTCAAAGGGAGACCAGCAAGGAGTAGGTTACAGTAGTCAAGACGGGAGGTGATTAAGGAGTGGATAAGCATTTTAGTAGTGTGTTCAGAAAGGAAAGGGACGATTTTGCTAATGTTATAGAGAAAGAAACGGCAGGTCTTAGCTACGAGATGGATATGTGTGGAGAAAGAGAGAGAGGGAGTCGAAAACAACCCCCAGATTGCGGGCCGAGGAAACGGGAAGGAGTACAGAGCTATCCACAGAGACAGAGAGGAGGAGGAGGGGGGGAGGTTTTAGGGGGAAAGATAAGAAGTTCAGTCTTGGCCATGTTCAATTTCAAGCGGCAGTGAGACATCCAGGCAGCAATGTCAGAAAGGCAGGCAGAGATCCGGGTCTGGATTGCCGGAGAGAGTTCAGGCGTAGAGAGGTAGATCTGGGAGTCAGCATACTGATGGTACTGAAAGCCATGGGAAGAGATAAGCGCACCAAGGGACTGGGTATAGAGAAAGAAAAGGAGCGGACCCAAGACAGACCCAAAATGTCAGCCCCTTGCCTCCCCTTCCCTTCACATGCTTCATCCAGCCCAACCATAAGAATATAAGAAAAGCCATGCTGGGTCAGACGAGGGCCGTTAAGCCCAGAATCCTGTATCTGCACTGACAGTGGCCAATCTGTGTTGCAAGTACCCAGGAACCTGTCATGCACTTTTTTGAATCCTCCTCTATGTGGTTCATCTTGGGAATGGATTCCAAAATTTAATTTCTACTACACAAAAAAGCATGTTCTAGTTTTTTCAATCTGCTGTTTGTTAGTTTCATGGAATGTACTCTTTTGTTGTATTGTTTGACAGGTTAAACTACTTTTCCTTATTTAAGCATTCTGCCCTACTCATAATTGTATGAACAACTAACTATATCCTCTCTGTCGTCTTTTCCCCAAGCTAAAAAAAAACCTATCCCGTTTCGTCTCCCTTCATAAGGGAAGTGTTCCTTCCCCCTTATGATTTTTATCACTTTTCTCTCAAGCTTTTATAGTTGCACTATATCCTTTTTGAGGCTGGGTGAACAGAATTGACACAGTACTCAAGGTGTGGACACAACAGTACTAAGGCATGGTGATATTCTCAATTTTGTTTTTCATTTAATAAATGATTTAATAAATGGAGGGAGCATAGCAAGGAAATTCACTGTGCTAGCATTTAACTTTCACAAAGGACTGTAGATCCAAGATGGCACGAGGCAGGCACGTCGCACTGTGACAGCGTTTCCCTCTCTAGCCCCTGCAACTTCCTCTCTGTTAGCTTCTGCACCTTTGGGGCCTCTTAATTCCTTCTTGGTCAGTTTGCAGCAGCAGCAACAGCCAGTATTGTCGGGGGAGGTAAGCCTGGTTCTGCAGGAGTCTGTTGGGCGGCTCGAAGTCTGCCTTGGACATTGACACTCATTCCCCAGAATTATGGCATCCACTGAAGGCAGCGCTGTTGTCATCCTCCTCCGGTGATTTGCAGCAGGAGGACACCGTGAAGGAAGTATCTTAGCTTCCCAGGTACTCTGGAGGAGCATGGGCTGCAAACACTGCTGCCCTACAGAGGTCTGTGTCTGGCAACAAGTGAAATGGAAGGTGAAGTGCTTTCTGCAGGGGAGACTTTTTCTTCCCCCTGGCTCGTCCTGAGGTCTTCACGCTTGAATCTATATGGTCTGCTATCACAAAGTTAGATGAAGCTTTGGTTCCACAGGTTCAAACCCTGAAACTTCAAGTGCAAAGTAACTGTGCAGCTTTTCAAGAAAATGCAGAGAAAGAGATTTCTCTTCAGAATTTATCAGAGACTCAACTGGAAGTTACCTCTTTGGAGGGACATTCTGACTCCTTTGTCAAGGACTTTATTGCGGTCCAAGCTAACCTTGAACAACTTGATAATGCTTCCAGAGCTTCTAATCTGAGATTTATTAATTTTTCCCAGGTCTGCTACTGTATCTGCAAAGGATATGTTTCGATCTTATTTGATAGATGTTCTGGGTGTGCCCCCCCAAGTCTCATCCCCCCTGTGATTAAGGTTTACTATCTGCTTTCTAATAAAAAGTCATTGGGTGTAGGGGAAGTGGCCAGGTAGACTCTCTTGATGTTTCTGCTTTGTTACAAAGTGCTGAAGAAGAGCCAGTTGTACCTTCTACTCTATTGGCCTCCTTTGCATTAATATCTGACAGGGAATGGCTTCTGAAAATGTGTTTTAAGAAAAGACCAGGGGTGGCTCTATAATGAGACTGAGTGAGGCAGTGACCTCAGGCGGCAACTTTTGGAGGCGGCAAGAAATGCCCCTAAAAAGGCTGCCTCACTCGGCCTTCGAAATCAAAACAAAACAAAACAACCCCGGTCAGAGAAGCTGCTGCTGCCACTGCAGTGGCAGCAACAGAATGAAGTGCCCTACGACCCCCACCTCCCCACAAGAGCCCTGCCATTCTTTTCCCCGCACCAGCTCAGCTTTGCAGAGCCACGAAGGGAGAGTGGTTCCCTTTCCTGCGGCTCTGTTAAAGTTTAGCCCGCCGGCACTGATGGGAAACAGGCATTTCCTGTGCAAGACAGAGGGGGCTAGGATTGGTAATGGGCTGATAGGGGGATGGGTTAGTCCTGGAAATGGGCTGATTAGGGGGGCAAGGACAGGAAATAGGCTAATTGGGAGGGGGCTAGGACTGGTAATGGGCTGATTGGAGGTGGTTAGAACTGCAAATGGTTGGGGTTAAGAATGGAAATAGGCTGATCGGGAGGGGGCTAGGACTGGAAATGGGCTGATTGGGGTGCTAGGACTGGAAATGGACTTATTGGGGGGTTAGGACTGGTAATGGGTTGATGGGGGCTAGCACTGGAAATGAGCTAGGACTGGTAATGTACTGATTGGGGGTGGGGGTTAGGCCTGGAGTGGGCTGATAAGGGGGATAGGACTGGAAATGGGCTGGGATTAGAAATGGGTTAATGGAGGAGAGGAGAGTGCTGCTGGCCCTGGAAGAAAACTAGGGTCTAGGGCTACAAATGGGCTGATGCAGGGGGATGGGAGACTAGGACTGGAAGGGAGCGGATACTGAGAGGGTCTGCCAGGGGAAGGAGAGGCAGAAAGGGAGCCTACATGGGGGAAGGAGGGGGCTGGAAAGGAGCTGATATTCTGGGGGAAGGAGGGGGCTGGAATGGAGCTGACACCTGGGATGTACTGAAGGGGAACTGGAAGGGAGCTGACACTTGGGGATGGGAGTGGTAGGTGGCTGGTTAATGGGGAGGAGGCTGGAAGGGAGCTGACATGTGCAAATTGCACTGGAAAGGGGATGGACAGAGGGTAGGGTGACTGGAAGGAAGCTGACTGGCGGGGTGGCACTCAGAATGGACGTGAGCTGATACCTGGGATGGTATTTGGACTAGAAGGGGCTGGACAGTGGGGAAGGAGGTGGACTGGAAGGGAATGAACACCAGTGGCAGTCATGGGAATGCAAGGCGGTTGACATTGGAAGGTACTGGGAGGGGAGGACTGGAAAGGGGGCTGATACTGGGGAGGATTACTGGAACTAGAAATGGGCTGATGGAAGGAAGTGAAGAAAACAAAAGAAGAGATAAGAAATGGCAGATGGACCATGGACCATAGACCACAGAAAGAGAGCTAAGAGAAGACAGGAAAGCCTCAGATCAGGACCAGCATGATCAGAGAATAAAATGGTCAGACAACAAAGGTAGAAAAAATCATTTTATTTCATTTTAGTGATTGGACTTTGTGCTGTCTTTATATTTTACACAGTATGGGGGAACTGCATCTCTTATCTGATGTTGCACTGCATGTGGAGTCTGACTTCTTGGAGTTTCAGTTTAAATGTTGTCTACATATTTTTACTTTTACTTTAGATTGTGGTTACTTAATCTGTACTTGGTGAGGATCTGTGTTCTAAGTGTGTGACTGAGGCCAGGTGTTCTATTAACATGGAGTTTGTACATAAAGATCTATACTGTACTGTAGTAATTTGACTTGTTCAACTTTTCAAATAGGTGTATGGATGTTCCAAGGCCCACTGTAGTATTTACAGTGATGCTTTTTTAGATGGGCTCCTTATGTGAGTTTTGGAAGTTGGTGCTGGTATGGTATGGTAGATTTGCTCTTTGTTGTAGGGTTTTGTATTAGTTCACAATATGCCTGGTACTGGAGAATGTTGGTGGTTGTTAGTAAGATGATCAAAATCAGATTTTTTTTTTATTATTTTTTAAAGATATTGAGTTCTGTGGGTGAATGACCTGGTTCTGCTCTGCACCCATTGTGGATGCAAAATATATGTTGAAAAAGAAAAAGCAAGTTTATAAGAAAATAAAAATGAGTTACAATTTAGTTTTATAAACTTTGCTATTGGTTCTCGCTCTCTTTTAGTTCCTTGGTGTGCAAACATCTTGCATTTCCTCCATATAATCTAATCGGATTTTTGGTTTGGTTCAGTCCCTGACTGGAATTTTGAAAAGCCCCGCCCCCTCTAAGGGGGAGGGGGCGCCATCTCATCCTTTGCCTCAGGCAGCAGATTGCCTTGAGCTGCCTCTGGAAAAGACATTTACCATTTAAAGGTTTACAAGTTTGTACGTTTCCGGACTTGTCCAGGGAAACACAGCGGAGGCGTAGAGAGTTTCTTCTCCTACGTCCTGGGGTTCAGCAGCTGGGGACTCTGTTTTTCCTATATATTTTTTCAATGCATGGTGAAATATTGATCTTTTTCCTATATATTTTATGAGCCTGCCTTAATGCTTATCGGCCTCTAGGTCCTGACCTCTCTCTTTCCGATCTACCTTGATGTTGTTAGGGCTGGTTGATAGGGCCTGCTTCATTTTCCTATGTCTATTCATTGTATAATTTGTTTCCTTGTTCTCTTGGAGCTCCCTGATCTTGTGGGCTGGAGAAGGGACAGTTTTGATTTTTACCTTTGTATTTCTTTTTTCTTCATGTATTGTTACTACAGTTATCCCTATTTCTGTACAAGATGTAATTCTTAGTTTATTTGTAAAATATGTAAATATAAAATTTAAAAAAAAACTTTCACAAAGGAGACTATGATAAAATGAAGAAAAGGAGCAACTGCAAAGGTTAAGAGTTTACCTCAGGCTTGGGTGTTATTTCTACTACTACTTATTTGTATAGCGCTACAAGGAGCATGCAGCACTGTACAGAGACATGTAAGAGACAATCCCTGGTCATAAGAGCTGAGGGCCTGATATTCAAAGGGCAAGTACATGGTTTACAGCCCTGCCGCTGAGAGGGATATTCAACGATTATGGCCCTTACACCCTCCAGTGCTAACTGCTTAGCCATCGGGGTGTGTCCGGGGCAATCCAGGGAGGAGCAGAAGTGGAGACTATCGACAACCAGGCAGCAGTGATGCTGCATGCTATGCAGTTAGCAACCTGCGCCTAAAAGATAGGCAAGGAAAAACCTCACCTATCTTTTAGGTGCAGGAGCTAACCGGGCAGCATGCAACATATGCGGCAATCCACAGATATTCAGTGCCAGGGCCACATAGGACCCTGACATTGAATATCTGGGATTACGGATCGGCGGGCACAGCTATGCTCCATGGCGGCACATAGCCTGCCCAAGTGAATATTGGGCCTTTACAGTCTAGTCAAGACAGACAACACAACAGTCGACAGACAATACATCAAATGGGGACTAGATATATCTATCAGAATGGTAAGGAAATGCATAGGAGGTGAAAAGGAGACTCAATGAAGTGAATTTTTAGCCTGGATTTGAACAGGGCCACAGATGGAGCCTGATATACTGACTCAGGTAGTTTGTTCCAGGCATAAGGAGCAGCAAGGTAGAAAGATCAATGTCTGGAGTTGGCAGTGGCAGAGAAGGGCACAGATAGGATCTGTCAGAAGAGCGGATTTACTGAGGAGGGGTATAGGGAGAGATAAGAAAGGAAAGGTAGAGAGGAGCAGCCGAATGAAGGCACTTGTATACTTATACCCATTCTAATATCCAACCTAGGACCACACAGTACCATAAACCACCCTTCCAACTCCACTAACCTAAAATGTACACTCATTAACTCATGGTCTATCAGAAACAAAATACCTGTTATATCAGATTATATCAGCAATAACAATCTAAGCATGATGTTTATGATGGAATCCAGACTCTCAACCACTGACACAGTTCTCATCAACCAACTGAAACCTCTGGATTACGATATCTTTAACTGCCCAAGAGCTGACAGGAGAGGAGAGGGAGTATGCATCATAGTTAGAATAAAAATAAAATGCTCTTTCGTGACAATAGAAAGTACAGATGGTATAGATATACTTGCATTTTATACAGATCACCCTCTTCACACACAAGGGACCTGTCTACTACACTTGAGATACTCTGCTCAGACAATCCACTTAAGAAACACCTACTGGTGCTCGGTGACTTCAACCTTGCTACAGCCTCCTTAGGATGTACACAAACATTCCTCGAAGCAATAGAGGCACTCGACTATCAGCAACTAGTGAAAACTCCCACACACAACAAAGGAAATACACTGGATCTTATATCCAAGGACCTGATCAATCTCCCACCTCTTCAAATCCAACCTGTTCCCTGGACCGACCACTTTGCAGATAACTTCTCCATCCCATTCCACACAACTACAAACACTCTAAGACCAGCCTCTGCCTCATCCTGACAATACCGGAAATTTGACAAGCAGTCATTCCTGGATGAAATTTTACTACACCTCAACTTAGAAACATCAGACCTAGATGCACTCATAAGAAACTGAAATTAAATCATAGGACAAGCAGCAACAGCAGCACCACAAAAATACGTATTTTCAGGAATCATAAAAAATAACTACAATCTGGTACACCCAAGAACTAAAAGACAAAAAAAAAAAGCTAAGAAAACTCAAATGAAAATGGAGGCAGACAAAACAACCAGACAACCAGATCAAATTTGACCAAACTAAGCAAATACTCTGACAGAATCAGTACAAATAAGAGAATATTATGCAAAACTCATAATGAACTCTTTAAATAAGCCTAGAAAACTTTTTGAGATTGTCAGATCACTAATCAGACCCTACAGTCACGATGGTATACTCACTACACCTAGGGGCATGTTTACTAAACCGTCTTAATGTGCGCTTTGCGACGTTATCGTGTGATAAGGTACCTTATCGCGCAATAATGGCGCTTTATTGGGTGCACAGGTACCTTAGTGCGCGATAACGAGCGCTGAAGGCGTGGAAAGGCTCCCGGAGGGCGGAGGAAGGCTCCCCAGGGGCAGAGAGAGAGGGTCAATGGGCGGAGAGTGGGAGGGGAGAGGCTCCCCGCACACTAATGCTGTGAAATCCGAAGCTCAAAACTAACGCCAGTGAAACCCTGGCGTTAGAGCTGATTTAAAGGGAAAAGAAAACATTTCCATCAGCAATGTACAGCAAAACCAGGGAAACCTACAAAAAGTGATGTGTGATACATGTGCACGGAACAAAAGGGCAAATAAACAGTGAAAATGACCAGCAGAAAATGTAATACAAACATAACCACGCTGGCCAGTAGTGATTTTAATGGGAAACATCAAAAAACACTCCCGAGAAAGCTCCAAAAAAAAGATATGAATTTTGGAAGGGTCTATGCTCTGTCCCCATACAAGGTGAATGAGCCCGCAGTGAAACTGCGCTGAGCAGGGTTTTCCCTCTCCATTGGGCAGATTTCCTATGGCATGCAGATGTTCCACAACAGCAGGGCGGGCATGTCGGAACGGGCAACTGGACAGATGCTTGAAAAGGGGACACAGAGAGCTGCAGGCGGCACATGCTGTGGTGCAGCTGGGCCACAGTGCAGACTAGGGTGATGCCTAGGTGGCCCATAGGAATGCTGAAACAGTAGTGCAGCCAGACAGCAACTGATGAGGGCCCAACATGGGCATAAATGTGCTTCCCACAGTGTTACAGGGGATAGTACCCAGCAGGTATCCCCAAAGGCACAGAACATTGGCAGGCGGTGCTGGGGGGAAGCGTGGACAGCTATGCAGGCACCCCTACCCTAGAACCCGCACCATAGGCAGCCGCCTACCCGCACACTGGATGGCCTGAGACTGCGCTCCACCAGCACCACCAGCAGAAGGGCATGTCAGCATGGTGGCAGAGGGATACTGGTGGTGGAGAGGGCAGTGGCAGCTGCCCAGAGCAGACCATGGCCTAGCCCTGTTCAGGTGGGTGCTGTGCACTGTAACAGACAGGCTCTGTCTGACAAACAACCATGGTATCTCCAGGGACTGCACTGTCTCTGTGGCCACAGTGTGGTGCAGTACACACAGACAGTGTGTTCAGGAGCAGAAGGTCACAGGTTCAAGTCCCAGCTGTGGCTCCTGCCAACCTAGTGCCCATATTTTACCCACTACTAAACCGTGGTAGTAAAGATAAACCTTTATTGCAGAGAACATAAACATGCGTCAAACGCCTATATTTTACCCTACAGAGCACAGACACCATAAACAAGCGCATTACCTAGAGCAGAGTCTCCCAAATGCAGTCCTGGAGGGCCAAACACCATTAAGGTTCCATGCTGTCTCTAATAAAGATGCCTGTGCTGTATTTCTATGCACCGCCCCCATAGTATGCAGATGTATCTCATGCATATTCATGAGGGACAGCATGAAAACCAGAACAGTGTCTGGCCCACCAGGACTGGAGTCGGGAACCTCTGCCCTAAAGCAGCGGCCAACAGGGGCAGTCACACCCGCACCCACAGGCTCCATTATCCAATGCCTCCTAGAGAGGCAGGATGTTGGGCCCTGCGTGCATCTCCCAATACTAGCACTTGCATACCTTAACAATGCCACCCTAAACCTGGGAATATGGTACACAGCTATCAAAAGGTTGCTATGATTACTAGCGGATAGCAATTCCAAAGTTAAGTACAACTTTCTGATTGAGCTGCATCATAGCAACCTTTCAGATGTCTGTGGAGTGTGCTACAGGTCTTGTGTCTGACAGTGTTGACCACCTTGGGGAGTGACCCCAACAGTATTGCGTACCATAGCCATGCCTGCACTGTGCCCAGGACTGGTGCGGTGGCCAGGGCTGCCAAACACCTCTATAGTTGCACAATGCTGGCATAGGTGTGGGGAGTGTGTGTCTGTCTATCCAGTGTGTGGTGGCTGCAAACATCCTCCACAGCCCACACTGCTAGCACTGTTGCCAGTATTGGCCTGCCAATGTGCATAATGAGGAGCAAGGTACCGTGGGAATAGCCTGGATAGGGTGGCCTGGCCTGGATTCATCTGTACAGAGCATAGGGCAATGGCTCGGACATTGTAGTGCCCGGCCACCACCTGCACGGACAGGGTGGCCACAGCATGTCCTGCTGGGAGGTCACTCTCACCCTGACTGAGCAGTGACCACGGCATGGCTAGGTTCCCCCATAGTGCTATATAGTATTTCTCTCCTGTGATATTTATGGGTTCCCTTTTGGGGCCCAATCACTGCCTTATCTGCTTGGTGTGTATGCTGACATCCCAGTTCTGGGTACACGCATCTCCTCCAGGAACATGCACTATGGACTAGCTAGCAGACTGTCTGCAGCTAGTATATGTCTTGCTGGAACACCTTGCAGGGTGCAGCGGCTGGAGGCTTGCTGCTGGAGAATGTCAGATAGTGGTGGGGGGCAGCTGAGCATTTCCAGGCCTACTGTCTGTCTGCTATTGCTTTATGGATGTGTACAGCTCTGCATTGCCTGCCCTATAGGGTTCTGTTCCCCAGCAGGACTGGGGTTGATGGTCCCCTCTACTGCCACCATTGCAGGGAGGTAGAATGTGGAACTGTTGGTGGGCGATTCTGTTTCCCACCCGGAGCCCCAGAGGGTGGGTTGTGTGGTGGTACATAATCCGCCTATGGGTCAAAACACCCCCCCCTTCACCTACATCATGTAACCATGGCACCAACACAGGATATGCACTATTCTGGGTGCATCATAGCCCATAAAGGCTAGACATGACTGAGAAATACAGAAGGACACAGATGTATCCTAGGTGTGTCTGCAGGGACTACCTATCACACACAGTAGCACTGATGGGGACCTGCAGCATGGCGTATTTCAGCCATGAAAGGTGCTGTGGACCTGGTGCTGGGTGCCCCACCTCACCCTCAGGGTGAGCACAGTACCCACACAATGTGACGGTCTGTAGCTACTCTGTGCCAGTACCACACATGGTCAGTTCCCTCACCAGGCTGAGGTGCTGTGGGGGTGCATACCCCATCTTGTGCCCATCTGTAGACTGCTGATTTGCATGTGCAGTGCATCATGGGTACGGGTGGGTTAACCCTATCCTGGTAACCACAGCAGACAGTTTGTGTGATGACGTGCAGTCCTGCAGCCAGCCAGCCAGGGGTTTGTTAGCAGCTATAGAGCTGTAGCCCACTGGTTACTTCACTGCCTGTGGAGCCAGAGGTCATGGGTTCAAACCCATGGTGGGGTTATTTGATAAGGCTGTCTGAGGCATTGTCTATTTTTAATGTACATTAGTGCTGCCAGCAAAAACACCCTCAGTGTACTGTAACCATAAGGTGCCCCATAAGGCACCTTATAAGGCGCCCTATAAAGTGCCTTATAAGGCGCCTTATAGGGCGCCCTATAAGGCGCCTTATAGGGCGCCCTATAAAGCACCTTATAGGGCGCCCTATAAAGCACCTTATATGGTGCCTTATCAGGTGTCCTCTAAAGCGCCTTATAGGATGCCCTATAGGGGACATTATAGGGTGCCTTGGCGGACAGTGCACTTTATCATGTGCCCTATGGAGTGCCTTATAGGGTGCCTTATGCGGCACCTTAGGTTATGGCACGTGAGGGTGTGTTTGCTAGCAGCACTAATTAAACTACAAATAAAATGCCTCAAAAATCAATGCAAAATATGCAATGTGTGCCTTTGAGTCAGTCCTGACTCCTAGCGACCCAGAAGCTCCTGGGTTTTCTTGGCAGTGTCACTGGAAGTAGATTGCCAGGCCTTTCTTCCGAGGCAACGGAGGGTTAAGTAACTTGCCCAAGGCCACAAGGAGTGCTAGTGGGAATTGAACCCTGGTTGCTTGGTTACCAAGCCAGTGTTCTAACCACTAGGCTACTCCTCCACTCCCATAATTATACTTACATGTAAAAGCTAATGCCTCAGTCAGCCTTATGGATTGGGCACACTGGGGGATCGAACTCATGATCCCTATACCATCAGTCAGTGTATTAACCATTGTGCTACACCTCTGTTTCTGTGTTTGCATGTCTGCGCGCCTACTTAAGATTACCGCGCGTTAACGTGCTTAGCGGCGTCTCGCCCGATGATGTGCGCAGCGCACGTTATCGTGCGATAATCCTGTTTTGCTACTTTAAGACCAACACGCCCACTTCTTTTATGGCATCCTGCACACTAACGCCGGGCGCACGTTAAGACAGTTTAGTAAACATGCCCCCTAGTCTACAAACTGGCCAACTATTACATATACAAAATAGAGAATAGCAATCCATTAGCCACTGAGCCACAACACTACAACATCGTTTCAATTACTACTTGCAAATCATTCTTGCTGTTGTACAGTGCTGTGTACGTCTTATAGCACTATGCAAATGTTCAGTAGTAGTAGTAATCACCACGGGCCAATGAGAAAATATCATGAAAATATCATGAATACAACCACATCCCCTATTGATCCCTGCCCAGTAAGCTGGGTAAAAATATCACAAGAGGAAATATCTCACATAATCCTCAAACTATTACACCTTTAATTCATGATTACATGCCCAAAGAGCTGAAAACTGCCTCCATACGTCCAATTCTAAAAACCTTTCCATTAGACAAATTTATTTATTTTATTTAAACATTCATTTATATACCGCACCTTCCATAGATCAGTTGCGGTTTACAGAGAACAAGAACTGTACAGATCGGGTCTGTTTTACATGGAACATTGAATTACAGGGAACAATATAAGTGATGACATGATAACTGTATAATAGTAACGATAACAATAGCAATAACAACAACAGTATGATAACTATATACAATAATAACTATGTACAATTGAGGTTTCATAGGTGTTAGGGATTAAGAGGGGGTTATATTTTCATAATTGTAATGTCCTGGTATAAACCTGTTGGTTGTGTGAACGGGGTTACGTTATTAGCCATTATCTAATAGGTGGGAAGAATTGTCTATAGGGCCATAGTGTGTGGTGAATAGGTGTGTTTTCAGTTTTTTTTGGATCTCTTTAATGTCATTTAATGATCTTAGATCATCTGGGAGGGAGTTCCAGAGTATGGGGGCTGCGTGCGAGAAGGCTCTATTATTGGTTAACTTTTTGGCTTTTGTAAAGTCGTTTGGGGTTGTTAGCTTGTTTGAGTGGCCTTTTCTGTGGGTGGGTTTAGGAGGTTCTTTTTTGATAATTTTGTTGAGTGTAGATGGGGCCATATCATTTAGTGCTTTAAAGGTAGTTATTATAGTTTTGTGGATTATTCTACTATGAATTGGTAACCAGTGTAGATATGCAAGTATGGGTGTTATATGTTGGAATGGGTGTGCTTTCATTATGGTTCTGGCAGCTGCGTTTTGTGCTAGTTGAATTTGTTTAATATTTTGTCTTGTTGTACCTAGTAGGGTGAGGTTAGCAAAATCAAAATGAGGAGTTATGATGGCCTGTATTATGCTGATGAAATCTTGTGTGTATACCAGTGGGCGTAGTTGCTTAAGAATTTTAAGTTTAAAATATATTTTCTTTGTAGTATTTCTGATGTGTGTGTTCATGCTAAGTTGAGAGTCGAGTATGACACCTAGGTAGCGCACTTCATTTTTTATTTTGATCTCCTGGTTTTGTAGTGTAATATGAGTTGGGGGTTTATAGGACTGATTTCTTGTTACAATTAGTACTTCTGTTTTTGAATGGTTGATGTGGAGATTTTGATTTTTTAGCCATGATGTTATTTCATTAAAGCAATCTGATATAAGTTGCATTGGTAAGGTTGGAATCGTGAAAGGAATGTACAACATTATGTCATCTGCGTACAGATGATAATGGACCTTGAATTTCTTGAAAATGTTAGACTGGCTTTATGTAAATGTTGAAAAGGAGGGCTGATAATGCTGAACCTTGTGGTAGACCGATCTCCTGTTTGTATGTGTTAGATATTTGGTTGCCTATTCTAACATTTTGGGTTCTGTTATTTAAATAAGAGGTGTAAACCATTTGTGAACTGTAGACTTTATTCCTAACTGTCTAAGATTATTGAGCATTATAGAGTGGTGGACACTATCAAACGCGGCGGAGATGTCAATGAAAAGTAAGATGAATGCTTGTTTGGGATTATCAATCCCTCTTATTAAGGTGTCGAGTAGTATGGTTAGGAGTGTTTCCACTCTGTGGTGGGGGCGAAAGCCATATTGTTGTTCATCAAGTGGGGAAGAGGTATCAATAAATTCCTGTTTGAATTTGAATGACTTTTTCTTTAACTTTTTGAATGACTTTTTCTATAACTCTATAACAAATCAAACCCTAGTTCTTACAGACCAGTTTCCAGCCTCCCATTCTTAGCAAAATTAATAGAAAAAGTTGTATATGTCCAGAGACATATCGATAAATGTCCTACTCGACCTGCAACAACATGGTTTTAGAAAGATCACAGAGTAGAAACACTACTCACTGCCCTCATCGATAGGATCATAAAGGGACTTGACAAACAAAAATTTGGCTTCATTCTGATATTCCTAGATATTGCATCTGCCTTCAATTCAATCTGCCATAACCTACTTCTTGCTAGACTCCAAGATATCGGAATAAAGGACACTACATTACTCTATTTCAAATCATATTTAACTGACCTCAAATAGCAGGTAAAAATAGGAACCAGATCATCAAAACCATACCGCCAACAATAGGGAATCCCACAAGGAATCTGCACTATCAGCCTTATTATTCAACCTGTATATTCAACCCATCTGTAAAATAATGCAGAAACGCAAAGTTTTTCACCAAGGCTGAAACAATCGGCCAAGAAAACAAAGCCTTCACAGCGTTTGGTATTTAATGGTGCTTGCTGTGTTAGCTGTGAACATCGGGGTATTGCGGCTGGACTGTGTGGTGGCTCCTGACGCAAGCTCTGTTTTTCTTTTTTTAGCTGAAACATCAATGTCGAGCAAGGCTAGACAGTTTCTTTCTTGTCAACTTTAGAAGTTACTTTTTATCCTTGGCTGATTGTTTCAGCCTTTGTGATGTGCTGCCCTCTAGTCACATCTTCAGATGTGGTTTAAGTTCGCGCCGGCTGCCATGAAAGTATATTGACAAAACTAAGTGGCTGTATTTGTATATTTTTTTTCTTCTGAAGTGAAGTGGTTTTGACTGAATTCTTTTCACTGCAATTTAACTTTTTTGGAAAAAATAATTAATATACATATTTGCTGGGACATGGCGCCAAATGATGAAGCTTGGGTGGTCATAGACCTGAGGTTAGTGGTCATAATTAATGCTGCTGCTACTACTACTACTACTAAACATTTGTATATCACTACAAGACATATGCAGTGCTGCATTGACACATGTAAAAGACAGTTCCTGCACATCAGAGCTTACAATCTAGTCAAGACAATCAACAAAGTACCTGTAGGCATAGAATATATTGAGGGGAAAAGGTAAGGAAACGCAAAGGAGATTAGGTGAATGAAGATCCAAAAGCGGTAACAAAGAGGTGAGTTTTCAGCCTGGATTTGAAAAGGGCCAGAAATGGAGATTTATGTACAGATTTGGATAGTTCCTTCCATCTTGCTGCTCCTTATGCTTGGAACAGTCGAAGTCTAGAGTTAGCAATAGAAGAGAAGGACACAGATAGAAGCAATTTGCCAGAAGAGGTGGGGTTCCCGAGTAGGGGTGCAGGGAGAGATGAGAGGAAAGGTAGTGAGGAGCTGCAGAGTGAATGCACTTATAGGTCAGCAGGAGAAGTTTGAACTGGATGCGGAAACGGCTAGGGAGCCAATGAAGTGACTTGAGAAGAGGAATAATATGAACATAACGAGGCTGGTGGAAGATTAGCCACGCAGCAGAGTATTGAACAGATTGAAGGGGAGAGAGATGATTGAGAGGGAGACCAGCAAACGGAGTAGGTTGATGCCCCCTTTTTACCTTCAATATGTTATGTTTCTAAAGTGTTTTTGATTTTGACCCAGCTTTTGTATTTTCAGTGGTACATTATATTGATGACATTTTTTGTACATGGGTGGGCCTGGAGGATCAGCTGCAAAGATTTTTGACTTGGCTTAATACCCAAGATCCTCACTTGCAGTTTACAGTGGTCTTTTCCTAAGTGCTGATTTCCTTTTTGGCTTTTTGTTTGTTATCAACATGGAAACATTGTTATCTCACTGTACCACAAAGCTATGGATTGAAACAAGTTGCTACGTTTTGAGAGCCACTATCCCTTGAAGTTGAAGAAGGTTCTCCCGATCAACCAGTTTTTACATTTGAGGATTTGTTCTAATACCAAAGATTTTAAACATCAGACTCTGGCACTGGTTCCGAGATTTTTCCATAGGGGGGGTATCCACAACAGGTGGTGAAAGTTGCCTATCTATAGGCATTGTATGCAAATAGATCTTTATTATTGACTAAACAGCTATCTACGCCTATGGATAAACAAGTATATGTCATTTGATATTCAGAAGGGGCTAAAGTTATGGCACATGGCATATATTCACATTGGCATGTTTTGGCCCTTCACTCGGTGTTTCATGAGGGTCCATGTATCGCTTATACTAGAGGCAAAAATGAACACAATTATGTTGACCATTCTGACTTTTCTCGGCAATCACAATTACCTTCTCAAAGGGAGATCCACACGCCATGTGGTCAGTATGTTGTGTGATAATTCCTGTACACTGGATTCTTGGACAGACATCACGACAGGGCCTCAATACCTACTTAGGGATGTGACGGATTGCCAGCCTACCTGGGCGATTTATGTGATTGAGTGTCCATGTAACAAAATTTATGTGGGTAGAACCTGTCACATTGTGAAGAGACATTTAAGTGAACACAAATCACATTTATCTACTCGGATTTTGACAGTGCCTATAGTACAAACTTTTGTAGACCACGCACATACTTGGCAAGATCTAAAGTGGTTTGTCTTTGACTGCGTTCCTAGTCAGTCACAGGGGGGCAAGGAAGGCCATCTTACACGTTCTTGAGCAACACTGGATTTTTAAACGTAATTGTTTACAACAGCCTCAAAGAGAAGACTGAGTGGTTTTCAGCATTGAAACATTATGCTTTGAGATGATGTTATCCCATTTACATGCTACAGGCTCCTTTTAAATGCTTGACAAGATAGGGAGTACTTTATTCACTCTCAAGTTACTCTCCAGTTTTACTGTGTGACTCTCCTGAAGCAGCCAAAACTCGAGTCGACAATTATAGTCTCACAGTGAGAAATCTTTTGCATCCATTTTGGGAACTTCTTGTCCAGCTAAGTAACTTTTGAATTTTTATGTGTATTTAGAAATCTGAAAAAAATTACGCTCTCACAAATGGGTAGGGACCGATGAAAGAAATTTGGTGAGGAGAAAGCCCTGGCCTTACTATGAATTAAAAATGGCGGGTCTCCCCCAGCTGAGGTCCCTCTCTGCAGCCTAGCATCCTTCTGGTCTTGGTCACTGCCTTATCACATTGTTTCATCACCTCAAAATCTTCACACACTGTCACTCCAGGGTCTCTCTCCTGGTCCATGTACATCAGCCTCTCCCCTACTATCACATGTGTCTCCCTTGGGTTTCTGTACCACAAATGCATCACACTGCACTTCTTGGCATTAAAAGTTAACCACCAAGTATTTGGCCAATCTTCTAGTATTTGTAGATAACTCTTCGTTAGCCTACTCCTTCTGCAGTGTCCACTGTGTTGCAGATTTTTGTGTCATCTGTAAAAAGACAAATTTTCCCTCCTAACACTTGGGCAATATCTCTGAAAGATATTGAACAGAATTGGCCCCAGGTCTGACCCATGAGGTACTTCACTACTCACCTTTCTTTCTTCTGAATGAATGTAATTTACTGCTGCCCTTGTCATCTGTCAGTCAACCTATTTTTACTACCGTGTGACCCATCTGCAGGCCAAATAACAAAAATATATTTTCAGAGATTATAAAAAGTGAAAATATATAATGAACTACAAAATTAGCCAATGCCTACCCCATTATCAAAGCCTGCGCACCAGCATAAAAAGACCCTAAGCTGAAAAAGCCAGGACCTTATAACAAAACAAAAATGTTAGACAGACTAAAATACATTAATATAAAATTAAAAAGCAGACGGACATTTAAACCAAACATTATACACTAATTGTACAAGATATCAAACCTATACACAAGAGTATATCATCTTTCCAGACCTGGGTCATTCCTCTTAACCTGCAACAACTGCTGACGCAGGCTGCAAAGGGGAAAACTGCAAAAATCCGCAATTACGGTTGAAGATAAAAAAAATAATGGCAACTCAATAAAGCACTTACGACTATAAGACACACCTCTTCTCTTAAGGCTCTACGACCTTAAAAACCCAAATCACCCAGGGTTCATAAGTGAGTGTGTATTAGAAATACTCCTCAACAAATTCCTAAATTACTTAAAAGAATTAATTGAAATGGCCAACAGTACTTCTCTATATACTTAAGCCGGCAGGAGAGCTCCCAAGAAGACATTGATTAAATCACGGAATACATAGTAAGCAGCTATATAAAAATCAAGTATATAAACTATGCAGATACAAAATTCTAGCAGCACATACCCCAGTAATAATAACAGGTGATTTCAATTACCCTGGTATCGACTGGGTCAGTGTCATGGCAGGACATGCTAGGGAGATAAAGTTTCTAGATGAAATAAATGACTGCTTCTTGGAGCAGCTGGTTCATGAACCAACCAGAGGGGAAGCCATTTTGGACCTAGTCCTTAGTGGAACACAGGATCTGGTGCAAGAGATAAGGGTGTTGGAGCCACTTGGCAATAGTGATCATAACATGATCGCGTTTAATTTAATAAATGGAGGAAGGATGGGAAGGAAATCCATAGAATTACCTTTTAACTTTCAAAAGGGAGACTGAGGAAAATAGTTAAAAAACTAAAAGGAGCAGTTGCAATGGTTAAAGACTTACATCAAGCATGGGTGTTGTTTAAAAATACTATCTTGAAAGCCCAGACCAGCTGTATTCCACGCTTTAAGAAAAGTGTAAGGAAGTCCAAAAACTGCCAGCATGGTTTAAAGATGAGGTCAGAGAGGCTGTTGCCAAAAAAGCATCTTTCAGGAAATGGAAAAAGGAGCCAAACAACAAAAACTGGAAACATAAGCACTGGCAAGTTAGGTGCAAGGCATTGATAAGGCAGGCAAAGAGAATTTGAGAAGAAGCTTGCTGTAGAAGCAAAAACACATAACGACTTTTTCAAGTACATTTATAGCAAAAAAATCTGTGAGAGAATCAGTCAGACCATTAGATGATAGAGGGGTAAAAGGGGCACTAAGAGGGGACAAGGCCATAGCGGAGAGACTGAATGAATGAATGAAAACAATTGGAATAGACCACAATAACATATCCCACAATATGATCCAAGAAAAAAGAAATTGGCTATTGGTAATTACACCATCTTTCATACACAAATTAATCATAGGAGCATAGATATTATATGGCAGCTGATATGGGAGCCTCCCCAGCCCCTCCCACCTCCATACTCAAAAGAAATTGTAATAGTTGCTTGGACTCAAAAAACATAAATTGTTTAGACTGAAAACTAACCACACTCTTGCAAGGATATCTTAACTTAAACTGCGCTCCCAAGGCGAGCGTCCTCTGGCACAAGGCCAGGAACGCTCTTTGCCTTTTCTGCGTCTCCCTAACCAAATCAGGAAAAATTAAAAGATTTTGAGCCCAAGAACTGAGATACAGACATCTTACAGATTATGGATACCTTTTAAGAGTCTTTGCTTAGACAAATGGTGATGAAGCCCACCGGGGAAGGACCTAGTACTCAACAATGGAGATGGTGTTTCTAATGTCCAGATGGATGCCCACTTGAGCAGTATTGATCACCACATGGTGTGGTTTGATGTAAAAGCTGTGTCAGTGTCTAATCACAGCAAGCTCAGTACTCGATTTCACAAATGCTGACTTGAGTAAAATGGGAAAGTACCTGAATGGAAGAGCTGGCAGGGTGTGATGAGCCAAGAGAAGTGGAAGGGCAGTGGGCTAAACTGAAAGAGCCTATAAAAAGAGCAATGGATCTGTATATAAGTAAAGTAAATAAAAACAAGAAGAAAAGGAAACACCTATTCTCTAAAGTGGCTGTAAAAATAAAGGCAAAAACCACAGCTTTCAGAGAACTGAAGAGCTATCTAGTGTATTCTGCCTGGAAGTGCCATCATCCCCGTCAACACTCATTTACCTTGCGCACTGACATCACAGGGCCTTTTAAAATCAGTGGCTTAGCCATAGGATGCAGCCACTTGCCCAAAGGGTCAGGTGGCACCCCTTCGGAGCACCTGAGGAGCGAGGAGCTGGAGACTATCATCCCTAGTTATGGGAAAAAGGAAGAGGAAGGGTATCGAGCTAGGGCAAAATAAGACCATTAAATCATAGGCCCCATGGAATATCATATATTAAGAGAATACCATGGGAAGATGATTCAGCAACAGCTATAAGTACTGTCTCTCCTGCAGGAATCCCTGTGCTTTTGGGTGATGTGACTCCACCCTGTCTACCTGGAGTAATGGATGGAGGAGCTGAAGGAGAAGCAGTTCCCCAGTTATCCTTGTGAAGGAACAATCTTTATTGCACTCTGAGATGGGCATGGTGGTAAGTATCCCATTGCCCAAAGTAGTGTAAGTGTCATATGTTACAGCTGAACAGTCTCTCATTACTCCTATGGAGATGTAATATCCTGTACTGAAGCAGCTGTACTGGAACAACTGTCAGAATTTGTTGAGGAAACTGTTTCAAAGCTTTCGGAGCATGGTTTAAAGCTGCCTGCTTTTGATACTTGAGTCATGAAGGTGGAGTCACAGGTGTTTATCTTCAGTAAAAGATAGTTTGGTGATTAATGGAAAATGCTGCCAGAGTGAAAAATTTGTGTTTGAATTTTCCCCTTTACTCGTTATCTCTTGCCTATGATTCTGTTTCAGAAGTATCTGAGAGAAGTGTTGTATCCTGATGTAGAGATGTTGAACATGTCTGATATTTACTATTTGCCTAAAGATAGTAAGTTGGTAGAAAAAGGGGGAGAGCTTGGAGTCTATGGATAACTTAGATGTGTCTGCTTTTCTAGTCTTCAAGTGATGATATTCTCACACAGGTCACTCTATTGGTTACATTTCACACTGAACTTGATATGAAGGCTATTTTGAAATTGTATTTCCAAAAGAAAAATGTGTATTTTGTGGGCAAGTTGTTAACATTTTCCCTGATGTTTCTAGATCTACTTAGTTGAGGAGGAGAGCTTTGATGGAGTTGACACCTAGGATTTTGGCACTAGGGCTACTTTCTTCCTTAAGTTTCCTTGTAAGTGTCTGTCAACACATGAAGGAATTTGTCATGCTTTCTTTGGATTTGTTCAGCTGGAGAATTTCCTTTAGGGTAAATATCCTTATTATAATTTTCTTATATTTTTTTCACAAAGGCGTAGTTTAAGCGAGTCAGTTTAGTATTGGTGACTTCTTCCAGGAATTTTGTACTGATTGCCTGTTATATTTTTCAGTCTCTCCAGGATGTGGACTCTGGTGTTTCTTTTTGCTTTATATATGCGGTTTTCCCTTATGGCGTTTTCTTAAACACTTTCTTTATTCTGTGTGAATGTAACATATTGAAATGCTTAATGAATTTAAAAATCATAGCTTTTACAAAATTCAGAAGATCACAAAAAGAGGTACATAGAAAAGAATACCAGATGAAGCTGAAAGAGGCAGAGAAATCGGGATGGCAAAAGCACATGCAAAAGAAAAAAATTGCTCAAGATGTGAAGCAAGCTGACAAGACTTTTTTGAGGTATATTGGAGAAAGGAGGAAAGCCAGAGGTGGAATTAGAAGACTTAGAATTTCTGAGTGCCAATTTGTGGAAAGTGACCAGAAAAAACAGAAATGTTTAACAAATACTTTTATTATGTGTTCATGAAAGAAAATCCTGGAGAAAGGACCATGCATGAATATGATTGACAAATGTACTAATTGGGAATGAAGTGGATATCACCCAAGCCATAGAAAAAGATGTTTATGAACAACTTGCAAACTTGAAAATACACAAGGCTATGGGACCAGATGAAATACCTCCCAGGATATGTTTAATAGATCTTTGGAGATGAGGAGAGGTTCCTCTGGATTGGACAAGGGGTGATGTTTTTCCTTTTCACAAAAGTAGTAACAGAGAAGAGGTGGCAAACTATAAACTAGTAAGCCTTATCTTAGTGATGGGACAAGTAATGGAGGTGCTGCTGAAAGAAAGGATGGTGGACTTTCTTGAATCCATTGGGTTGCATGATCCAAGGCAGCATGGTTTTAGCAAAGGACGATCATGCCAAACAAATCTGGCTGATTTCTTTGACTGGATGACCAGAGAATTAGATTGAAGGCATGCAAATAGATGTGATCAACCTAGACTTCATCAAAGCCTTTGATACTGTTCCTCATAGGAAGCTTATGAATAAACTGAGCAGTCTGGGAATGGGTCCCAAGATGGGTTAACTGGATCAGAAATTGGTTGACTAACAGATGACAGAGAGTGGTGGTAAATGGAATGCACTCGAAAGAAAGGAAGGTGAGTAATGGAGAGCCCGCCGCACACACTACCTTGCCAGGACTGACCTGATCGGCATCGGGGAGGTAATCAGGAAGCATCGCCCCTCCCTATCACCTCCGCAAGACCAATCAGGCAGCTGAGCAGGACTTTAAATTTAAAGGCTCCCCAAGGTGCACCCACGCCTGAGGGCCTTACCAGAGGGCCTTTTGGTATGGAACGCAGGTGCCGGTGCTGGAGCTCTACACCTTCGACTAAACCGTATGTATAGTGTCAATACTATTAATTCTCACACCGATCACCATATCCTGCTCACTTTGTGTCTGTTCCCCCCCCCCCCCAACCTCCCAACAACTACAAATTTTACTATATCTAACACCAACTGTATAACAGTATGTTTTACTGAGCCTTCTGACACTCCACCTCAGTCCCTACTATATCCCCCTGCCATTCTAATCAAATATCTTTGATCCGTTGCAGGGCATGATTCATATTCTATCTCTCCCCTATATATATATATATATATAACACAACCCTCTCTAGGTATTTTTTCCATATGATAGGATTACAGTCAGTCCCTTTAACACTACCAACATCAAACCCTCAGCACTCCAGCCTCAACACTAGCACTGAGACCACCACAGAGCTAGCCCTGTACCACACCAGCAAAATAAAGTGGCTACAAGCTACCTTAGCCTTCTCTCTCCTTCAACACTACTAAGAAGACTAGTCACAGCAATTTACACCTGGAATAACCCAATCCCAATCCTCTACAATCCCAGACACCAGTTAACAATGCAACCCTTCTACTAACACTCTCATAAAAGACCATATCGCCTCATTCACATACAAACCAAGGAAATCACTCAGGCACCTCTAACAGCCACTCAAAAAATCCAATCTATCAAGTGCTCTCTAATAAATTCTTGCTCTGTTCGCAGCAAAATTCACACCATAGCAGACTACATACAGGACCATGAAGTGGAAATCATGTGCATAACCGAATCTTGGCTGACACAGATAACATTCTACTAAATCAATTCACCCCATCATCCATGGAAGCCCATCACTGCCCCAGAACATGATGCAGAAGCGGAGGAACTCTCATCTAACAAGCGAACAATTAAACTTCAAAACTGTAAGCACCATATCAACCTCCATTCTAAATACCATAACCCTCGAAAACAAAGATCTCCTACTATGCCTAATATACAGAGCCCCTTCTTCAGTCCCAGACAACCTCTCAGCTGTAATTGAATTGGCTACCAGCTACTCCAACAAGGGCAAACAAATAATCCTAGGAGATTTCAATCTCAACTCGTTACCCTCAACTCAAGCCATAGCATTCCTCGATGCTCTAAACTCCCTCGATTTCTCCCAAATCATTGAACCTTTAACACACACCAAGGGTCATACCCTGGATTTGATATTTGTACCCTCCAACCTCCACTCTCTCAACTCTCCCATCTCCTCCTATCAAGTAACTCCTGTACCCTGGTCAGACCACCACATGATTTACTTCAACCTCCCCATCAACCCCCCACCTATTAGACAACATTGCACTGACACTCACCGTCACTTCAAGGAATTTGATAAGGACTCTTTACTTGACCAGATCCTACCCAAGTTTAACACCAGCTCCCTAATAGACAACTAGAACGACATCATCTCACCAGCTGCTCATGCATCACTCAAGCCTAAAACCTCCATGCATACAAACAGAGCCCCATGGTATTCCTCTGACATAAAGCAGGCAAAGATTTCATTAAGAAAGCTCAAAAGAAGATGGCGGAGATCTAAGGACCAATCAGACTGACAAGAATATATGTCAAAGCAAAGGGAATACAATGAACTAATTATAAATCATAAAAAACACCACCACACAAATATCATTATGAGATTCCTCAACTGCCCCCGCGAGCTTTTCTCCATAGTGAAGGATCTAACCAAAGCCCCGCAGAGCCACATTCCTGTTCCAATAACTCCCGATGCTTATGCAACCCATCTACAAAGCAAACTCTTCTGTACTCAACCAACATCAATCCAGTCCTCCGTGCATATGACCAATCAAGATCTCCCAAAGACTTGGACTTCATTTTACTCAATCTCAGAAGATGATTGCATCAAACTCCTTATATCCCTGAACACAACCACCTCACCTCTTGATCCCTGTCCTACCGCCTGAATAAAAGTGATATCATAGGAGCTAGCAACTTCACTCTGCAGAATAATAAACTTATCCCTCTCACAAGGATTTATGCCACCTCTATTAAAAGTCTCATTTATAAGACCTATTCCAAAGAACAATGCAACTGATCCTAGCTCCCCGGCTTCTTATTGACCCATATCCAGCATTCCACTTCTAGCTAAACTAATTGAAAAGGCAGTCCTGTGTCAGCTACAAGATCATGTTGACTCAACCTTCCCACTCGACCAACAGCAGCACGGATTCTGAGAGTCCCATGGAGTTGAAACTCTTCTAACAGTTCTTCTGAACACTGTCCTCAAAGGTATTGAAAACATCAAACAAGGCTTCATCCTCTTTTTCATCAACATTACATCCATGTTTGACTCAATAATTCACTCCATACTCCTAAACAGGCTGATGGTGATGGGAATAAAAGGCACCCCATTAGCACTGTTCCGCTCATACCTCTTCGATAGAAAGACCCAGGTCAGGATCAAAAGCAGCACCTGTAGTTCCTTCCCACTAAACCAAGGATTACCACAAGGCTTGGCTCTCTCTGCCCTCCTATTTAACATTTACTTACAGCCAGTCTGCAAAATTATACAGGACTACAACATACAATACCACTTATATGCAGACGACCTAATGATTTACTCTACTCTCAACATCAAGAACCCAGATTACTCCAATATCTCATCCTGCATGACTGCAGTCACCAAATGGCTAGCACAACGCAACCTAATAATCAATTACAACAAATCCGAAGCCCTCACAATCACAAAGGACACATTTATCCCCCCCCCTACTTATTAATAGGTAACCGGTCAATTCCTGTTAAAACAGAAGTCAAATACCTTGGAATATACCTAGACCAAAGGCTCAACTTCCTATCCCACATCAACAAAACTGCCTCCAAAATTTACGGCCCTGACTCGACCAAAACCACTCCCGATCTGTCTGCCAGGCACTAATCACCCCACAGATTTCTGCAACCTGATCCTCCAAGGCCTGCCTAATTGCGCAACCCAAGTTCTACAATTGGCTCAAAACACAGCAGTCCAATTGATCACAGGTTCAAAGAAACACGATCACATCACCCCCATCCTAAAATCCTTCCACTGGCTCCCCATCCGATCTTGAATAAAATACAAGACCATAATGTTAGCATTCAAGATATTACACAACCAGTCAGCCAAATGCCTAACTGGGATAATCAAATGAGTTCCAGACAGTCGTTCAAGGAGGAAGCAACACCAGGACACCTTCTCAACTGCTAATATTCCTACATACTATACAGAGTATTTGAATTCTACACTCCTTCACTCTGGAACTCTCTCCAGTACCACCTGAGTGCAACCACTGACATCACTGATTTCAGAAAGTATTTAAAAACCCACTTATTTGCAGAACACTTCGACACCTTAGAAATCACGCAGCCTCTCCTTTAAGTCCCTGCCCCCCTACAACCAGATACCACACAAACCAACCTCAGCTACTGTAAATAGTTACAAATTGTTGTAAATATTGTGAAGAATTATCAGTTGTTAAATGTGAATAGTTGCAGTTTTATTCTCTGTAAACATTGTTCTGTTCTCCATAAACCGCGTTGATAACCTGAAAAGTAGTATATAAAAAATGTTAAACAAATGAAGTGCCTCAGGGATTGGCACTGGGACTGTTATTATTAAGTGTCTTTGTGAGTGATTAAAAGGAAAAGTTTGCCTTTTTGCAGATGACATGAACATGTGCAACAGAGTGAACATCTTGGAGGGAGTAGGCAACATGAGAAGAGATTTGCAAAAATTAGAAGAATGATATAATGCTTGGAAATTAAGATTAAATTCAAAGAAGTGCAGAGTGATGCACTGGGCAGGGGCTGCTCTATAATGAGGTGGAGTGAGGTGGTGGCCGTAGGCAGCAAACATTTCGGGGCGGCAAAAATGCCCTCAAAAGACCCACCTCACTCCACCTTCAGTTTTAAACAAACAAACAAAAAAAAAAGCTCTGTTCCGCTCCCCCTCCTGCCGCCCGCGAAGCTCCATTCCACTCCCCTTCCTGCAGCCCATATCAGCTCCATTATGCTCTTTCCCCTCCCCAAGCAGCTGCCATACTGGTAATTTAAATGAAAAAGAAAGCGATGCGGACCCTTCCGGCGCTTTGTAACCCCTGAAACTGCGTCCCGCCCTCAAACGGAAGTGACACTAGGGCCAGAAGGGTCCACATCACTTTCTTTTTCATTTAAATTACCACTATGGCAGCTGCTTGAGAAGGGGAAGGAGCATAACAGAGCCGATATGGGCTGCAAGAGGGGGAGCGGAACTGAGGCGGCAGGAAGGAGAGAGGAACGGAGCTTTGGGGGCTGCAGGAGGGGGAGCAGAATGGAGCTTCGTGGGCGGCATGAAGGAGAGGGAAATGGAGTGGAGCTGCACAGACAGAAAGAGGAATGGAGCTGCACAGGGGGATAGAGGAATGGAGCTGCACAGGGGGATAGAGGAATGGGGGACAGAGGAATGGAGCTGCACAGGGGGACAGAGGAATGGAGCTACACAGGGGGAAAGAGAGGGCAGAAACTGGAAAGGAGTTGACAGGGGGGGGCAAAATAGGGGCTGGAAAGGGGCTGACAAAGAAATAAAGGGCTGGAAACTGGAAAGGAGCTGACAGAGGGCAAGAGAGCTGGAAATTGGACAGGAGCTGATTGGGGGAAGAGAGGGCTGGAAACTGGAAAGCAGCTGACGGGGCAAGAGGGGTGGAAAGGGGCTGAGGGGGGGGGAGGAGAGGGCTGGAAAGGAGCTGACGGGGGGGGAAGAGAGGGCTGGAATGGAGCTGATAGGGGGGAAGAGAGGGCTGGAATGGAGCTGATGGGGGAAAGAGAGGTCTGGAAGGGAGCTGATGGGGGGAGAGAGGGATGGAACGGAGCTGCTTGGGGGTGGAAAGAGAGGGCTGGAAAGGAGCTGTTGGGGGGGAAGAGAGAGGGCTGGAAAGGAGCTGACGGGGGGAAGAGAGGGCTGGAATGGAGCTGACGGGGGGAAGAGAGGGCTGGAATGGAGCTGACGGGGGGGGAAGAGAGGGCTGGAATGGAGCTGTAGGGTTGAAGAGAGGGCTGGAATGGAGCTGACGGGGGGGGGGGAAGAGAGGGCTGGAATGGAGCTGTTGGGGGGGAAGAGAGGGCTGGAATGGAGCTGACGGGGGGGGAAGAGAGGGCTGGAAGGGAGCTGAGGGGGGGGGGAAGAGAGGGATGGAATGGAGCTGTTGGGGGGAAGAGAGGGCTGGAATGGAGCTGATGGGGAAGAGAGGGCTGGAAGGGAGCTGATGGGGGAGAGAGGGCTGGAAGGGAGCTGATGGGGGGAGAGAGGGCTGGAAAGGAACTGATGGGGGTGTGGAAAGAGAGGGCTGGAAAGGAACTGATGGAGAGAGGGCTGGAAACTGGCAAGGAAGGGGGGGCTGGAAGAGAGTCGATAGAGAGGGAAAGATGGCTGGAAGGGAACTTACAGAGGGTTAGAAGAGAGCTGACAGAGGGAAAGAGGGCTGGAAGGGAGCTAATACCTGAGGATAGTACTGTAGCGGTACTGGAAAGGTGATGACACTAGGGGAGTGAGTAGTGGGATGAAGGGAGCTGACACCTGGGGGGATGGTACTGGAGTGGGACTGGAAGGGAGCTGACACCTGGGGGTGGGACTGAAGGAAGCTGACACTTGGGGGTGGGACTGGTAGGTGGCGGGGTAATGGGGAGGAGGCTGGCAGGGAGGGGACACTGGGACTGGAAGGGAGCTGACACGTGGGGAGGGTTACTGGGACTGGAAATAGGCTGATGGAAGGAAGGGAAGAAAACAAGAGACAAGAAATGGCAGCGTGCTAAGAGAAGACAGGAAAGCAGAAGCCTCAGATCAGAACCAACATGACCAGAGCATAAAATGGTCAGACGACAAAGGAAGAAAAATTAATTTTATTTTCAATTTAGTGATTTGACTTTGCACTATCTTACACAGTATGGGGAACCGCATTTCTCATCTGGTGTTGCACTGCATGCAGAGTTGTGTTTTTAGGGGTTTCAGTTTAAGTTGCCTAAATATTTTATTTTTACTTTAGGTTGTGATCACTTATTCTGTACTTGATGAGACTGTGTTCTGAGTGTGTGACCAAGGAAGTGTGTTCTGTTAACATGAAATTTGTACGCAGGGATCTGGACTGTAGTAATTTGCCTTGTTCAGCTTTTCAAATAGGTGTTAGATGTTCTAGGGCCCGCTGCAGTTTTTATAGTGCTGCTTTTTTCTGGGTAGGCACCTTGTATAAGTTTTGAAAGTTTATGCTGGTAATGGTATGGTAGATTTGGCCTTGTAGATTTTTGGTGACTTTTGTAGGGTTTTATATTAGTTTCCAATATTCCTGGTACTGGGAAAACATTTGTTAGTGAGATGACCAGACTCAGATTTTTTTTTTAAGATATTGAGTTCTGTGGGTGAATGTCCTAGTTCTGCTCTGCACCCACTGTTGAGGGAGGGGTTCTGTGGATGCAAAATATATGTTCAAAAAGAAAAAGCAAGAACCCTAACCCAGTTTATAACAAAATAAAAACGAGTTATAATTTAGTTTTATAAAGTGTGCTGTGGTTCTTGCTCATTCTTTTAGTTCATTGGTGTGCAAGCATCTTACATTTCCTCCATATTATCTAATAGACATTTTGGTTTGGTTCAGTCCCTGACTGGAGTTTTGAGAAAGCCCCCCCCCCCCCCCACACACACACACTATAGAAGGGGGTGGAGGGGGGCGCCATCTCATCCCTTGCCTCAGGCAGCAGATTGCCTTGAGCCGCCCCTGGCACTGGTATGCAGAAATCGAAAGAAGCTGCATATGATAGAGAGGGTAAGAGGCTGGTATGCATGGGCCCAGGAGAGGTGATAGTATCTGAGGATCTCAAGATGATGAAACAGTGCGACAGGGTGTAGCCAAAGCCAGAAGGATGCTGGGTTGCATACAGAGAGGAATTACCAGCAGAAAGGAGGAGATACTAATGTCACTGTACAAGTCTTTGGTGAGACCTCACTTGAAGAAGGCAACCAAAATGATTTGAAACTGCACCAGAAGACGTATGAGAAGAGACTTGAAGACCTAAATATGTACAGAGGAGGAACAGGGGAGATATGATACATATGTCTAATACTTAAAAGATATTAATGAACAAACAAAGAAGGGGAAACTGTTGACCTAGGGGACATGAAATGCTGCAAGGAAGCAAAAGTAACATCAGAAAATATTTTTTAATGGAAAGGGTGATGAATGCCTGGAATACTCTCCCTATGCAGGTGGTAGGGGGAAAAAACAGTAGCAGAATTCAAAAAGGCATGAGACAAACACAGAGGATCCTTATATAGCAAAGCAGGGCCAGCCCTACAGTCAGGCAAACTAGACAGTCGCCTAGGGCAGCAACCTCTGACGGGGGAGGGGGACAGCAAAGAGCAGAGCATTCAAAGCTAAACAATAGATTTTGTCTGAGGGGAGTGTAAATTTGCCTAGGATGCCAATACCTTGAACTGACTCTGGGGACAACCCTGATAGCAAGAGGATGGAATGAAAGCAAACTTAACTAACTTTTATACTTCAGCAAATAGAAGGGGGTAACATTCATAGAGCAACAGGTATAACTCTAAACAAAGGAATAGAAGGGGGGTAACCTGCATGGAGTGCTGGGTACCACTCGGGCTTTCTTACTGGGCAGACTAGATGGACCATATTGATCTTTATATGTCATCATTCATTAAAAACAAAGTTTAATTTTTTTTTAACAAATAGAGGTAGATCAACACCAACTAGAACTACCAGTGATTATAAGAACTAAGGGAAGTCTACACAAAACAGCTTACATAACACAAAACTACCCAAATAATACAAGAAAAAAACTAAAAGAAAACTCTATATCAGAAAGAAAAAGGAAAAAGAAATTATAAAAACAAAACAAGAAGCCGCAAATCAATGACAAAAACCAAACAACCAAACCATTGGCAAGACCAAGAAGACTTAATTTAGTATCTTCACCTGTGAAAAGTGTCAAATGTTTTTCCTATAATTATTTTTTTTGTTTTGGTTTTCCCTTTTTTGACTCCCACAGATTTTCAATTCCACGTATCAGTTACTCCCCAATTGCAGTTATCTTATTGTAAACATTTTTATACATACATATTTTTATGTATTTTAAATCTGTTTCTTGAATGATTTTATATTTACCACTGAAGTAGGTATAAGCCTAAACATATCAGGTATTTCGTACTAGTATTTTGTTTTAAATAAAGATTTTGTCCAGTCTCTTGGTTTGTGAGACAGCTGATGTCTTTTTGTTTGCTTCCCTGTGGTGGATTTGCTTGGCAGGAGGGGAGGGGGGGTTCTGCAACTATTATATTAGCAACCCTTCAATCCTCAGGTATTGTGGTCCTTTTTAATAGGTTACGAGTAATAGGTTAGCAGTTTCATGTTTGATCTCTCTAAGGACTCTGGAATTAATGCCGTCAGCTCCTAATGATTTTTTTGTCGGTTCTAGTACATCTTCTAGACTAGCAGTGATGGGCTTTAGTTGCTGTGAATCATTGCCATCAAAGAAAGTTTCTGGTACAGGTTTTATAGCAACATTCTCCTCAGTAAAAACCATGGCAAAAAACTATTGAGTTTTTCTGCTGTTACCTTATCCTTCCTGAGCATTCCTTTCATCTCTTGATCATCCAACTCCCTCACTGGCTTTTGCTTCAGAAGTACTTGAAAACGTTTTTAGTATTAGTTCTTCCCTCTACAGCAAACTTCTTTTAAAAGTCTCTTTTTGCCTGTGCTATTACTTTACATCTGCCTTCTCAATGCTTCTGATCATCTCTTTTCTTCATTAGAGTCTGCTTTCCATTTTCTAAAAGATGCCTTTTTGGCTTTTACCGCCTCTTCCACCTCACCATTAAACCATGTTGGCTGCCATTTGTCCTTCTATAAACCTCTTTTATTGCATGAAATATCTTTTATATGGGCTTCCAAAATAGCTTCTTGAATAATGTCCATGCCTTATGCAATTTTTTTTTATTCTGGCAATTACTTCTTTTAGCTTTCTTTAACAAATTTCCTCTTGCTGGATCTAAGATGGCTGCCTGACCTGCTGGCTATGTGGGCCGTTTTCTGCTATGGCTAAGAGAAAGGGGAAGCTATGGGGGAATCTGCTCCCAGCCATTGCAGACCCGCTCTTCTATTACCTCAGTGACTAGGCTAATGGATTCCTTTGTTCGGCTTCACAAAGGGCACTGAGGAGAAATCAGAGGAAACCTGGCTGTGTTGATACCGGGACTGGGTAATCCAGCGTCTTCCTCAGGGTGTGATCTCACTCCGGATCTGCAGCTCCCTCCTGTGTTGCCTGCAAAGTATCTCAACTTGAATTCACTCAGGGCAGCAGGATCAGAAGTAGGGATAGCTGCGCCTCTGATGGAAGGGAGTGCACTTGATGTGAGCTCAGTAAAGGGGTTCACTGCCGGGATCAGGGTTTGTGGCCACAGATGAGGCTCGAGAAGCATGTTTGGATGACTCCCGAGCTGTTCTATCTTTGTTGGGGGAGCATGGAGTCCCGACGAGTTTCGTTGAGACCCAGGCTGAGCTGTATGCTCTGGCTCCTTTTTCTCTTGAGCATCCAGATAATATTACCCTGGACTCTATTTGGGCATCCTTAACGAGACTCGGTGAGTGTTTGGTTTCCCAAACAAATACTACTTTGCAGCTTATTCGCAATAATGATGTGGCTGTTCAGAAATGTCAAGAGACTGTGGCTGCTGTAAAATCTTAAGTGAATAACACTGATAAGAAGATTGTACAGATGGAAGAGCAACTTACTACTGTTTTCAAGGATTTGACTGGTCATAAATTTAAAGTTGAATCTTTGGATAACCAGCTTAGGGCTACCAATCTGCGATTATTGAACGTCCCTCTATCCCTTATGAGTTCTGCACAGGACATGTTCAAGTCTTATCTTTTGGAAGTTTTGGATGTTCCGATTGAGTTCCATCCCCCACTCTCTAAAATATATACCATCAGGGAAGAAAGATATGGGGCTTGATGTGAAAACTCCTGAAAGGACTGGCACTATGGACATTTTGAAATTTCTCTGAATTGTTGGATACTTCTGTTTATGATACAATTGTTCCTGCAGCTTTGTTAATATCATTGGCATTAGCCTCTGACCGTGAATGGCTGCTTAGAATGTATTTCAAAAAGAGAGCTGTCTTGTTTAAAGGCATGTCCGTTCATATGTTCCCTGATTTAGCACGAGACACTCAGAGAAGGAGGGATTTTTTTGATCCTAAGGTCTGGGGTGATTCAGTTGGAGTCTGTTTTTCCTAAAATTTCCATTCAAGTGCATGGTAAAATTGCAGTCTGTTTCCTATATTTTTTATGACCTCTCTAACTTAGCCATCTTTATCTGCTCTCGCCTGGCTGCTGTCTCTTAGTTGGGGGGACGGTTTATTGATGCTTCTTTTGTAGATGTAGTAAGGCTTGGTGTTATGGCAGAATCAGTTCATCCTTTCATGTGATGTACATTTCTTTTGACCTGTCTTGGGTTCTTTCTAGTGTGAGGGCTAGTGAGGCAATGGGCTTGTGTAATTTGTTTTCCTTGTTTTATTTCTTGTACTTATTTTGTAAATTTTCTGCTCTTGCCTTTTTTCCTTTTCAAGTGTTATTGATTGAATTATGTTATTGATAAAATTGCATAAATAAAAAGTTTTAAAAAATTCCTCTTTATATCATAGTATCCCTTTTTAAAATAAAATGCAACTATGGTATATTTTTCCACATCTGTTCCGGTGATGACAAATTTGATCACCTTATGGTCACTATTGCGGAGTGGTGGAAAGATCTATCAAGAGGGTGCCTCACTTCTGAAAGATATTTATTTATTTTATTTATGTGCACTTATATACTGCCTTTCAGAAATCAAAGCGGTTTACAATGAACATTATAACAGAATTACATCCAACAAAACTTACATGGAAGTTTGCTAACCCGGTGCCAGAGAATTAGGTGAACATAATAACTTTAACATAAAGTTTGACAAGGAATTAATAAACTTCCCTGTCCATTGCCTACTTGTGTGGTTGGAGGACTCGACTCAGTCTGTCTGCCAGAGTGTTTTGTTCGCCTGATAGATATATGGCTCTCGCCTCTATTCCATGAGTGATGGAGAACTTCCACAACCTGACCGCTTCCCAACACAGGAGGTACGAGCCAGTTCCTCCCTGCTTGTTGATATAAAACATGGCAACCTGATTGTTGGTCTGAACCAGGACAATTTGGCTGGTCAGTTGAACTTGAAAAGCCTTTAGAGCATTTGCTATGGTTCTCAACTCCTAGAAGTTGATCTGGTGGAAACTTTCTTTGATGGACCAATCACCCTGAGTATGAAACCCATCAAGATGAGCTCCCCAACCCACTTGGATGCGTCTTTCATCAAAATCTTTTGCAGTGAAACAATCTGGAAGGGAAGGCCCTTGAGCAAATTCTGATGGATTGTCCACCAATACAGTGACTGGACTAGAGGATTGGTGACATACCGACGATCTCGGAGTGACCCATAGCTTAAGTCCCCTGAATCCTCAGGGTCCATTGAGTCTGCCCCATCTGGAGGCATGCAAGGATGTGATGTGCACTGTACAGACCCTGTGGCCTAGAACAGTCAACATCTTGCCAGCTGTCACCTGCTGACTCAGTTGAGTCTTCCACACCAGTGCTCTCAGCCTCTGCAGACCGTCGTTTGGAAGAAAGGCTCTTGCCTGAGTCATGTCGAGCAGGGCTCTTATGAATTCCAACTGCTGGGTGGGTTGAAGATGGGTAATTTATAAAAACCCCTAGTAGTTCCAACACCCAAATGGTCAAGCGTGTTGATTCTTGAACTCCTTCCAGAGTAGTATTCTTAATCAGTCAATCATCCAAATAAGAGAATACAAACACTCCCAGCATCCGGATGTAAGCAGCTATTACCATGAGGCATTTTGTGACTATGCAAGGTGCTGTGGCGAGACCAAAAGGCAACACTTCAATACTGGAAGTGTTGTCCTCCCAAGACGAATCTGAGATACTTCCTGTGAACAGGATGTATCTGTCCAGGGAACATAGCCAATCTCCTTTTTTGAAGGTAAGAAATCATTCTCTTAAGTACTTGTTCAGATCTCTTAGGTCTAGGATAGGATGGCATCCACCCATTTTCTTGGGGATCAGGAAGTACCTGAAATATAACCCTCACCCTCTTTGCTTTGGTGGCACAAGTTCAATTGTGAGATCTGACAAGAGGGCAATGATTTTTCTCTGAAGTAGTTCTTGATACAGGAGAAGGTGTTTCTCTATGGCTGCCAACTTTGAAAGCTGTGGGGCTTGAGCAACTTTGACCGATGTACCTGGTATCTGTACAAGGGCATTGGCAGCTTAGTCTTGGCTCTCAGTAGACTGTTGGTGCCTGATGCTCCGGGGCAGTATGGGTGCTTGACTCCAACTGAGCTCGAGAGCGCCTCAATGTTGATGTATTGCCAGTATTCAATGCAGCTTTGGAAGCCATAGAGACCAGTGCCGTCAATGCTGAAGGTGATGAATTGGACTTGTGAGCGCCAAAAAGTGATTCTTGCTGTTTCTCATGACCTGTGAGTCCTCTCTTTGTCATTTGCAGACACAAATTAGAGGAAGTGGGCTGATGATTAGGTTCCAGGCACTGGAGGCACCAGTTGTGTGTATTCATGGTGAATATGGTCCTGGCGCACTGGGTACACTTCTTGAACCCGCTGGCAGGTTTCTGGGACATGTCTCTCGGGGAAAATAGCCGCAGCAAAATCAAGCAGCTCGATTTTGGAAGTTAGGCCTAAGGGGGTCAGAGGTACCGCAGAAAAAGAAATAGAAGCTAATGATCAAGAGAGAAAAAAAACCAAAAGTGGAAAAGAGAACTGCAACAACAGGCGATTAAGCAAAATACTGACGTACAGAAACCCCTTAGGGGGGGAGAGAAAATTTACCACGGAAAATGAAAGACTGATCTAAGATGGCGCTGCCGTGGGAAGCAGGTGCAGTGGAGCCTCTCAAAAGCTTCCAGTAGGAGCTGTGGAGCATTCTCACAAAGGGCTCCATCGGGGACATCACCCATACGTGAGGACTCATTCCTGTTGGTCCACAGAGAAATTTTACTTCCCCTGAGTATCCTGATGAGAAATCTTCCATTATTATTGTGTCACCAAATTTGTTAGCCTTTATAATTTCTATTAACATGTCGCTGTCTGACTCTTCATTCTGTCCAGGTGGATGGTAGCATAACCTCATCATATGCTCTTTCCTATCACACCCACAATAGCAGTAAAAGTCCTCTGACTCAGGGTCAGGAGCCCACGGTTCCTTCTGCAACTGTGCATTTTTAACTAGCCAATAAGTGGTGGCGCTGCCCAATAGTTAGGGCTGGCAAGACAGGCCAAACTGGGTTTCTTTTATGGCTGAGCTACCGGACAGGTTCATACCTCCTTGTCAGACAAGATTGCTAAACTGCTCCAGTGACCAAGAACTAATGAAAAAAAAACCTGTGTGTTGTAAGTGAAACAGATTTGTGCTGTTTGCAGTGTTTGTCTTCAGTATTCACAAAGAAAGTTATTTATTTAAAATTCTTTATCTCCCGCCAGTTCACCATAGTTTGTCCTAGTTTCTTTCAAAGTCAAAAAGTTTTCATGTAAGCCTTGGTCTTAAGGTAACACAGGGACACACCTAGAAAAGCTGTGAAGATATTGTCCCCTTTTTTGGGGGGATGGATTATTAGCTCATGCTTTTTCATTAGCATGAGCTAATGAGACCCAATCAAGCAGGTATTTTCCTGTCCTTGGAGGGCTTAGAATCTAAAGGGCAGGTTTATTAAAAGTTAACATGCGTTAATGAATATTAAAGTGCATTAAGTGCCGCTGTACCCATAGAAATAAAATGGCTGTGGGAGGCACGTAACACACATTGGCATTAACACGCATTAACCTTTAGCGAACGTGTTCCTAAGTTCATGTATGAGGACGTGTAGGGTTAAGTGACTTATGCAAAGTCACAAGGAGCATCAGTGAAGTTTGCTGTCCATTTTGTTCTATATTCTGAATGTTTTGCTGATTTTTGTGGAACATTTTTCTCCATACTATTAATGTGACTAGGATTGAGGTTGTTGTCTGTCTGTCTGTCTTAACACATATAATGCTGATATGCTATAATGCGAGGCATGAAAGATCCTGAGTTCTTTCCTTACTATGGGTAATCTAGCAAGAGGTTGTCCTTTAGTTGTGTAGCACAGTGCCTGGCCAGTCGGATGCTTGTGTGAAACAAAAATAGCAAAAGGATAATCATTATAAGCCTGGAAAACAGCATAATCCAGAGATAAGACAACATTTCATTAGCTCTGAAGACTGACTGAGCCTGAATCTTAACGAAAAGCTGTTGTGCTGGATTAGTTCCTCAGAAAATAAACTTGATTGTTGAGTGTCTCGCTGCTTCTTTTGGTGTTATTTCTGTATCACATTTCTTTGGCCCATTTGCATGTGGTATGGCGTTTTCACCGTATCATTTTTATGAATAGGTTTATGCTGTGTATTATGGCTGCATTCCCTGTTAATTTAAAAAAAAAACTCTCCTGAGTCTCCTTCAGTTGTTTACCAGATTCCTGATTTATTTGGAGGTAGAGTGAAACTTGCAATGGGTTCTGGTGAGGACTGGCACAGAATGCCTCAGTTGACTTTGATTCGTAATGGTGGGGGTAACTTAGTAGGAGTTGCTATCAGGAATATTAAACACACAAAAAAATTCTCCTCAGAAATTCTGTACAGCAAAACAAGATATTTTATTGATTTTACTTTTATAGTAGCTAAAGTCAAGATTGGAAAGGTGTACTCCATGGAGTACGTAAACTTTCCAAAGGCGCATCTTGAGTGCAAATTTTAAAAACATGCTTGGATGTGAATAATATGGAGAAGCAGTGTTTGTGCATGTTAACAAGACTGAGATTTTGTATGTATGTATTTCAGAGAGGCAAAAGTTATGAGTGGTGCTTGTGTGAGTAAGAAAAGCTGCTTGTGCGTGTTAAACTGAGGCTGTGTGTACTTGAGAGAGTGCTTGGATTTATATGCATGTCTGCATTAGCAACAGCCTACTTTCTGGTGTTGGTGTGTCAGAAAGGGAGTGTGCGTGTATGTGTGAGACAGTGGCAGTGTGTGTTTTTGGGATGTGGAGTATGTGTGTGTGTTGTATGTCCTTGTTGATTTCCATCTTTGTCCTTTTTACAACTTAGGCATGTAACTTTCTGTTGCTGGTCAGTTACATCTTATGTGGTCCATACATTCTTCAATACCACAGAACATGCATGCATAATTTTTCTGGCAACAGAAAATCATAGAAACATGAAACATGATGACAGAAAAAGACCACAAGGCCCATCTAGTCTGTCCTTCCATAACAACAACTACTACAAATCAAACACATATGTTAAAAGAGACTTGGATGAAAATTGGCATTAGCGTAAGGGATTCCTCAGTACGTCCATAAAAAAAATAATAAATTGATCAATAAAAAGCCCAGAAAGCACACCAGTGCTGTGTCTGCTTTAAGCTGTTTCTTCAGTGCTGAAAACATGGTTGTGCCACCTCTCTTTCATATAAAATATGCCCATAATAATTTGCAGGCTGACCAATATCAAAACAAAATATTATCTAAAACTGGTTGGTACTACCGTTATCCACTCCAAAAGTATTGTAGCCATAGTATTTGCAGTAAGCAAAAGAAATTGTGCAGTGTCTTTTCTTGGACTAGTGTTTGTGCTCATTAAACTTTCATTGATTTTACTACTTTAAGCAAGACTAATTTCTGTGGGTGAAATTTTGTGAGCTGCCTACGCAGCACAAGAGCTTGTAACGTGCAACAAGGTTTTAATGTTTGCTAACTTTTTCATTTTTCTGCTTTCTAGATTTCCACCTCGAAGAAGCTGTAGATTGGCCAGGAGTAAACATGCGGTTGGGTCAGGTTTCTGGATTGGCCCTGGATGCTAGCAACAACTTGGTTATTTTCCATAGGGGAGATCACAGATGGGACCAAAAGTAAGTGGGATGTTGATGGATCATTTATGGTCTTTCAGTGTTTTAGAAAGGTATCTGAAATGATACATGATGTTCCCAATTAATCTAAAAAAAAAAGTAGAGCGGCATGGGACGTTTCTCCAAACTGCCCTGCCAGTGTTTCTCAGGGTTTTTTGTCCCCTGCAGGGAACACAAGTAGATGGTGGGGGGAAGGCAGTCTTGGTTTCTGCATCCATGTAGTTTCTTGCTTTCTTATTGCTGCTATCATTGTGATTGTGTGATGGGGGTACGTGTGTGGTGTAGATTTCTGTCCACCCAATTGTCTAGGCGTCAGTGGTAAACATTTGTAGTCATTACTGAGTTGTTTCAAGATGTATGCTGGCACCTAGACAGGAAAATGACTTGTACCCTATTCTTGTGCTCATCCACTGAGCTAATACTGAAAGGCCTCACACAACTGGGTGTCCTGCTAGTATTAATGGAGATGATGTCGGTACAGTCTGAGCATACGATGGCACAACCAGGGATATGGTCATGCAGGATTATTTGCATTCTCCTAGTGATATTTACAAGTGGGAGATGATGCCTGTGGCATAGTGGTTGCATGAACTGTAGCGCCGTAAGTCTTTCACAAAAAAGCTGACCCTGAAAAGGTACTGGTAGAGGCATGAAGGGAGGAAGTCGAGAGAGATCAATGGCCTAAAGGTGCCGTGCATGGTAATGACTTGTGGGAGTTCCTTGCTAACATTCAGAAATGAGGCTAATGGATGTTAATTTGCTCCTGTGGGTCAGGCAGTGCTGATAAATGTTTTCATCCCCCGTTTCCAGGAGAACAACATATTATTTTTTTAAAAAGCAATTAAGTCTTTTCACGCCTCCTTACCCTGCAGAAAAATGATGTATTGAAAGTGTAAATAAGGAATCCAAAGGCATTTCATTTGCTTGAACTGTTTTGCTTGCCCTTGGTTCAGCCACTTCTCCACTCCCATCTCAGCAATCACACGCATCTCGGAACTCACAGCAAATTTCTTCAGCCTTATGGATCATATCAGCCAAGACTTCCTGTGGAACCCTAGTGTGCATGCAGCATACACCAAAACGCCCCACTGAAACTCTAGCATTCATGCAACACAAGCCACAGCTTGTGGCTGAATGCATGTGTGTGCGACACAAACTAAGTTTTTATAGCACCTGTGCCTTGGTTTCTCATTTTACATCGAGCATCAGAACCAAAGTACATGAGACTCCTTCCTCTCTTTGGGGTCTATGAGTTATACTGGCCCCGCAAATTTCTTTTTCTACTGCCACAGTTTCCACTCATTCCACCAACCATTTCCTCTTGCCAGTTCACAAGGCAGGAAGGGCACATTTTCTGAAGTGCACCTTTGGTGCTGCTATTTGTTGGTCACCACAGGAGCATCAACTGTCTTTTCTCCTACCCTAAGCTGTTGCACATCACTTCCATGGTGCATCCAGGTCCAGACGAGATCTGCGCCAGAGCATAACAGCCCTCCAAAAAAAAGAAAGAATTCACCACACAAGTAAATGCAATCAAAAACTGTGGGCACTGGTAACTGTGTAATTTACGGCATCCATGAATTAATCCTTGTGTTGTGAAGCACATTGATTAGTTTATTGACTAGTTTAAATGGGTCAAGAAGATAAAATACTATAAGCTTGTGAGCCAAATTTGCATTACTTTTCTTGTTAAAATACAATATATTAGCCAATGTTTGTACTAATAAAATTTCCTGTGATAACAAGTGCTAATTAATGGGCCCTGAATAACTTAGGTGTTCTTATTCTGCATTCCCTAGCTGACTGACTGAAATCTTTCCAATCTGACTTCTTAACAGTTGCACCTCCTTTTAGAACGCAATTAGAATCTCATTGCTGAAGGGATTTTGGATTTACAGTTGTGGTCAACATTGTTGGCATCCTTACAGTTCATCCCCATAATCTCCAATATCTCCTAAAAAAAAAAAAAAAAAAGAGGAGGCCAGTGAAATGGCTTTGGATTGTAAATGCATACAAATGTGGCACATGAAAGAATCAAATAAAACAAGACCAATTAAAAAAGGAAGTAGTATAAAAATTGGGACATTGCCAGGACATGATTATTGGTCCCCTTATAAACAATTCAAATCAGTTTGAACAGAAGAACCACATTCCTATCGCAGTAAAATTAGATGCATCTGTGGTCAATTGTCAGCACTCGCATGATTTCAATCAACCAGTGAATGATGGCTCTAATATTTAAAATAGTCACATTCATTCCCTGTGAAAAAAAGAGCTACCTGAGACCATCAGAAAAGCCTTTATCACCAAACTTCAAAGGGATACAAGGCCATTTCCAAAGACCTTGGGATTCCTATGTCTACAGTTCACAATGTTATTAAGAGGTTTTCTGCTCATGGAATTTTCAAGAACGTCCCAGAATGTGGTGGGAAGAGGAAGGTTAGTGTGAACTGTTGGAAAAACACCAAGTATAACATCCAAAGAGCTTAAGGTTGACCTAGAGCACTCTGGAATGGTGGTTTCAACCCGCACAATACATGGCGCACTGAACAAAGAAGAACTTCATGAGTGAAGGCCAAGGAGGGACCCCACGGCTGAAAGACAGACATAAAAAGGCATGCCTGATCTTTGCCCAAACCCACTGTGAGAAACCACAATCCTTCTGGGAAAATATTCTGTGGACACATGAAACCAAACTTGAGCTCTTTGGCAATGCAGACCAATGATGCATTTACAGGTGAAGAAATGAAGCTGATAAGGAAATAAACACCCTTCCTACAGTTAAATATGTTGTGGGGCTGTTTTGCAGCCTCAGGAACTGGAGGCCTGGAACATATTAAAAGAATCATGAAGTTGTCAGACTGCCAAGGTATTTTGGAGCGAAATGTGCTACCTAGTATCAGAAAGCTAGGTCTGCGTTGAAGGTCATGGGTCCTCCAATAGGACAGTGACCCAAAACATACATCCAAAAGTACAAAAGAATGGTTAAAAAGAAACAAAAGGGCTGTTTTAAACTGGCCAGTAATGAGTCCTGATCTCAATCCAATCGAGAATCTTTGGAAAGAGCTGTAATCTGCCATTGGTAAGAGGATTCCTGGAAACATTCATGAGCTGGAACAAATCGCAGTTGAAGAGCAGGAGAAACTACCAGCAGACAGATGTACGAAATGTATAGATGTCTACAAGAAACGTTTGGAGGCTGTCATCACTACCAAAGGTTATGCAGCCAAATATTAATGAAGGGTGCCATTAATCATGTCCTGGTCATATTTTGCTTTTTCTTTCTTAGAAACTACTATGCCTCCGTTGCACAGACATCTTTTTTTTGTTTTGTTTTGTTTTTTGTATACCTCTGAACATACTATTAAAATACAATGCTGACATAGAGTTCGAATTTCTCAAGAGACAACATACCTAAAACGCAAGGGTGCCACTAATGCTGACCACAACTGTAGCTCTCACTTTTTCCAGTAGTAGCTCAAGGCAAGTTGTACTCAGGTATAGTAGATTTTTTTCCTGTTCTCCAGGAACAAGCAGGAAGTCAGTCAGACTGAGTCCCTGCGGAAGCATCTTCCCAGCTTTCAAAGAAAGCTTTGGGAGATGTACCACGCATGCATGGTCCCCTTCCCGCCCAAGAGTGCCATCTTGCCTCTGTCTCCTTTTTTCCGTGGAGAGAAAAAGTGATTAAGAGTTACAGGATCACAGTGCAGGGTGAAGCAGTGAGCCTGAGTTAGAGGAGAAAGGAGGTTACCAGATATTGCAGGATAGCATTGGCAGAGTGAAGCAGAGATAGACAGTCAAGAGCAGACAGCCACAGAGGTACGAAAGGGTGGCCAGGAAGAGCTAGATCACGGCAGCGGGAATGAGGCAAAGAGAAGCCAGTCCCAAACAGAGATAAGGTAAATGAGCTGCAGTAAGATTGCCAGTCTGATGCTAATGGATAAGGGTGGTGGTGGAGGTGGAAGTAGTAGTAGTAATCGAGGAGGGGGTGATGGGGGATAATAGAATTGGGGAGAGGAAGAAGGGCAGGGCAAAGGGAATAGAACTGAGGAAGGAAAATGGAACAGCGGTCAGAGGAAGAGACATTGGAATCTGGGAGAGGTTAACTGGAGGAACTGTGGCTGGGAACAGCACATTGGAACAAAACAGAAAGGTTTATCTAGGAAGGAGGGACCCTACTGGGGAGGAGGGGATGGAACTGGGGTGGGTACAAAATAAAGTTGGGACAAATGGAAGAGGAATTGGAACATGGGCGGGAGCATAAAGTGATGGGTAGGGTGTATGAAGACTGGGTAGGGAGAAAGAGAAACATAGGCAGAGGAGGGTAATTGCACTGGGGCAGAGGAAAAGCAGCACTGGATCCGCGGAGGGGCAGTGGAAAGGAGACAAGCGCCAATGAAATTGGAGGGGGCATGGGGGAATCAGAAACGGAGAAGAATGTTGGAACTAGGGAGGACTATGACTGGAGGACAGATGGTGGAACTGGGGAGGGGCATGGTGAGATGTTGTGAAACTGGAAAAGGGGTACTTATTTATTTAATGTGGTTTAAACCCCGTTCTGACCAAGGTCAATCAATGGGATGTACATGTGAAAACAGAGAAATACAACTCACAAATAAAAGAAACCCACTCTGCACCCCTTTAGACCCCAAAGTAATCAGCAGAGAAGAAACCCACCCCAAGCAAGAGGAAGCAGAACAGCCTAGCCCCTAGGACCGACCCACCCTCCCCTATTCTCCATCAACCACCAGAGAACAGGACTGTCCTTAGCAGCTTACGGAAAGGAGGTAGACTGTCGACTGCGCACAATTCCAAAGGTAGCACATTCCACGATTTACCTCTCACTACTCTGAAAGTTTGAGCCCTCCCCCAAACCAACCATACCTCATCTAGGCCAGGGATCCCCAACAGGCAGCCCTGCGAAGACCTAAGTGCCCTCATAAGCTCATACCAGGCCCACAGGCCCTGCAGGTATCTCTGGCAACCCTCATATAGGGAGCAGGCTGCATTATCCTTGCAACGGGCACCCAGAAGAACCTGCGCAACTGCGTTCTGCACAAGCTGAAGTCTCTGGATTATTGCAGTGCTCTCTACATCGGGCTACCCCAATGGTCTAGTCAGAGTGCCCTGCACAAGCATCTGCATTACCATCCGCAGAGGTACAGGCACAGCTGCTGCACCAACCACATTTTCAACCAGGCTGTCCAAACATGAGCCACCTGTTTGTCACCTACATCCTCCTGCTCCAATATCACGCCCAGCGACCTCAGCTCTTCCTGCCAAGGGATCACATCACCACCCTCCTTAGGCAAACAGCATAACTCTGCCCGTTCTACCACCCCAAGCCGTAAACAAATGGTCTGTCTTACATTAAGCACGAGGCTGCTGCCTGCCTTTAGATTCGGAGTGGGAGGATGATGAGGGCAATGTAGATTATAATTTTTATGAGGAAAGCTCACTTGGAAGAGGAGGGACCCCTGCCTGCACCCATTCATTCCCATCCCACCCAGGTGTCCCAGATTTGTATGCCAAAAATCTAATAACCTTATTCTTAGTTTGTGAGTTCTTTTTGGTGGTTTTGTGAGTTGGCTTTCGTTCTAGCAAGCGGTGACAGTAACTGCACTCTTCCAATATGTAAACTGAAAAAGGGGGGGGGGGGGATAGCTCAGCCTGTTGTGGATAATCTGGAGCCCTTCCTCCCTTAGCCCAGTTCTGTCCTATAATATGAAAATTGTACTAGTAAAGCACAGCAACATTCTCTTTCCAAGTACATTCTGGGCATGAGTAGCCTTCAGGCAAACTTCTTTTCCCTGACCTCTGCCCTCATTGCTATCACTGATGCCTTTCTCTGAAACCAGCGGCAGCAATGGCTTTAAACAGCACCGCAATGCTTACCTGATCTTTCAGTACTGCAGTGGTGTTCCTGCTAAGGCCTCCTCCAGTGCACACTTCCTGTTTGCATGGGGCGGAAGCAGTATCTAAATCACCCAATAGCAGCACCAGTCTTGCTTCCATCGCCGCATCTTTTCCCTTTTCCACTCTGTCTGGGTCAGAGGTTACGTTTTATCCTGACTTCTGACCAGGTAAGATGAGTTAATTAGCTTTTCTGCTGCTTAAGCATAAGGAACATTAGGAGTGGAGTTTTTCTCAATGCTGTCTAAACCTGTTGTTATCTGGCTGTGGTGGAAGGACTCAAGGGTTCTTGCTTTGTTTTCATGAAAATGTATTATGTGATGATGAGAGCGGCCAAGAACAGATGGAGATAGAAAACCATGTTTCTGCCTTTAAAACAAGTGACAGACAAGCTGTGCACAGAGCTTGCAGAGCAGGAAAGAAAAAAAATCCTGTCTCTGCTGAGGCTAAGCCACGCCCAGACTCTGAAGTGGGGGCAGGCTTAGATACTGATTGGAAAGGCCTGTGCGAAGGCAAGGGTGTGGCAGGGAAGAAACGGTTTTTAAAACCTCACTCTGACCAGAGAGGGAGGAAGGAAGGGAGAGTCACTTCCACAGGAGAAGGAGAGATCCTGGAGCAAGGGGACTCCAGTGGGAAGAGATATCCCAGAGCCCTGGGAGATCCTGGAGAGGAAGAAGGATTCCAGGAAGGCTTTCAGGAGAGGTCTCATGAGAGAAGGAGTGGAGAAAGGCACAAGAAGTCTGACTTCCAGAAGCTGAAAGAGGTCAGTAGAAAAGGAAGCAGTGGGTGTCTGAGAAATGCTCCTAGAAGTGAAGCCAGCAGATGTATAGCTGAACAGCTTACAGATGAACAGGAACAGTTTGCAACAGCTAGTGTACAAGAGCCAGACTTGAGCCCTACAACTGCCAGAAGGTGGGTGGAGACGCTTGAGAATGGAAAAAGCCAAACCCCAACAGTGAGCAGAGCAGCTGAGCTAAAAACACTAGAAACATTAGCACAAGTGTTCCCTGAGAGAAAGGCTTATTCTCCCAAAGTAACTGTGCCCAATCAGAAAGATTTGCTGTGGAGCCAGTTTCAAAAGTTCCTACAAGACAGAGAAGCTGAGGAAGCTTTTAAGACTGTAAAAGGCAATGAGCATTCTTTAGCCCAGGAGGAAATGCAGGTCAATTCTTATGTGCCAGAGTCTGACCTAGGAATCTCTCCAATGGATTGCTCATTCTGTTTAAAAGAAGACACAGCCTTACTAAGCAGAGCTGAGAGAGTGAGAAGCTGTATTGTGCATAACTCTGTAACTGCTAATAGTCTTCTAAAGCCAAGGATGTGTTTTACCAAGTGAGAATTTTCTTCTAAAGCCAAAAAGCTGTGTGTTATCAGAAGTTTGTTTGAACTGGGAAAACAACAGTTGTGAAAAAGCTGTGTGTTACCAGAAGTTTGTTTAAAAGGGAAAACAACAGTTGTGCCAAGAAGAAAGTCTACCTTTTGTTTGAAAGAGATAGAAGAGGCTGTGCTGAGTACTGTTTTGTTTAATGAAAAACAGCTGCTAAGGTTAGCAGGACTTTTGATTTCCGTTTACCTCAGTTGCCAGTTATCTTCTGTTATCCTTTGTGTTGGAGAAGTATCCTAATGCCTTGTGTTTGAATTTCATTGCCTTGGAAATCCCCATAGAAAAATAAATATTCTTGTATGCCTTACCAATGGTCTCACACTACATTTTGTCCTTGCTCAAGAAAAGCCTAACTACAAGTCCCAGAATTCCACTGGGGACAGTCAGAAAAGCTTTATTTAAGGACATTACAAGGCAGCCCTAAGCCTGTAAGCCCTAGGGCCCAGGCTAGGGTCCCACAATTATCATATGACTTTCTCTTGTGCTATTATTTTTCCTATACTGTATGCTAAGAAAAATCCCACCATAAGATCACTTGATGTATTTTCACTAAAGAGAATTTGATATTATGTACTAAATGTTATCCTAACTTGTAATCAGAATCAGCTAATAAAACCTTGCTGATGGTTACTGAGACTGCACAGGAGGTTGCTGGCCATGATGCATGCTACAGCCGGCTTCTCCCTGCACATCCCCTACCTTTCATTTCCTTTGTCTCCTACAGCCAGGTGTTACTCTTTCTACTGTTTATCTTTCATTTAGAGCATCTGTTATTTTTGATGATCTGATTTGTAAACTACTTTGCTGTTTGCCAAAAGGCAGTGTATCAGATGATTAAGGGACACTAAACAATATGCAGGTTTTTTATTATGTTGACTTAACTTTCTCTGAATGTACTACAGGAGATGAAATGAGCGCGATCTGGTTTTTATTAAAGGTAATTTGAAGTGTCGCTCTGCATTTTGCATGTTTATGCTAATGGGACCTAAATAAGTATATCCTAGAGGAGAGGAGGGGGACAGAGGAGGCATTGAAATGAACAGAAACTGTCTAAAGAATGGGAGGGTGCACTGAGCAGCAGCTACACTCTAACCATCTTATTTGGCAGACTGAATGGGCCATTTTGGTCTTGATCTGCTATCACTTACTATGTTGCTATTAGACTTTAACAAAGCATTTGTTTATAGACTACAATTTTTTTTAATACAAAGCAGGTACTAAAGACTTAAAAAAATAGAGGTTGATATTGAAAAAATTTGTGACTAGCAATAGGTGCTGACTACTTATGTCCTTGTTGTCAATGTCCCATCTTTGCCCATCTCCCAGAAGAGTGACTAGCTTTCAGATGTATAACTCTCTATACAGCCAATGTTAGCTGTTTTCTTTTAGGGCAGGAGTTGGGATGGGTCAGGACCAACATTTTAGACCAACATTTTATATGAATACAATTGTACATATATATTCAGCACTTAGACCAGTGGTTCTCAAGCCAGTCCTCTGGGATCCCCAGGCCAGTCAGGTTTTCAGGATATCCACAATGAATATGTACGAGATAGATCTGCATGCACAGCTTCCAGAATCTTAAACCACTTATATCCAATCAGGACTTCCAATCAGTCCTCCAGGCAACAATATTCCCTCACTTTGACTACTGCAATATCTTTCAAGGCTTACCAAACTCAACCTTCCATCCTCTCCAACTTTCACTCAACATGGCTGCACGAACCCTCTTCAATGCAAAAAGAACAGAGCGCATCACACCTCTCCTCAAACAACTGCACTGGCTCCCCATTATAGAACATATAAAGTTCAAATCCATATTCATAACCTTCAAAATCCTCAATGAGACTTCTCCACACTTACAAACCCTTATCCAAATCATACCTGACAACAGAGGACGACGATCCATCTCAAGGAAAATGCTACATATACCGCCGAAATTCACAAAAAACAATACTACTACATCTAAGAGAGCCTTCTCTCTCTATGCACCGCACCTATGGAATTCTCTCCCAGAAAAACAAAGGACTACAACCGATACAGCTTCCTTCAAGAAAGCCCTCAAAACCCATATCCTCAAAGAATGCTACCAACCAAAGTAACTCATTCCCCCCATCCCACCCTGCAGTTTCCCATCAACACCCCTCTAGCCTCACCCTCCCAATTTCCTCCAAACTCCCCCTACCTCAAACCTCCATACATTTACAAATGTACATAGTTATTCCCAATTACATGTATCAATGATTTTCCAAGTTGATTTCCGTGTTTAATGTAAAATGTTCTGTTACAATGTAAACCGCTTTGACCATAAGATAAAACGGTATAGAAAAACTTTTAAATAAACTAATGAAATACTTAACTCAATCACAAAGAACATAGCGAGACCTTCATAATTGACTAAAAATTACAAATGCAGAAACAGAGAAGAAATGGAAACCCAATATTCCATGGTGGAGTGTGAAATTGAAGATCTAGAAATACATTTCCTCCTATACAATATTAAACAAAGTACAACTATAAAAGAAATACATATTCCCAAAATAAACAGCCCATCCTGCCCCATCTACACTCCTACTTAATGCCACATTGATCCCCTCTCTCTGACCATCCCCTCAAGTCCTCCAACTATTCCCTTTCAATCATCTACTCTCATAGTTGCCCATCTTTGCCCCAACCTTTCCCCTATGCACTGCCTTCTCCCCCTTTCCCCCCTCCACCTCTTTCCCCTTTCCCTTCTCTTTATCTGCCACTCCATGACCAGCAGACCCCCTCTGATTCCACTTCCTTTAACAGGAAGGAAGTTGAATCAGCGAGGGGGAGGGGATGAAAGGGTGATAGACGGTAGCTCAAGTGCTGCGGTACCTTTTTAAATGGATTGCTGGTGCTGCACATTGCAGAAAGAGATGGCAGAGGCAGCAATGGACGCAAGGGTGGTGCTGGGCATGGGATTCACCTAGGGTGCTTCATACCCTTGTACCAGCCTTGCTTATGTGCTTGAGATCACAGTGCCCATGAAGGATTGAAACCCATCTGAAACAGAAGTAGGAAAAAGTATGTCTCACCTCTTGACTTTAAAAAGCAGCATCACTGCTTTAAATTGTTTTGCCATTGAATGGAAAGGTAATGCAAGGAATATAGTGTTGCTATAATGTGGTCGCATAGTTTCACACCTGTAAAAAGTCAAGCAGCAACATTTTAGATTATCTGTAATGGTTTAATAGAAGAAGCTGGCAGGCCAAATAATATTGAACTACAGTGATCTAAAAGCAGAGGCTTCCAAATAAACTTTTTAATCTTCACTATAGCCATGATCTTGAAAAACACTCTACATCCCAAATCCCTGATGTAATCTTTTCTTCAAAATATTCCAGCATTTATGGCTTAGCTTTGAGCTTGTTGTTGTTTATTGCAAATTCCAGACAGATGAGATGGCTGCGGTTTGGTCGGCAAATGCCCCAGAAAAAAAAACAACTGACTGCTTTCAGACAAAAACAGTGTTCCCGGCTGCTCATTCTCACATAGTAGTCTGGATTATTTGTTTTACCTCATTCGGCTTTTCTTTTTTGCTTTATTTAGCAGATGTTGCTTTTCACCTTCAATAAATGTACAAAAGTATGAATAGAGAATAATTATATTTATATGTACTGCAGAATGAGACTTTTGTAGGCTTTGTGTTAGTACAGATTCAGTGCTTGACTAGCATATCCTACAAAAAGGATGCACCCAAAAAGATATTAACCCTCTGGACACAGCATGAGTCATTCTGGCCTGTTAACCTGTGCTTAAAAAACTAAGAGATTCTTTAGCCCTCCAGCATTTAAGTTTGGCGGAACAAAGCATCTCTATCATACTGCTTTTTAGTACTTGAAGTGGACCTTTAGATTAATAGGGATTATTTTAAAACGAGCAAGATTCCTATGTTAGAAGTCCAGAAAGGCAGCGTAGACACCTAAATGTCCTTTTAAAATAGGCTCCCAGATCCAGCCCACTAACACACACAGATTTGCACTTGAAGAAAGTGTACGTATGTGTACTCTATGCATGTACTTGTGCATCTTATATAATATAACAGCACATATTGCCGTCTGAAAGATAATGTTTTACAGCACCACTGTATATAGCCCACACTGTACATAGCTCAAACCATTCTAGCACGCAACACGCCACACCTTGTACATAGCTCACCCCAATCTAGCACACGATACAACACACACTCAACTAAATTGCACCCTCACTGCATGATTAACACACTCACTTTACCCGATTATTTGCTGTGATACCACCTTGATTAATAAGATAAGGCGGTTTAAAAATACTGTTAAATAAATAAATAATAAAATATGTGTGTACATAGCAGCCTGTTGTACACTGTCTGGGAGTTAATACATTAATAAATAAACTACTACTACTACTACTACTATTAATCATTTATATAGCGCTGCACAAGAACATATCAAAGATGGTCCCTGTTTGTTAGAGCTTACAATCTAATCAAGACAGAGAGTACAATATAAGAGAAACAAGGGGTTCAAATAGGCAAAGGAGACACAAAGAGAACAAGGGAAATAGGATCCAAAAGCAGCCTCAAAGAGGTGAACTTTTAGCATGGATTTGAAAAGGAGGCAAGATGAGACCTGACGTATAGATTCGGGAAGTTTGTTCCAGGCATAAGGAGCTGCAAGGTGAAAAGATTGTACACTGCCTGGGGGTTAATGAACTCCACCTCCGTGATTTGCCTGTGTGCACGCATAAAACTCATACATGGTGTATGGCCATGCTGTTCTATGAAAGTCTTTTCTGCATGTAAAAACCTTTATAAAATTACCCCATAAAACCTAGAGTTGCCAGCAAGAGGTGGCGAGTAGCCTAGTGGTTAGAGCAGTGGGCTAAGAACTGGGGAAGCCAGAGTTCAAATCCCACTGCCACTTCTCACATAAACCCCTCTTTTGCCTGCGCTACAAACTCCAGGGACACACCTTTTGTACCTGAATGATCTAAAAAAAAATTCATTAATCCTCATTTTATCCAGTTGTGTCTATGTACTTTTTCTGCTTGCCACAAAAAAAATGTGAAATTATAGGTCCACAGTTAATGTGACAAAACAGTTTGGCTGAGCATATGGAGCTTGTTGGCAGCCTTGACCATGTTTAGGGCAATCTGAGCCAGTCCTCATTTAACCTCCTAGCGAGGGCTGGTTTGCCCACTAGGCAAGCTAGGCAGTGGCAGCAGCACACATGGCCATCACCCATCCTCCCCCCAGCTGCCGCCAATTCTATTTGGAGGGGAGATGAGCAGCAGCAGTATTTCCAAAAGCAGCCGGTTTTGTCGCCTCTTTTGGAAATACTGCCGCTGCCACCTCCCCCTCCCTAGACAGAAATCAGTGGCAGCTGGGAGGGGCTGGTGTCAGCTGGGGGGTGGGGTGGCAGAGAGGCCGGGTTTTCTGCCTGTGATGGCAGAAACCCTCGGGCTGGCCCTGCTCTTGGCATCAGTGAACTTGTTATTCTTGTATTTCTTTGAGCTCCACAACTGGGGCCCCTTTTGTAAAGAATGGTGTGAAATAGCCTGTTCCTGAGAAACTGGAACTCTAAGCCCACTACTGCCATAGAGCTAAAACAGGAATGGAATTGTCTGAAAAGTGGACGGAAGCCAAGACCTATCTTGTATAAAAGGAAATGTTGATCTCGAGGTAAGGCTTGACTTACAAAAAAGACTGGGGGAAAAATAGGGATTTGAAGCAATAAATTGTATTTCTAAGAGTTTCAGTATGGAAACTCAGTATGGAAACTCAGTATGGTTTCAGTATGGAAACATCCAACTGCAAGAACACCTCGAAGACAACGAAATACTGGACAAACAGCAATACGGATTCAGAAAAAATCATGGGGTCGAAACCCTGCTTTTGGCCCTGTTTAACAACCTCCTCAAGGGGCTGGAAGACAGGAAGAAAATGTTTATTCTCATTTTCATCGACATCTCCGCTGCATTTGACACTGTCCATCACTCAACCCTCCTTAACAAGCTGGCATCAATTGGAATATTAGGAACCACCTTGAAATGGTTCTCCTCCTATATAACGGGCAGAAAGCCACAGGTCCAATTCAACGGAGAAAAAGCTGAACCTTTCATCCAAACACAAGGCATTCCACAGGGTTCGGCACTCTCGGCGCTAATTTTTAACATTTACATGCAACCACTCAGTGAAATATTCAGGAAATATGGCATCAACTACCACATATACGCTGACGATATCATGCTGTACACCCAACTAGAGACCACCGACCCGAATTACGCCCAGCTTGAAACCTGCATGGGAGAGATGTCGGGATGGCTAAAACAAAATAACATGTCGATTAATCATAAGAAGACCGAAGTAATGTTTATATCCAATAACCTGGGCTTCAAACCACCTCCAACAATCACATTGTGCAACAATACTTACAACACTAAGAAAGAAATAAAATATCTAGGAGTCACAATCGATAGCAAGCTGAAAATGGAAAAACACCTCAACACCAACAAAGCCATTTTCCACAAGCTTAGAGTGCTACGACCCCTGCGGAACGTATTAGATCCGTGTGACTTCCGATCAGTTGCACAAGCACTCATCATGCCCCACCTGGACTACTGCAACGCCATCTTGCAGGGGCTACCAAAGAAAACAACCAACATATTACAGCTGGCCCAACATGTAGCAGCAAGGATCATCATGAGAGCAAGCGTCACTGAACATATCACACCTGGATTGATGGAATTACACTGGCTCCCAGTCGTTGCAAGGATCCAATACAAAACATTGGTAACTACATTCAAGTTAATTCACAACCTGGCCCCCTCATTCCTATCCACCCTGATCTCCATGCAACCTACAACCAGAAGCAGAAGAACCATTAACTCTGACACACTAATAGTTCCAAACAGCTTTAGGCACGTAAAAGTCAGTACTAGTCGCAGAGCGTTCTCCTTCTCTGCCCCCACTTTATGGAACCAGCTCCCACACGAGCTGAGAGCAATTAAAGACATAAGCAACTTCAGAAATCAACTAAAGACGCATCTGTTCACTTGTCACTATATCCAGATGTAAATACAAAAGATAGAAGAAAATCAATAGCTGTATGTACAAATGTAAATAGATGAAGGATAATTGCCTGTGTAAATGTACGAGAATAATTAAGGTCTTTATATGGACCCACATATGTTTGATGTGTATTACCCCTGCTCTCTCTATCTAATCCCCCAAATATTCTGTCTATGATTTTTGACAAATCCCATACTTGTAATCGAACCGCTCCTGATCGCTGGAAGGAGCGGTATATAAGTATTTCCTAAATAAAAAAATAAATATAAATGCAGATCATCAGAACTGAACCAAAGGAGGCAATTGGAATAACTTGTGTAGCTGCAGATCTACATAGATACTTAAGTTAAAATCACAGCTCCTGCTTTGCTGTGACAGACTTTTCAAAATTCCATAGCAATTATGTGCACATTTTGTATAAATTTTAATGGATCTAAATATTAATGTAAAATTTGTATTTCAGTATATAAATATTGCTATTTTTAACATTTCTTGTGTGTCTGGTTAATTTATTTGGTGGCTCTTTTTTGAGAGAGGAGGTAAGGAATCTTAGTGCTAGTTAATCTACCACAATCTGTTCACTTTATGCAATCTACATATAAAACTTTGAGTACACTTGAGAAGAAACCATGCACTTAATAATAAAGTAAAAGTACAAGGATGATATCTCACCTATCACTGAAGAAAACACACATTTGTACAACACAAAATTCAAATCCTCAATGTAGAGGGAGATTGAAATGAACAAGATAAAGTAGAAATACATATTTAAGGAAAGAAATTAAAACTCGGAGAAGAATATTAACAGTATCACAGGTTAAAGGCAGACAGACATGCTAAGCCTTATGAGGAGATGACAACAGGAGGGGAACCCTAAGACTCACACTTCTGAAGAATTTTGTCACTAAGGAATAGTCAACTGAGAAGGCTTGGAGAACTCATGAACATTCTAGGATTTGACCTGGCGTGTGCATAGGGACATTAAAGAGAAGGAAGCAGAGGGACCCAAGATGGCACTGAGAAGGCAGCAGTGAATTGCAAGAGCTGCATTTTAAGAAATTTCTTTAGATTATATTACCTGAACTATAATTCATCTATTCCTGGTGAGGATAATCAGGTTCAGCTGATTATCCTCACCAGGAATAGACGAGTTAAGGCCCTGAAAGTAATTAATCTTGAGGTGAACAAAGTCCCTTAAACTTATCTGGTATAGTTGTATTAGTACAAGTATCCCTAGCAACTTCAAACAACTTAAATAAAAACTTTAAAACTAAGATGCAGACAGCAGTCCAGCAGCTAGATGGGGGTTATCCAGTCTTTTGCACTGAATGTCACATGTACGATTTTCTCCCAGTTGGTGAGAGGTCTTACGTGTGCACTAGGTGCAAGGAACTCCTTTCCCTCAGGAACGAGTGTAATCTCTGAAGGCTAGAGTATCAGACTTGGAGGACGATAAGGAAGTCATAGAGGTACATAGAGAAGACCTACAGGGATGTAGTATTGAAGCCCCACCTCCAGTCTGGCAGCCAGCCTCAGTTGCCATGGAGGAGAGAGGTCTCATGAAAGGAGAGCATCACCTTGGTGAGGCAGGAAGTGATCCTGTAGCTAGCATCTGTCCACCAGGAGATGTAACACCCTCTCACACCAAGGAGGTTTCTCCAGGGTCCCATCCCCACCATAGCATCTGCAGATTGAAGAGCATCAGAAGTCATTGGAGACTATCCCATCCTTGGGGGTGACCAACCCACTCTGACTGAGAGGAGATGAAGAAATGTCTTCTCTGGAATCATGATGACAGATGTACCACAAACACATCCATCTGGTTGGTAACAGCCTTGGAACCATAAACCACAAATTGGTTCCAGTTTTGTCTTTCCTCTTCCACACTATAGACAGAACAGGGCACAAAACAAGGAGTCAGGAACACTTGTGATGTTTGCCTTTCTCTAAGGAGCCATTATGAAACTTCTCCAACTGTTGTCTGTGTTTAATGGCAGAGGTTCTAAAAATTGTGCAAATCTGGTGAGAATCTGCATGAATTCTTAACTACGTCAACTATTGAGACAGTGAAATGTCCCTGATTTCGTTTCATTCTAAATTAAAATCTTTGGGCCTTAATATAGCCAAGATGGATCTCTTGCTGCTGACAGAAGAGGGACCATTGGACCATTCAGACGTCGTGTTGTGATTTAGGTGTTCTCTTGAGCACGTGTCCAAGTTGGTGAAGGGTCTTTTTCTTTTGTTTTGGCAAATTCAACAGCTGTGTCCTTATTTATCCAAGACAAACAAAAAAATCTCCTGGTCAGGGCAAATCAATAACCAATATGTGTAGAGCACCCAACCTTATTCAGTGACCTCACAAACTTTTTTCTTTTTGTCGGAGCTAGCCGTAGGAAGGTCGGAAGAGAAACCGACCCACACCAAGCGAGTAGCTACTTTTATTATTATAGGTTCTTCACCAAAATAGTGTACCTATCATAACTGGCATTTCTGGACTGAGATGTCTTTTGACTATTTTATGGTTAAATGAACTTTAACTTTATTTTGGTGAAGAACCTATAATAATAAAAGTAGCTACTCGCTTGGTGTGGGTCGGTTTCTCTTCCGACCTTCCTACGGCTAGCTCCGACAAAAAGAAAAAAGTTTGTGAGGTCACTGAATAAGGTTGGGTGCTCTACACATATTGCTTATTTATCCAAGGCCAGTTTATCCAAGACCAGTGCTTTACTGATAACCCAACTTCATTATTGTCATGCCCTTGGACTTTTCTAGGGGCATGTAAAGCAGCTTCAGCTGGTGCAGAGCACCACAGCAAAGCTTATAACAGGGCTCTGTAACTATTACCATGTGTCACCCTGGTACTGTGTAAGCTTTATTGGTTTCCTGTAAGATTTAGGTCCAAATTTAAGGTTCTCTTGTTGGTATTTAAGGTACTGCATGAGATGACTTCTAACTGCCCATGCTCTACATTGTCATTTATATGCCTAGCCACATGTTGCAATCACAGGAAGATGAACCTTTGGTAGCATTCTGTCAAGGTAATATTAGCGTAAGGCCTGGCAACGCAATGGGGCCTTTTTCATGTGAGTGCTTTTTCTCTAGAATGCTTTACCCAGGGAAGTAAGATTGATAAGTTATTTCCATAAAACGCTGAAAACCACCTTATTTAGGAAAGTGTTTGGAGAGGAGGAAAAATGAGGGTTACAGGAGACTGTTTTGAGAGTGATTGTAATTAACCATTGTACCAATTTGACTATCTACTGGAAATATTCTAGTTACGCTCTGAGTGGGGACTGTGATTAAATGTATCAGTTGTATTGTACACGACATGGAGCATTTTCAACAGGGTGGTAAATAAGTATAACTAAATAAATAGTATTAGATCTAGTATTAGATCATCTGAACCACTGAAGAGATTCTTGTCTCCCTCCAGATACATGTGCAGAGGATTATTTCCCAGCTATGTCTAAATTAGCAAGTGAAAACTGTTTTTCTACAGAGAAAATATTCAGCACAGACTAAAAGCCTGATTTACAACAGAGGTCCTTTGTAATACGTATAGTATAGACATGTGGCATGTAACTTAGCCTCAAGGCAATCTTAGGCACATGTTTAGTAAAGGTTAATGTGTGCTAACATCTGTTATCCTGCATTATGTGCCACTGCAGCCCGTTTTATTCCTATGTGGTCACCTTTAGCAAACTTGCCTGTGGGTCATGCTGTGTTCACAGGGTTTCATTTTATGTTATGTTTATTGAATGAGCACCTAACAGGCCTGGCCGCCTGCCCACCCCCCTCCCCCCACCCATCCCCCTCCCCCCACCCCTCCCCATAAGCTGCTTTCCTTTCCAGCCATATATGGTAGTTTGGTGGGTGCAGTGGGTATTTGAGCACCTACAATAATAAGCAAACAACTCCTCTGTTCAGGGTGGGGGTTATATGTGTTGACCGTAGTACTTCCAGTTGTTTTGAAAAGTCAATTCCTGTTTTTCCAGCTGGATGTGGAAACACTTTGTTAAATACTACAGTGAACCTGTGTACATGGGAAGAGACTAATTTAAGAACTTTCTCAAATACAACCTTCAGAATGCTGGGATGTTTTCAGACTCGGGACTAAAACATGCTCAGTAGTATCGTTTCTCTCATATCTTTTCTTTTTTTTTCTTTTTTCTTAATATAGTTCATTTGACAGGAACTTTGTGTACCAACAGAGGGGAATTGGACCCATTGAACAGAGCACTATTCTTGTGGTAGACCCAACCAATTCTGCAATACTCGAGTCCACTGGCAGAAATCTGTAAGATTCAAAAATCTTATTACCAAAATGCAAGTATATGTATGTGGTCTCAGGTACTTTCTTAACATCTGTTAAGGTTCGTTTGCAGCGTGCAGTTAGCTCAACACTATGCAGTACTTACATGGTGCTGAGCTTTTTAATACCAATATTTGAGAAGCACAATTTAAAATCCCTATATTTTGATATGCACTTTGCCTTATTATTTAGTAAAGACGATTTTTATTCCTGTTTTTCTCATGAACAGTGGTTCAGAATTCACACCAACTAACTTCAGGAGTTAGTAGGAGAAAAGTTACTGTTTCAGCTTTTTCCACTGTTGATCAGCTAAATTTTTTTCAGGCACATCATAGCCGGCATTTTGTAAATTAATGTTTTTAATCACACAGGGAGGGAGGAAAGAGGGCATCATTCCCACCCCTGGACAGCCTTCAATTTTGTGAAAATTAGGGAAGGAATGTGGGAGCAGAGCAGCATTTGGGAGGGGGAGATGATTTTAGTCTTGATATTACGTATGGAAGGGACCGTTGGGTGAGTGGATTTTCAAAAAAGACATCCAGTTTTTGCCTGATATTCAACATTAACTAGCTATGTTCAATTGCATTTGACTAGAGTTAGGTGAACTTTCAGCTGAAAGCCAGGTCAGCTGATATTTTTTCTAAAGATAATTGGCCAAAGTTAGCCAATTTTCTTGCCTGCTCAGTGAGATTTTGAATATTGGTCTCACTGAGGGCAATATTCAACAGGCTAGCAAGTGGTAAAGTGATTCAGATAATTTTAGAACAATCTTTTATACAGACTTAGTTGTGGTTAATATTATTGGCACCCTTGAAGTTGAACCCCTTAATGCCCAGTATCTCCTAAAAAAAAAAAAAAGTGGCTAGTGAAATGGCTTTGGACTATATATGTGCACACATTTGACACACAAAAGAATCAAATAAAACAAGACCAAGTAAAAAATGAAATAGTATAAAAACTTGGACTTTGCCAGAACATGATTATTGACACCCTTATAAACTAAATTAGTTTGAACAGAAGAACCACACTCCCATTGCTGTAAAATTAGATACACCTGTGATCAATTGTCAGTACTCACATGACTTGAATCAACCAATGAATGATGGCTGTAATGTTTACAATGGCCACATTCATTCCCTGTTCCATTTTCACAATAATGAAGATGAGAGCTGCCTGAGACCATCTGAAAAGCCATTATCACCAAACATCAAACTTCAAAGGGGTACAAGGCCATCTCCTTGGGATTTCTGTGTCTACAGTTTGCAATGTTAAGAGGTTTTCTGCTCATGGAACTGTTAAGAACCTCCCAGGACATGACAGGAAGAGGAAAATTAATCCAAGAGGTTTTTGAAGGTTAGTGCAAACTATTGGAAAAATGCCACATAGAACATCCAAAGAGCTTAAGGCTGATCTGGAATGGTGATTTCAACCCACAACACATGCCATGCAACAAAGAAAGAAGGACTTCATGGACGAAGGCCAAGGAGAACCTCGCTGCTCAAAGACTGACATAAAAAGGCACACCTGATTTTTGCCCAAGCCCACCTTGAGAAACCACAATCCTTCTGGGAAAATGTTTTGTGGACAGATGAAACCAAATTTGAGCTCTTTGGCAATGCAAACCAGCAATATATTTACAGGCGAAGAAATAAAGCTTATAAGGAAAAAACACCCTTCCTGCAATTAAATATGGTAGAGGTTCCATAATGTTGTGGGGTTGTTCTGCTGCCTCAGGAACTGGAGGTCTAGAACATAATAAGGAATCATGAAGTCAGAGGACTACCATCGTATTGTGGAGCAAAATGTGCTACCTAGTGTCAGAAGGCTAGGTCTGGGTCAAAAGTCATGGCTCCTTCAGCAGGACAATGACACAAAACATAAATTCGTCGGGAGGAGGAGCGGTGCAGCCCCGCCCCCCCAGGACCTTTAAAACCTTTTGGTCCACCGCAGATGACTGGGAGTGTGAGGAGGCAGCTGGAGCTGGAGCTGGTGCCCTTGATCGTCGGGAGGAGCAGCGGTGCAGCTCCGCCCCCCCAGGACCTTTAAAACCTTTTGGTCCACCGCGGACAACCGGGAGTGTGAGGAGGCAGCTGGAGCTGGTGCCCGTGATTGTCGGGAGGAGGAGCAGTGCAGCCCCGCCCCCCCAGGACCTTTAAAACCTTTTAGTCCACCGCAGACACGACCCGCGGGCGCGTACCCGTGGTTGTGTGCCCGAAGGGGCGTGGCCAAAGGGTAGGCCATGCCCCTTTGGAGCCCCTTCGGAGCAACGAGGAGGAATAGAGGAACTTTTCGGGCTCAGGGGGAAGCGACGGAAGAAGGCTTTTCCTACAGTGAGCACTCAAAAGGCTCCTAAGATCATGGGCCCGATGGACCTTCATCTCCAGAAAGCTCAGGTAGAGCAAGAGTCACCGGACTTGACCCATGGGTCCGTGAGTACTACTTCTGACTTGTCTCCTAATGCGCAGGGTGTTACCCTACCCAGTCAGGAAGTCATGACTGAGAGGGTGTTTTCTCCCAGAGTTGATAACCTGGGTGTGAAACCCTCGTCGGGTGATGTGGATTTTTCTTCTTTATTAGTGGAGGAGGATAAATGTAAATTGTCTTCTCTTCCGTCTGAATTGGAATTCCCTATTTCTGTTCCGCCTGTGGTTTCCCCAGTTGATGTTTCTTTGAGGGACGTGTGGGAAGTGGTGACATGCATGGAGATGTCCCTGCGTGTGTCCCTTTCCCAGGTCTCTCAGTTTTCTAAGGATGTGGTACAGACGTTGGGTGTTCATTAGGAGGCTATTGCTAAAAATAATACTACCTTGAATAAATTAGAGGGGCAGGTTTCAGTTGGGCAGGCTGCTGACTCTTCGTCAATTAGGGATAATGTCAACATACACCATCAAATAGAGTCCCTTGAAAATGTTGTACGTACAAAAAATTTGAGATTTTTAAATTTTCCACAAACTCATTATCTTTTTCCTTCTATTTTGTTATACAAATACTTTAAGGAGGTTCTATTAATTGATGTGAATTCTATACAATTTTCCTCTGTTTATTATGTTCCTTTATTGTCCTCTACAGAAACCTCCTCCCCCATTGCCAAAGACGCAGAGAATCTGTTAGTATCTCATTCATTGGATGTTTCTGCTTTTTTGGAATCTTCAACTGATGAGATTACCAGACGTGCTACACTAATTGTTTCTTTTATTTCTTTATCGGATAAAAACTTAGTATTGCAGTCATATTTTCCTAAAAAGGATCAATTGTTTTGTGGGAGCACAGTTCACGTTTTCCCTGATGTATGCAGACTTACTCAAAGTCGGCGAAAAGCTTTTTTAGCATTAAGATCTCACGCCTTGGCAATTGGGGCCTCTTTTTTCCTAAAATATCCGTGTAAGTGTATCCTGATTTATGAGCAGACAAAGTATGTGTTTATGGAATCTGATCTATTGAATGTGTTTCTGCTTAGCAAAGAAAATGGATAGAATCTTGCTACTTCCTTTCTAAGTCAATAGGGTTAGTAGTTTCATTATGGGCCCAGTATATATTAATGTGGAACATTTTCTATTCATGTTATTTCTTTGTTTTTGTCCCTTGCTCTCCCCTTGATGTGGACTTGATTGTAATTCCTTTTGCATTTTTGAAATAAAGATTGTTAAATGGAAAAATAAATAAATAAATCCAAAAGTACAAAAGAATGGATAAAAAATAACAAATGGACTGTTTTTTTGAACTGGCCAGCAATGAGTCCTGATCTCAATCCAGTCGAGAACCTTTGAAAAGAGATGAAATCTGCCATTGGTAAAAGGAATCCTGGAAACATTCATGATCTGGAACAAATCGCAGTTGAAGAGTGGGAGAAACTACCTGCAGACAAATGTACAAAACATATAGGTGTCTACAAGAAATGTTTGGAGGCGGTCGTCATTGCCAAGGGTTGTGCAACCAAATATTAGTGAAGAGTGCCATTAATCCTGTCCCGGTCATGTTTTGTTTGTTGTCTCAGAGATTACTACATCTAAGTTGCACTGACATTTTTTTTTGTTGTATGCCTTTGAACATACTATTAAAATATTATGATGACATATAGCTGAAATATTTCCAATTATTTCTCAAGATATTGTACACAACATACCTCGAAAATGCAAGAGTGCGAATAATGTTGGCCACAACTGTTCAATTTGGTAAAGAGATGGCTGAGGACAGAGATGATAGAGGTCTATAAAAATAATGAATGGAGTAGAATGGGTGAACATAGATCAGTTGTTTACTTCTTCAAAATGTAGAAAGACCAGGGGACATGCAATGTAGCACATTTAAGATGAATTGGCGAAGATATTTTTTCACTCAATGTGTAATCAAACTCTGGAATTCGTTACCTGAGGATGTAATAAAAGCTGTTAGTGTAACTGGATTTAAAAAGGTTTGGATGAGTTCCTGGAGGAAAGGTTTGTAAACCATAATTAGAGGACTGGGGAAATCCACTGCTTATCCCTTGGACATGCAGCATAGAATCTGTCTACCTTTTGGGAATCTAATAGGTACTTGAGACCTGAATTGGCCACTGTTTGGAACAGGATACTGGGCTTGATGGACCCTTGGTCTGACCCAGTATGGCATGTCTTACGTTCTTATGACTAAGTTGTCCGGATGCAATTTTGCCACAACCTGAAAATGCCTTCGATCTTGTCATTTTCTAGCTGGCTAATTTTGTCTGGTCAAGTTGGCTGGACAAAATTAAGGTTGGGCAGAGAAGGTAGGGAGAACATTACAAATCTTGGATATTGTCCAGCTAATTCTAATCATTAGCCAGACATACCCTTTGAATATAAAGTCTGCAGTGTTTATTTTCTTAGGAATTGTATAAATATAGGACTTATTAAAAAAACAAAACACAAAAAAAAAACCTCTTTCAAATTGGGCACAAAAGCATTTGCTGGTCACTGCAAAACATCTGCAATCATGACCTAGCCCACTACTGCTCGGTGGTTCCCTGCCCTCCAATTCCCTGCATAACACATGATGACTCTGTGACTCCACATGGCTCTCAGTGAGTCTGAGCCTTTTGTTGTCTTTACTCCTGCACCGAATTCATGAGAATGAGAGTGGAGGTCATGTGGGGAAAAGAAGCAGCAGCACTGGTGTCTGGATAGAGGCACTCTTCCACAGCCCTATACACTTATCCATTGCTTTCTGCCTCCACTTCCTTTCCCATCCTCGACAGGCAAGAGAATGCAGCAAAATACTTCTCCCAGATATCTCAAAATTTAAAACAGCCATAGAGAAGGTTTTTTTTTTTTTTGCTCCCCCTTGTCTGAGTGGGAAGGGGTTGAGGTTGGGTGTGTGTGCAGAATGAAGAGTGCGTGGGTATCTCGGGAAGCTGCATTTTGAGGCCACCAAAAATAACTTATGTAGAAAACCTCTGATTTCAGAACAATTGTCACAGTACTAAAGCTTGCCAGAGTTTTGGGAACAGTTGAGCATATTATGGAGCTGTGGACCCCTCTTAAACATCACCATTTGGGAATGAGTTATGTAAATGACCCTTGAGGGGGTACATGCTCTTCAAGACATTAGGGTGATACTTCACCTGTACTGGCAGGAGCATGCGTACTGTTCGGTGAAGGATGAAAGTAGTCTGGACATAATTTTGTATAGGACAAGTGGTAAATAATCTAAGTCGAGAAAATGGCTGGGCCCTCAGGTGTGGAAGTCTCAATCTGATGCCCGTTTCTCTGTAGCTAATCAAACTTTCATGTATTGTAATAACCCCGGGCAGCACAGCAGCTTGCACATGAGGGATGCTGAATTTTATTGTGGGCACTAAATTTGTTGACTCCACTATGCTTTATCATTGATAAGTCCTGTTCAACATCCCAGAAGACTAATTGTATTATGATTCCTATTTAAAAAAAAATATGGCCAGTTTTGTACACCACCCTATTGTTAATCATTTGGTGTTTTATTTTCCATGTGTAATTGCAGCTTTTATTTACCACATGGTCTGACAATAGATAAGGATGGCAATTACTGGGTGACTGACGTGGCCCTGCATCAAGTGAGTTTTGTTTCATTTCACATGCCTATAAAACATTGCTGTGGTACAGTTGTACCATGATTTATGCCAAATTAAGTAGTAAGTTAAGGGCTGTCAAGTCAATATCGACTCGGGTGACCCTGTGGATAGTTGTCCTAAACTGTGTTTGCTCTTCAGTCTGGCAGCTAATTGTTGATAGAGTGGCATCCATAGCCAATGTTATTGAATCAATCCATCACACTGCTGGTCTTCCTCTTTTGTGTTGACCTTCAGCCTTGCCAAGCACTATGTTTTTCTGTCTTTCTCTACTTTCTCTTTGAATAGTGTGTCCGAAGTAGCACAGCTGATTTGACTGCTCATAAGCTTTAGTAACTGCTTCTTCCATGCTTTATGCTATTGTTAAGACTTTCTGCATAGGTGATCCTCTTCATAATCGACATTCCAGATGTTCTCATTATCTGTACTTCTAATTCTCTGAAAAAGGTGTTTAAGCTGGCAGCCGACAGCAGGCAGAGTCCCCTCTTAATCCTGGGAAAGCCCTTTCAACCAGGCAGTGACAGGAATCACTTTTGCCAACCAACTGATGTGGCTGTGGATCCTATTACGGGTAACTTTTATGTAGCAGATGGCTACTGCAACAGCCGAATCATCCAGTTCTCACCCAACGGGATGTTCATCATGCAGTGGGGAGAAGGTATGTGCAGGAACCTCGTACTGCCCTGTAACTCCTCTTAATTGTTGCTATTTCAGGTTGTGGCCTAGAGGTGCTGTTCAGTTTTTTTCGTTAAGAATATAGCGAATGAAGTTTTGATTTATATAGTTTGTTGGAAACAGTAGATTATTTTTTCATCTGTCAGTTTTGTTGCAAATTTATCATGAAACATCAGCATGATAAATAGTACATTGTAAGGCTTGCCCACTTAATTTAGGCTCCATTATTCTGTAGCAAATGACCCTTTCCCCATGGGAAAAATGAATACAACTGTTTGTGTGTAGGCAAGGGGGGTGTATTTATAGGACTTGGACTTCATGGGGGGAGCTGCACATGTAGCTTGGTGAGACTTTTTACACTGTAGACCTATGAATTATTTTCATATTTCGTGTTTTATGCCAGAATACAGAAGGAACTAAAGGAGCAGAGGAGTGAGAATACTCTAGTACATGATTAAAAAGATTGACGTTATTACCATTCAAGGAACTCCTAAACTGAGGAAAACTCACATTTCATGATATGACATGTAGAATACAAGTTATTTCTTCAAATGAGGAATGGGAAATCCTTAAGTCTTATTGCTGCACAGAAAAAACGCATATAAATTACTCCAACAGAAATATATCGTTTTAGAAAAAGATCAAAACCCATCTCTACATCCAACCTACTACTTCCTTCCCCTTCCCCACGTCCCCGCTAAAAGTATTAATTCCTTGATGGGGTCTTTTGCTTCTGGGTTGTACCTTACCTTGCACCTATTCCATAGAACTTAGCCAATGTGCTGTCCCATGTGACTGAATCATGACTCAATGCTAAAAAGATCCCCAAGCATGCCGGACACGGATCCTCCTGACAAATAGTATCTCTTATCACCCTACTATCAGCCAATACGCAGCTGAGCCGATAGGACACAATTGAATCATTTCCAAACGTATGCTGTAAGTTACCTGTATATAGCTGTATATAGTTACCCTGTTATTACCTGTACATATACCCACGTTATATTGTAAATCCAGTGCAGACTACCTGTGCTGGACAGTTACGTTTTGATGTAAATTGCACTGATACAGAAGAGTGCGGTATATAAGAAAGATAAATAAATAAATAAATATGATTTAGCTATTTAATTTCCAATTCAGATTTAATATATTGCAGTTTCAGCTAGTGCTTTTCCTGCAGTGAATTATACTATTCCTAGTAGTACTATTTCATAGTGCCATATTGTTGCTTGCATTTCCACACTGTCTTTACAGGTAACAGCGGCATTTCATGATGTTTTAAGGTGTATGGATCATGACTTCACTGCCCTGAATGAGCCTGATTTCAGCTGATCTCAGAGGCTAAGCAGGGTCAGACCTGGCAAGTACTTGGATGGGAGATTATCTTTGAATATCAAGTGCTTGTAGACTTACTGAGCATAATTGAGGCCTGGCAATCACCTTAGAAACATAGAAACATGATGACAGAAAAAGAGCACAAGGCCTATCTAGTCTGTCCTTCCATAACAACAACTACAACAGTCCACTTTTTACCTTTAGAGATCCTCTGGGTTGGTCCCATGCTTTTTTGAATTCAGTTACTGTCATCATCTCTACCACCTCCACTGGGAGACTATTCCACGGATCCACTACTCTTTCCGTAAAGAAATATTTCCGCATATCACTCCTGAATCTATCTCCCTTCACCCTCATCCCATGTCCCCTCGTAGCAGAACTTGCTTTCAATTGAAAGCAAGTTGCCAAGAGATACTATTTGCCAAGAAAACTCAGTCAGCATAGTATGGCTTATTCTCCAGGACCAAGCAGGAAGTCAGTCCTCACTTATGGGTGACGTCGGCGCCGACGGAGCCCTCGCGGAGCAATTTTACCCAGCTTTCGCAGAAAGCCTTTGGGAATTGCAGCGCGCATGCGCGGTCCCCTTCCCGCCCAAGGATGCCATCTTGCTCAGTCTTCTTTTTTCTGCGGAGCCCTACAGACGTAGTTTGTGATCGCCGCTGAAAAAGTTGATTTCTTTTGTTTGTTTTTTCTCGGTTCGACGCCATGTCTCTTTCCCGCCCAGCCTCGATACTCCAATATCAAGTCCGTTCACATTTTTTCAGTTTTTGTCCTTTGTAACGGGCGTTCACGCCACTTTTTTTCTTTTTCCCTGGCAGCACAGTCTTTCGGCCTCGCAGGGGCCCTTTTTCCCCGATGGCTGCCAGCGGTTTTAAAAAGTGTGATCGCTGTACCAGACTTATGTCTCTTACCGACACACATGACTGCTGCCTCCGTTGCCTCGGACCCAATCATGACTCGGTGGGTTGTGGTCCGTGCAACAAAATGTCCTCGAAGGCATTGAGGAGTCGGCAGTCACAAAAGGAACGAATCTTCTCTGATTCCGCGTCCGGTCGGGCCCGGACCTCGTCAGAGGCTTCGACGTCTCGTGACTCCAGCCCCGAGCATCGTCGGAGTTCCTCTGAGCGGGGGTCTCCCGGCCGAGAGCATCGTTGGAAGAGGAAACCCGCGAGGGTGGTGTCGGAGGATGTTCCTGGTCCCTCGAGGGCCAGGTCGCATAGCCCCGCCAGCCGCCCCGGGTCCTCGGAGGCGGAGAGGTCGTCGAAGCATCCTCGTCTCGAAGTGGAGTCTCCTGGACACGTGAGTACTGTAGTCCTCGTGGACTCACCTCCCAGGGAACCGACGTCAGGCCCGACGCCGTCGGGGCCCGAGTCGGGGGCTGCTGGGTCTTCTGAGTTTGGTCTCAGATTGATGGCCTTGGAGTGCAGTATCACTGCCTTCATGGACCAGCAGCGGGCATTGATGGCCAGCATCGCCAGTGCATCTGCCCCGACCACCGGGACGTTGACGTCCAAGTCGACCCCGGAGGCCGAGCCGATCCTCGAGTCCATCCTCGGTCAAGGTCTCCCTCGGCCTCCCATTCGGGACCGAGGTCGTCGACGCCGGCCTCGGCGTCGGGGCAGAGGTCCTCGGCCCTCGCCCGCACGGAGCCACTCGATTCCTCCACGGAGGAGTCGGGCTGGGATACGGAGGAGGACGAGTCACCCGGTTCTTTTCAGACTCGGTGCGTCCCCTCCGACTCACCCGAGTCGGAGCCTCGGAGATGGTCCCCCCCAGAGGATACCCGGTTCTCCGATTTCGTGAGGGACATGGCCAAGGCTCTGGCCTTCCCCGCGGATCCGGAGGAGGAGCCTCGAGCTGAAGAGCTCAAGGCCCTCCAGTATGACTCTCCCCCGAAAGAGGCCTTTACTGTGCCGGTTCCTCCGATGCTGGAGCGGCTGCTCTTCCGCATGTGGGAGAGCCCGGCCTCGATGCCGGTGTTAAGCAAGCGGGTCGATTCCATGTATCGAGTCCGCAAGAGCTCCGGGTTCCAGAAGGCACAATTACCGCACCATTCTATGGTGGTGAAATCGGCCATGCATTGACTTAAGAGTCCGAAGATGCACTCCTCGGTGCCTCCGGGTAAGGAGGCCCGGAACCTGGATGCCCTCGGTAGGAAGTGCTTCCAGGGCTCTATGCTTGCTTGCCGAGTCCAGACATACCAGCTATATATGGGCATGTATCTTCGAGACCTGGCAAAGGAAATTGCCGGGTTCTCTGCTGGTCTCTCCGAGTAACCTTTGCAGAGGTTCCAGGCCTTGGCCACTGGTATTCGAGAGTGCTCGAAGTTTATTTCTCGAGCAGCCTATGATGGCTTCGAAGCATCGGCTCGAGTAGCCGGAGCCGGCATTGGTGCTCGCCGTCAGGCTTGGCTTCAGTCATCCGACCTTGAGCCATGGGTGCAGGACAAGTTGGTCGATGTCCCCTGCAGAGGTGAAAACCTCTTTGGCAATCCCATGGCTGATAAGGCGGCAGAACTCGAGTCCGAGACTCTCACCAGAACTCGCCTGTCCAGAAAGACCTCTGCCCCTTCACAGAAGAGGAAAGGCTCGGGGAAAAAGCCCTTTTACCCGAGGAAGGTGTCTGCCTATAAACAGCACCACCCACAATATCAAGCCTCAGCAGCTCCCCATCAGGGCCAGCAGGTTAAGGGACAGGGCAATGGGTCCCGTAGGCAGAAGGCCCCCAAGTCCACTACACAGGCCCCTGCTCAGCAGGATGGGGGTTTTTGACTATGCCGGCATAGCCTCTCCCCCTCCGTGACTTTCGCTCAGCACGGGGGGCCGGCTGACCCACTTTGCCCACAGGTGGTCAGCCATAACATCCAATTCCTGGGTGCTGCAGGTGGTTCAAAAGGGCTACCTCTTACATTTTCACCAGGTACCTCCTCCCTACTTTCCAGGGGAGCCTCCAAGACCCCCTCTGCACAGGGACTTACTCCCTCAGGAGCTGCAAAGTCTGCTCTAGGAACAGGCTGTGGAGCCAGTGCCCCAGCACTTGTGGGGTCACGGGTTTTATTCAAGGTACTTCCTGGTTCCGAAAAGAACAGGAGGCCTCAGACCCATCCTGGACTTGTGCAACCTCAACAAGTTCCTGCAGCGGGAAAAGTTCAAGATGCTTACCCTTGGAATCCTACTGCCCTACCTCCGGCAGGGAGATTAGCTATGCTCCTTGGATCTAAAGGATGCTTATACTCACATCCTTATTCATCCGGACCACCGGCAATATCTGAGATTTGTGGTGGCAGGGAATCATTATCAGTACCGCGTACTGCCCTTTGGCCTCTCCTCCGCTCCCAGGGTGTTCACGAAATGTCTGGCAGTGGTGGCAGCCTTCCTGAGGCTTCAAGGCCTCTTCGTCTTCCCCTACCTGGACGACTGGCTCATCCGGGCACAGTCTTCCCTAGAGGTCACTCAGGCCACTCAACGCACAGTGGCTCTGCTTCAGCACTTGGGCTTCGTCGTAAACTTCGAAAAGTCCACTTTGCTCCCCTCTCAGGATCTCGACTTCATAGGAGCACGGCTGGACACTCTGCAGGCTCGGGCCTTCTTACCTCTGGAACGGGCCAACAGGCTCATAGCTCTGGCCGGCAGGTTCCACAGCGCGTCACCGGCCTCTGCCAGACAATTCCTGCAACTGCTCGGTCACATGGCCTCCACGGTCCATGTCACTCCGAATGCCCGTCTGCATATGCGACCTGCTCAGTGGAGCCTTCGCACTCAATGGCATCAGGCCACAGGGAGACTGACGGACTTAATACAGATCTCCGACCGCCTGGTCTCCTCTCTGCAGTGGTGGCTTCACCTGCCCAATCTGGTACTTGGCATGACTTTTCAGTCTCCTCCACCTTCTCAAGTGCTCACGACAGATGCCTCTCTCCTGGGATGGGGAGCGCATTGCCAAGGAACATGCACTCAAGACCTTTGGACACCTTGGGAGGCTGTTCAGCAGATAAACTTCCTGGAGCTGCGGGTGATCCGCCTAGCTCTGTGGGCCTTCTCTCACCTCACTTCTCGTCGGTCTGTACTAGTGCAGACGGACAATCAGGTCGCCATGTTCTACGTGAACAAACAGGGGGGTACGGGCTCCCTCCTTCTATGTCAGGAGGCTCGGAGACTGTGCTCTTGGGCAGTCGACCACGACATCCTCCTCAAGGCTGTTTACCTGCCCAGGCAGGAAAATTGCCTAGCCGACAAACTGAGCCGGATTCTGCAGCCGCACGAATGGAGGTTGAACCCCGTAGTGGTCCAACGGATCTTCTGCCGGTGGGGACTCCCCACCGTGGATCTCTTTGCCAGTCCCCTAAACCGGCAACTTCCCAGGTTCTGCTCCCGGCACCCGCATCCTCTCAGAGTAGCGCCGGATGCTTTCCTCATCTCGTGGTCCACGGGCCTACTGTATGCCTTTCCTCCCACACCACTTGTGTCCCGGATGCTGTTCAAAATTGTCCAGGACAGGGCCTCCGTGATCCTGGTAGCGCCCAGGTGGCCAAGACAGCCCTGGTTCCCTCTACTCCTACAACTAGCGGTGGACACCCCTCTTCCTCTGGGGTTTCAGCCCAATCTCCTGACCCAGGATCAGGGTACTCTCCTCCACCCCAACCTCCGGGCCCTTCATCTGATGGCCTGGCTGCTGAAAGGGTAGTCCTAGCTCCGCTCTTACTTCCTCCGGAGGTGGAGGCTGTCGTCCTGGCGTCTCGGCGACCTTCCACCCGGAAATCCTACGCCCTTAAATGGCGTCGCTTCTCGGTCTGGTGTTCTCAGCGCTCTGAGGACCCCTTCGCCTGATTAGTATCGGTGGTACTGCAATATTTGCTTCACCTCTCCAATCTAGGCCTCAAATCCAACTCTGTCAGGGTCCACCTCAGTGCTCTCTCTGCACATCATTCGCCGGTGGAGGGCCAGCCTCTTTCCGCGCACCCCCTGGTGGCGCATTTTCTCAAGGGCCGCCTTCTGCTTAAGCCCCCGTTGCGCCCTCCAGCTCCTGACTGGGATCTCAATGTGGTCTTGCAAAGGCTTACCTGTCCGCCTTTTGAACCCATGGCTACCTGCCCTCTTAGTTTCCTCTCCTGGAAAACTCTCTTCTTGGTAGCCCTTACCTCCGCTAGGCGCGTTAGTGAACTACAGGCCCTAGTGTCAGAGCCCCCTTACACTAGGTTCTACAAGAATAGGGTGGTCTTACGGACTCACCCTAAGTTTCTTCCAAAGGTGGTCTCCTCTTTTCACATCAATCAAGAGGTGGTTCTTCCGACCTTCTTTCCCAGGCCGCATACCAGCCGAGCTGAAACTGTTCTGCATACCCTGGACTGCAGAAGAGCCTTATCCTTCTACCTTGACCGTACGCGAGAGCATCGAAAAGCTGTCCAGCTTTTCGTCTCTTTTGACCCCAATCGGTTGGGGGTACCCGTCTCTAAGCGTACTTTGTCCATCTGGGTAGCTGACTGTATCGCCTGGGCTTATGGAGCAGCCGGCCTCTCCTTAGAGAGTCGAGTCATGGCTCACCGTGTCAGGGCGAAGGCTGCATCAGTGGCTCACCTCCGCTCTGTTCCGTTGGCGGACATCTGCCGGGCCGCTACTTGGTCTTCAAGCCAGACGTTTGCGGCTCATTACTGCCTGGAGAGGGAGTCCCGCAGGGACAGTGCTTTCGGACAGGCAGTCCTCCACAATCTCTTTGAGGTCTAAGCAACTCCTACCCTCCGGCCCTGGTGTTGGGCTACCGGCCGGATTTGTATTCAGAGAAGATTCCTTCCTTCTGTACTGTTGAGCTTGAGGGAGCTCATTTTTCGGTTGAGGTCTCCGGTAGCCTTGAGCTCGGGAGTCCCATAAGTGAGGACTGACTTCCTGCTTGGTCCTGGAGAAAGAGTAGTTACTCACCTGTAAAAGGTGTTCTCCAGGAGCAGCAGGAATCAGTCCTCACTACCCTCCCTCCTCCCCTTGGAGTTGCAGTCATTCTTTTTGCTAACTTTTTTGCTGTCTCTTCGCTATGTCAGACTGAGCAAGATGGCATCCTTGGGCGGGAAGGGAACCGCGCATGCGCGCTGCAATTCCCAAAGGCTTTCTGCGAAAGCTGGGGAAAATTGCTCCGTGAGGGCTCCGTCGGCGCCGACGTCACCCATAAGTGAGGACTGATTCCTGCTGCTCCTGGAGAACACCTGTTACAGGTGAGTAACTACTCTTTCTCCAGGACCAAGCAGAAAGTCAGTCCTCACTTATGGGTGACGTCGCCGACGGAGCCCTCGCGGAGCAATTTCCCCAGCTTTCACAGAAAGCCTTTGGGAATTGCAGCGCGCATGCGCGGTCCCCTTCCCACCCAGGGATGCCATCTTGCTCAGTCTTCTTTTTTCCGCGGAGCCCTACAGACATGTCTGTTACCGCCGCTGAAAAGTTGATTTCTTTGATTTGTTTCGTTAAATAATTTTTTCACGGTTTGTGTGTTCCTCTTTCCGCCGGGCCCCGATATCCTTTTTGGGCCCGTTTACATTTTGTTTTTTTCCAACTGGCGTTCCCGCCACTTTTCCCTTCATCCCTGGCAGCGTGGTCCTTCGACCTTGCAGGGGCCCTTTTCCCCCTGATGGCTGCCAGCGGTTTTAAAAAGTGTGATCGCTGTGTCAGGCTCATGTCTCTTACTGACATGCATGACTGCTGCCTCCGCTGCCTTGGGGCCGAGCATGACCCTATGAGCTGCGGCCCTTGCAGCAAGATGTCCTCGAAGGCGCTGCGGAGTCGGCAGTCGCAGAGGGATTGAATTTTCTCTGATTCCGCGCGGACCTCATCAGAGGCCTCTACACCTCGTGGCTCCGGTTCGGAGCATCGTAGGAGTTCTTCTGAACGGGGCTCCCCCAGCCGGAAGCACCGGCAGGAGAAGCGGCCCGCGAGGGCGGAACCGGGCGGCGAGCCTGGTCCTTCTAGGGCCAGGTCGCTTAGCCCGATCCGACAACCCGGGCCCTCGGAGGAGGAAAGGCCTTCGAAGATTCCTTGTCTCGGAGTGGAGTCGCCTGGACACGTGAGTGATATAGTCCTCCTGGACTCCCCCACGGATGAGCCGCCGTCGGGGCCCGAGTCGACAGCTGCTGGGTCCTCTGAGCTTGATCTCAGACTGACGACCTTGGAGCGCAGTATATCTGCCTTCATGGACCAGCAGCGGGCATGGATCACCGGCCTCACCAGTGCATCTGCCCCGACCACCGGGGCGTCGACGCTCAAGTCGACCCCGGAGGCCGAGCCGATCCTCGAGTCCATACGAGCTCGAGTCGATCCTCGGCCTAGGTCTCCCTCGGCTTCCCGTTCGGGACCAAGGTCCTCGACGCCGGCCTCGGCGTCGGGGCGGAGGTCCCCGGGCCCCGCCCGTGCGGAGCCGCTCGATTCCTCCTCGGAGGAGTCGGGCTGGGACACGGAGGAGGAAGAGTCACCCGGTTCTTTTCAGACGCGGTGCGTCCCCTCCGATTCGCCCGAGTCGGAGCCTCGGAGGCGGTCCCCCCCGGAGGATACCTGGTTCTCCGATTTCGTGAGGGATATGGCCAAGGCTTTGGCCTTCCCTGCGGATTCGGAGGAGGAGCCCCGAGCCGAAGAGCTCGAGGCCCTCCAATACAACTTCCCCCCGAGGGAGGCCTTCACCGTACTGGTTCCCCCGATGCTGGAGCGGCTTCTCTTCCGCATGTGGGAGAGCCCAGCCTCGACGCCAATGTTGAGCAAGCGGATCGATTCCATGTATCGAGTCCGCAAGAGCCCCGGGTTCCAGAAGGCGCAACATCCACACCACTCCATGGTGGTGGAGTCGGCCATGCATCGACTTAAGAGTCAAAAGATGCACTCCTCGATGCCCCCGGGGAAGGAGGCCCGGAGCCTGGATGCCCTCGGTAGGAAGTGCTTCCAGGGCTCTATGCTTGCTTGTCGGGTCCAGACATATCAGCTGTACATGGGTATGTACCTCCGGGACCTGGAAAAAGAACTTCAGGGTTTCTCTGCCGGTCTCTCCGAGGAACCCTTGCAGCGGTTCCAAGCCTTGTCCTCCGGGATTCGAGAGTGTTCGAAGTTCATTTCTCGAGCGGCCTATGATGGCTTCGAGGCCTCGGCTCGAGTAGCCGGAGCCGGCATCGGGGCTCGCCGCCAGGCTTGGCTTCAGTCCTCCGACCTCGAGCCCTGGGTGCAGGACAAGTTGGTCGATGTCCCCTGCAGGGGAGAAAACCTCTTTGGCAAACCCATGGCCGAAAAGGCGGCGGAGCTCGAGTCGGAGACTCTCACCAGGACTCGCCTTTCTAGAAAGTCCTCTACCCCTTCACAGAAAAAGAAGGGCTCGGGGAAAAAGCCTTTTTACCCGAGGAAGGTGTTTGCTTATTCGCATCACCAACCACAATACCCGGCCACAACCCCCCTTCAGGGGCAGCGGCCTAGGGGACAGGGTAACGGACCCCGGAAGCAGAAAGCCCCCAAACCCGCCACGCCGGCCCCGGCCCAGCAGGGCGGGGATTTTTGACTATGCCAGCATAGCCCCTCCCCCTCAGGGGCCTTCGTCCGGTACGGGGGGTCGGCTGACCCACTTTGCTCACAGGTGGTCAGCCATAACATCCGAGGCCTGGGTATTGCAGATAGTTCAAGAGGGCTACCTCCTGCATTTTCACCAGGTGCCTCCCCCCTACTTTCCAGGGGAGCCTCCGAGACCCCCTCTGCACAGGGACTTACTCCTTCAGGAGCTGCGGGGTCTGCTTCAGGAACGGGCAGTGGAGCCCGTGCCCCAACACTTGTGGGGCACCGGGTTTTACTCGAGGTACTTCCTGGTTCCAAAGAGAACAGGAGGCCTCAGGCCCATTCTAGACCTACGCAACCTCAACAAGTTCCTGCAGCGGGAAAAGTTAAAGATGCTTACCCTTGGAACCCTGCTGCCCTACCTCCAGCGGGGAGATTGGCTATGCTCCTTGGATCTAAAGGATGCTTATACCCACATCCTTATTCATCCGGACCACCGACAATACCTAAGGTTTGTGGTGGCGGGGAATCATTATCAGTACCGGGTACTGCCCTTTGGCCTGTCCTCTGCGCCCAGGGTGTTCACGAAGTGCCTGGTGGTGGTAGCCGCCTTCCTAAGGCTTCAGGGCCTCTTCGTCTTCCCATACCTCGACGATTGGCTCATCCGGGCATCGTCTGCTCCAGGGGTCGCCCAAGCCACCCAGCGTACGGTGGCCCTGCTTCAGCACTTGGGCTTCGTCATAAACTTCGAGAAGTCCGCTTTGCTCCCCTCCCAGGACCTCGAGTTCATAGGAGCACGGCTGGACACTCGGCAGGCTCGTGCCTTCTTGCCTCTGGAAAGGGCCAGCAGGCTCGCGGCTCTAGCCGGCAAGTTCAGCGGCAGGTCGCCGGCCTCGGCCAGACAGTTCCTGCAGCTACTCGGACACATGGCCTCCACGGTCCATGTCACTCCGAACGCCCGTCTACATATGCGGCCTGCTCAGTGGAGCCTTCGCACTCAGTGGCGTCAGGCCACAGGGAGGCTGTCGGACCTGATACAGATTTCTGACCGTCTGGCCTCCTCCCTGCACTGGTGGCTTCACCTGCCCAACCTAGTGCTCGGCATGCCCTTTCAGTCTTCCCCACCGTCCCGGGTGCTCACGACAGATGCCTCCCTCCTGGGATGGGGGGCGCACTGTCGAGGGACATGCACTCAGGGCCTTTGGACGCCTTGGGAGGCCGCCCAGCAGATAAACGTCCTAGAGCTCCGGGCTATCCGCCTAGCTCTGCGGGCCTTCTCTCACCTGACGTTCGGCCAGTCCGTACTGGTACAGACGGACAATCAGGTTGCAATGTTCTACGTGAACAAACAGGGGGGCACGGGCTCCCTCCTTCTATGTCGGGAAGCCCGGAGGCTATGCTCTTGGGCTGTCGATCACGACATCCTCCTCAAAGCGGTTTACCTGCCAGGGCAGGACAACTGCCTGGCGGACAAGCTGAGTCGGATGCTGCTACCGCACGAGTGGAAATTGAACCCCGAGGTGGTCCAGCAGATCTTCCGCCGGTGGGGCTCTCCCACTGTGGATCTTTTTGCCAGTCCCCTGAACAGGCAGCTCCCCAGAATCTGCTCCCGGCACCCCCATCCTTCTCGGGAGGCGCCGGATGCTTTCCTCATCCCGTGGTCCACGGGTCTGCTGTATGCATTCCCTCCTACGCCACTGGTGGCCCGGACGTTGTTCAAAGTTGTCCAGGACAGGGCCTCCGTGATCCTGGTGGCGCCTCGGTGGCCGAGACAGCCGTGGTTCCCTCTACTACTACAGCTAGCGGTGGACGCCCCTCTTCCTCTGGGGTTCCAGCCCGACCTCCTGACCCAGGATCGGGGCACTCTTCTGCACCCCAACCTCCGGACCCTACACCTGACGGCCTGGCTGCTGAAAGGGTAGTCCTAGCCCCGCTACGGCTAGCCCCGGAGGTGGAAGCCGTCGTCCTAGCTTCTCGGCGTCCCTCCACCCGGAAGTCGTACGCCCTCAAATGGCGTCGCTTCTCGGTCTGGTGTTCTCAGCGATCTGAGGACCCCTTCGCCTGTTTAGTATCGGTGGTACTGCAATATTTGCTTCACCTCTCCGATCTAGGTCTCAAATCCAACTCTGTCAGAGTCCACCTCAGTGCTCTCTCTGCACATCATTTACCGGTTGAAGGCCAGCCTCTCTCTTCGCACCCCTTGGTGGCGCGTTTCCTCAGAGGCCTCCTTCTGCTTAAACCTCCGTTGCGCCCCCCAGCCCCTGACTGGGACCTCAACGTGGTTCTGCAAAGGCTTACCTGCCCACCTTTTGAGCCCATGGCTACCTGCCCTCTTCGTTTCCTCTCCTGGAAAACTCTCTTCTTGGTAGCCCTCACTTCCGCGAGGCGAGTAAGTGAGCTACAAGCCCTAGTGTCGGAGCCTCCGTACACTAGGTTCTACAGGAATAGGGTAGTCCTGCGGACCCACCCTAAGTTTCTTCCAAAGGTGGTCTCCCACTTTCACATCAACCAGGAGGTGGTTCTTCCGACCTTCTTTCCCAGGCCGCACACCAGCCGAGCTGAAACGGTGCTGCATACCCTGGACTGTAGAAGGGCCTTATCCTTCTACCTTGACCGTACGCGAGAGCATAGAAAAGCGGTCCAGCTTTTCATCTCGTTTGACCCCAATCGGTTGGGGGTACCTGTCTCTAAGCGTACTCTGTCCATCTGGGTAGCCGACTGTATCCCCTGGACTTACGGGGCAGCCGGTCTCTCCTTGGAAAGTCGTGTCACGGTGCATCGGGTCAGGGCGAAGGCCGCGTCTGTGGCTCACCTACGCTCTGTTCCATTGGCAGACATCTGCCGGGCTGCTACCTGGTCTTCAGGTCAGACCTTTGCGGCTCATTACTGCCTGGAAAGGGAGTCCCGCAGGGACAGTGCTTTCAGTCAGGCAGTCCTCCACAATCTCTTTGAGGTTTAGGCAACTCCTCCCTCCGGCCCTAGTGTTGGGCTACCGGCCGGATTCGTATTCAGAGAAGATTCCTTCCCTCTGTACTGTTGAGCTTGAGGGAGCTCTTTAGGCTTGAGGTCTCCGGTAGCCTTAAGCTCGGGAGTCCCATAAGTGAGGACTGACTTCCTGTTTGGTCCTGGAGAAAGAGTAGTTACTCACCTGTAAAAGGTGTTCTCCAGGAGCAGCAGGAATCAGTCCTCACTACCCTCCCTCCTCCCCTTGGAGTTGCAGTCATTCTTATTGCATATTTTTGCTAACTTTTGCTGTCTTTCCGCTATGTCATCAGACTGAGCAAGATGGCATCCCTGAGCGGGAAGGGGACCGCGCATGCGCGCTGCAATTCCCAAAGGCTTTCTGCGAAAGCTGGGGAAATTGCTCCGCGAGGGCTCCGTCGGCGACGTCACCCATAAGTGAGGACTGATTCCTGCTGCTCCTGGAGAACACCTGTTACAGGTGAGTAACTACTCTGTCTGGTCAGGCAGCCCACCCCAGTAAGGACTGGAATTATCCTTATTGATATTTTTTATATCCTGTCTACGTACCTGACACAATACTTTTCTAACTTTTAACGTAAATTCTGAGGAAGCATTCTTGGAAGTTTTCTGCATCCTAAAAATGTGTGTCAAGTTTCATGTGCCCTAGAAGTTTATAATTTTATTTATTTATTTATTTAACTATTTCTTTTATACCGCCCCTTCCAGAGATCAAGGGCGGTTTACATATAACAGGTTAACAGTCTTGTACACAGTTTGTATACATTTTACATAGAACAATAGAAATCAATTATTTACATTGAACATTGTACACAGTTTGTATACATTTTACATAGAACAATAGAAATCAACTATTTACATTGAACAGTAAATATAAACTTTGTAAGTATTAAAGAAAAACAATAAGCAGAGACATCTTTTAAGTATTAAAGCAAGAACTTTGTAGGTATTAAAGCAGACCCATCAAACTTTTTACAAATGTATATTTACAGTGTGTGGTGTGTGTGTTGTGTGGGGCAGATGTTGGTGTAGGTGTTGGAATTTAGTTCCTTTTTTTTTGTCGTCTTTGGGGCGTGTGAGTGGGGGGGGGGCATGCTTGTGTTTACATTGTTTGGGTTAAGGGAGTTTGTGCATGTGTGAACAGGTTTGTTGTGGAGCTAGCTTTGGGGTAGTAGGGGACTTCGAAGTGTTCTGTGAACAGGTAGGTCTTTAATTCTTTTCTGAATTGGAAGAGGTCTCTTATGGTGCAAAGTTCAATAGGGAGGTCGTTCCAGAGTGTAGGAGCAGTGAATGAGAATGCTCTGGAGCTAGTGGTGTTCTTAGTTTTGCGGATGGTTTTTGGTATGATGAGCGAGTGGGCTGCGTTTTGTCTGAGGGTCCTTGTCGAAGTTGGAGATTGCAGTAATGTGGATAAGTGTGAGGGGATTATGTCGTTTATGAGTTTATAGGTTGTTAGGATTATTTTATATTTAATTCGACTGTTTATAGGGAGCCAGTGGAGGTCTAGCAGTATAGGGGTTACGTGGTCTGTTAGGCGAGCTTTTGCAATCACTTTTGCACAGATGTTTTGTGCTCTTTGAAGAAGGTATGTGCTTTTTTGCGGGAGGCCTATTAGGAGACTATTGCAATAGTCAAAGTGAGGGGTGATCAGTGTACCTACTACGGATCTAAAGTCTGGTGTTTCAAGGAGTGGCCTTAGGTGTTGAATTGTTTTGAGTTTATAGAAAATGGTTTTTACTGTTTGTTTTATGTGTGGTAACATGGTGAGAGTGTGGTCTATTATTACTCCTAAGTATTTTACCTGTTTTCTGACAGGTATGGAGGTTTTGTTGATAGTGATTATTTCCGGGTAGGTGTTCTCAGTCATAGATGATCTTGTCACAAACATTGCCTCAGTTTTTTTGAAGTTTATGCTGAGGTGGTTAGTTTCCATCCAGGAGGTGGTTTCAGCCATGCATTTGGATAGCGAGTCATATGTAGGGTTTTTAATGGTTATGGGGGTAGCTAGCATGATGTCATCGGCATATATAAAGTGGTTAATCTTGTGTTTTTTAAATATGTTTGTTATCGGTTGCAGGTACAGGTTAAATAGGAGGGCTGATAGGGCTGATCCTTGGGGTATTCCCTGTCCTTGGGGGAATGTTTCTGATGCTTGTTGGTCAATTTGGACGCGTATTAATCGGTGTGAAATGTAGGATTTGAACCAGTTAAGGACAGTTCCGCCTATTCCTAGATTTTCTAGTCTGTTGATCAGTGTCAGATGATTAATGTTATCGAATGCGGCTGAGATATCTATAAATAGGAGTAAGTATCCTTGTTGTTTGTCATCTGTGCCTTTGATGAGGAAGTCCATAAGGGTGATTAGGAGGGTTTCTACTCCATGGGATGGGCGGAAACCAAATTGGTGTGAGTCAAGGGGTTTGTATTCATCAATGTGTTCCTGTAACTGAATTTGGATTGTTTTCTCTATAATTTTGGCTATGAACGGAATGCTGGCTATAGGTCTGTATGAGTTTGGATCTTTTGATCTTATAAGGAGTCCAAACACAAAACGCACAAAGGAGGTAGAACTTCCACAGATCAGTCAGTCAGCACACGAAAAGAGCGGACAGACCAGGCCTTATAACACACTTTTTTTTTTTTTTGAGAAACCCAACTTAGCAAAGCCTTCATCAGGAGTCATACTCTCAAACTGAAGGTGCAAACACTCTTAAGGGGTGCGTAAAAAAACAGCATCCACTTTGTTCTCCCATGCCATTTGCAGTTCCTGGGGTGACACTTGCTCCAGTGTTGTCTGTGTTTTCTGTCTCCACTCTTTTCATGTGCTCTAGGAGTTTATAACCACTTATTTATTTATTTTATTTTATTTATTTGCATTTCTTATATACCGCACTATTTGCGATCAGCGCGGTTTACATAAAACAAAAGGTATCCGACAGCAAACAAAAGTCAGGTCATTACATTGAACAGGAACAAGTAACTTGGAAAACAGGGTAAACTATATACATATGCGGAGCATTGAATAGGGTAACTATATACATGTCAGATGGAGTTATTGGGTATTGATCATACTTGGTAGCTGGGGTTCGGGGCAGTCAGTGAGGTATTTGATAAAGAGGAAGTTTATCAAATACCTGTTTATCAAGTTTACTATCTCTGTTTCTAAATTTGCTTACATAGCTACTGGCTGCTCCTCCATTCCACTTTGGAGAGTAGTTAATGTTCCATTTTCTTCTCCACACTCGTTAATATGCTCTCATATGTTAAACTTGCCAAATAATATTTGGCAAATTTGACATGAAGCAAGTTTTACATTTTTTTCAATAAAGCACATTTATTATCTTTCTGATTTTGATGTAAGGTTCAGACTGCAAGCATTGCATGTAAAATCCAAACTTGCCAAATTGGTAAAAAGAAATTGAGTATGTGAGGTTTTTTTCTTACAGGGACTTCATCAGGGTTAGCGAAACCGGGGCAGTTCCATATCCCTCACAGTCTGACCCTGGTGACAGATCTTGCTCAGCTGTGCGTGGCTGACAGAGAAAACGGACGAATTCAGTGCTTTAATTCTGAAACTGGCAAGTTCGTGAAAGAAATAAAACACAAATCCTTTGGAGATGAATTATTTGCTGTTTGCTATGCACCAGGTAATGTTTGTGGCAGGATGAGGAGTTTATAATTAACCTGAAAAAATGATGCTGTGAAAATATAAATTTGTAGTTCCTAATTATGGCCGAGAATATACTGGTGTTAATGACTGTGTTGACATGTCCCAGTCAATGTAGGTAGATGTGTTTGAGGTAGTCAACAGCTACTAATAATATATTAATATAGCACCACGAGGCATGCTGCTACTATTAGTATTACTTATCATTCATATAGCACCACTAGGCATGCTGCTGCTACTACTTATCATTAATATAGCACCACTAGGCATGCTGCTACTAATTATTAATATAGCACCACTAGGCATGCTGCTGCTGCTACTACTAATACTTATTAATATAGCACCACGAGGCATGCTGCTGCTACTACTACTTATCATTAATATAGCACCACTAGGCATGCTGCTACTAATTATTAATATAGCACCACTAGGCATGCTGCTGCTACTATTACTTATCATTCATATAGCACCACTAGGCATGCTGCTACTACTTATTAATATAGCACCACTAGGCATGCTGCTGCTACTACTACTTATCATTAATATGGCACCACTAGGCATGCTGCTGCTACTACTATTATTTATCATTCATATAGTGCCACTAGGCATGCTGCTACTAATTATTAATATAGCACCACTAGGCATGCTGCTGCTACTATTACTTATTCATATAGCACCACTAGGCATGCTGCTACTTATCATTCATATAGCACAACTAGGCATGCTGCTGCTGCTGCTACTACTTATCATTAATATAGCACCACTAGGCATGCTGCTGCTACTTTTACTACTTATCATTCATATAGCACCACTAGGTATGCTGCTTCTTATCATTCATATAGCACCACTAGGCATGCTGCTGCTGCTACTACTACTTATCATAAATATAGCACCACTAGGCATGCTACTACTACTACTACTACTTATCATTCATATAGCACTACTAGGCATGCTGCTGCTACTACTACTTATCATTCATATAGCACCTCTAGGCATGCTGCTGCTACTACTACTTATCATTCATATAGCACCACTAGACATTCTGCTACTACTACTACTTGTCATTCATATAGCACCGCTAGGCATGCTGCTGCTACTACTACTTATCATTCATATAGCACCACTAGGCATGCTGCTGCTACTACTACTTATCATTCATATAGCACCACTAGGCATGCTGCTGCTACTACTACTTATCATTCATATAGCACCACTAGGCATGCTGCTACTACTGCTACTTATTAATACAGCACCACTAGGCATGCTGCTACTACTGCTACTTATTAATACAGCACCACTAGGCATGCTGCTACTACTACTACTTATCATTCATACAGCACCACTGGGCATGCTGCTACTACTGTTACTTATTAATACAGCACCACTAGGCATGCTGCTACTACTGTTACTTATTAATACAGCACCACTAGGCATGCTGCTACTACTACTTATCATTCATATAGCACCACTAGGCATGCTGCTACTGCTGCTACTACTTATCATAAATATAGCACCACTAGGCATGCTACTACTACTACTACTTATCATTCATATAGCACTACTAGGCATGCTGCTGCTACTACTACTTATCATTCATATAGCACCTCTAGGCATGCTGCTGCTACTACTTATCATTAATATAGCACCACTAGGCATGCTGCTACTACTACTACTTATCATTCATATAGCACCACTAGGCATGCTGCTACTACTGCTACTTATTAATACAGCACCACTAGGCATGCTGCTACTACTGCTACTTATTAATACAGCACCACTAGGCATGCTGCTACTACTACTTATTAATACAGCACCAATAGGCATGCTGCTACTGCTACTACTACTACTACTTATCATTCATACAGCACCACTGGGCATGCTGCTACTACTGTTACTTATTAATACAGCACCACTAGGCATGCTGCTACTACTGTTACTTATTAATACAGCACCACTAGGCATGCTGCTACTACTGTTACTTATTAATACAGCACCACTAGGCATGCTGCTGCTACTACTTATCATTAATATAGTACCACTAGGCATGCTGCTACTGCTACTTATTAATACAGCACCACTAGGCATGCTGCTGCTACTACTACTTATTAATATAGTACCACTAGGCATGCTGCTACTACTACTACTTATCATTCATATAGCACCACTAGGCATGCTGCTACTACTGTTACTTATTAATACAGCACCACTAGGCATGCTGCTACTACTACTTATATATATGTAGGTAAGAGAGAATCCCTTCTCCACAGCAATTACAATCTGTTCAAGGCAGACAAACAGAATAAATGGGAATTAGGGTAATTCTTTAAGGGAAATAATTAATGCATATATGGGTCTTAGGAGAATAAGGTGGGATAAAGGAAAAAAAAGCCTTGAATGGGTAGATGTTTAGTGTAGATATAAATAGGATCAGAGATGGAGCCTGATCTACTGACTCAGTCTGTCCAGGCATATGGTGTCATAAGGTGGAATGAGCAGAGTCTGGATATGAGAGTAGAAGGGCATAGATAAAAGTGCTTTGCCCAATGAGCGGTGTGCCAAAGGAAGAGTCTAGGGGGAGAGGAGAGGTAATGAGCTGCAGAGTGAATGCACTTGGACAGTTAATCATGAACTTATTAAGGACCTGTTTCCTAAGCTGCATTAGATTTCAACATGGTTTTTAATGCATGTTTACAGGCTAGCACGGTGTTAAGCACATTAACAGGCATCTTTAGTGGGTGCACTGTGGACAGAGATTGAGCTTTGCAGTGAAAGCAGAGGTCATTAGTATCCTTTATAAAATAAGGGCGTTAGTTGAACATTCATCAGGCAAAACTAGGCACGAGTGCTCATGCCAGCCCTAGAATTGGTGAAAATGTGCATGCCTAGATTTATAAAAACAATGTGTGCAAGTTGATATGTTTTATAACGTTTGCCCATAAATCTACACTCCACCCCTCGCCATTCCCATACCAAAGAATACACCAGCAGCTTATAGAATAGCCCCCGACTGGGAGTTCCGGTGACATCAACCGTCAGGCATGGACGGCTAGGGCTGGAGCTCTGCTGGAAAAGGGACGAAAATAAAGCATTTAACTGCTTGCTGGTAGGGTGAATGTTCCCCGTTATGAGATTAAGAGCTAGCGAGCTTTGAGGAAAAAGAATGGCCACAGCACGCAAGAAAACAGCAGATCTGAGAGACTGCATTTGTGGGCACTTGCACTGAATCCCAAGAGAAAGGAAAAAATGGTGGCGGTGGACGCGACGGAGAACTCAGCTGCCTCTGATCAAAGTAAGCGGGAGAAGCGCAGCAAAGTGGGGGCTATACTGCCTATATCGAAGGAAGAACTGCGATCAAGGTTCACAGAGTTAAAAAATGAAATAGGATTTAAAATAGAGGTGGAAGAAATGTTCTCACAGCTCCGAACAGACATAAATGATGTAGGCTCTCAAGTTACTGAAGCAGAGGGCTGAATTGAGCTAGAAAAGAAAGTGGACGCTATGCCGACAGCAGTTCAGGACTGGGAGGCAGTGAAGGTGGTCCAAGCATTAAAATTAGAGGATCTGGAAAACAGAATATGCCAAAACAACTTAAGGATAAAAGGTTTGCCAGAGACTGTATGAAAACAGCGAAGGAGATCTGTACAGCGCACAGGTCACTTGGGCCAGGGAGAAAAGAACAACCTCGGGACATCATTATCTGTATACATGACTATACAGTAAAGGAAAGAATACCAGTCAAAATGAAAGCCCTGGGAAAATTTGAATGACAAGGAAATGGAATCGCCATATACGCAGATCTAGCAGCTGCCACCTTCCAAAGGCAAAGGAATTGGACAGCCTTTACAGCAAGACTACGGGAGGAAAATATCAGATATAAGTGGTTGCACCCGACGGGCCTGGCATTTACGGTGCATGGTATTGCACGCAGAGCAGGGACAATGGAGGAGACGGCAAAAGCCGTGAGAGAGGCAGGAATTCAGCAGATTCCAGCAGCAGAGCAGAAGGGACTAAGGCAGAAGCAAGACCTAAGGACAATATGGCAATGAGTGGAACAAAAAGAAAGAAGAAATTTAAGAACTGGACTAAGTAAACCCCCAAGAAGGGTGAAAGGTTATCTGATAGAGTGGTAACACTGAGAAAAAAATTTATTTTTTCTTTTTTTATATGCTGTTGTAATAAGGAATAAGACTGCAAATACAAATTAGAAATAAGTAGTGCATTCTATAATGCAAAGTATGTGTGGGGTATGAATGAACAGTTATCATATTGGGGGGGAGAAAGGGATGTGGTATCTTGATTGGCAGATGGGGGACAGCAGGAAGGGAAAGAAATGTTATTAAGGAAGCACAAGGAGGGTAAAAAAGGCGGATAAGGCGGGCTGAAATCACACTAGACGAAACAGAGAAGCAAGAAGGGTAAAGGTGGGGGGGAAGGGAGGTGGGAGGATGGTATAAGGGGCAACGAAGAGGGGGGAAAGAGAGCCTATGGGACAAGGTGGGATCCGGGGGACTATACAAGCAAGAAAGATGCCAACGTTCTCCTGAATCAGATGCTGCCACCAGGATTTGATCTATACACATGCCACAGGTCCATTAAAAAAGGAGGTGGGGCGCTCATCCTTGCCAAAGCGGACCTAAATTTCAAGCTATGCAACTCCTCCAGCTCAACTCACCTTGACTCCCTCACCATATCTAATGAGCTCTGCACAATCAACCTTCTCTATCGAGCACCCTCCCCTTTACCAGATGATCTTCCAACAATAATTGAGCTTGCGTGCACAACATCCACCTCACCCTCTCCAATTTGGTTAGTTGGTGACTTCAACCTCCCATCTCTTCATGACAGCCACTCAGCAGCATTCCTGGACGCACTAGAGGATCTAGGCTACAAACAATATGTTGACTCACCCACTCACACTAAGGGAGGTAAACTAGACCTCATTTTCGCACCTCATTTCAACACCTTATCACACCAAGCCCTTGCAATGTCGGTTACACCAGTGCCATGGTCAGATCACAATCTTATCCGATTCAATATACCCACTCATACTTCTCACAAGAGCCAAATGCCATCTAACACACCTGGAACCCCCACAGCCCGCTTTCAACCATTCAACCGTGACGCTGTCCTAGAAGATCTTCGACCACTTATGACCGACACCTCCCTCAACTTAGACGACCTCATATCCAAATGGGACGAGAACCTCAGAGCTGCCTCATGTCCATTGCACAATGATAAGAAAATAAGAAAACGGGAACACGCGCCATGGTTCTCTACGGACCTTCGTGCATCTCTCCACCACCTACGCAAACTTGAAAGACGGTGGCGACGAACCCACTCTCCAGAGGCCCTTGCTGCATACAACTCACACTTAATTACCCACCGTGGGAAGATAACACAGAGTAGGAAACTCTACCACACAAACTTATTGAAACGCTCCATCAATAAACCACATGCACTGTTCAGATTAGTAAAATCCATAACAGGAGAGCCGGTTTCAGCCCAACCTGCAATGCCTCTGCCACAGGACTACGCAAACTACTTGCAATCAAAAATGATTAAGACCAGCACAAACATAAATATCAGCAACTCCTCCATATCACCTAAGGCATCCCAAGTAACACCATTATGCAATTTCCATACGGTATCAACTAGTGAGATTGAGAATATTATTGCCTCCATCAATCCTAGCACAGCACCTAATGACCCATGCCCAGCCAGCTGGATCAAAGATCTGCGACATGATCTAAGCCAAATCTTGTGCAAGATACTGAACCAGTCCTTTCTAACAGGCTCATTTCCACAGAGTCTGAAACACACCTCTATCAGGCCCCTACTGAAAAACAGTAAACTTGACCCATCCAAAGTTGAATCATTTAGGCCAATCTCGAGCATCCCCCAGCTCGCAAAAATCATCGAAAAAGCTGCTCAACAACAGATCCAGCATCATATCGACATGGAAGCACCACTAGACCAATCACAACATGGCTTCAGGGAAGCACATGGAGTCGACACAATCCTTACAACCCTATTCAATGATCTGGTCACTGGAATAAACAGCATCCAACAAGGATTTGTCCTCATCTTCCTAGACATCTCCGCCGCCTTCGACTCTGTGAATCATGCTATACTTCTGCAACGCCTGAAAGAAAAGGGGATTCGAAGCACAGCACTAGAATGGTGTAAATCCTACCTTTCCAATAGGTGGCAACAAGTCAAAACAGGCCATGAATCCTCTGAACCTTTCCTACAGTCCCAAGGAGTACCTCAAGGATCTTACTTATCGGCACTGATGTTCAATATATATATGCAGCCGATATGTGAATTGATCCAATCTTTCAACGTACAATGCCTGGCATACGCAGATGACATCCTCCTATACATGCCGTTCAAAATTGACCAACCAGTGTTCTCCCCAATAATCAATTGTTTCAGAGCAGTAGCCGAATGGCTGCTGACACAAAACCTACGAATCAATCATAGCAAAACTGATGTTCTTTTTGTCACGAGGAACCGTAAGTTCATACCTCCTCCATCGCTACTGGTCAACAACATAGAATTGAAGTCCAAATCCACAATCCGATATCTCGGCATCACACTGGACCAGCACCTGGATATGACAACGCATGTGAGGAATGTGACAAAGACTATATATCATAAGATCAGAACACTACGCCACCTCCGTCCTCTACTTGACTCTACTGACTACCGATCAACCTTCCAGGCATTAGTCCTCCCACACCTAGATTTTGCGAACATCGTCCTCCATGGTATCCCTCAATCAACTTTAAATCCGCTTCACCTAGCGATGAATGCAGCTGCAAGAGTCCTCTCGGGGGGGGTCTCCAAGATCTGCCCACATAACGCCTATCATGAAAGATCTGCATTGGCTACCTTTGCAAGCCAGACTCCACTATAAGTCATTAATCCTTACTTTCAAAGCCTTGAATAACTACCCACCTACACCAATCAGCAAGCTAATTCACAGCACCCTCGAAAATAGAAACAGGAGGTCTACTGCTATGAACACCTTAATAGTCCCTAGGATGATGACATCGTGCACTAAGGCTACCTCAAACAGAGCTTTCTCAATATTCGCTCCTCCTTTAAATTGGAATGCACTTCCCCATGAAATCCGTGGCATCAAAAGCCTAATCCTATTCCGAAAAGCTTTGAAACACCATCTGTTCACAAAATGTTACCCAGAAGCCATCCCGGACACTCACACACCTGGCAAGCTTCCCACATACCCCAGACGCCTTAGCACCTTAATACAACCAGAAAATGGTTAGCCTACACAATAGTCCACATGATAACCATCTACCTGCACCATCCACACGAAATCACTTACAATATCCAAACGAGTTTAGAGTATTGTATATAGTATAAAGTATATAGTATAAAGTTAACCTGTACATAGTTCTCCCGGTTATCCCATGTATTATTTTCCCTGTTCTTTGTAAACTCAATGTTGCCTGTATGCATTGCAGTATGTTTTGTTCGATGTACACCGCGCTGATTATAATAGCGCGGTATAGAAGAAATGTTAAATAAATAAATAAACTAGCTAATGGGACATGATTTAAAAATATTAACATTCAATGTAAATGGCCTCAATACTTGGCAAAAATGGAGAGCGCTGGTGCGGGAAGGAACACGACGTAGGGCTGATGTGATTTTGATACATTTAAAACTATCCCAAGGGGGAGGCCTGTGCCAGCGTATTTCCGATCAGATCATGCTAGCAGCAAACAATCTTAACCCAAAAAAAGGGGGAACGGGGATTATTTGCAAAAGATCTGTTGGTTGAACCGAAAGAAATAATAAGAGATCAGGAGGGCAGATATGTCATATGGGTAGGATCCTCGGAAGGAAAAGAGGTCACTGTATGCAGTATTTATGCACCCAATAGTGCACAGGGGAGCTTTTATGATAAATTCCTACCACAGATTGAGGAACACCAGAAGGGAACACTGATTACACAGGTACACTACCAAAAAACTGCCTCCAGTTTTGCAACTGATTCCTATAGATTTTGGGGTGCTGAATCCAGGAAAAATAGCCAAAATGTTCCATCACGTCACGTTTTCTTGCAAAATTAGATTTCTTACCCATATAAGGAATGTTCACATAATTTCTTTTTAGCCGACTGCAGTTTATTTTCTTGGCCCAAAATAGAGGTTGTAATGGTTAACTAACTAGAAACACTCCCTGATGATATTTTAGAGTGGTTTTTTTTTTTGTAATGTAATTTTTTATTAAGGTTATACAAAATATCAAACATAGGCAAAATAATTATCACAAGAATAATAAGAAAACAAGCTTATTCCACATCACGAGTGTTTTGTATTCATTTTATACATTAACAGGACAATTGGGAGGCGGGGGGCTAAATCCAGTACTTGCGCTGGCGCATGTTCTTTCCTGTTCGCCTCGCCTCGTTCGCTCGCTCAAACACGGTGGTTGTGACATGAACGTTTCTGTCAAATTTCAGTTTCTTGCAAGTTCATTATTACCTTTTGTTTGCTCAGTCGTAATCCAGCTTTATTCCGAAGTGGTTCACTACAGTTGTAGTTTGCAGTGCTGTGTATTTGTGATGGCTCACAGAGACAGAGGTTGCGTCAACTCTCCGGACAGTTTTTGTTTTATTTGTGGGGAATATACCGTGAAAAAGCGGCAGAGGAACATTTCTGCATTTATTAAAAAAGTATATTTCGCCTATTTCGGTTTGAAGTTAGGCGATCAAGACAAACCGTGGACTCCTCACAAAGTGTGCAAGACATGTGAGGAAGATCTACGCTTATGGATGAAAGGTAAAAAACAAGCATTTCGTTTCGGAATACCTATGATGTGGCGTGAACAAAGAGACCACAGCAGTGACTGCTATTTTTGCTCTTGCATTGTGAAGGGATACAACTTAAAAAATAAGAACGTAATAAGTTACCCCAACCTTCCCTCAGCAATTAGGCCTATGCCTCATAGCAACGAAGTACCTGTGCCTGAACCACCAAAATCTTTGGATCATATTTGTGTGGACGGTTCTGATCATGATGAGACTCATCAGATGGCTTTTCCCGATGAGTCCAGTACTTCCGAGTTTGAAACTGAACCAGATCCGAAACCTGAACTTTTCTCTCAAGCTGAATTGAATGATTTAGTCCGGGATTTAGGACTCCCAAAAGATGCTGCCCAACTGCTAGGTTCTCGGCTTAAACAGAAAAATCTATTGTCACCAGGAACAACTTTTTATTGGTACCGCAACCGCGAGACACAATTTTTGAAGTATTTCAGCAAAGAGGAAGATTTGGTATTTTGCAACGATATATACGGAGTGATGGAAAAGTTTAAATTCAAGTATGATCCTGCTGAATGGCGGCTGTTCATTGATTCGTCAAAAGACAGCATAAAAGGTGTTCTTCATAATGGCAACACATTCGCTTCAGTTCCTATTGCTCACTCTGTTATTCTCCAAGAAAAATACGAGAATTTGGCCCTGATTCTTCAGAAGATTCGTTATGATGAGCATAAGTGGATGATTTGTGGAGACTTTAAAATTCTATCCATGCTATTAGGGCAGCAATCCGGTTTCACCAAATATCCCTGCTTCCTTTGCTTGTGGGATAGCCGGGTCCCGCGACCTACACTGGGGGAAAAAAGACTGGCCAATTCAGGAGTATTTGAGACCCGGTGAGAAAAATGTTCTTCATGAGAGCTTGGTACCTCGTGATAAAATTCTATTACCACCTCTCCACATTAAGTTGGGTCTCATTAAGCAATTCATCAAGTCCCTTCCAAAAGATGGTGAGTGCTTTCGGTACCTTTGCTCAAAGTTCCCCCGACTTTCTGAAGCAAAGCTAAAGGAAGGAGTGTTTGTTGGCCCTGATATAAGGAAACTCATTTCAGATGGAGCATTCGCTGAAACGATGTCTGAGAAGGAAAAAGAAGCCTGGGATTCCTTCAAGGATGTTGTTCTCAAATTCTTGGGGAACAGGCGGGATGAGAACTAGAAGGATATTGTTGCCAGGATGCTCAATGCCTTCAAAGAACAAGGCTGTAACATGAGCCTGAAAGTCCATTTCTTGCACTCCCATGTGAACTACTTTCCCGAAAACGTGGGGGCGTACAGTGAAGAACAAGGTGAAAGGTTTCACCAGGACATCAAGGACGCAGAGAGAAGGTACCAAGGAAGATGGAACACCACTATGATGGCTGATTTCTGCTGGTTGCTGCTGCGGGAAACCCCAGATGAAAAATACGCCAAGCAGCGCACCAAGAGAAGCATTCGGGGGAAGAAGAAACGGGCCCACCAGGAGATTGATTGACCCAAGAATGACTTTAAAATCTAAACTGTGTTGACAAATATCGTGTTTTTACTAAACTTTGAAATAAAAATTTGCTAGTTATTACCACAGTGTCGGATCTCATTTATTAGAATTTTATTTTCACACCATCGGGTGTTTGTCTTCATGTATTGCAATGGTGCGGTTTGCGTTTTCTATTCTTACATACATACCTGTACAACATTTTTTGCACATTTCTTTGCTTTGCTTTGTGTCTAACCTCGCTCTTATATGCTCAATGTTTGTGCACATGTATGTGGCTGTTTTCAGTGCAGACAATTTTGCTACCATCACAGTGTGTTTTGTTGACATTACTCTATTCTTATGTGCTGCCTTGTTACAATTTTCTTTATTCTTATTTGAATAACTACTAAACAATTAGTATAAAGAATTCATCCAAGAAACTTTTATCTCGATCGCACTCAATCTGAAACGTTCACCTCAAACTGCTAACCCAATGTAGCAAAAAATCTGTACGTGATGGAGCAAATTGGTTACCAGATTTGGATTCAGCGCACCAAAAAACGTAAAAATCAATCGAAACATTAGAGGCAGTTTAAAAAAAAATTTTTTTAGTGTACCTGTGTTATAGGGGAGGGGGAAGGGGGGAGAACGAGTAGCGTGACAGAAGCTGAGAAAAACGATGGCAAGTCCTGAAGCGGTGGATACTTGGAGGCAGTGTCATGGAAGTAAACAGGAATACACATTCTATTCTCACGCACATCAAACATACAGTAGAATTGACATGATATGGGTAGAAAATACCTGGATAGGGTGGTAGAGGCTGAAATTGGGACGCTGACTTGGTCTGATCATGCTCCAGTCTGGGCAGCTATATATATTTATAGAGAGAAGAGCAGGCTATGTTTTTAGTGCTTAAATGAAACATTAACAGATGTTCCCATGTTTGACTGCTTTTTGTCCCTTTTACGAACTTGCACATCGGTGGCTTTGACGTTTTGTTTAATTGCACGAATTGCTAGCTGCTCTCTCTCACGCCATCCATAATGGAATATTGATTGTCTGGTGTTCTGAGGGAATGCTGCAAATATGAATTGTTTCACCAGCAGAGGCATAAAATACGTTGGTCTTAGCTGCTTTACTTATTTCTGGCCGGTTTATATCTGGGAATACCTCAATTTTTGACGGAAGGATGGTAGAGTTTAACTGTTGTTCCTTTCTGAGTTCATGCCACATTTGAGAATGAAATGATATATTTTGTTGTGTGGACATGGTCATCTCATTCTTTGTGCTAAAATTAAACTCTCCCTCCTTAATCAGAGGTCACCACTAAATGAGACATTAGCTGCTCTCTGTATCCTTCCTCCCTGAAGTACCCTGGCAAAGAATTCAGCAAAACATGTGAGACTTGGATGATGGGGGAGTAGAAAGAAAAGGAATGAAATATGAAGTACAAACTGGAAAAGAAAAGAGAATTCAATCAGAGAAATGGATGTCGTGAACAAGTTGAAATGTGTGCACTTAGTGGCATTTTAGAAAGGACGTCCAGGGAAAATCTGAGGTGTCCAGAGCAAAAGGCCCAAAAAAATGACAGGGATGTTTGTGTTGGCCAGATTTTGGAAACATGGATGTCCCTGAAATGGACACCTGCATGGGGTGGCAACATAGACGTCCCCACTAGAAAAACCAGGGTCAGGGACATCTGTCCCATGCTGAACGCTAGCTATTTGCATGCGGGGATGTACATCATCATACCGAACCGCAATTAAGGGGCCCTTTTATTAAAGGTTAACACACATTAATGAAATTAACGTGCAGTAAGTGTCACTGCATCCATAGGAATAAAAGGGCTGTGGGCACTTAATGTGCATTAAAACCTTTCGTAAAAGAGCACTTAAGTGTCCTAATTTTCCTGCCGTTTCATTATCAGTAGTAGTAACCACTAACATAGTAGCATATGAGGCTTGCTTTTCTGGTGTGATTCCTCCATAGATGTCATCTTCAGGCCTGCAAAGGAGAGCCTTCAGTCCCCTCTCCAGACCTGGCCCACTCCAGAGAATAGCTTAAAAAGTAATCCTACTTGTGCCTGTGGGCTTCCTCTATCTTCGTTCCTTCCACCTCCTCCTGCAGTTCTTACTACTGGTCTTAATTGTTTCTCTTTTCAGGACTGCTTTGATTACAAACAGAGGATGAAGCTGTCAAGATAACAGAGTGGGTGATGAGGACGTGGATGGCAGCTATGACAAATGTAGTGACTGTGGAGTGATTGCTGCTTAGAAGAGGGCCCGATATGTCACTTTTCATAGCCATGTCACTGAGCAGAAGCAGTAGGCAGGGGGCTGACTCCATCTCTGGAAAATACAGATTGCTGTCTATACCCCTGTAAGCCATAAGCCTTCCACTGATCCTAAAAAACAAAAAGGACAGATTGAGAGACTGATATATGAATCTCACAGAAACTTCATGGACAAATTCTGTTGCAGGAGACTATTTAAATTGGCTTTCCATTTATTGGCATTAGTGGGAAAAGCAGGTTTAAATTCCAATCCTTCATTATTTTTCTACTCATATGCAGAGTCATCTTTTTGGGGGAAGAGGGGGAATCGGCGTGACTATTCCGTGCTGTATGCTACCACACTTGCTGCAGATTTCAGTCCCAGCACTGGTCCTCCCCCCCTTACCAGCGGTGGGTGTGCAAGAGCAGTGCTCTGCCTGGCTGCTGAGGCCTCTGCCACTGTTATGGCATGGGAAAAGCACCACGGAGAGGGGGACAGAGATGCAGCAATCGTGCATCTCCCTGAACACACACACACACGAACACGAACACACACACACACACACACACACACGAACACACACCCCTATACCTATTCTCTTTCTCTCTTCTCTCTTCCGTACTGGTACTTGTTTCAGACTGGGGGAATATTATTGACATGACATACTCGGGACATGTTGCCAAAGTAAATTATGTGGGAGCAATGTTGTAACAGGGCACTTATGGCAAGTTTCCAAAAAGGCTTCTCTTCTCTTCTCTGAAGGCAACATAGATTCCTTAGTGTCATTTCTAAAATAGGCTTTCCGAACTAGCCCCAGTTGTGCACATTTAAATTCTGACACCTGCTCTGAAGAATGCATAAATATCTGTGTATATTCTATGTGAGCACTGACATACAAACCTCGCAACTCCGCCTCTGCTATACCCCGGCTATGCCAGTAGCATTTGCACGCATAAGAACACACACACATTGAAACGGATGGCAGATAAAGACCATAGAACAGTGATGGCTAACCTTTTTGAGCCCGAGTGCCCAAACTGCCGCACAAAACCAAAGAATTTCCTCAAAGTGCCAGCACGTCATTTGCATAAGTGGTCTTATTTGCATAAATATTTGCATAATGTTACCATACACTAACTTTTAGTAAACATGTCTCTTAATGAGTGTATGGATAAAGAAAGACTAAAAGATTTCTACATTACTATAATCCAGTGCCAACCGCCAGGCACATTAGGAACTATTACAAACGCTGCCCATTTAGAACCCATAGCAAACCCGCTGTATCCTGACAGCATTACCAGGACTCACAAAGCACCATACCCTACCTATCAAAAGGCAACACTGCAAATATTAAACCAATACATTTCAGTGAATACTGGGGAAAGAGAACAAGTGGCAACGTCAAATAGGAATTTCCTCTTGTACCAAACAAAGCGCAGATGTTAATGATGCACATTTCCCAGAGCTGACATATTCCAGTTAATAAATTCAAAATAAAGAGATATCGTTCTACCTTTTGTGCATTTTTTTTCAGTTGCAATTGGTCCAGCCATTTTCTTCTGGTTTCTTCATGTTTTCTGCTAACTCTCCATCGTCTGCTGTCCATTTGTCCTTTCTTCTCTCTTCTAGTTTTTTTTTCCATTCTCTCTCTCTCTACATCTGCTTTAACATACTAATCTTTCTCCTTTTGCTCTTTCCTCATTCCTATTTCATCCACACAAATTTTACCCCTCCATCCTCAATCCCCAATTACTCTCCCAATACCTGGCCAATTGTAGATTTTTCATCCCTCCTACACAAAATATTTTTCCCCTCTCCATTTTACTCTCCCAGCCCCATCCCATTCTAATCCTCCCCCAACATCAGCTCCCTTCTAGTTCCAGTCTCACCCAGCATCCATTCCCTTCTTCAAGCCCCCCACTTCCCCTCAGCCCATTTCCATTCCAAGCCCCCTCCCCAGCAGCTATTTGCACGACAAGCCCCCCACTTCCCCTCAGCCCATTTCCATTCCAAGCCCCATCCCCAACAGCTATTTGCAGTTCAAGCCCCCTTCCACTCAGCCCATTTCCAGTCCTAGCGACCCCCCCAACCCATTACCAGTCCTAGCCCCCCATAGCCCACTCCCAGTCCTAATCCCAACAGCCCATTTCCAGTCCTAACCTCCCCATCAGCCCACTCCCAGTCCTAATCCCCCATCACTCAATTTTTAGTTTAAGCCCCCCCAGCGCCTATCACAACTCCTAACCCCCCCCCAGCGCCCATCACCACTCCTACCCCCCCCAGCCCAGCGCCCATCACCACTCCTAACCCCCCCAGCCAGCCCAGTGCCCATCACCACTCCTAACCCCCCCAGCCAGCCCAGTGTCCATCACCACTCCTAACCCCCCAGCCCAGTGCCCATCACCACTCCTAACCCCCCCACCCCAGCCCATCACTACTCCTAACACCCCCCAGCCCAGCCCATCACTACTCCTAACCCCCCCCAGCCCAGCCCAGCCAATCACCACTCCTAACCCCCCCCAGCCCAGCCCAGCCCAGCCCATCACCACTCCTAAGCCCCCCAGCCCAGCCCAGCCCAGCCCAGCCCATCACCACTCCTAACCCCCACCCCCACCCCCAGCCCAGCCCAGCCCAGGGAAAATTAACAAAAAAAGAAAACCTGTCTGCTGCCGCTGTCGGGGCCGCCGCGGCAGAATCGAGCGTGCCGCGGGGCCCCCCTGTACCCACCGGCAGAGCCTGTCCTCCCCGTAGCAGCTCTCTCTTTGGAGCTGCAGTCAGACGCGCCGGCTTGCAGAGCGCGAGGGAAGAGTTCCCTCGCTGCTCTGTTAAGCCTGCGGGGGCTGATGGGAAATTCCCATCAGCCCCCGCGGGCTTAACAGAGTCGCGAAAGGGAAACTCTTCCCTTCGCGCTCTGCAAGCCGGCGAGTCTGACTGCAGCTCCAAAGAGAGAGCTGCTACGGGGAGGACAGGCTCTGCCGGTGGGTACAGGGGGGCCCCGCGGCACGCTCGATTCTGCCGCGGCGGCCCCGACAACGGCAGCAGACAGGGTTGTTGTTTTTTTTTCGATGGCGGACCTTCCCGCGTGCCAGCTGCAAGGCCTTCGCGTGCCACAGCTGGCACGCGTGCCATAGGTTCGCCATCGCTGCCATAGAACCTCTTCAGTCTGCTGTCCACACCAATTGCTTATCTCTAACATTGCTTCCTCTCCCTTGGAGATTCTCTGTGCTTGTCCCATGCTTCCTTGAAATTAGATACAGCCCTCGTCTTCACCACCTCCACTGGGAAGCTGCTCTACGCGTCCACTACCCTTTCTGTAAGAAATATATTTCCTCTTTTTGTTGCCTGTGTCTATTGAAATGTATTGTGCCATGCAATTTTATAAAAGCCATTTTTCACATGTAAAGCAGACTTTATATGTGGAAAAAGCTTTATGCGGTTATCTCCAGAGTTGTTAAAAGGACACACAAACATAGTAATGCTAACAAGTAATTAAAAGGACAGGACACATAATGGTTAATAGTATGGACAATGGCCAGATTCTGTTGCTTTCTGTACTATCCCTGACCACAGCATATAATGTCATGCCTAGAGTTTGATGGCATCAAATACCTGAGCTAAACAAGAGCCCGGTTTTGTTTTGCTTTTAGGATCACGCTCTACGAACTCTGGGGGAGAAGCTTCCTCCTCCCCACTGTTCTCCAGTCCGCCTATGCAGGACAGTGTCTTAAATCTGGCACTGATATGTATGGTGCCCCTTCTCTTTTAGAAAGTGCCCTGCAGAGAACAGCCCTCTGTTTCCTGCTCTATTCAGCCCCTCCCCTCCCAGGCCCTGGCCTGGAGAGAAGAGGAGAGGTGCGACTGGAGCAAACGGTGCACTACTCAGCTCTCTAATCTAGCCTCTCCCTTCCTATCGTTTTCTTGGGCCAATGCAAAGTAACACTGTCATACAGATAGGAAAAAAAAGCCCTCATTTATTACTCTTCTCCCATAACCCCTCTCTCTGTCCCATCCACCTTGTTTGTACTCCAGCCAAAATTTCCATTGTGTAAGACAGAGTGCTTTTTGCATGTGTCAGATGCTATGTCACTTTAGTCTAGATTTACTAAAGTGTGCTAGCATGTTAGCATATGTTATTTGCCGCTTGTTCCATTGTATACCATAAGACCTATTTAGTAATATGTGGTGACGCACTTTTGTAAATTTAGTCCTTTGTATATAGCAACCTAGATAGGTTTGAATAAAAGAGAAATTAGCTACCAAGTGCATTTTCAATCCAGCTTCTTAGATAATGCATCTGCTTTCTTTACTTTTAGAACTCTTCCACGATCATTCATCCTCAAAGGACATTTTGTTTTCATGTGTGCATTCAGAAAAGCAGCAGTAATGTTTCTTAGTGAATATTTTGATAGTACTGTAGAAGGTTTGTGTGTGTTCTCTGTGGAAAATCCGTTCTGTGCTCTTTCAGTAACGGAACAATGGGTTTGCAGTTGCAGGTGGCGTATTGTACGCAGTGAATGGGATGGAGTACCGTGGTGACCCAACTTCAGTGAAGGGCTTCGCTATGAACTTTTCAACTGGAGAAATAATAGATACTTTTGTTCCTGTTACAAAGGTATGTTCATTTTAAAGCTGGGGCACCTCCCTTAACAAGAACATTTCGCTCATTAGAGAATTAAGTAGATTGCTAGTTTGCGATTAAAATATTCTAAAGTTACATTTCCTAAGGCAGTCAGATATGAGAACAGTACTTAATAGGGATGTGTATTCATTAGTGCACACTAAATTGATTTGACATGCACTACCTACAAATTAACATGCGTTAAAAAAATCACTGTTAATATTTGAAACGCGCAAAAGAAAAATGCTCAAAAATTTGAGAAAAAACAAAAACTTTTTTTTTTTTATGTTCCCACCCATCCCTGGTACTTAAAGGCCTCCCCATGCTCCCTGCTAAAGATGGCTAATTGTCTGCCCAGTGTTAAGTAAGCCCTTTGAACACAGTATAAAGAAATCAGACAGCGTTGATTAAGGGTATGCACATTTGTTTTTCTTTTTCATTTTGTATTTTTTTCCATTTCCTTTGTAAGCATGTGCTATATGCAGATAACACATATCAGAATGTGAAACTAAAGAAAAAAGAAAATAATTTTCTTTGGTGATTACTTTTGATTTTCTTTTGAAATGCTACAAAATGAACAGGCCATTTCTTTGTGCCATTCATATCATTTCAAATGAATGCACATCCCTAAAGTTGACTACCCTTTTTTTGTGGTCCTGCAGATATCCAGGGTTTGCCACAACAATCCGTTACAACTCGAGTAAGTCCATTAGTACTGTTCATGGTGCCATGAGTTGCCAGAGGTTGGAAGTAGCTAGTGCTCTTTTCCCAGAAATGGCTACAGTTTTTGTCTCTCATTTTTTTCTTCCTACCAGTTTCCTACCCAGTCAGAACCTGCTGCTTGGGAATGTTCCCCCTGGTAGTCCGATGAACAGAAAGAGGTTCAGAGAATGAAATGCAAGTCTTGCACATGTCTCTGCACCAGAAGGCTGGTATTTGGTTACCTACTACACCTTGATGAACCGCCATTCTATGATGATGAAATGCTCAAAGAAATCAAGGAAGCTAACAAAAGTTACAGCGCAGAAATAATAATGAGTGATTTCAATTACCCCGGTATCGACTGGGTCAGTGTCATGGCAGGACATGCTAGGAAGATAAAGTTCCTAGATGAAATAAATGTCTGCTTCTTGGAGCAGCTGGTTCATGAACCGACCAGAGGGGAAGCCATATTAGACCTAGTCCTTAGTGGAACACCAGATCTAGTGCAAGAGATAAGGTTGTTGGGGCCACTTGGCAATAGTGATCATAGCATGATTGCCTTTGATTTAATTAGTGGAGGAGGGATAGTAAGGAAATCCACAGTACTACCTTTTAACTTTCAAAAGGGAGACTATGATAAAATGAGGAAAATAGTTAAGAAAAAACTAAAAGGAGCAGTTGCAAAGGTGGGGGGTGTTGGAAAATACTATCTTGGAAGCCCAGACCAGCTGTATTCCACGCTTTAAGAAAAGTGGAAGGAAGTCCAAAAAACTGCCAGCATGGTTTAAAAGTGAGGTCAGAGAGGCGGCTGTTGCCAAAAAAGCATCTTTCAGGAAATGAAAAAAGAGCCAAACGACGAAACCTGGAAACAGCACAAGCACTGGCAAGTCAAATGCAAGGCATTGATAAGGCAGGCAAAGGGAAAATTTGAGAAGAAGCTTGCTGCGGAAGCAAAAACGTGAAATAAAGACTTTTTCAAGTACATTCGTAGCAAAAAACCTGAGAGTCAGTTGGTCCATTAGATCAGTGGTCCTCAACCCAGTCCTCTGGGGCCCACAGGCCAGTCAGGTTTTCAGGATACCCCCAATGAATATGCATGAGATAGATCTGCATACAATGGAAGCAGTACATGCAGATCTATCTCATGCATATTCATTGTGGGTATCCTGAAAACCTGACTGGCCTGTGGGCCCCAGAGGACTGGGTTGAGGACCACTGCATTAGATGATAGAGGGGTTAAAGGGGCACTAAGAGGCGACAAGGTGATAGCAGAGAGACTGAATGAATTCTTTGTTTCGGTCTTTACTGAGGAAGATGTAGGGATGTTACCCATGACTGATGTGGTATTTAAAGGTGCGGAAGAATTGAAGGAAATATCGATACATCGGGAAGATCTATTACAGCTATTAGATAAACTGAAGAGTAGCAGATCACTTGGGCCGGATTGTATACATCCAAGGGTGTTGAAAGAACTGAAATATGAGATTGCAGACCTGCTATTAGTAATCTGTGAACTATCATTAAAATCATCTCTAATACCTGAAGATTGGAGGATCGCCAATGTAACACCAATTTTTAAAAAGAGTTCCAGGGGTGAACCGGGAAACTACAGACCGGTGAGCCTGACGTCAGTACCGGGAAAAATGGTAGAAACCATCATAAAGAATAAAATTACTCAGCATGTAGATAGTCATGGCCTAATGGGAGACAGCCAACATGGCTTTAGAGAAAGAAGATCTTGTCTTACTAATCTGTTATGTTTTTTTGAAGGTGTGAATAAACAGGTGGACAAAGGTGAGTCGGTTGATATAGTACTCGTATATCTGGACTTTCAGAAACCCTTTGACAAGGTCCCTCATCAGAGACTTTTGGCAAAACTAAAGAGTCATGGGATAGGAGGCAGTGTACTACTGTGGATCAGGAACTGGTTAAAAGATAGAAAGCAGAGGGTAGGGCTAAATGGCCAATTTTCCCAATGGAGAAAGGTGAATAGTGGTGTACCCCAGGGATCTGTATTGGGTCCGCTGCTTTTTGACATATTCATAAATGACCTGGAAAGTGGAATAACGAGGTTATCAAATTTGCAGATGACACAAAACTATTTAAAGTGGTTAAAACCCAAGAGGATTGTGGAAAATTGCAAGAGGATCTTGATAAATTGGAAGACTGGGCATCAAAATGGCAGCTGAAATTTAATGTGGACAGGTGCAAAGTTATGCACCTAGGGAAGAACAACCCAAACTATGGTTACACGATGCAAGGTTCCACATTAGGAACCACCACCCAGGAAAAAGATTTAGGCGTCATCGTGGATAACATGTTAAAACCCTTGGCCCAGTGTGCAGTGGCGGCCAAGAGAGCAAATAGAATGCTAGGTATCATAAGGAAGTAATGGAAAATAAAACAAAAGAGACCGCACCTTGAATATTGTGTGCAATTCTGGTCGCCGTATCTTAAAAAGGATATAGCGATTTTAGAAAACGTTCAGAGAAGAGCCACCAAAATGGTAAAGGGGATGGAAGGATACTCCTATGAAGAAAGGCTAAAAAGGTTAGGGCTCTTTAACCTGGAAAAGAGATGGCTGAGGGGAGATATGATAGAAGTCTATAAATTAATGAACGGAGTGGAACGGGTAAACGTAGATCGATTGTTTATGTTATCAGAATATAGAAAGACTAGGGGACATGCAATGAAGCTACAGGGTAAACTATTTAAGACTAATAAAAGAAAATATTTTTTCACTCAACGTGTAATCAAACTCTGGAATTTGTTACCGGAGGATGTAGTAAAGGCTGTTAGTGTAGCTGGGTTTAAAAAAGGTTTGGATAAGTTCCTGGAGGAAAGGTCCATAAATCATTATTTAGAAGGGACCCAGGATATCAATGCTTGACCCAGTACAAGCATTGTGTAACCTGTGTCTTTTGGGGAAACTGCTAGGTACATATGACCTAGATTGGCCACTGTTGGAAACAGGATACTGGGCTTGATGGACCTTGGTCTGACCCAGTATGGCATATCTTATGTTCTTATGACCATAGTGGTTTGGTGTGCAAAACGTACAACCAAAAACAGTCAACATTAAGCACTAGATAACCCCATATACTTCCCCCCCCACCCCCACCCCAAAGACTCACCTCATCACCCAAAAGCCTGGAAAATCAGCCAGGCTTCGACTGATCTCCTAAATTTTAGATAGCTGTGCCCAAAACGAATGCTCAAAGGCTTTGTATTCCAAATAACAGGAGTAAAGAAATGAAACTGCAGGTTCATCCAACCAGGGAATCTCCAACAGAGCCTGATGGTAGGAGTCAAACTCTCAAGCTGAAGGACAATGGTAGACCTGTCAGATATGCAGAACCTTAATGATTCAAAGCCTTGTAGACCAAAACTAAGATCTTGAATTCCACCCACCTTGAATAGGCAGCCAACACAATTCCTTCAGAATGGGTGAAACATGATCCTAACTCTTCTTACCCATTAGGGGTCTCATCGCCATATTCTGAAGAAGATGCCATATATTGTGAGTTAGCCCCGGAAACATGAAGTGATAGTAGTGAATCCAGGATTGCATGGAAAATGCAAATATGCAGCCCAGCAGCATCATGGATGCAGCTACCACCACCCATTGAAGTGGAGTAGTTGCACCTATGATACGGTTACCACATGCTGCAGACATGCCCACAGCTAACTCATGCTCTGCAGATAATGCAGTGATTTTCTGCCATATTAAGAGCTAACATGGTTTAGTAAACATGCCCCTCATTTTAGGAGAAAGATCCCCTTCCCCTAATCTGAAACAGCTGTTAATGTTCCTGCTTCTATTGGGTGATCCAAAGAAGCTGAGATTCTAACACGACTGGCAGTGTTTTTCAATTGGATTAAAATACTTCAATGCTACATTCACACTTATAAAAAATTGCAGACATTATATGATGCTTGGGACTGTCCAAAACCTGGAATAATGCACACGCTCTGACTTTTTTTCTTGACTTGATTATACTGTGTTTTATGGGAAAGCATTAAAGTGGTCTACAATAAATGCAGAGATACATAGGAAGCGGGGATGGGGGAAGGATCCAATTCCATTTGAAGCAAGAGGTAGAGCATTTTGTAACACTGGAAGGAAAGGTCTCTCTAAGATGCCTAGTCTTGAGGAGCCTTGTTCTCTTGCTGCATTTACGTTCTGCACAGTTTTCCCTGTGTTTAAGTAAATGATTTGAGATTCCTTTTATAGTCTTAATAAACTTGCAGCAGCCATGAGAAGGCACAGATGGTATCGGTTTGTTTGCTCAGTACACAGAAAAAGGTTTTCTTATGGAAGGCCTCACATCCTTAGGCTGCAATGAGAAAGGAATTAAGCTAAGCTCATTTGATGTGCAAACTAGGAGCTGGTATATAAGCTTGCAGGGATCTTAAAGGGGCATTGCGTCAATTATGACATTCATTGTCCCTGCATCTGTTTCAGTTCTCGGCACCCTGCTCTTCCTTCTGCAGCATCCTTAGCCAGAGCATTTAAAGCCTGATTCATCTAGGTCTTTTCCTATATGCACAGAATAGACGCCTTCCTATAGTTTGGACTGCAGAAAGTGAATCAAGGAAAATAGAAAGATATTAAGAACATAATGAGATCAAATGATATGCTCAGACAATCCATAGTGAAAACTCTGGGGAAAAGCCTGAGAAACATACTTGGCAAAGACTGTCAGTGAAATTGGATGTGGGCTATACTGACTGCAAGCCAGAAAGCAGTGTAAAGACGCTGCACCCACATACACAAAGCAATCAACTCTTCACTCTGCTCCATGCTCCACAAGCCTACAGAACGAGCAATTTTTCCACCGCAGCCTAACTGAAACAGTAAGGACCAGCCCTGCAATGTGGTGGTAAGCTCTTCCCACGCTGTTGATGTACTCAATCACCGTCCACTGGCTAGATAAATTGCCTGTTGCCCAAAAAGATCATCAGACTCTGCACTCTTCCACACACACAAAGCAATCAACTCTCCACTCTGCTCCCCACTCCACAAGCCTCCAGAACGAGCGATTTTCCATCACAGCCGAACCGGAACAGTAAGGACCAGCCTTTGCAACATGGTGACAAGCTCTTCCCATGCTGCTAATGAACTTGATTGCCATCCTCCGACTGGATAAATTGCCGGCTACCTAAGGCACACCCTGCCAAAGGACCCTTTGGCATGGCTCTTAGGCAGGAACCACATCTAGGACCACTCCAAGATATACCCAGAGACATCAATAACCCTCCTCACTGCCAAGCTGCAACAACCGTACATTGAAAGACCAGCCTCCATCCCTGTCGCCTCCCGCAGAGCTAACACACCATCCCATCTCAGCTCACCCCACCTGATGACCATCCAATTCAGAAACCACAACTTCAGCTGATCGAGGGTGAACCTCTCCAACGAAGACTCTCCAGCAACATTAGGATATGGAGTGAAATACAGAGCACCACACCAAACATAATACCACCATTCTGCATATCACTATACACCCTACCAACATTAACCTTACTAGTCTTAGCCTACAACAACCATACCATCCCCTCACCACCCTCCCCACCCACTACACCATACATCCAACAACATACACACTCCCCAAGTACCCACAACAAGCATTAAAGTCCAGAACACATCATAACCATACCCACCACTACCTCACACTCCATATCTACCGCAACACCCTTGACCCCCTGTACCCTCTCTCCGCTGTGCACTCATAAACACCAGACTGGACCCTCTACATGGAAACGTTGAACAACTACTACTATGCATCAGGCAACACCAAATGCACCTATCACACAAAACTGCTCAATGGAGCCCTCAATCACCCACGTAAACATTTTGACCTGATCAGACAACTTGCCAAATCCCCCACCACCACCATCCCAGAGATTGCCATCAGTCACCAACAGCTAGCCAACCACTACAAACAAATTCACCCACACCCCCATGGTCCACCTTCAATACAGTTAGCAAGGAGAGCATTGCATCTATCATTGCCTCATTCAACACAGTTGCCTCCACCTTTCGACCCTTGTCCAGTCAGCTGGGTCAAAGCAGCTAAACAAGACCTTAGCCCCACACTCATCATCCTCACCCAATCCTCCCTGCAACAAGGTCAGATGCCAAACTGCTTAAAACTGTCCTCCATCCGCCCCACCTTCAAGAAACCAGACTTCAACCCACACGATCCTGCTTCCTACAGACTTATTGCCAGCCTACCCTTTGCAGCAAAAATCATAGAAAAAGCCACCTAGCAACAACTTCAGGACCACATCAACAAGAACACACTTCTTGACCCCCAACAACATGGCTTCCGACCTTTTCATGGACTAGAGATACTAATGGTCTCACTCATGAACATACATTATCCAAGACAAGAAACATAGATACATCCTAATTTTTCTCGTCATCTCTACTGCATTTGACACAGTCTCCCACAATATCTTACTTCACCATCTACAAACCACCGGAATCCAAGGCACTGTGCTATAGTGGTTTAAATCCTAACTGACTGACAGATGCCAACAAATAAAAACAGGAGACAACATATCGACCTCTTACCACCAAACCCAAGGTGTGCTTCAAGAATCAACTATATCAGCCCTCCTCTTCAATATCTACCTGAAACTGTTGTACTCCATCATAAAATCTCACAACATCAACTTCCACATCTACATAAATGACATCATGCTGTATGGACCTTTCACCACCAATCAACCTACAAACACACAGCTCCTCCAGTGCTTTGCCGATGTTTCCCAATGGCTCACTGGCAATAACCTCACCATCAATTACAGAAAGACTGAAGCCTTATACATAACAAAAGACGATACCTTCACACCCCCAACCCTTCTCGTGCTGAATGGCACCCAAATAAAATACCTCGGCGTCATCTTAGATCAAACTTTCTCCTTCACAAATAGCGAAAAGTGCCAAAACTATATACTACAAAACCAGAACACTACAATGTCTATGCCCCTCCTGGAGCCACAAGACTTCTGCTCATCGCTACAAGCCATGTTTTTCCCCACCTCAACTTCTGTACCTCCATCTACCAAGGCCTATCTCGCTCTACACTCCTTCTGCACACAGCCCTCCACACAACAGCCTGCATCATACAATAAACTGCAAAATACAATCACATTACCCCCATTCTGAAACAGATCCACTGGTTCCCCCTGGAAAGCTGCATAAAATACAAAACTCTCCTCCTCACGTACAAAGCCATCCACAGTCAAGAGACATCCCACCTCCACACGCTACTCCATGAATTCAAACCCAACAGAGCAACAAGACAATCCATGAACAACACACTAATCATCCCCCAGGCATGAACAAAGAACAACCACTAAGCCTGCACCCATTCCTTTGAACTCTACACACCCTCAGTGTGGAACATGCTCTTAACTCAACTGAGAGCCTCACCTTCTGAAAACAACTAAAGACGCACCTCTTTGTTGAACATTTTGGCTCCTCTGCATACCCCCCTTCCCCCCCCCCCCCCCCAGAACACAGGACCCAGTGAGTGAAGCAATGCTTCATACAAATATTCCTACAACAAAATATCTACAACAAACCCAGAAACAAGTGAAGCACCTACACCATATCCAATGTATATAAGTTAAACCCATGTACAATGTATATAATTTCACACTATGGGGGGGTCATTCTGAGCAACGAATAGCAGGGATGGATGTCCATCCCCGCTATTTGTGCCCTTTCCTGGCCCCGTTGTCCTTCCCCGCACGTTGTATGGGGAAAGCAGATGGGGGTGTGAAAGGGGTGGATCAGGGGCGGCGTTAGGGCGGGCAGTGGGCAGTCATGTAAGTCCAGGGCTGGTGACTTGAATGGGGAACGTATTCTACCTTGGAGGTGGAATAAGTTCCCTAGTTGCCCGGGGATGGGGGGCCTGGGGCGCGGAAGGGGTAGGGGTAGGGGGGGCCAGAGGACATTCCCCCGCAGCCCAACCCTGGCCTTAGGAGGCCAGATCGGGGGTCAGTTGCGGGGGAAAGTATTGCAGGAGACGGCGGCTGGGGATCGCGGCTTTACAATGGAACCATGGTGCCATGGCACCATGGTTCTGTGTAAAGCCCAGACTGAGTTGGGCAAGGCCTGTACATGCAGGCTGCGCTGAATCGTGGTCCCAGCCTGCACGTATGGGCCTGTTCGTGATTCTGATCTCGGGGCTAGACGTACCCCGCAGGATCAGAATTGCGATTCCTGTGCATCCGGATCCGGCCGGGCGCACAGAGGGCTTGTATGTCCGGGATGGAATCAGGCCCTATGTATATATGAGGTGTGACAAAAGAAACAAGACTGTCCCATAAATGTTTTATTACAAAATCTACAGAGAAATTACACATTGTCCCCTTCAAAGTAATCCCCCCAAGAGTTAATGCACTTTTGCATTCGCTTCTACCACGTACGGAAGCACTCGGTAAAGTCCCCCTCCTTGAGGTCCCTCAGCTCCCTCGTCACAGTGGCCTTGATCTTTTCTACAGAGGCGAAATGAGTTCCTTTAAGCACGGTCTTCAGCCTGGGGAAGAGCCAGAAGTCGCACGGCACGAGATCTGAGGAATAAGGAGGGTGGTCGAGAGCTGTGATCTGTTTGTTTGGCCAAGAACTGCCACTGAGCGCAGTGTTTGCGGGCGCTTTGTCATGGTGGAGCAGACACAACTTGTCTCTCCACAGAGCCCACCTGCTGTGCCGAACCCAGTCATGGAGGCGATTGAGGACCTGCTGGTAGAAGTGCTGGTTGACTCTCTGACCCTCAGGCACAAACTCATCATAGACCACTCACATCTGGTCGAAGAATGCGATCAGCATGACCTTGATCCTTGATTTGGACACATGCGCCGCCTTGGGTCTGGGTGACAGTCGAGTCTGCTCATCTTTACTCTTGGTTCTATCCCTTTCCTATCCAACTAATGGAGTTCTGTTTTCCCTTTTCTGCAGCCTCTAATTTTGATTTTTATATTGAAAACCGTTCTGGTACTTCTGTGTGGGCGGTATATAAAGCAATGAATACAAATAAAAAGATAGTCTTCCACTGCAGGCTGTCTCTTGCTTTCAGGGTCGTACTGGAAGACCCAAGTCTCATCTCCTGTGATGACTCAGCCAAAGAGCTCTGGATCTTCTCTGATCTTCTCTAGCAAATCTCGACAAACAATGACCCAGTGCTGTTCCTGGTCATCCGATAAAAGCCTGGGCATCATCTTGGCGCACACTTTCCACATCCCTAGTTCCTGCACCAAGATGGTTCGCACTGACTCCCTGTTCAGGCTGAGCTCCTCCGCTATCATCCGCACCGTCAATCTGCGATCACTCCCACACCAGCTGGTTCACTCTATCAATGTTTTCAGCTGTCTTTGTCGTGGAAGGCCGCCCTGACTTGGGGTCATCCTCCACCTCCTCACGGCCAGTATTGAAGCATTTGTGCCACTCGAAGACTCGCGGCCTTGACATTGCATCTTCTCCATAAGCCTTTTGGAGAAGTTGGAGACACTCAGTTGGGCCCTTCTCCAACTTAACCAGTGACATAAGCGGTTAGCCACACCTCGTAAGTTAGCACCATGTTCAATGTATACAAGTTTAAAATCATGTTCAATGTAATCTCTTATTATTCTATGTACACTGCTTTGACCTGGTGAAAAGCTGTATAGAAACCCAGCTAAATAAATAAATAAAGTACTATTGCCATCAGAGGCCACTATTCCTTCCTGTTCTTTCCTTTCCTTTCTTAAATGAACATGGCAATCAATATTTGTTTAGTACAGATCAGAGAAAAAGAGGAGGGGATACTGCTGCAGCATGCCTGTTATCTGAAATATTGACTAGAAAGGGCAATAATTCCCTCTGTTAGGTTACATGGTTTTAGCTGAGTCAATAGGAAGTTACTACTAAACCTTAAGATCTGTTTAGCTAAGAGTTTCTTTTGCTATTCTGTGTTTATGAAGCAAACTTTAGTTTGTCATAGTTAACATTATAGTACTATGATAAATTACTGTCAACAGTATAATAAGGAAAACTGTTTTGAAATAAACTTGCTTTCCAGAGTAGGATCTGACCTTGAAAGTCTTCCTGCTCTCTTATCTCTTTCCTGGGTCTCCTGGTATGAGAGAGCCCAATGGTGTATGCCCTTCGGTAACAAACACCTCCATTAAAAATTTTTTAAAAAAAAGTAATGCCCATAGGGTTTGAATAGATAAATCAAAGATTGTCCTTTTAGGTAACATAGAAGTCTTGGAGTATATACAGCAAAACACCTTTGTGAAGGTAATATTAATGGTATAATTATATAATTAGTCACCTAGTTTGGGAGGCCACTTAGGCACCTATTTTATAAAGACACTAGGCATCTATGGAGGTCATTTTAAAAGCCTTTTTTGCAATTTGGATGTCCAAATCGTGGAGACATCCCAGAACCATTTTACAAATAGCTTTTAAAGATGTCTCTGGTGTGGGGGCAGCCAAGTAGGCAAGGGGCATGGCAGAAGCATGTCTGGGGCAGTGCAATGGACTTGGACAGGGGTCAGAGAGGTCCCTGGGGATGTCTAAGATTAGACCTGCTCCAGACACGAATAAGCATCAAGAAATTGCTTGTTTTGACCATAAAACATCGGGAGAGCGTAGAGAAGATGGCACTCCACAATCACAGTGATAGCAGCATTGAGATTTGAACCCTGGCTTCCCTGCTCCTAGCCCACTATTCTAACCATTACACCAGAGATCTCAAACACACAGCCCGTGAGAGAATTTTGTACAGCCCACAACGCATTTTGGGATGACATAGTTCAGCAGTTCTCAACCTGTGGGTCACAACCCCCATGGGGGTCGCCACATGATTTAGCAGGGGTCGCCTCACTCCAGTTAAAAAAAATAAATCGCACAAGTTGCTGCCGCTGCTGAGTCTGCTTCTCGGCAGCAGCAAACTCACCACCTCCCTTCTGCAGCAGCGGCTCCCTGTCTCTTAGGAAACCGCGGCTGTGCCTGTGAAAATGGTGCGGAGCCTTCCCGTCTCTCGATGGGCTCCGTGCAGCATTGTCCCGCCTCCAAAGGAAGTGGTAAACAATTTCCTTTGGAGGTGGGACAATGCCGCATGGAGCCCGTCGAGAGACAGGAAGGCTTCGCAACAGCTTCACAGGCACAGATGCGGTTCCCTAAGAGACAAGGAGCCGTGGCTGCAGAATAGGGCAGTAGCAGGCAGATATAGGGAGCGGAGAGGAGGGGGCAGGGAACCTGCAATGGGGCTGACATAGAGGGAGGGAGGGGGGCTGACATGGACAAAGGGGAGAGACGGGGGGACATACTGGACAGACGGGATAAATGCTGGACAGCGGGGAGAGACAGTGAGGGTTAGGATTATAATGGGCTGATGGGGAGGGCTAGCACTGGTAATGGGCATATCGGTTGGGGGGCTAGGACTGGTAATGGGTTGATTAGGGAAGGCTAGTACTGGGAATGGGCTGATTAGGGGAGCCTAGCACTGGTAATGAGGTTGAGGGAGGACTAGCACTGGAAGTGAGCTGATTGGGGGGACTTCAACTGGAAATGGGCTGATGGTGGGGAGGGGAGGATAGAGCTGCTGGCCTTGGGAAAAAAACTGGGGGCTAAGGCTACAAATGGGCTGATGCAAGGGGATGGGAGAATGGGACTGGAAGGGAATGGATGCTGAGAGGGGCTGCCGTGGTATTTGGACTAGAAGGGGACTGGAAATAGGCTGATGGAAAGAAGTGATGAAAACAAAAGAAGAGATAAGAAATGGCAGATGGACCATAGACCACAGAAAGAGAGCTAAGAGAAGACAGAAAAGCAGAAGCCTCAGATCAGGACCAGCATGATCAAAGAATAAATTGGTCAGACAACAAGGGTAGAAAAAATAATTTTATTTCATATTAGTGATTTGACTACAAAATCATCATAATTTTGAAATCAAATATTGTTTGTTGTGATTAATTATTGTGGTTTAAATATGTACATTTTATAAATAAAAACATATTGCAAAGGCCTATAATATATTAATAATTCAACAAATGATTACAGCGACAATGCGTTAACGGTAAAGGAAGAGAGACGCATTTGATTTTATCAGTGGGGGTCATCACAAGTTGACCAATAGTAAAAGGGGTCGCGGTACAAAAAAGGTTGCGAACCTGTAGTTGATGCCAGTATGTGATCGCCACTAATTAAGTTTGCCTCCCCGCCATGCCGGTGTTGATTGCCTGATCCCGCACAGCTCCCGAGGGTGAGCCTGCAGCCCGATGCTGCTCTGAGTGGTTCCCGATCGCTGAAATATGATGTCCAGCCTTCCGCTTTCTGTGATCAACCCGGTACAATTGATTGTGAGAGAGCTGGATAAGCGGTGCGGCGCTTCACTGCAAGTTTACGCTGCCGTATGTGGTGGTGGGTGAGCGGATTTGTACTGCAGTGGCTCTGCGATTTTTGTCAGAAGTGGGGAGTAGTACTTCGCAGACACTGACTTTTTTCTATTGTAAAAAAAAGTTCCCCCGATGCGGCCCGCAGGTTACTTTACAAGTCCTCCTTTGGCCCTCAAAGCAATTTGAGTTTGAGACCCCCTGCATTACACTATTCTTAGAAATCCTGGTCTTGAATACTGTACTAGAAACGGGCACATTTGTGAACTTGTGCCTGCTTTATTTTCTCTGACATTCTGGCTTTGATGTCCCAGATTACACTTGGACGTCATTTGTAAAATGTGCCTTAATGTGTCTATACTAGGGGCAAACACACCAAAATTGCAGTTTTGGGAGCAGGGGTAAATGTTAGTGGCTAGGTTTGCAGCTTGTCGTGCTGTGAGGGCTTGCGTGCATCAGTGATGCTGAGAGCTAAACTATCGGTAGTTTAACTACTGGCAGGGTCTCCCAAGATGGACAGGTCTCAGCTGAGGTGCCAGACCAAGACAAACCACCCATCTGGGCAGCAGCAGAATGGGACAGTGTTGACGGCGGAGGATCACATTTTTGTGACAACGGCAACAACACCAAACTTAAACTGCGCGGAAGAAAGGCCCGGCAATCTACTTCTGTATCTTGCCATGAAAACACAATGGATAGTTACAACAAAGCAAATTGTGCTATGGTGCTGGAAGATGAGACCCCCAGGTCAGAAGGCACTCAACTAGCTACTGGGGAAGAGCTGAAGACTTCAGAGTAAAGCCAGCATTTATGATGTGGTTGGATCAAAGCCCTCGGGAAGTCTGACTGCTGATGTAGCTGCGCATGAAATGAGAGTCAGAAGCTGTAAAGATTTCTTACACATTGGAACATGGAGCGTACGAAGCACGAACCAAGGGAAGTTGGAGGTGGTCAAGAATGAAATGGAACGTGTACAACTTGATCTGTTGGGTGTCAGTGAACTGAAATGGACTGGCATGGGGCACTTTGCATCAGATGATCACATGGTCTACTATGCTGGAAATGAAAGACAAAGAATTGGTGTTGCATTTATAATAAAGAAGAAACTTGCAAGAACTGTAATGAAATACAAACAGGTCAGCGAACACTTAATCTCTATTCGTCTACGAGGATTGCCTATCAACACAACTATAATTTAAGTATATGCCCCAACAGCAGCTGCTGAAGAGAATGAAATTGAAGAGTTCTATGAACAAGTACAAGCTGAAATTGACAGAACATGCAAACAGGATATCCTGATAGTCATGGGTGACTGGAATGCAAAGGTTGGCAACAAAGAAGAAGGCAAAGTAGTTGGAAAATATGGACTTGGCAACAGAAATGAAGCTGGAGAAAGACTGATAGAATTCTGCAAGACCAATGATCTATTCATCTCAAACACCTTCTTCCAGCAACACAAGCGGCGACTGTACACATGGACTTCACCGAATGGATTATATAAAAATCAAATTGACTGCATATGTGGAAATCAACGATGGAAAAGCTCTGTAACATCAACAAAGACAAAACCTGGAGCTGACTGTGGGTACAGATCATCAACTACTAGTATGCAAACTCAAGCTAAAGTTGAAAAAGAGCAAACCACTCATGAATGCAGCAAAATATGACCTTGAGAATATACCACTGGAATTTAAAGACTGCCTGCAAAATCGATTTTCTGCTTTAGATACAAATGACAGAGCTCCGGAAGAGTTATGGAATGACATCAAGAAGGTTGTGTTGGAAGAATGCGAGAAGTCTCTACAAAAGGTGAAAAAGCAAAAACGGCCAAAATGGATGACGGAAGAAACTCTGAAAATTGCCCAGAAACGCAGAGAAGCTAAAGCCAGAGGAGAAAGAAAGACAATCGCAGAACTCAACAGAGATTTCCAACGTGCAGCAAGACAGGACAAGGAAAAGTACTACAATGACACTTGCAAGGAAATAGAAGCAGAAAACTATTAGAGGAAGAACAAGATCGGCTTTCCTAAAGCTACGAGAGTTAAAGAAAAAGTTCCAGCCTCGAATTGGAATGTTACAAGATGCTCAAGGTTCTATGTTGAATGATGCTGAGAAGATCAAGAAAAGGTGGAAGGAATATATAGAGTTTTTATATGATAAAGATCAAGTGGACCAACAGCCATTTCAACCTGTACCTTATGATCGGGAACCATTGGTGATGAAAGAAGTTGAAGCAGCATTGAAAGCCTTATCAAAGAACAAAGCACCAGGCATTGATAGCATTCCCATAGAAGTATTGCAGCAATCTGATGCAGCTGTTACTGTACTCACAAGGCTCTGCCAAGAAATATGGAAGACAACTTCATGGCCAACTGACTGGAAAAGATCTGTGTTTATACCAATACTAAAGAAAGGTGATCCAACTGACTGTGGAAATTATCGCACAATCGCTCTGATCTCACATGCCAGCAAGATTCTACTGAAGATTATTCAAAAGAGACTACAACCATACCTGGAACAAGAACTACCTGAAGTGCAAGCAGGGTTCAGGAAAGGGCGAGGAACGAGAGACATCATTGCAGATGTGAGATGGATCCTTGAAAAGACTAAAGAATACCAAAAGGATATCTATTTGTGCTTTATCGACAATAGCAAGGCTTTTGACTGGGTAAACCATGAGAAACTCTGGGCCACATTAAGAAGCATGGGTATACCAGAACACCTGATCGTTCTCTTGCACAATCTGTACATTGATCAAGAAGCAACAGTTCGAACGGAACATGGAGAAACAGAATGGTTTAAAATAAGCAAAGGTGTAAGACAAGGCTGCATACTTTCCCCCTACCTGTTTAATTTATATGCCGAACAAATCATCAGAGAAGCAGGATTGTATGAAGACAATAGAGGTGTGAAGATTGGTGGAAGACTCATCAATAACCTTCGCTATGCTGATACCACATTACTGGCTGAAAGTGAAGATGATCTGAAACATTTGCTTCTCACAATCAAAGAACATAGTCTCAAAATGGGCCTGCACCTTAATGTAAAGAAGACAAAGATCATGACAACTGGCATAATCAACAGGTTCATCGTTGAAGGAGAAGAAATTGAAATTGTGAACAACTTTAACCTATTTGGATCAACTATCAATAAAGAAGCAACAAGCAGTCAAGAAATCAGACAACGCATTGCTCTTGGCAGAATGGCTTTGAAAGACCTAGATAAGATTCTCAAGAGCAGAGATGTCTCTCTCCATACAAAGATTTGACTTGTTCAAGCCATGGTATTTTCAATAACATCATATGGATGTGAAAGCTGGACAGTGAAAAAGATAGGAAGAAAATTGATGCCTTTGAATTATGGTGCTGGCGGCGAATACTGTGTATACCATGGACTGCCCGAAGAACAAACCAGTCGGTACTAGAGGAGATCAAACCTAAGCTTTCTTTAGAAGCTCAGATGACAAGACTTCGACTTTCATACTTTGGACACATCATGCGAAGAGAGAGATCATTAGAGAAAGACATTATGCTTGGCAAGATAGAAGGTCAACGCAAAAGAGGAAGGCCAGCAATGAGATGGATCGATACAATAACAGCAGCTATGGGTACCAGTATGTCAACAATGAGCCGCCTGACTGAAGACCGAACACAGTTTAGGATAGCTATCCAGAGGGTCGCCATGAGTCGACTCCGACTCGACGGCACTTAACAACAACAACAACAAAGTATTTGTGTATTTTATAAAATGTGCATACCCTATGCCCAGACTCTGCTCCAGAACACATCTATACCTTGTTGCTTAAAAGTATGCACATCTAATCCCTGGGATAATTTTATAAAAACAGCTTAATGTGTGAAAAATCCTTTATGAAATTATCCTGTATGCAAGTGGAATTTTTTTATTTTTTTTGGTATAGCATTCCCTATTTCTCCTTTTCCTTCCAGCTCATTTGGCATCAGTGCTGTGATTCTAGAGCTATGAGCCTCCAGTCACAAATGCCTGAGGATTTTTCTGCTATTTTAAAAGTCCCACTTTTCCACTATTCTTAATCTGATCCTAGCACAGCAGTCCTGAAGTTGGGAGCTAGTCGCTAGGACTCCTCCCAGAGTCTTGTATTATAAGTTCTAAATCCAGACACCAGGTTTTACCTTTATGATGATTATGTAAAAGATCTGCTGAAAATTGGTAGAAGTACCCATATTAATAACATGAGTGTATTTAGCTACTTGCAAAAATATGTGCAGTCAGGGTAGAAGGAGGTCAAGAGAAGACAGGTACATGTAGGCTTTAATTCTGAAAGCCCAATATGTATTTTCTCCTTATATATTTGCCCTGTTCCTGTCCTTTGCAACATTTTTAGTTCAAATTTGTCTTATTGACAAAAGATAACACTCCTGATGTGGACACTCTTACACATGCCTGGGAGAAACAAACAATATACAGAGTCAACGTTTCTGTTTTATATTTATAGAATCACTACCCCCTCTAACTCACCCATACAATATCAGACTTGATCCAAACACCACCCCTCAATAGAGACAGAAGGTCAGTAACACTCAATACTCTGTTAGTCCCTAAATCAATATCACAGTGTACCAAAACTACTTCAGACAGGGCCTTTTTATTCTGTGCACCAAGGTGTTGGAATAGCCTCCCTCAAAACATCCGAGCAATACCAGACCTTTTGCAGTTTCGCAAAGCTTTGAAACACTACCTCTTCCTTTTATCTTATCCAGTAAACAATAAAGACATCTCAACCAACCCACAGACCTTCCACTCATACACATACAATACAGATACCCCACAGACCACATACACACAAAACTGAAGCCATGATGATATTATGACTATATTTATTAATTATATACCCTGTTATCCGAGTTATATTCTCCTGTTTTCTGTAAACACAAAGTACTGTTGAATTGTGTATCTCACTGTTTTTTGTGAACCGCGCTGATGCCTAATAGTGCGGTATATAAGAGTCTATAAATAAATAAAAATAAATAAATACCCCCCTCCCCATCAACGTCAACCAACCAATCCACTTAGCCCTAAGGCATCAACAGGGGGAGGGAGCCCTCACCCCCACCCCCGCCCCCACCAAGGAGCCACACCAATCTCTCCCATACCAGAAAGGCTAAGGAAAGCAGCAGCCAACCCAAGGCCTGGGGCCCAGTCTCCCAACCCTCCCCCTTACCTCCCCTGCATTGCAGCTACGCTCAGGGGCCCACAAGGATGTCTGAAAAAGAAAAAAAACATGATATTCAAAGTCAAAGCATCAACTCATCAAGTGTCCCCAGTCCTAGAGATTATTTAAAACTAGACTCAGATTTTTGGGCAATAACCCTTGTATATAATACTCCCAGACCACCAAAAACTTCCCCACGCTCTGTTTCCCACCCTTAGTCCATAGTCTATCCAGTTGCATATGTTGGTGCATTGTATCGTGCCAGTGCCAAAAGCTTGGAGGCTCAAGAGACACCCAAACTGATAAAATAGCCTTCTTGGCCAACATCCATGCACCCCGAAGCCGCCACCTCCGTCCCTAGCCCTCAACAGCTGCCGCTTCCAGGGAGTGAAACAAAGCTTCCTCTTGAATCAGGGTCCATTGACAATGTAGGACATGCTCTTTGTAGGCATGCACCTTTTTCCAATATTGTTGGAGTGAAGGGACATTGCCAGAACAAATGGCTCAATGAAGTCCTCAGCTGTCCGCACTTTGGACAATATACTGCTTCAGAACACCTCATCGCATAAGCACAAACCAGTGCAATATAAGTCCTGCGAACAATTTGATACCGCATATCACGCAAAGACACCCAGCTTGTAGACTTAGGAATGTTTGCAAGGAGCTTCAACAGTCCCTCATCTGTCTGAGCAACATTCAATTCATCATTCCATTTTACAACCAAGGCATCGCATTTGGCCAAGGCAGTAGCTCTCGCAAAAGAACTATGGACTTGAGAGACACTAATCCAGGCTGAACCATTGCATAAGAAAATAATATTCCAGGCCCATGCAAAAATCACTGGAAAGATTCTCTACGACCAATTTCATGTAGCTACACAATTGAAGATGCGAGAACACATCCCCAACAGACAGATCATATTTAGCTCGAAGTTCCTCAAAGGAAGGTAAATATACATCTTCCATCAAGACCTGATCTAACTGGCCAAGGCCCTTCCTCCCCCAAGTCTGAAATCCCCTAGTAGAGAGCCCTGGTGAAAAATCTGCATTGCCTTGAATGGGTAGGTATACACATTGCTCCTCAGAATGTTTCAACCTGGAACAAATCCATTTCCACATCTTCCTGATAATATCAACACTAAATGGTGCAGATGCACCAGTAGTCTACTAATCTTAGCATTAAGGAGTTACTTAAGAGAGAGAGGAGCCACCAAAGCCTTCTCACAGTCTAGTGGCATAAAATCATCAGAGTCAAAGAGCCAGTCTCGCAGATGTCTCAATAAGCACACAAGGCTGCAGCATTTCAAATCTGAGAGACCCATGCTCCTTCTCCCTCAGGAGCCCATTAGAGACCGGAGGGCCAAACGAGGCTTCCTCCTGTGCCACAAAAATTGGGACAGCAAACCCCTCTATCCTCCTTAGGTCCCATACAAACACCCAGGAACAGGGAACTAACCACTATACCTGAATGTAAGTAGCCTTGACCTAGAAATGTGGGCTAGTTCCAAAAAATTGCATAATAAGTAGAAAATGCTTGAAAAAATGCTTATATCTAGATTTTCGATAGAAAGAAGTGAACTCTGCTCCTTCAGTAGAGTGCATTTTCCTCAGAGGAATGTAGCTTACAGTTAAGCACTTGAGCAAATGCCCTAATTCAGAAGAGTTTGCCTCACCAATACTGCCAGGATAGAAACAAAGCCATGAAAAACATGTAAAAAAAAAAAGGCCTGTTGGCTGACCCTGTAGTCAGATAATGTAGTCAGTGATTGTTAGAGCCTGTCATATTTTGTTTGTGGGTTTTGAAGACTATCTAATTATAAGCTATACAGTTCAATGCCTTTATCTTATTGGTAAATTGAACAGTTTGCTTTTTAAAGGACAGCATTACAGAATCAATAATTTAGTAGTAGAGATGGATTTCATTTGATTTTTATTTAAAATATTTACATATTTTTTACCCAGAAAATTGATCCAAATGGGTAGCAAAAAAAAAAAAAAATATATATATATATATACACACACAAAAAAAATACATACAGACAAAATGAGAAACTAAAATATCTAAACTAAAAATACAAGCTACTAATCCCAAAACATACCAAGCTGTCTGAGCCCCAAATCAACCTAAGAAAACAAAAGTTCTTCATCATCATCATTTTCCCTCCACAGTATCCACAATCAGGAAATTTGAGAGAAAATCCATGCCTTCAGCTTTTTCATAATTAAATTCAAATGTTCTCTTGAAGCCGATCATTCCATAGCCGAGGGTCTTTACCAGCTAAATTTAATTCCTGAGTAGCAACTAACTTAAGCATGTGAAATAACTGAATCTTAAGGCATCAATCCCTACTAGAATGAGGTAAGCGTCTGGGAATATATTGAAGGCACTGAGAAATAAGTCTAGAGAAGTAGTCTCAATGATTTTAATGATCATTCTCAAAGTGAAGGGTAACAACCAGTGCAAAGCAAATCAATAATGGCATAGCCCTCTTAAATTTCCTACATTGCATAATGATCTTAACCAATGTGTTTTGAATAAACTATAAATGATACATAGAATTTTTGGCAAACCCGGATAAATTGAGTTACAGTAATCCAAATGAGAGAAAACCATATCTTGCATGATCATTCTGAGGTTAGAACAAGAAGGGACTGTAAAACTGCTTAATTGGTATGGAAGGGCAAACTTACTGTAGCTGTACGGTCTTTAAGTGCTATCATTTGTCTGTTTCTGTGAACTGTAAATAAGGGGATTGGATTTTCCTAACATGCCTAAAGTTCATAAAAGTCTCTTTTGTAACCAAGCTCACCTGATTCTCAAGAATTAATCAAGTCACTGCTAATACCTACTCGTTGACCTTTTTGGACTAATATAATCTCTATACCTTCTCCCAATATGGGTCCAATTTTAGGAATTGTCTGTTTAGATTTCCCAATCAAAAGAAGTTCAGTTTTCTCGGGATTTACTATATATCTGCTCATCTTGCAAGACTGTCTTACTTTAATGAAAACACTTCCCCTGTTGCATCACTGTAAGAGTGTCTCCAAAGAATTTGTGACTGTAAAACGTATTTGGATGTCATCCATACAATTATTGTGTAGAACCCCGAAATTTCTAATCATAGATCTCAAAGGTTGTAAGAGCACATTTAAATAGAATCGTGGAAAGGAGTGAACTCTGTGGAACCCTTTGACCAGAGGCAGACCTAACCATTTGTTAGCGATTATTCAAATATGAGGAAAACCAGTTAGCAACTTGGCCAGTTATACGCAGTGACCTAGTCTCAATAGCAGCAAAGAATGACCTGCCAAGTCAGAAGCTGCAGACAAATCAAGCCATAGCCTGAATATCCTGGATTTAACAGCAGTCGTATGTCCTCTAAGAGGACATTGAAGACCATTTTGGTACTAAGATAAAGCCCAAATGTGAAGAATCGAGAAGACTATGAGAATCCAGAGATCTGTTTAAAAACAAAGGGCCCCAATGTTCAAAGGCATTTACACTGTTCACAGACCTGTAAACCATGTAAATGCCCCTAAGCGGGATATTCAGCGGATTTGTGCCACTGAATATCCATGGCTACTGCTGCTATATGCCCTAATGCTAACTGGTTAATATCAGGGCATAGAGTGGTGGCACTTGTGGATAACCAGTCAGTGCGGATATTCAGCTGCTGTCCAGTTATCCCTCAGTGGTGAAAGTCAGGTGCAGCAAAAGCTGACCTAACTTTTGCCCCTGAAGCTAACCAGGCAACAGCTGAGTATTACCACTGTCTGACTAGCTTTTTCCTTCCGCAGCTGACCCAGATATTCAATACTGGTGACCGGATATGGCTACAGCATTGAATATCTGGGTTTAGTGTTCAGCGGTGACGGTTAGGTGCTGTAATCACACTAGCCGCCTCCGCTGAATATCAGGCCCAAAATGTTCCATCAACTTATATAAAAATAGGGTTTTAACTACTGGTCTACTTTTCATAAGTTAAAGCAGAGGTTCCCAACTCCAGTCCTGGAGGGCCAAACACCATTCAGGTTTTCGAGCTGTCCCTAATACATATGCATGAGATGCATTTGCATGCACTGCCCCCATTGTATTCAAATGTATCTCATGCATATTCAGTAGGGACAGCCTGAAAACCTGAATGGTGTTTGGCCCTCCAGGACTGGAGTTGGGAACTTCTGAGTTAAAGGGTCCAGTGTCCCCTTCCTCATAATCGGAGCTAAAATGCCAGTTTTCAAAGACAATGTAAACATGCCTCTCTGAAAAGAGAAATTATTAAATGGTGTAAGCCATTCAGCCATTTTATCTGTGGCTCCAGAAAGGAAATCTGATAGATAGAATGCCATTTGCCAAATTTGTTTATAATTGTTTTAAGTTGCCAACAGAAACTGGGCATCTAAAAGGTAGATGAACTTTAATGTGGACAAGTCCGAAATGATGCATATTGGGAAAAATAATCCCAAAAGCAGGTACAAAATGCAGGGTTATGAGTTAAGAGTCACAACCCAAGAAAGAGTTTGGAGTCATTGTGGATATTACGTTGAAATTTTCAGTCCAGTATTCTGTGGCTGTTACAACAAATAGAATTTTGGGGGGTTGTTTATTTATTTTAAAACATTTATATACTGCTACTATGTGCAACATTCTAAGCAGTTTACAGCAAGAAAATGCTAAATAAAACATAATACAGGGAAAATACAAAACAGACTGTGTGCTCCACCCATCTAATCACCCCCTCCCTCTACTATAACCCAACTGGGGAACAAAAAGGTCTTCAAACATTTCCGAAAGTGGGCCCTGAACAATTCCTGTCTCACCGCAATGGGAAGCTTATTCCACCATACCTGCGCAGCCGCCCAAAGGGCATGCCCCCTCCATATTTCTTGACATCGCCTCAGCGTTTGACTCAATCAACCACGGTATACTCTTATCAAGATTGCAACAAATTGGAATTTGCGGAACTGCCTTGAGCTGGTTCATATACTTGCAGGACTGCACCCAACAAGTAAAAATTGGCCAAAACGCATCAAAAACATTTAGTCAAAACCAAGAAATACCTCGGGGCTCTGCATTATCTGCCCTATTATTTAACATATTGCTCCAACCAATCTGCAACATTTTTCAAAGGCATAAACTGAATTACCACATTGATGCTGACGATATAATGATGTATCTTCCAATTAATACTGAAAGAGTTAAACTCAAAAAATTACAACATGCCTCGATGAAGCCTCTCAAGTGGCTCTCATCAAACAATCTGAAGATAAACTTCAATAAAACAGAGGCAGTCTTCATTACCAGGAACAAAGAATTCACCACCCCCCCCCCCCCCCAAATCACACATTCAACTGAGAGAAGCAGCAATAGTAGTGAAGGATGAGGTAAAATGCCTAGGAATTACCCTAGATAAAACCCTGAGTCTAGCTCCTCACATAAATAAATCCACTGAGGCCATTTATAGAAAGATTAAGATGTTGCAACAACTAAGGCTTCTACTGAACCATCAGACTTCAGAACAGACATACTGTACAGGCAATGATTAATCCCCATATAAACTATTGTAATAGTATATTACAAGACAATCCAAGTAAACACTAGCACACTTTCAGTTGGCACAAAATACAGTAGCAAGGGTAATCATGCGAGCATCTGGATCTGAACACATCACCCCAATCTTGCACAAACTACACTGGCTTCCTATCTCCAGTAGAAGCAAATACAAAAACCTAGTCATCATATTCAAACTGCTCCACAACATATCACCATCTTACTTTACTACTCGAATATCCAAAACACCAGACAGAGAAGGGGATGCACACAGAACTCTTTATCCATCCCAATTGATTTCCGCAAAACAAACAAAACAAGCAACAGAGCTTTCTCATATTATGTGAACACTTATCTGTTTGTGAATACCTCAGCTGTCCATCATGAGTCGAAGTTAAAGCCAAACAATCCTTTTAAATCAAGTTGTGCAGTTATCAAATCCTGCGGACAGAGTACTGCGTTTAGGGCAGCGGTTCTCAACCTGTGGGTCGCGACCCCCACGGGGGTCGCCACAGGATTTAGCAGGGGTCACCTCACTCCAGTTAAAACAAAAATAAAAAATCACACAATTTGCTGCCGCTGCCGAGTCCGCTTCTCGGCAGCGGCAAACTCACCGCCTCCCTTCTTCTGCAGCTGCGGCTCCCTTAGGGAACCATGGCTGTGCCTGTGAAAACGTTGCGGAGCCTTCCCATCTGTCAACGGGCTCCGTGAAGCATTGTCCCGCCTCCAAAGGAAGTGGTAAACAACTTCCTTTGGAAGTGGGACAATGCTGCACGCTTTGGAGGTGGGACAATGCTGCATGGAGCCCATCGAGAGACAGAAAGGCTCCGCAATGGCTTCACAGGCACAGCTGCGGTTCCCTAAGAGACAGGGAATCGCGGCTGCAGAAGAACAGAGCAGTAGCAGGCAGACATAGGGAGAGGGGAGGAGGGCGCAGGGAACCTGCAATGGGGCTGACATGGGGGAGGGAGGGAGGATGGCTTACATGGAGGGAGGGGGCTGACATCGGATGGATGGAGGGAGGGAGGGGGGCTGACATGGAGGGAGGCGGGGGATTGACATGGAGGGATGGAGGGAGGCAGACATACTGGACAGACAAGGGATAAATGCTGGACAGAGGGGAGAGACAGTGTGGGTTAGGATTATAATGGGCTGATGGGGGGGTTGGTCACCGGTAATGGGCAGATCGAGTGGGGGCTAGGACTAGTAATGGGTTGATTAGGGAAGGCTAGGACTGGGAATGGACTGATCAATGGGGGGGTTGGGACTGGTAATGGGCTGATAGGGGGGTTGGACTGGTAATGGACTGATGGGGCTAGCATTGGAAATGAGCTGATCAGGGAGGTTAGGACTGGAAATGGACTGATGGGGGGTAGGACTAGTAATGGGCTGAATAGGGGAGCCTATCACTGGTAATGGGGTTGAGGGGGGATTAGCACTGGAAGTGAGCTGATTGGGGGGGGGGGGGCTTCAACTGGAAATGGGCTGATGGGTGGGGTAGGACTGGTAATGGGCTGATTAGGGGAGCCTAGAACTGGTAATGGGGTTGAGGGGGGACTGGCATTGGAAGTGAGTTGATTGGGGGGGGCTTCAACTGGAAATGGGCTGATGGTGGAGAGGGGAGGATAGAGCTGCTGGCCTTGGAAGAAAACTGGGGGCTAGGGCTACAAATGGGCTGATGCGAGGGGATGGGAGAATGGGACTGGAAAGGAGTGGATGCTGAGAGGGGCTGCCATGGTATTTGGACTAGAAGGGGACTGGAAATAGGCTGATGGAAAGAAGTGAAGAAAACAAAAGGAGATAAGAAATGGCAGATGGACCATAGAAGACAGGAAAGCAGAAGCCTCAGATCGGAACCAGCATGATCAGAGAATAAATTGGTCAGACAAAGGTAGAAAAAATAATTTTATTTCATATTAGTGATTTGACTACAAAATTATAATAATTTTTAAATCAAATATTGCTACTTGTTGTTGTGATTAATTTTTGTGGGTTAAATAGTACATTTTATAAATAAAAACATATTGCAAAGGCCTATAATATATAATTCAACAAATGATTACAGCAACAATGCATTAACGGTAAAGGAAGAGAGACACATTTGATTTAATCATTGGGTGTCACCACAAGTTGACCAATGGTAAAAGGGGTCACGGTGCAAAAAAGGTTAAGAACTACTGGTTTAAGGCTTCACAACCTTCAATACCCTGCTTCAACGCTCTGAAATGAAACCGCACTTAATTGAAATCCATGTTCTTTTGAAATCCTTGTTCTTCCTACTGATTTTGTTGTTTACATGTTGATATGCCCGTGTTCCTTAATTTATGTGGGACATACTATCCAACCAACTAAGGTTCGCCTTCGGGAACATTTATCCCGATTACGTATGCACCTATCGTTAATCATTGTCTTTTATAACAGCATGATTTTCAAGATTTAAGATGGCGAGTGTTGGACCATGTTCCACTAAACCCTCGGGGGTGGGGGGGGGGGAACAGGGAACAAAAGTTGCAACTACTTGAGCAATCTTGGATTTTTAAGCTTTTGACGGTATCCCCGGGTGGATTGAATCAGGAACTTGATTGGGCAAGTCTTCTGTGATGTAATACCATATGATTGGCTGCTTCTATTCTAGTTTCCCTATCACATTACTGGTCATGTGTCTTAAGTGGTGACTGGTTCATTTTAGAGATTCATTTTGTTTTGAGGCGTTCAGGAAGAACAAGGATTTCGGAAGAACATTGATTTCAATTAAATGCGGTTTAATTTCAGAGTGTTGAAGCAGGTCATTGAAGGTTGTGAAGCCCTAAACGCAGTACTGTATCCGCAAGATTAGATATAACTGCACAACTTTATTTAAAAGGATTGTTTGGATTTAACTTCAACTCATGATGTTCACAAACAGATAAGTGTTCACATAACGAGTTTTTGAATTAAATATGGGTGTTTGAAAATTTAGCCGAAATAAAAGTGTGTGGCACATTGTTGTGTTGATACACATATCTCGGAGAGGTTTATCACATTTTTTTAGTAAACCTTTATTGAGTAAAAAGGAAAATTTGTTGCAAGAGAGAGGCTTCCTTAAGACAAATATTCCAGCAATTAAAAACTTATAAAGATCAGCTGATATATTTCTATCTACTTTTATGTTCTTAACTGGCAAGTATTCATTCCAGATTCTCTTTAATATTATACAAATCTACCAAGAACCAAGTAAAATAATTACACAGATAATAACAAGAACATTTGGCATGATGATATGTCCCTTTAATAGTTTCAATCTTCTGTTTGTAATCAGTTGGCTATGTTTTACTGGGCCGGCACAGTTTTTAAGGCTCAGGGCTAATACTCTAAATGATTATTAATAATTAGGAACAGCTCCCAAGTACTACTCTTTCTCTGAGCAATCTTGTTATGAGAGTGCCTCATCGTCACTAGGTCTTGTTTATAACACTTAATTTTAGCTTTCCAGTCTCAGTTGTCTTTAGGGTGTTCTATGTTCTCTCTTCAGTGATTTCAGCTCATTGGAAAACCAAGCAGGAATTTTTTTGTCATGGAATTCAAACCTCCTGGCAGTGAGCAAAAGTAAGAGATAAGGTCTCATTCTGAAAACTAAGCAGCTGATCCATCACAGCATTTTCCGAATCTGTCCCATCTAGTATAATCTGATTAAGAAACGTTTCTGCATTGGGTTTACTGTGTCCCAATCATCTAACAGGAGCCATCTTACTATGAAAAACCTCAGATGATGATGAATGGTCAGACCAAATAAGCGCCTTGCTTTCACAAGAAATGACCAATCAGTTTGCCTGCTGAGTGAGTTGTGAAAAAAATTGATTTTTGATCCTATGACCTGTAGTGAATCAGCAAACAAAAAGCTAAAATATCTTAGAACACCACAAAATGAAGATTAAAATCTATTATAAAAAAAAATTTCAGAACTAAAATTTCTATCGTTGAAACAAAATCTTCATTATTAATAAAAGTACCCTTTTGTGGACAACAGACTACCAAAAAAACTAACTGATTAATTCCCAATGAGCATAGTATGCATTTAATGTCTGCAGGACAATCCATCTTTATCCTAGAAAAATGCCAGATTTCAAAGAAATAACCGCAGTTTCCCCCCTTTTATTTTTTCTATTCTGGGACAGGGCTCCTTAGCATAGCCAGGCAGGCATAACTCAGTCTGAGCTAGGCCCTCATTTAGGTAAATGAAAATGCCACAGCCATAACTACACTGGGCCATCTGTTCCCATATAAAATAATGAATAACCAACACATTATTCAGGATGGAGCAAGAATCAAGATGCAAACATTTAATGTCTCTCTCCATGCTAAGAAAACGGATGTAGGCCTTATTAGTAGGATATAGAATTCGAAGTCCGACTGATTGCACCTAGGTAATTGTCTAATCCATGGACTGTAGTTTCTATGACCAGATAAGGGAGAAATTTGTCAAGAAGTATTTAAAAACCCTGTTAACCCAGTAACTGATATTGTGGTCAAATAACAATCCATCAGACTATGGAAATAATTGAGCTTCCAAGTCCGCAGAATATTTATCTCTGCCTTCCACTGTAGAAAGTCAATGCACAATTTCATGGTATCATACGCAACACAGCTCCCTCGCAACTCTCTAATCAGAGTCTGTAAACCAATAAAGCTGAAACTGCAGCCATCTAAAATATAGCCAGATTTTCATGTTCATTTAGTTGTACCCCCATGGAATGTGCCATCACTGAAGCAGATCTAAATGTCTGAGCTGCGATATGTTCAAATCAAGTATAGAGTAACGATCTTACTATCATTTAGTGCCTGTACCAAAGAGGCCAGCATACTGGAGTGATGAAGGCTTACTATGTTACGAAGATCAGGTCAATGTTATGTATTTGTTTTTATGGACTGCTTTATCTTAAAATCAATGTGGTTTACACATAACTTAAACTAAGATAATATGAATAATTAAACAAATCTGAATTGTTTTGCTGAATCTTTTATAGAGTACATTTGGATCCTTACATGTTACATTGCTTGCTCTAGCAGTGGTATTATTAATCTACTTTTACTAAAGAGTGGAGGAGTAGCCTAATGGTTAGAACACTGGCTTGGCAACCAAGCAACCAGGGTTCGATTCCCACTACCACTCCTTGTGGCCTTGGGCAAGTCACTTAACCCTCCATTGCCTCGGAAGAAAGGCCTGGCAATCTACTTCCGGGGACACTGCCAAGAAAACCCAGGAGCTTCTGGGTCGCCAGGAGTCAGGACTGACTCGAAGGCACACATTGCATTGCATACTAAAGAGTAATATAAATTAATATGAACTAGTCCTTGTCTTATTGAGTCCTTCATTAGGTTTTCATAGGTTATGGTTCATTTTCAAAATGTTACATAAATATTAGAGCCATTAGTTCCTTATGGAATATTGGGATGTCTGAAATGATTCATCTCCAGGATTGAACAGGAATGTAGTCTTCACATATGGGTGCCGTCAGCACCAACGGAGCCCGCGTGGGAACGCTCCACAGCATCCTATAGTTAAGCCTTTGGGAGCATCCCACTGCGCTTGCATAGCTGCCTTCCTGCCTTTCCAACTCCCTCCTCAGTTTCATTTTCTGTGGAGCCAACAGGGAGCAATTCCTGTCACCGCAGAAAATTTTACTACTTTTGTGGTATGCGTCTGCCTTCCCATCGACGCTAGCACCGGCATCGTTGGTGTTTCTTTTTTTCTAAAAAAAACAAAGGAAAAGAACTCCCTTTTTTTCTCTGAGGGTCTTTGCCCTCCAGGTGCTTAGGCGTCATTTTTGGGCCTTAGGCCCCTTTTTTCCTCAAAATAGAGAAACCAGCTAGTGGTTTCAAAAAGTGTTATAAATGTAGCAGTACCATTTCTGCTACCCACACCCATGACTGGTGTCGTAAATGTTTGGGACCAGACCATCTGCCATCAGAATGTCTTCTCTGCAGGAAGATGACAAAGAGGGGTCTGCAGAATAGAGCTGTGAAACTCGGCACCCTTTTTGCCTCAGATGCAGTGTCCATTGCATCGACGTCGTCAAAGGCTTCATCTTCCTCCCATGGATCTCAGATAACGAAACCTAGGTCTTCTTCGAAGACTGGCCGGTCTTCAAAGGCCTTCTAAGCATCAAGAAGCCTTAGGCATTGCCCTAGAAGAGAATACACCGGCCAAACAACCCCGACAGAAGGTCCTTGCCTCCAAAGCATTAACAGGGTCCCAAGATGCTCCCAAGGCTTCCACCTCTGGAGAGCTCTTGGTGCCATGTTCTGGGGTCGTGGTCTGCTGTTCTGGTACCGATACCCAAGCATCGGCTGGTTCCATGGATCAACATATCCTGGCCATTGAGCGGAGTTTAGCAGCCTTGCTAGCAGCTTCGCTACCGCTAAAGCCTCTGCAATCGGTTCCACAATCATCGGTACCGGCACCAGTACCGAATGTATCTGCATTGACCATTGCGCCGCTCTCCATGCTACCTCCCATGCTGGCCCTGGAGTCAGTGTCCGGCATCGAAGGTCCAGTACCAAGTCATTCCGATGCCGGTTTTGATCGGTACTGTCGGCGGGCCGGGCAGGAGCACCCAGCCCGTCGATACTTCAAGTCTTCCAATTCCAATTCTTCTGATGAATCGATCGGTATCAGGGAGGCTCTTCTGGAAGATCGTTCTCCTTCCCCCACAACACTGCATGTCTCCTCCGGAGAACATGTCCTTTCAAGACTTTATACAGAATGTGACTCAGGGCCTCTCCATTACGGTGACCTCCAAGAAGGAACCGAAAGCTGAAGAACTTGAAATTCTTCAGTATCCAGCAGCCCTTAAGGAGGCTGCTACCTTACCCATTCATTGGATATTGCATGACCTAAAGTTTAGGATGTGGATCGGAGAATCGATACCATGTACCGGGTACCACAGTATCCCGGTTTCCAGAAGACAGTTACCACACCACTCCATGGTAGTGGAATCAGCAGTGCGTTGAATCAAAAGTGCCAAGACAAATTCATCTAATCCTCAGCCGCGAGGCGAGAACTCTTGATGCTTTCGGTCGTCGATGTTTTCAGGCCTCTACATGGGTATGTTCCTTCGGGAGGTGGCTAAAGATTTAGAACTAATGGCTCCTCTTCTCCCTGATGACAAGAGGGCTGATTACCTAATGCTTGTAAAACATACCCAGAATGCTTCCAAATTCATGAGCAGGGCAACCTTTGATTGTTTTGAGTGTATTAGCAGGACTTCTGCTATCTGCATCGGTGCACGTCGGATTGCTTGGTTACAAGCATCTGATCTAGAGCAGTGGGTGCAAGATAAGCTGGGGAATATTCCTTGGATAGGGGAAAACCTCTTTGGCGAGAATACCACTCTCAATAGACTTTCTAGAACCACTGCCAACCCAGCTAAGAAAAAGGCTGTAAAGAAGTGCTTTTTCAACAAGAAAAAGAAGTTTTATCCTTATACCCATACTGTGCACTGTCCGGTCCATGCTTCCCAGAAGGGACAGCAACAACCGAAGCAACAAAGGAAGGCTCAGGCCCCCAAAGCTCAGCCAGTTCAACAGACCCAGCCTCCACAAGGTCTTTGACTCCTTTCTAGAGAACTTAGCTGTCCTACCTCTGGAAATTCCAGAGCTAGTCAATATTCCAGGCAGACTGTTACTTTGCCCAAAGGTGGCACCAGATAACAACAGAGCATTGGACTCTCTCCATAGTGGCAGAGGGGTACAAACTTCACTTCCAAAGTATGCCCTCTCCATCTACTCCAAGAGAGTTCAGCTCTCGGACCCCTCTCACCACTCTCTTTTGGCAGGAGATTACCACACTTCTCGCTCAGGTTGCGATAGAGGAGGTGCTACTTTCTCAGCAAGGCCTGGCCTTCTATTCCACCTATTTCCTTATCCCAAAGAAAACAGGAGGATACAGGCCCATTCTGGATCTCAGAGAATTAAACAAGTAAAATTCAAGATGATCTCTCTCGGAACACTTCTCCCTTACCTTCAGAGTCAGGACTGACTTTGTTCTCTAGATCTAAAGGATGTGTATACACATATCCTTATTCATGCAAAACACAGGAGGTTTCTTTGATTCCTCTTTCAAGGAAGACATTACCAGTACAGGGTTCTACCCTTCGGTCTGGCTTCTGCCCCAAGGGTCTTCACAAAATGCATGGCAGTAGTGGCAGCATTCCTAAGATCTCTAGGGATATTTGTCTTCCCTTACTTAGACGACTGGCTCATCCGAGCAATGTCAGCTCCAGAAGCCAGCTCTGCTCTCTTCCGCACGATGCAGGTTCTTCAACACTTGGGATTTGTAATAAATCTTCCAAAATCCCAACTCACCCCTTCTCAAACCTTAGAGTTCATAGGGGCTCTCCTAGACACGCAGCAGTCAAGGGCTGTGCTGGAATAGTGCAACTAGCTTCTCAGGCAAGTATGAAGACTTTTCTATCTGCTTGAGAAATGCTTCAGTTGCTTGGTCATATGGCTTTCACTGTACATGTGGTTCCCTTTGCTCGTCCACATATGCGCGCAGCTTAATGGACCCTGGCTTCACAGTGGAGTCAGGCATCAGGTCGTCTGGGGGACAGAATCATGATCTCTGCATGTCTAATTTCATCCCTTCAACAGTGGCAATCACCAGGAAACCTTCTCATAGGATCACCTTTTCAGATGCCAGCACACCAATCTACCCTGACGACAAATATGTTCAAATTGGGTTGGGAAGCTTATCTGGACAATTTCTCCACTCAGGGTCTTTGGACTCAGCAGGAGGCTTGATTTCACATGAATCTGTTGGAATTCAGAGCCATCCACAGTGTTCTGAGTGTTCCAAGATCATCTTCGCTCCCAAACAGTTCTTGTCCAGGCGGACAATCAGGTGGCCATGAGAACAAGCAAGGTGGAACAGGTTCTCAGGCATCGTGCAACGAAGCCCTACATCTATGGTCTTTTGCCATACCCCATCAGATCCACCTACTAGTAGTGTATCTTCCTGGCAAACAGAATCTCCTGGCAGACAAACTCAGTCGAATACTACTGCCACACGAGTGGTCTCTCCATTCGGATTGCTCGTCTTTCATATCTGGGGAACCCCAGATATAGATCTGTTTGCAAGTCCTCAGAATGCCAAACTTTTCCACTTCTGTTCCAAAATACCTGCTCAGAACAGTCAGGCAATGGATGCTTTCCACCTCCACTGAGGTCAAGACTTTCTATATGCCTACCCTCCCATTCCCCTTATCCCCAAGACTCTCTTCAAATTCCAGAGAGACAGGGGCTACATGATCCTCATAGCCCCACGTTGGCCACATCAAATGTGGTATCCACTGCTTCTATGTCTTTCTCAAGCAAAACCTCTGGAGTTGGGACGTGATCCGGATCTCCTATCCCAGGAGAGCGGGATGCTTCTGCACTCAAACTCCTAGTCCTTACATCTGATGGCATGGCTGCTGAGAACTTAGAACTCCAGGATATCAACCTCTCTCAACAGATTAAAGATATCCTATTGGCCTCAAGGAAACCACCTACAAGGCGTGTTTATGCCTTTAAGTGGCAAAGGTTTTCAATTTGGTGTTCAAAAAGGGAACTTAATCTTTTTTCCATTCCCGTGGAGGCGTTACTTGAGTATCTCCTCCACCTTTCATCCTCTGGACTCAAAACCAATTTGATAAGGGTCCACCTAATTACTATTGCGGCTTTCCACATGCCCTTTGATGGACAACCTGTCTCTTCTCAGCTGCTTGTAGCACGCTTCATGAGGGGTCTACTCTTAACTAAGACTCCCATTAGGTCACCACCTGTGGCATGGGATCTCAATCTTGTCTTCGGACAGCTCATGAAGCCACACTTCGAACCCCTAGCCACTACATCTCTTAAGTTTCTTTCTTGAAAAGTTATCTTCTTAATTGCCCTCTCTTCTGCAAGACGCATCAGTGAGCTCCAGACTTTAGTGGCTGACCCTCCTTATACACGGTTCCACCATGATAAAGTAGACCTTAGGACTCATCCCCACTTTATGCCAAAGGTGGTTTCACCTTTTCATTTAAACCAGTCAGTTTACCTTCCTGTTTTCTTCCCTAGACCTCATGCCTCTAGTGCAGAAAGGAGTCTACATACTGTGGATTGCATGCATGCCTTGGCCTTTTATCTTCAGAGACCTAGGCAGCACAGAAAGGCTTCACAGCTTTTTGTTGCGTTTGACTCCAGTCACCTAGGTCTACCAGTTTCCAAAAGAACACTCTCCAAATAGATTGCAGACACTATATCTTTTACCAATGAGAGTAAGGGCCTTTCTCTTGAAGGTCATGTCACAGCACACAATGTGCGAGCAATGACTGCCTCCATGGCAAACCTACACTCGGTGGCGATTGATGAAATATGCAAAGCAGCAACCTGGTCCTCTGTCCACACCTTTGTGGCCCATTATTGCTTGGACAAGGACTCCCGCCGGGATGCCTCGTTTGGCCAGGTTGTTCTCCAGCATCTCTTTCAGACTTAGATCAACTCCTTCCCCCCCCCCCCCCCCCCGTCCCGGGTTTCTATACCAAAGATTCTTGGGAGGATACATGACCCACCTAGGCCTGTGTTTCACCGCTCTCCCTGGCATCTCCAAGCTAGAGAGTCCCATATGTGAAGATTACATTCCTGCTTGTTCCTGGAGATAGCATAATTACTCACCTGTAACAGGTGATCTCCGGGAACAGCAGGAATTTAGTCTTCACAATCCACCCTCCTCCCCTAGGAGGAGTTCTCTCTCTCTCTCCCCTTCTCTCCTTTTATCTCAGCTACAAACCCAGCTGAGGAGGGAGAGTTGGAAAGGTGGGAAGGCAGCTATGTAGGCGCAGTAGGATGCTTCCAAAGGCTTTCCTTTAGGATGCTGGGGAGCGTTCCCGTGCAGGCTCTGTCGGTGCTGATGTCACCCATATGTGAAGACTCAATTCGTGCTGTTCCCGGGGATCACCTGTTACAGGTGAGTAACTATGCTTTATCTTTTCAGGGAGAGCATTCAATCCCTACTGGGAAGGTTTAGTCAAGTAGAAATAAGGATTGCCATCTCTTGCTTCCTGGAGTGACAAACAGGAAATATATCTCCTCATTAATATCTGCTGTGGACTTCCAATTACTCTGATTGACCAATGTTAGAGATGGGATGTTGGACTCTGTAGACTGCTGGTCTGACTCATCATGGCACTTATGTTTTTTAATTGTGGTATTGCCTGTGTTTACTTTGATAGAGTTTTGTCATGCCCCATGATATTGTGGCCTCAGAAGATGGAGTGGTATATGTTGGAGATGCTCATGCCAACACAGTATGGAAGTTCATACCTACAGAAAGTATGTTTTCTTTTCTTTGTCATTATATCTCTGCTGTCCATGTAAATGAAATGTGCTGTGTGAAGCTGACATATATCAGGGGCAACTAACTTAGTTCTAGAGGTTAGCGTGCAACAGTATGGCCACTGTTTAAATGTATAACATAGAAACATGATGACAGAAAAAGACCACATGGCCTATCTAGTCTGTCCTTCCATATCAACAACTACAACAGTCCACTTTTTGCCTTTAGAGATCCTCTGTGTTGGTCCCATGCTTTTTTGAATTCAGTTACTGTCCTCATCTCTGCCACCTCCACTGGGAGACTATTCCATGGATCCACTACTCTTTCCGTAAAGAAATATTTCCGCATATCACTCCTGAATCTATCTCCCTTCACCCTCATCCCATGTCCCCTCGTAGCAGAACTTGCTTTCAATTGAAAGAGGCTCTCTCCCTGAACATTTATGCCACGGAGGTATTTAAACATCTCAATCATATCACCTCTATCCCGCCTTTCCTCTAAGGTGTACATATTAAGATCCTTAAGTCTGTCCTCATATGCTTTATAATGAAGCCCACTAATCATTTTAGTAGCCACCCTCTGCACCAACTCCATCCTGTTCACATCCTTTTGAAGGTGCGGTCTCCAGAATTGCACACTATACTCCAAATGAGGTCGCACCAAAGACTTATACAGAGGCATTATCTCCTTTTTTCTGCTAGCCATTCCTCTCCGTATGCACCCAAGCATCCTTCTAGCTTTTGCCGTCGCCTTTTCTACCTGTTTAGCTACTTTAAGATCATCAGACACAACCATGCCTAGGTCCCGCTCTTCTTTAGTGGACAAAAGTACTTCACCTCCTATACTGTATTGCTCCCTTGGATTGCTGCAGCCCAAATGCATGACCTTACATTTTTTAACATTAAATCCCAGCTGCCAAATTCTAGACCATTCTTCAAGCTTAGCTAGATCCCTCCTCATGTTATCTACACCTTCCTGGGTATCTACTCTATTGCAGATTTTGGTATCATCCGCAAAGAAGCAAACCTTACCTGACAGCCCTTCCGCTATATCACTAACAAAGATGTTAAAAAGAATTGGACCAAGGACAGATCCCTGGGGCACACCACTGGTAACATCCTTCTCCTCAGAGTGAGCTCCATTTACTTGTACTCTTTGTCGCCTCCCACCCAACCAATTTCTAACCCAAGCAGTAACTTTAGGGTCCATCCCTAGGGTGCTCAGTTTGTTTATAAGTCGCCTGTGAGGAACAGTGTCAAAGGCTTTACTGAAATCTAAATACACCACATCTAGAGCCCTCCCTCGGTCCAACTCCCTGATCACCCAGTCAAAGAAATCAATCAGATTTGTCTGACAAGACCTGCCTCTGGTGAATCCATGCTGCATCGGATCCTGTAATCTGCTGGACTCCAGAAACCTCACTATTTTCTCTTTCAGCAGCGTTTCCAATAATTTACTCACCACCGAAGTTAAACTAACCGGCCTGTAGTTTTCAACCACATCCTTACTTCCGCTTTTGTGTAAAGGCACCACATGAGCCTCTCTCCAGTCCTTTGGCACCACTCCCGACTCCAACAAGGCATTGAAAAGGTCAGTCAGTGGAGTTGCTAGAACGTCCCCAAGTTTCCTCAATATTCTAGGGTGTATCCCATCCGGTCCCATTGCTTTGTCTACTTTAAGTTGAGCTAGTTTCTCACGAACACAGTCTTCTGAAAATTGTTCAAGATGTCCCTCGCTTCTGTTCCTATTTGTGGGTGTTTTCTGAGGTCCTGCTCCTGGTTCTTCATCTGTGAACACAGAACAAAAATATTTGTTAAGCAATTCTGCTTTATCCTTATCAGCTTGTACATATTCCCCCCCCCCCTGCACCCTTGAGTCTGACAATACCACTTTTGCCCTGCCTATAACTCTAGATTCCATCTGTCACGGCCTAAGTAATCATCTAAACTCCCTTATGTGATCATGGAAACTACAGCCTTTGTGTTAACGTTAAATGTATTTTCAGCAGCATTTTCCATGTACGTGCCAGCATTGAACATCCAGGAATATCTTTAAGCAGATAGTTATACATTTAAAATTAGACTTGCTGTTTGTTTCACTACTTGGATGCATAAATTATACATTTAGCAGTTGAATTTTGCCACTGTACATATAACTGTTCGGCTCGCCATCTGCCACCGCCAACCTTTAGGATATCAGTCTCCTATATTTCAGTGGAATGCAAGACATTGTACAAGGATTAATTGTGCTGGAGCCATTTGGCAAAAAGTGATCATAATGTGATGAAATTTGACATATTCACTGAAGGGAGACTAAGTAATACTACTACAGTATCATCTAACTTTAAAAAGGAAAATATGATAAAATGAGGAAATTAGAAAGAAAGAAAAATGAGACTTAAAAGTTTGCATGAGACAGAGAGAGAGTATTTTTAGTCAATATTAGAAGCCCAGATAAAATGCTTTCTACAGACTGAAAAAGGTCAAAGGAAGACTAAATGATGGCCAAATTGGTTAAATTTTGTATTGATGACCTTGTCGAGTCTGTCTCGACTCATAGCGACCTTCTGGATAGTTGTCCTAAATTGTGTTAGGTCTTCAGTCAGGCGGCTCATTGTTGACAGACTGGTTCCCATAGCTGCTGTTATTGTATTGATCCATCTCATTGCTAGCCTTCCTCTTTTGCGTTGACCTTCTATCTTGCCAAGCATGTCGTCTTTCTCTAATGATCTCTCTCTTCACATGATGTGTCCAAAGTATGAAAGTCGAAGTCTTGTCATCTGAGCTTCTAAAGAAAGCTTAGGTTTGATCTCCTCTAGTACTGACAGGTTTGTTCTTCGGGCAGTCCATGGTATACGCAGGATTTGGCACCAGCACCATAATTCAAAGGCATCAATTTTCTTCCTATCTATCTTTCACTGTTCAACTTTTGCATCCATATGATGTTATTGAAAATACCATAGCTTGAATGAGTCAAATCTTTGTATGGAGAGAGACATCTCTGCTCTTGAGAATCTTGTCTCTTTTATAGCCATTCTGCCAAGAGCAATGCGTCGACTCATTTCATGATTGCTTGTTGCTTCTTTATTGATAATTGATCCAAGTAGGTTAAAGTTGTCTACAATTTCAATTTCTTCTCCTTCAATGATGAACTTATTGATTTTACCAGTTGTCATGATCTTTGTCTTTTTACATTAAAGTGCAGACCCATTTTAAGACTGTTCCTTGATCATGAGAAGCAAATGTTTCAGATCATCTTCACTTTCAGCCAGTAATGTGGTGGTATCAGCATAGTGAAGGTTATTGATGAGTCTTCCACCAATCTTCACACAATCCTGCTTCTCTGATGATTTGTTCTGCATATAAATTAAACAGATAGGGGAAAAGTATGCAGCCTTGTCATACACCTTTGCTTATTTTAAACCATCTGTTTCTCCTTGTTCTGTTCAAACTGTTGCTACTTAATCAATGTACAGATTGTGCAAGAGAACAATCAGGTGTTCTAGTATACCCATGCTTCTTAATGTCGCCCAGAGTTTCTCATGGTTTGCACAGTCAAAAGCCTTGCTGTAGTCGATAAAGCACAAATACGAGGGTTGTCCAGAAAGTAATGCCCCACATTATTTTTCTCAGAGAGTTTTCATTCAGAATGTATAAAAATCACTCACAGTATAAATTGTGTCCTTAATGCATATTATTTTTCTACATAATCTGCATCAACATCTACAACCTTACGCCAGCGAGAAACGAGGGCATTAATTCCTCCTCTGTACCAGATCGTGTCCTATTCATGCAGCCATTTTTTTACAGCACAAATCACGCTCACGTCATCTTCAAACCTTGTTCCACGCAGGCCATCCTTTAGTGGTCCAAATAGATGAAAATCTGATGGTGCCAGATCAGGACTGTAGGGTGGGTGGGGGAGCATTGTCCAACCAAATTTAGCGATTGCCTCTTGGGTTCAGAGGCTTGGGTGAGGGCGAGCATTATCATGTTGAAGCAACATGTCTCCTGGATTACTGTTAGGCCGCACTCGCAAGTAACGCCATTTCAGTTTTTGAAGGGTTTTGATGTACCTGTCTGAATTGATTGTTTCACCTCTCTCAAGCACATCCATCAGAATTACGCCATTAATGTCCCAAAAGACGGTGATGATCACTTTTCCAGCGGAAGGAGTGGTCTTGAACTTTTTTTTTTGGTGAGAGCATGATGCCATTCCATGGACTGCCTTTTAGTCTCTGGTTCATAGTGGTGAGACCAGGTTTCGTCACCTGTGACGATCTGGGACAAAAAGGCCTCCCCCTCAGCTTCAAAACGCTCTAACAAATCAGAGCAGATGTCTTTCCTTTGGCGTTTGTGTTCGGTTGTGAGACTTCGCGGAACCCATCTTGCACACACCTTTGAATATCCCAAAGAGTCAATAATTGCCATTGCACTACCTCTACTGACGGAAAGCTGTACGGACAATTCCCGACTCGTGATGCGCCTATCCGCATGAATAATATCAGCATGCTGCAACTTGTCTGGACTGATGGCTGAGGCAGGACGCCCAGACCACGGCTGATCTTCCATTTCCGTGTTACCACTTCCTGAAGCCTTTACTCTCTTCGCCCATCATCCAATGGTGCTCCTATCTACCGCAGAACTTCCATACACAGCACACAACCATTTGTGAATGTTTCTCACACTTTCTTTCTCCTCCACCAAAAATTCAATTACAGCTCGTTGTTTGTACTGTGTGTCACTCACAGACGCCATATGAAGGATCACTACCGCTTCGCTATTTGTCGGACGACTGTAAAATTACACACATGTCCTTTGAAGTTCCAAGTTACTACCCTTTCAATTTCACACCTCTATCTTCATTCTGGATTGAGAAAAAACATGTGGGACATTACTTTCTGAGCAACCCTCGTAGATATCCTTTTGGTATTCTTTAGTCGTTCAAGGTTTCATCTCACATCCGCAATGATGTCTCTCATTCCTCACCTTTTCCTGATCCCTGCTTGCACTTCAGGTAGTTCTTGTTGCAGGTATGGTTGTAGTCTCTGTTGAATAATCTTCAGTAGAATCTTGCTGGCAGGTGGGATCAGAGTGATTATGTGATAATTTCCACAGTTAGATGGATCACCTTTCTTTAATATTGGTATAAACACAGATCTTTTCCAGTCAGTTGGTCATGATGTCTTCCAAATTTCTTGGCAGAGCCTTATAAGTATGGTAATGGCTGCATCAGATTGCTGTAATACTTCTCTGGGAATGCCATCAATTCCTGGTGCTTTGTTCTTTAATAAGGCTTTCAATGCTGCTTCGACTTCTTCTTTCACCACCAATATTTCCAGATCATAAGGTACAGGTTGAAATAGCTGTTGGTCCACTTGATCTTTATCATATAAAAACTCTGTATATTCTTTCCACCTTTTCTTGATTTTCTCAGCATCATTCAACATAGAACCTTGAGGATTTTGTAACATTCCAATTCGAGGCTGGAATTTTTTCTTTAACTGTCGTAGCTTTAGGAAAGCCAATCTTGTTCTTCCTGTAATAGTTTCTGCTTCTATTTCCTTGCATGTGTCATTGTAGTACTTTTCCTTGTCCTGTCTTGTACTTGGAAATCTCTGAGTTCTGCGATTCTTTTTTTCCCCTCTGGCTTTAGCTTCTCTGGGCAATTTTCAGAGTTTCTTCCATCAATTTTGGCCATTTTTGCTTTTTCACCTTTTGTAGAGACTTCTCCCTTTCTTCCAACACAACCTTCTTGATGTCATTCCATAACATTTCTGGAGCTCTGTCATTTGTATCTAAAACAGCAAATCGATTTTGCAGGCAGTCTTTAAATTCCAGTGGTATATTTTCAAGGTCATATTTTGCTACATTCATGAGTGGCTTGCTCTTTTTCAACTTTAGCTTGAGTGCATACTAGTAGTTGGTGATCTGTACCACAGTCAGCTCCAGGTTTTGTCTTTGATATTATAGAGCTTTTACATAGCTGACTTCCACAGATGTAGTCAATTTGATTTTTGTACAATCCATTGGGTTGAAGTCCATGTGTATAGTCACCGCATGTGTTGCTGGAAGAAGGTGTTTGAGAAGAATAGTTATGCACCTAGGGAAGAACAACCCAAACTATGGTTACACAATGCAAGGTTCCACATTAGGAACAACCACCCAGGAAAAGATTTAGGCGTCAATGTGGACAACATGCTAAAACTCTCCGCCCAGTGTGCAGCGGCAGCCAAGAGAGCAAATAGAATGCTAGGTATCATAAGGAAAGGAATGTAAAATAAAACAAAGGATATTATAATGCCTCTATATCGTTCCATGGTGAGACCACACCTTGAATATTGTGTGCAATTCTGGTCACAGTATCTTAAAAAGGATATAGCGTTATTAGAAAAGGTTCAGAGAAGAGCTACCAAAATGGTAAAGGGGATGGAAGGATACCCCTATGAAGAAAGGCTAAAAGGATTAGGGCTCTTTAACCTGGAAAAGACGGCTGAGGGGAGATATGATAGAAGTCTATAAATTAATGAATGGCGTGGAACGGGTAAACGTAGATCGATTGTTTACGTTATCAGAGTATAGAAAGACTAGGGGACATGCAATGAAGCTACAGGGTAAACTATTTAAGACAAATAAGAGAAAATATTTTTTCACTCAACGTGTAATCAAACTCTGGAATTTGTTACCGGAGGATGTAGTAAAGGCTGTTAGTGTAGCTGGGTTTAAAAAAAGGTTTGGACAAGTTCCTGGAGGAAAGGTCCATAAACCATTATTAAAAAGGGACCCAGGATATCAATGCTTGACCCAATATAAGCATTGTGGAACCTGTGTCTTTTGAGGAAACTGCTAGGTACATATGACTTAGATTGGCCACTGTTGGAAAGAGGATACTGGGCTTTGATGGACCTTGGTCTGACCCAGTATAGCATATCCTATGTTCTTATGTTATGTTCTAATAGATCGTTAGTCTTGCAGAATTCTATCAGTCTTTCTCCAGCTTCATTTCTGTTGTCAAGTCCATATTTTCCAACCACTTTGCCGCCGCCTTTGTTGTCAACTTTTGCATTCCAGTCATCCATGACTATCAGGATATCCTGTTTGCATGTTCTGTCAATTTCAGCTTGTACTTGTTCATAGAACTCATCAATTTCATCCTCTTCTGCAGCTATTGTTGGGACATATACTTGAATTATAGTTGTGTTGATAGGCATTCCTCGTAGACGAACAGATTAAGCGTTCACTGACTGCACTGTATTTCTTTACAGTTCTTGCAAGTTTCTTCTTTATTATAAATGCAGCACCATTTCTTCTTTGTCTTTCATTTCCAGCATAGTAGACCATGTGATCATCTGATGTAAAGTGCCCGATGTCAGTCCATTTGAGTTTGCTGACATTCAACAGATCAAGTTGTACGCGTTCCATTTCATTCTTGACCACCTCCAACTTCCCTTGGTTCATGCTTTGTATGTTCCATGTCTCAATATGCTGTTGCTGTTCCTGTTTGCTGCTATATTGCTGTGTGTTCTCTTGTTTTCAGGTTCTCCGGTGCCTTTATACCTGTTGTCTTCCTGCCTGAGCCTGTGCCCACCTCCCAGGGTTGCGACCCTTCCAGGTTCTCCGGTGCCTGTATACCTATTGTCTTCCTGCCTCAGCCTGTGCCCGCCTCCCGGAAGTGACGCAACCCTTCCCAGGGTTGCGACTCTTCCAGGTACCTCCTGCCTATATAACCACATTGGCTGCGGCGTTTCGTGCCGTTGAGGCGCATGTTGTTGGCGTGCGCCAAAGGAGCAGGTCCTGCTCCTTGGGCGAGCTCCTTGGGGTGAGTTCTGGCGAGTAAAGGTTTCACTGATTATTCATCGCAGTCCAGTGGGTACCCTGGTGCCTACAGTTACTGGCTGTTCCTCCTGACTTGTTTTCTTTGGCAGCTTTTCTCTTTCGTCTCAGGTAACTCACAACCTTTTCCGTTGAATATTTTGTGCATTGGTGGTATAACTTGTGCCTTTATTTCTCTGGCTTTTATTCCTGTCTATTTGGGGCATCAACCCCGCCCCGTTTCCAAATACTGGTCAGGTCCTTCTGCTCCCTCTTTATCCAACTTGGTGCTGTGTAAGCACTCAGGAAGCTCCTTTCCTCACCAGCATGCCTCCACTTCCTCTTTCTCCTTAGCCGCTGCTTAATTGTCGCTCCCTCTGTGCCAAATCTTTGTTAGTTCAGGATCTCGTCTCTCAACATTCTTTTGACCTCTGCTTCTTAACCGAAACTTGGCTTAAGGAACGTGATGACCCCTTTTTATCTAGCTCCCTCCCCCCTAGTTTTGCGGCTTTCTCAACACCTAGGTTTTGGTAGGGGCAGGGGAGGTGTGGCCTTTTATCGGTCCACCCTTTCTATTGTTGAAGTTTCTGTTCCCTCCCTTCACTACTCAGAATCCCTTTTTCTCCGCCTGCAATCTTCTCCCCCATTGTATTTCCTTCTACTGTATCTTCCTCCCTCTCTCTCTACTAGTAGATGGGAGGTAGCCCTACATACTCTCTCTGAGACTGTTCTTCAGTACCCTAATATTATAATCCTTGGGGATTTTAATGTCCACATTGATTCTCCGTCTAGGCTTAAGTATCGTGTTTTTTTTAACCTCTTAAATGATCTTGCATTGCACCAATATGTTTCTGGCCCTACTCATAGTGCTGGACACAACTTGGACTTAGTTCTTGCTCCATCTATTTTATTTATTTATTTATGTTCTCTTATATACCGCGCTATTCTGCATCAGTGCGGTTTACATTGAACAAACTGAAATTACATTGAACAGGGCATTATATTTATTTATTTATTATAAATTTGTATACCGCTACTTCCAGCGATCAGCAGCGGTCTACTTGAGAGGAAGGATGTACAGTGCAATTTAAGCATACAGACTGATTACAGAGAGGAGAACAGCACAATTTAAGCATACAATCTGATTACATGGGGGAGGACACATAATGTACAGTTAAAATTTGATCAGAGGGGGAGCATTTAATCTAAGAGGAGTTGGGGGTTAGAATATCTACATATATACATTAACTTAGGGGTAGGTCAGCAGGGTGGGATAAGTAGAGGTAGATTTGTCTAGGTGATGCCGTAATGGGATTGGAAAAGGTGGGTCTTAAGCTTTTTCCTGAAGTCCTTTAGGTCATTGATCTGGCGTATCTCATGAGGCAAGTGGTTCCAGAGCATGGGAGCCGCGTAAGTGAAGGCCCGGTTGCTCGTCCGTACGTTGACTGCTCTTATGCTGCTTGGTACGCAGAGGGTGTTCAGGTTAGTGGTCCGTCTGCTTCTGTTGAGCGGCTGTGTGGTGATGAGGTTAGAAAGGAATGAGGGGGATACTTTGTGGATGATTTTGAATGTTGTTATTAGAACTTTGAAAATTATTTGTGCCGAGATGGGTAGCCAGTGTAGTTCAATCAGGACTGGTGTAATGTGATCTACTAGGTTCTTGTTCATGATAATCCTGGCTGAAACATTTTGTGCCATTTGTAGGATGTTTAATGTTTTCTTCTGTAGACCCTGAAGGATGGCATTACAGTAGTCAAGGTGAGGAATGATGAGCGCCTGAGCTACTGTTCTGAAGTCAGAGTGGTCTATGATGCTGCGTATCGGTTGTAGCAGCCTCAGCTTGTGAAATATAGCTCTGTTGGTTGTCCGGAGGTGTTTGTCCATTTTTAATTTATCATCAATCAGTACGCCTAGATATTTGATCACATTTTTAGAGTGATAGGAGTTGTGGTTCAGGGTGATGGTTGCAGGAGGATCAAAGTCTTGTTTCCCTGAAATGAACATTACTTCCGTTTTTTTGTGGTTTATCGACATATTGTTGTGATGGAGCCAATTTTGCATTTCGAGTAGGCATTCTTCTAATTGGTTGTAATTGGGATTGTTTACATCAAGTTGAGTGTAAATCATAATATCATAATATCATAATATTATATCTTGGAGATAACTATTTTACAGGGAACATGGGCTATGGAGGGTTAAGTGGCTTGCCCAAGACCACAAAGAGCACCTATGGGACTAGAAACCCCAGTCCTTCCGGCCCAAGGTTGCTGTCCTCTAGTGGGATTTGAACCCCTGACCTTCCGGCCTGAAGTACCTTGCCCCAACCACTAGGCCACTCCTCCACTCTAGTTTGGGTCTTTCACTTTCTGAAATTTCTACCCATTGTATCCCTTGGTCCGATCATTATTGTGTTTCCTTTTCTGTTTCTGTGCCAGCCCTAGTTCCTGCTGACTCTTCTGGTTCTTCACCCTTGCCTTATCTACGGCGTCAGAGTAGTTACTCACCTGTAACAGGTGTTCTCCAGGAGCAGCAGGAATCAGTCCTCACATATGGGTGTCATCGACGCCAATGAAGCCCCAGCAGAGCATTTCCCCAGCTTTCCATGAAAGCCTTTGGGAATGCTGGCACGCATGCGCGGTTCCCTTTCTGCCTAAAGGTGCCATCTTACCTCAGTCAAATGACATAGCTAAGAACAGCACACAAAAATGAAAAATAAACTATGTACAACTGCAACTCCCAGGGGAGGAGGGAGGGTTGTGAGGACTGATTCCTGCTGCTTCTGGAGAACACCTGTTACAGGTGAGTAACTACTCTTTCTCCAGGACCAAGAAGGAAGTCAGTCCTCACATATGGGTGACTCCCTAGCTCTGGGCTACCGAGGAACCCAGGCTGAACAAGAGAGCTCCCTCTAGTCCCAGCAGAAAAGAAAGGCTTTTCACTGACACAACCTCCACCGGTAGCCCAACAGAGGGCAGGAGTTGCCTAAGCCTCAAAGAGATTCCGGAGTACTGCCTGGCCAAAAGCACTGTCCCTACGGGACTCCCTCTCCAGACAGTAATGGGCCGCAAAAGTCTGGCTTGAAGACCAAGTTGCAGCCCTGCAGATGTCTACCAACGGTACAGAGCGGAGATGAGCCACTGAGGCAGCCATTGCCCTGACACGGTGGGCCGTGACCCGACCCTGCAAAGGAAGGTCAACCGCCTTGTAAGCCCAGGTAATACAGTCAGCCACCCAGATGGACAAGGTACGCTTGGACACAGCTAACCCTAAATTATTAGGGTCAAAAGATATGAAGAGCTGAGTAGCCCTTCTGTGCCCTTGCGTACGGTCAAGGTAGAAGGATAAGGCTCTCCTACAGTCCAGGGTATGCAGAACTGCTTCAGCCTGGCTTGCATGAGGCCTAGGGAAGAATGTTGGAAGAACCACCTCCTGGTTGAGGTGGAAAGAGGAGACAACCTTTGGGAAGAACTTTGGATGAGTCCTGAGGACTACCCTGTTCATATAAATTCTGGTGTAAGGCCTATCACAGACCAGGACCTGAAGCTCACTCACTCGCCTAGCCAAGGTAAGGGCTATCAGGAAGAGTGTCTTCCAGGACAGGAAGCGTAGTGGACAAGTAGCCATCGGCTCAAAAGGTGGGCGGGTCAGTTGTTGCAAGACCACATTCAACTCCCACTCAGGGGCAGGAGGACGGATTGGAGGCTTGAGCAAGAGCAAGCCTCTGAGAAACCGGGACACCAAAGGGTGAACCGACAGAGAGTGTCCTTCCACCAGAGAGTGGTGAGCTGCTAGAGCTAGAGGTGGACCCGAACAGAATTGGACTTAAGACCTTGATTGGATAAGTGCAGTAAGTACTGAAGCACTACTGGTACAGTACAGGAGAAAGGATCCTCTGTACATAACTGACACCACACTGAAAACCTTTTCCATTTAAGAGCATAGGTTTTCCTAGTGGATTGTTTCCTAGAGGCTAGGAGAACTTCCTCAACCTCCTGAGGTAGGCCCCAGGGAGCCAAAACTACCTTTGCAGCCTCCATGCCATCAAATTGAGAGATTTGAGGTTGGGGTGAAGAAGGGAACCCTGATCCTGAGAGAGAAGGTCGGGTTGCAACCCCAGAGGCAGAGGGGGAGCCACTGCCAATTGAAGTAGAAGTGGCAACCAGGGCTGTCTGGGCCACCTGGGAGCCACCAGCAGGACTGAGGCCTTGTCCTGAAGAATCTTGAACAGAGTTCGGGCCACCAAGGGCGTGGGAGGAAACGCATACAGGAGGCCCTGAGATCAGGGAATCAGAAAAGCATCTGGTGCTACCCGCAGAGGATGCGGTTGCCTGGAACAGAGGTTTGGCAGCTGTTTGTTCAGAGGACTGGCAAAGAGGTCTATGGATGGAAGTCCCCACTTCATGAAAATCTTTTGAACTACCAAAGGATGGAGCTGCCACTCATGGGGCTGCAGAATCCTGCTCAACCTGTCCGCCAGGTAGTTTTCCTGGCCGGGTAGATAGATTGCTTTGAGGAGCATGTTGTGTCTGAGAGCAAACAAGCAAAGGTCCTGTGCCTCCTGACAGAGGAGCCTGGACCCAGTTCCACCCTGCTTGTTCACATAGAGAACATGGCTACTTGGTTGTCTGTTTGAATTAGGACAGACTGATGAGCCAGGGTCTGAGAGAAAGCCTTGAGGGCTAACCGAATAGCTCTGAGTTCCAGGAGATTGATTTGCTGTGCAGATTCCCAGGGAGACCACAGGCCCTGGGTGCACTTGCCTAGACAATGAGCCCCCCAGCCTTGCAGGGAGGCATCCGTGGTCAAGACCACTTGGAACGCAGGACTCTGAAAAGGTACTCCTTTCAAGAGATTGGGTGGGTGTAGCCACCAGCTGAGGGAGGACAGCAAGTGTTTGGACACTTTTATCCTGTCTTTGAGGTTGCCTGTGGCCTGTGACCACTGAGTCCGCAAGCACCACTGTGCAGGCCTCATATGGAGCCTGGCATTGGGGGTTACATGTACTGTCGAAGCCATGTGGCCAAGAAGCCTCAGGCAGAGTCTGGCGGAGACCAGTGACCTGCTGAGAAACTGGTTTGCTAAGGTTATCAGCCTTTGGGCTCTGTCTTCTGGTAAAAATGCCTTTGTCAGCAGAGTGTCCAACCTTGCTCCTATGAACTGCAAGTTCTGGGAGGGGAGCAAAGTGAACTTTGCGAAGTTTAGTACAAAGCCCAAGCCTTGAAGAAGAGCAATAGTTCTGAGGGTGGCTTGCCTGGCCTCCTGGCATGTCTGACCCCTGATGAGCCAGTCGTCCAGATAGGGGAAGACAAAGATTCCCTGATTTCTGAGGTAGGCTGCCACCACTGCCAGGCATTTTGTAAAGACCCTAGGAGCGGAGGTAAAGCCAAAAGGCAGTACTCTGTACTGATAATGGTTTCCTCCCACCATGAACCTGAGGTACCTCCTGTGGTCTGGATGAATGAGGATGTGGGTATACGCATCCTTTAGATCCAAGGAGCATAGCCAGTCTCCCTGCTGGAGGTAGGGCAGAAGTGTTCCAAGAGTAAGCATCTTGAACTTTTCTTTCTATAGGAACTTGTTGAGGTTTCTGAGGTCTAGAATAGGTCAAAGGCCAACGGTTCTTTTGGGTACCAGGAAATACCTGGAGTAGAACCCTTGACCTTGCAAGTGGGGAGGCACAGGCTCCACCGCCCTGTCCACCAACAGACCTTGGAGCTCCTGGAGGAGAAGATCTGTGTGCAGGGGAGGCCTTGGAGGCTCTCCTGGAAAATATGGAGGAGGCAGTTGGTGAAAGTGTAGTGCATAGCCCCTGTGGACTATGTTTAACACCCAACTGTCCCCATTGATGTGGGGCCACTGGTGGGCAAAGAGGGTGAGGCGACCTCCTGTGCAGGGTTGGGAGAGCAGGGACGGAGAGGCTATGCTTAAGGAGTCAAAAACCCCCACCCTGCTGTGTAGGAGCAGGGGCCGGAGGCTTGGGGGTCCTCTGCCTACGGAGCCCATTACCCTGCCCCTTGGCCTGCTGACCCTGAGGGGCAACTTGGGCAGCCTGACATTGAGGGTACTGTTTGTAGGCAGTGCCCTTCCTCGGGTAAAAGGGCTTTTTACCGGAGCCCTTCTTCTTGTGAGAAGGGGCAGAGGTCTTTCTAGACAGCCTTGTCCTGGTAAGGTGCTCAGTCTCGAGCTGTGCGGCCTTCTCAGCCATGGGTTTGCCAAAAAGGTTCTCACCTCGGCAAGGGACATCGACCAACTTGTCCTGAACCCATGGCTCGAGGTCCGATGACTGCAGCCATGCCTGGCGTCGAGCCGCGATGACGGCTGCCGCAACTCGGGCCGAAGCCTCGAAGCCATCGTAGGCAGCGCGGGACATAAACTTGGAGCACTCCCAAATCCCCGAGGACAAGGACTTGAATCTCTGCAAAGGCTCCCCGGAGAGACCAGCAGAGAACCCGGCCAACTCCTTGGCCAGGTCTCGCAAGTACATGCCCATGTACAGCTGGTAAGACTGGACATGGCAAGCAAGCATCGAGCCCTGGAAGCGCTTTCTACCAACGCCATCGAGGTTCCGGGCCTCCCTGCCGGGGGGCACCGCAGAGTGCATCTTCTGACTCTTCAAGCGATGCATGGCCGATTCCACAACCATGGAATGGTGTGGTAGCTGCGCCTTCTGAAAACCAGGGCTCTTTTGGAGTCGATAGATCAAATCGACCTGCTTGCTTAAAACTGGCGCCGAGGCCGGTGCCTCCCAACTCCGGAAGAGGAACCGTTCCAGCATCGGAGGAACCGGGACAGTAAAGGCCTCCTTCGGAGGAGAGTCGTACTGCAGGGCCTCGAGCTCTTCGGCTCGAGGCTCTTCCTTGGGGTCCGCCGGAATAGCCAACGCGGTGGCCATATCCCAGACAAACTCCGAGAACCGGGTATCCTCCAGAGGGGATCTACTCCGGGGTTCAGACTGTGGTGAGTCCGACGGGACGCATCGAGTCTTGAATGTGTCGGGGGACTCCTCATCCTCCGTCTCCCAGGCAGACTCGTCCGACGAGGCGTCAGGACCCGACCCCATGGGGCCCTGGAGCACCCGCCCTGACGCCGGAGGCACCGGCGTCGACACCCTCGGTCCCGAACAGGATGTCGAGGGAGACCTCAACTGAGGTCGACCTCGAGCCATCATGGTCTCGAGTATCGGCTCAATCTCCGGGGTCGACTTCGATGTCGATGTCCCGGTGGTCGGGGCAGATGCGCCAGACAAGCTGGCCATCAGTGCCCGCTGCTGCTCTATGAAGGCAGACAGTCTGCACTCCAAGGCTGTCATCCTGAGACTCAGCTCGGGAGGTGCAGCAGCCACCGACTCGGGCCCCTGCGGCGCCGGGTCCGACGTCGGCTCTCTGGGAGGAGAGTCCTCGAGGACTACAGGGCTTACTTGTCCAGCAGACTCCGGCTCCACGCGAGGAACTTTGGCAGACTTCTCTTGTTCCACGGGCCCGGGGCGACGGTCGGGGGTCTTAGACCTGGCCCTCGAGGAGCCAGGGACCTCTTCCGATGACGCCCTCGCGAGCCGCTTCTTCCTCTTCTGTTCCCGGTCGGGGGACCCCCTTTCCGAGGAGCCACGACGGTGCTCGGGATTCGATTCCCGAGATGTCGAGGCCTCAGGCGAGGTCCGGGCCCGGCCGGTGGCTGAGTCAGAAAAAAGCCTTTCTTTCTGCTGCTGGCAACTTCGTAGTGCCTTGGAAGACATCTTCCCACATGGTCCACACGTCTTAGGGTCATGATTAGGACCGAGGCACCGAAGGCAGCAGTCGTGTGTGTCGGTGAGAGACATCAACTTCTTACACCGATCACACTTTTTAAAACCGCTGGAAGCCATCGGGGAAAAAAGTGTCCCCGCGATGTCAAAGGACCGGCCTTCCAGGGAAAAAGCAAAAAAGGGCGCGAAAGCCAGCCATGAAGGGCAAAAACTGAAAAAGAAGAAACGGGCTCGATACCGGTGTACCGAACCCGGCAGGAGGGGAACCGGTGTCGAACCGGGAAGAAAAAAGTAGAGAGAATCGCCGAAAAAAATCAAACTTTTATCCGGGATGACAGGACAGACGTCTGGTGGGCTTCTTGGAAAAAGAGAGACTGAGGTAAGATGGCACCTTTAGGCGGGAAGGGAACCGTGCATGCGTGCCTGCATTCCCAAAGGCTTTCATGGAAAGCTGGGGAAATGCTCCGCTGGGGCTTCATCAGCGTCGATGACACCCATATGTGAGGACTGACTTCCTGCTTGGTCCTGGAGAAATATCTCTCCCTGTATGCTGGCCGCTTTCCCATCGGCACAGTCTTTTTCCTTCAGATTTTGTTTCATGCTCTTCGGATGCACAGGTACTTCTCTGGAATTCTGTGTTTGGTGCTGCATTGGATAATTTAGCTCCCCTCCGCCCCTCTTCTGGGTTGTCACAGCAAGCGCACTCACCATGGTTTCATCCAGGCATACGCCTACAGCGGTCGCAACTTCACCAAGCAGAGTACCACTGGGAGAAGCACCCTTCTTCGGTGGCAATGACTCCATTTAAACAGCTTTATTCCTCCTATCGCCTGGCAGTCCAGGCCACCAAACGTTCGTTTTATTCCTCAGAAATTTCTGAGGCCGCTAATTCATCTAGACAGCTATAAGCCATCCTGCATCGCCTCATCTACTGTGTCTACCTCGCTACTTCAGGTCATTGCACCTACCCCCTCTTCGTTGGCTACTTTCTTTTCTGACAAGATTCTTAACCTATGCTCCTCTTTTTCTGATCCTCCACCTCTATCACCCCCCTCCTTTGTCGCCCTTCCTCTCTATCTCCTTTGCTCCCTCCACAGAGGAAACCAGGGTGCTATTGCTTTACCTCTTTCACCTCCTAATCGGGCGCTATTTCATACTTGGTCCACCTTTCATACTATTACTTCCTCAGAATTGCTTAGACTATCACCAATTCTAGGAAGACTATATGCCAGTTAGACCCTATTCCTTCAAGCTGGCTGTCCAATCCCTCGCTTCAGTTGCTGCCTTTTATTTTAACAATTTTGAATACCAGTTTATCCTCTGGCTGCTTCCCCATGCCATGGAAATCGGCTATTATCCATCCACTCCTGAAACAACCCTCTCTTGATCCCTCAGTTTTAGCACACTGGCGTCCTGTTTCAAATCTCCCCTTCTTGGCTAAGGTATTGGAACGGCTGGTGTTTCTTCAGCTAGCATCTCACGTGGAAGCTACTAATGCTCTTCATCTGAGACAGTCAGGATTCCGTACAGGACATAGTACGGAAACAGTTCTTTAAGCCCTGCTAAATGAAGTGCATGTCACCCATGATCGGTGGGATGTCACTCTTTTGGTGTCACGCGATCTGTCCTCGGCGTTTGATCTGATCAATCACCGGACCTTGCTTTCTCGTCTCTACGATATGGGACTGCGGGTACAGTGTTAAAATGGTTTCATTCTTTTTCGTCTGCCCGTACTTTCTCTGTTCAGGTTAATAAACAGTCCTCTTCCCCTTTTCCTCTCTCATGTGGGGTTCCCCAGGGGTCGGGTCTTTCTCCCTTGCTTTTTAACATTTTTCTGGCTCCCCTACCTCTTTTAATTCAACAGTATCCAGTTTCCACCTACATTTATGCAGACGATATTATTCTTCTTTCATACCTCCCCCATCAATGTGGATATCTCAGCTCTAAATGCTCATATTGCTTCTTGGCTTGCCGCAAATTATCTTCATTTGAACCCATCCAAATCCTCCACTATTAAGTACCTCTTGCCCAGATATCGCCCCTCAAATTGATTCATCTCACATTTCTCTTACATCTCTTTTCGCTATTTGGGTGTGACCCTCGATTCTTTATTTTCCTTTCATGACCATATTTCTATTCTCATTCGTAGGTCAGTCTTTGCTTTGTGACAAATTAGAGCAGTCCGGTCCCTGCTGCCTCCCTCCTCTCTCACCACTCTGATACTGTCTTTCGTTATGAACCGCCTAGACTACTGTAATGTGGTTTTGGCTAATTTACCCGCTTATCAACTTCAACGCCTACAGTTATTGCAAAATACAGCAGCTCAGCTCATTTCATCGGCCAGTCGGTTTGATCATATCACTCCTATCCTTTACCGCCTTCACTGGCTACCCCTTCGCTACAGAATTCACTACAAGTTCCTAATTTTGATTCACAAGGCTCTTCACACATATACACCACTTTATTTGGCTAGCCTTATTTCACTTCATACTCCGTATTGCCAACTTCGGTCACTACATGCTAATCGTCTTTCTTTGCCCTCACCCTCTCAGGCCCATCTCAAACAAACTTGTCATGCTGAATTTTTCCTTCGTGGCCCCTCGCTTTGGAATTAATTTCTACTGCTTTCCTATATTTTATTGGCGTTCTTTTCCTTTCTGTAAGCGTTGACATTGTAAACCGCCCTAATGTTTCGACGTGGGAGGTATATCAAGTGTAAAATAAAGATAAAGCTTCTGACTTTCATTTCATGTGCAGCTATATCAGCAATTAGACGTCCCGAGGGCTTTGATCCAACCACATCATAAATGCTGACTTTATTCTGAAAAGTCTTCAGCGCCTCCCAAGTAGCTAGATGAGCGCCTGGGGGTCTCATCTTCCAGCACTATAGTGCAATTTGTTTTGTTGTGACTATCCATTGGGGTTTCATGGCAAGATACAGAAGTAGATTGCCAGGCCTTTCCTCCATGCAGTTTAAGTTTAGTGTTGTTGCTGTTGTCACAGAAATGTGATCCTCCGCCGCCAACACCGTCCCATTCTGCTGCTGCCCAGACAGGTGGTTTGTCTTGGTCTGGCGCCTCAGCTGAGACCTGTCCATCTTGGGAGTCCATGCCAGTAGTTAAACTACTGATAGCTTAGCCCTCAGCATCACTGATGGATACAAGCCCTTGCAGCACGACAAGCTGCAACCAAGTCAGGGTTTATATTGATAAAAGCTATTAAAACACGACCAAAAAGAAAAAGGCCCATTTTAGAAAATGAAAACTGGTCCAAATGTGGAAACTAAAGAAGAGCATAAACTCTGAAGTTAGATGAGAAACATTAAGACAGACTAAGAAAATGTTTGAGTGAAGCAAAAGCTCATAATAAAAAAGTATTTTATGTTAAAAGAGCAGATCTCATTGAAGGCTTGAACTGTGGTTCGGGGCCATGCTAAGTGGTGTGTGAATGATGTGGCTGCGCAAGTACAGAAGGGGTGCGGACATCATCACTGGGGTTCCAGGAAGCCTGCTAAGAGCAAGTGGCTGGGGAAGTCAAGGGGATGCCAGGTTCATGAGTCACACAGGGCATATTTCTAGCTTTGTACAGTCCTGCTCTGGACATTTGGAAGTTTAGACAGGAGCTGTAACCGCCAAACCAGCTTGTGACCTGAAACACATACAGGCTATAGAGGAAAGAATTGTCAGATAGCCTCTAAAACCACAGCCCTTGGTATCAGAGATTGGCTGGGGTTTAATTAAAAGAGATTGCTGGGGTGCAAGAAACTGTTTATACTAACTTGAAGGCTAGCCAGGCTATAGAGCATGTTGTATATCTGAGTTTTATTCTTTTCGTATTTGACTGCATTGTGTATCTGTATGTGGATTCCTTGTCACTGAGTTTCTCTGACCAGCTTACCAGCTTGTTGACCAGTTGACCAGCTTACTTGTTGACTTCCGTTCCAGTGCCTGTCTCCGCCTTCCAATGATCTGACTGACTCCAGTTCCAGGTCTACAATTCTGGTTCACTCTCATTTCTCACCCCGGCTATGGGACTTATTTTACTGCCAGCTCAGATTCCATTTTCCACTCCAGCTCTTGCAAGTTTCCGATTTGGAAATCTCTACTCAAGTGCAGCTCCAGCCATTGCACAGGACATCTCATGCCTGACCCAGTATGAGTGCCACATCCAAAGCTCAGTCGCCATTCTGAGCACATTAAAGGGTGGTAACTTGACAGAAGAACATCTAAAGCAAGAAGCTTGTGACAGAATAATTTTGACCACTGTATGATCAGGGGATAAAAAATAGTTGGAGAGGACTAGGTCATAGAGAAAAATCAATTTACTACTTTGGTCTTTGCTGACAAGGGCATTAAAGGAGATGATAAGTGTCGTTGAGTCTATTTCTTCTCCTGGCGACCCTGTATATAGTTGTCCTAAACTGTTTTCAGTTATTAAAGGAGATACCCACACTCAAATCACTCTGAAGATCATTATTCAGAGGAATGGAAGCAAATAATGGTGAAACTGGAAGATAGTAATAGAAGAAATTGACCAGCTAAATAGCAATAGATCACCAGGATCTGATTGTATTTGCCCTGGAGTTCTGCAAGAATTCAAATCTGAAATTACAGACCTGTTAATCTGTAGCTTATCTTTAAAACCTGTGAACTAGAGGGCAGTCAGTGTAATGCTAGTTTCTAAAACTGGCTACAGGAGTAATCTAGAAATCTACAGACCAATGAGCGTGGTGTTAGTACTGGAAAAATGGTAACAGATATTATTAAGAAAAGAATTATGGGGCACACAGGTAGATTTGGGTTGATGAAGAAAGGTCAACATGATTTTGGCAAAGGAAGGTCATGTTTTAAGAGTCTATTCAAATTTTTACATATGGGTGGTGACACCTCTAAAATTTGCCCTACCTTTGTCAAATTGTCTGTGATCTTACTAATTCTTCTCCTCAAATGAAGTACAAATTTCTCAACACAGGGATCTAGTGTAGAAGGTTTATTGTTTGTTTTCCTGTTTGTGATGTCAACTCTTCTACTATAGCAAAAAATCTCCTGTGCATTATTCAATGAAGATTTGATCTTACCAGAATAAAGTTATTACCACTTGTGAACAATATATTAAAATCTTCTAAGTAAACAGAATGTTAAGAATTATTTGGAAAGGAATAGAAATTAAAACTGGGAATATAATAATGCCTCTGTGTCGATCCATTGTGTGACAATACTTTGGGAACTGTGTGCGGTTCTTCAGGGCCAGTGTTCATCATGCAGGGGCCCAGGGAAGAAACTAGTGATGGCACCACAAAGCCGGCCTGGGTTCTGATCATCTTATCACAAAAAAGATATAGAAAGAATAAAAGAGGTACAGAGAAGAACAACAAAAATGGGGGGAGGGGGGGGAAGGGACAGAATGGTTCCCCTATGAAGAAAAACTAAATAGGTAAGGGCTCTTCAGCTTGGAGAAGAGACAACTGACGGGGGACATTTATGAAGTTTATAAAATTATGTGTAATGTAGAAGAAGACTATGAAATGGTTATTTATTCTTTCAAATAGTACTAGGACTATGAGACACTCCATGAAACAAACCAGTAGTAAACTAAAAACTCATTTGAGAGTATTTTTCAATCAACACACAGCTTGTTGGAGGATGCATTCGAGGCTACTAATATATCCCAAGTTCAAAAAAGGTTGGACAATGTTCTAGAGAGTAGATCTGTTAATAATAAATCAGCCAGATGGACCTTGTTTCTGGACATGAGCTTGGGATTGGCCACTACTCAAAACAGAATGTTGAGCTTGATTGGCCATTGATGTTGACCCAGGATGGTTTTTTGTTATGATAATTTCCTATTGAATGAAGTAAATTTTGAACACGGCTCCTTCAGATACTGTATAAAAATGACTTGACTATGGCTTTAACAGATAAAGTATTGTATTCAGCACAGGAGAGCGGCATGTTCAGCCATATTGACTGTCAGCCTCTTACATTAGGCAAGAGGGTTTACTGTAAAATGTGCACAGAAATTAGAGACAAGGGAACATGCACTTACGTGAATGTTTTACTGTGTTTAAATGTGTACTATGTTGACACGGTTTCATTATTATTATGATTTTATTTGCTTGTTTCCCAGTTTTCACCTTGCTATTCTATCCAAACCATGCTGATATTTGATTGTTTTATTATGGTTATACTATCATTATAAATGTGAATTGTCTGTCCAGTTATACTTGCTATATAACACCTTGAATGAATTTCTTCAGTATAGTGATTAATCTTAATCAATTAATACAATTATGAGATATTACAGTTGTGGTGAACATTATAGGCACCCTTGCAGTTCAACCCTTAATTTCCAATATCTCCTAAAAAGAAAAAAAAAGTGGCCAGTGAAATGGCTTTGGACTATATATGCACACATATTTGACACATAAAAGAATTAAACACAAGACCAATTAAAAAAGGAAAGAGTATGAAAACTGGGACATTGCAAGGACATGATTATTCAAAGTAAATCCCCAAAGAAGGCAAAACACAAAAATATCTATATCCAAAGATTGCTCTGCAGTGCAGAAACACACCCAAATATTTTTGTCGGATCAGTAGTCTGACCTTTCACTCTTGAATGACTACTATGTCCATTTTAAGGTTCTAAAAATGTGAAATAGATCTGCATCTACCGCCACCACTCCCCCAGTAGGGGTAGAGCTAGAGACAGCTTAACTCCTCCTGCTCTCCAGCCCAATCAGGGGCTCGCTGCCAGACTTTTAAAAGTAAAGGCACCATTGGGCGCGAAGAACAGATCTGCAGTCACCACCACCGCTCCCCCGGTTGGGGTACAGCTAGAGAGCACATGGTTTAACTCCTCCTGCTCTCCAGCCCCAACCCAATCAGGGGCATGCCACCAGATGTTTAAAAGTAAAGGTGCCATCAGGTGGGCCCGCACCTGAGGGCCTCGCCAGAGGTCCCTTTGGTGTGGCCCTTAGGCGGGTAACGCAAGCGGGAACGCTAATCATTAGCAACGATCAACCAACGATGAAGGTCTCATCAACCAACACTTCATAGACATAAGTTTCTTGCTCAGAACTGCTTTGCACCATCGGAATTGCCACTAAGCATATACAAAATATCACACCATGGGGCCGATGTCCTAGTATATGCTCAGTTCCATGAAAACCAGCACATTGACATATTATATACTTTAATCCACAAAACTCATGGCATTACATCTATAATCACAGTGTTACACAACATCTTTATCCCTGCCATTACTAGCCCATGCTGAAAATCTCTCTCCCATGCCACGTTGATTGCCATACTGTGTTCATTCTTCACCTAACGCAATTTTGCAAACTTGTGTAATCCTATCATACTACACTGCTTAATGCTATATTGCAAAGTTGTATCTCCTCTATATTGGTTATATGATATTCATCCAATGTTAACTTTAATTCATTGTTATTACAGTGTATAACAATTGCATTGATTAACTAAGTTCATTCACCATATGTTAACTTTAAGACTAAAATTTCCTCCATTTACCTTAATGGCTCTTCTGTTTAACTGAATATCCATTTACCTAAATGTCTCCCTCATTTGCATGAATGTTTCTCCCATTCACCTGAATGTCCTTTTACCTGAATCTCTCCTCCATTGGCCTGAATGTCTCCACCTTTTTTCCAACTACTCAGGAGCATTTCCCCCCCTATAGAACCCAGATCAGGTTGATATTGTGACAAATTTTCGGATTCCTACATTGACCCATAACTATCTCTCACTCCCTAACCACATCTATTCCACAATCAATCACAGCCATAAACTCAGCTAACAATGGCAAACCTGAAGCGCATCATCTTCATAAGCATACTTCTACTAGCACCAATATCCACCTCTTCTCTACAATATCAAGATCATCACCGCCACATACCCATTCTACCTTGCCGCCAAAGAAACTCTCAATTATTTCCCTTCCACACATCCTCTACTCTACCAAAATCACTTTTCATAGACCAACACATCTAATCCTCATTCACACCCACTCAAATCTCAATAACAGCATTGCAACACCCCCTTTAAAAATCTCACTTATCAACACCAGATCCACCAGAAACAAAATCCCAGCTATAATCAATCTTATCCACTACAGCGATCCAAACATAATCTGCTTAACAGAAACCTGGCTATCAAACTCAGACACCATCCTAATTAACCAGTTAGCCCTCCGTAATTGTGACCTATTCCAATGTCCTAGAACTGACAAATGTGGAGACGGAGTTCTAATCCTTGCAAAAAAGGATCTAAAATTCTCTCTTCACTTAAGCAACACCATAGAAAGTATGGATGTACTTATCATCAGTAACAAACACATCACAGTCAGCTTGTTCTACAGACCCCCATCCCACAACCCTGACAACTTACCATCCATCCTAGAAACTGCCTGCATTTCAACCCCAAGGAAGCTCCAGATCATCCTCGGCAATTTCAACTTGCCATTACATCAATCCTCATCTTCTCACTTCATAAATGCTTTACAGGACCTAGGATATCAGCAAATAGTGCAATCCCCCACACTCAATAAAAGAAACATCCTATTCCCCCCCTCCCCAAAATACTCCCTCTCCCATGGACAGATCGCTTTCTATTAGCATTTACAATCCTGTTCACCACCACACCCCCAGAATCCAATAAAGCATACCACTTTAAAAACAAATTCAAAGTGTTTAACAAAGAATCATTCTTAAATGACACCATCCCACATAGACTCCTTTTCAACAAACCTCGTTGACACCATAAAAAGATGGAGCTTCAATATAGGCAGAGCTGCACAGACCACCGATACACATCACTCACCAAAACACAAAGAATCTAAAGTGTGGTACATTGCTGAACTAAAAAAGCTAAAGCAACAGCTTAGAAAACAAAAAAAATAGATGGAGAGTTACAAGATCACATGTTGATAATCTTCTGTACATTTTCACGCTTAAATCTTAGAAAGAAGCTATCAATGAAAATAAAAAAAGTATCATCCTAACCTACTCACGAGATCCTTAAACAGACCCAGAGAACTCTTCTCTTTAGTCAAATTTCTGACTAAATCTCCTAAATCTGAAACTGAACTTCCCCCAATAGAACCCCCAAACCCTAGCTAATTTTTACATGGAGAAACTCAGCCCCCCAAGCAAGAATGATACTCAACCCAACTCGCAACTGCCCTCCATCCCCTTCTCCAATCCTCCCAACCAAACCACCTGGACGACATTCTACCAATTAGATCTCAAACAACTAAAAAACATAATCTTGCACCTGAACACAACTAGGTCCCCATTAGACTCCTGCCCTGTCAGCTGGCTTAAGGTTACAAAAGATGAGTTTGCACCCATCATCCTGAAAATAGTAAACCAGTCTTTGGAAACAGGACAGATGCCATCTTCTCTAAAACAGGCAATCATACGCCTTATCCTGAAACCCAAAATCACTGACAAAACCATCCCAAACTCATAAAGACCAATTTCCAGCCTGCTGTTTCTAGCTAAAATTATCAAAAAAAGTAGTACAAATCCAATTACAAGACTTTACCGACTTAAATTTTCCCCTTGACAATCAACAACACAGATTCAGACCTTTTCACAGTGTGGAAACACTAATGTTAACTCTTATGGACAGACTCCTTCGTGGCCTAAGCAAAACCAAAAACAAGCCTTCATACTTATTTTCCTTGACATCACTGCTGCCTTTGACAGCATTTGCCACAATACTTTAATCTCAAGACTGCAACAGATTGGCCTCCAAGGCACAGTCCTAAAATGGTTTAAATCCTATCTCATTGATCGCACCTTACAGGTTCAAATCAGCACAGCCGCCACCTCAACCTTCAGTCCATCTCAAGGAGTCCCCCAAGGCTCCTCACTATCCTCCCTCCTGTTCAATCTCTACATGCATCCAGTATGTAACATTTTCAAACAACATAAAAGTAAACTATCACCTATATGCAGATGATATTATGTTCTATCATCCAGTAGATATCTCAGACCCCACCTGTCCCAAAATCCAAGACTGCCTCACAGACATAACAGAATGGCTCAATGCACATAACTTAAAAATTAACCTCAAGAAAACTGAAGTATTATGCATCACCCGCAATCAAAACTTCATCCCCCTTCTAAACTCCAATTAAAAGACTCCGAGCTGTTATTCAAACATGAAGTCAAATATTTAGGAATCATTTAGACCAATCCCTCACCATGGTCCCACACACAAAAGCCATCTCAAAAAATCTATTCTTTAACCTAAAAATGGTCCAACATCTCTGACCCCTGCTGGAAAGCCCTCATTTCAGATCAGTTTTACAAGCCCTGATAGCACCCCACTTTGATTACTGTAATAGCATTCTGTTCTGTTTACCCCAAAAAAACATCCATCAACTTCAACTAGTCCAAAACCTAGCTGCATGAATCATACACAAAGCCCATTACTCAGATCACATCATGCTGCTACTCTATTCCCTCCACTGGCTACCCATAGCATCAAGGACTAAATACAAATACCTTATGATAGTATTCAAACTTTACAACAAAATATCCCCATCTCACCTCTGCTCCCTTCTCGATCTACCCAGCACTGCAAGAACCAGAAGAAATTCTTCCCAGAATACACTTGCCATCCCAACTCACTTCCGCAATGCCAATACAACTACCAGTACTAGAGCATTCACCTACGTTTCCCCATCTATCTGGAATGCCCTACCCGATTATCTAAGGAACATCAAAGACCTAGAAGCCAAAGAGCTTAAGACGCACCTTTTTATAGAACACTATGGCCCCACCACCGACCACCAACATCCACAAGCAGTGTAACTCTCACACTCACCCTGGCTCACAACATTTACTACTCTTGCGCCAAAATGCTCTTAAACTGTAAATTAAGTATTGTACTCTGTATATAGTTATGATAATGCCGTTCCTGTTGCCAGATTTACCTTGTAAATGTGTTCAATTGATGTTCTATGTAAAGCTCTTGCTGTGTTTAATGTTCACTGTAAGCCGCCACTGATCTCTGGAAGTAACGATATATAAAAGCTAACAAATAAATAAAATAAATAAAAATAAACTTATCTGACAGTAGTCCCACAAAGTTAGCACATGGCGTCAAAACCTTGAAGTCCTTCAGGAAACACCCCGCACAAAAATATTTGGATGTTTCTGCACTGCGGGGCAATCTTTGGATATAGGACATGATTATTGGCACTTAATCAAATCAACTTGAACAGAAGAACCACATTCCCATTACAGTAAAGTTAGATGCACCTGTGATCAATTGTCAGAATTCATATGACTTGAATCCAACCAATGTTCCATTTTCACAATGGTGAAGACAAGAGCTTCCTGAAACCATCAGAAAAGCCATTATCAAACATCAAAGGGGTACAATGCAATCTCCAGAGACCTCTGGATTCCTGTGTCTGCAGTTTGCAATGTTGTTAAGGAGTTTTCTGCTCAAGGAACTGTCAAGAACCTCCCAGGATGTGGCAGGAAGAGGAAAACTAATCCAAGAAGACTTCAAAGGTGAGTGCGAACTGTTGGAAAAACACCATGTACAACATCCAAAGAGCTTAAGGCTGACCTGGAGCAATCTGGAGTAGTGGTGTCAAACCGCACCATATCTCATGCACTAAACAAAGAAGGACTTTATGGATGAGGGCCAAGAAGGACCCCATTGTTTTTTTTCCTTTCATTAAGTTAGAGTGTGCATATCGGAAAGTTTTAACACACAACAAAAGGGTCTTGTCTTAGAGGGATTCTCTACAACGATCGCCAAAGAACCCCTGAGGGAAGGCATAACTGAAACACGACTGTGTCAGGTTTGGCTGCAAAGTGGGGCTGACTGCTATTTCTCCTGGTGAAGATACCCTGATAAAGTACGTTTGGTTTACCACGCTCAGACACATGGTATAGTGCATTTTGGTTGGATCAGCGATACATTTACAGGCAAAGAAATTAAACTTATATGGAAAAAAACACCCTTCCTACAGTTAAATATGGTGGAGATTCCATAATGTTGTGGGGCTGTTTTGCTGCCTCAGGAAATGGAGGCCTGGAACATATTAAAGAAATCATGAAGTCAGAGGACTAGCAAGGTATTTTGGAGCGAGATGTGCTACCTAGTGCCAGAAAGTTAGGTTTGGGTTGAAGGTCATGGGTCCTCCAGCACCAATAGCAACCCAAAACATAATCCAGAAGTGCAAAAGTATGGTTAAAAAGAGAAAAATGTACTGTTTTAAAGTGGCCGGCAGTGAGTCCTGTTTTCAATCCAATCGAGAATCTTTGGAAAGAGCTGAAATCTGCCATCAGTATAAGGAATCCTGGAAGCATTCATGAGCTGCAACAAATCGTAATTGAAAAATGGGAGAAACTACCAGCCAGACAGATCTACGAAACTTATAGATGACTACAAGAAATGTTTGGAGGCTGTCACCATTGCCAAGGGTGCCATTAATCCTGCCCAGGTCATATTTTGTATTTTCTCAGAAATTACTACATCTAAGTTGTACAGACATCTTTTTCTTGTTCTATACCTTTGAACATACAATTAAAATATTATGATGACATACAGTTGGAATATCTCCATTTATGTATTGTACACAACATACCTAAAATGCAAGGGCGCCAATAATGTTGACCACAACTGTACATACATGTCAATTTTTAAATCTATGCTTATGCACACATGAGAGTGGAGGAGTAGCCTAGTGGTTAGAGCAACTGCCTAGTACCCAGAAGATCAAGGGTTTGATTCCTACTGGCACTCCTTGGACCTTGAGCAAGTCACTTTACCTTCTTTTGCCTCGGAAGAAATGTGATACATTGCCAAGAAAACCCAGAGGCAGCTGGGTCGCCAGGAGTCAGCACTGACTTGAGACACACTTTTTTTTTTTTTAGTGTCATGTGTATACATAAGTGCTCTGCATTGTTGTGTGTGTGTATGTGTATATAGACACACACACATACACACAGGGTAGCCCAAAAAAGTGAGAACATCTCGTAGCATATAAGTTATTTAAAAATTCAAAAAGACAAATGTAAACGATTGACAAATTTAAAAAAAAAAGATGGCGACCGGAAATTGTCAAAATAAAGACGTTATATAGCTAAAAAAGGTAAATAAGTAAACTATTTAAGCTTTTAATTTACAAGATGTTCTCACTTTTTATGGGCCACTGTGTGTGTGTGTGTGTGTGTGTGTATATATGTATATAAAGATATAGATATAATCATAATCACAGTTTATGCACACATGCATAGATTTATATACACGCATAACCGCCATACAAAATTCATGCATATATGCACATATACAGAAGGAGAATGTGCGTGTGTACAGTACATACACAAACACATTCATGTGTGTGAATATATTTAAATTTACATCTGTCATTTGAGCATGCTATCAATTGCATCTCGTGGTTGACTGCATTGTGTATCTGAACTGAAAATTGCAAAAAATCAGTTGGTCCAGAATCTCTCTAATGTTTCATATGGTTTTAACAAGCTGTGTTGTATTGCAGAAGCAGAACATCGTTCAGTTAAAAAGGGTGGACTTGTGATACAAGAAATAACAGGTATGACTGGCACTGAGGTGTCCAAATCAAAGATCATTCTAGAAGGCTGGCTTTGTTTGAGTTGCCGTTGGCCTTCGCAGAAATCTAGAATCACTTTATGTAGAATTTAGCTTATTGGTTAGGAGATAAAAGTAGTGGTCAGGGAGGACAGAGTGTAAAGGAGCTTTTTAACAATTTATTTTTATGTTTGTTTAATCTTTATTAACTAAAAACATTACTTCCAACTAGTCACAGCCATGCTTTTGCAATACTGGTCTTCTGAAAGCAACTAAAATTTCATTTTCTTAAAACTTGTCCCCTCTCTTCCCCACCCCCCCCATCCCAAAACACATTTCACAACAGAGATAACATCTATCCAGAACCAAGCATATTCCACAGTCCTCCTCACTTCTCACCACCACCAAAAAATTGTCTATTAGACAACTTTTTGGTGGTGGTGAGAATCGAGGAGGAATGTGACACATTCTATATACCCTTTCGATGTCTAGGACATCTGTACCTTGCCCACTCACAATCTTAAATGACAGAGGTATAAGGCAGGGGTCTCCAAATCCAGCCCTGGAGGGCCACAAACCAGTCAGGTTGGCAGGATATCTCTAATGCATATATATCTCATGCATAGTCATTAGGGATATCCCGAAAACCTGACTGGCCGGTGGGCCCCATAGGACTGGGTTGGGGACCACTGCACTAGATGAACCATACTGGTCTTTATCTGCCATCATTTACTATGTTACTATGTTAATACACATTCAGATCTCACCACAACTCCTTATACTGGCAAGACACAATATTAATAAATAGCAATAAACCTAGCCTAGAGTATTAACTGAATGTCACCAACACAGCAATCCCTAAATCACCTGACCTGTACTCAAGAGAGGAAAAAAGACCTCAGTATCCCCCCCCCCCCCCGGCCACAGAAAGACCCAAAAAGAACAGAGAGCGAGTTAAACCAGAAAAACAACAGCTGAGACTGGTGAGAGCTTGATACATCAAAGGTCAACAAAAAAACATATCTGACAGGCATCGACCAGAAGGTCCAAAATCAACATACAGCTCCACATGAATAAATAACCATACGCAATCCTAGCAATATCTTCAGTGGCGTGTTCAATTATTGCTTTGAATATGTGGTGCATGTTTTGTATATAGTCCCACTTATAAAGTCACTTCACTATGTCCAGTATAACTAAATATTCAGTATGTGCGTTAAACTATGAGCATATATATATACATGCTAATCATATTGCAAAATGTCCACATATTATAGGTTAAACTGAATTATGAAAAACCAATATGTCACATTGTGGAGCAGCTGTGTGAGAATATCTCTGTTGCTGTCACTTCGGCAAAAATAGCCACATGTAAGCACAAAGTCTTTTGCAAGTACTTAGCTTAGATTAGCATGACATAGTCCAATCTAGATGCCAGCAAGGACCCGAATCATTAAGATAAATCAGTCAGAAGGTCCCTGTAGAGCCCCGACACCGGGCGTTTTGCCTTCTCTGACTTCCTCAGGGAGCTCATGCAAGCACTGCAAAAAATAAAAGACCATTAAAACTCTACTCCGCTCTAGGTAACATCTAAATCTGACAGTGTAATACCAAATCTAACACTCACTTTGTTCTTGGACCATCACATACATAAAACAGCGCTGCAGCACGCCTCAATTAGCTGACAAAAAAACGCCAAGCCTGCAATCTCTAAAACGAAACACCTGATGACATCATCAGTCAAAACGAGGCCACTAACTCATTCAGAGGCACCATGCAGAAAAAACATCCTTATACCAGAAACCGGACCTTGATAAAACACAAACCAGCAAATGAAATACTCCTACAGCAATGACCAAACTTTGGGCAAAATTTGGGTTATCACTATATGACAGCTCTTCAAACTGGTGACAATGGGTCTCACAACGTTCAACCATTGGCACCCTCTCCACACTGTAACGAAGTGTTTAATAAGACGCACACAGAGCAACCTACGAGTCTTGCCCACATGGGCAGACCATCAAACCCACCCCCACACTCTCACAGGTAGTATAGCTTGTCGTAACATATAGGAACACTCAGAATATATAAAAGAAGCACCTACCAGTATCTTAAAACATACAGAACAATGACCACAGCTCTTCTGCCCAGAGAGTTGACTCTCTATATGGCAAGCATGCCTGTAAGCTGAAGGGCACAACAAATCCTTGAGGTTCTTATTCCTAGTACACAGAACACCCACTCAAATGTTGCAATCCGGGAATCAGTTGAAAAATATGCAAATGTCATTGAATTATCTTAGCCAGGGATTAAAATGTGTACTAAAGTTAACTATATGTTCAGATGTAGACGTAGAGTGCTCCCTAGGTATCAATAGCCATGAGCAATCATTAAAATGTGCACGAATGCCTGATAGGCCAACCGTGCTGAAAAACAACGTTGAACAAAAACAGATCCAAAAAATGGGCCTGTTTATAATCTGTAATGGAAAAACAATTTTGACGATAACAAAGAAATTGGGCCAAAGGGAGGCTCTGTTTCAATCTGAGGGGGTGAACACTGGAAAAATGCAAGAAAGCTGATCAATGAGAAGGTTTACAATATATAATGAGGTGCAGACAGTCTTCTCGACGAATGAGCAGAAATCCAAAAATGGAAGCTGCTCAGGATGGGAAATTCATTGAAAATTTAATGTTGGCATCATACTGATTAAGCCATCCATGAAATTCCAACAGCCTTTGAGTAGAACCCATCCACAACATGAAGACATCATTAATGTATCTAAGCCAAAGCCGAATATTAACATGGAATGGATAGGTCGATAACCACAATCTCTCAAAGTTTGCCATATATAAATTTGCAATCAAGGGGGCCATAGTAGCCCCCATGGCCATCTCCTTTATTTGTTGGAAAAATCTGTCATTAAAACAGAAAAAATTCTTAGTCATGGACAACTCCATTAACCGTAAAATGAAAACCATTTCTTCATTCAAATCTTGTCTGTCCACCAATGTCTGCCATACCACATGTGCTGCACCACTCTGAGGAATGCTTGTATATAATGAAGTCATATCCAAAGTGACCAATAATAGATCAGCTGATTAACATCATGGCCATCGGCCAGAATTTGTAAAAAAAATGCATAGTATCACGTATATATGAAGGAATATGTATAAGCAAAGGTCTAAGAAAGGAATCAACATATGTGGACAGTGGTTCTAGTAGAGAACCCCATAATGACACAATGGGTCTCCCAGGAGGATCTGTAGAATTCTTATGTATTTTTGGGAGGATATAAAACTATGGAGTCAGAGGATGATCAACACACAAAAAAGATGCTTCTTTTTTATTTATCAGCTTGACATCCAAAGCTTTCCAAGCAATGTCCCTAATAAGGATCTGAAGAGATGCTATGGGATCCTCTGGTAATGACAAGTACGTCTCAGAGTCAGCCAACTGTCTATTCACTTCACCAAGATATCTGGCCTTATCGAGAACCACCACCGCTCCACCCTTATCTGCATGTCGTAATGTAATATCAGAACATGAACGTAGCTGTTGCAAAGCCACTTGTTCCATACGTAATGAACTATGGAGAACTGGAGACTTCAAAGTACATTCCATGTGGCTCATATCTTTCAGAACTAATACCTGCAGAGTAGAGTGCAGTGGACCAGGGGGAGACCATGTTCATCAAAAAGGTAGCAGTACTCGATTGGCCTGCCCATTATCAGAAGCAGTGGAAAACTGTGTCTGAGAAACAACCTGTGTTGAAAAAAAACGGCTTAAGATGTAGTAGTTTAAGGGATGTATAAAAGAGAGGCTTACGTCTTAAGCTGTAGTTTATAGGATGTATAAAAGAGGCTTTTTTCCAACGCCTGAAGTTCTGTGGTTAACACGCGAGAAGAAAGATTAACTACAAGCCCTCCAGATCTGTTGTGGGTTGTGAACGTGTCCACAGGCGATGAATGATTGTCTGGTTCTCACCCTCTTTTCCTCTGCCACAGCCCCTGTGTCTGTGTGGGGCTTTCCTCACTCTAAAAATAATAATAATAAAAATAAAAATACTCTGTTCCAGATCATCTGATGTGACTGAATCATCACAATATTCAAAGGAAACATTTTGATCTTCTTCCAGTCGGAGTGTATCGAAGGGTATACGAACCCTGACTTGTAATCAGCATCATCATGGTTCAGTTTGGCCATCTTAAACTTTTTCAATTCCATACAAAATAAATCCATCTGTGTCTGCGTGCACTGAAATTGATGGGAAAATGCAGCCTCCTCTTCCAGAGTTTTCAAAGTTGCTATTTTTTTATCCAGGTCAACCGAAGCAGTCGCACTGAAAGCTTTTGTGGCATTCACCGTTAATACCATCAGATCCAAAACACCTGTATGCAAGATGCGATTCCAGTCATCCACAAATTTGTCATCTTCAATAAATAACTGCAGTTCTTTCTTAATAAGGAAACCTTGTGGGATCTGTTGTCTCTGAATATATTCTATGAAAGTGGAATGATCTAAATCAGCCCAAATTTGTCTTTTCTATAACTTCCGTAAAGAGAACCAGGAAGCCTAGTCTGTAGATGTATCAGTCAAATCAAAGCAGTTGCTGTACCTGGTCTTCAGAGAAAGTGAGAGTAGCTTGCCAAATTGAAAGAACAGCTTCCATAGTGAACCTATAAATATCAGTAATCCTCACAAAGAAGCCAATATACATCCAGATCTCACCACAACTCCTTATACTAACAAGACACAATAATAATAAATAGCAAAAAACCTAGCCTAGAGTATTAACTGAATGTCGCCAACACAGCAAACCTTAAATCACCCAACCTCAGTATCTCCCCGGGTCACAGCAAGACCCAAAAAGAACAGAGGGCGAGTCAAACCAGAAACCCAACTGAGACTGGTGAGAACTCGATAGATCAAAGGTCAACAAAAAAATCTCTGATGGGTGTCGACCAGAAGGTCCAAGAACAACATACAGCTCCATATGAACAAGTAAACATATGCAGTCCTAGCAATGTCTTCAATGATGCGTTCAAATTATTGCTTTGAATATATGGTGCATGCTTCGTACATAGTCCCACTTATAAAGTCACTTCACAGTGTCCAGTATATCCAAATATTCAATATGTGTGGTCAAATATGAGCACATATATACATGCTAATCAACTGCAAAAAGTCCACATATATAGGATAACTGAATTATGAAAAACCAACATGTCATACTGTGGAGCAGCTTTGTGAGAATATCTCTGTTGCTGTCACTTTGGCAAAAATAGCCACATGCAAGCACAGTGTCTTTTGCAAGTACTTAGCTTAGATTAGCATGACATAGTCCATCTAGATTCCAGCAGGGACCCAAATCATTAAGATAAATCAGTCAGAAGGTCCCTGTAGAGCCCCGACACCGGGTGTTTCACTTCTCTAGCTTCCTCATGGGGCTCATGCAAGATCACTGCAAAAGACAAAAGACCATCTAAAACTCTACTCTGCTCTAGGTAACATCTAAATCTGACAGTGCAGTACCAAATCTAACACTCACTTTGTTCATGGACAATCACATACATAAAACAGTACTGCAGTGCTCCTCGATTAGCTGACAAAAAACACCAAGCCTGCACGCTCTAAAAAGAAACCCCTGCTTTATTTATTTATTTAGCTAGGCTTAAATACCGCTTTTCATCAGATCAAAGCGATTTACAGGGAATAGAATGTTTTTACAATGAACGTATGTCGTACTAGGAGCAGAATAACAGTATAGTGACACTGAACATTTTGAGAACAAATTTAAATTAAGGCTTACATAGTATAAATAGCAGAATGCTATATATAATTGTTGCAACCTAACGGTATGTTCAACAACTATTTACAATTGTGAGTCTGGTTTGATAGTGTCATGTTGAAGGGAATGTTCGGTGGCAGGACCAAAGCGCTCAGTGAATAAGTGGGTTTTCAAGTACTTAACAAAAGGAGGGGAGACTGGCAATATTTCTTAAGGTGGAACCTTGGGGTATTCCTTGCATTTGTATTTAGTTTTAGATTGCAGTATGTTAAGTTTGTTTGATTGTAGTATGTCTTCGTGGTCCGTCTGTAGAAGGTTTCTGTAGCAGGGATTTGAGGCAGGTTTCCTGGTGGGAGTGAAGAGATGGTGAGTGAGAAGGATGCATTTATATTTGAAAGTGGATATTGTACTTTTTGATAATAGAGCATAGGGGTTATAGGTATAGGTTGAAAAGGGGTGCAGATAGTGTGGAACCTTGGAGTACTCCTTGCATTTGTTGGTAAAGTTTGGAAATTTTTGAGCCCATTTTTATTTGTTGTTGTCTCATTGAGGTATGATTGGAACCATTTGAGTATGATGTGTTGAATTCCAAATAGTTGTAGTCTTTGAAGGTACATAGTATGGTCAACTGTTTTGAATGCCGTGGAGATGTCCAGGAATATTAAGAGGTAGGTAGGTATGTTTTCGTTCTTGAATGCCTGGGGTTAGGGTGTTAATGAGACAGGTCATTAGGGTTTCTTCTCCATGCATCGTGTGGAAACCATGCTGTTGTGGATCAAGTATGTGGTTTTCCTCAATATGGTTTTGGAGCTGGAGCTGTATAGTTTTCTCAATGACTTTAGCCAGGAATGGGAGGCTGGCGATGGGTCGGTATGATGCTGGGTCTGATGGATCGAGGTTTGGTTTCTTCAGGGTAGGTATGGATGGAAGAGAGCTTGAGACTGTTTGGCATTATTTCTTGTTGAAGTGCTTCTTTTGTTATCTTGGCTAGGACTGCGCTGTTTGGTTCTTGCTGCTTCGACCCAGTTAGCTGTGCATGGGTCAAGTGGTGAGGCCTGAGGTTATTTAGCTTAATATATGCTCGATATTTTTGCTATTGACTGTTTGAAATGTGAGCCAGCAATTATTGTTAGGAATGGCAGAGGTGTGGGGGGAGGTGGTGTAATTGTTTGTAGTGTGCAGCTAATTGGTAATGGTGGATGTTGGATTGTGGTTTGTGAGTGGTTCTGAGAGACATCTAACTAGGTCAAATAGTTCTCTTCGATTTGACCTTTAAATACTTAAAGAGAAATGATGAACAAACAAACCTCTTCCAAAGACGGGGAAACTGTAAAACTAGAGGGCATAACATGAAGCTGCAAGTTGGTAAATTGAAAAGCAATGTCAGGAAATATTTTTTCACTGAAAGGGTGGTGGATGCTTGGAATGCCCTCCCAATGGACGTGGTGGGGGCAAACACGGTGACGGAATTCAAAACGGCATGGGACAAACACAGTGAATCCCTTTACAGCAACAGGATAAAAACAAAATAAACGGTACCATCTAACATCTCAAGAAGAGGGCAGAAGTGGAACACCAGAAACCACGGCCTAACACAGAGAAAAATGCAGGGAAACTTTATTGGTAGACCCAACTTTTAAAAAGTTTCGGCCTGAGGCCTTCTTCAGGGGTCTAAAATAAAACATAGACATAACATTATACATACATAATATATACTAACAATAAAAAATTATGTTAAACATATATAAACAAAATAGGTAAACTATATATATATATATATATATATATATATATATATATATATATATAAAACAACTTAACATATAAGAAAAATACATTACCACAAAGGAAAGAAAAACGTGTAAAATGTGGAACAAGCCACTCTTCCCAATCTGCATTGAATGAAAAGGAAAACAAAAAAACATATTATTGGGGAAATGCTGAATCGATGTACCCAAAATAAGGGTAAATAACCTCCTAAAAAACAATACACAATTGGCAGAGATATATTTCACAAGCAACCATAATAAAAAGATTTAAAAAATATATATTGTATGGGTATCACAATTAACTAACATTTAGAACACGTACATTACTCGTTATTAAAAGATATGCACACGCTAGTGTAGTACACTTTAAGGCTCTACAAAACATTAAAATACTTGGCTGCGAGAAAGTACATGATCAAGGAAAATTGGCATATGGTTGGAAGACAAAAAATATATATATAAAGAGCAAACACAGATCCGAAGCAACTAAAAAAGACTACTCGCTGAAAAAATAAAATTTAAATACTGATGGCCAAATAACTCAAATTACAGTTACATGATACTTAAACAAGAGTATACCAAAAAGAAGCACCACTTAGAAAGAATACTAAGTGCAGATGAAAACATTTTTTTGAAATCAAAGAAAAAGAAATATTGCAAAGAGCAAAAGAACGCCACACAGTGTGGGAAGAAAATCAAGAGCGAGCGAGAGGACTACAAAGAGGTGCAAAAACCACAAAGACCAAAAATTCTACAGGCAAAAAGCCGCCGTGTAGGTACAAAAAGAAGATATATAATCAACAAATTAAAAAGGGGGAACTATATGCAAAAAAACATTACAGCTCAATTCAGACATAATAGGGATATGTGCGGTAAACAATAAAAACAAACGGATCAAAAATCATACAAACATTGGGCTGTTTCAGTATCCACTACGAAATGAAACTTATCCAAGTTAGAAGCGAACCAATAGCTATTACATAACGCTAGCCGTCAAAAAATGTAAGGACAGCCCTACTGGATCGCGACAATCAAAGGAAAATAAACCCTTATTTTTATTTTTAAAAAAACAAACTATAAGGAAGGGCATAGCCGACGATATTGCTAAGAGCGTGGACCGGCCACTCAGTGCAGACAGAAAATTAAAGAAACGAGCAGGAAAACTATAGAAGACAGACATTACCAGCGTTACTGCTGTAGGCGGGAAAACGCCGGTCAAGTGCAAAAGGGATATTTAAAGTGCATTAGAGTACCTCCCACTCGAACACATACACTGATAGACAGATGGTAAAGAAAACAAAGAAAAAGTGAAACAAGACGCAGGAAAAACACTGTAAACAACACATACACTAGAAATCGAGGGAGGGAGAGAAGGACATAAAGGGAAAGATAAAACTCATAACTAAAACCAGACATAAGAGACAAAAAGTGCAAGATTTGTGTTGCTACGCACTTATCATTAAAAATAGATACAAAATGAACATAGCAACATTTACATAATGTTACAACACCAATTATAAAAGAATCACAAAATGTAACAACTCCAATATAAAACAAGGATATGTACATTGTATGCAATAAAAATGAATACATAAAAAGTGTAATATAAATTGTAACAAAAATGTGTACATTATGCTTACTAAAGTGAATATATAAGGAAATAAAATAGATAGTAACATAAAACCAAGGGCTCTGATGTTCAAACGCAGCCATAACATCTCAACAAATAGGAGTGTCCTACATGGAGTGGTGAGTTCACCCCTAAACAAAGACATGGGGAGGGGTGGCCTGCACAGAGCGACAGGTGCACCTACTCTTGCCATCTTGCTGGGCAGACTAGATGGACCATGCTGGTCTTTATCTGCCATCATTTACTTTACTATGATTTATTGCAGTATTGATGTTTTTTTATGATAATCTCTCTTGGCTTTATCTGCAGTGGTGTGGTAGTTCTGTAGTAGTACCAAGGTAGTTGTAGCGGTCTTCAACCAAGGATGTCTTCTGCCATTTCCTCTCTGTTCATCTTAGTTCAGTTTTTAGTTGTCGTAGGGAATGTGAGTACAAGGGCGTTTTTTGGCTGTGATGTTTTTTGGGCGGCTTTTGTTGATTGGGTGGTAGTATAGCTGCAGCTCCAAACACTTTATTCCAGTTGTCCGTCAATATTGTGGTGTCCGATGTGTCCATGGTTAGGTGTGGCAGTGTGTTTTCGAGAAAGGTGTCCTTGTTGAACTGTCTAAAATATCATGGTGTTTGTTGGTTGTCCGTGTTATTGGTGATTTTAGGGGTAGAGTGAAGGTGATGAGGCTATGATCAGTCCAAGGCATGGGGTAGGTTTTTAGTGAGGGGGGGCTGGTGTGTATTGGGTGGGTAGGTGTTTCCTTTGTTGTGCGTGTGGGGGATGTCACTATTTGGGTGAGGTCCAATAATTCCATGTTTGTGAGGAATGTGTCTGCTGTTGTGACAGGTAAGGAAGGGAGGTTGAAGTCTCCAAAGATTGATGTCTGTCTTGGTTTTGGTGTGTTCAATGACATTTTCAATTATGACAGCTAGGTCATTTGATGAGAGGGACAAGTGTTTGGTAGCTGAGGATGATGGTTAAATAGTTGTTTGTGATGGTGACTGTGTCGATTTCATCAGTGCTTTTAGTTGATAGAGTATGGAAATGTAGGTGTGATTTGGTTAGTAGCAATACCCCTCCTCCTCTTCTATTGTTTCTTGGACAGTGGAATAGAGAGTAGTCTCCTGCTTTGATTTGATTGATGATGACATTGTCGGTGTCTGAGAGTCATGTTTCGGTTATACATAGTATGTCTAGTTGGTAATCTGTGAGTAGATCTGTGATAGTTTGGACTTTATTTCTTACTGATCTGGCATTGATCAATGCACATCGGAGTACCTGGGTTGTTGTGTCAGTAGTAGCAGCAGTTGGGGTGATGACGGGAGAGGGTTGTATGGATATAAGGCATCCAGTAGAGTGTTGTCGTGATCGGTTTGGAAGCTTGGGTAGAAGAAGGTGGGGGGTGCTGATCGATAATTGTAGGGGGTGTGTGGGAGGAATTGCAGGGTGTTGTGGTTATTGTGTGCTGCTGTTAAAAGTATGAGTGCAAGTATTGAATACATCGCAAGGTAAAATGCAAGCATGTTGGTTTTGTATAGTTTCTTGAGGGTAGCAAAGGTTACAACAGTAGGTTTTGTATAGTTATCTAGTAGGAGTTACACAGTAGCAAGGGTTACATACTAGGTTTTGTCGTTTCCCTAAGTGAAGATTTTTATGCTGCTGACATATTGTTATTTCTTATAACAGCAAATGAAATAGTCCTATAGGAATGACCAAACTTCAAGCCATAAACCACGAGATCAGTATATGTTGACCAAACCCTATATACTAATATATATCCATAGATGTTGGGTGATTTAAGGGTTGCTGTGTTGGTGACAGTTAATAAGCTAGGCTAGGTTTATTGCTATTTATTATTATTATGTCTGGTCAGTATAAGGAATTGTGGTGAGATCTGGACGTCTATAATCAATGCCATTTTACTCCATTACCACTATATTCAGTTTCCTTGCATCCAGATTTTCATCTGTTATAATCGGAGTATCCCAGGTGATTATAACCTCTTCATTCTCCATAATTCTCCAGTTGCAACTACTATGTTAATCTGTGATTATATATAACCCTACACTACAGACCACCTGTTCCATTCACTGTTAATGTTTTCTAGTTATTATGACTGTTACTTGTAAATCATTTTTTGTTAGATGTTCTCTGTAAACTGCTTTAGTGCTTAGAAAAAAAGTTAGATAATTCACTTAGTCGTGGTCCCAGTGTTTTTTCAGTACAGTGATGGTGTAGTATTTACAAAGTTTCCAATGGATGAGACGTGCTACTTTATTTTGCTTTCTGTGTATCTCTCGGGACAGTTTCTCCAAAAAGGTTAGTTTTGCACATGACAGTAATGAGCCTCACTTCTAAACCAGAGTATGTGAAGTATGATCTCAGTCTCTAAAATTTACTGCAATTTCTCAGTGTAGTACTTGCATCGTGCCAAAGAGAGCTTCCTTCTGGAGTTCGTAAGATGTAACATGCATGGGTAATTTGTCAAGATGTACTTGTAAATTCTTCATCAAGCCTGTGGCTCCCAGTATGGTGGGAAATATTTCTTTATCTTTCTGCCACATTTTCATGGTATCTGATTTCATTTCTTGGTACTTCAGAATCTTTTGACTCTCGACGCAATTCACAGAATAATCACTTGGTACTGACATCTCTCTTATCAATGCCATTCTGGTGTCTTTCTCCTTTACCACTATGTCATGTTTCCTCACATCCAGTTTCTTATCCGTCAGAATAGGAATGTGACTGTCCCAGGTGATCATGACCTCTTCATTCTCCATAATTCTCTTAGGGTCATGATTCCAGTGCTTTTCAGACACAGTGATGTTTACAGAGTTTCCAATCCTGTGGGGATTCTCTGATGAATTTTTAGATGAGTGAAACATCTATTGCACTTAATATATGTAAAAGGTTTCTTTTGGGGACAGAGCTCACCTAATTGTAGTTAATCCTCTTGACTTTTTCATAAGGATATAAGCAGGTTAGAATCTGCAGAGGGTGACTACTAAAATGGTTAGAGGTCTTCATTATGAAGCATACGAGGACAGACCTAAAGATCTTAATATGTATATTTTAGAGGAAAGGCGGGATAGAGGCGATATGATAGAAACCTTTAAATACCTCTGTGGTATAAATGCACAGGAAGGTCTCTTTCAATTGAAGGCAAGCTCTGCTACAAGGGGACATAGGATGAGAGTGAAAGGGGATAGACTCAGGAGTAATATGAGGAAATATATCTTTACGGAAAAAGTGGTAGATGCATGGAATCGTCTTCCAGTGGAGGTGGTGGACATGAGGACAGTATCTGAATTCAAAAAAGCATCGGACAAACACAGAGGATCTCTAAATGTAAAAAGGGGACTACTGTAGATGATGTTGAAGGGCAGACTAGATAGGCCATGTGGAATTTTTCTGCCATCATGTGTGTGTTAACTTTTGTGGTTTATCTCCTTCCGAAGTGAGTCCATGAACAAATTCACCATGTCCTTTATCTGAAGCAGGGATGTTACCTTAAATGCACTGCCACTACAACCATCTCTCATCCTAGTGCATAATATAGGGGTGGGCATTTTTTTTTATCCTGGGTGATGTACGGCCAGTAGGTATTCTTCCTTTTCTTTCCTACCATCCTAAAATTGCAATATTGCCTTGCTGAGATTTGGTATAAATGTTATAAAAGGGGTTGCCATATAAGAACATGAGAGATGCATACGGGGTCAGACCAAGGTCCATCAAACCCAGTATCCTGTTTCCAACAGTGGCAAATCCAGGTCAGAAGTACCTAGCAGGTTCCCAAAGAGAGAGACAGGTTCCACAATGCTTGTCCTGGGGCAAGCAGTGGATTTCCTGGGTCCCCTTTAATAAGGGTTCATGCTCTTTTTTTCTCCAGGAACTTATCCAGACCTTTTTTAAACCCAATTACACTAATAGTTTGTAACTACATTCTCCAGTAACAAATTCCAGAGTTTGATTACGTGTTGAGTGAAAACATATTTTCTCTGATTAGTCTTAAATGGCTTCATTGCATGACCCCTAGACTTTCTGTATTTTGATGGCTGAAACAACCAATCTATATTTACCCATTCCACTCTATTCATTAATTTACAGACCTCTATCATATCTCCCCTCAGCCATCTCTTTTCCAAGTTGAAGAGCCCTAACCTTTTAAGCCTTTCCTCAAAGGGGTATTCTTCCATCCCCTTTACCATTTTGGTGGCTCTTCTCTGTACCTTTTCTAATTCCACTACATTCTTTTAAAGATATGGTGACCAGAATTGCACACAATATTCAAGGTGCAGTCGCACCATGGAACGATACAGAGGTATTATAATATCCTTAGTTTTATTCTCCATTCCTTTCCTTATGATTTCTAGCATTCTATTTGCTTTCTTGACCGCCACTGCACACTGGGCAGAAAGTTTCAACATATTATCCATGATGACGCCTAAATATTTTTCCTGGGTGGTGGTTCCTAATGTGGAATCTTGCTTCGTGTACCATATTTTTGTTTTTTTTTATTGACCGCTCTTCGTGGTAACAACAGCTTAGTGTACAAACTCTAAATTCAAGATTAAAAAATAGGGGTTAAGAAAACGCCATTTAAAAACAGAAAGAAAGAAACTAAAACATCTATACCCAGGGTGGGAAGAGAAGGGAGGGGGAGAGAGCAGGGGAAGAACGAGAGGCAAGTTAAGAGGGAGGCAGATTATGGGCTATGTTAGATATGGGTTTTTAGGAGGAATTTAAATTTGGGGTAAGAGGGTTCCAAGCAGAGGGAAGAGCATTCCAAGAAACTGGTGCGAGAAAATAAAAAGTTGAGGAACGAGCAGTTTTGAGTCGACCCTGGGTTGCAAGGGGGAGGTGCATGTAATTGGCGTGGATAGTGAAGAAGCATAGTTTGGGTGGTTCTTTCCTAGGTGCATAACTTTTCACTTGTCCACATTAAATTTCATCTGCCATTTGAACATCCAGTTTTCCAATTTATCAAGGTCCTCTTGCAATTTTTCACAATCTGCTTGTGTTTTAACAACTTTGAATAATTGTGTGTCATCTGCAAATCTGATCACCTCACTCGTTATTCCCATTTCCAGGTCATTTATAAATGTGTTAAAAAGCAGCGGGCCAAGCACAGATCCCTGGGGTACTCCACTATTCACCTTTCTCCATTGAGAAAATTGGCCATTTAGCCCTACCCTCTGCTTTCTATCTTTTAACCAGTCCCTGATCCACAATAGAACACTGCCTCCTATCCCTTGATTTTTTAATTTCACCAAGAGTCTTTCATGAGGATCTTGTCAAAGGCTTTCTGAAAATCCAGATACACTATGGGGCTTGTTTACAAAGCTGCGGTAGCGGTTTCCGATCGTTATCGGAGCCGCGGCCCCATTGAAATCAATGAGGCCGCGGCTCCGATAACAATCGGAAACCACTACCACGGCTTTGTAAACAAGCCCCTATATTGACCAGCTCAGTTTTATTTAACCTTCAAAAAAATATAAGATTAGGTAAAACAAGACTGTCCTTGGCTAAATCCATGTTGGCTGTTTCCCATTAAGGCATGACTATCTACATGTTCAATAATTTTGTTCTTTATAATGGTTTCTACCATTTTGCCCAGTATTGATGTCAGGCTACTGGTCTGTAGTTTCCCGGATCACTCCTTGAACCCTTTTTAAAAACTGGTATTACATTGGCTATTTGCCAATCTTCAGGTACTACAGATAATTTTAATGATAGTTCACAGATTACTAATAGTAGATTATTATTCAACAAGACTTGAGGAGAAAATGTTATTCTCTTCCCTCAGAGATATAATACTTCATCAGCCACTGCTAATGAATTTTATGCTCCACTTCTGTATGAACCCTGGTGGCTGTGTGTGTATGTGTGTGTATTGTCAGGATTGTGTGTATATCCGTGTGTGGGTCATGGGGATGTTGGATGACAAGGATGTTTGTGTGTCTTGGTGCTATGTACATGTTGGCAGTGTGTATTGGGGGGCCTATATATATGTGTGTGTGTCATAGCAGAGCTATTAAGGGGATATATAATCTGTGTGTATGTGTTATGTGGGTATTGGTTGGTAGGGGTGTGTGTGTCATGGGGATGTCAGTTCAGTTATGTGTGTTTATCATGGAGGTTGTGTTGCATGGTAAGTATTGGGGTACAGGTTAGCAGTGTGTCGGATGGGGAGCATACAGGTTAGCAGTGTCTTCAGGGCCTCTGTGTATGTGTATCATGGGGTGTCTGGTGGTATAGTTGAGTGTGTGTATGTATGGTATATCTGCTGTGTGTAGTAGGTCTGATGATGTGTGCGCCATGTGGGGGAGGCTCTGGTATTTTGTATGTGAGAGAAAATATAGTCTCCCTTTGTACTTTTCCCTGTCCCCCTGCTTTCACACCCTCTTCCCTATCTTTTGTCACTCTTTCTCCTTTCCTTGCTTGCAGTCTCCCAGTTTTCCTCCTCCCTCTCAATTCTTCCCTCTATGTACTTCCCCCTCCCCTCCTCTATTTAACCCTGCTCTTTCCCTTATGCTCTGTCTCTGTTCCCATCCCTCTTTTTTTTTCTCCTCTCTAACCCACTCCTTCCCTATATTCTCCATTCTTCCTCTATAAACCCCCCTTTCTTATGACTTGCCACACCACCTCTCTCAGCTCTATTCTTCCTCTCTAACCTCACCCCCTGTTTTGTGCCCTGCCACCTCCCTCCATCCCTTCCCTTCTCTGATGAGCAGCCATTTCATGCCAGTGGATCCTGGAGACTCCTGCTAGCTCTTCATGTTTCGTACTCCTCTGATCTGTTCTTTTCTACCTAAGATCTGTGCATATGTATGTATGTTCATGTACAGATGTTTTTGGACAGAGAGATGGCTGGACCCTCTCCAGTAGATACCATTGCGTAAGTGAAACATGCCTAAAAAAATACACAAAACAGTATAAATCTGATTGGACAGTATTCCAAGAAGAGCTTCCATTCTAAACAATGCCCTTGAATGCCTGGTGAACTTTTAATTTCAGAAATAAAAATTAAACACTATCACCAAACCCCAAAAGCAATAAACGACTTCATGCTAAGGGTGCTATTGTTTTTTTTGTCCATGACAACTTGTGTTAAAGAAAATATGTTCTGCAACTCTTTGTTTCCTTTTGTGAGTATGTTCATTCTGCATTTCCCTATCACCTGGGATTTTGGTTCTATATTGAGTTTTGCTTATCTGAGTTGTGTCCTTATGGTAGGATTGCAACATGTAATGTAAATTTACCATGTTTGATTCAAACAAAGCAAAAGCAGGAGGGTAGTCTGCAGGAGATAATAGAAAAGATATTTTACACACTACCCCTTATTTAGGGAGAAAGCAGGAGGAAATAGTAGAAACCTTTTCACGCTGAAACATTTATTAGAAGATGATGTATAGAAAACAGTTGAATTAGCACAGGGTTGAAAACTCGTGAGTAGTATCGTTAGTCATCAAGACTTCGACCCTAACTAGTTTCCCTAAGCACATTAACAGACTGATCTACTAAATTTTCTATTCCCATAGTCGCAGAGTAGAAAATTTCCTTCCTCCCCTCCCCACCCCACCCTTGATCTTAAGTAGGGACAATATTGGGAGGTGGGGGGGGGGAGTGAAATATCGGTTACTGGTTCCTAAGCATTTGAACTGGCTCCTACATTCAAAGAAATTTTGTCTTGGCGTAATATCCCCATGTTGACTATTGGCTAATATACTGTGGCCTTTAATGAATAATCAGTATTGGGCAAATAAGCAGCATATACCATGAACATCTTCAATTTCATATTAACAGATGAATATTTAAGACACCTAAGTGGCGCATATTCTGCGAGAGCTAGCACTTGTAAAGCTTCTAGCTGTCAGCGCTGAATTCTAACCCCAGATATTCAATGCCAGGGTCATATCCAGCCACCGGCATTGAATATCCAGGTTGCCTCAGAACCCAGAAGCTAAATGGGCAGCAACGATATTGCGCCACTGCCCAGTTAGCATCCACAGGTAAAGTTAGACCAATCTTTGCCGTGCCTGATTTTACCTGTTCCACCCTGGAACACTCACAACATGCCCTGATGCTAATCACTTATCATGGCATGTAGTGGTGACATCCACAGATATCCAGCAGTACTAACCATGTTAGTGCCGCTGAATATCCCATTCAGTGGCATTTACATGGTTTGCAGGTTTGACTGAGACTGGGAAGAAGAAGGAGACAAGGTCATTGCTTTGGCATACAAACTCACAATGGGCACAAAACGGTATGGATCGTGACCAAACCAAGAGGATGAACCCTGTTTAAAAATTTTTCCAAATGAAAGCCTGTGACTGAAGAATAAAAAAAAAAGTAACTGATGAAGTTGTAATGACTCTGTTCTCCTCCTCCTCCTCCCACCCCTACAAAAGTTTTGTTTGATAGTATAATCCTTTGAACAGCTCTATTAACCAATGAGGTCTAGTGCTAGAATATTAACTTCTCTTTTTCTTGTAAAGAAACAGAAATTCTAGAAACCAGAGTGAACAGCAAACCCAAATTGACACAACCAGTGAAAGAGCAGGAAAAACAGAAGAGTGTTGAGCAGGCAACTGGCACAGGCGTTTCATTTGTCCTTATTACCACTTTATTAATCATTCCTCTCGTTGCCCTGCTTGCAATTGCGATATTCATACGCTGGAGAAAAGTGAAAGTCTATGGAGGTTGGTAAAAATTCAGTCTTAAATTCTCATTGATGAATGTTCTTCAGCTTGGTATCTACATATCCTAACCATTTGGTTACCTCCTGATATATCCCAACACCTGTCTTGACAATGTATTTTATCCACGGTTTTTGTTAATTTCATCTTGGGTTTAGGTATTATACATAGAAAAGAGGTAACTAGTCGTCATGTCTCAAAGATGGAATGTGTCTGTAAAGGGGAGGGCTGGAATCAAGCTAAGCCAGGCCCTATGCTTTCTGGTGGGGGCAGGGGGAGCCAATGCATCAGTAGTTTCTGGTAGATGTGCCCACCCCTCTGTTGGTGGCAAAGTCCTTCCCTGCTGCATTGTGGACCTATGTTGGTGAAAGCCTCTTCTCTCCTACCCCAGGATGTGATTCTCCCACTGGAAGGAAGAGAGCAGTACTTCTTACTTGTGTTTTCCTCCTCTTTTGCTGGCTTCAATGCATATTTAAATTTCAAAATACATCCAACTGAGGAGGCAGCAGACATGAGTGATCAGTATTCTCTAGCGAGCAGTAGGAAAGAAGGGGAAGAAGATTCTAGAGTGGTGGGGCCTAGGGAAAGACATTGGGGAAAATTGTGCTGGTAACAGAGCAGGGAGAAAAAGACATGAGCTGGAGGGGTTTGGTCACACAAACGTCTTCTATCGCCATCCCCTGTCAGTCTTGCTATTGAAAAGAATCCTGTCACTGCAGGAAAAAAACTACTTTTTGTGAATAGCACCTCTGCCTTCCCATCGACACCAGCACCATTGAAGACTTCGCTGGCTCCCTTATTTTTTTCTTGTCTTTTCCTTCTTTCTTTATCTTCTTAAAAAAAAAAAACACTTATGGGCGTCAACACCCTTTTTAGGCCTTAAGCCTACCATACCCGTCACATCCTTGAAGGTATGGAGAAACTAACTAGTGGTTTCAAAAAATGTTCTAATTGTGCCAGCACCATTTCAGTGACTGACACACATGACTGTATTTAAAATGCCTCAGCCCACACCACCAGCCAAAAGACTGTTCCCTCTTGTCAGAAAATGACACGGAGAGGCACACAAAACAGGCTTCTAAATTTGGAGCACTCTTTGCTTCGGATGTGGTATCAATGGTGTCTACTTTGTGGAGGGCCTCATCATATTCCCATGGATCTCAGGTATCTTTGAAGTCCAAGCACAAGGCCGCGTCTGACAATACCTCTAGAGGAAGATCTCATTCCAAGCATTGAGACCCCCTCGGATGTTACCTCGGAGGCAGATTGGCCTGCTAAACATTCGCAACGGGAGGTCATGTCCTCCAGAGCCATCGAGGGGCCCCAGGATGCTCCCGAGGCCTCGACCTCCAGAGAGCTACTGGTGCCATGCTCTGGGATGGTAGGGTAAATACCTATCACCGACACCTAAGCATCGGTCGGCAACCTCAATAGATCAGCGCATACTGGCCATTGAGCGAAGCTTGGCAGCCCCAGTACTGATAAAACCCTTGGCTACAGGAACCGCCCCATCAATAACAGTTATGGTACTGACATCAACACCGGTTCCAGGTTTCAGGGCTGCTGCAGATGGCATCGACAATGCTCCCATCCATGCCCTCTCTTGAAACTCTTATTGGTACTGGTGCCAGTGCTAAACCCAAGCAGCTCACTGAGGTCGATACCTCAAAGTATCAGTACCGGCATCTAGCTTCCAGCAAACTTTGGGCTCGTCGATATTTCGAGTCCTTCAATTCGATTCCCTGCTTTTGGATACAGAGTCACTTAACTCTCGGTGGCCCCAGGACCTACCTTCAGACCCTTCCTCGCCTCAACAACAATGCATGTCGCCTCCGGAAGACATGTCCATCCAGGAATTCATTCGAGACCTAGCCAAGGGTCTCTCTATCACGGTAAATCGGAGAAAGAGCCAAGAGCGGAGGAATTACAGATCCTCCAATACCCAAAAGCACCCAAAGAGGCAGCCACCTTACTGGTGCACCGCATCCTTCATGACCTTATGCTCCTGATGTGGGCGACGCATCTCACGATCTCACCTCAAAGTTGTTGTCTTGATACCATGTATCGGGTACCGGAGTGTCCCGGTTTCCAAAAGCTGCAGTTTCCCCACCACTCCATGGTGGTTGAATCAGTGATACACTGAATCAAAAGCTTGAAGACTCACTCTTCTAATCCTCCAGGTAGAGAATCAAGAACGCTCGACGTCTTCGGGCTTCCAAGCATCCATGCTCTTGGCTAGGATTAATTCCTATATCCTCTACACGGGAATGTTCCTGAAAGTGGTCTCCAGGGATCTCGAGGCCTTTACCCCTCTCCTCTCAGATGACAAAAGGGCAGATTATCTTGCCCTAGTGAAGCATAGCCAAAATGTCTCAAAGTTTGTCAATAGGGCTACCATTGATGCTTTTGAATGCACAAGTAGAGCCTCAGCAATATGCACTGATGCAAGTCGAATTGCATGGCTTCAGGCCTCAGATTTTGAACAGTGGGTTCAAGATAAGCTGGGCGACATGCCTTGTACAGAGGAAAACCTCTTTGGTAAAGACTGGCAAGAATAAGGCCTCTCAATTAGAGTCAGAAAATACTACTCTAAAGAGACTGTCCAGAGCCCACCCTGCTAGGAAAAAGACATCTGCAAAGAAGTTTATCTACAATAATAAGAAGAGATTCTTCTCTATTTATCCTCCTGCTTCCCAGTACCAGGGTCAGGCCCCACAGAAGAGGCAGCTGCCTTCTAAGCAACAGAAGAAGCCACAGGTGGCTAAATCTCAGCCAGCTCCACAGCCACAGTCTGCGCCTGGTTTTTGACTCTTTCCTAGAAAACATTGCCACCCTGCTACTGGAGGAACCCCACCCCCTCCATATAGCAGGCAGACTGTGTCCTTATGCCCTCATCACCTCAGAGCAGTGGACACTCACCATAGTTCAGGAAGGGTATAGACTCCATCTGCAAGCTCTGCCCCCTTCACATTCAAGGGGGAATATCAAACGCAACCCCCACTTACTGCTCTCCTACAGGAAGAGGTATCCTCTCTTCTGTCTCAGGGCACCATAGAAGATATCCCAACAGGGAGATAGGCTTCTACTCTCCCTACTTTCTCATTCCAAAGAAAACCGGAGGGTACAGGCCCATTCTGGATTTCAGAAACCTCAACAAGTTTCTAGTCCATGAAAAGTTCAGGATATTCTCTCTCAGAACTCTTCTTCCCACCCTCCAGTCAGGACTGGCTCTGTTCTCTAGATCTAAAAGAAGGGTACATATATATCGCGCAGGCACAGCTGAGCGCTCCCAAAAGCTTTCCAATTAGATGCTGGGAAGCATTCCCGCAAGGGCTCCATCAGTACCGACATCACTCATATGTGAAGACATAAATTCCTGCTATTCCCGGAGATCACCTGTTACAGGTGAGTAACTACGCTTTCTGTGTTCTATCCAATCATGGCTAATTTTCCAGTGTTTCCTTAAAATATAACAGAATGTATATGGTCCCAAATGTTCTTGGCTATTTCCTCCTTTTGTCTCTGCATCACTGGGTTTGAGCGGTATCAGAGAGCTCCCTAACATCTTTGGAACCATTATTGAAAAGCACTTTTCTGCTGAACAGCACCTGTTAACTGAAGAAGTGCCAGCCAGCAAGATACTTGATGGGCACTATCCAGAGAGTACTGCTGAATAATTGCTCTATCAAGATAGTGTCAGGGCACTCTGGGGGCGAAGCTTGCATGGAGTTGGTCGTTATCTAGAAAGAGGAAATATTCAACTCTTATGTCTTGTTCTACAGCAGTTTTCCATATTTGCAAAGGATTCTTAAATCTGTGGTATCAGATTTGGTCTCTGAGTCATTGTCCTCCTGGCCCAGGAATTTCAGAAACAAATGGCTATGTGGGGAAAATGGAGACTTAAAATATTCACTGCCTCGCCCTTAGTTTGGTCTTTAGAGAACCCCACAGCCTTACAGTTCGTTTGTGGCTTGTATTTTACATAAAGGTACCATATCATGAAGGCTTTTGGTTATATAAATATGGTAAATGCATACAATATATACACCAACACAAACACACAATCTGTATCACTGCATGAACACACTTGAACCACTCTTATGATTGTTTGCTGTGGAAATTGCCTTGATTAAAGGAGAAGGCGGTATAGAAAAACTTTTAAATAAATAAAATAAATAATACAAACTTGACATTCACTATGCAGTTAGCTTTCATTTGCTGATTTTTGTCTGAATATCTCTAAGTAGATTTGCCCTTTATCTTTGCTAGTTGAAGGTCCAAATTGAAGCCTTTGCTAAAACCCTAGTGGGGAAGAAGTCTGCCTCACAAATCTCTCATATTAGATTTCATTGCCTCACTTCAGAAAAGGCCTTGTTGGGGTCTGGTGGGTCTACTATTAATAAGTAACATAAACAGAAAAACACACATTGGTATGTGCCAAAAACAAAAAAATCATGTGAAAAGTCAGGTAAAATGCAAGACTGACTATGGCTGTATAAAGTATTACATAAGAGTAATACATACCAAAATTGGCAGCATTTTGGTTTCATGCTCAGACCTTCATTTGAGCAAATTTGAATTCTGTACAAATAACATATATCATAGTATCCTACATTCAAGATTCTTGCTGAAGCTACAAAGCCCAACAGAAATTACACGTTGACAATAAGTCACATCATTTTTGAAAGCAACATGTGTAAGCACGCCGATCACAGTGGCACCAAAGTGAACAAAACTATAAGGTAAAAGATTGCTGCAAAACAGCTATTTACGAGAAACATGGTCTAGACTAGCAGTAACCAAAATAGGGTAGTGCAGGCCTGCAGAAACTGTTCTAGAAACGATCCCCGAAAATGAAAGACTGAGTCATGGTGGGCCATTGTGAAGAATCTTTTACACTAAAGTTACCTAACTGCCTGGGACTTAAATTTCTATTGTTGCCAGCCACATAACTGTCTCGAATTCAGTCCTATTATTATAGCATCTTATTTTTATATAGCACTGACAGGTACACACTGTACTGTGCCAAGTGTACATTGATAAAGAGACTCATATATCCAAGTTCTTGATAGTAATAATAAATAAAGTTCTCTGTCCAAAACGCAGTCTTATTGGGAACAAAGAAACACAAACAAGATAAATGTGGTGTAAGCGTACAACTTTCACTTAAAAAGTAGAAGGAGAAAGAAACAAATGAAAATGCCATTCAGTATGGGACTATGTACTGCTTTAATCAGTCCTGGAAAGACTGCTTACCTCACTGATGCCTGAAATATTCTCTTCTCCGCGTAGCTGAGACAGAGCACAAACTGGAATCAAGTTCAGGAGGACTTATGGGAAGACTTCGAGGTATGCAAAATGACTTGCTGTTTAACCATTGTAAGATGTATAACCACTCTAGCTGTCTTGAATTTTCCAGCTAGGAAAAATTATGTAAGCATTCAGCCGAGAACAGATAATTTATATATGGGGGCGTGCATTAACGTGCGCTAAGTGCTACTGCGCCTGTAGAAATACCAAATGGGCATAATGGCACTTAATGCACGTTAACATTTTGTAATGCACATTAACCTTTAGTAAGCATGTCCCATGGTGCTTTACTATAAAAGGTACATTTTTAAAAAGTATAGTAGCTAAACTCTAAACTCACACCAAACAGTTGGAGTAAACATCAGTGCTAGGTAAAATATAACAGTAAAGCTTACTTTTTCTGTAAAATATTTTTATAAATAAATTATGAAACAAATTGCTTAAAAATAATGTCCTATATTGTAAGAAAAGTAGTATGCCAAGGTGTGCATATTGTAAGTACTACTACTAAACATTTGTATAGTGTCACAGGGCATATGAAGCGCTATACACAACATGCAAGAGAGTCCCCGCTCACAGGAGCTCACAGTCTATCAGGAGAGATGCATAGAACTAACGGGGAACTACGGCAGAACAAAGGAACAATGGTTAAGGAGTTGGGATCCAAAAGCAGCCTCAAAGTGGGGGTTTTAGCCCGGATTTGAAAAGAGCTAGGAATGGAGCCTGACGTAGCAACTCAGGTAGTCCGTTACAAATATAGAGTGCAGCAAGGTAGAATGCGTGAAATCTAGAGTTAGCAGTGGTAGAGAAGGGCACGGATAAGAGGGATTTACCTAAAAAATATTATAAAGAAAAAAATACTTCAGGGATAATCATACATTCCAGGCTTCATGGAGGTCATTTCCTAACGAGCTGTGTAAAGTTATGCATCATCGATACACATAAGTCGCCTATTTTCAATGTGTTACGTGTGGGGATGAGTACTTGCGTGCGTAGTTTAGGTGGGCACTCTTCTGGAAGTACACACTTCAGGGCAATGGTGCATACTTTGGTGTGGGCAAGCATGGGGCAGAGTGTGGGTGGGGTGTAGGCAGAGATGAAATTTACAAAATATAACTTGCGTGCATTTTCTAGAAATCTGGGCTCGGACATTGACATCAACTCTAGGGCAGGCATAAGTGCCCTCTGTTAAGTTTGCCACATGTATTGTACAACTTATGCCCCTATTTCATAAAGAAAAGTAGGCGAATGCTTTTCTTTATAAAATAGGCACACTTTGTGCACATTAGAATGCATGTTAACATAGGCGACTATTTATAAAATTATCTCCTATATATGCAATATGTTTTTATGATCAGCTTATCTTTAATATCGTCACTTTCAAAGAGATCTTCCAAGAAGCCAAAATGGACCTGGCGCCATGTTTTTAGCAAATGCCTGCCTCAGTCTGAGAGGCTAACAAATAATGTTTAATCTTTTTTTTTTTTTTCTTTTAAATCCGAGAGCGCAAGTTTTCCAGAATGCCTTCTGTGGACATTAACCTCTTAACTGGGCTAAAGGCATAGCACCTAGCCAACCACTGTCTGCAGACTTAACTCTCCAACTGCAGAGTTTGTTCCCCGCAGTGATCTCTGATTAAGCGCTGTTCCTGCAGTGATCACTGATCTCCCTGCTTCTTTCTGCAAAGTCTGTCAATCACTGCCATGGTTAAAGGCTATATACAAATACAGCTAAATAAATAGATAAATAAGGTACGCGTGATGGGACCCGGTGAAAGGCGGTATATGAATACAACTAAATAGATAAATAAGGTACACGTGATGGGACTTACGCACGCACTTACTAAAGCGCATGCAAAAGTGTCTATTCATGTTCCTGAAACTAGGGACTTGTGTATCATCCTGTGTGCCCAATATAAAATTAGCCCTGTAGTGTATAATTTTATGTAGGCTCCATGATATAGGACTTAGAGGCACAGCCCTAAACTGGTTCCGATCCTATTTAGACAACAGAACCCAACAAGTCCGCATTGGCAAGGATACTTCTCTCCCATTTACACTAAAACAAGGTGTTCCCCAAGGATCGAGCCTCTCCGCTCTCCTTTTCAATATCTTCCTTCAACCTGTTTGTAACATCTTCCAGAGCTTTGGCATCCAGTACCAATTGTACGCGGATGACATGATGTGCTACACCCCATTTAATCTCTCCAACCCCGACTTCTCTAAACTAAGCGATTGCTTACTTACACTGAAATCATGGCTATCTCAACATAACCTTCTAATTAATCAATCTAAAACTGAAGTGCTACAGGTGTTCTCTGCTACCTCATACACCCCCCCCCCCCCCAACCATTACTATTGGAGATTTCACCCTTACTATAAAAAACCAGGTGAAATATCTTGGCATTATCCTCGATCAGAACCTCTCCTTCACTAGTCAAATAAAGAGAACTACTAATACAATTTATGCTAAACTACGTACCCTCCGAAACCTCAAACCCCTCTTAAGCCCTACTTCTTTTCGATCTGTCTGTCAAGCCCTCACAACCCCCTCACTGGATTACTGTAACCTAATCTATCATGGCCTTCCTAAGAATGCTATACAACCGCTCCAACTTGCTCAGAACACGATTGCAAGACTCATAACCAGCACTCCCAGGCGGTCACACATCACACCAGTACTTCTTGACCTCCACTGGCTCCCCATCTACTGCAGGATTAAGTTCAAAGTGCTTACCCTCATACATAAGATCATTTCCAATGAATCAGCCCCATGCCTTTCCCCTCTCTTTCCCCTCTCTGCTAGCTCTAGAACCCGCCGTACTATCACTAAAAACCTCATCTCTATCCCATCAACCATAAGACACTCTAAACAAATCACTTGTAACAGGGCTTTTTCCCTCTATGCTCCTACCCTATGGAACTCTCTTCCCCATGAGCTGCGAAACTCTAGAACTCACCTTGAGTTCCGAAAAAATTTAAAAACCTTCCTTTTTCAGGAACATTTTTCCCTCCCACCTTAGTTACAACCTCATTCTCTTCCTTCCAGCTCCTACCCCTTCTAAACCTCCACTATGACAGCTGATATTTAGGTAAATTCCTCTGTAAATAGTTAAATTCCATTATATATAGTTGGTTTTATTGGCATTTTATTGTTATTTATACCTATATCTTGTTACCTTGTTCTATGTAAACAGTGGAAACACTCTATTATATATGTTTTATGTAAACCGTCTTGATTTGTAGAAAGACGGTATATAAAATCGGTTAAATAAAATAAATAAATAAATAATTTAATGCAACATACACATGGGCAATCCCAGAAGTGAAGCTGGGGCAGGCTTATGAGATTTATGTACAGGCTTAGACAGAAAAGGTACGGCTGTCTCGGAACAAGTGTGACTTTCAGGTAAGCAGTTTTATAAAGGTACATAAGCATACCATATGTTGCCTTTATAAAAGATGGATTACCTAAAAAAAAAAATAGTTCAAATTTTCATAACTGAAAAATTATTTTTTCTCAGACCCACTCAGATCAAGGTGGATCAGTAGAATCTCATGCACCTCTGTCAGCTGTCCTACTTAATGGGAAAAATAGCACACACTAGCAGTAAAAAAAAATGCATATCTTATATCCTTAGAAATTTCTTCAGTATATATTTACTTAAAAAGCATATGGATAAATATGTTAACTTCCATATAGCCAAACTCTTGTCGACATTCCCCTCAGTAACTTTTGTACTGGAGTGGAGGAGTAGCCTAATGGTTAGAGCACTGGCTTGGGAACCAAGAGACCAGGGTTCGATTCCCACTAGAGCTTCTTGTGGCCTTGGGCAAGTCACTTAACCCACCATGGCCTTAGAAAAATCCAAGTTATCAATGTCCCTGTTCAATGTACATTACCAAGTTTAAGTTACAATGTAAATTGCTTTGACTGAAATAATAAAGCCATATAAGAAACCTGATAAATAATATTGCCAAACTCTCTTTCAGTTATTAAAGGTTTGAAATATGGTTTTTTTCTAGGTAATCCATTTTGCGCTTTACCCTGTTTAGTGGATTGTGGTTTAATTTATTGATATTTGCCTTTATACAAGAGAAACAACATATGTGCTTCTGTACCCATCCAGCCTTGGCACGCCATTATAAAATTATTCTCATAGGGAGTGAGTCTGTAACAGGACAGCAATATGGAAACTATAAAGAGACACACTTTTTGCCTATTGTATACAGGTAATATAGATGTTTGTGTCTTTATACAATAGGCACCTATATCCAGCCACGGACAAACACAAATGCTGACACCTGCTGAAAAGAATCACAAAATAGATGCCTTTTTGGACTTTCCACATGCACAGCCTTTTATAGAACTACTCCTCCCAGCAATAATTTTATAATAGGATGCCAAGGTTGTGAAGGCATGTTGCTTCCTTTTTGTAAAGCGACAAAACAAACAACTTCCAGGTCACATACGTTTTATAACATTTCCTCCCTGAAAGCTCCCACACAAAATGCACCTTTACCATTTAGGTTTGTGCACATACATGCATATTTTGTAACATACATGTGCAATTCATATTTCTGCCCAAACTACATCCCTGGAAGTGCCTATTTGCAGCGCACATATATAAGAGTATATGCTGTTCTGTTGACAGACAGGATTGAATCAGACACACAAGTGGGCAATGTCATCCAGTGGCACAAGAATGGAACAGCTCTCCCAAACCTCAGAATTAAGTGTATATTCCTTGTCGTCCCTCTAGTCTAGTCCCGGACATCTGGGGTATAAGCACCTCCTCCCGCAGCCTTGGAGACTGAGCCCATCACCTTTTTTGGTGACACCAGTATAAGTAGATGAGGGACCGCCTCCTTGATCCAGTAAGCTCAGTCTCCAAGGCAGCCGAAGGAGGTGTGAGCCACAGAGGGGCTCACTAGAGGAATCAGTGAGAGGTTATTGTAGTTAGTTTTAAAAAAAAAAAAAGGAAAAAGGATATTGGATATTGGATTCGGATGGTAGTGCCTGCAGCTTTAAATCTACAGCAAGGGGTTTGCTGCCTGCTGAACGGCTGCTGTCTTAACCGGCTGATTTTGTTTCCCCTCTCTCCCCCCCTCCCTGGAGGTACTGTATCCGGGTGGAGTGTGGGAGCTGCTGTTGGGGCCTCCGTCTTCCGAACCCGGTCTGTGGGTGAGGAGACGTTGAGGGAGGACCCATCCTGGGGTCTGGAGCTGCACCACTGGCTGATTTGGCTGCTGTGGCGGAATCGGAGCCGGCAGAATTGGAGCCGGCGGATTGCTTGCCTGCGGTGTTTTCAACAGAGGTGAGAGCCCGCGTGGCGTTAAGGCCACAGTGAGCAACGAGCAGTGAGCAGACATGCTGGTGGAGGCTCAGAGCACTGCGGGTCTGGCTGGTGGGTAAAAGCGTGGCAATCTGCTCGCGCTGAGGTGAGCGGTGCTCGGGCCTTCCTCACGCAGCGTTTTTGGCGGGAAACACTGAGCGGTCACATGCACATTTTTGGCAGGCCATAAGGCAGGGCCTGCATTTTGGGTGCAGGGCAGCCCGTTCTTTAGCCTGAAGAAGTTCCTAAAAAAAAAAAAAAAAAAAAAGTTTATATACGCTGAGAAATGATAGACAGACATCCAAGGAAGAGTCCTTTTGTTAGATGTGGCAGCTGGGGGGTAAGCTTGCCAGGATGCCATCCAGGCCCCAATGTGTCATGTGTGGGGCCAAGAGGGGATCCCTTTCAGAGATGGGAGTCTGTAAGGGATGCGCTCTGGAGGCGGAGTCCAAGGACATAGAGGCGGAGGGCGCGGCGCTGAGGGAGGGGGCATTGCGCTCCCCTGAGCCGCTCTCTCCGGCAGGGCCTTCGTCGGGGCCTCCTCAGGGGTCACTCGTAGCAGCGGAGCCCTCCACGTCCCAGTCTCACAAGACTTTCTTTCTTTGCTTCAGCAGGCCCTAGCAGGGAAGCAGGGTCCTGCAGAGTTGGGGGGGGCCTGAAGAGGCCTGGGGCTTCCCCAGTCGACGGCCGGGAAGGCAGCCCCTGTAAGAAGGCTAGGGTAGCAGCGGTAGTTTCTGAGGAAGGCTTGGACGGTCCGGATTCGGAAGGGGGTCTAGCCCTGGAAGAAGTTGAGATTGCAGAGCAAGAGGACCAAGCCAGATGGTTCGGGTCTTCCGCCGGGAAGAACTGGCAGCTCTTATCTCTGAGACTCTGAAGGCGCTTAATATGCCGGTGGCAGAGAGCATTGCGGATTCCGCTTTGGAGGATCCGTTGCTTCATGCGACACGGAAGTCCCAGAGGGTGTTTCCAATGCATCGGATTTTTAAGGAAATGATTCAGGAAGAATGGGACACGCCAGAGGCCGGGCTAAAAGGTTCCAGGGTAATAGAAACATAGAAACATGATGACAGAAAAAGACCACATGGCCTATCTAGTCTGTCCTTCCATAACAACTACAACAGTCCACTTTTTACCTTTAGAGATCCTCTGTGTTGGTCCCATGCTTTTTTGAATTCAGTTACTGTCCTCATCTCTACCACCTCCACTGGGAGACTATTCCATGGATCCACTACTCTTTCTGTAAGGAAATATTTCTGCATATCACTCCTGAATCTATCTCCCTTCACCCTCATCCCATGTCCCCTCGTAGCAGAACTTGCTTTCAATTGAAAGAGGCTCTCTCCCTGAACATTTATGCCACGGAGGTATTTAAACATCTCAATCATATCACATCTATCCCGCCTTTCCTCTAAGGTGTACATATTAAGATCCTTAAGTCTGTCCTCATATGCTTTATAATGAAGCCCATTAATCATTTTAGTAGCAACCCTCTGCACCGACTCCATCCTGTTCACATCCTTTTGAAGGTGCGGTCTCCAGAATTGCACACCATACTCCAAATGAGGTCGCACCAAAGACTTATACAGAGGCATTATCACCACTGTTCCCTCTAAGCTGTGCGCGTGTGCGTGCGCACACACCTCACCGAGTGAGCGCACACAACTTACAAAGGAGCGCACAAAAATTCCGGAGTTCCTGGGTTTTCAAATTTAACCTTGAGTTTAAGGCTGCGCCGCCGATCTACTGCCATTCTGTAATTTCCTGGTAATTCCGTGACGTCACTTCCGAATCTCTCCTCTATGCTCTGAGTCCTCCTCACTCCTCTCACATGACACAGGCTAAAGAGGGAAATAAAAGGGAGGGGCAGCCAGCTATCCAGCCTCTCTCTGCTCTTGTGCATGCCTGCTAGTGCCTGCCACGTGCCTCCTTTGATCCCTCCCTCAGCCAGCCTCCAGTGCCACATGCAGAGAAGGGAGAGCAACACACCGCACCGGCGAAGAAGAGACTGGTGCTCCGGGACTGCTGCCAGATTGTGTGGGGCTACGCCGGGGACAGGCTATCGGCAGCGGAGCAGGTGAGTGAAACGGGGATGGTGGTGGCGGCGGCGCCGCCGCGCGTGGTCTTATGTATCGGATTTTTTCATCCAGACTGTTTTATTAGCTGAACAGTTGTATAGGACACAAACATAGCATAGGCGGTAGCACCCCCCCCCCCCCACACGCTCCCCACGCCAAATGATGCAGGAACGTGGTTGTTATTTGACTAATGGTGATCTCGTATCCCTGCCTCCAGTCAGTATGACTTCCTTACCCTCTCCCCCCAAAAGTAAGAGGGCAAACTACACTCATGAAACATAGCCTGATCGTTTAAATTTCTGGTATTTCACTTGCGGTTTGGGGGGGAGGGTTGACGTGCTGCCACCAGATCGGGCACCTCAGACAATATAGTTCCCCGAAATAAGAAAAGCAAAATAAACCCTCCGAAACAAAACGACTGGGGGTGGGGGAGACAAAAGAGTATTTTAGATTGCACGTAAAAAAAAAATACGAAAAATAGGTCTTTGGCTAGTGACAAAGTTCTCAAGATGAAACTCTTCAGCTATGAGTCGGACACACCAAACTTGCAAGAGGTTTTCTCGAGATAAAGTCTTTTGTTTCTTATCTGGTGATGGGCTAGATAAAGGATAAAGAGGAAATGGAAGGCAGAAAGGATGGTAATCTGGTATCCCTTTTTATTGTAAATTAGGAGGTTTCATGAAAAGCAAAAATCAAATAAAGCATCAGCACTTTTTAACTGTAAGTCCTCAAATAACAACCACATCTTTGAATTATTATAAGCTAAAAAAAAAAAAAACCTTGTTAAGGGCGGGGGTAAACCCTTAGTTTAATCTTTCTGAAACAGATCGTTTCCCTTGAATGTAATTTGGTGCATTTTGGAGTTAGAGCATGAACAGCCCCAGGATTAAAGCTGCAGAAGCGAACTGGGGGCAGAATCACTGCTCTGGGGCCCTCAGGCCTGTTTATAAGGCATCAAACCAGAAATCGAGATTCAAAATGTAACCATATAGTGAAGCTAATAAACTTATTTTTTGTCGGAGCAGCTACCACAGTGAGGGAAAAGGGAATATCCCAAACCACTGTAGCCAGTCCTTTTTAATCAAATTTATAATAAAATCACTTTGTGAAAGTGCATAAAGAGTCCACTTAGCTGAAGTTGTCGGCGGTGACCACCACACGCCAAAAATTTGTTTATCACAGAAACAGGCTGTGAAGACTAGCGAAGCCGCTTCAGGAACGAACGACGTGGCACGTTTCAGGGTCCACAAACAAACACCCCTGCATCAGGTCCCAGCTTTTTTTCTAGCCAGAGCAGCCTTAAAAAACGTCTTCACTCAAGCGGTTTATATCATGAACTGGTGATTAGTGCCCAGATGAAGGTCCTCCCACAGATGACAACTGGCCAATCAGAAAGGAGGGGGGAGGAGCACTACACAGCGCCGTCCCCTCCCAGCTGAAAAAACTGATCGGCCTGTCAAAGGTAATTTATGATGAAAATCAATTGTTGAACAGTCACAAGATAGTATGCCAGTCCACCTGTTGATTCAGCCCCAAAGGAATGACAGTACTTAACCGATATATCCAACGTTGTTCCAGCAGTTGTAACTGGTAAAGACGATCACCCCCCCGTGGGTTCACAGGAACAAAGTCCAGAATACGCCAGTGTAGATCCGTAAAAACATGGACAAATTTCATACAATGATCCACTAAAGGGGCAGACAAAGTGTTTGTTCGCAAACGGGATGCATGTTCACCCAAACGTGTTTTGAAAGGTCGTGAAGTACGTCCCACATAGTAAAGATCACACGGGCAGACAATAAGGTAGACCACATAAGATGATAAGCAATCTGTTCTCCACCGGGTAGTGTAAACCCTGCCGGTGTGCCCATCAGTCCAAGAAATCCCAACCAGTGTGTTGGAACAATAAGTACACAGTCCACAAGAAAAATGACCAATGGAATCATGAAATTTGAGTGGATGATCTTCAAAAGGAACTGTACGTACTATGAGATCCCGCAGGTTCATCCCGCGGGTAAAGGCTATACGTAGACCTTTACGAAAACAAGGATGAACAGCCAACACCGGCCAAAATGTATGCAAAATGCCCACAACATTAGTGGAACCACAGGAGTATGGAAGAATGCCAGTAATTTTTGTAGATCCATCCGATTCAGAGGAAGGAGAATTTAGCAACCATTCACGATGAACATTATCTGCACGTTTTCTGGCAAGGCGAACCACAGTGGTTGGATAACCTCTGGCTAATAAACGTGTAGTCAAATCTCCTGCCGCCGGTTTATACTCAGCCTTGTCGGAACAAATTCTTCGAATCCGGAGAAATTGGCCAAAGGGCAAACCTCTACGAAGTGCTGGTGGATGAAAACTATTGTACCTCAGAAGGGTATTTCTCTGAACGGGCTTACGGTATAGAGAAGTGCAAAATCCAGCAGCTGACATGGAAATCTGAACATCCAAAAATTGAATGCTAGCTATATCCATCTGGGCAGTAAACTGGATGTTATGTTTAAAGGAATTTAAAGATGCCAGAAATACTTGTAAGTCAGCCAACGACCCAGTCCAAAGAAAAAACACGTCATCTAAAAAGCGACGCCAAAATGGAACGAACATGAATAAAGAGTGGGGATAGACATAAGTCTCCTCGAACCAACTCATGTAGATGGTAGCCACCGAAGGAGCTACAGTGGCCCCCATGGCGATCCCAAAAACCTGTAGATAACATTGTTGACGGTAAAGAAAATAATTCTTTTGAAGCACCAGAGTAAGCAAATCTAATATAAATTACTATCTTGTGACTGTTCAACAATTGATTTTCATCATAAATTACCTTTGACAGGCCGATCAGTTTTTTCAGCTGGGAGGGGACGGCGCTGTGTAGTGCTCCTCCCCCCTCCTTTCTGATTGGCCAGTTGTCATCTGTGGGAGGACCTTCATCTGGGCACTAATCACCAGTTCATGATATAAACCGCTTGAGTGAAGACGTTTTTTAAGGCTTGCTCTGGCTAGAAAAAAAGCTGGGACCTGATGCAGGGGTGTTTGTTTGTGGACCCCAAAACGTGCCAGGTCGTTCGTTCCTGAAGCGGCTTCGCTAGTCTTCACAGCCTGTTTCTGTGATAAACAAATTTTTGGCGTGTGGTGGTCACCGCCGACAACTTCAGCTAAGTGGACTCTTTATGCACTTTCACAAAGTGATTTTATTATAAATTTGATTAAAAAGGACTGGCTACAATGGTTTGGGATATTCCCTTTTCCCTCACTGTGGTAGCTGCTCCGGCAAAAAATAAGTTTATTAGCTTCACTATATGGTTACATTTTGAATCTCGATTTCTGGTTTGATGGTTTATTTATCGGGATTGGGTATAATATAGTTTTGGCTGTTTATAAGGCAGTCAGCATCTGACCTTTCCCACTTGCTGCAACTTAAACAAAACCTTGCAATTGTAGTTCAAAATATTTGCCCTTAAAATACATGTTTATGCTTACTCATGCTTAAATGTATATACTTTACTGCTTGGCCTGACCTGAACCCCCAAACTAGTTATTTTTGAAAAGAGCGTCTCGAGCTTCTATTTCCAAGCCTCAGCTCATCTCCTTTCCAGGCAGCAAGGGAGTGTTATTGAAAAGGAAGAGTTTGCAACCTGTTGGCCTCATTAGTTTCTTTTTAGGTGAGTTTTATTGGTTTGGGATGGAGAGAGGCGGGCTGCTGCTTATAAAGCCACTTTTCCCAGCCTCTCTCCGCTAGGGCTCCCAGTGCTAAACGTGACTAGCCCAGTACCTTAAACAGGCTAATAGGCTTTTCTCTTTCCATTATACGAAGTTCACATGAACAGTCTGGAAGCATTTTTCTTTTACTCCTCACGCCCTGAACAAATGCTGGAAATCCGAATTATTCCTCATTTTCGTATTTCTAATAACCGTTCAAATGTGCATATTGTCCCCTTCCTCACTGTGGGTAAAAGTATCCATGTTGGTCATAGCACACATACTTTTACCCACAGTACAAGATGAAACTGATGCTTGGAAGGATTGCTTTTCCTGCTTGCCTTTCAGTATTAAGAATCCAGACTTTCTAACAACTGCTCAGGGACAGGCCACATCTGCTGGTCCAGATACCAGCAATCTGACTGCTTTCTAGTTTAATACAATTGTTTGGTCTCAGTTTTAATCAGAAATAGCCTCAGAGTTTGTTCAAGATGTTGGCACACTAGCCTTGAACTGAACAGAGTAGGGATCTAACTAGTGATCTAAACAAATGTTATAACCTCCTTTTCCCAAGAATGATACCTTTTATTAAGGAAATCAAGTATGCTGCCAGCTTTCTCTAATGCTTTATTATATTGACTGGTAGCTTTCTGGTCATCTGAGATCATTACTCCCAAATCTTTGTCTTGTTCTAGATGATAGGTAGCTAATGGATTTTTCTAGCCGAAATACATGAAAGAGAAAATAATGCAAAAAAGTGTAAAATCAAGTACTCTTTCTTTCAGTTCTTATATTTCTATGTTTGCAGATTTTTGTTAACCATTGTTTTCCTTTATACTGAAAGTGAGTCCTCACACTGAGCTCTGGGGGAGTCTATTGGTGGTTTTATTTTCACAAGAGTGGCTTTCATTGGCCAATACGTTCCATGTTCTGTCACATTTGTTTAGGGTGGAATGATAACTGTGGTAGGTGCCTTGGAGGAGGAGGGGGGGTGGATAGAGGTGAAGAAGGCTCGGTGGGACTGATGGAGATGGAAATCCATAGTTTTAAAATTAAGTCACTTTTCTGGATTTGTGTTAAACTGCTAATCCATGTAAATAATACTGTGTCTTCTTTTTTACTATGTATTATTTTTCTTTTTGTTGCCACTATAACAATATTGTTATATTGCTTGCAGTTCCAACTTCCAAGCCCATCAGGCTTTGGATGAAATGCGTTGGGGCATTTATTTTGAATAATAAAGCACCTGCTGTGACCACCACACCACTTTTAAAATGTCGAAACCAATAGCAATGAGAGGTGCAAAACGTAAGAGAACGGCCAGAGCTTTTAAGCCTGAATGGCTTGAAGAAATTATTGAAACGGAGACACCGAAATCTCGGGATAAAACATGCGTTCAACTGCGTGAAATATTCACTTACGAAGAGGATGACGGAGTAGTCTGTTTATACTGCCGAGATGCAAAAACCATCGGAGAGTTTTCGAATGGCAAAATTTGGAATGATGTGTGGAAACTGGACTTTTTGAAACGACATCTGTCTAGTAAGACTCATACTGAAAGTGTTAAACTTAGAGCTAAAAATCCAAAAAGAGAAAAGGCAAATTAGTAATGAACGGAAGCGTTCTACACCAGAAGAAATTAAAATTCTAATTGATAGTGTTTTGCTGGCTGTTCGGATGAATATTTCCATGCTCTCTGTTCAAGATATTAATGAACACATGTCCAAGTACATAACCATACCTGAAAGCTGGAGAAGCAAAAACTATTCATTTGAATTTCTTGAAATTATAAACATGAATGTCCAAGATAAGCTCATGGCAGATGCTGCATCAGCAGCGTATCATACATTAACTATTGATGAAAGCACAGACATTTCTGTCAACAAATACTTAATACTGTACTTCAAATATCGGCCAGTAAATTCATGTCTGTATAAAACTTCATTTGGTGGGATGCTACAGTTGGAAGCATGCGATGCTGCATCAATAGTCAGTGCACTCCGGGAATTCTATGGGAAACACAAGCTTGACCTTAACAAAATGGTCATGTTTACTTCGGATGGTGCCTCTGTCATGTCAGGCAGAATAAATGGTGTTGCTGCGCAGCTCAAACAAAATATTTCACATTTAGTGCAGCAGCATTGTGTTGCCCATCGTGAAGATTTGGGGATCTCTGAATCATGGAAGGAAGTAAAGTTGATGAAAGAAGTTGAAACTTTCATGAGAATTGTTTACACAACCTTTTGTCGATCTTCTACTAAAAGGTCACAATTTAAAGAATTAGCAGATGCTTCTGAATGCGAGTCAATTGCTTTTAGACCTCTGAACGAAGTGCAGTGGTTATCTAGACATTTTGCTCTTCAAGCAGTTATTCGAAATTATGATCCATTATTAAAATACTTTGAAGAAGATAAGGATAATGATCCCATTGCAAAGTACTGTTATAAAAAGTGAAACAGCCATCAATTCCATATAACACTGCAAATTTTGAATGATGTTTTATCTGAACTAGCTTCATTAACAATGGCATTTCAGAAACGTGGGCTAACACCACTGGAAGCATATCATCTTGCACAGGGTAAGCTGAACAAAATCCGAATGCAATACTTGGGTTACACAGTAAAATGGACTGATAATGTTAAAAATCTTCTCGACAAGATACCTGGAGACGCTTCAGTGGATACTGGTTCCACACTTACTTTCATTAATATGCTGTGTCTGCATTTAGGGGAAAGATTTCCTGAAAATGAAATTGAGGAATGGTCTGCTTTTGACTTGACAGCAATAGCACAGTGTGATTATGAATTTGGAATTGAAAACGTCCGATCACTCTGTTTAAAGTACAAACAATTTCTTATGGAGGAACATATTGTTGTTCAGCAGTACAATGACTTCAAGTTTTTAGTCGCAGAAAAAATCAAAAGCAAACTGATAAACAGTTTTCCGGATATGGTGACTTTGGCATTTCAGAATGCTCAGTTTGCAGATTTAGCGAAACTGATCGATATTGGTGGAACATTTTTGGCTTCTAGTGCAGATTGTGAGCGTGGTTTCAGCTTGATGAACAGTTTAAAAACCAAAATAAGGAATCGCTTACATTTAGAACGTATGGAAATGCTGATGCATGTTAAGAGTCATCTTCAAGATGGCGGATCAGTAGACCTTGATAAAATTTATTCAGACTGGGTACATTTGAAAGATCGAAGAGAGAAATTTTGAGAACATAGTAAGTGACGGCAGATAAAGACCAGCATGGTCCATCTAGTCTGCCCAGCAAGATGGCAAGAGTAGGTGCACCTGTTGCTCTGTGCAGGCCACCTCTCCCCATGTCTTTGTTTAGGGGTGAACCCACCACTCCATGTAGGACACCAAACTCTTCTTCCATACATATATTATTTACATGGAATACCAATGGCTTTCAATAAAAATTAACTGAAATAATACCACATTTGTGATTGTAATTACTAGAAATTTTTCGCTTCATTTAGTAATCGTCTATTTTCATTTAATTTGATTAACATCAATGTGGTGTACATACTGTTTTCTAATGCGTAGTCAAATTTTAAAGTATATAATTCCAAGTGTTATGTAGCGCACAAAAAATTTAACCTTCCTTCAAAAGCCGCACAGCTGATATTTTATGCGCATACAGCCTACAGAAAATTAGAGGGAACATTGATTATCACCTCCTTTTTTCTGCTAGCCATTCCTCTCCGTATGCACCCAAGCATCCTTCTAGCTTTTGCCGTCGCCTTTTCTACCTGTTTAGCTACTTTAAGATCATCAGCCACAACCACGCCTAGGTCCCGCTCTTCTTTAGTGGACAAAAGTACTTCACCTCCTATACTGTATTGCTCCCTTGGATTGCTGCAGCCCAAATGCATGACCTTACATTTTTTAACATTAAATCCCGGCTGTATCAGTTGCAGGATCAGTTGTATCAGGAGCAGGATAAGGAACTTTTTAAATCACCTAAGGTGGATGCGGCGGTCTCCGCAGTTACCAAGACGACCACCATTCCAGTGGAGGGCAGTGCGGCCCTTAAGGATGCGCTGGACCATCGGCTAGATACTCTGCTGAAGCAAGTGTTTGATGTCAATGCTTTATCCTTGGAAGCGGCTGTCTGTGGAGCGTGGGTAGCTCGAGGATGTCTAAGGTGGGCTCAGCGGATTTCGCTGGGCCGGGAAGACGAGACGCTGGAAGAGACGGCCCGACTGGAGTCGGGGGGCTGCTTATTTAGCGGATGTACAATATGATCTTATTAGAGGCCTGGCGAAAAGTATGGTGTCCGTGGTAGCGGCACGCAGGTATCTCTGGTTGCGCAACTGGGCGGTGGATGGCGCCTCAAAAGCAAGACTAGGTAAGCTTCCCTTTCGGGGCAAGCTTCTCTTTGGAGAGGATTTGGATAGGTTGGTAAAGGACCTCGGAGAGTCTAAAGGGGGAAGGCTGCCGGAGGATAAGCAGAAGCAAAATCGCCCGCTCGCGCCTTCCAGAAGTCAACAGAGAGAGTTTCGGAGATTTCGGACGCCCAGATTTGGACAGTTTCAAAGGGGACATTTCCAGTATAGGTCCCAGGGGTTTCGAGGGTTCCGGGGTCTCGAGGGTTCCGGGGTCGGGGAGAGGTTTTGGAGCCCCCTTGTCCTCGGCCCTCAAAAAGCTGCAATGAAGCAAGGGGGGCCCAGGCAGGGTTAGTGCCTGTAGGGGGTCGGCTATGAGAGTTTTATCCTGCCTGGGTCCAGATAACATTGGATCGTTGGGTTTTGGAGGTCATAAAGGAGGGGTATGCCCTGGAGCTTCAACGACCTGTTGCAGAATCCTTCGTCCAGTCCCCCTGCAGGACAAAGTCAAAGCGTAAGGTGGTGCAGAAGATGCTGCAAAGGTTACAGGACCTAAATGCGGTAGTGCCAGTCCCTGTCAGCCAGTGCGGCTGCGGTCGGTACTCGATATATTTCGTGGTGCCCAAGAAGGAAGGTTCCTGGTGGCCGATTCTAGACCTCAAGGGAGTCAACAGGTGTCTCCGTGTGTCTCATTTTCGCAAGGAAACTCTGCAATCCGTCATAGCAGCCGTACGAAAGGGAGAGTTTTTTACCTCTCTGGACCTCTCGGAGTCATATCTGCACATTCCCATTCGGTTAGAACATCAGCAATTCCTGCGGTTTGCAGTTCCGATGGGGCATTTTCAGTTCCAGGCGTTACCATTCGGCTTAGCGACATCTCCGCGAGCTTTTACCAAGGTGATGGTGGTAGTGGCGACGGCATTGCGCAGAGAGGGGGTGTTAGTTCACCCGTACCTGAACGATTGGTTGATTCGAGCAAAGTCGCAGGGCGAGAGCACAGAGGCTACTCTCCGGGTAGTGCGGTTTCTACAAAGCTTGGGGTGGGTGGTAAACGTCGCAAAAAGCAGGTTGACACCAACCCAGGAGCTAGAGTATCTAGGGGCTCGCTTTGACACGAAGGCAGGCAGAGTGTTCCTACCGTTCGCCAGTGCCCAAGGGCTGTGGCGGCTCATTCGGGAGTTCCTGAGGAGGAAGGCCCCATCAGCGTGGTATTACCTACAGCTTTTGGGGACAATGGCGGCCACGCTGGATCTCGTACCTTGGGCCAGGGCGCACATGAGGCCGTTGCAGAGGGCATTGCTCCGGCGGTGGTCCAATCAGTCAGATCAGTTGTCTCGGTGGTTAGTGTGTCCGGAGCCGGTGAAGCTCTCTCTCCAGTGGTGGGCTAGATCCCAGAAATCTAGGAAAAGGTGTGCCGTTGGAGTCGCCGGCTTGGAAGCCGCTGATGACAGATGCCAGTCTTTATGGCTGGGGGGCGCACTTCGAACGGCAGTTTGCTCAAGGGCAGTGGTCAGCTCAGGAAAGACAATGGTTGATCAACAGGTTGGAGCTCAGAGCGGTCAGCCTGGCGTTAAGGGCATTCCAGCTCCAGGTGCAGGCAGTGCAATTCGAGTCCTGTCGGACATCGCCACGGTGGTAGCTTATATCAATCGTCAAGGCAGCACCAGCAGTGTAGCACTGGAAGCGGAGGCGGAGGAGCTTCTCGCCTGGGCTGAGGTGCATCTGGAAGTTTTGTCGGCGGGACATGTAGCCAGAGTGGACAATGTGACCGCAGATTATTTGAGTCGGAATGCGGTGGACCTGGGCGAGTGGGTCCTCAATCAGGAGGTCTTCGAGATGATAGTGGAGCGCTGGGGAGTTCCAGTGATGGATCTCATGGTGACTTTCACTTCCGCAAAGGTAGAGAGGTTCTTCAGCAGAAGGCGAGAAAGAATGTCCGAGGGCTTGGACGCATTGTTGCAGACGTGGCCAGAGGAGCAGCTCCTCTATGTGTTTCCTCCGTGGGCTTTGATAGGTTGCCTAATTCAAAGAATAGAGATGCACAGAGGACAGGTGATTCTTGTAGCACCGGATTGGCCAAGAAGGCCGTGGTATGCTGACCTGGTGCGGCTCCTGGTGGAGGCTCCGTGGAAGCTGCTGGTCAGAGAGGATTTGTTGGGGCAAGGTCCCTTGCTAATATCTCAGAGGGGTCGATTCTCGCTTACGGCTTGGCTATTGAAAGGGCAAGGTTGACGGCCAGGGGGTATTCGTCAGCGGTAGTTGCCACTTTGCTAAGGTCCAGGCGTCGGTCTACTTCGATGGCTTATATCCGCGTATGGCGACTTTTTGAGTCCTGGTGCGAAGCTCGGTGGGTGGTAGCGTTACGGGCCTCCATTCCGCAGATTCTCGACTTTTTGCAGGACGGTTTTGATAAAGGTCTAGCGGCGGCATCCTTGAAGGTCCAGTTGGCAGCTCGCTCTTGTTATCGGGGAAAGGTGCAAGGTTTAGTGCTCGGAGCCATCCCGGACATGAAGCGGTTTTTGAAGGCGACCTCCCTGCTGAGACCGCCTTACCGAGTTCAGGTACCGACTTGGGATCTCAACTTGGTGCTGGAGGCATTGGTGAGTACGCCGTTCGAGCCTTTGGCTCAGTCGACGTTAAAGGATCTCACGCTGAAGGTGGTATTCTTAGTAGCAATTGCTTTGGCGCGGCGGATTTCGGAATTGCAAGCCTTATCGTGTAGGGAACCGTTTCTGTCCTCCTCTGACAAAAAAGTGGTGTTGCGCACAGTGCCCTCGTTTTTACCAATGGTGTTTCGGTCTTTCATGTGACTCAGGTAGTTTCTTTACCGGCTTTCGAGAGGAAGGTTGCAGACAGTGCCCGGAAGAAATTGCATCGGTTGGATGTGAGTCGAGTATTAAGGGCATATTTGCAGAGAACGGCGGTTCTCCATAAGTCGGATAGATTGTTTGTCTTATTTGGAGGTCCGAGGAAGGGAGAATCGGCGTCCAAGGCTTCTATTGCGAGATGGATTAAGGAGGCAATTGCCTCGGCATATCTGTTAAAAGGCAAGGTCGTCCCGGCTGGATTAAGAGCTCATTCGACTAGGGGGCAAGCGGCTTCTTGGGCGGAGTACAGTTTGATGCCTGCGGCAGAGATTTGTAAGGTGGCGACTTGGTCTTCGCTGCATTCCTTTGTCAAGCATTACAGGATCGATGTAGAAGCGGAGAGGGATACTAGTTTTGGATCAGCGGTTCTTCAGGCTGGTCTGGCGGGTCCCTCCTGTTGAAGTGTTATTGCTCTGTTACATCCCCAGATGTCCGGGACTAGACTAGAGGGACGACAAGGAAGGTGAAATTAGAATTACCTGCTAATTGTTGTTCCTTGCGGAACTCTAGTCTAGTCCCGTGACCCTCCCTACTGTGGACAAGGATCTGTAGCCTGAAGAATTTGAAGGTTTGTATCACTTGGCTGTGGCAGCGCCTGGGTGGCCTGCGATCCGGGGGTGGGGCAGAGCATGTCTCTAAGGGACAGTGCTTAACAGTACCTGTTTGGAGGTCTTAGAGAGGGGGCCAGACAAGGCTAAGCGAAGTCTTGATTGGGCCTTGTCTGGTTCTTTGCCGGGTTCGTCTGTTCAGCAAATGTTTTGGCAGTTAACTTGGTTAAGATGCAGTTAATGTAAATTAAATTTTTAGGATGTTATATCTGCTTACTTATTGCTCTGGTGAGTCTGCTTTGTCAATAGGTTACTGGATCAAGGAGGCGGTTCCTCATCTACTTATACTGGTGTCACCAAAAAAGGTGATGGGCTCAGTCTCCAAGGCTGCGGGAGGAGGTGCTTATACCCCAGATGTCCGGGACTAGACTAGAGGGACGACAAGGAACAACAATTAGCAGGTAAGTCTAATTTCTCCTTTCTGAGCATATGCAGCCCTTCCGATGTGGTTTGGTTTTCTCTCTTTGCCGAATAGACTGAATAACAAACCTTTCCCATATTCATGAGGCTTTTAGCCTCTGTGTTTGTCTAATTTTGGGTTTCTTTATTATCTGTGTCCTAAAAGAAATAAAAATAAAAAAAAGTTCAGGGTGTCTTTTTAAGGATTTTCTTTTGTTCTATTCCTTGCTGAACATGCACCAAAGTCAGGGTTCTGCCCCTGCTCGCAGTGTGGAAGAAATCCACAAATTCAACACCCATGCCTAACTTATCTGTGCCTACACCATAACAAAGCTGACTGCAAGCACTGTGAGACAGATGTCTCCATGAGCCTGGAAGAACCACCTAAATGAGCTCCACTACTGCTTCCTCTTCTGTAATTAGAACCACGTGGCCCTGTTTGTGAGAGCTTTAAAATGTATTTATATTATGATAGTGGACCTAATGTGCTTGCTTGCTAGAACCCACCAAAGAGTTAATCCTGCTCTACTGGTTCCAGTTGAGCTGGAAGCCCAAAGGATCAGAAGAAAACTATCAATTCAATAAAACAATAATCCATTTCAAATTCTCCTACCTGTTCCAGCCCAGCTGCGGGATTGACCTTTAAGGGAAAAAAAGTCACTGTAAAGGATGGTACAAGTCATTTAATTCCTGGGTGAAGATGCAAGGTGATGGTTAGAGTGATGTTTCGGATTCGACTCGTGCCCCAGTTTACCTAGTTGTGATTGTGTAATAATCTGGTTTCTTCTCAATTCTTTGGATAAGATACCAAAACTTGTAGTCAAACTTGCCAACCCAGTGGTAACTCTACTATATCACTGACCTAATATAATTGGATCCATTTTGAATGAAAGGCTCAATGTAAATTTGTTTTAGCAATAATAGTAATGGCCATTGTAGTTAAACATATGACTTTCTTACAGGGAAAGGCAGCGGAGGCCTAAACCTGGGGAACTTTTTTGCAAGCCACAAGGGTTACAGTCGGAAAGGATTTGACCGACTGAGCACGGAAGGGAGTGATCAAGAAAAAGATGAGGACGATGGCACAGATTCAGAAGAAGAGTATTCAGCGCCACCAGCACCACCAGTGCCGTCATCGTCCTGAAACTGACCTCCAGTTTCTATGCTGAACGACTTTACCCATGAATGCCAGGTTCCTTTATCCGTAGCACGTTTAAGGTTGTGTATTTAATTGTAACTGTACTGGTCTCTGTGGGCTGTACATTGTCATGGTTTTCTCTTTTTGTTGGCAGGGAAGGTGTCCAGTTACCCATGCTGTTGCCATCTTTCTGTCGACATCTACACCCTAAAAAAATCATTTACTCTTGCAGTGTTGACTTTAAAAAATAGCTATGTAATATTTAATCATTTTAGCCATTTGGAAGGAAATTTTGTTTCTCTCCTGTGTTTTGTAGACGAGTTCATCTTCTGCATTTAACACAGTATTTTCCAGTAGCATTTTGGTTGCCGATTTCTATGTTCTTTTGTGCCTTTTCTGTACAACGTTCTCAATGTATTGCAGTACGGACACACATGCCACATGAAAGCAAAGCTGCTAGAGCCTCTTCTATTTTTTAAATCACTGCATTATGATATTGCATCCAGAGAAGGGAAGAAGACAGTCTCTCTTTAAAGATTTTGCTTTCGTTTCTGGTGGTGCTTCTGGGATGTCTTATTTTTAGATGGTTACACTGTTTAGAACACTATTTTCAGAAACTGAAATGTACTTTGTGTAATAAAGTGTTCGCAGAGCATTTTGTTTGAGTGTACATTGGCATTTTTGCAGGTTGGAAGGGGAGTGCCCTTTTCTTAAAATTCAGCTATGTAATGATGGGGAACACAGATACAGCAAACCATTATCAATGTTTTTCACCAGTCAAAAAGAAAAAAATGCTATTTTTTTATTGAGGTCTGACCATATTTTGTTACATAGCAGGAGAAGTAGGCAGGTTACATAAGTGTATAAAGTCAGGTGATCTTTAAGCATTTCCATAGGAATTCTGCCTGTGTATTGAAACTGCAGGGTGTTTAATAAAACATGATCTTAGCTAAGTGGAAACCTGTGTCTCAGATTGCATATACTAATAAACTGGGTGGATCAGTTTAGGGACTTTTTGGATTTAGTTCACACATTTTTTGTAGTAGCTGAAGACGAGTTGGCATTCAGTTACCTCCAGGTATTTCTTTATCACTGGGGGGTTTCGGATCTACCTTTGCACCTCAGTAAATGGCGGATTAAATGACTTGTTGATGATCACAAGGAGCATCAGTAGGATTTGAACTCTGGTTTCCCGGTTCGCAGCCCCCTTAAGGATACATTTCCAAATAGGAATTACTCAGTTATCATCTTGAAACACTAGAAATTCATGGTACATAGACTTTAGCACTTATTAATGTGGGACTGTGATGCAAGGGAGTTAAATGCCCTAAGCAAAGCATAGTCTTGTAGTCCTTCTCGGTTAACATTTGGACACCTCCCTCCCCTAGGATTTGATAAGTAAAATCAATAATGATTACTTCAGCACCACCCCTAGAAGGATTTAATAGACATGTATGATTGGACATCATACTTTTAATCATTAAACTTTTTTTGCACAAATATGCATAACAGCAATTTCCAAATGCTATTTACCCAAATAAAGGAATTGGTGCCCACTCTATCTGTAGAGTTATGTGCTGATACAAAGAGGCCTTCCAGTTAGGCGGCAAAAGATCTGTGAAGCTGTCTTAAATAGGTTTTAAAGATAAGTGACAGATCAAAGGGCAATTTGAAAGGCCCCTTCTATCAAACCAAGGGCTCTGTGAATCATCCAGGAACTTGGTAAGACTTTACCTTAGAAGCACAGGTCAGGCACTGTGTAGCAAGCCACCTTTTATTAAGTGGTCTTTCCCTCCAACCTACCCCAGGGATAATCTTAGTTTTATAAGCTCTTAAACCTATTAAATGGAAGGAGGTGCCGATATTCATTTTCAAGTGCGGCTGGTTAACCTCATCAAGAATACATTAATTAAGGACCTGAGATTAATTAATCTTGAGGTGAACAAAACTTATTAAAGGTATTAGGTAGAGTTGTATAAGTATCCCCAGCAATACTTAAACAAAACCTTAAAACTAAGATGCAGACAGCAGTCCATCAGCAATATGGGGGTTTCCAGTCTTTTGCATTGACTGTCACATGTATGATTTTCTCCCAGTTGGTGAGGGGTCTTATGTGTACACTAGGTGCAAGGAGCTCTTTGCTCTCAGGGAATAAGTCCGATCTCTGGAGGCTGCAGTAGCAAACTTGGAGGACATAAGGAAGATAGAGAGCTTATAGACAAGACCTATAGGGATATAGTACTGAAGTCCCACCTCAGGTCTGGCAGCCTCCCTGTTGCCATGGAGGAGAGAGGTCATGTGACAGGAGAGTGTCACCCTGGTGTCCTCCAGGCGATGTAAAACCCTCTCACACCAAGGAGATTTCGCCACAGCCATGTGCCCATGATGGAAGGGTTAGGACAGCCATTATAGTTGGTGATTCGACCATTAGGCATGCAGATAACTGGGTGGTTGGTGGACATGAGGATCACCTGGTACCTTGCCTGCCTGGGGCAAAGGTAGTGGATCTTACATGCCACCTAGACAATGTTTTAGATAGCACTGGGGAGGAGTCTGCTGTCTTGGTACATGCTGGTACAATTGACATAGGGAGGTTCTGGATGCCAAATTTAGACTTTTAGGTAGGAAGTTGAAATCCAGAGAACTTCTAGGCTAGCAAGTCTCAGAAATGCTTCCCGTTCCATGCACAGGACTCAAAAGGCAGGCAGAACTCTGGAGTCTCAATGTGTGCATGAGACAGTGGTGCAAGAATGATCATTTTGAATTTGTTAGGAAGTGGGCAACATTCTGGGGAAAGGAGGGGCTTTTCCAAAGGGATGGGCTCCACCTTAACCAGGATGGAACAAGGCCTCTGGTATTAACCTTTAAAAAGGACAGAGAGCAGCTTTTAAACTAGATAATAGGGGAAAGCTGACAGTCACCCAAGAGCGCATGGTTCAGAAGGATTTATCCTTGAAGGATACTAGCAAAAGATTGCAGTTAGAGCATATCGACAGAGATGTTCCAATAAAGACAAAAGTAACCCAAATGCCCTTAAGTACAGAACAGAGTTTAAAGATTCCAAATTACCCCTGCCTAATAACAACTAGATTAATATTAATAAAATACAACCTCTAAAATGCTTGTATACAAATACTAGAAGTTTAAAAAGTAAGGTGGGAGAGTTAGAATATATAGCACTAAATGAGAGGTTAGATATGATTGGTATCTCAGAGATCTGATGGAAGGAGGACAACCAGTGGGATACTGTGATACCTGGGTAAAAATTATATGGCAATGATACAGAAGATCAAATTGGTGGAGGGGTTCCACTCTATGTTAGAGAGGACATTGAGTAATAGGTTTAAAGTTTTGCAGGAAACAAAATACACTGTAGAAACTCTATAGATTGAAATTCCATGTCAAAAGGGAAGGCGATGGCAGTGGGGGTGTACTACCTACTGCCTGGCCAGAATGAACAAATGGATGATGAAATGCTCAAAGAAATCAGGGAAGCTAACAAAACTTACAACACAGTAATAATAATGGGTGATTTCAACTACCCTGGCATCGACTGGGTCAGTGTCAAGGCAGGACAAGCTAGGAAGATAGTTCTAGATGAAATAAATGACTGCTTCTTGGAGCAGCTGGTTCATTTGCCAATAAGAGGGGAAGTCATTTTGGACCTAGTCCTTAGTGGAACACAAGATCTGGGGCAAGAGATAAGTGTATTGGGGGCCACTTGGCAATAGTGATCATAGGATGATTGCATTTGATTTAATAAATGCAGGAAGAACAGCAAAGAAATCCAGTTCTACCTTTTAACTTTCGAAAGGGAGACTATGATAAAATGAGGAATATAGTTAAGAAAAAACTAAAAGGAGGAGCTGCAAAGGTTAAATATTTACATCAAGCATGGGTGGTGTTTAAAAATACTATTTTGGAAGCCCAGACCAGCTGTATTCCATGCTTTAAGAAAAGTGGAAGGAAGTCCAAAAAACTGCCAGCATGGTTTAAAGGTGAGGTCAGAGAGGCTATTATAGCCAAAAACGCATCTTTCAGTAAATGGAAAAAGGAGTCAATGATGAAAACTGGAAACAACATAAGCACCGGTAAGTTAGATGCAAGGCATTGAAAAGGCAGGCAAAGAGAGAATTTGAAAAAAAGAAACAGAGAAACATGATGGCAGAAAAACACCACATGGCCAATTAGTCTGCCCTTTCATATCAACTACCACAATAGTCCTTTTTCTTTTAGAGATCCTGTGTTTTTTTTTCATTCAGATACTGTCCTTATCTCTACCACCTTCACTGGAAGACTATTCCACGCATCCACCACTCTTTCTGTAAAGAAATATTTCCACATATTACTTCTGAGTCTATCCCCCTTCATCTCATCCTATATCCCTTCGCAGCAGAGCTTGCTTTCAATCGAAAGAGGCACTCCTCCTATCCATTTATGCCATGGAGGTATTTAAATGTCTCTATCATATCTCCTCTATCCTGCCTTTCCTCTAAAGTATAAATATTAAGAGCCTTAAGTCTGTCCTCATATGCTTTATAACTAAGACAACTTACCATTTTAATAGCCACCCTCTGTACCAACTCCAACCTGTTTATATCCTTTTGAAGGTGTGGTCTCCAGAATTGCACACAATACTCCAAATGAGGTTGCACAAAAGACTTATACAGAGGCACTATCACCTTCTTTCTTCTGCTGGCCATTCCTCTCCCCATGTACCCAAGCATCCTTCTAGCTTTCGCCGTCGCCTTTTCTACCTGTTTAGCTACTTTAAAAATATCAGACATGATCAAGCCCAGATACCACTCTTCTTTTGTGGACAGAAGTACTTCACCTCCCTTACAATGTACCACTGCTTGGATTTTTGTAGTTGAAATGCATGAGCCTGCATTTTTTAGCATTAAATCTCAGCTGCCAAATTCTAGACCATTCTTCAAGCTTAGCTAGATCCCTCCTCAGTGTCTACCCTATTGCAGATTTTGGTATCTGCAAAGAGACAAACTTTACCCGACAGCCCTTCAGCACTAACAAAGATGTTAAAAAGAATCAGACCAAGGAGAGATCCCTGCGGCACACCACTGGTAACCTCCTCCTCAGAGTAAGCACCATTTCCCTGTGCCCTTTGGGTTAGAAATTGTTTGAGTGGGAGGCAACAATCAATAACTTTAGGGTCCATCCCTAGGGTGCTCAGTTTGTTTTAGCTCCCTGTGTGGAACAGTGTCAAAGGCTTTACTGAAATCTACACCACATCTAGGGCTCTCCCTTGGTCCTACTCCCTGGTCACCCAGTCAAAGAAATCAATCAGATTTATATGACAAGAACTGCTTCTGGTGAATCCATGCTTCTTTGGATCCTGCAATCCATTAGACGCCAGAAACCTCACTATTCTCTCTTTTAGTAGCCTTTCCAAAAATTTACTAACCACAGAGGTTACACTAACCGGCCTGTAGTTCTCAATGTCCTCCTTTCGTCTGCTTTTGTGTAAAGGGACCACATGTTTCTATCTCCAGTCTTCTGAGACCACTCCCAACTCCAAAGAGGCATTGAAAAGGTCAGACACTGGAGCTGCTAGAACGTCCCCAAATTCCTTCATTATTCTCAGATGTATCCTAACCAGTCCCATCGCTTTATCTACTTTTAGTTTAGCTAGTTCCTCGCGAACACAGTCTTCTGAAAATCATTCAAGATCCCTGTCACTTCTGTTCTATTTGTGGGTGTTTTCTAAGGTCCTGCTCCTGGTCCTTCATCTGTGAACACAGAAATATTTGTTAAGCAATTCCACTTTATCCTCCATCAGCTTCTATATCTTCCTCCCCTTCACCACTGAGTCTGACAATACCACTTTTGCCCTTCCTCTCAGTAACATCTGAAAAATGTCTTATCCCTGCATTTTATTCATTGGCTATTTCTTCTTTTGTATCTTTGCTTTCCTGACTACTTTGCTAGCTTCTCTAAGTTTTTCCAAATATAGATGCCTGTCTTCCTCTCTCTGTGATCTCTTGTATTTCACAAAGGCTTCCCTTATTTTCTTCACTTTTTCAGCTACTTCTTTTGAGAACCTAGCAGCCTCGTTTTTCTTTTACATTTATTTACCTTTCTCACAAGGTTTGTTGCCCTTAAAATATCCCCTTTCAGTTTTGCCCACTGTTTTTCTATATCCCCCAGCTGTTCCCATCCGATTAACAACTCTTTGAGGTATTGTCCAGTCTTGGCAAAGTTAGTTTTCCTAAAGTCTAAGACCCTCGCTTTTGAATGGATTTTATCAGCCCTACTTCTGATACTGAACCACACCATCTGGTGAGCACTGAATGCGAGATGATCACCCACTATAACATCAGAAATACTTTCCCCATTGGTAAGCACCAAGTCCAGTATAGCCCCTTCATTTATGTGTTCTGTTACAAACTGCCTGACTAGTTCTCCCTGTAGAGAATCCAGGATCTCCTTACTTCTATATGACACCGCAGCAGGGATTTGCCAGTCAACAGCCCATATGTTGAAATCACCTGTCAGTAGCATTTCCCCTTTCCTGGCAATGCTGCCTATGAATTCTATTAAATCTCTGTCCGCTTCTTCTCCCTGTGAGGGGGGGGAGGGGTCTGTATATCACACCAATAACAAATGGGTCCCTCTTTCTAGTTTAACCCACAGAGCCTCCTCTCTCCCCTTCAAGCCCTGTAATTCTATACCTTTTAATATTTTTTAAATATAGTGCCACGCCTCCTTTCCTTTTTCCTACCCTTTCCTTCCTGAATAAGGTATAACCTGATATAATTACATCCCAGTCATGTTTGTCTGTGAACCATGTCTCTGTAACCACCACTAAATCTAAGTCAGTCTCTCCCATTAAAGCCTCAACATCTGGAATCTATGAGCTTAAAAGGTTAGGACTCTTCAACCTGGAAAAGACACTGCTGAGGGGAGCTATGATAGAGGTCTATAAATTAATGAATGGAGTGGAATGGGTAAATGTAGATTGATTGTTTACATCATCAGAATATAGAAAGACTAGGGGACATGCAATGAAGCTACAGGGTAACCTATTTAAGACTAATAAGAAAATATTTTTTCACACAACATGTAATCAAACTCTGGAATTTGTTACCAGAAGATGTAGTAAAAGCTGTTAGAGTAGCTGGGTTTAAAAAAGGTTTGGACAAGTTCCTGGAGGAAAGGTCCATAAACTGTTTGACCCTATACAAGCATTGTGGAACCTGTGTCTTTTGGGGAAACCGCTAGGTACTTATGACCTAGATTGGCTACTGTTGGAAACAGGATACTGGGCTTGATGGACCTTGGTCTGACCCAGTATGGCATATCTTATGTTCTTTTGATTTTTGCAGCCCAAATGCATGACCCTGCATTTTTTAGCATTACATTTCAACTGCCAAATTCTCGATCTTTCTTCAAGCTTAGTTCATGTTATCTACTCCTTCCTGGGTGTCTACTCTATTGCATATTTAGCTATCATCCGCAAACAACCAAACCTTACACAACATCCCTTCTGCAATATCACTAACAAAGATGTTAAAAAGAATCAGACCTAGGACTGATCCTTGCAGCACACTACTGGTGAGTGACCAATACTACTGTGTATGTCTTCTAATAAATCTTCATCCACTTCTACTCTCTGTGAGGAATTTCTGTATAACTAATGCAAATGGATTTTCCTTTCGCTCTTTCTAGTTTAACCCACAGTGCGTCGTCTCTTCCTTTTAAGCCCTGGAATTCTGTAACTTTAATATTTTTTACATTTAGTGCCACCACTCCTCCCCCTTCTTCCTACCCCCTCCTTTCTTAATAAAGTATAGCCTGGTATAATTACATCCCAGTCATGGTTGTCTGTGAAGCATGCCTCTGTAACCACCACTAAATCCAGTCAGCCTGTTCCATTAAAGCCTCAACATCTGCAATCTTATTTCCCATGCTACAGGCATTTATACACACTGCTTTCCAGATGTTGCCTCTATTACCCATTTCTACAGAGGTATTTAGTGTTTCACTTACCCAGGACCTTTCTTCACCCATCCCCAATGAATCTAGTTTCAGAAGGTTAGCCAGTCTGCTGCTGAAGACCCTTTGACCCTTCTTGGACAGATGGACACCATCATTGCTCTGGACAAGTTCCTGGAGGAAAGGTCCTTAAACCATTATTAAAAAGGACCTGGGAAATTCAGTGTTTGCCCCAATACAAGCATTGTGGAACCTGTGTCTTTTGGGGAAACTGCTAGGTACTTGTGACCTAGATTGGCCATGGTTGGAAAGAGGATACTGGGCTTGGTGGACCTTGGTCTGACCCCATATGATATATCTTATGTTCTTTGACTTTGTGCAACTGTCAAGCCACCCCAAGCAGCAGCCTAGTCTTACTGATGGTCAAGCTGATCATTAATGCAGCTTTAACAAGTGGGGAAAGCATGTGAAGAATGGCTCATGGAATTATTTTTAATCCCTCTGCATATGTGTATGCTCATTGACACGTGAGTTTGTGTCTTTGTTGCCTCTGTGTGTCTTTTGTCTGCATTTTGCACCTATTACTGTATTGTGTGTGTTTGCATGTATCTAGATCGGTGTCGCTTTTTGGTATGTCTATGATTGAGGGAGGAGATGAGGGCAGGGCAGATTGAAACATGATATTCCTTAATCACTGCTACAGTGAATCAGTGTATGTGTATGCTGCAGCTGGTGGAATTGTTTCTCCCATAAAGATTTGTAGGGTTCATTTCTCTTCTGTACTCCCCGCACCTGGAAAATATTCCCTTCTACAGCACAGGCAGGTCCTTTCTTCCCCACCAGCTCACTTCTTCCCTGTGACTGGCATAGCCTTCCTAGCTAGGCTGTGCCTCATTGCTTTCCCATTAGCTGGACCATACCCATGTTCTCTGCAAGAAGGCAAGGCAGGCTCACTCAGAGATGGGTGGAGGCTTAGAGAGCTACAAACGGGTTTTAAACTCAGAAAAATGTCTAGAGACAGAATTCTGTTGAATTTTGAATAAAACAGGTGACAATGCTAACCTCCCGAGTCTTGAGCACAACACAGGCCACCTCTAAATATATGGATCCAAAGTATTTGCTCAGTTTGCCAGTACTTTAATGTGTTCCTACTCACGTAAACAGGTATTAGCTGACAGTATACAGTACATAGCCATCAATAAGAAAACTGTAAGGGTCAGTTAGTAGTTTTCACAGTAGAATTAACAACAAAGAAAATGACATACATCAGAATCATCATAATGCAGCCCATCAGAGATGGAGAATTATTTGCAGGTGTTTGTGCATGTGTCTCTCTCTGCTGTGTATTGTGTATGTGCTGTGCATCTGTCTGTGAGGACAGGTAATTGAGATGAGACATTAGCGAGGGGGGTAGTTTTGGAGGGCAGTAGTTTTTGAGGCTGGGGCAGTTTGAGAGTTCTGAGTAGAGAACAAGGAGATGCAGTTAGGGAATTCCCTCCTTTCCATGTCATTCTATACCTCAGAAACTGGTATTCCTTCTCCCATAGGAATACATTAGGCCATATTTTTTGGTGGGTTGCTAATTGCTGTGGAACCCCAATCTGATCTAGCCCATTTTCAATTTTTCTTTTACCATTTTTTCTCAGATGCCACATTTCATCCCAGTCTGTTAAATTTTCAGAGAGTTATCTTGCTCGCAGGCAGACAGACATTCTGGACCCCTTTTTGAATAATCCTTTCAGACTTCTATTGGGTTGGAAAGAGCATAAATGCACATGGTAGGACAAAAAAAAAGTATCATTTGGATTTGACACAAGTGCATATCACCATAACAAAGACATTGGGAGTTTGGTTTTTCAGTTGTCCAAACAAATTTGACTTCCGGTCGGTTGCACAAGCACTCATCATGCCTCACCTAGACTACTGTAACGCCATCTTACAGGGTCTACCAAAGAAAACGACCAATATATTACAATTGGCACAACACGTCGCGGCAAGGATCATCATGCGAACAAGCGTCACTGAACATATCACACCTGTATTGATGGAACTGCACTGGCTACCAGTCGTTGCCAGGATTCAATACAAAACATTGGTAACTACTTTCAAACTAATACACAACCTAGCCCCCTCATTCCTCTCCACCCTTATCTCCACGCAACCAACCACCAGAAGCAGGAGAACCATCAATTCAGACACACTAATAGTTCCAAACGGCATCAGACATGTAAAAGTCAGTACCAGCCGCAGAGCGTTCTCTTTCTCTGCCCCCACCTTATGGAACCGCCTACCACACGAGCTAAGAGCAATTCCAGACATAGTCGACTTCAGGAAGAAATTGAAAACGCATCTGTTCAATTGTCACTACGACCAGATGTAAATCCAAGAAGAAAAAAGAGGAAGTGAATAGCTGTATGTAAAAATGTAAATAGATGAAGGACAATCTCTTTTGTAAATGTATGATGGTACAGTAAGGTCGATATTTAGACTCTACTATGTGTGCTGTGTATTACCCCTATTCTATCTATGCCCCACATTTTCTGTCTTGATTTGTGACAAATCCCAAAATTATAATCAAACCGCTTCTGATCGCTGGAAGTAGCGGTATATAAGTGCTTACTAAATAAATAAATAAAAATTTCACTTTTAGGCTGCTTCACCCATATTCCAGAGGGGAAGGGGGCTCCACCTTAACTGGGTTTGAACCAAACTACTGGCCTTAACCTTTGAAAAAGGAGAGAGAGCAGTTTTTAAACTAGATAATGGGGGAAACTGACAATTACCCAAGTGCACATGGTTTGGAATGGTGTACACATTTGAAGGATAATAACAAACCAGGAAAGTTAGGACATCCTGACAGAGAAGTTGCAATAAAGGTAAACGTAACCCAGGTACCTTTAAGTAAAGAGCACATTGTTAATATGAACAAAAAAACAAACTGAAATGCCTGTATGCAGATGTTAGAAGTCGTAAAAAATAAGAGGAGAGACTTAGAATATAAAGCATTGAATGAACGGTTAGATATAACCGGGTAAGGCGGACCCGACGCCTCGATGCCCCCCCTCCCCCTTCTCCAACCAGCACTCCACCCTTTACAAAGGCACAGCACCACATGTTTGGATTTAAACTGGTCGCAGCTTTATTAACCTTTAACAACACCAAACATCATTTAAACACAATTCAACGTACCCCCCCCCACCCCTCGGAGCGAGCCCTCACCAGCCATGTGAGTAGCAAAGTGACGCTGCTTCCGCCGAGACCGAGTCCGGCTACAATTTCTTATCCCTCCCTCATTCCGGCTTCGCCATATTATTAGCAAAAACCTGAGGGATTGTCTGGGTCGGGGGTACCCCACCCCCACCCTCCTGCTTGCATCCGGCTCCGGACCCCGGAAACCTCTGGGATCCTGCCACCCCCCCCCCCCAGCTGCAACACCCCAAACCCCCATCTCCGCCCCTCCCCCATCCATCTGACAGGAGGGTGGGCGGGACGACCTCTCCACCCGGCTCCGTCCTCGAAAGGGCAGAAGCCTCGCGGCGCCGAGGCTCCCTAGCCTGAACCGAGCCCCCTTACCTCCTCCCATTGGCTCCCGCGCACCAAACAACCCATGGGAGCCAATGAGATTGATGGCCGCCACCGGCCCCGCCCCCACAACGCCACGCTGAACGCCTCGGGGGAGCACGAGGCCGGCCGCCCCCCCCCCCCCGGTTACCAGCGGCCGCGCGCACATGGCGCCGCGGCCTTACTTTAACCGGGTAAAGCGGACCCGACGCCTCGATGCCCCCCCTCCCCCTTCTCCAACCAGCACCCCACCCTTTACAAAGGCACAGCACCACATGTTTGGATTTAAACTGGTCACAGCTTTATTAACCTTTAACACCAAACATCATTTAAACACAATTCAACTTACCCCCCCCCACCCCACGGAGCGAGCCCTCACCAGCCATGTGAGTAGCAAAGTGACGCTGCTTCCGCTTCCGCCGAGACCGAGTCCGGCTACAATTTCTTATCCCTCCCTCATTCCGGCTTCGCCATATTATTAGCAAAAACCTGAGGGATTGTCCGGGTCGGGGGTACCCCACCCCCGCCCTCCTGCTTGCATCCGGCTCCGGACACCTCTGGGATCCCGCCACCGGCTCGGGCCTTACCGCCCAGAGCCGCCCCCCAAGGCAAAGCTGCGACCAGCCCTCCTCCCTGACAAGATACCCTCCAAGGCCTCCTGCCAATCGTTCAAGAGCAAATCCATGCCTATGGGCGATAGATGTACTCCATCCGATCTGTACAACCCCCCACATTCCACATCCACCCAAGGGTGCAACACTTGGCACCCACCCTGCTCCCCCACCCATCTGCCGATTTGGCGATTAATCTTTGTCAGACCCCTCGACCACCGCCTCTGAGCTTTGCAGGCTGGCCTTGGAATGATATCCGACCAAACTATAACAGCTCCTGGACACAACACCCCCACCACCCCCAAATCCTTCTGCACAGCTCAAATTAGCTGTCTGCAAGTCCAAGTCCCTAGGTCGTTGCCTCCAAGGTGCACAACCAATACAATACATCCGGTGCTTCGCAGAACCGCATGTGGTGCCGAAGCAAAGGCAGCAACTGGAACCATCGAAGTCCACGTTCGCCCAGCAATGAGATGGACACCCCAAAGGCCTGCAGTCCAAGATTGGGCCCCAAAGGTCGAGTTGCCGCTCGCCGACCAGCCCAGAAGACATAGGAGTGGCCAAGCATCCAACATCGACACACTCCAGCAACCCCTTCTGCAAAACAAAAGACAGCATCGTTAGCACCCCCAGCCCCTAGAGACGAACGTAGCGTTGGAAAGCCCTCGACTTCCATCTCCCAATCCTCTGTATATCATGCTCCTGCAGAACGACCGCCGCTGCGCTAGTGGCCGCCCCGATCCGAAAGGAATGCGGCGCATACACAGACGAATCCACCCCCAATTTTTTTAATGTCAGCCGCAACACTGCCGCAAACTGGAAGCGCGTTAGCGCCCGTCCGTCTATGTGTACAAACAAACTGCCCACCCCTGTAGGCCGCACCTGCTGGTACTGTCATAACAACGCCACCGGGCACCACCTAGCCCCCCCCCCCCACGTAACTCCACCCACGTCCCCTTCCCGCGTTGATCCGTCTTAGACCGCGCCAAATACAACCGAACTCCCCCCTCCAACCACCTCATATGGTGTACCTGCAATTCTTTACACCCGGGGACCCGATTCGACTCCGCCACCAACTCCCCAACCCGAAATGCCCCAAAAAACGCTAACGAAAATACTGCCCGAAACAGCACACCCTCGTACACGGATGAGACCACCTGCGGCAACACCCCACACAACCGCCCCAATAATTCGTGAGTTATAGGCTGTCGCCTGTCTCCTCGTGACAGAAAAGACTGCTCCCAACCCAGCATTAACCTGCGCACCAGGAAACAAAAAATGAAAACCCTGTCAAGTGACTGCGTACCGTAGCCCGCGACACCCCTGCAGCCTTCGCTGCCAGAATATACTGACCAATCAACTGATCTGGCACAGGGCCATGCCGCCAACCCTGCCCCTCCAGGAAGGCTGACACGCTGCTGCAGCCACCCTAAGCCTCCCAAGTCGACGCTGACACCGACCTCTGCAACAGTTCGTCAACTCCCGAGGCCAATCCACCATAAGTGCTCGGGGACCGACACCCCCTCCTCTTCCGCCTCTGGCGCCAAGGTCCGAAACAGCTTCCACTTAAAACGGGAAAGAGCATCAGCAATGTTGTTAGTACACCCCGGAATGTGCCGAGCCCGAACTACCACATTCAAACGCAAACATTCCAACACCACTTTCCGCATCAGCTCGGCTACTGGCTTACAACGCGGAGCATAATTGTTTATCACACTGACCACCGCTTCATTATCGCACCACCATATCACCTTCTGGTCTCGCAATCTGGCAGGCCAGACCGCTAATACTACTAAGATTGGGAACAACTCCAAAAATGTTATATTGCTGGTCAGGCCAGCCTCCCTCCACGCCTGAGGCCATGCCGCCGCACACCAGGATCCCGCAAAGTAGACCCCCAACCCCACTCCCCCGGCTGCATCCGTATACAACTGCAGCGAACAACTGGACACCTCCTTTTCCTGCAGCACTGTGGTACCATTAAACTGACGCAAGAACTCCCAGACCTGAAAATCCACCCGGATGGACTTCGACACCCTGATACGGTGATGAGGCCTAGTAGCCCCCCCTTCGCAGCCGAAAGCCACCGCAAGAATACCCTTCCCATGGGAATCACCCTACATGCGAAATTCAATGACCCGATCAGCGCTTGCATCTCGCGCAAGGTCATCTTTTTAGAGACCAATACATTAGCCGGGAGGACTCTGAGTTTCTCCACCTTATCAGCAGGCAACCTCGCCACCATTGCCATCGAATCAAGCTCCACCCCCAAAAACGTAACTCTCGTTGCTGGGCCCTCCGTCTTACCGGCCGCCAACGGCACCCCCCACTCCTGAGTCAACCGCTCAAATGCCGTGAGTAAAGCACTACACTTCCCCGACCACACCTCCCCCACAAAAAAGAAATCATCTAAGTAATGTACGACATTGCCACAGCCCGCCTGCTGAACAAAGAATGCAGGAAGGAACTAAATTGTTCGAAATACGCACAGGAGATAGGTGCTTGCCAATGGGATGTTCTATCAAAATAACTTTTACCTTCAAAACAAAAACCTAACAAAGGAAACGCGGACGGATGCACTGGAAGCAGACGAAACGCTGACTCCACGTCTGCCTTTGCCATCAAGCAACCAGGTCCGCATCTCCGCACAAGACCCACTGCTTCGTCAAATGAGGCATACCGCACTGAGCACAATTCCTTCGGAATGTGGTCATTAACCGAAGAACCCACCGGGAAGGATAGATTATGTATCAACCGGTACTTCCCCGGCTCCTTCTTCGGGATTATGCCTAACGGTGAAACCACAAATCTCTCAAAAGGCTGTTCCGCAAAAGGGCCTGCAATCCTTCCCAAACGAATCTCACTCGCTAACTTCTCCCGAACCAATGACGCAAACGTTTTCACTGAAGGCGCATTCCTGGCCTTAGCTACAACCACTTCCCCCAGTACCGGAATGGTAAATCCATATTGAAAGCCCTCCTCTAAAACCAAACTCGCCTTCCGTCTAGGGTACCTGCGCAACCACAGTCGCAAAGCTGCCAGTCGGATCGGAGTTGGCGCAATGCCCCATTCTGCACTACTGCTTGGACGTAGGCGCGGAGACCCCTCCTGCTCCTTTTTTGACACATCTGATGGCAGAGTGGGGTCCTTTGCAAATCGAACAGGCATGTTGGAACTTGCAATCCGGGAAGGGGCAGGAAGACTTGTTGTATCGCCAACAGACATCGCCTGTACCTCCTGCACTCGCCACCTTCGGCCCCGCTTGGGGCCCGCCCACCCAAAAGGGCCGCCCCGCCCCTGAGGAACCCACCATCCCCATCTTGAGGGCACTTCCCCCCCGCATCACCTGGTCTGACCGCCATCTGTGTCAGTCATAAATTTATATCTTGCGTTCCCCAGGATAATGAATGGTTCTCCTCCATTTTGTCCCGGAATTTCTCATCGTAGTTGAGCCACGCCCAACCACCATGAGCCTGCGATGCCTCAAGAATGGAGTCAGCATATGCTAGCAACATTCCATATTGCTCAGGACACTCCTGACCCCATACTCTAGCAAGACGCAAAAAAGCTTGCGTCCAATTCACTACGTTCCGTGCCACTCGCCGAACTCTCCCCGCTTTCTCGTCCTCCTTCCTCTTCCATCGACTGTCCCCCGTCCGTTTCCGACCCTTCAGCAACCGGAAGATATCAAGATACTGCCTCTTCAGGATTTTCCATCGCAACTTCTTAGGCACGCCTTCCCATAGTTCCGAAAATGCCACTACCGTAGGCGTAACCCCAGCCGTACCTGACCCCGCAACGAGCCCCCTGCCCGAAAACCTGTTGCCCGTTGGTGAGGATGAACGCGATGTGGAAGTCGAAGATGATGAAGACGAGGACCCTGATCTACGCCTCCTGCGACACGAATGCCTCCGCTTCTTCCTTGCCTCTCTGCCAACTTTCTCACCCCCGTCGCTTCACCCCCTACACTCACCATATTATCATCAACCAACTCACCTGCCGCATCACTCGTCCCCGCTGTTGGTGCGCCGCTTCTGTCTTGAGCTACCACCTCTGATCCGTTCTGCGCGCCACCATCGGCGTGACTTCCTGAGCCGGTCCCCGCCGCACGCTGTAGCTGCGCCATCCCCTCTGACCACGGACTCACCGAGGAATGCCATCCAGGGACCTGCGGAGAGAAAAAAGCAAAAGGCGATGCAGCACCTGCCATTGCCCACGGCGGCTGCCACGCCCCTACCCAATTCGCCTGTGAAGTACCCTGACCCCCACCTTGCCAATGCTCCCATGCCGGTGAATACCCACCCCTGCAAACTCCGGGCCCACTCCCCAAGCTCCTTGCCTCCACCCCTTCGCCTCCCCTGCACTGCACCTGCCCCTCCCCCTCCCTAGGAACCGGCCCCTTCCCCACAGAGTTCCCCCCTCCCCTCACCATCCCCCCCAATCAATTGCCGCCCCCCGCCCCCCTGCTTCTCCCCCCCCTGCTTCTCCCCCCCTATCCCCTCTTCACAACCCCGTCACCAGACCCCGCACTTAACAGAGCGTTCCCGGCCACCTCTCGCCCTCCTCCCCGGCTAGTACCGGGTTTCGCCGGATTAATCCTTCCAGCAACCCCTCTCCCACCCTCCCCCCAGTGCCTTTTGAGCTCCCTGCAGCCACTCCGCTCCCCCGATTGTGCCTTTGCACACTACCCTGGCCACCCCGACTACCCCCATGCGCGGCCGCTGTCTGCCTTCCCAGACCGGTCTCCTGGTCAAGCCCTTTTCCCCTACCTGCTCGTTTTCCAGGGCCCCCCTCCCTTTCGAAGCAGGCATACCGCAGGTCTCCCCAACCCCCTTTAGGCACTCTGACCACTTAATGCTTAGTTGTACCGGATTGCAACGCTGCTCACCTAAGCCCTGCTCCACACTAATTGAGTTGTATATATATATTTTTTTTTTAATCTATCCGGCAGCGCTAAAAGGCCCCAACGGCCCGGCTCCTCTCACCCTCTTGCCGCTCGCAATTGTCCACCCCCCCGCTTCTTTGGGGTTTTTTTTTTTTTTTTTTTTTTTAAATTTAATTTAAATCGCTTGCTCTGTACTCTCCCCTCTCGTGCAATTGGCACCACCGCCGCTCAGTTCAAGGACGCCCGCCCGCCCGCCCAGGCCTGCTCTCCTGGTAAGTCACCGCTACTCACTGCACGATCTCTCCACCCGGCTCCGTCCTCAAAAGGGCAGAAGCCTCGCGGCGCCGAGGCTCCCTAGCCTGGACCGAGTCCCCTTACCTCCTCCCATTGGCTCCCGCGCACCAAACAACCCGTGGGAGCCAATGAGATTGATGGCCGCCACCGGCCCTGCCCCCACAACGCCACGCTGAATGCCTCGGGGGAGCACGAGGCCGGCCGCCCCCCCCTGGTTACCAGCGGCCACGTGCACATGGTGCTGCAGCCTTACTTTAATTGGCATCTCTGAGACCTGGTTGAAGGAGGATAACCAATGGGACACTCATACCAGGCTACAAACTATATGGCAATAATAGGGTAGATGAAACTGGTGGAGAGGTGGCATTATATGTTAAAGAGGGCATTGAGTCAAACAGGATAAATGTTTTACAGGAAACACTGTAGAAGCTCTATAGCTAGAAATTCCATATAAAAAGGGGAAGGGAACAGTAGGGGGGTTTGCCTGGCCAGAACAGACATGATGAAATGTTAATAGAAATTAGGAAAGCTAACAAAATTTACAACACAGTAATAATGGGTGATTTCAATTACCCCAGTAAGCACTGGGTCAATGTCACATCAGGACATGCTAGAGACAGAAAGTTTCTATATGACTGCTTCAAGGAGCAGATGGTTCAAGAACTGACATGAGAAGTTATTTTAGACCCAGTCCTTAGTGGAATGCAGGTTCAGGGTCAAAAGGTTAACTGTGTTGGGGCCTCTTGGCATAATGCTCATAATAGGCCCAATTTTGAACTGGGCGGTGCTATGCGCTGTGTCGGCGCATAGCCTGCCCCCCTTTCTGCCTAACCTGGATTTTCAATGCCGGGCTCTTATGCGGCCCTGGCACTAAAAATACAGGTCTTGCCGCACAACCTGGAAGCTGCAGGAGCTATCCAGGCAGCATATTTTTTAGATGCTATCTGCTTAACCCCTGCACCTTAAAGATAGGTGAGGGTTTTCCACACCTATCTTTGAGGCACAGAGGGCCATCGAAAATTGGTGCTACCCGGTTAGCCCTTTCCTCTGCCTTGGAACACCCCTAACATGCCCCAATGCTAACCGCATAGCATCTGGGCGCGTTAGGGACATATCCACGATTTTCAAAGGGCACTACCTGGGTAGGTGCCCTTCAAAAATCCAAGTTAAGTTATTTACATGGGTAATTAGGGAAGTTACCAGTGTAAATGCCTTCAAAAATTGGGCCCAACATCTCCACATTTGATTGAATAGATGGAAGGAGGACAGCAAAGCAATGCACTACACTAGCACTTAACTTTAAAAAGGAAGACTATGATAAAATGAGGAAAATAGTTAAGGAAAAACTAAAAGGAGCAACTGCAAAGGTTAAGAGTTTACATCAGGCCTGGGTGTTGTTTAGAAATACTGTCTTGGAAGACCAGACCAAATGTATTCTATGCTTTAAGAAAGATGGAAGGAAGGCCAAATGGCAGCGAGAATGGTTTAAAGGAAAAGTCAGCGAGGCAGTTCTAGCCAAAAAACATCTTTCAGAAAATGGAAAAAGGAGCAAAATGACAAAAACAGGAAACAACATAAGCACCTGCAAATTAGATGCAAAGCACTGATAAGGCAGGCAAAGAGAATTTGAAGAAATGTTTGCTGAGAAAAAAAAAATCATAATCAAAACTTTTCCAAGTACTTTTGTAGCAAAAAAACCTGTCAGAATCAGTTGGACCATTAAATGATAGAGGAGTAAAAAAGGCACTAAGGAAGGAGTAGCCTAGTAGTTAGAGCAAGAGCCTCATACCCCAGGGTCCGATTCCCACTGGCACTCCTTGTGACCTTGGGCAAGTCACTTTACTCTCCAGTGCCTTGGAAGAAAAGGCCTGGCAATCTACCTTGCCAAGAAAACCCAGGGGCTGCTGGGTCGCCAAGAGTATCCATTGACTTGATGGCACTTAAAAAAAAAAAGAAGAGGGGATAAGGCCATAGCAGAGAGACTGAATTAATTCTTTGCTTTGGTCTTTACTGAAGATGATATGGGGAAGTTACCCATGCCAAAAATTATATTTATAGATTGGAGGGATTAAAACAAATCTTAATAAGCCTGGAAGATGTAATGCAAAAACTTGCTAAACTAAAGAGCAGCAAATCACCTAGACCAGATAATATACATTCCAGGGTGCTGAAAGAACTCAAAAATGAAATTGCAGACCTACTATTAGTATTTGTAAACTATCATTAAAATTGTCTATAGTACCTGAATATTGGAAAGCGGCCAACATAACGCCAGTTTTTAAAAAGGTTTCCAGGGTGATCTGGGAAACTACAGACTGGTAAACCTGCTGGCTGTGCCAGACAAAATAGAAGAAACTATTATAAAGGAAAAAATTACTTAACATATAGATATTCATGGTTTAATGGGACAAAGTCAACATAGATTTAGCCAAGGAAAGTCTTCTCATTAATCTGCTATATTTTTTTGGAGATGTGAATAAACAGCTAGATAGAGGTGAGCCGGTTGATGTGAAGTGTGAACATAAGAACATAAGAACATAAGATATGCCATACTGGGTCAGACCAAGGTCCATCAAGCCCAGTATTCTGTTTCCAACAGTGGCCAATCTAGGTCATACGTACCTAGCAGTTTCCCCAAGGGACACAGGTTCCACAATGCTTGTATTGGTTCAAGCATTGATATCCTGGGTCCCTTCTTAATAATGGTTTATGGACCTTTCCTCCAGGAACTTGTCCAAACCTTTTTTAAACCCAGCTACACTAACAGCCTTTACTACATCCTCCGGTAACAAATTCCAGAGTTTGATTACACGTTGAGTGAAAAAATATTTTCTTTTATTAGTCTTAAATAGTTTACCCTGTAGCTTCATTGCATGTCCCCTAGTCTTTCTATATTCTGATAAGGTAAACAATCGATCTACGTTTACCCGTTCCACTCCGTTCATTAATTTATAGACTTCTATCATATCTCCCCTCAGCCGTCTCTTTTCCAGGTTAAAGAGCCCCAACCTTTTTAGCCTTTCTTCATAGGAGTAGCCTTCCATCCCCTTTACCATTTTGGTGGCTCTTCTCTGAACCTTTTCTAAAATCGCTATATCCTTTTTAAGATACGGCGACCAGAATTGCACACAATATTCAAGGTGCGGTCTCACCATGGAACGATAAAGAGGCATTATAATATCTTTTGTTTTATTTTCCATTCCTTTCCTTATCATACCTAGCATTCTATTTGCTCTCTTGGCCGCCGCTGCACACTGGGCCGAGGGTTTTAACATGGTATCCACAAGGACGCCTAAATCTTTTTCTTGGGTGGTGGTTCCTAATGTGGAACCTTGCATCGTGTAACCATAGTTTGGGTTGTTCTTCCCTAGGTGCATAACCTTGCACTTCTCCACATTAAATTTCATCTGCCATTTTGATGCCCAGTCTTCCAATTTATCAAGATCCTCTTGCAATTTTCCACAATCCTCCTGGGTTTTAACAACTTTAAATAGTTTTGTGTCATCAGCAAATTTGATAACCTCACTCGTTATTCCACTTTCCAGGTCATTTATGAATATGTCAAAAAGCAGCGGACCCAGCACAGATCCCTGGGGTACACCACTATTCACCTTTCTCCATTGGGAAAATTGGCCATTTAGCCCTACTCTCTGCTTTCTATCTTTTAACCAGTTCCTGATCCACAGTAGTACACTGCCTCCTATCCCATGACTCTTTAGTTTTGCCAAAAGTCTCTCATGAGGGACCTTGTCAAAGGCTTTCTGAAAGTCCAGATACACAATATCAACCGACTCACCTTTGTCCACCTGTTTATTCACTCCTTCAAAAAAACATAACAGATTAGTAAGACAAGATCTTCCTTGTCTAAAGCCATGTTGGCTGTCTCCCATTAGGTCATGACTATCTATATGCTGAGTAATTTTATTCTTTATGATGGTTTCTACCATTTTTCCCGGTACTGATGTCAGGCTCACCGGTCTGTAGTTTCCCGGATCACCCCTCGAACCCTTTTTAAAAATTGGTGTTACATTGGCGATCCTCCAATCCTCAGGTATTAGAGATGATTTTAATGATAGTTCACAGATTACTGATAGCAGGTCTGCAATCTCAAATTTCAGTTCTTTCAACACCCTTGGATGTATACCATCCGGCCCAGGTGATTTGCTACTCTTCAGTTTATCTAATAGTTGTAGGACATCTTCCCGATGTATCGATATTTCCTTCAATTCTTCCACACCTTTAAATACCACTTCAGTCGTGGGTAACATCCCTACATCTTCCTCAGTAAAGACCGAAGCAAAGAATTCATTCAGTCTCTCCGCTATCGCCTTGTCGCCTCTTAGTGCTCCTTTAACCCCTTTATCATCTAATGGACCAACTGACTCTCTCACGGGTTTTTTGCTACGAATGTACTTGAAAAGGTCTTTATTTCGCGTTTTTGCTTCCGCAGCAAGCTTCTTCTCAAATTCTCTCTTTGCCTGCCTTATCAATGCCTTGCATTTGACTTGCCAGTGCTTGTGCTGTTTCCAGGTTTCATCATTTGGCTCTTTTTTCCATTTCTTGAAAGATGCTTTTTTGGCAACAACAGCCTCTCTGACCTCAGCTTTAAACCATGCTGGCAATTTTTTGGACTTCCTTCCACTTTTCTTAAAGCGTGGAATACAGCTGGTCTGGGCTTCCAAGATAGTATTTTTCAACAACACCCAAGCTTGATGTACGTCTTTAACCTTTGCAACTGCTCCTTTTAGTTTTTTCTTAACTGTTTTCCTCATTCTATCATAGTCTCCCTTTCGAAAGTTAAGGGGTAGTACTGTGGATTTCCTTACTATCCCTCCTCCACTAATTAAATCAAAGGCGATCATGCTATGATCACTATTGCCAAGTGGCCCCAACACCCTTATCTCTTGCACTACATCTGGTGTTCCACTAAGGACTAGGTCTAATATTGCTTCCCCTCTGGTCGGTTCATGAACCAGCTGCTCCAAGAAGCAGTCATTTATTTCATCTAGGAACTTTATCTCCCTAGCATGTCCTGTTGTGACACTGACCCAGTCGATGCCGGGGTAATTGAAATCACCCATTATTATTACTGCACTGTAACTTTTGCTAGCTTCCTTGATTTCTTTGAGCATTTCATCATCCATTTGTTCATTCTGGCCAGGCGGACGATAGTACACCCCCACTGCCATCGCCTTCCCCTTTTTACATGGAATTACAATCCATAGAGATTCTACAGCAAATTTTGTTTCTTGCAAAACTTTAATCCTTTCTGACTCAATGCCCTCTCTAACATAGAGCGCAACCCCTCCACCAATTTGATCAGCTCTATCATTTCGATATAGTTTGTACCCAGGTATCACAGTGTCCCACTGGTTGTCCTCCTTCCACCATGTCTCTGATATTCCAATCATATCTAACCTCTCGTTTAGTGCTATATATTCTAACTCTCCCATCTTGTTTTGTAGACTTCTAGCATTTCCATACAAGCATTTTAGAGACTGTATTTTATTCATATTAATTTGGCTATTGGTAGACATGGGTAATTTGGGATCTTTAAGTTCTGTCTTCTCCATACTCGAGGGCATTTGGGCTACTTTACTCTTTTTTGGAACCTCTCTGCTTTTTGTAGTATCCTTCAAGGATACATTCTTCCGAACCATGCGCTCTTGGGCGACTGTCGGCTTTCCCCTATTATCTAGTTTAAAAGCTGCTCTATCTCCTTTTTAAAGGTTAATGCCAGCAGCCTGGTTCCATCCCGGTTAAGGTGAAGCCCATCCCTTCGGAAGAGCCCCTCCTTTCCCCAGAATGTTCCCCAGTTCCTAACAAATCCGAACCCCTCATCTCTGCACCATTGTCTCATCCACGCATTGAGACTCCGGAGCTCTGCCTGCCTATTGGGTCCTGCACGTGGAATGGGAAGCATTTCGGAGAACGCTACCCTGGAAGTTCTGGATTTCAACTTCCTACCTAAAAGCCTAAATTTAGCTTCCAGAACCTCCCTACCACATTTTCCTATGTCATTGGTACCAACATGTACCAAGACAGCAGACTCCTCCCCAGCACTATCTAAGACCTTATCTAGGTGGCGTGTGAGGTCCGCTACCTTCGCACCAGGCAGGCATGTTACCAGGCGATCCTCACGTCCACCAGCCACCCAGCTATCTACATGCCTAATGATCGAATCACCAACTATAACTGCTGTCCTAACCCTTCCCGCATGGGCACTTGGCCCTGGAGAAACCTCCTCGGTGCGAGAGGGGTTTACATCACCTGGAGGACAGGTCCTAGTTACAGGATCACTTCCTGCCACACCAGGGTGATGCTCTCCTGTCACGTGACCTCTCTCCTCCATGGCAACAGGGATGCTGCCAGACTGGAGGTGGGACTTCAGGACTATATCCCTGTAGGTCTCGTCTATGTACCTCTCTGTCTGTCTTATGTTTTCCAAGTCTGCTACTCTAGCCTCTAGAGAACGGACTTGTTCCCTGAGAGCAGAGAGCTCCTTGCACCTAGTGCACACGTAAGACCTCTCACCAGCTGGGAGAAAATCATACATGTGACACTCAATGCAAAAGACTGGAAAGCCCACATCCCGCTGCTGGACTGCTGTCTGCATCTTAGTTTTAAGTTTGTGTTTAGATCTTTAAGTTCTATATGTACTAAAGGGTGCAATGGATATTTATACCACTAAAACTGTACCTAAGAAGTTTAATATACCTTGTTCACCTGAAGCTTAATTAATCTCAGGTCCTTGGTGTATGACTGATTTGGGTAATGAGCTTCACCTGAGAGCACCTCCTGTCTTTTAAGTTGTGCAAGTACCTATAAAGCTGTGATTTTCCCAGGGGAGGGTGGGTGTGGGGAGGGAGGGAGGGATATAACACTTATTAAAAAAGGGCTGCTACACAGTACCTTGTCCTGTGCTGCTGAGGAAAACTATATTCTGATTTGATTTAAATTATAGCTCTTTGCTGCTACTAGGCTCTAACCTATTATGAAATTTAAACTACAAGCTCTCTGCTGGATTCTAAATTTAACCAGAAAGCTCTCTTCTGTGTTTTAATTTGAAACTAAAAAGTACTTTGCTGATGCTAGGCCCTGAGTGACTATGAAATTTAAACTACAGCTGTCTACTGGGTATGAAAGGTAACCAGAAAGTTCTCTTCTGTGTTGTTAAATTGAATCTTAAACTGTTGCTACTAGGCCCTGACTGATTTAACAAAAAAAATAGTGGGTTCACAGATTAATTAGCTTTAAAAGAAAAACAATTCCTTTCAGAAAAATTCCCAGAAGTATATACTCACAATTTCAGATTTCTCTCCAGAAGTAACAGCCCCCCTTTCCAGTCCGTGATTTTAGGACTATCTTTGAAGAATCTGGGATGTCCAGAGGACAACATCCAAAAATCTAGGGGAGTGGCAGCAGTGAAGAGCAGCACAATCAAGTGCCTTCTGAAATTGCTCCGTCTCCACTCCAAAAGATGAACATTTATTTATTTATTTATTTTATTTATTTACATTCTCTTATATACCGTGCTATTCTGCATCAGTGCGGTTTACATTGAACAAACTGAAATTACATTGAACAGGGCATTATAACTTGGAGATAACTATTTTACAGGGAACATGGGCTATGGAGGGTTAAGTGGCTTGCCCAAGACCACAAGGAGCACCTGTGGGACAAGAAACCCCAGTCCTTCTGGCCCAAGGTTGCTGTCCTCTAGTGGGATTTGAACCCCCGACCTTCCGGCCTGAAGTACCTTGTTCCCAGTAACCAGTTCTGGCAATGTGTTCCACACAGATTATAAGGCCAGATAAGTGCACAGGTGTAGGCCATTTCACAATTGCCTGAATTGCATGGCTGCAGAAGTGGGTTCTTGGACATGCTAGCAGGGCTATTTCAGAAGGGGAGGGGAGGTGGCAACTAGGTTAAGAGACTTCAATGTCCTGGTCAACCATTTTAGATAGTACTGGCCAGTTGCCACTAGTCTAAGTTTGGCATATGTATTTACATGCATATTTCTTTGGCCAGGAAATATTAACTGTGGTGATCAAAGCTCATGTTGTTCTTTTGCCTGGAAACGATGCAGCTATAAAACAAGCACTTCTCTGTACTTTATTTTTGGCCAGGAGCAGGTATAGGCATGGACGCCTCAACAACCAGGGCTAGATGTACTTGTGCTGTTCTGAAATCACACTGCCCAGACCCCACCTCCACTGTATCCCCATGCTACATGGATGTTCTTGCACAGAGGATGTCTATATGCCCACATTCTAAAATGGGTCCAGTGATGTCTGTGATTTGCACATCTGCATGCCCGTTCTTAGACTTCAACTCAAGAATAGAGATTCTAAAATGACCTTCATAGTGTATTTGGATTTTTAGAAAGCCTTTGACAAGGTCCCTTCTGAGAGACGCTTGAGGAAATAAATAAAAAAAACATTGGATAGGAGGTTGTGTCCTATTGTAGACTGGCAACTAGTTAAAAGATAGAAAACTGAGAGTAGGGCTAAGTGGCCAAATTTCTCAGTAAAGAAATATGAATAATGGAATACCCACCCCATGGATCTGTGCTGGGCCTGCTGCTTTTTAACATATTTATAAATGACCTGGAAATGTGAACAATGAGTGATGTGACAAATTTGCAGAGGACACAAAATTATGCAAAGTTGTTAAATCACAAGAGGATTATGAAAAATTGGAAGAGGATCTTGAGACATTGGAAGACTGGGCATCCAAACAGCAGATGAAATTTGAATGTGGACAAGTGCACTTAGGGAAGAACAACTAAAATCACAATTATATGATGCAAGGTTCCGTATTAGAAATCTCCACCCAGGAAAAGGATCTAGGTGTCATTGTGGATATGCTGAAATTCTTTGCTCAGTGTGCAGTAGCAGCAAAAAAAGCAAATAGAATGCTAGGAATCATAAGAAAGGGAATGGAGAAAAAGCATAGTTACTCACTTGTAACCAGGGACGGCTCTACCATGAAGCCACCTGAGGTGGTCACCTCAGGCGTCACTTTGTAGGAGGCGGCACTTTGGCTCTGTTGTAATTTTAGATTTTGCCCCCTCTGGCTTGTCTCTGCCTTCCCTGTGCGAAGCCAGAGGGGGCAAAATCTGAAATTAAAACAGAGCCGAAGTGCCACCACCAGACAAATCAGTCTGATCGCTTGCAGGAACCCTAATTCATCTGGCAGTGGCACTCCAGCTGTTTTCATTTTAGATTTTGCCACCTCTGACCTGCCTCTGCCTTCCCATTTTTTTTCTCACTCCAAGCATTCTTGAGAAAAAAAAAAAAAGCAGTGGGAAGACAGTGGCAGGCCAGAGGCGGCAAAATCTAAAATGAAAACAGCCAGAGTGCCACCACCAGATGAATCAGGGTTCCTGCAAGTGATCAGGTGGTTGACTGCAGCGTGGTAAAATCAATCCTGCTTATTACTGTAAAAAGCAGTCCGACTGAGCCTGGGAGGGTGAAGAGACCCATTTGGCAACACCCTGTAGGACCATGCTCTCCCTTTGCTGGTTGACAGCCAACTGTCCAGCCGTTTCTGGCCATCATGGGTCGTGATGTCATTTATGGAGGAGCCGCTGGCTGGGAAGATGCAGCTGGATGACACTGTCCCGCTGACGACAGTGATTGAGATGAGCTAGAGTCTGCAGTCTCACGTGGTGAGCCAGGGCTGGGGTGCAATATCCGCTGCCCCGCCACAGTCCAGACTTCCGTCCCTCAGCCACAGGCAAGCTTGGAAGTTTGTCAGGAGAAAAGCCTCCTATGGGGACCGCAATAATTCTCTCTCTCCTCTCCTCTTTCTGCTGCTCTTAATCACTCCCCCCTCCTTGCCATTCTGTCATTCCCTCACTCCCTTATGTTCTCTCCGCTCAGGACAAAGACAGCTGTCAGAGAGTTGAGATTTGGTTTATAAGACATAGCACTGTGTTTTTCAGGTGCTGTATGTAGGTGTCTGGTATCACAAGAGTAATAAACTCTTTGACATCTCTGTTGTATCACTCAGGGTAGACAGTGCCGTACTGATTCTTAACTGTTAAAACATTCAAATGAACTGCTTGGTCTGCCTCAATGGAAATTTGTTTTGAGTTTGGATAAGATGGAACTGGTATAATACTGACAATGAGTAAGTATTACGTAAAGGAACACAAAACAGGAGAGGATGCACTTATATATCAGAGTGGTGGAGGCAAATCAGATCTGCTATTACTGCCACCCATCAAGGGGGTGCTAACTGCAGCATTCACTGTTAGTACATGCCAAAGATGCCTGCGATAATAATATGCATCTGCGCTCAACCTGCACATAAAACGTGTTTTATGGTTTTGCATAAAATTTAACATTTTATTAGCCCATAAAGCTTTTTACTCAAGTGCCCCTCTTTATCTATCAGATTTGCTTATCCATATTTATAGTCTCATAACCAAAATAGACCTGTCAGGATGCTTTCTTTTTCTTACCTCCTGTTCTTTGGAATTCTATACCCCTCTATATTCAATTGGACAAGTCATTGAAATCCTTTCAGAAAAGTGTAGAGGTCGGTAAATTAATGAATGGAGTGGAACGAGCAAACGTAGATTGGTTGTTTACGCCATCAAAAAGCAGAAAGAATAGAGGACACACAATGAAGTTACAATGTAACCCATTTAAGACTAATAAGAGGAAATATTTTTTTACTCAACACGTAATCAAACTCTAGAATTCATTACCGGAGTATGTATTAAAAGAAGTTAGTGTAGCTGGGCTTAAAAAAGGTTTGGATAAGTTCCTGGAGGAAAGGTCCTTAACCATTATTAAAGAGGACCCAGGAAATCCACTGCTTACTCTGGGACAAGCATTGTGGAACCTATGTGCTCTTTCTGGGAACCTGCCAGGTACTTGTGACCTGGGTTGGCATCTGTTGGAAACAGGATACTGGGCTTCATGGTCCTTGGTCTGACCGAGTATAGTATTTCTTATGACAAATGATGGACAACACGGGAAGGGGGGGGGGGGCAGGAGGACAAATGCTGGAGAGGGGGAATCAGGGAGCAGTACATAAATGGCATAAAAAAGAGGGATATTGAGAACTGGGTAGAGAGAGAAAGAAATGGAAGAAAGGTGGAAAGAAAAAAAAAGCAGTACCCAAGATGGAAGGAAGTGAAGAAAACAAAAGGAGAGACGAGAAATGGCAGATGGACTAGAGACCATAGAAAGAGAGCTAAGAGAAGACAGAAGAAAACAGAAGCTTCAGATCAAGACCAGCATGATCAAAGTATAAAATTGTCAGACAACAAAAGTAGAAAAATAATTTTATTTTCAAATGAGTGATTGGACTTTGCACTATTTTTATATTTTACATAGTATAGGGAAATGAGTTTCTTTTATTTCTCTGGTATTGCACTGCATGCAGAGTCTGGCTTCTTGGGCTTTCAGTTTAATTTTTGCTTACATATTTTTATTTTTACTTTAGGTTATCGTCACTTATTCTGTATTTGGTGAGGGTCTGTGTTCTGAGTGTTTGACTGAGGGCCGGCCAGGCGTTCTGTTAACATGGAGTTTGTACAAAGAGATCTGTACTGTAGTAATTTGAATTGTTCAGCTTTTCAAATAAGTGTTGAATGTTCCAGGGCCCGCTGCAGTATTTACAGTGATGCATTTTTTGGGTAGGCTCCTTATGTGAGTTTTGGAAGCTGGAGCTGGTATGGTATGGAGATTTGCTCTATAGATCCTCGGTGACTTCTGTAGGGTTTTGTATTTTATTTAACAGGTTTTTTTATACTGCTTTTATCATTTTTAGTCAGAGCAGTTTACATTGTAACTTAAACTTGGTAATGTACATTAAACATTGATAGATTGAATTCTTCTGAGGTAATGGAGGTTTAAATGACTTGCCCAAGGCCATAAGGAGTGCTAGTGGGAATTGAACCCTGGTCTCTTGGGGGCCGATATTCAACTGTGCTGATTTTGGAAGGTCTATGAGCCTCATCAGTAGATAGCCCACCCTGCCGACACCTAAACTGGATATTCAATGCCACACAATGGCACTGAATATCCGATGATCACCGCAAATCCAGAAGCTGCCAATGCTAACCAGGCAGCACAATATTGGATGCTACCCTGTTAGCAATCTGCACCTTAAAGATAGGCAAGGGTTTTCCTCGCCTATCTTTAAGGCGCATTTCGCTAACTGGGCAGTATCCAATATCGCGCTGCTCAGTTAGTGCCATTCTCCATCCTGGAATGCCCCCAACATGCCCTGATGCTAACTGGATAGCATCGGGGCATGTAGGGGACTTAGGAGACATCCAAAGGCACTAACCATGTACGTGCCGTTGAATATCCCCAACTAAGGCATCTACATGGTTTACTGGGCTGTAAACTGTGTAGATGCCTTTCGAAAATCGGGCCCTTGGCTCCTAAGCCAGTGCCTTAACCATTAGGCTATTCCTTCACTCCTATTAATTCATAGTATGCCTGGTATAAGAGAATGTGCGTTAGTGAGATGGTCAGAATCATATTTTTTTAATTAGATATGCACCCTTTGTTGAGGGAGGGGGTTCTGTGAATGCAAAATATATGTTCAAAAAGAAAAGCAACAAAATAAAAATGAGTTAAAATTCGGTGTTATAAACTGTGCAGTGGTTCTTGCTCTCTATTAGTTCCATGGTGTGTGAACATCTTTTTATTTCCTCCACATTATCTAAATAACTTTTTGATTTGGTTCAGACCCTGACTGCAGTTTTGAGAAAGCTTCCCCGGTGGGGGTGCCATCTCATCACTCGCCTTAGGCAGCAGATTGCCTTGAGCCGCCCCTTCCTGTAACAGCTGCTCTCTGGGGACAGCAGGAATCAGTCCTCACATATGGGTGATGTCAGCATTGATGGAGCCTTTGCGGATTCACTATCCAGCTTTCAAAAAAAAGTCTTTGGGAGTTAGACCACACATGCGCACTCACCTTCCCACTCAAAGGTGCCATCTTACCTTCAGTATGACGACATAGGTCAATCAAGCAGAATAAAGAAAACACAACTCCATGGGGAGGAGGGAGGGTTGTGAGGACCGAATCCTGCTGTCCCCAGAGAACACATGTTACAGGTGAGTAACTATGCTTTCTCCGGGAAAAAGCAGGAAGTCAGTCCTCACATATAGGACTCCCAAGCTTCAGGCTACCGAAAAAACCTGTAGGAGCCACGGGTGACCCAAAAGGCAAATCATGAAGGGCAGCATGGAGTGCTGCATGGCTTGAAGTCCAGTGATGCAGCCCCAACATAGACAATTGAATCACCTCTCCGGTAGCCTAGACATAAAGGACAAGATGGAAGGAGTTGCACTATTCCCCAAAGAGGTGACAAAGTACTGGCTGACCGAAGGCGCTATTGCACTATGAGCTCTCCTCCAAGCAGTAATACGCTGCGAAGGTATGGACTGAAGACCAGGCGGCAGCCCAGAGATGTCCTGCAGGAGGACAGAGTGCAGGTGAGCCACTGAGGCTGCCATGGCACACACATTATACATGATAACATGACGCTCCAGCGAGAGTCCAGCCTGCTTATAGGCAAAACAGATGCAGTCTGCCACCCAGACAGACAACAACCCCAAGTCTGTTTATGTCATAGGAGATGTACAGTTGTGAGAAGTGGCAATAGGCCTGTGTCCTCTGGAAATAGAAGGCCAGTGCCCTCTTGCAATCCAGGGTGTGTAGCAAGGCTTTCGCTTGGGAAATGTGAGGCCTGGAGAAGAAGGTGGAAAGGACTACCTCCTGGTTTATTTGAAAAGTGGACACCACCTTAGGCAGGAATTTCGGATGAGTCCGGAGAACGACCCTGTTCTTATGGAACCTGCGGTAGGGGGCATGGGCCACCAAACCCTGCAGTTCAACCACCCTCCTGGCTGAAGTGAACGCTAGCAGAAACACTGCTTTTCATGACAAGAACTTGAGATGGCACATTGCCAGAGGCTCAAAACAGCGAGCCATCACATTCCCAAAGACAACATTCAGGTCCCACGCCAGCAGCGGGGGGCGGACAGGGGGCCGTGAAAAGGGAAGCCCCCTCATAAAATGACCCACAAGGGGATGCACAAAGACAGATTGGCCGTCAATGAGGTAGTGATGTGCCCCCAGGGCGCTGAGGTGCACCCTGACTTAGTTGGACTTTAGACCAGCCCAGGAGAGGTGCAGAAGGTATTGCAGGATGTCCTGCACCAAGCAAGAGAATCTACACCAGATATCCTGCACCAGACCGAGAATCTACACCATTTGAAGGCATATGCGCACCGTGTTGAGTCCTTATGCAAGGCCAGTAGGATGTCCTCCACCTCCTTGGAGAGGTAGGATGTGCTAGGGCTAGCCGTTCAGCATCCATGCCGTCATGGCAAGGGACTGGAGGTTGGGATGGAGAAGGGCCCTGTCCTCCTGTGAGAGCAAGTCTGGGGCCTGGCCCAGGGGTATCAGGGCCACTAAGGACAGCTGCAAGAGCAGACGGAACCACAGCTGCCTGGGCCACCAAAAAACACTGAGAATTACAGAGACCCGACTGACCCTTGAGCAAGATCTTGGGATCCAGGGGAGTAGGCGGGTATGCATACAACAGGCTCCCAGACCAGGACAGGAGAAAAGCGTCTGCCGCCATCCATTCCGGGGTTGGCCTCTGGTAGCAGAAGTGTGGCACCTGCACATTCTCAGGGCTAGTGAAGAGGTCCAATGTCAGGGTCCTTCCAAAAGATGGAGGTGGTCACCACTGGATTGAGGTGCCACTCGTGGGGCTGAAGAACCCTGCTGAGTTGATCTGTGAGCAGATTGTCCTGACCTGGTACGCAGACTGCCCGAAGGGTCTTGCCCTTCTCCAGGGTAAAGGTCTAGAGGCGAATCTCCTCCTAGCAGAGAAGGTACAAGCCCGTTGCCCCCTGCTTGTTGATGTAAAACATCGCTACTTGGTTGTCCATCTGAACAAGGACAATTTGGCCTGCCAGGTGGGCCTGAAACGCCCAAAGGGCATTTGTCACAGCTCTAAGTTCCAGGAGGTTCATCTGGAAGATACTTTTCTCCCGAGTCCAGGTGCCCTGCGACTGGAGACCATTGTAGTGGACTCCCCAGCCAAGCTTGGAGGCGTCTGTGGTCAGAACACGTTGGGCCGGTGGGGCCTGGAAGGGTAGGCCAGTCATGAGATTCCGTCGGCTCTGCCACCAGGCTACAGAGGATGCCAGAGGCTGGGTGATCAATTGGCCTGTGGCCTGAGTCCATTGAGAACTGGGCCTGTCGCATCTGTAGATGGGTCTGTGGGGTTACGTGAAACATCAAGGCCATGTGCCCCAATAGGTGCAGCAGGAAACGGGTGGATGCAGATGAGCGATCCTGTACCTCTTTTGCTAGGGTCGCCAGATGCTGTGCCCTGTCTAGCAGGAGGAAGGCTCTGGCCTGGGTACAGTTCAGAAGGGCTCCTATGAACTCTAGGTGCTAGGTCGGTAGCAGATACGACTTTGGTTGATCACACACCCCAAATGCTGCAGCACCCTGATGGAGCGGTGGGCTGCATGACATTCTTCCTCTGGTGAGCTGGCTTTAGGAGCCAGTCGTACAGATAGAGGAAGACAAAGACTCACAGCAAGCAAAGGTGAGCGGCAACTACCGCCAAGCATTTGGTGAACACCCAGGGGGCTGAGGAGAGGCTGAAAGGGAGCGGCCTGTACTGGTAGTGGCAGCCTCTGATGATGAAGCGGGGGTACTGATGGTGCAGGAGATGGATCAGGATGTGGGTATAGGCATCTCTGAGATATACTTGAGCATAGTCAATCTCCCCGCTGAAGGTAGGGCAGCAATGTTCCGAAGCATAGCATTTTGAGCTTCTCCTTGATCAGAAAGCGGTTTAGTTCCCACAGATCCAGGATGGGGCTGAAAGCCTCCTGTGTTTTTTGGGACAAAGAAGTACCAGGAGTAGAACCCCATGCCCCAGAGGGGCCGAGGGACTGACTCTACCACCCCATCCTCGAGCAGGGACTTAATTTCCTTCTGCTGGAGCTCTCTGTTCAGAGAGGTCATGGGAAATTCCCCTGGAAAGATGGAAGGAGGCGCCTGGTCGAAGTGCAGAAGGTAACCTTCCCATACCACCTGCATCACACCCAGGAGTCGGTGGTGATGCCCAGCCAATGGTAAGTGAAGTGAACCAGATGTCCTCTGGTGTGCCTTTGGTCCTGGCCCTCAGGGGGAAGACAGGCTATGCCCAAGAAGTCAAAAGCACCCCTCAGGCTGTGGCTGGGGCACTGTTTGGGGCTTGGGGGCTTTCTGCTTATGGGGGCTGTGCACCTGGCCCTTGGCCTGCTGGAGAGCCTGATAGTCCAGAAATTGGGGGCATTTCCATAAGCCTTTTTCGCCTTTGGGTGGAAGGGCTTTTTCTCTGAAGCACTTTTTCTCTGAAGCTTCCTGGCAGGAAAGGTCAGTGGTCTTCCAGAACAGCCTAGTCCTGGTTATGACATCTGACACAAACTCGGCCACCTTGCCGGTCATGGGTTTGCCGAAGAGGTTCTCTCCTCCGGGTCACATCCAGCTCCGAGTTGGGCTGGGAGACCGACGATGAGTCGCCTGATACCATGTTATATAGGGATGTCCCCTCTGAACAGTCTCCCCCCCCCCCCAAGTCCGAGGACTGTAGCCCAGCCAGGCGGTGGGCACTAATGCCCACCACAGCCACATGAGCCATGGACTCAAAGCTGTCATAGGCTGCTCGAGTCTGGAATTTGGAGCATTCCTTGACCAAGAATATGAGGGTCCAGAAGCACTCAAGATATTCAACTGCCAGTCCAGCTGAGAACCTGGAGAGCTCATTCGCCAGGTCCCTCAGGTACATGCCCATATACAGCTGGTAAGCCTGGATGTGGGCCACGAGCATCAAGCCCTGGTAGCACTTTCTGCCAAACCCATTCATGGTGTCTGCCTCCCTACCAGGGTCACCAGGGAGTGCATCTTCTGATTCTATTCGATGCATGGCTAACTCCACCACCAGAATTGTGAGGCAGCTGTGTCTTCTGAAAGCCGGGGTTCTTGCCAATTCAATACTGGGAATTGAGTCACAGTCTCACTATTGGCACCGTGACTGGTCTCTCCCATATCCTAAACAGCAAGCGCTCCAGGATGGGGGGAATCGGCACAGTCAGTGTCTCCCTTGGAGATACCTCGTACTGGAGGATCTCCAAATCCTCAGCACAAGGCTCATCCTCTGGCTCTGCCACGAAGGCCAAGGCTTTTGACATCCCCCGAACAAACTCGAGGAATGAGAGGTCCTTGGGCAGGGGGATCTCTGGTGTTCCTAAGGGGGAGACTGTTCAGAGGGGACATCCCTGTATAGCATGGTATCAGTTGATTTATCGTTGGTCTCCCAGTCGAACTCGGAGCTGGATGAGACCCAGATGGTCTTTGGAGCGATGAGCCGCAGGCACTGATGAAGAGGGAGATGCCCAACAGCCAACCACAAAATGCTCAGGGGGTGTTGCACCTTGAACGGGAGACCGATCGATGCAGCTGTGAGCAAGCAAATCATTCCAGCACCGGCTGGACATCCTCCAGGGAGGTGCTCACAGTGGAGGGTCCCATTGACGGCACCAAGAACCTGGAGACTCGGCCCTGGGCCCTGCTGCACCTTGAGGAAGGCAGCCAGGCTGTGTTCCAAATAAAAGTAAAAAAAACAAAATAACAAAGCTCTATAAACATAAATCCAAAAACAAAAGAATAGAGCAAAAAATCTAAGCACTAAAACAAATATTTATATATTGGAAGATAGGTCTTGAGGGACAATCCCCTCTTGCAGCCTCTCTTCCATTTTAATCAGTGATAGGTTTTACTTTTTAAAACCCCTGTTATAATCATGTGAAAGAAGCACACATTTAGGTGCCCCTACATAATTAAAACATTCAAAACCTTTGTGATTTGTGTGTATGTCCCCTCTTAAAAATCACATCATACACTGCAATGATTCACTTGATAAACTGCAATAGTTCACCTCAGTCATAACTGTAAAAGCGCAACAACTTTTATGCACTTATCTGAGAAAATATCCTCCACAAACACTCTCCTTTGTGTAGAGGTTTTACTTCACGGTGTCAGCAACGAAAGAGGCTGTGTTCCAAGGCTGCTATCCTGGCTTTAATGCCAGTAGACTCCGCAGCGACCGGTTCGGGACTCAAAGGTATCAAGCCCAAAGCTGGCTCCCTCGAAGGGGAATCACCAGTAGTGATTGCATCGGAGGACAGAGCCCAATCCCCTGATGCAGTGGGAGTCTCCTCCTGCTGGGGCAGCTTTGAAGGCCACTCCTGGCCATTTCCCTCGTGTGGAGGACTCAAGAGGTCAGGTACCAGAGGTCTTACCTCCCGGCTCTGGGAAAGGACTTTGAATGTATGTACCGTTTTGGGAGGTTGCCGGGTGCTTGTGCTCTGGATTGGCTACTGTTGGAAACAGGATACTGGGCTTGATTGACCTTGTTCTGCTATGGATATTGTCAGCTCACATTGTAATTCTGCCTCATAACAGCACTGTCCGTGGCCACAGCTGCTTAAAAGCTGCATGTTTTGAAGGGGGAGTGGCCATTCACAGGCATCTTATGACTTGGACAATGTCTTGGACCCGGTCCGAGGCTCCGCAACCTCAGGGCTTGGATTGAGCATGTATGCGCAATGCTGAGGAGTCAGATACAGTCTCTGAGGGCAGCGATTTCAAACTCAATGCTGGCACCGTGGCAGAGGCCTTCGAGCCAAAAAGCTCTCCCTGCTGCTTTTCATGATTTCAGGCAGAGTGGGCAAGTGGAGTCATCATAATCCACACAGAGGGGGACTTGATACAGCAACTGTGGTGGTCTGTTATGGACATGGTACAGGGCATTTGCCAAATTGCTTAAATCCGCTGACCGAAGACATAGTGGGGAAGACGGCACCTGCAAGATCAAACTGAGATGTCTCAGTCAGGGGGAGTGTGAAAAAAAAAGACCCATGCAACAAAAAAGAAGAAGAAAAAGGACCTGAGAAAATGTGACGCCACGGCGAGGGTAGATTTGGACGGCGAGAAGGTGATCGGGAACTGACAGCAAAAAGATAAAAAATTCTAAGTCGAAGGGTTAGAAAAATCAATTTTTACCAGGGACGACAGAAAGGAAAAAAGAAGACTGAGGTAAAATGGCACCCTTGAGTGGGAAGGTGACCGCACATGCGCGAGCTAACTCCCAAAGGCTGTCTTTGAAAGCTGGGGAGTGAATTTACGCAGGCTTAGTCGATGCTCATGTCACACATATGTGAAGAATGACTTCCTGTTTATTCCTGGAGAAAAAACAAGGATATAATAATGCCCCTATCACTCTATGGTACAACTGCACCTTGAATATTGTATGCAGTTCTGGTCACCATTATCTGTAGTGGAATTAGAAGATACAGAGAAGAGGGACCAAAATAAAAGGGATGAAAGGATACCCCTAGAAGGAAAAGGTTATAGCCCTTCAGCTTGGAAAAGAGATGGCTAAGGGGAGATATGATAGAGGTCTACAAAATGATGAGCAGAGTGGAATGAGTAAAAGTAGATACATTGCTTATCCCTTCAAAAAATAGAAAGACTAGGGGACATGCATAATCAAACTTTGGAATTCATTACCAAAGGATGTAGTAAACACTGTTAGTGTAGCTGGGTTTAAAAGACGTTTGGACAAGCTTCTGGAGGAAAAGTTTATAAACCTTTATCAACATGGCCTGGTGAAATCTGCTGCTTACCCTGAAAAAGCAGCATTGACTCTGTCTATATATTGGGAATCTGACAGGTACAGTTGTGGTCAACATTATTGGCACCCTTGCATTTTACGTATGTTCTGTACAATATCTTCAGAAATAATTAGAAATATTCCAATTATATGTCATCATAATATTTCAATAGTAAGTCCAAAGGTATACAACTAAAAAAAGATGTCTGTGCAATTTCGACATAGTAATTTTTGAGAAAAAAAAAAGAAAATATGACCTGGACAGGATTAATAGCACCTTTCACTAATATTTGACTGCATAACCCTTGGCAGTGATGACAGCCTCCAACTGTTTCTTGTAGTCATCTATAAGTTTCGTACATCTGTCCGCTGGTAGTTTCTCCTACTCTTCAACTGCGATTTGTTTCAGCTCATGAATGTTTCCAGGATTCCTTCTACCAATAGCAGATTTCAGCTCTTTCCAAAGGTTCTCGATTGGATTGAGATCAGGACTCATTGCTGGCTATTTTAAAATAGTCAATTTTTTCCTTTAACCATTCTTTTGTACTTTTGGAGGTATATTTTGAGTCAATGTGCTGCTAGAGGACCTATGACGTTTGACCCAGACCTAGCTTTCTGACACTACTGTAGGTAGAACATTTCACTCCAAAATATTTTGGTAGTCCTCTAACTTCATGATTCCTTCAATATGTTCCAGGCCTCCAGTTCCTGAGGCAGCAAAACAGCCCCACAACATTATGGAACCTCCACCATATTTAACTGTAGGACGGGTGTATTTTTTCCTTATAAGCTTCATTTCTTTGCCTGTAAATGTATCACTGGTCTGCTTTAACAAAGAGCACAAGTTTGATTTCATCTGTCCACAGAACATTTTCCCATAAGCATTAACATTTCTCAAGGTGGGTTTGGGCAAAGATCAGGCATGCCTTTTTATGTCTGTCTTTTAGCAGTGGGGTCCTTCTTGACCTTTACCCATGAAGTCCTTCTTTGTTTAGTGGGTGGCATATGAAACCACCACTCCAGATTGCTCCAGGTCAGCCTTAAGCTCTTTGGATGTTGTACGGGGTGTTTCTCCAACAGTTCATACTAACCTTCAAAGACTTCTTGTATTCATTTTCCTCTTACCACCACATCCATGGGAGGTTCTTGACAGTTCCATGAACAGAAAACTTCTTAACAACATTATGAACTGTAGACACAGGACTCCCATGGTCTTTGGAGATGGCCTTGTATCCTTTGAAGTTTGATGATAATGACTTTTCTGACAGTCTGAGGCAGCTCTCATCTTGACCATTGTGAAAATGGAACAGGGAGTGAATGCGTCCATTTGAAAGATTAGAGCCATCATTTATTGGTTGATTCAAGTCATGTGAGTACTGAGAATTGATCACAGGTGCATCTAATTTTACTGCAATGAGAACGTGGTTCTTCTGTTCAAATTGATTTGAATTGTTTATAAGGGTGCCAATAATCATATCCTGACAATGTCCCAGTGTTTAAATACTATTTCCTTTTTTAACTGGTCTTGTTTTAATTGATTCTTTTATGTGTCTAATATGTATGCATGTATAGTTCAAATCCATTTCACTGGCCACCTTTTTTTAGGTGATATTGGACATTTAGGGGTTGAAATGCAAGGGTGCCAATAATGTTGACCACAACTGTACTTGTGACTTGGATTGGTCACTGTTGGAAACAGGGTACTGGGCTTGATGGGACTTTGGTCCGAAGCAGTATGGCACATCTTATTCTCAAAAACGGTGATTGAGAGAGAACCTGAGAAGTAAAATACTTGAGAGGAACACAGATAAAAAGCAGAATGAAGGACGGCCCAAAACAGTTTGAGCAATATATGTAGATACCCTCAGGTGGCACAAAAACTAATGGGTCAATTTTCAGGAGCAATGGTCCCCAGATTTTTTTTAATACCCTCTGTAACATTTTAAAAAATGTATATTCAGTGCCACTGAACATCCATATTCATTACTGACTGACAGCTGCTATACAGAGCCTAAGCATTCTACTTTAGCTGTCCTACTCAGAGGTCTTAAACACAGACACCTAGGTTACATATAGCAGTTGAATATTGGCACTATATGGATAAAGCGTAGTTACTCACCTGTAACAGGTGTTCTCCTGGAGTAGCAGGAATCAGTCCTCACATATGGGTGACATCGGCGCCGATGGAGCCCCCATGCGGAGCATTTCCCCAGCTTTCAAAGAAAGCCTTTGGGAATGCAGCATGCATGCGCGGGTCCCCTTCCCGCCCAAGGGTGCCATCTTGCTCAGTCTGATGACATAGCTAAAGACAGCAAACAACAAAATGAAATATATGACTGCAACTCCAAGGGGAGGAGGGAGGGTTGTGAGGACTGATTCCTGCTGCTCCTGGAGAACACCTGTTACAGGTGACTAACTACACTTTCTCCAGGACCAAGCAGGAAGTCAGTCCTCACATATAGGTGACTCCCCAGCTTAAGGCTACTGGGGACCCAAAGCTGAAAAATGAGCTTCCTCTAGAGCCTCAGCATTTGTGAAAAGAATCTTCTCTGAGAACGCCCCGTACTGTAGCCCAACACCAGGGCCGGAGGGTAGGAGTTGCCTATACCTCAAAGAGATTACAGAGTACCGCCTGCCCGAAAGCACTGTCTCTGCGGGATTCCCTCTCAAGGCAGTAGTGTGCTGCAAAAGTCTGGCTTGAAGACTAAGTAGTGGTCCGGCAGATGTCTGCCAACGGAACAGAGCGGAGATGAGCCACTGATGCAGCCTTCACCCTGACATGGTGGGCCGTGACTCGACCCTGCAATGAGAGGCTGGCTGCCCTGTACGCCCAGGCGATACAGTCTGCTACCCAGATTGACAAGGTACGCTTGGAGACAGGCAACCCCAGCTTATTAGGGTCAAAAGAGATGAAGAGCTGTACAGCCCTTCGGTGTCCCTGCGTACAATCAAGGTAGAAGGACAACGCCCTTCTACAGTCCAGGGTATGCAAGACCATCTCAGCCCGGCTGGCATGCGGCCTGGGAAAGAAAGTCGGAAGAACCACCTCCTGATTGAGGTGGAAGGAGGAGACAACCTTTGGAAGGAACTTAGGGGGAGTCTGCAAGACTACTCTGTTCCTATAGAACCTAATGTATGGTGCATCTGACACCAGGGCTTGAAGCTCGCTCACTCACCTTGCTGAGGTAAGAGCCACCAAAAACAACGCTTTCCAGGAGAGAAAACGCAAAGGGCAAGTAGCCAAAGGCTCAAATGGTGGGCAAGTAAGCTGTTGCAAGACCACATTCAAATCCCACTCAGGGGCAGGTGGACGAACCGGAGGCTTAAGCAAAAGCAGGCCTCTTGAGGAAGCGAGTCACCAAAGGGTGGCTTGAAAGAAACTGGCCCTCCACCGGTGAGCGGTGCGCTGAGAGAGCACTGAGATGGACCCTAACAGAGTTGGATTTAAGGCCTAGGTTGGAAAGGTGAAGCAAATATTGCAGCACCACTGGTACCAGGCATGAGAAAGGATCCTCCTTGTGTTGAGCACACCAGGTGGAGAACCTACACCACTTGAAGGCATAAGATTTCCGGGTGGACTGCCTCCTGGAGGCCAAGACCACGTCCTCCACTTCCCTAGGCAGCAGTAAGGGTGCTAGAACTACCCTTTCAGCAGCCAGGCCATCAGATTGAGGGACTGGAGGTTGGAGTGTAAGAGAGATCCCTGCTCCTGAGACAGGAGATCTGGTTGCATCCCCAGAGGAAGAGGAGTGTCCACCGCTAGTTGCAAAAGAAGTGGGAACCACGGTTGCCTTGGCCATCTGGGGGCCACCAGGATCACTGAGGCCTTGTCCCGGAGCACTTTGAACAGTGTCTTGGGCACTAGATGTGTGGGAGGAAACGCATATAGGAGGCTTGTAGACCATGGAATGAGAAACGCATCCGCTGCTACTCTGAGAGGATGCGGTTGTCTGGAGCAGAACCTGGGCAGTTGACGGTTCAGTGGACTGGCAAAAAGATCTATGTTGGGAAGACCCCATCTCAGGAAGATTTGCTGAACCACCAGAGGATTCAACTGCCATTCGTGTGGCTGTAGGATCCTGCTCAATCTGTCTGCCAGGCAATTCTCCTGCCCAGGGAGATAGACCGCCCTGAGAACTATGCCATGATTGACTGCCCAGGAGCACAGGTCCTGTGCTTCCTGACAGAGAGGGTGGGACCCCATGCCTCCCTGTTTGTTGACATAGAACATAGCAACTTGATTGTCCGTCTGAACTAAGACGGACTGGTGAGAGAGGACATGAGAGAAAGTCCGCAAGGCTAAGCAGATAGCTCTCAGCTCCAAGAGATTGATCTGCTGTGCGGCCTCCCAAGGAGACCACAGGCCCTGAGTGCAGGCTCCCTGACAATGTGCACCCCAACCCTGAAGAGAAGCATCGGTTGTCAGCACTTGGGAGTGTGAAGGGGCCTGGAAAGGCACTCCTTGCACCAGATTCGGAAGATGAAGCAACCACTGCAGAGAAGATGCTAGTAGCTTGGACACCCTCACTTTGTCCCTTAGGCTTCCCGTGGCTTGCAGCCATTGAGTTCTGAGACCCCACTGAGCTGGCCTCATGTGCAGACGGGCATTTGGAGTTACATGATCCGTGGATGCCATGTGGCCTAAGAGCCTCAGGAATTGTCTGGCGGAGACCAGAGAATTGCTGTGGAATTGTCTGGCCAAATCCATCAGTCTGTGGGCCCTGTCCACAGGTAAGAAAGCCTTTGCTTGAAGGGTGTCCAGTGTCGCTCCAATGAACTCCATGTTCTGGGAGGGACGCAAAGTGGACTTTGCGAAGTTTATGACAAACCCCAGATGCTGTAGAAGAGAGATAGTGCGGAGGGTGGCTTGATTGGTCTCCTGTGGAGACTGACCCTTGATGAGCCAGTCATCCAGGTATGGAAAGACAAAGAGCCCTTGGACCCTGAGATAGGCCGCCACCACCGCCAGGCACTTGGTGAAAACCCTGGGGGCGGAGGTTAGGCCAAAAGGGAGTACCCTGTACTGAAAATGGTTTCCTCCCACCACAAATCTGAGATATTGTCTGTGGTCTGGATGAATAAGGATGTGAGTATAAGCATCCTTTAGGTCTAAGGAGCATAGCCAATCTCCCTGCTGGAGGTAGGGCAGCAGTATCCCAAGGGTAAGCATCTTGAACTTTTCCCTCTCCAGAAACCTGTTTAGATTTCGCAAGTCTAGGATGGGCCTGAGGCCTCCTGTTCGTTTTGGTACCAGGAAGTACGTGGAGTAGAAGCCCTGACCTCTCAAGTGGTGGGGCACCGGTTCCACCACCTGTTACTTTAGAAGACTTGCTAACTCCTGCAGGAGTAAGTCCCTGTGCAGAGGGGTTCGTGGAGGCTCCCCTGGAAAGTAGGAGGGGGGTACCTGGTGGAAGTGCAGCAGATAGCCTCTCTGGACTATGCTTAGCACCCAGGTATCCCTTGTTACGAATGACCACCTGTGGGCATACAGGGTCAGCCGGCCTCCTGTGCTGAGAGGGGCCAGCTGAGGAGGAGAGGCTATGCCACTGGAGTCAAAACCCTGCTCCCTGCTGTGCAGGAGCTGGAGCTGGTGGCTTGGGGGTTTTCTGCCTACGAGACCCATGTCCCTGCCCCTTGGCCTGCTGACCCTGTTGGGGAGCTGTGGAGGCCCGGTACTGAGGGTACGTTTTGTAGGCAGATGACTTTCTCGGGTAAAAGGAAAAGGAAAAAATCCAAAACTTACACAAGTTCAATTGAAATATGTTTAATGTCTATTGTCCTCTGTAACATATTGTTTATTGTTATTTGTAAATAGTTCCATGTAAATAGTTTTGAAACTGTTCCATGCAATGTTACCTGTACACAGTTACAAATACCATTCTATGTAAAGTATACAGTAGTATACAAAATTGTTAACTATTCCATGTAAACCGCCCTTGATCTCTGGAAGGGGCAGTATAGAAGAAATAGATAAATAAATAAATAAAATAAAGAAATAAATAAAAGGACTTTTTTCCCCGAGCCCTTCTTCTTTTGAGAAGGGGCAGAGGTCTTCCTGGACAGCCTTGTCCTGGTGAGAGTCTCGGACTCGAGTTCTACAGCCTTTTCAGCCATGGGCTTGCCAAAGAGGTTTTCACCTTGGCAGGGGACATCAACCAACTTGTCCTGCACCCATGGCTCGAGGTCCGATGACTGTAGCCAGGCCTGACGGCATGCACCGATGCCAGCCGCGGCTACACGGGCCGAAGCCTTGAAGCCATCATAAGCTGCTCGAGACAAACTTCGAGCATTCTCGGATCCCAGTTGACAAGGCTGTGAACCTCGGCAAAGGTTCCTCGGAGAGACCAGCAGAGAACCCAGCAATCTCCTTTGCCAGGTCCTGAAGGTATATGCCCATGTACAGCTGGTAGGTCTGGACACGGCAAGCAAGCATAGAGCCCTAGAAGCACTTTCTACCGAGGGCATCCAGGATCCGGGCCTCCCGGCCGGGAGGCACCAAGGAGTGTATCTTCTGACTTTTCAGGCGATGCATGGCCGATTCCACAACCATGGAATGGTGCGGTAGCTGTGCCTTCTGGAACCCGGGGCTCTTGCGGACTCGATAGATGGAATCGACCCGCTTGCTAAGAACCAGCGTCGAGGCCGGCGCCTCCCACATGCGTAAGAGCAACCGTTCCAGCATCGGAGGAACTGGTACATTAAAGGCCTCCTTGGGGGAGAGTCATACTGCAGGGCCTCGAGCTCCTCGGCTCAATGCTCCTCCTCGGGGTCCATGGGGAAGGCCAAAGCCTTGGCCATGTCCCTCACGAAATCCGAGAACCGGGTATCCTCCGAGGGGGACCTTCTCCAAGGTTCAGACTCCGGTGAGTCCGAAGGGACACACCGTGTCCGAAATGTGTCCGGGGACTCCTCGTCCTCTGTTTCCCAGCCCGAGCCCTCAGAGGAGGAATCAAGTGGCTCTGGACAGGCTGGCACTGATGCCCTCTGCCCCAACACCGAGGGTACCGGCATCGACGACCTCGGTCCCGAACGGGAGGCCGAGGGAGACCTTGGCCGAGGATCGACTCGAGACCGCATGGACTCGAGGATCGGCTCGGCCTCTGGGGTCGACTTGGACATCAAGGTCCCGGTGGTTGGGGCAGATGCACCGGTGAGACCGGCGATCAGTGCCCGCTGCTGTTCCATGAAGGCAGCCAAGCTGTTCTCCAAGGCCGTCAACCTGAGTCCGAGCTCAGGAGACCCAGCAGCCTCCGACTCGGGCCCCGACGGCGTCGGGCCCGTCATCGGCTCCCCCGGAGGAGAGTCCACGAGGACTACAGTAGTCACTTGACTCGGCACCTCTGTCTCTACATGAGGTTGTTTAGCAGGCCTCTCCGACTCCGAAGACCCGGGACGGCGGTCGGGGCTATGCGACCTGGCCCTCGAGGAGCCAAGTGCGTCCACCTACGCCGCCCTCGCGGGTTTCTTCTTCCTGCGGTGCTCCCGCAAGGGAGACCCCCTTTCAGAGGAACCCCGGCGATGCTCGGGATCGGAGTCCCGAGACATTGAGGCCTCTGACGAAGTCCAGGCTCGACTGGACAGGGAGTCAGAGAAGATTCTTTCCTTCTGATGCTGACGGCTCCTCAACGCCTTCGAGGACATTTTCCCACATGGGCCACAGATCATCGGGTCATGATCGGACCCGAGGCAGCGGAGGCAGAAGTCATGTGTGTCGGTAAGAGACATAAGTTTCTTACACCGATCACACTTTTTAAACCCGCTGGCAGCCATCGGGGGAAAAAGAGCCCCTGCAAGGTCAAAAGACAGGGCTGCCAGAGAAAAATAGAAAAATGGCGCGAAGGCTAGTCTCAAAGGACAAAACCCAAAAAATTAGGTCCGGGCTCGATACCGGTGTACCGGGCCCAGGCGAGAAAGGGAAAACCGGCGTCGAACCGAGAAAAACCACGGATCCACACTGAAAAAAATCAACCTTTTTCACGGGTGACCACGACACACTTGCGTTGGGCTCCGCGGAAAAAAGAAGACTGAGCAAGATGGCAACCTTAGGCGGGAAGGGGACCGCACATGCGTGCTGCATTCCCAAAGGCTTTCTTTGAAAGCTGGGGAAATGCTCCACATGGGGGCTCCATCGGCGACGACGTCACCCATATGTGAGGACTGACTTCCTGCTTGGTCCTGGAGAATATATGCTTTTCACCCTTGCTCTCCTAACTGTGCCCCTTGCCCTATATTGATAGTGCCAGAACATTTAGATGAACGTTTGCCACAGCACTATGGGAAATTAATATTATTAGATAGTGGATATATGTTTACTGTCCATTGGTAAATTAAGTCCTCTTGAATAGTCCTCCTTGAAGAGTTACAGCCCCAGTGGTGTGCAGAAAATAATAGGCATGCACAGAAAAGTTTTCCTGAAAATGTCAGAACTCTTTAAGAGCTTTAACACGCCCCTTCAAAGCACGCCCCGCAGTCGCGCACCGCAATCGCGGAGAGAACACTACAGATGTATATACCCCAGGAGGTCCCGCAGATAGCAAGCTGTCCTGGGCACGCCTGCCCGATACAGGAAGGACTGCAGCGTTGGGAGTCAGGCAGAAAGCACACCAGCCCGATGGTCAGGGTCTCACCTCCACACTCACGAACAGAGCACTCCAATAAGGTAATTGCAGGCAGCTGATTTTAAACCCCAGGAGGTCCCACAGATAGCAAGCTATCCTGGGCACGCCTGCCCGATACAGGAAGGACTGCAGCGTCGGGAGTCAGGCAGAAAGCACACCAGCCCCTTAGACGCCCCTTCGACGCAACTGCGACGTTTGCGGCGTTTGGGTGAGTGTTTCTGGTGCTCTGTCTTTTGCCCTTTGTATTACACGTGATTTTTGAGTTGCCTGTTCTATTGAATAACATGGGCAAACGTAAGGGTAAGTCTCAGGTTAAGTCTTCGGAGGCCGGTTCAGGGGATAGCAAGCAGACCAGTCCATTAGATAAGCATTTTGCACCTAAACCGCTGGCACAATCTTCTCCCGAAGGGGCGTTTTTAAGCCCGGGTGGGAGACCCCCCCCTTGCCCTGCTCCGTTAGATGATACTGCATCTTTTATACCTGCAGATGTCCACGGACTAGACGGTTGTATTTCATTACCTCTTCCGGTACACCTTGCAACTTTGGAAGGTGTTAAGGAACTTCCTGTTTTGTCCCCAGACGAGGAAGTCACCTTAAAAGATTTATGGGGGGCTCTTAAATGCATCGATACTAAGGTATCGATTGCGGTAGGCTCCTTGTGTCAATATACTCAGGAAGCTGCTGTTTCGTTTCAGCAGCTTGATAAAAAAGTTTCCCTTTTGGATTCTGTGGTCGCCAAACTGGAATCTCGAGTTTCTCCCCTTCAGGCAGTGAATGTGTCAGCCATTAAAGATTCCCTGTTTTTACACTCTAAGGTAGAAACTCTGGAGAATTCAATTCGGGCCTATAATTTACGTTTTTTAAACTTTCCTCAGACCTCTTTGCTTTCACCTAAAATACTTTTGGATAAGTATCTGAAGGAAGTTTTAGCAATATCTGATTCTGTTGATGTTCGACAGATATATTATATTTCTGCTGCTATTAAGAAGGTGAATCCAACTGAGGGTGAGACAGATGAAATTGTTCCGTCTGTGGCTAACATTACAGCTTTTTTAGAAGATTCCCTGGATTTAATTTCCGTTCGCGCTACCTTGTTAGTCACTTTCTCTTCATTATTAATTAAAGAACGTATTTTGAAGGCTTTCTTTAAAGTTAAATCGTCTAAATTCTGTGGCCAGTCGATAAATATTTTTCCCAATGTTTCACGTCCTACACAGATGCGTAGGCGTCAATTTTTGGCTCTTAAATCCCAAGTATTATCTATAGGGGCATCGTTTTTTCTACGATTCCCCTGTAAGTGTGTTATTAACTATAATAATGCCTCCTATATTTTTCAGGACGTGTCTCATCTAGAAAGGTTTCTAGCGGATAAGCAGATTATAGGGGGGAATGGTGATGTATAGTTTACCTCCTTCATTGTGGTCTTGTTAGACCTGATTGCTTTCATCCCTGTGGATGTTTGTTTCTTATTTATTAGATACAGTTGCACTCTCTTAATGTGGGCTTTATAAATGTTCATTGTTATTCTTTGTATACTCATTTTCTTCATATATATTTTGATGGAATGTTTATTTTCCTTTCATTATCATGTATAATGTAATTTGTTAAAAACCTAATTTAAAAAAAAAAAAAAAGAACTCTTTAAGAGCTGCCGTGGGACTGAGTCATTTGGTCCATCTGTGGGACACCAAGGCATTTACTTGTCCTCAGAGAATTTTACATTTCTGTGACACCTTCTGGCTACAAATGCATCATTTTTGCACCAATAACAAATATATCAGCTAGCAATGTTTTTTGGCATATGGACTCTATGACCAAAGAGATGAAGAATGCACTATCATAGTGCACAGGAGAAAAGAGGGAGATAGTACATGTCAGAAGGTCTCAAGTAGTTACTGGCACCACATCTGCTTTCAATGGCTTGTCATCTCAAAGGTGTCAGTGCTACAAAGGCTTCACTTCAAACAAACTGGTGCTGATGACATGTAGAGAGAGAAAAATACTTCAGTATATTTTGACGAAACCAACTAGTATTCTTATTTGAAGGTGTATTTGTGAACAAACACCTAATCCCATGCTGGAATAGGGGACACATGAAGAAAGGGAAGATAAAGTACGCTTACCTTTTCAATGTACTACTGTAATCTTGGTATTATAACCAGCCTGCAGTCTACCAAGAGAATAAAAGAACATTATAATCAGCCCTAGAATCAGATAGACTGAATGTTGACTGATATGGAAGTCAACCTATGAACTATACCAAATTTGTACTGTTTTTTTTTCTTGGCATTTAGAATGCCTTGTAAGAGCTTACACGCACTTGTACATTTTTCACTTTCTGCTGTCTAAAAAAAATACAAAATGCATTAAAGTAGGAGTCTATTTCATTGATCTATGCAATAGACTCTATGCTTTCACCATGAAAGAAAAATTAGAGGACATTTTTCAAAAAATAGTTAAGTTTAAGAAACTAAACAAACAGTCTCGATTGCAAAACCTTCACCCTTCTCGACTTGATAGTTGGTGGAAGCTCCTTTCAGGATAACTGTCTACCAATGTTGCATTGCAGGATGGTGTGATTTTTGCTCGTTCTTTTAGGTAGAGTAGCTCAAGTTGAAGTCAGCTGGGGATCATATACATACAGCAATCATCAAGTCTTGTCACAGATTTTCTATTGCATTTATTAAAATATAGATTTGCAATACAGGATCAGAACATTGGCCCATCAAATGCAGTATCCTGTTTCCAACAGTGGCCAATGTAGGTCACAAGTACCTGATAAAATCCCAAAATGTAGACAGATGCTGTTTAACTCAGGGATAAGCAAGGGATTTCCCCAGTCTGCTTTACTAGTGGGTTATGGACTTTTCCTCTAGGAACTTATCCAAACCTTTTTTAAACCCAGCTAGGTAACAGTGTTTACTACATCTTCTGGCAACAAATTCCAGAGCTTAATTACATACTGAGTGAAAAAAAATAATTTCTGCAATTCATTTTAAATGTATTACTTTATAGCTTCATATTCTGCCACCTAGCCTTTGTACTTTTTAAAGGAATAAACCATCAATTCACATTTACTTCCACTCCATTTCTTATTTTGTAGACCTCTATCATACCCCCCTCCCCCCACATCTCTCCTCCAAGCTAAAGAGCCCTAACCTTTTAATCCTTTTCTTAAAGAGTTGTCCTTCCATCCCCTGTATAATTTTGGTCACTTTCTCTTTTCTAAATCTATGTCCGGACCACTCCAATACATTCACTTTTTGTTTACTTTAATTTAGCCCATGCCTTTTCACTGGCAGTTCAAAGCACATTGCATTGAGGTACAGAAGGTATTTTCTAGAAGGCTTACAATCTGAGGTTGAACTTAAGACCATAGAGGATGAAGAGCCTTGTCCAAGGTTTTAAGGCACAACAGTGGGATTTGAATACTGGATTCCCTGGTTCTCATCCTACTGCTCTAACCACTGGGTTACACCTCCACTTGGTAAGCCACTATACTATTGCTTTTGCTGTGTGTTCAGATCATTGTCTTGCTGAAAAATGAAACGTTTTCACAGTCCCAGGTCTATAGCAGATTGGAACAGGTTATCCTCCAGGTTATGTGTACTTTGCACCATCTATTTTTACAAGTTTTCCTGTCCCCACTGCCACAAGCATACATACTCGAACATCATCACCATAAAGGATGGTGTTAGCAGGGTGATGGAGTAAAAGTTGTTAGTGCAGCTGCATTTAAAAAAGGTTTTGAAAAGTCCATAAGCCATTATTAAAATAGACTGGGGAAATCCACTGCTTACCCCTGGGATAAGCAGCATGGAATTTTTCCACCTTTTGGGAACCTGCCAGTACTTGTGACCTTGTTTGGTCACTGTTGCAAACAGGATACTGGGCTTGATAGACCTTTCATATGACCCAATATGGCACATCTTATGTTCTTATATGCTGCATTTCTTTTACACCACATGCTGTCATGTTCCAGTTTGATCTCAGACTGCGAATCCTCCTCCAAATGTATATGGCTTTTCTTTTGTAGTAGCTTTCCTTCTTGCCACCTCCCATATAAAGCCTGTATGTGGAGTAATATAGTTAAAACACTCCTCAGTCTGAGCCAGAGACCTCTGTATTTCTTTTAAAGTGATCTTAGGCCTCATAGGGACCTTCTTCAGCAATTACCTTAACTCACAGCTACTGACTTTGGAGAGTAAGCCTGATCAAGGAAGTGTTTTGGTGATACCAAATGGTGTGGAAACTGAGGTTTCCAAATTCCTGGTCCCTCTGAACCTGGCACATTGAGTCGAGCCTCCTACTGACCGAGGATACAGTGAGGGGGTTCTGCCACATCCTCATTTGCAGCCCTTGCAAGATTCGGTGCACCGGCACTGTCACTGCTTCCTTAGGAGCCGAGGAGTACTGGATGGTCTCCAACTCCTCCATCCTGGGCTCATCCTCCATCTCTAGTGATAATAGGGTGGCCTTAACCATATCCCTCACAAAGTCCTGGGAGGACATGCTCTCCAGAAGAGACTTCAGCCATTTGTACAGAGGGGAAAGGTCTGTCTGATTTCACATCAGTCATCAGAGTCAGACAGAGAGAACGTCGAAGTACCTCTGAGACTCTGCCCAGAGCTCCCTCCAGTCTCAAGGGGGGTGGGAGAATCAATGGGATCAATAAAGCATAGAGTACTTTCAGGCATTCGTCGAGACATGGGAACTTGATACATTTGAGAGAGAGATGGCCCCCACTGGGAACTCATATTGGATCTCTCTGATTCCCTGATTTCTATGCCTTTGCAAGCACAGCATGTGTTTCAAGGATCGGTTGCACAACACTTGATGACAATGGCTTCGGCACCAAAGGTGCAGCCAGCTGTTGCTCCAGCATCGATGCGATGCAGGCCTCGAGCGCATAAAGGCATTCCTCCATGACTACCGATTCCGAAGTCCTTGGGCCTAAGCAGCTTCGACTAATGTCTCCAACATCTCTGCAGGGGAATCAGGACCTCGGTGGGTGGGAGACAGTCTGTGTCCTTCTAAGCTGTGGAGGTCAATTCCTCTCTCCAGGGCATCTGATTGGGCCATTCATGGCCATCACTTTTGACCGCAATGCATGTGGGACATAGTCCGGTGATCAGATGGCCCTGTTTGATGCCGATGGAGTTGAGGTCAAGTCCTTCTTCAATTCCAAGCGGAGACTGACAGATGGCTGATGCTCTGAGGCACATGGCACTTGGTTTTGATTGAGCCCAGGAACCTCTTGATGTCAATCCACCTTCGGCGGATCCTAGGGAAGCTATTGAGGCTGTTGCCAATGCCGAAGACACTGAATTAGATCTCTAACCAAGAGGGATTCTCTCTGCTTTCTCGACCCTTCAGGCTTCTCAGAACAGAGGCTGGAGGCACCAAATGTGTTTATCGCTGACCGAGATGGACATGGCACATTTCTTAACCTGCTGCCAGTTTCTGGGATATATCTGGGAAGAGGCCATGGCAAAAGCAAATGGCTCGAAGGAGAATAGAGGCCCATCCGAGCCATTGGAAAAACAAAGAGAAAATAAAAGTTACCAAAAAAGCACCAGAACAGCAACTGACTGACCCAATGCTACTGATGGCAGGCAGAAATTTAAACAAGCACAAAAAGACCCCCAAAGTGGAATAAAATGACACGTTTACCAGCGGCTGACCGATTCACATCTGTGGGGCTCCATGGAAAACAAAGACTGGAGAAGATGGCGCCCCAGCAGGCAGGAAGACAAGCATGCAGGTGTGGTGGAGCCTCCCAAAAGCTTCCAATAGGAGCTGGGGAGGATTCCACATGGAGCTCTGTTGGTGAGGCCTTCATTTCTGATTATCCATGGAGAATTAAACAGCTACAATTAAAACTTCATGGAAGACTATACCACAGAAGCTTTATTAAGGGCTCCAGATATTCAAAATTCTAACACCCTAATGTTCCCTTTAAAGTGCCCATTGAATAACCCAATATTTTACTAAAACAGTGTTGTACAGAAACCCATCTGCTCCAAAATGATGTTCAAGCCATCCAACACCCACCGTATTCAGAGAGAAAAAAAATCCATTGTTGCTCTCATTCCAACAAAACACAGATTCATATTACCACCATTTTTGGCACTTACCATTGGGTGCAGTATAAAAAATACAACTTATCTACACATTGAGTTTTCTCCATCCAAAGTTCTTTTAAGGGAATTTAACTGCACATCAACCAATCTTACCTCTGTGCTATGCGAACAACTGATATAAATTAGTTCATACTCCGTTCAATGAAACTTCTCTTTGCATGATTTTCTAACCATCTCTTGGAAACTACTTTTCAGTGGTTGGATATAACTGAAGAACTGGTACTTGAATCTAAAGAAATCTAACATCCACATAGATGTTGTGGGACTCACAGTTTTGTTTTTTAAGTGTGTAAATTCTATAAAATGTGTAAAAATCTATATTTGTAAGCCTTAATAAAATTTTGAATGGTTTGGTGGGATGGCCTAGTAAGTTAGTATGGCAGGGATGTGTTAGTCATTTGTTTTTTTGGGCAGTTGTGAAAGTCAAAACAACTGGTCTATCTCCTTGCTTAGATATCACTGGTCAACAAATTTTTACAAAAGTCATGTTACTGAAATAAAAATAGTCATTTCTTATCAATTTTTATATGCTGAACATGAATATGACAGTGAAATTGCAAAGTTGGCTCTAAATTTTTTGTAATCTACAAGAATTGATGTTTACATCACGAAGTGCATGTCAATAGTAAATATAATAGGCCTTCAGTTAATACCTGTAAAAAACCAAGTCATAGACTACTTCTTAGATTTTTTCACCTGTCTCTTGTACAGCTGTTCGGGAGCTTCTCTGGGGAGTGTCCAGCAGTAGTCAGCCAGCATTGGACGATTTTCCCTGGTATCTTTGCTCCATCATTGCGATATCCTGGTGAAAACGTTCGCCCTATTCATCACTAACCATACCACAGTTGTCAGGAAAGAAATCGAGATGGGAATCAAGGAAATGGATCTTTAGAGACATATTGCAGCCAAGTTTCTGATACTGCATCAGCATGTCTTCTACTAGTTCCTTGTAGTTTTCTGCCCTAACATTCCCAAGAAAGTTTGACACTAGGCGAAAAGCATTCCATGTTTGTTTCGCATCACCCTGCAGCAAGTTGTTGAACCGGTCATCTTTGAAGAGCTCTCGAATCTGAGGACCCACAAAAACACCCTCTTTAATCTTTGCTTCGCTGAGTCGAGGGAATTTTTCATGCAGGCATCGGAAAGCTGGCGAAGTGCGGTACATGGCTTTCACAAAGTTTTTCATCAAACCTAGTTTGATGTGAAGGGGTGGTAGCAGGATTTTGTGAGCCTCAACCAGAGCTGGGTGCTGGATATTCTTCTCTCCAACTGTTACATTTTGTCTGCGATTCCATTCCTTCCGCAAGTAGTGCCAATCCCTTGCTCGGCTATCCCACTCACATAAGAAACACATGTATTTTATATATCCCTGCTGCAGTCCCATTAAAAGGGCAACTACCTTCAAGTCACCACAGAGGTGCCAGCTGTACTTGTTATAGTTAATGGAAGTCAGTAGATGCTTTAAGTTATCGTATGTCTCTTACATGTGGACTAACAAATACACATAGGCCAAAGCCAGAGCTTAATCATGATACTTCATACTTCTAAAAAAACAGCTCTACTAATTAACCTTCATGCAGCATTAAATTAACTGCACAATGACAACGGAGGGCACAGACCTCAGAACAAACCTCTGATCACCATAGAACACCTAAAGACAAAAATAGGCAGTGGTGTTCAGATCAAGGCCAGTAACATCAATGGTCTGTTAGCAACACCTCCATTCACTACCAATACTATAAAACTGGAAGCATAGTATATATAGGACGCCAAATAATATCTTGCATAACAAACATGATACAAAGCAATACAAATTGTTACAAATTTGAAACAAGTATCAAAACAAAATGGAACCACATCAACTCTGAACAATGCCACAGAGAGTCCATCAATTCAGCGCTTCCATCTTCAGCAACTTCCAGAATTATAATCGCAGTGTGGACGGCATGCGCTACTGGAATAGATGGAAGACGGTTTCCATTGTTCAAAAGCACAGCCTTCAGACTCAGTTTCGAAGAGTCTATAAATAGTCTCCAGTCTTGTGGGTCATGAGTGATTTTTAAGGCATTCATGAGGCTTTCAATATCAGAACAGAATACCAGATTACTCTCCTTTCCGACTGAGTATAGTATACTGTTGACGTCAGATGGCTTCAGCAGCCGTCTGGCAGTAGTATTGCATTGCATCAGAAAATAATGCAATCAACTCTGGATGATGTGTGCATGCTGGTATTATGCAATGTGATGCAATATTACATCATTCAAGGCTTATTTGGGATGTTGTTGATGTCCTACTGGATAAATTTACATGGTGAAACGTCAAAAATGAACTACATGCAATATCTTCAAAACGAGAGCCAATAAAATTTTTTTAATGTTATATTCGTGTTCAGCTCACCAAGATACTACAGATTAGGGCCTTTTAAAGTCAGTAACGATTTCAATGTTGGCCAGTGATTCAAAAGAAAAAAGGGGCTGTCCCCAAGTTTTAATGATATGAGTAATAAAAATGAAGAAAAGTTAAATTATATTTTTTTCAAATATGATTACATAACTATTGTTTTGATTAAGAGACATTTATAAACAAGCATACTAAATATCAGGTATAAGAAATATCAAGAAATTCCAGGGCAGATCTAAGACATCCAAAAGATAACTGAGTTTCAGGTTTGAGTAACACTAAATAACGCTGTTGCTAACTCAGTCTTACCTTTTATCCAGTCCCTTAATGGATAAGAAGGCAGCTGAGATATAGGTGTATTTCTCAAAGTTAAGTTTGTCATCTCAGACATTAGTTTGACAAATGGACATGAATACTGTCCCACATCCAGGACTCACAGGCCTGAATGCTTTGGATGGCGGGCTGTTTGAGACAGAAGCAAGAAAATGGCTGCCTTCCATCCAGGACTCAGCAATATTGCTGAGCCCCAAATGATGCAAAACCCTCCCTCCTCCCCCCCCCCCCCCACAACCTTTGGAGACCGATTCGGTTCCATTGGCAAGTCTTGGAGTGCCAGCAGCTGGGCTAATGTTAACAACTCCTCGGCATCCTTGGTGATGGCAGAGCGGAATCTGCCTGGAAACTACATTGGCATCGGGGGATCAGGTAAAATGAGACAAGTGACCTGGCTAATGTGGTATTTGGAGCTCCTAAAGAAGAAAATAAGGTACTAGCTAGTTAGTATGGCCTGCTCAACAAAACCATTTACTTCCGTGCTTATTTTACAGAGACTGTACAATAAGATATCTAAGGATGTCCCTCCAATTATATAAGCTTAAGCCCGATGTTCTATGTTCCAGAGGTATACTCATAAATATATATCAATATATAAAAGAATGTTTCAAAATATTTCAGAATAAGAACCAATGGTCTCAGACTATAATGTGCACTGCTCTGGATGAATCTCTCATGAGCTACGTGCTACAGTAACATCAACGACCATATTTGACTTAGGTTCTTAAGTTCTTAAAAATATTGTATACCAAGCATTGTGTTTCTCAATAATCGAATTTATCTTAAATTTTGATCCAGTTTCAAATCGTGCCAATATTGGTTACCCCAACACCACCTCATCAGTACCTGCGCCACGTTTCAATTCTTCCTCAGGGGGTATGCAATCTGTAAATTAGCACTATAAGTGAAGAGATGCAGAAACGTTACTATACCACCATATTGCTTGTTGAATATAAGTTCAAAAGATGATCCTCATACCTTAACTGGATTAAAGGATTTCAAAAAGTAGGCTTGTGCGAGCTACGGTGCATTTACTATGGCTATCCAGCCCTCTCACAAAAACGCCGCGCATGCGGGTTTGAGGTGCACACAAGATGATTAAGTAGCTGTATAAACATGACGTCAGACTCACTACCTATATTGAATGTAAATTCAAAAGATGATAATTATATCATAGCTGAATTAAAAGATTTCAAAGAGTAGACTTGTACGAGCTACGATGCTTTAGCTATGGCTATGCAGCCCTCTCAAAAAAACACCGCACTTGCGGGTTTGAAGTGCACACAAGGTAACGAGATGGCTACACGACCTGACGTCAGACTCACTACTTAGAGTACTTGAATGACTTCACAAAACTACCGTGCAAACCTCTAATTGGGCTACCAGTTCATAGGCAAGCTCTCCATTCAATCATGCTATTAAGCCCTCCTGGAGAAACTGATTGCAGTTTATATATCCATTTTTGTTCTCGTAACAAAAGAGTTTGAGCTCGAGATTTGCCATAACTACCACCTAGTACCCGATCCAATCCAAAACATCGCAGGTCTTGAAATCCATGATCATACTGTAAACAATGAGCCACTAAAGGGGCCTCAATTAATTTACAGTGAATTCTACTGCGATGTTCCCCTATCCGGACTTTCAGTGGACGAGTGGTCTGCCCAATGTATAACAACCCGCAGGGACATCTAATGCCATAAATTATGTAGTCTGTAGTACAGGACGTTTGATACCGTAGGACATAACGTTTCTCATGATAGATGAAATCATCAACTTCTTCAGTTATACTGCAAATGGTGCATTGGCCACACTTTCGGTGGCCACCCCTTGCACCACTTGTCTCCGGAGCTCCTCGTAACTTGGCGGGGCTAAGCATCTCTTTCAGATTTTTCGACCGTGTCCATACGCAACAAATATGTTTATTTTGCAGACCAGGAAGTGTGGCCAATACGTTCTGATGTTTTTTCAAAATGCGTTTAATGGACCCACTCAGGAGAATATCGGGTGATCAGATTGATGTTGTCATCATCCATTTCTTCATTGGTATTAGTCCTGCAGGATTGTAATAATAACCCCCTGTTGTTATAAAGTGCTCTTTTGTAAGCGGTTTCTACCACTGACGTCGGGTAGCCCCGCGATTGAAAATTCTGAGTTAACATCTTTGCTTGTTTTTTATAATCTTCTAATCGAGAGCAGTTACGACGATATCTAATGAATTGTGATAGAGGCAGGCTATCTTTCAACTGTTTCGGATGTTGACTAGTGTAATGGAGGATCATATTTCTATCGGTTGGTTTTTTATGGACCCAAGTTATCCAACTCTGCGCACTCTTCTGAACTTCAACATCCAAAAAGGTTACCTTTTGAGCATGGTAAGTATAAGTGAATGTTATATGGGGATCTACTCCATTGTGCCAGGTGATAAATTCCAATAACTCTATAGCTGTTCCCCTCCACAGGGCAAACACATCGTCAATAAACCGTTTCCATAATATAAGCTGGTTTTTGTAGGGTGAAATGGTGAGCCAACGTTGTTCAAAATCTTGCATGTACAGATTTGCCACTGATGGAGCACAAGTGGCCCCCATGGCCACTCCAGCTATCTGCTGATAAATAGTACCTTCAAAATCAAAGTAGTTCTGAAAGATGGTTAACTGAGCCAGCTGGGATAAAAATTGAATATGCTCAACCGATAGATCACCCCGCATCTGTAAAGAGGAAATGATGTCGTCAAACGCTGCCTGTTGTGGGATATTGGTGTACAAGGCAGAAACATCCAATGTAACTAAAAGTATATTTGTTTGAGAAGCCCATACTTCATGTTCCAACAAGATATTCAAAAAATGTGCTGTATCTTTAATATATGAAGGGATGTCTATCAACAGCGGTCTCAAAAAGGAATCAATGTAGATGGAGAGTGGCTCTAGAACCGAACCGCTGGTAGAGACAATGGGTCTTCCTGGTGGATACTGTATATTCTTGTGTATTTTTGGCACGAGGTACAACCTGGCCATAGTAGGTGAGAGCTCATTTAGGAATTTCCATTCCTTTTTCATGATCAATTTTTTTTCCAATGCTTGGGAAGTAATGGATCTAATCTGATTTTGGAGATCCTTTGTGGGATCCTTATCTAAAATTTTATAGGTATTTTCTTGCGATAATTGACGTTCAGCCTCTTCCATGTAGTGTGTTCTATTCATCACCACAATGGCCCCTCCCTTATCTGCTCGTCCGATAACAATGTCAGTCCGTGTTTGTAGATCTTTTAAAGCAGTGCGTTCTACCAAAGTCACGGTTTTTTGTGTAAGTTTTCTTTCATTTTCCAATTTTGTCACATCCTTCAAAACTAAATCCTTGAAAAGATTCAGGACAGGGTGTGTTGGCCCGGGGGGGCATCCAGGTGGATTTAATAGGCAGGGGAATTCGGCGGTTGATTGCCTGAACTGAGGAAGTGTCCACTCGGGGGGTTTGGGAAGCAAAATAAACTTTGAGTTGCAGCTTTCGTACAAGGTTTTCCATATCAACTCGAAATTGGAAAGAATCATGAAAGATTTCCGCTACGAACGACAGGCCCTTACTTAAAACATTTACATGTTCTTTGGTTAAAGGTATGGAAGATATGTTTACCACTAAAGAAGTAAGTGGACCAGCTGTCTGCCCCAAAGCTGCCACCCCTAATTCAGAATTTACTAATCTTGCTGTCTGGTCGTTCCTCGACCCCGCTGCCTTCCCCGGCCCCCGTTTTTCTTTCTGGTTTTTGAGCTGCCCTCGTCTGGAAAATCCTCCCTTGACTTTTTACTGGAGGTGGAGGCACTTGAGTCTTCAGAGGTAGTATCGAAATCTACTTTTTTGGGGATTTTTTTAATTTTTCGTTTCGGATTCATCCAGGGGTAAACGTACCCCTGGGTATAATCTCCATAATCTCGCTTCAGTTTTTTCGATTTCCCTTTCTTAACTTCCTCATGTAAACTCTGTATTTGTTTATCTATTTCCGACATTTTGGAATCATATTGTGCAGAAGCCTCTGAATCCTTTAGAGAGGATAACATTGTTTCGATTTCTTTTGTTAGATCTGCCAGTGCACTAGTGGTGGTATCTACAATCAGGATCATGAGGTCTAACGAACATTTGTTTAGGATGTTATTCCACTTGTTGATGAACTCAGAATTTGTCATGAACAATTTAGGTTCTTTATACATCCTAAGGCCTCGAGGTATGTGCTGGCGTTTTATATATTCTATAAGAGACAGTCTGTGTAATTCCATTCGAACTTTTCGTTTTTGGCTTTGTAATACTTCTTCCCAATCAGTAAAGCCACGGTCAATGTCATCGGTATCCTCCAGGGTGAAAGGGGTTGTTTTCTTTACTTAAATTCGCAATATGGTTATCCTTGTAACTATGCACATCTTTCCACAGGGGTTGACCTTCCATTACGTGTATCTACACTAAAGAATAAAGATGGTCTTCTTGTAGAGGGTAGTAACTGTACTATAAGATATCTAAGGATGTCCCTCCAATTATATAAGCTTAAGCCCGATGTTCTATGTTCCAGAGGTATACTCATAAATATATATCAATATATAAGAATGTTTCAAAATATTTCAGAATAAGAACCAATGGTCTCAGACTATAACGTGCACTGCTCTGGATGAATCTCTCATGAGCTACGTGCTACAGTAACATCAACGACCATATTTGACTTAGGTTCTTAAGTTCTTAAAAATATTGTATAGCAAGCATTGTGATTCTCAATAATCGAACTTATCTTAAATTTTGATCCAGTTTCAAATCGTGCCAATATTGCAGTTACCCCAACGCCACCTCATCGGTACCTGCGCCACGTTTCAATTCTTCCTCAGGGGGTATGCAATCTGTAAATTAGCACTATAAGTGAAGAGATGCAGAAACGTTACTATACCACCATATTGCTTGTTGAATATAAGTTCAAAAGATGATCCTCATACCTTAACTGGATTAAAGGATTTCAAAAAGTAGGCTTGTGCGAGCTACGGTGCATTTACTATGGCTATCCAGCCCTCTCACAAAAACGCCGCGCATGCGGGTTTGAGGTGCACACAAGATGATTAAGTAGCTGTATAAACATGACATCAGACTCACTACCTATATTGAATGTAAATTCAAAAGATGATAATTATACCGTAGCTGAATTAAAAGATTTCAAAGAGTAGACTTGTACGAGCTACGATGCTTTAGCTATGGCTATGCAGCCCTCTCAAAAAAACACCGCACTTGCGGGTTTGAAGTGCACACAAGGTAACGAGATGGCTACACGACCTGACGTCAGACTCACTACTTAGAGTACTTGAATGACTTCACAAAACTACCGTGCAAACTTCTAATTGGGCTACCAGTTCATAGGCAAGCTCTCCATTCAATCATGCTATTAAGACCTCCTGGAGAAACTGATTGCAGTTTATATATCCATTTTTGTTCTTGTAACAAAAGAGTTTGAGCTCGAGATTTACCATAACTACCACCTAGTACCCGATCCAATCCAAAACATCGCAGGTCTTGAAATCCATGATCATATTGTAAACAATGAGCCACTAAAGGGGCCTCAATTAATTTACAGTGAATTCTACTGCGATGTTCCCCTATCCGGACTTTCAGTGGACGAGTGGTCTGCCCAATGTATAACAACCCGCAGGGACATCTAATGCCATAAATTATGTAGTCTGTAGTACAGGAAGTTTGATGCCGTAGGACATAACGTTTCTCATGATAGATGAAATCATCAACTTCTTCAGTTATACTGCAAATGGTGCATTGGCCACACTTTTGGTGGCCACCCCTTGCACCACTTGTCTCTGGAGCTCCTCGTAACTTGGCGGGGCTAAGCATCTCTTTCAGATTTTTCGACCGTGTCCATACGCAACGAATATGTTTATTTTGCAGACCAGGAAGTGTGGCCAATACGTTCTGATGTTTTTTCAAAATGCGTTTAATGGACCCACTCAGAGGAGAATATCGGGTGATCAGATTGATGTTGTCATCATCCATTTCTTCATTGGTATTAGTCCTGCGGGATTGTAATAATAACCCCCTGTTGTTATAAAGTGCTCTTTTGTAAGCGGTTTCTACCACTGACGTCGGGTAGCCCCGCGATTGAAAATTCTGAGTTAACATCTTTGCTTGTTTTTTTATAATCTTCTAATCGAGAGCAGTTATGACGATATCTAATGAATTGTGATAGAGGCAGGCTATCTTTCAACTGTTTCGGATGTTGACTAGTGTAATGGAGGATCATATTTCTATCGGTTGGTTTTTTATGGACCCAAGTTATCCAACTCTGCGCACTCTTCTGAACTTCAACATCCAAAAAGGTTACCTTTTGAGCATGGTAAGTATAAGTGAATGTTATATGGGGATCTACTCCATTGTGCCAGGTGATAAATTCCAATAACTCTATAGCTGTTCCCCTCCACAGGGCAAACACATCGTCAATAAACCGTTTCCATAATATAAGCTGGTTTTTGTAGGGTGAAATGGTGAGCCAACGTTGTTCAAAATCTTTGCATGTACAGATTTGCCACTGATGGAGCACAAGTGGCCCCCATGGCCACTCCAGCTATCTGCTGATAAATAGTACCTTCAAAATCAAAGTAGTTCTGAAAGATGGTTAACTGAGCCAGCTGGGATAAAAATTGAATATGCTCAACCGATAGATCACCCCGCATCTGTAAAGAGGAAATGATGATGTCAAACGCTGCCTGTTGTGGGATATTGGTGTACAAGGCGGAAACATCCAATGTAACTAAAAGTATATTTGTTTGAGAAGCCCACACTTCATGTTCCAACAAGATATTCAAAAAATGCGCTGTATCTTTAATATATGAAGGAATGTCTATCAACAGCGGTCTCAAAAAGGAATCAATGTAGATGGAGAGTGGCTCTAGAACCGAACCTCTGGTAGAGACAATGGGTCTTCTTGGTGGATACTGTATATTCTTGTGTATTTTTGGCACGAGGTACAACCTGTTTTATTTATTTATTTTACAGAGACCACAACTTATTCATTTAGAGGTGATCTGGGACACACTTGTTATGATTTCAGCTCAGTTCATGCAGTTAGCCAAACATGATCATCTTCAACTACAATTCAAGCACAAGTAGAGGTTAAGCAGTAAGGCTGAAGAATATTCACCTAATTAACATCTCCTCACTCTCCTCCATAATGTCGAGGTCTTGGGTTCTGTTCTTCTCTAGTTCCGCTCCTTCCTGACCAACAGGTCTTTTTCAGTGCTCTCTGGTTCCTCATCCTCTCCTGCTCACCCGCTCACCTGTGGTGTTCCTCGGGGTTCTGTCTTAGCCCCCCTCCTGTTTAATGTTTTTCTAGCTCCACTCACTCTCTTGGTTCAACAATTTGGTATTTCCGGCTATTATTATGCAGACGATGTTTTCCTCCTTCATCACACTATTTCACCAGAACCCACTTAATTCCTGTCTCTCCGCCATCAACTCCTGGATGTCCACTAACTTTCTTCACCGTAACCTGTCCAAAACTATGGCCATTTAGTTCACTTTCGGTGGCCCCATCCCCTCTGCCTCTCCCCTGTTTTCTGCCTCCCTTCGCTACCTTGGCATCACCCTTGACTCTGCACTATCATTTCATGAAACATCTCTTCCGTGGTCCAGCGTTCTTTCATCTCCCTAAGACAAATCTGTGCTGTCTGTCCTTTTCTCCCTGTTTCCTCCCTGACCACTTTGCTCATTTCCCTTGTTTTGTCTTGCTTGGATTATTGTAACATCTCTTTTGCCAGTCTCCCTCAGTATCAATTACGCAGGCTTCAGCTCATCCAAAACACTGCTGCCCGGATCCTTATACATGCTACCCATTTTGATCATATCACTCCTCTTCTCATCAGTCTCCACTGGCTTCCTGTGCCCTTTCGGATCCAGTTCAAAATACTCACCTTCGTCCATAGTCATCCACACTGGTGTCCCTAACTACCTCTCTGACCGGATTCACCTTCATACCTCCCAACGCTCTCTCAGATCCATTCACGCCAACCGCATGTTCCTCCCCTCCCCCTCCTCTACCCACTCAGAATCCACTCGCTCCGCTTACTTCTTTTTCCTTGGCCCCAAGCTCTGGAATTCGCTGCCCCCTGTCCTCCGCCTCAAACCCTCCTTTCCCAAATTTAAAACTGGCCTGAAGACTCATCTCTTCTGTGCTGCCTTTGACCTGTCCCCTCCTTCCTCCCCCCCTCTCCGCTTCCCGAGTAATCTGTCTTCCTCTGTTAGTTCGTTCTCTGAATTTCATACTTCTCTCTCGCCTTTTCTTTATCTTCGATTCTATCCCTTTTCTATTGTACCAATGGAGTTCTGTTTCCTTTTCTGCAGCCAATTTAAATTTTTCTATACTGTAAACCGGCCTGATGCCTCGGTGTGGGCGGTATAAAAAGTAACAAATAAAGATAAAAAGATAAATGTTCTCAGGATCTAAAGTGCTGCCTCTAGCTGGCATGTTTAAAAACATAGGTATTGGTAGTTTTGAAAATTCCTGAAAAGACACCACCACTGATTTCTAAAGCTTACTATCACCTGCTCTTTAAACAGACAGAGGGCTGTGGGGAATTTTCTTAGTTTCAGCAATGTATGGATGTTTCTAATTTCACTGCTTTTCTTGTATAGAAATTTAGTCCTGCAACCTTGATTGTCTCTTTGGTTATCGCCTCTAACTGGGACTCTCTTTTAAGGTGGTTGTCCTGTTACAAAGATGCATTATTTTTGTTTCCAGTGACTAAAGCTACAAATGTTAGGAGAAGGTTTCATGTTATGAAACTCGGGGTATTAAAATGGCAGCTCTCATTTGGCATAATTTTCTCTGTAAATGTGTTATAAAATATATATTTAATACTATGATATTTTATAAGCCTGCCCAATTAACTAGATTCTTGTATGATTTCTGGCCAGATGCCTCAGAAGAGATTGATCTGTGGTTGCTAGTTTGTGGTTTGCTGCCTTTTGGCCCACCAGGTATTTTCCTTGGAGTTGAGGGTTGCCTGCACCCCCATCTTGGAGGACTGGATAATACTGCATGTACAGGACATATTTTTTCTATTTTTATTTTCTTTTTTGGGAAATGCTGTTCACTGTATATTTATTTGCTATACAAGATTTGGATTTTTTGTTGAAACCAAACCAAAAAAAAAAACCCTCATGCATTCATTTGTAATAAAGCAGTTTAATACAGGAAGTTTTATTGGAAGGCAGGTTGAACAATGAACTATGAAACTGCATGCAAAGCAGTCATTATTATGCAAAATGAATAATGCAACCTTTATTACACTTTGGAAGCTGCTTTATTCATTGAAAGTAAACTGTCCTTGAGCCTTTACCAGCTAATATGCATGTGGATGCTATCAAAGAGGTCAGCAATATGAAAAAGACGGGCACCAGGATTAATTTTGGGAAGGGGGGGTATGCCTATTTCTTACACTTTTGCCCAGCATTTTGAAAGATATATTGATTAGGGGCCTGTTATCTTGGTGGTATTGCATCCTAGAACGTGCAGCAACGTAAAACCAAAATTTACTGCAGCATTCACTAACCCACAGTAAAAAAAAAAAAAAAAGTACATTAACTGCTGGTTAGCAAATTGATCCCTTGATTGCAAGTCCCCTGCCTACAGGGAAATACGTACTATACCTGAATGTACCATGCTGTGAGCTAAATATAAATATCAGCACAACTCGGACCTGTCTTATATTTCCATTTATGTTTGCCCTAATTAATTTGGTCTGTGTTTACTCTCTCTTTGAATAAAAAGAATAGCATTATAAAGATCAGACTGCCTCTAAAAAGTAAAACAAAAAACTCTCAGTCCATTCTTCATCTGCTTAAGTTAGTTTCAAACTCGGCATATAAACATATAATCCCTGCATAGAATTTTGAGGGCCAGTAAGCTGTACCACTCTTATTTATTGAGGTTCACAAAAGTGGCAGTAATGTTTTTTCAAACCTAAAGAAACGAAAAAAAATGTGTGAAAGAAAACTCAAAGTAAAAAAAAAGGGAGAAACCGTTGAAATCACTGCGCTGTTGAGGTGTGAGTGTTCTTCATTAACTTGCCTATGAGTTGGGCTGCTGAGTATTGTATAAAAGTCAACATGGTAATTCTGTGACTTTTGCTGCAAGTTCTCTGCATGAAAGTTCTTTAAAAAGGGGGCTATGTTTTTTGTTAAGATGGTATTTTTTGCTGCTTAAACCTTCTGGTTTAGTATTTCTAGCTGTTGCAGAAGGGGATTTTTTTCTGTTTTTGGCAAAGATTTTTGTTTTGCTGCTAGGTTTTCTATCCTGTCTTTAAAGTTCAATGTGGAGGGAATAGTCTTTGAAGCCACTGCACTGATGAACTATTAGATTCCACCCCAGTTCCTGCCCCCCTCCCCCAAGTGTGGTATCTTCCTATATAAACTAGATTCCCCAATGAAAAGGCTAGATTTAAGAGTTTTATTATTGGGATAGTATATTAGGGCATTAAAAGATATGGGGGAGGGGGAGATATTCAGTGGCAGCAGCTAGCCATTTCCCCTGAACTTTAAACCAGGTTTTTAACTGACAAGACAGCTCAGGACAGGGTAGGGGACCTTTGGTAGGCCTTTTTCTCAGTTTTTTTTCCAGCAGTGGAAATATGACTGGTAAACATCATTGTGCCACGGCTGTTACACTCATTCCAACTTTTACATCCATCCATCCAGAAAGCCAGATCCAGGGCATGGAACTGGTTCAGTGCACAAGATACCTGCTTGTTGAATCCCTCAGAAAACAACTTGAAGAACTGAGAGAGAAGGTGGCAAAGCTAAGAAGCCTCCATAACAAGAAGAGGTATATTGCTGGCACTACTGCGTTCCCATCTGAACATAAAGGTGACTTTGTGGCTCTAGAAGAGGTGGTGATGAGGCTAGATGTGCAGGTGATGTTCTCCTCAATCTCCCTGTTGAGGTTCAGGGCCAGGGCTGAGAGGGTCACATCCTGGAGATGAATACCTGGTTGTATGGGTGGTGTCAAAAGCACTTTGGCTTCCTGGACCATAGCATGATTTTCCAAGGGCTGCTGAGTGGAAATGGTGTCCACCTATTGAAAAAGGAGAGATATGTCTTCTAGAACAAACTGGCTAATCTACAGAGAGTAGGGGACACAATGGAGGATACCAACCCACCAATTAACCAGGTGGTAGTGGTTTTCTTGGGGTTCAGTTGTAGGCAATTGTCATAAAGCCAATTAGCAACCATAGTAAGACAAGAGTTGACAGAATGTAAAATCGGGTTAGTTCTATCAGTGTAGGCAATAAGGATATCATCAGCACAGACATATGAGGAGATTCCAGTCTCCTATACTGAAGAACAAGGATGAAGCTCTGGGGTATCCCACATTGGAGTAGTGTGGATTGGCCTCCAAGGGCTCCTTGGCAGCACAGACTGAGAAAATGTGATTTGAGAGAGAGGACAGGGACCAGGAGAGAAGCTTATCATGCATACCAGTAGTATAAAGCTGAGACCCATCACTTGGTTTGTAGCTTGTCATGCTGTGAGGGCTTGAGTGCATCAATGTTGCAGAAGGTCTAAGCTATCGGTAGCTTAACTACTGGCAGGGTCTCCCAAGATGGACAGGTCTCAGCTATGGTTCCAGATCAAGGCAAACCATCCATCTGGGCAGCAGCAGAATGGGACAGTGTTGGCGGCGAATCACATTTTTGTGACAATGGCAACACCACTAAAATTAAACTGCGTGGAAGAAAGGCCTGGCAATTTACTTCTGTATCTTGCCACAAAAAAACAATGGATAGACACAAAAAAACAAATTGCACTATAGTGCTGGAAGATGAGATATCCAGGTCGGAAGGCACTCTACTGGTTACTGGGGAGGAGCTGACGACTTTTCAGAGTAAAGCCGGCATTTACGATGTGGTTGGATCAAACCCCTCAGGACATCCAACTGCTGATGAAGATGCGCATGAAATGAGAGTCAGAAACGGCAAAAGACTTTGCATCTGCTGATCACATGGTACTTGTAAGAACTGTAATGAAATATAATGCAATCAGTGAACCCTTAATTTCTATTTGTCTACGAAGAATGCCCATCAACACAGCTATAATTCAAGTATATGCCCCAACAAAAGCTGCAGAAGAGGATGAAGTTGATGAGTTCTACGAACAAGTACAAGCTGAGATTGACAGAACATGCAGACAGGATATCCTGATAGCCATGGGTGACTGGAATACAAAACTTGGCAACAAAGGTGGTGGCAAAGTGATTGGAAAACGTGAACTTGGCAACAGGAATGAAGCTAGAGAAAGACTTATAGAATTTTCTGCAAGACCAACGATCTATTCGTCTCAAACTCCTTCTTCCAGCAACACAAGCGGCGACTGTACACATGGACGTCACCCAATGGATTCCTAAAAATCAAATTGACTACATCTGTGGAAGTCAACGATGTAAAAGCTCTATAACATCAACAAAGACAAAACCTGGAGCTGACTGTGGTACAGATCATCAACTACTAGTATGCAAATTCAAACTAAATTTGAAAAAGAGCAAGTCACTCATGAATGTAGCAAAATATGACCTTGAGAATATACCTTCAGAATTTAAAGACTGCCTGCAAAATCGATTTGCTGCTTTAGATACAAATGACAGAGCTCCAGAAGAGTTATGGGATGACATGAAGAAGGTTGTGTTGGAAGAAAGTGAGAAATCTCTACAAAAGGTGAAAAAGCAAAAACAGCCAAATTAATGACTGAAGAAACTCTGAAAATTGCCCAGAAACACACAAAAACTATAGCTAGAGGAGAAAGAGAGGCTTCATAGAACTCAACAGAGATTTCCAACATGTAGCAAGACAAGACAAAGAGAAGTACTACAATGACGGATGCAAGGAAATCGAATCAGAAACTATTAGAGGAAGAACAAGATCGGCTTTCCTAAAGCTATGAGAGTTGAAGAAAAAATTCCAGTCTCGAATTGGAATGTTACAAGATGCTCAAGAATCCATGTTGAATGATGCTAAGAATATCAAGAAAAGGTATAAATAATATATAGAGTTATTATATGATAAAAATCAAATGGACCATCAGCCGTTTCAACCTGTACCTTATGATCCGGTACCAATAGTGATGAAAGAAGAAGATGAAGCAGCACGGAAAGCCTTATCAAAGAACAAAGCACCAGACATTGATGGCATTCCCACTGAAGTATTACAGCAATCTGATGCAACTGTTACCATACTTACAAGGCTTTGCCAGGAAATTTGGAAGACACCATCATGGCCAACTGGGTGGAAAAGATCTGTGTTTACACCAATACTAAAGAAAGGTGATCCAACTGGCTGTAGCAATTATCACACAATCGCTCTGATCCCACATGCCAGAAAGATTCTACTGAAGATTATTCAGCAGACACTGCATCCATACCTGGAACAAAAACTGCCTCGTTCTCTTGCACAACCTTTACGTTGATCAAGAAGCAACAGTTTGAATGGAATAAGGAGAAACACAATGGTTTAAAATCAGCAAATGTGTACAACAAGGCTACATACTTTCTCCCTACTTGTTTAATTTATATGCAGAATAAATCATCAGAGAAGCAGGACTGTATGAAGACAACAGAGGTGTGAAGATTGGTGGGAGACTCATCAACAACCTTCGCTATGCTGATGATCCCACATTACTGGCTGAAAGTGAAGACGATCTGAAACATTTGCTTCTCAAGATTAAGGAATACAGTCTTAAAATGGGTCTGCACCTTAATGTAAAGAAGACAAAGATTCAGACAACTGGTAAAAATCAATAATTTCATCGTTGATGGAGAAGAAATTGAAATAGTGGACAACTTTAATCTACTTGGTTCAACTATCAATAAACAAACAACAAGCAGTCAAGAAATAAGATGACACATTGTTCTTGGCAGAATGGCTATGAAGGACCTAGAAAAGATTCTCAAGAGGAGAAATGTCTCTCTCCATACAAAGATTCAACTCGTTTAAGCAATGGTATTTTCAATAATGTTATATGGATGCGAAAGTTGGATGGTGAAAAAGATAGAGAGGAAGAAAATTGATGCCTTTTAATTATCATGCTGGCGATGAATACTTTGTATACCGTGGACTGCCCGAAGAACAAACTAGTCAGTACTAAAGGAAATAAAACTTAAGAGTTCTCTAGAAGCTCAGATGACAAGACTTCAACTTTCATACTTTGGACACATCATGTGAAGAGAGAGATCGTTACAGAAAGACATCATGCTTGGCAAGGTAGAAAGTCAATGCAAAAGAGGAAGGCCAGCAATGAGATGTATCAATACAATAACAGCAGTTATGGATGCCAGTCTGTCAACAATGAGACGTCTGACTGAAGACCGAACACAGTTTAGGATAACTATCCAGAGGGTCGTCATGAGTCGACGGTACTTAACAACAACAACAAAAATGGGACAGAAGGTGGTCATGATTAACAAGGATCTGTCCTGCATGTTTGATCAAGGAAATTGCCAGTACAATTTCTCCACTCAATTGAACTAACTTCACTAAGGAGAGATGCAATGATAGTTTCAGTATTGTGTCTCAGATGAAAACCTGATTCACGAGGATGAAGTGAGTGGTTATGTTCAACATGGTCAGTAAGCAGAAAGAAAACCAGGCATTTGGCCAACTTTGAGAAAATGTAAATTAGAAACAGGCCATTAGTTCGATAGATCATTTTTCTATGCTGAATGTATAGACAATAGTTTTCGGAACAGTGATCGGGAGCGCAAACATCCAGCGACTTTTCAGATAAGTGATTTTGGTGGTTGCAATTATGTCTTTTGGACAAATATTGGGTGGAATGCAATGGACTAAGTGAATGTTATATATCCTTCAATTGCACACACAGATGCTTATGGTTGGGATAGAGCAATGATGAAACAGAATCCCGTAGGGAAAAAAATGAATCCCCTTCAGATACCTTTGTTATAGGTTGAATCCATCTTGTGCTAACGTCTATAGCTCAGGCCTATTTCACACTAAGAAACAGCTTGCTCTGACGTTTTCACAATGAAACTGCAAAATCAGCAAGATTGAGCAATGAAATGAGCTAATATCCTGTCCCAGAGAGCTGACACAATGAGAGTCTCTGAACGCTATACAGCTAATGAAAAGACTGTCACCTGGGCCTTTGGATGAACAAAGGGGAACGTAAACAAGGAAGACGAACATCAGTATCTACAGTTTATCTGCAGGAAACATGATTAGCAGAAGGCGCGTGAGAATGGAGAGACAGGATGCCACAGCGAAAACAGAGGGTTAAAGATTGGGAAGCAGATTTGCTTAAGATAATGGAGAATAAGAAACAGAAAGGAAATCTATGTATCAGCAATTTGAGCCTGAAAATGAATATAAATATGGAGAAGAAATTTTGATAAACAGACAAGACGGTAGCTGATCTGTCCCAGGACCTTTTGTCAGGTGCTTTGCTTGATATAGATGTATTGATGCTATGGATTGATATTGAAATTTGTACTTTATAAATCAAAAATACAGCTTGTGATGTTACAGACCTGACAAGATAAATAAAAAATTTTCCATGCTTTTATGGTGGCACAAGCAATTTGTTTAGGTCCTGTATATACAATTCCTCAAATAATTGTAGGGGACGTCCAGAAAAACCCCAACAATCCATAGGACTGGTATAACTGGTGATGTGGAAATACAAGTTGTGAATTTTTTTTTTTTAATTAAGGTTTTCAACATGTTACAAACAGCAACATATAAAGAAGCAATAGGCTGGTAGCCCAAGAAATGACATCCAATAAAAGAAAACAAAAACACAAGAAAAACAGGAAAAAAATCATCAACCTTTGCTATAGCTCACATAAGAATATAAGAAATGCCATAATGGGTCAAACCAAGGTCCATCAAGCCCAGTATCCTGTTTCCAACAGTGGCCAATCTATGTCACAAGTACCTGGTAGGGTCCCAAAAAATCACACAGGTTCCACAATGCTCATCCTGGGGTAAGCAGTGGATTTTCTGTGTCCTCTTTAATAACAGTTTATGGACCTTTCCTCCAGGAACTTGTCCAAACCTTTTTTGAACATAGCTACACTAACAGCTTTTAATACATCCTCCGGTACCGAATTCCAGCGTTTGATTATGCGTTGAGTGAAAAAATATTTTCTCTTATTAGTCTTAAATGGGTTACATTGAAGTTTCATTGCATATCCCCTAGTCTTTCTACTTTTTAAAGGCGTAAACTATCTATGTTTACCTGTTACACTCCATTCATTAATTTATAGTCCTCTATCATATCTCCCCTCGGGTGTCTCCTACGAAAGCACACAGTGCATTGCAAAAGTATTCATCCCCTCTGTGTTTGTTCTCTTTTGTCGCATTACAACTTAGAATTAAAATGGAGTTTGGGGGAGAGGGGGGGGTTTAGCACCATGTGATATACAAAACATGCCTACAACTTCAAAGGTGCAAAATATCCTTCATTGTGACACAAACAGTAATTAAGACAAAAAAAACCCCGAAAGCAGGAGTATGCATATGTATTCACCCCCCCCCCCCCAAAGTCAATACGTTGTAGAGGCCACCTTTTGCTGCAATTACTGCTGCAAGTCTCTATTAGCTTAGCACATCTAGCCACTGGGATTTTTACCCATTCCTTAAGGCAAAACTGCTCCAACCTCCTTCAAGTTAGATGGGTTGCGTTGGTGTACAGCAATCCAAATTTAACCAGAAAGCTCTCTTCTGTGTTTTAAATTTAAACTAAAAGTACTTTGCTGATACTAGGCCCTGAGTGACTATTAAATATAAACTACAAGCTCTCTGCTGGGTATGAAATGTAAACAGAAAGTTCTCTTCTGTGTTTTAAATTTAAACAAACTGCTGCTACTAGGTCCTGACTGATTTTTTAACAAAAAACACTGGGTTCACAATTAGCTTTAATACAAAGAAGTCCTTTCAGAAAATTGCCAGAAGTATATACTCACAATTGCAAATCTCTCTCCAGAAGTAGCAGTCCCTTTTTCTAGTCCTTCAAGATTAGAGACCTTTACAAAGAGGCCTTCTACCTAGGGGGCAAGAGGCCTGTGAAACCTTTTCAATAGGTGTTAACACCAAGTGGCAGGTCAAAAGGCCATTTTGAAAGACTCCTTCTATCCAGGCAAGGACTGATAATCACCCAGGAAGTTGGTCAAAGCTTACCTCAGCAGCACAGGACAGGGTACTGTGTAGCAGCCCTCTTTTAATAAGTGTTATTAGACACTATTAGACAACTTTTTGGTGGTGGTGAGAATTGAGGAGGGATGTGACAAATTCTATCTACCCTTTTAATGTCTAGGACATCTGCACCTTGTCCACTCACAATCTTAAATGACAGAGGTGTAAGGCAGGGGTCTCCAAACCAGACCTGGAGGGCAACACACCAGTCAGGTTGGCAGGATATCTCTAATGCATATATATTCATGCATATTCATTAGGGCTATCCCAAAAACCTGCCAGGATTGTGGCCCGCCAGGACAGGGTTGGACACCCTTGTGTTAAAAGACAGAAAGCAGAGGATAGGGCTAAATGGCAAATGTTCCAATGGAGAAAGGTGAATAGTGGTGTACCCCAGGGGTCTGTGCTGGGTCCGCTGCTTTTTGACATATTCATAAATGACCTGGAAAAGGGAATAACGAGTGAGGTTATCAAATTTGCAGATGACACAAAACTATTTAAAGTTGTTAAAACCCAAGAGGATTGTGGAAAATTGTAAGAGGATCTTGAAAAATTGGAAGACTGGGCATCAAAATGGCAGATGAAATTTAATGTGGACAAGTGCAAAGTTATGCACCTAGGGAAGAACAACCCAAACTATGGTTACACAATGCAGGGTTCCACATTAGGAACCACCACCCAGGAAAAGATTTAGGCGTCATTGTGGATAACATGTTAAAACCCTCGGCCCAGTGTGCAGCAGCGGCTAAGAGAGCAAATAGAATGCTAGGTATCATAAGGAAAGGAATGGAAAATAAAACAAAAGATATTATAATGCCTCTATATCGTTCCATGGTGAGACCGCACCTTGAATATTGTATGCAATTCTGGTCGCCGTATCTTAAAAAGGATATAGCGTTATTAGAAAAGGTTCAGAGAAAAGACACCAAAATGGTAAAGGGGATGGAAGGATACTCCTATGAAAAAAGGCTAAAAAGGTTAGGGCTTTTTAACCTGGAAAAGAGACGGCTGAGGGGAGATATGATAGAAGTCTATAAATTAATGAACGGAGTGGAACGGGTAAACGTAGATCGATTGTTTATGTTATCAGAATATAGAAAGACTAGGGGACATACAATGAAGCTACAGGGTAAACTATTTTAAGACTAATAAAAGAAAATATTTTTTCACTCAACGTGTAATCAAACTCTGGAACTTGTTACCGAAGGATGTAGTAAAGGCTGTTAGTGTAGCTGGGTTTAAAAAAGGTTTGGACAAGTTCCTGGAGGAAAGGTCCACAAACCATTATTAAGAAGGGACCCAGGATATCAATGCTTGACCCAGTACAAGCATTGTGGAACCTGTGTCTTTTGGGGAAACTGCTTGGTACGTATGACCTAGATTGGCCACTGTTGGAAACAGGATACTGGGCTTGATGGACCTTGGTCTGACCCAGTATGGCATATCTTATGTTCTTAATCTTCAAGTAATGCCACAGATTCTCAATTGAATTGAGGTCTGGGCTTTGACCAGGCTATTTGAATACATTTAAATATTTCCCTTTAAACCAGCTTTAGCAGTATGTTTAGGGTCATTGTCCTATGGAAGGTGAACCTTTGTCCCAGTCTCAAATCTCTGTAGAATGAAACAGGTTTTCCTCAAGAATTGCCCAGTATTTAGTGCCATCCATCGTTCCTTCAATCCTGACCAGTTTTCCTGTCCCTGACAATGAAAAACATCCCCACAGTATCATGCTGCCACCACGTTTCACTGGTGGAATGGTGTTCTCGAGGCGATGGGAAGTGTTGGGTTTGCGCCACACATGACATTTCCCATGATGCCAAAAAGTTCAATTTTCGTCTCATCTGACCAGAGAACCTTCTTCCATATGTTTGGGGGATCCGCCACATGCTGTTGTGCAAACTCCAAACGTAAAGCCCCACTCTGTGGAGTGTATGGTTTAAAGTGTCCTATGGACAGATACTCCCATCTCCGCTGTGGATCTTTGCAGCTCCTTCAGCATTATCTTTGGTGTCTTTGTAGCATCTCTGATTAATGCCCTCTTTGCCCGGTCTGTGAGTTTTGGTGGGCAGCCTTCTCTTGTCAGGTTTGTAGTGATGCCATATTCTTTCTATTTTGTTATAATGCATTTAATGGTGCTCCGTGGAATATTCAAAATTTGGGATTTTGTTTTATAACACAACTTCTCCACAACTTTGTCTCTGACCTGTTTGGAGTGCTCTTTCGTCTTCATGTTGCTTGATTAATGGTGTTGCAGAGTCGGGGGCCTTTCTGAACAGGTATATTTATTCAGGCATCATGTGACAGATCATTTATTTATTTATTTAGACAGTTTTGTATACCACCTTATCCTTCAATCAAAGTGGTCACAACACAATTGGGGGATACATTTAACACGAGGGTATATGAGACACATACACTAATACTTACAGGGAACACGGGCAATGGAGGGTTAAGTGGCTTGCCCAAGACCACAAGGAGCACCTGTGGAACTAGAAACCTCAGTCCTTCCGGCCCAAGGTTGCTGTCCTCTAGTGGGATTTGAACCACCGACCTTCCGTCTTGTGGTGCCTTGCCCCAACCACTAGGCCACTCCTCCCTCCATCTGACATTGACTGCACCCTGGTGGACCCTAATCAACTAATTATGTGATGCCTGAGCTTAATTGGTTGGACCGGATCTTATTTAGGTATTTCATAGCAAAAGTGATGAATAGCAAAAGTGATGAATACATATGTACTCACAACCTTTCAGTTTTTAATTTTTTTTTAAATATATACAAGGTATTTTATTGTCATTTCACCTCACTAATTTGGACTATATTGTTAGGTCCATTACCTAACATCCAAATGAACCTCCATTTTCATTCCAGGTTGTACGTAATGTGACAAAACAGGACAAAAACCAAGGGTATGAATACTTAGGCAAAGGAACTGTACAATAATGGAAACAGACACACTAATATAAGATTAGGATCTAACCCCAAACACAAACTGCAATATAACATCCAGCCAAGAAAGCAGCAACTCAATTCTTAGGTTTTCCTAGCAGAAAACCTTTTAAGTGATACATCCATAAAAATATATTTATTACCAGACCAAGTCAAATTTACAGGGAATCTAAGATAGAATGTGGCTCCAATAGCTAACACCTTAGGCTTAAGCTGCAAAAATGCTCTACAACGAAGTTGTGTGGCTCTTCACATTAGGAAATATATGGATAGCCTGACCACAAAACGAAATTGATTTCTTTTCAAAATATAATTTCAATATCTCACTCTTTTCCTGCTCAGATTTCAAGGTAACCAATTGAATAGCACACTTTCTTACATTGTTCTGAGACAGCTCTAAGAATCGGGTTAAGTCTAAACTATCGGGTGGCACCACTATCAAACCCCTCCTTTTCTAGATCCTTTAGATAAGTAATGGAGTACAAACAGAAAATTATCCACCCTGGAATAGCAAAGGTTTTCTTTCATATATTTATTAAGCCATTCTAATGGGAAAGCACAGTTACTTACCTGTAACAGGTGATCTCTGGGAACAGCAGGAATAAGTCTTCACATATGGGTACGTCGGTACCGACGGAGCCTGCACGGGAATGCTCCCCAGCATCCAATCAGAAAGCTTTTGGGAGCATCCCTCGCGCCTGCGCACTGACTTCCCGCCTTTTCCACTGTCTCTCCTCAGTTGAGTTTCATAGCTGAGACAAAAGGAGAGAACGAGGAAAGGAAGATAGATAGATAGATACAACTCCTAGGGGAGGTGGGTGGGTTGTGAAGACTTATTCCTGCTGTTCCCAGAGATCACCTGTTACAGGTAAGTAACTGTGCTATCTCCAGGAACAAGCAGGAATGAGTCTTCACATATGGGGACTCCCTAGCTAGAGATGCCAGGGGGGGATCCCATAAAATGCATGTTCCTGGATCAGGAGTGCATTTCCCACACAGGAATCTCCGGCATCCCATGAGGGAATGGAGGGTAGGAGTTTAGAATAGAAGAGCTGTAAGGAAAACAGCAAACCCAAGGACTACAGGAGAGGAGTCCATGGCATGTATGATAAGTACCATTAAAATTATTTAATGAACAGTTATAATATGGAGCTTACCTACTGGATTGTAGGAAGTAGAAAGCGTGATGGAGTCTACTGGATATGCAGTAGCGGAATCCTCAAGGTGACCTCACAGCAGTGAGGGTGAAGGTCCAGACCTGGAATAGCAGGTGATCCAGGTGTCAACTGGGGTAGGATTAGAACGGCAGGTCTTCAATGGAAAGCTTTATGGGAAAAAGCTGAAAACTCTTTTAGGTACAGAGTCATTAACATTGAGGACTAAAAGAAGACGACTGACCGATTTGGACAACTAGCCCAGTCTTGGAGGGAAGAAGGGGTATGGAAAAAGGCCCATATTCCCAAGGAGAACAATGTGTACTCAAAACAATGAAGATTGACACTGTCTTTCCTAGCTGATGAGAGATAGGAAAGATATTGAAGCTTGAATCTTCAAGGATAGGGAGACCTAGAGCAAAGCAGAAGCTGTTATCACCACAGTAGTGCATAACAGTCCCCACAGTAGTGCATAAGTCACCACAGTAGTGCATAACAGTCCCCACATACTAAGGAACAGTATGAAAAAGGGAGCTCACTGTCTGTAACCTCTAAGAAAGGTACAAATTGCTATAGCATAGACAGTGAGGAGATAGTATGTAATACATATCGATCTATAAAAAGTCTCCCAACAGATACATATATATATATATATATAGGGAGATATGTATACCTATATATATATGTATATCTAGATATGCAGAAATATGTATCAACATATATATATAGATGGATATATATATATATATATATATATATATATATTTTTTTTACTTTATATTTTTTAATATTTTTATATATATATATATATATATATATATATATATATATATATATATATATATATACATATGGGGGCATAAATTATGCACACACAGCTTACAGACATATGTATGTAGAGGCATATATAGAGATATTTACATACATGACAATAAGTCTGAAGATACACTAAGCCCCATAAGAACATTCACATGGGGAATGTGAAGGGGAAAGATTCATCCAATAACAAGAGGGTGAAACCCACTTGACAGATATATAGAGAATCTATTTCCGTGGGCTAAGAGGATGCAGGAATGCAATCCAGGAAAATAACCAGGATGGTTGCGTGAAAAACAGAGGATAAGATCAGTCTGTAAAGAGCAAGTCGGGAGTCCTTTAGAACTCTGACATGGTAGATGGGTAGAAACGCATAGAGAAGATACCAGGAGGATCCACTGGAGGGACATAGGGGTATCATGCGTTACTAATAGCCCTGGATATTCACGCAGAAAAAGCTTATATTCTGAATTATAACAGGAGACAAGAGGGTGTGGAGAACCCTCACAGTCATGGGAATGATTTATAAGCTTTTTTCTACTATATAGGATAGCTCTCAGAGACAAAGATCAATGCTCTCTAGCAAGGGCCCATAGTAGAAAGCTTCTCTGAAGATTGCAGAGAGCATTGTGCAAGAGAATTATGAGATAAAACTGACTAAGTCAGGCGTGTTGCCACATCCTAGGAAAAGGAGATGGCTAGAAAGAAGATAATGTGAGAAGCCTAAAGTGAGTAGGAATGTCCAAGATAGATGAGGATTAGCTTGGAATCACTACTGAGGCTAGACAAAAATTGTGGAAGATGGACTGGCACTTGTGGAAAAGTACCAGTGGTTCAAACACTGGAACTCCTGCATGCACAGAAGCTGAAAAGACAGCAGAGAGGATCTTCCTGTGCAAAACAGAGAGGAACAGACAAAGGGAGAGGAGATACTCCTGTCCCTGTCTGATGAGTTATCTTGAGAATGTATTCAAGAAAACTAAAAAGATCTACACTGGAATGAAAGGCTAGAGAAGCTTTTCAGTATGGTACCACTCAGTCAGGGAAAATCCTGGATGAGAGGGTAGAGAAAACAGGTAATTGGAGGGTGACTTACCCATATGGCGAGTCAGCTGAGGGAAAAAATGTTCATGTTGGGCCAGAAACTATCATGAGATAGTTGTAACCTCCCTTCTTAATATTAAGAAGAGGAGAATTCTATAACCCATGGACAAGAATATCCTGACAGCTTAAAGAAAAAACAGTGAACAAACTTCTGTTAAGAAGAAGTTAACTGTAGATTGTAACCCTCAGAACCTATGGTTGCTGGGTATGTTGAGACTGGCTAGAGTTTGGAAACTTCAGACTAGGACGAGGTGTCCCTTGCTTGGGCACCTCTGGATGATGGGCAGGAGAAGAGTGAAACCTTCTTTTCTTAGGGAAAGAAGGCTTGGTAGGACATTTCCTACCTCCTGGGGAAGAAGAAGGCTTAGAATGGTCTCCAGAACCAGGGAAGTCAGTGGAGCAATGAGCAACCTGACGTAAAGCCTCCTTATTGAAGAGATTTTCTCCAGTACAAGGAGAATTACCCAATGTATGTTGTGCCCATCTGCTCAAGTCTGAAGCTTGGAGCCAGGCTCTACGATGTGCTCCAATGGCAATAGCAGAGGATCTGCTAACAGACTCAAAAGAGTCTAGAGAAGCACGAGAAAGAAACCAAGAGATATTCCAGCTATGACTAAGAAGCAAGGAATAGTCAGCAGCCTTAGGCTCTGACAAAAAAGGAGTCAAAAGAGATAATTTCTTTGTGACCTCCTGGAGTGTTAGACTCATATAAAATATATAAGAAATAATTCTTGATGCCAGCATAGATGTTTGGAAGGTTTGACGTCCAAAGGCATCAAGTGCTCTAGAAGCACGACCTGGCGGATAAGAAGAATGCTTCTTCTTGCTTTTTACCTTCCTCATTGCTGATTCCACTACAATGGAATGATGGGGAAGTTGATTCTTTTGAAACCCTGGAGAGGAGGGCACCTGATACAGAACATTAGTTGCTGTAGAAGGTGAGGGAACCCTTAAAGGTGATTCCCATATTCTCAGAAGAAGATCCTGCAAAGAATGATGTAAAGGAAGCATTATATTTCCCTTTTCTGCAGGAGAGCCTTGGTTAAGATTACAGCCAGGGATAGGAATAGCAAGAAAGGTTGCCATGTCAAGGAGAAACTTCTGAAAAGAAGGATCTCCAATGGGAACCATCCCTGGGAAGGCTAAGGTTGAAGATGCAGCCTGAGCACCAGAGGATGTACTGGTCTGGTGCAGAAAAAGAACCTTACTAGATGGATAATGATACTGGCAGTCACGATTTGAGGCAGTTAGTACTGCATCGTCTATGCCAGGTATCGATTCCAAACTAGGCATAGAAAGGATCGATGGCACCGATGTAACTGCAGGAATCAACATCGATACCGATACAGGTAATGGCATCGAGGCCGTCATCGGAGGCTGCTCAAGCGGTACCGAGGTAACCAGAGAGTCTTGGTGAGTATCCTCGGTACTGCGTATCCGGAAACGATAAGGGTCGGTTCCAAGGCGCGTTGGTACCCAGTCATCTAGACTAGATATCGATTCCAGACTCGGCATCGAAGGGAGCGAGTCTATCGATGCATGTCTAGAGTGCACCGACGTCGGTAGTGGTACCGGCGATGCTAATACAGGGAAGTAACTCTGGGTCGTATCGATCGGTCCCGAAGGTACCGAGGACGCCAGATGACGATCCCTGGTGAAGAGTGGAACACTCGACACCGGTGCCGATGCCGGGGTATTGGTACCGCTCGAAGCGGATACCACCACCGAGCATGGCTTAGAAACAGGAAAGTCAATCTGGAACGTATCGATCGGTCCCGAAGGTACCGAGGACGCCAGATGACGATCCCTGGTGAAGAGTGGGACACTCGACACCGGTGCCGATGCCAGGGTATCGGTACCGCTCAAAGCGGATACCACCCCCGAGCACGGCTCAGGTATGTTCTGTGAGGGGTGAGCCCCAGGAACAACCTGAAACCCCTGAAATGCTTTGGAGCCCGAAGACTCCCGCCGGGTTTTAATGCCAATGGGGTCTTGAGAGCAAGGCCGGAGCCGTCATCATGCGTGGCATGAGACCTACCACTCAAGGATTGGCAAGTCTTAACAGACTGTTTGTGGGTTACCTGATCCTGTAGAGAAGAAAAACCCGGTGCCCTCACTGCAGGAGGGAAAACGGTATCGAGGGAAACTCGAAAGAGGGAAGGTCTTCTCTCAGTATTGCAGCCTGATAGTTCAGGGGAAAAAGGGTCAGGACCCAAACAGGTTAGATACCAGTGATTGGAGTCTAAAAAGAAAACTGTGTTTCCACAGTGAAGGCACTTCTTAGGAGAAGGCAGCTCCATGATGGAGAGGCCTTGTAGGCCCAAAAATGTTAAGACAGAAACAGAGGGATAAATCTCTCTGAGTTTAAGAAAAAAGAAAAGAAAAAACCACCGGCGGTACCGGTGTCGGCGGGAAAAACAGCCGCGACCACAAGAAAACAAGAAATGAAGTATTTAAAGAAAAAAGTTTCTGCGGTGACAGGAGGACGTCCTGCCGACTCCGCGGAAAAACGAAAACTGAGGAGAGACAGTGGAAAAGGAGGGAAGTCAGTGCGCAGGCGCGAGGGATGCTCCCAAAAGCTTTCTGATTGGATGCTGGGGAGCACTCCCGTGCAGGCTCCGTCGGTACCGACGTACCCATATGTGAAGACTCATTCCTGCTTGTTCCTGGAGATGAGTAAACGCACAACCGGAAAGTTCAAAAACCGCAGATTTTAACCCTTCATCATATTTTCCATAGCTTCTAATTTGAAATGGACTATCAAACTATCCTTAATGCATGCATATTCATTAGGGCTATCCCCAGATGATGGGACCAAATGCCAGCTGGTGTCCAATCACTCCTGCACAGCTGGTCAGTCCACAATAGCAAGCCTTCCTATGAATGGTTTCTTGTATGAAATGGATTATATGTTGCTTTCAAATCTCTAAAAAATAGTAAAGTAGCAAAAATCTTTTTGATGGTAAAACTGTTTTTTTTTTAATTTTTAAAAGAAGTAGATAATTATAATTTAAGCAGCAATTTTTTGATAGTTGATAAATGAAAAAATAATTTTGCTATTTGTTTGGGTGGTATTCAATTTATTGAAGGTGTGAACATGAGGATGGATCTGCAAAGCTTTAAGAATTGTTGAGAATTTGCAAGCTAAAATGTAATGCTAAAAAATGCAAGGTCATACATTTGGCCTGCAAAAGCCCAAGGGAGCATACAGTATAGGGGGTGAAATACTAGAGAAGGACTTGCGGATGATTGCATCGAATAGTTTTAAAGTGACCAAATAGAAAAGTCAACAGCAAAAACCATAAGAATACTTAGGTACATAGGCAGAAGAATGACAACCAGGAAAAAGGCGGCAATAGTGCCCTTGTATAAGTCTGTAATAAGACCTCATTCAAAGTACAGTATATAATTCTGGAGACTGCACCTTGAAAAAGATATAAACAGGATAAAGTCAGTCCACAGGGTGGCAAGTATAATGGTCAATGGTGTTCGTCATAAGGCATATGGGATACCCTTAAAGATGTCAATATGTAGAACCTTGGAGAAAAGGAGGCAGATGGGTAAAATGATAGAGATATTTAAATATCTCCATGGTATAAATATGAGAGGTCATAGGATGAAGCAAAACTGAGCAAATATTTCTTTACAGAAAGGGTGACAGATGCATGAAACAGCCTCTCTATTGAGGTGGTGAATATAAGTGTATCTGAATTCAAGAAAGCATGAGAGAAACACAGAGGATCTTAGAGGGAAAGGAAGGGATGCTAGACTGGAGAGACCATATGGTCTTTATTTGCCATTGGGCTTCTCTTTCTATGATTTCATATATTTTAACCGTTCACAACTTTTTTTTGCTAGTACTGCTATTTTTAGATGTGGTCATCTGAACAGGCCATGGGCTAGCATAGGACATCAGCAATTTAGGAAAATAGAGTTTTTAGGTTCCCAAATATAGTATGATTGGTTGCATCAGCTGTGCTAATGAAAGCTCACTAAAATCAACTTTTGAAAATCTTTGACATTGCTAATTTATAATGCCAAAGTGGCCACCTTAAACTACACTGATATTTGGCTGTTAGACTCAAGTCAAAAATACCTTTTTAAAATGAAATTCAATCTTAAACAACTGTGTCTTGGTTTTACTATTCAGTAAGAACATAACATAAGAAATGCCATACTGGATCAGACCAAAGTTCCATCGAGCCCAGTATCCATTTTCTAACAGTGGCCAATCCAGTCACAAGTACCTGTCAGGTTCTCAAAAAGTAGACTAATTCCATGCTGCTTATACCAGGGGTAAACAGTGCATTTCTGCTGAATGTTGAAGGATTAGTTATACTAGATACAAAGCTTAGAGAGCCATCCAACAGATCTAAACCACACTATTCATTCATCAAACCAAAGAGCTTTAATTCAAAACCCATTTCCACTAGCGAGAAGCAACATTTTTTATGTCCATGTTCAAAACAAAAAGAAGTCTAAATATGTACATAAAAGCCTCCAAGGTCTGCAAAGTCCACAGCTGGACATCTGGAGATATTCAAGTCATGACATTTTTCTCATGCTGCAAAAAAGCAGTTCAGCCTGGCCTGTGAATGATTTCACCTTGCTCTGTAGATAGCCATGCCTCTGCAGGATTTCTGCACATCTCTGAATTGCACAGAATAGAGGCAACATCTTACTTATACATACTGTTCTGCATGCATATTCCTTTACAAATCATTTGTGCTTCAGTAAGCAAACAAACATAGTTTCAGGTGCTTCAGAAGTTTGCACTCAGAAGTTTTTAGGAACTGTATTTTGGCTGAGCGTGAATCTACGCTGATCACAGGGAGACCTTTCATCATGACTGGAATGTGCAGAACCAGACTATTGCTCCAGTGAAACAAGTTGAAAAATTAAGTGCCATCTATTTCGCTGTGAGAAGTCCAGCAGGCTTGAATCAGTTTTTCAGTGTTCAGGGTTACAGGCTGAAGGCTGTGATCTCCCACTGCCCCAGATGATTTGTTACTTTCTGAAAGCCCCACATCCTGACATACTGTCAACTGCTGACTGTTAGCTGGAAAGCCGTTTCCTTCCTCATCTGTTAAGATTTCTTGTTGACATGAGCTAGCTGAACTTTCACATAATCCAGTGTAGTCATGGTCAACAACTATAGTGCCTTGAGAGAGGTAATGTCCATCTGAAAGAGAAATAATTCACATGCAGTATTAGTATTCGACTAGCACTGATGGGACTTTTATCATTTATGAACATATTCTCTTGAGCCAGCGGGCAAGAAATTTAAACAAAGAAATCTGAGCATAAGCATGAATATTAACACCTTGAAGATGTCCACTTCAGCAACTCACATGGATTCTAAAGCATAAAAATGGGGGAACTGGCGCATCTTGAAAAATTGTCACTCATAGCCTCACTGTAATCATTAGAGAGATTCTGCTGGTCCATTAACAAGGTAAAGAAAGGCTACTGGTACTTATGTACACTGGCATTTGCCTTAAAGGAAAGAGCTATTCCTGATATGGAGGAGGGGCCTGATGGCTGATTCAAAGCTGCAAGCCAACCGCAGTCAGACCGTGAGCTGTTACCACCTAAGACAGAGATTCTCCCTCTTCCTTATTCCTTCGCTCCACCCGAGCTGTAACAATCATATAAATATATCCAGAAGCCAATTGCAAAAGCACCCATGTGCCTCCATGAGAAAAATGCATCTCTGCAAAGGTGTGGTGCAATGTCCACATGCCCTACAGGCATAAAATATTAGTGCTGTATCCCAATTTGGGTCCATACTAATGAAACCTATGCAATGATATTTACTATGGTACCTCAGCTGGATGAACAGCAGCAGAGATAAAATCATTTTATGCACTTCCTGGGACACTTCAGGGCAGAACAAAGGAGAACAGACTCTTAGCACATCTGTCCTCTCTAACTAAGGCAAAATAGCTAAACGTTTGTTCCATATGTCAAACCCTAAAATAAACAAAAGTCCACACATTTAGTGCAGATCAGGGGTCTCAAAAAGAGCTGCTCTTTTAGTAATCTGGACCCATTGGCTTCTTTTCCACAGTGCAAAACAATCCTCTCTATAGGTTAAAGGGAATGGATGTTTACGTCCAACAAGACATATAATTAAATATGCCACATACTTAAACCTGTCGGATTTAGTGCAAGTAGTATAGTGCATTGTGATCATCTGGAAAGACAAGACAGGTAAGATAAACAGCTGACCCACTCTTTTTTCTTTTTGATTTATAGGTTATTGATCTTTGCTTCAGTGGGCAATGTCATAATTATATATAATTTTTATACATTATACACACAATCTTGCAAAAATCTTCACCCCTGGTACATTTTTCACATTCTGCTGTGTACAAAATACAATTCAAAATGCTTTAAAGTAGGAGTTTGTTTCACTGATCTGCACAACATATTTTACATATTCAAGGTGAGATAAAAATTACAAAAATATTCAAAAAGAAAATAACAAGAAACCAAAAAGTCTTAATTGGTTAAGTTGTCACACCCTTTACCATAGCAAACTCATATTAGCTTCATTTCCAAAAACTGCCTTCACAAGGTCCTTAAGTTAAATGAGCCCACTTTTGTCCAATCACAGTAGTTGAGCTGATTCAAACACTAATAGAAACATAGAAAAATGACAACAGAAAAAGACCACATGGCCTATCTAGTCTGTCCTTCCATATCAACAACTACAACAGTCCCCTTTTTTCCTTTAGAGATCCTCTGTGTTTGTCTCATGCTTTTTTGAACTCAGATACTGTCCTCATCTCTACCGCCTCCACTGGGAGACTATTCCACGCATCCACCACTCTTTCCGTAAAGAAATATTTACGCATATCACTCCTGAATCTATCCCCTTTCACCCTCATCCCATGTACCCTCATAGCAGAACTTGCTTTCAATCGAAAGAGGCTCTCCCCCTGTGCATTTATGCCACGGAGGTATTTAAACGTCTCAGTCATATCATCTCTATCCCGCCTTTCCTCTAAGGTGTACATATTAAGATCCTTAAGTCTGTCCTCATATGCTTTATAATGAATACCACTGACCATTTGAGTAGCCACCCTCTGTACTGACTCCATCCTGTTTATATCCTTTTGAAGGTGCAGTCTCTAGAATTGCACACAATACTCCAAATGAGGTTGCACCAAAGACTTATACAGAGGCACTATCACCTCCTTTTTTCTGCTAGCCATTCCTCTCACTATGAACCCAAGCATCCTTCTAGCTTTTGCTGTCGCCTTTTCTACCTGTTTAGCTACTTTAAGATCATCAGACACAACCACGCCTAGGTCCCAGTCTTCTTTAGTGGACAAAAGTACTTCACCCTCTATACTATATTGTTCCCTTGGATTGCTGCAGCCCAAATGCATGACCTCACATTTTTTAACATTAAATACCAGCTGCCAAATTCTAGACCATTCTTCAAACTTAGCTAGATCCCTCCTCATGTTATCTACACCTTCCTGGGTGTCTACTCTATTGCAGATTTTGGTATCATCCGCAAAGAGGCAAACCTTACCCAACAGCCCTTCCTTTATATCACTAACAAAGATGTTAAAAAGAATCGGACCAAGAACAGATCCCTGGGGCACACTACTGGTAACTTCCTGCTCCTCAGAGTGAGCTCCATTTACCTGTACCCTTTTTGTTGCCTCCCATTCAACCAATTTCTAACCCAAGTAGCAACTTTAGAGTCCATCCCTAGGGTGCTCAGTTTATTTATAAGTCGCCTGTGAGGAACGGTGTCAAAGGCTTTACTGAAATTTAAATACACCACATCTAGGGCTCTCCCTTGGTCCAACAGTGAATCTGAAGCAAAGGTCTAAACATGCCAAACACTACGCTGCCAAAAGAACTTCTGGGGGTCTGTTTACTAAACAGCGACAGTGGCGATCGTGTAAAATCGGTGCCATGGCCCCATTGAATAAAATGAGGCCGTGGCACCAATTTTGCACGATCACTGTTATCGCTGTTTAGTAAACAGACCCCCTGGTTAAAATTATCCAAAGGTATGGATTGGGGGGGCAAGACTACAAGAAATTTCACGGTATTTGAATATCCTTTGGATCACTGTCAGTTCCATCAGTATGAAATGTAACGTGAAAAGAGTGTGGCACCACACCAAGACAATGCCTCAGTCAGGCAGTCCCTATCAAGTCGATAGCCATGGGTTAGAGGAAGGTCATTATGAGGTGTAAGATTACTTTAAAACACCTACAAAGTTCTCTGACTGAGATTAAGGAAAATGTTGACTGTTCTACAAACATGGCCTGTATGGAAAGGTGGCAAGAAGAAAAGCCATTGCTGAAGAAAAGCTATATGATGTGCAGCATAGCATTTGCTAGGAAACACATAAGGGAGACTACGTACACATGGGAGAAGGTTCTGTAGTCTGATAACAAACACAGCATACTCTCTCCCAACACCACCCTTACTGTAAAGCATGGTGGTGGCAACATTATATTGTAGGGTTGCTTTGTAGAAGCAGGAAAAAGAAGGCTTGTGAAGATTTTCCTCACAATGAGGGCAGATCCTGGAAGACGATCTGTTCCAGTCTGGCAATACTTTATGCTGGGGAGGAAGTTCACTTTTCAGGTGGACAACAATCCTAGCAACAAAGCAAAAGCAACAGTAAAGTGGCTAACCTAAAAGAAGATGAACAGATTTGAATGGCCCAGACATGAATCTAAATGAAAAATATTTTGCAAAAATTGATTGATCTCCAACCAACCTGAAAAAGCTTGGGTTCTTCAGCCAAAAATAATGGGCAAACACTGCACCATGCTGCTGTGCATAGTTGGTAGACACTTATCCTAAATGACTCATTGCTGCAGTAGAGTTTCCACCAAGTCAAGTGAAGGGTTGCAAAGACTTATGCAATCAAGACTTTTTTGGTTTCTTATTTACTCTGTGGATATTTCTGTAAGTGTTCTTTTATGTTAAAAGCATAAAGTATGTTGTGTAACTCAGTGAAAGTAACTCCTACATTAATGCATTTTGAGTTGTATATTTTAGATAGCAGAATGTGAAAAATGTACCAGACTGAAGACTTTTCCAAGACACTATGGGCTATGTTTACTAAACTGCGCTAACGGCGCAGCTGTGACGTTATCGCACGATAATGGTGCATTACTGTGCGAGAACGTCATGTATCGCGCGATAACGTCTCCGGTGGCATTAAGGTGCACAGATGGTGGAGTAAGGCTCCACAGAGGGCGGAGTAAGGCTCCACAGAGGGCAGAGTAAGGCTCCCCAGGGGCGGAGATAAGGGGTCAATGGGCGGAGAGAGGCTCCATGCACACTAAAGCCGTGAAATGAAGGTCTGAAAATTAGCGCCAGTGAAAACCTCGCGCTAGAGGCACATTTGCAGGAGAGAGAAACCATTTCAGTCAGCAATGTACAGCAAAGCCAGGGAGACCAAGAAAAGTGATAGTAGTGATACATGTGCAGCAGCAGCATAGTGGCCAAGTACAAAAGGCAAGACGGCGAGGCTGCAAATGAGGTAGAGGGGGCTGAAGACAGGACATGCAGTAGGGCAGCTGGGGCACAGGGTGGACTAGGCAGATGCCTAGGTGGCACATAGGAACACAGAAACTGCAAATCAGCAAGCCAGCAACTGGCCAAGGTCAAACATGCCCATGAGTGTGTGTGTCCCACAGTGTCCCAGGAGACATCACCCAGCAGGTACCCCAAAGGGCACATAACAGCAACAGACGGTGCCGGGGGAAGCGCGGATGTCTATGTAGGCACCCCTACCCCAGATCCCACACCATAGGCAGCCGCCTACCGGTACACTGGATGGCCTGGGACTGCGCACCACCAGCACCACTGGCATAAGGGCATGTCAGCATGGTGGCGGAGGGGTGCTGGTGGTGGAGGGGGCAGTGGCATCTGCCCACAACACACCAAGGCCAAGCTCTGTTCAGGTGGATGCAGTGCACTGCAACAGACAAGGTCTGTCTGACGAACAGTCATGGTATCCCCAGGGAATGATGTACCTCTGTAACAACAGTTTGGTGCAGTACACACAGCCAGTATATTCAGGGGCAGAAGGCCACGGGTTCAAGTCCCAGCTGTGGCTCCTGCAGACCAGGTCCCCACATTTTACCCAGTACTAAACCGTGGTAATAAAGACGGAATCTTTATTGCTGATAAAAGAAACACGCCATAAACGCCTATACTGTACCCTACAGAGCATATACACCATAAACATGTGCAATCTCTAGAGCAGAGTTTCCCAACTATAGTCCTGGAGGGCCAAACACCATTCAGGTTGTCAGGATGTCCCTAATAAATATGCATGAGATGTATTTACATGCACCGTCCCCATTGTATGCAAATGTGCCTATGCATATTCATTAGGGACAGCATGAAAACTTGAACCGTGTTTGGCCCACCAGAACCGGAGTTGGGAACCTCTGTCCTAGAGTAGTGGCCAACAGGGGCACAAACACCCACACCCACAGGCTCCGCTATCCAGCGACTCATGGAGAGTCAGGCTGTTGGGCCCTGTGCGGAGCAGCATCTACCAATACTAGCACATGCATACCTTAGCAATGCCATCTTAAACGTGGAAACACGTTCCACATATATCAAAAGGTTGCTATGAATAATGTCAGATAACAATTCCTAAGTTAAACACAATTTGTTGATAGAGATTCATCATAGCAACCTTTCTGATATCTGTGGAGTGTGTTTCAGGTTTAGTTTCTGACACTGTTTAACACCCCAGGGAATGACCCTAACAGTATTGAGTACCATAGCAATGCCTGCACTGTGCCTAGGACTGGTGTGGCAGCCAGGGCTGCCAACCACCTCTACATTTGCACAATGCTGAAATAGGTGTGGGAGTGTGCGTATGTCTATCCAGTGTTATGTGGCTGCCTACACCTTACTGAGCCCACAATGCTTGCACTGTTTCCAGTGTTAGCCTGCCAATGTGCATAATGAGGAGCAAGGTACTGTGGGTATGGCACGGACACGGCGGCCTGAGCAGGATGCATCTGCATAGGGCAATGGCTGGGACATTGTAGTGCCCGGCCACCACCTGCACAGACAGGGTGGCCACAGCATGTCATGTTGGGAGGTCACTCTCACCCTGACTCAGCAGTGACCATGGCATGGCTAGGTTCCCCCATAGTGCTATACAGTATTTCTCTCAAGCGATATCTATGGGTTCCCTTTTCTGGGGCCCAATCACTGACATACCTGCTTGGTGTATGTACTCACATCCCATTTTTGGGTGCACACAGTTCCTCCAGGAACATGCACTATGTACCAGCTAGCAGACTGTCTGCAGTTAGCATGTGTATGGCTGGAACACCTTGCAGGGCGCAGCGGGTGGAGACTGACTGTGCCCTCTGCTGGTGAATGTCAGATAGGGGGGGGGGGGGGGACAGCTGAGCTTTTCCAGGCCTACTGCCCTATGTGATACGTACAGATCTGCATTGACTGCCCTGTAGGGTGCCCATTCCCCAGCAAGACTGGGGTTGATGCTCCTCTCTACTGCCACCATTGCAGAGATGTAGAATGTGGATCTGTTGGTGGGGTTCCTATCCCCCACCCTGACCCACAGAGGGCGGGTTGGGTGGTGCTACATAATCCACTTTGGGGTCCAAACACCACCCTTCACTTATAACGTGACCATGGCACCCACACAGGATATGCACTATTCTGGGTGCATCATAGTCCACAAGGGCTAGACGTGACTGGGAAATACAGAAGGACGCAGGTGTATCCCTAGGTGTGTCTGCAGGGACTACCCATCACACACTGGCACTGATGGGGACCTGCAGCGCAGCCTACCTCGTCCTCAGGGTGAGCACAGGAAACGCACAATGTCACAGTCTGTAGCTACTCTGTGCCAGTAACACACACGGTCAGTTCCCCCTACCAGGCCAGGGTGCTATAGAAGCACATACCCCATCTTGTGATCAGATGTAGGCTGCTGATCTGAATGTGCAGTGCATCATGGGTACGGGTGGGTTTACCCTATCTTGGTAACCACAGTAGACAGTTTGTGTGGTGACCTGCAGTCTTTCTGTAGCCAGCCAGCGGTGTGTTAGATGTTATAGAGATGTAGCCCACTGATTACTTCAATGACTGCGGAGGCAGAGGTCATGGGTTTGATCCCACAGTGGTGTTATTTAATAAGGCTGTCTAAGGCATTTCCTTTTAATTTAAATCAGTGCTGCCAGCAAAAACACCCTCACATTGCCATAGCCTAAGGTGCCTCATAAGGCGCCCTATAGGGCACATAATAAGGTGCCTTGGTGGACAGGGCACTTTATAATGTGCCCTATGGAGTGCCTTATAGGGCACCTTATGCAGCACCTTAGGTTACGGCACTGTGAGAGTGTTTTTGCTGGCAGCACTCATTTAAATTTAAAAAAGGAAATGCCTCAGACAGCACTGATTTAAATTAAAAGGAAATGCCTCAGACAGCCTTCTTACATAACACCACTGCGGAATCGAACCCATGACCTCTGCCTCCGCAGTCATTGCAGTAACCAGTGGGCTACATCTTTATTGCTTCTAACACTGCGCTGGCATGAACTTAGGGTTAACGCGCGTTAACGTGCCATGGCACCCACTATCGTGCGATACAGATTCTTGCTACCTTGCCGCTGGAACACCCACTCCTTATATGGCATTCTTCACATTATCGCTGCAACTAGCGCCGGTAACATTAAGACAGTTTAGTAAACATACCCCTATATATTTATTACAGTTCATAACCTAAGTTATATAAAAGAGGTTAACAGTATAAAATTAAACAAAATGAGAAGGAAAAGAACAAATACATACAGTGGGCAGTACAGAACTTTTTGACTGGCCAAAAGCACTTCCTGGCTATGAATGCATCAAATAATGTCAGTACATAAAAATTTATTGTACTTTTATTTGAAATTTTTAAAAGAAATTGCAGACAAGTTTGTAAAAAAGTTAAAAGGCGTGCATATTTATAGTAGTATTTTCAATAAATTCATTCAACTATTTTTCTATGTACTGCTACAAATGTTCATAAAATTCCCAAATTATATGCAAATTCATAATAGAATACTACTTTGTGTTTGCAAATATGTATGCACATTTCTCAGATGCTAAAAGTCTCAGAATAATGCCAAAGCATGTGCACATATCCTTAACACTACCCCGACAACAGTATATTATCCTGAGAAGGCTAGTCACCGAATCAGCAGTTTCGTCTCCTTTGGTTAAGGAGCACCACCTGATGGTGAAAAAGGAAACTGCCAGATTCGTTCCAAAGATTTACAGCCATTGTCTACATAGAAGGCAAGTAAAACAAACCCATAAACCCAAAACTTTGAAATAAAGGGTCTCAATGATTGGAAGATAGGTCTTAAGCAATATTCATTTCTTAGGATTTATGGATCCACATTCCCCAGCTGAACATTAATGTTATAGCAACGGCAGAATACACAGGTTGATCCAAGAAATCACATGACTCCAGTTTTAATATTCCTAAAATATCTCATACTCTAAGCTACAGAGCAATGCCTCTCATGCACTACAAAATAACTTTGCAGCAGGTAAGGAGGACAGATATGGAGGCAAATGGAGACATTTCCATGGCCCACTGTTTAAAAAAACAAATGAGAAAAAGTACAAAAAGAGCTGCAGTTACAAAACTGTCCCTGAGAAAATGCTCTCCCATGACTAGGGCAGCACAGTTTTTGGGGGGAGGGGGAGAGGGAGTAGAGAAGCCTCAATACAGTCAGCACACACTAACAGACTGGGCAGAGTTATCAGCAATGTGGTGGTGGGTCTTTCAGCATCCACATGCACGTACTCAAGGCCTCAGACGTTCCTGTTAGAGAAGGTGAGACATGTGGACTTTGAGCACGCAGGTACTCAAAGGCCTGCCACTGCACTGTGCTGCCTTTTGTATGCAGACTTGCATTCAGCCTTGGGGAAGGTAAGGTAGTGGTGGTGTTGGGGTAACAGCAAGTGGTGGCAGGGGGAAAGGAAGAGGGGGAGATACTGGACCCCTTGGGGGAATAGGGGAGGGGAAATGCTGAACACTGAGGGAGAACCTGCCATAGCATTCGCCTAGGGTACTATGTCAACTCCTGATTCCTCATCTAAAAATTACAACCCTAACATCAGTAGCATGCTTGCATTAGACTTACAATAAAGCTGAGCTAACAGGCACATAGCAACTATGGCTAAATATATGTAACCTCATGGTTTAATACATATTTAAATAAAACAATACAAGATCCTCACCTGGGGATCCAGGGGCTGCTCCATAGCTGTGAGAAGCAGTCAGGTGTGTTTTTTTTATCCCTGCAGCCGCGGGGAAGGCAGAGAAGAACAGCACAGAAAAGTTCTTTCTGGACTATTTGCTGACTTCAGCAGATGTGGGAATGCTCTTAGAAGAGATTTTAGAATGTTAGTAATGGGGAGAGAGAGAGACGGTTGGAGTCGGTGGGTGTAAGAGAGGGGATGTATAAGAGTATTTGCTGATATCAGCAGATGTAGGAATGCTCTTAGAAGGGATTTTAGAATGTTAGTGACGGGGCAAGAGAGTGTGAGTTGGAGTTGGTGTGTGTAAGAGAAGGGATGTATGAGAGAGTATTTCCTGACATCGGCAGATGTAGGAATGCTCTTAGAAGGGATAGAATGTTAGTGATAGGGCAAGAGAGAGACAGTTGGAGTCGGTGGGTGTTAGAGAGGGGATGCATGAGAGAGTATTTGCTGACAGGGTCCTTGTTTGAGTGGCTTTCTGCTTTGCGTTTGACAGTGTTAACCCACACCATCCTCTTGGCTAGACTAGACTTTTTTTAGGTTCCCCCATATCACTCGTCTCTTCCTTCCGTTATCTTGGTGTTATTTTCGATTCCCACCTTTCTTTCCAGGATCACATTTCTCATGTCTCTAAAACTTCCTTCTTTTTCTTGCGTCAAATTCGTGCTATCCGTCCGTTTCTTACTTCTTCTGCGCTTACCACACTACTTCTCTCTCTGGTTATATCTCGTATTGATTTTGCAAACTCCCTCTTTCTTGGTCTTTCTAAGTCACAGTTATATCGTCTTCAGCGTATTCAGTATACAGCCGCCCGCATTGCCACTCACTCCTCTATTCGCGATCATGTCTCACCTCTGCTTTCTCATCTCCACTGGCTGCCCCTACCCTTCCGCTTCCATTACAAACTGCTCACGCTGGTCAATCGAGCTTTTCATACCAACACTCCGCAATATCTAGCTGACCTTCTTACCTATCACACCCCCAGACGCACTCCTCGTTCATTTCACCTCAACCGCCTCACGCTTCCCTCCCCCTCTCTAGCCCATATACAGTCTACCCGCTCCTCCGCCTTCTTTTTCACAGCCCCTGCCCTCTGGAACTCTCTCCCTCCCGCCCTCCGTCTCGAGCCTCAGCACACTACTTTTAAATGTAACCTAAAAACTCACCTCTTCTCTCTCGCCTTGGACCTTCCCTCCCCTTTTGTGTCATCTCCTTCCTCCTAATTGTTGTGCTGTGTTCTTTAGTTCCCCCGCTTTATACTTTGAAATTGTAACTTCCTTTCTTTTCTTCTGGCTATTGTTTTGATTGTTTTTACAAAGTTTTATTTGTTTTTATATTGTACACCGCTCTGGTCTTTTTGAATGAGCGGTATATCAAATTTTAATAAACATAAACATAAACTAGCTAGCTTACATATCTCTGGAACAGCTTTAAATTGGTTGAAATCTTACATATCTAACCACCACCAATTTGTAAAAATCAACCAAGAGTCTTCTGCAACATTCCCCCAAGAACAGGTTATTCCCCAAAGCTCGACCCTTTTGGCATTACTATTTAATCTATACATCCAGCCTATTTCCACAATCTTCAAAAAATACATCATCAAATTTCACATCTCTGCCGATGACATAATGGTATATGCTCCGGTTAACATAAAAAATCCTCAATACAACAGCATTACTGACTGTATAATTGAAGTGGAATCATGGCTAAATGCAAACATGCAACTAAACACCAAGAAAACAGAAATTGTATTCACGACTAGAAGCCAGAGCTTCATGCCCCCTCTACCTTCAAACTGCATAATATCGAGCTGCCAGTCAAAGAGGAGGTAAAGTACCTAGGTGTCATTATCGACAAGGCACTCACTATGACTGCCTAAGTCAAACAAACTACTAAGACAATATTCTTAAAATTAAAAACCATACCGCACCTCCGACCAATTCTGGAAACACATGACTTCAGAACAGTAGTCCAAGCTTTGATCACCCCTCACTTGGACTACTGCAACAGCCTTTTATAGGGTCTACCTAAAAAGACACTCCACACACTTCAATTTGCACAATATGTAACTTCTAGGATTATTTCCAAAGCAAGCCTTACGGACCACATCACCCCGATACTCTATAATCTCCATTGGCTCCCCATTGCTTCCAGAGTTAAATACAAAATGTTAGTCACAACTTTTAAACTACACAACAACATCTCCCCTTCCTACATATCTACTCTAATCCACCCACCAGCTGATGTCAGAATGAGAAGAAAATGTAGAATGGACCTCCTATCCATACCTCCCTCATTAAGGAAAACTAAGGCGGCTACCAGCAACAGAGCCTTCAGATACTCTGCCCCAATCCTCTGGAACTCCCTCCCTGACTCTATCAGATCAACTAAGGACCTACAGGCTTTTCATAAACTACTAAAAACCCTACTTTTCACAGAATATTACAACTCATCTATTCCCCCTATCCCCTCCCCCCCACACCTACATCCATGACCACCCTCCCTCTGGTACAAATACACCCTTGTAAGCTGCTCTGTTGTCAATATATCATGTAAATAGTTTGATCTCAGCTTACACTATACTTCTGTACAAGTGCCTAGCTGACCTGTATATAATTTATTGTATTATTGTTTGAAATGTTCCCTGTAACCAAGTTTTTGGAATTCAATTCAATGTAAACCACCGCTGATCGATGTAAGGGGTGGTATATAAGAAATGTTTAAATCATTAAATAAAAAGAATTGCTTGAGTGTGAATGTGGGACTGATTGGTCTGAGTGATTGAATAAGGAAGAAGGAGGCAGTAAATGAAAAAGACAATGGGAAGTTGGGCTGAGTTTGTGACAGAAAATATGTTTGGGAAGCTGGTTTGAAAATAAGGATAGGTTAAGTGGAAAGAAGAGAAGGAAGGAAAGTGGTGTAAGAAAGAGAAAGGTAAGGATTAGAAGAGATTTTGGATTTCCTTAGATTATGGGGTTTAAGGTGAGAAGACAGGTGAGATTCCCCTTTGAAGGGGAAAATAAAGTGGGTTTAGTAAAGTCCTTTAAAGTGTAGTGAGGGAGAAAAAGTAAGAAGATTATAATTATAGAACACCAGATAAATGTTGAGTGCTCGAGAAGGGAGTCTCTCTCAGTATTGTGAGATAAAGAATCATAGGGGTGAGAGAAATACCGGAAATGTACATGTGGCTGAGAGAAAGTGATAGTGAATGTGAAAAGAGCACGCTTGCTGCAGCACAGAGTAATACACTTAGTACAGTTATATTTTTTTAGGGAAGAGAAAGAATAGAAAGATAGACAGGAATTATAGTATAGTTAGATACAGTGGAAGAGTGTTTAGGGAAAACTGTAGCTTTTTTTTCCTCTGCCTGACAAGCTGAAGATTTTCAGAAGAACAGTGACCCCCTGAGAACTGCACTGCAACTTCAGCAAGTTCTTCTTCAAGAGAGAAAAAGAGAGAGAGGCAGAACTCCAGGTTTGGGCCACAATGAATTCCCGTCTAGACAGATAAGTACTGTAACCTTGGGTACATTCACACACATTGAGATATTTGAACTCAAATATGTAGAGAGACTGAGCATACATTTGCAACACTTACCTAGATAACTTGTATTTGAAATAAAAATGCAGAAAATGAATACAACTGGTTATGCAACATTGTTTATTGGCTTACATTTTGTTTAACTATTAAATATTGTACCTGTTTTTTTTTTTGTTTTTTTTTTGCAGTCTTTCATTTGTGTCAGAAAACATTTATTACCACAGTATTTGCCTGGTAATTTAGGTTTCCTTGTATCATCAGGAACTCCTAAGGCACTTACCCATTAGGTTTACTTCAATTCCTGTTTGTGTACTCTCAGTGAGTGTTCCAGATAGATCTTAGCATTCTTGTACCGCCCCCCTCCCCCCCCCCCCATTACACCCGAAGTGTGTTATATAGGGATACCATCTCCCTGGCTACCATTAACGCCTCCCCGGTTAATAGCATTCTACAGATCCTATTGAATAATTCTGAAAAGTCAACACCTTATATCTGTTTGTGGGCAGTGAGCCAGTGAAGCTCTTCCAAATATCATTCACCAACTCCCTCCTATCATTTCCATTTAACATTCTGGACCACCTGCAACCTCATTCATTGATTCCCCGGCAACCCCACAAAATTATCAGTGCATGAATTACTGCACAAGGTCATCTCATTCAGATAGGAAATTGCCCAACAACTCTCAACCGTCAACAGGTACTCTGGATCACTTTGGTCAACTATGATTGAAAGGACATATCAGAATCTCTTATCTCTGCTTTACAATCCAAACTATGGCCTTCAACAGTAGACAATACGGGCAGGGGTAAGGGATCTAAATAAACCACAGGCCCAAACTTCTGACTTTTGAGTATGTAATACCATATAACTATCCTTTTAGCCAGCCTACAACCTATTCCAGAGAACTAACTTCTCTATCCTTTTCTATAGATCTTGGCCCAAAGGCACTACAATTTGAATATTATCCATATATGTAAAGGCCTAGAAACGAAGCCCCTAACTTGGGACGGCCATCACTGTGTTCCATAATAATATATCAAGCTAGCTTCAGGAACGTATGAATCATATGCAGATGTTCACATGTGGTGCTGGGATGATCTTTGCATGGTCACAATTCAGCACACTATAGAACACTGTGTATAGATGTTACAAACTGCAATCTTGCTTTTAAAAAACAGGTGTACACGTCAAATTGTTATAATGAATTTGTAGACAGAATTGGACTGTTGTAGTATGTACTATATGAATTCATTTGGAAAAAGGGTGCAGAACAAGATTCTGTATATCCCAATTTGTTATGATTTGAGACAACTGTATTTATATTGTGCTGTCAACCTTTGTAGGCTGGAGCAAATATTTTATTCTTCAGTAGACAGGAAACGTTCACATTTTCCTCAGAAAGATAATTAGGGCTCCTGTTTTTAGGTTTTAATTAACGTTGATAGAAAGTGCAAAGTATTCTAACCCCTCCCCTCCTTGCCTGCCTTGAATCTTCCATGTTAGCTGTGGTTCTTTTCCATAGGGACAACTCCTCAGCAGTAAAAGTTTTGAGCAACTGACAGATTTCCATATTGTGCGAGCAGCAGAGCTGGTGGAAAGGGAAAAGCAGAACAAGCATGGGACAGAGGTGGTGGTGAAAAATGGGACAGAAGTGGTGGTGAAAAATGGGACAGAGGTGGTGGTGCACTTTCTTCTGGCACTGTGCAAAATACAAAGATGCATGTTTCCCAAGACTAACAAAAAGAATAAGCACAAAAGAATGTGCAGGAAGAACTTTGCATAGTTCTAGGGGGAAATGGGAGAAACAGCAACTATGAAAACCAAATAGCCAGCAAGGATCCAGTCTGCCCAGTTATTCCCATCCATACTACTATGGATATATCCTAGCTACCAGTAATACAGCACAAAAAAAAATCAAACCTGCGAACAAAACAGCTTTTATCATCTTCTTCCACTTTGCTTCTTCAACGTGGGTAGCTGAGCATGCAAGATCTCCTTTTTCAGTTCATCCCTCTATAGTCTCTAGCCTCCCATATCCAATCACAAGCTCACAAAGTCATCGAAACCACTAACACTGGTACGGCCATTGCCTGAACATCTAACCACTTAAGTCCCTGTGCCCTTCCTGACAGCATTTGCCATCACAACACAATGCAAAAAGCATGTACGTTTTCCAGTCAGATTCACCTACTTGTTCTAGATGTTTCCTTCTGCTAACAGTTTTAAATCAGATCTTGAACTACCTCAGCTGGCATTTGCATGTTTTGTTTTTAAGTTTGATTGAAGCTAAAACGGGACAGATTCAGGAGTAATCTGAGGAAATATTTCTTTGCAGAAAGGGTGATGGGTGCATGAAAAAGCCTTCCAGTAGAGGCGCTGCAGATGAGAACTCTATCTGAATTCAAGAAAGCATGGGACAAGTACAGAGCATCTCTGTGGGGAAAAAATGGGATTGTAGAACTTAATAGTTCTTAGGGATGGGCAGACTGGAAAGGTCGGATGGTCTTTATCTGTCATCATTTTCTCTGTTTCATTATGAAATATGTATTTATTACATGCACCAATTTTATCATTTTTACTATGAATACCAGAGTTCAAATCTTATTTCATTATTAAGAAACAGAGCATAAAATGTATACTAATAACTTCCTGTTTGCTATAAATGTAAATTATAGCCAAGATTTACCTTGTTCTATGGACCCTCTTATGTAGGGTTTCAGATGAGACATTTTGATAGGTCTTTTAAGTCTGACACCAGTAGCATCCCTTAGTATCGCACACCCGTTGCCTGTGATATAATCAATAATGCAGGGGCCAACCCACTCCGACTGGAAACGCCCATCCTTCCACCAGTTTTTCCTTTGTCGAAGTACTTCGTGTCCTACCTTCAGTAGAAAAGGGTTCAAGTGCTTTCGCTTTCTTTTAAGAATTTTGTTTCTCTCTTGCTGTTCAACAGGCATGCTTCCTACCACCTATATGCAGAAAGAAGATTTAAAAACAAACCAAATTAAGGCTTTTGCAAGCAGTAATCTCAAGGAATAGCACACCTAATTCTGTATATAAGATTTAATCTTGATAATTTTTTAGCATTTATTTTTATTAGGTTTGCATAGTTGATTCCTCTTATACATCTGTCTTTGGTTTTAGAAACATATACGTACATGAAGACAGCATAGATTGAATTCCACTGTTCTACAGCCAAAATGCTTCCAAGATAAATTCAGTCACACTTTACTAAGTCTGGGTTGCTGAGAATGAAAATGCTGTTTAAAATTGTTTATTGGCTCTAGTTTTCAATTTACACTACTGGGTCAGTACATATGACCTCGGCTTCGGAAATGCTAAGGATATGCAAGCTATCATGGGAAGCAATCTCAATTTAAACCATAAAAACTAAAATACATGCACATCTTTGACTGGATTTGTGATAAATCTGTTTTTGTTTGGGCAGTACTTGCTTTTCAGGCAAAACAATTATTGAATAATGCAATTTGAAGGTGCTATTGCATCATATACGATGTGAACTGCACCATGTTATTCCTAGAAGTCATAGATGATGCAATCCTAACTCGGGTTAATTTACATCACTCTGCAGAACAAATTGCACCATGTTATTCCTAGAAGTCATAGTTGATGCAATCCTAACTCACCTTAATTACATCACTCTGCAGAATAAATTGCACAACATTCATTTTTTAATGAACATGACGTGTCAGCAGTATTTTGGCTGTAGACCAGTCTTCTCAGTGTTTGATTTTTTTCCATTTAGCCAAAGTGAAAGATGCCTCGTAATTGTTTGAACAATGCAGATCACTTCTGCTGCGTCTGTGGTGAAGTGACTTTTGCATCACAAAAATGCAGTATAACCACTTTGATTAAGAAAGCCTACCACCTTTACTTTGGCTGCAAAATTGGAGATGAGGACAAGAGCTGTGCCCCACATATATGCTGCAACACTTGGGCAACAAATCTTCATCAGTGGTTGAATAGAAAAAGGATATCCATGCCTTTTTCAGTGCTAATGATTTGGAGAGAGCTGACAGATCATATCAGCAATTGTTACTTCTGCATGATGCCTCCTATTGGGAAAGGTTTGTCAAAGAAGAAAAAGTGGACTGTGCAGTATCCAAACATTCCATCAGCTATACACCCAGTAGCCCATGGAGGACAACTGCCGGATTCTGATGCTCCAGAATCATTCTCACTTGAGTCAGATGATGAAGAGGAAGGGGATGAAACTTCTGGTCCCAAACCACCAGTGTCACATGACCCAGATTTTCTCCTATCCTCCTGCTGAACCACACCTCATAATACAAGGTGAACTGAATGAACTTGCCAGGGATTTGGAACTACCTAAGAGTAAGGCAGAGCTTTGGGATGAAGACTGCAACAGCAGAATCTCCTGTCAGGTGATGTTAGGATTTCCATGTTCTGTGAACGTCAAAAGGATCTTGTTACACTCTTCTTCATGAAAGATGTTCTTGTAGGGTGCACAACATTGATGGTCTGACAGCAGCCCCCAGCATCATTCATCATCCAGATGAGTGAAGACTGTTCATCGATTAATCGAAGACCATTCTTAAAGCTGTTTTGCTGCATAATGGCAATGTTTTGCCATCGATTCCAGTTGGTCACACAGTCCATCCATATGAAGGAAACATATGACAATATAAAACAGCTGTTGAGATGCATAAACTATGACCAACATCAGTGGCAGCTTTGTGGTGATTTGAAAGTCATTGCTCTGTTGCTCGGTCTGCAGACTGGATACACAAAGCACTGCTGTTTTCTCTGTGAATGGAATAGTCATGCGAAAGATTCCCACTACTTCAAGAGAGACTGGCCACTCTGACAGTCATTGGAGCCTGGAAAGAGAAGTGTGCAGCATCCACCACTTGTTGAATCAAGGAAGATTCCATTACCACCCTTACACATTAAGCTGGGTCTAATGAAAAATTTTGTCAAGGCTATGGACAAACAATACCAGCTTTCAAGTATCTCAGAGGGAAATTTCCAAGACTAAGTGAAGCTAAGATAAAGGAAGGTGTCTTTGTTGGTCCTCAGCTTCGTGAACTTCTTCAGGATGATGCATTTAACCATGCACTACGTGGCAAAGAAAGGACGGCAGGGAAAGCCTTCCAGTTAGTGGCAACAAGTTTTCTCGGAAACAACAAAGCAGACAACTACAGGGAGTTGGTAGAAAAACTCCTCAATGCATACATTTTTTGCACTCTCATCTTTATTTTCTCCACCGAATTGCAGAGCAATGAGTGATGAGCATGGCAAGTGATTTCATCGGGGACATTGCAGCAATGGAGAAATGCTATCAAGGCAAATGGAGCCTGTCAATGCTTGCAGACTATTGCTGGACAGTGACAAGAGATTTACAAAAGCCAAGAAATTCTGAGTGGACACTGAATAAGGTCTGAAATGATTACTAATGCATACCATAGTCATTTCTTGTTTTCTATTTCATACTAACTTTTTTAATTTGGCTGATTTTTAAACTTTTAAACCAGTGGTTCTCAAACCAGTCCTCTGGGACCCCCAGGCCAATCAGGTTTTCAGGATATCCACAATGAATATGCATGAGATAGATCTGCATACAATGGAAGCAGTACATGCAGATCTCTCTCATGCATATTCATTGTGGACATTCTGAAAACCTGACTGGCCTGTGGGTCCCAGACAACTGGGTTGAGAACCACAGTTTTAAACAAAGACGACAGGTAAAATATTATCAAGGTCATATATATGGCAACCATAAACACAAGAAGACCGAGGATTATAATAATTTGTGATTAAAACTGTACTACAAACACGTGTATATATATGCATAAAATGGAAAAGCTTAGACATCTTGGAAACAGTAGCCAATCAGCACTTTTAATTGTCATTTTTGAATTCAACACATCAAAATCCATAAGAATTGGCAGATTTTGTCTCTGAAGCAGACGACTTTTTAAAATTTGTTGACCAGTGTTATGGGCTTGAATCTACAAAATTAATTAGTGTACAAAAACCATCACTCAAAGGGTATCATGAGAGGCATTCCATGGATAAAAATACTCATCTTTAAATATTAAAGCAGTCTACAGGGATGCTGAATATCGAAGCACTTTTGTGCAACTGTGTTTACATAATTTCCAAATACTTTCCTTGAAACAATACACGAATGTTATCTGCTTCACATAAGTGCAACTTATGATGGAACATATTTGAAACAGGCAAAGGAACTCTGAGCAATTCCGTTTTCCACTTCCTAGGCTGACTGGGGCTGCAGAAACTGTATGCACCACTTTGGGGAAGGGAGTCTCAGCCATGATGGTGACACTTAGTAATCAGACTCAAAGAGTCTATACTTATAGTTCTAAAGGGAGCCATGGTCTGCCTCCTAGCTGTAATACTAGGAATAATTTGGTAGGGGATAAACATGAGAAAACCTTCCAGGGAGTTAAAAATCTAGGTTCATGATACCATATCCCAGTGGAGACTGACTGAGCTGGAAGTCTAAAGAAGCAAGAGGCAACCGTCTGGCAAGCAAAATAAAATAATCCCCCAGAAGAATACTGCAAATAGGAATGTCTTGGTAACCTTTTATGCCAATCACAGCACAAAAGTAGCTCCTATGACTAACAACCTATACCTTTTAGGATCTCTGAAATTCTTTACAGGCAATGTCAACAAGCTTCATCTTTCACTCCTAGCCGCTTTTAGTCACTTGCATCTCATCCCAACTCTCACAGTCTTCACCTGATCATTCCTCTCATGTCTTTTCTGATAAGTCATCTGTTAATTCTCATTCTTGGGATGGACGCACCAGACTCCATTCTAAATGCACAGTATCTGCATATTTCTCAAAGATTGTTTTATCTGGAAGAATACCATTTTGACCACTCTAATTTCCAGATGAAGAGAGTAACAGATCTACTGTACTGAGCACTGTATGCTAAAATGACTTCCAACACACTAGGAGGACTCAAATACACATGGTGTTCAGAATTACTTTTTGATGGAAGCTTGTAGATAGGAATAAAATGATGTCTTGACTTTTATATTAATTACTTCTGCATCTATAGCCCTACACATATCTAATGTGATCTCCAAGGCCCTATTGCACTACAGAGAAAGTCACAAGAAAAAAAACCAGGAGTTCCTAGTCCTCTATCAGCTTTAAGTCCACAAAAAGCAGAGGTAAGCACAGCCACGCCACTGAAGTTAATTATTAAAGGAGCCTTTATTTCAAAACCTTCAAGGACCAAGACCCGACTTGGCCAAGTTTCGGCTGGCAGCCTGCATCAGGGGTCTCGAACAAAACATCTACATTTATGATATGACAAAATACATTAAAGAAAGTAAAATATAACAAATTACAATATGAGACAAATATATGTGTAATGAAAGTACAAAATGTCACATAAATAAAGCTATATAAATAAATGTGAATAAAACTAAAAGTAAATAAAAACAAGAACTAGGCTGGGAGAAATCTCCAGAGATAGGTCCAAAATGCAATAAAGGTATGACTAAAGGAAGAACATACATATATACATAAAAAAATAATAAAAGAACAATCTTTAAAACACATACAAGTCATAAATAAACCTAGTGAAAGTACACCTTAGTGCATATTGTATAATATATCATAGGATACAAATCATTGCTATATGAAACAAGTATAGTAGAACCAACTGTAAACTAAAAAAAGAAGTGGGGAAAATAAACCAGAGGCATGTGAACTTGTTGTGCCAAATTATAAATAAGAAGGTCATCAAAAGGAATTAACTATCTATTAAATAAATCATAAGAACATAAGATATGCCTTACTGGGTCAGACCAAGGTCCATCAAGCCCAGTATCCTGTTTCCAACAGTGGCCAATCTAGTTCATACATACCTAGCAGTATCCCCAAAAGACACAGGTTCCACAATGCTTGTATTGGGTCAAGCATTGATATCCTGGGTCCTTTTTAATAATGGTTTATGGACCTTTCCTCCAGGAACTTGTCCAAACCTTTTTTAAGCCCAGCTACACTAACAGCTCTTACTACATCCTCCGGTAACAAATTCCAGAGTTTGATTACACGTTGAGTGAAAAAATATTTTCTCTTATTTGTCTTAAATAGTTTACCCTGTAGCTTCATTGCATGTCCCCTAGTCTTTCTATAATCTGATAGCGTAAACAATTGATCTACGTTTACCCGTTCCACTCCATTCATTAAATTATAGACCTCTATCATATCTCCCCTCAGCCGTCTCTTTTCCAGGTTGAAGAGTCCTAACCTTTGTAGCCTCTCTTCATAGGAGTAGCCTTCCATCCCCTTTACCATTTTGGTGGCTCTTCTCTGTACCTTCCATCCCCTTTATCAATCCCAAATCAATCCTGAAAAGAGTAATACTTTCATAACACATATAATTGTCTCAAAATTTGTATTGTAATTTATTATATTTTACTTGCTTTTATATGTTTTGTCATATCATAAATGTCTACGTTTTGTTCTAGATGCCTGATACAGGCTGACAGCCGAAACTTGGCCAAGTCGGGTCTTGAACCTTTAAGGTTTTAAAATAAAGGCTCCTTTAATAATTAACTTCAGTGGTGTGGCCATGCTTACCTCCGCTTTTTGTGGACTTGTTTTCTTTCTGTGGAGGTTCCTCCTCCTTTTTGTGTTTCCTCTAACAGCTTTATCCAAATAAGGAGGAAGAGAGACTAATAATGCTTAGGGACTGAACAACAATATAATAGGAAAGGATTGGAAGCAGATTAAGGCATAAATTATAAGAAATGCAAAGAGGAAAAGAAGGGAGAAAAATCTGGACATTGAAGTCACAATAATGGTGGGGGGGGGGGGGGGCTTGTCAAATGTCCAGAAGGCAAACTTCAGAGGAATAGCATAGTTACTCACCTGTAACAGGTGATCTCTGGGAACAGCAAGAATTTAGTCTTCAAATATGGGTATCGTAGGTACCGACGGAGCCTGCGTGGGAAAGCTCCCCAGCGTCCAATAGGAAAGCCTTTGGGAGCATCCCACAGTGCCTGTGTGCTGCCTTCCCGCCTTTCCCAACTGTCTCTCTCCAGTTGAATTTAAAGCTGAGACAAAGAGAGAGGGAAAGAGAGAGAGATAGAGAGATACAACTCCTAGGGAAGGTGGGTGGGTTGTGAAGACTAAATTCCTGCTGTTCCTGGAGATCACCTGTTAGATCACCTGTTACAGATGAGTAACTATGCTATCTCTAGGAACAAGCAGGAATGTAGTCTTCACATATAGGGACTCCCTAGCTGCAGATGCCAGGGAGAAGGCCCCAGAAGTTGTGTGCCCTTGTGAAAGGGCTCCACTTCCCCCCATGGATCTCTGGCATCCTACCAGGGATGGTGGGTAGGAGTTGATTAAGTATGGAACAGGTGTTGAAGAACAGCCTGACCAAACAAGGCATCCCGGCGGGAGTCCTTGTCCAAGGAGTAATGGGCTGTGAAGGTATGAACCGAAGCCCAAGTAGCTGCTCGACAGATGTCGTCAATAGACACAGAGTGAAGATGAGCCACAGAGGCTGCCATGGCTCTCACATTGTGAGTTGTGACATGGCCTTCAATAGGAAGGTTTTTACTCTCATAGGCAAAAAATATACACTGTGCAATCCAGCTGGACAGTGTTCTTTTGGAGACTGGAAGTCCCAAACGACCAGGATCAAAAGCAAACAAAGAGTTGAGAGGACTTTCTATGTTGCTGTGTCCTTTGCAAGTAAAAGGCCAAAGCCCTTTTGCAGTCCAAAGTATGAAGATTCCTTTCTGCATTTGAGGCGTGAGGCCTTGGGAAGAATACAGGAAGGTAAACCGCTTGGTTTAAATGAAAAGGTGACACCACCTTTGGCATAAAGTGTGGATGAGTCCTAAGGACAACCTTATCATGATGGAACCTTGGATAATGAGGATCAGCCAACAACGCTTGCAATTCACTGATGTGACGTGCTGATGTGATTGCAATAAGAAAGATGACCTTCCAGGAAAGGAATTTCAAAGAGGTAGTGGCTAATGGTTCAAAAGGCGGTTTCATGAGCTGCCCAAAAACCAAATTTAAGTCCCATGCCACCGGTGGTGGCTTAATGGGAGGCTTAGTTAAAAGAAGGTCTCTCATAAATCTCGCTATGAGAGGATGAGAGGAAATAGGTTGTCCATTTAGAGGCTTGAAAGAAACTGCAATAGCACTCAAATGAACTCTCACTGAATTGGCCTTAAGCCCTGCATTTGATAAATGAAGGAGATACTCCAGTAATGATTCCAGAGGTATTGCAAGAGGGCTAAGACCCTTCTGCAAGCACCATACGGTAAATCTTTTCCACTTAAATGCATGAGCATCTTGTGGAAGGCTTCCTGGAAGCATAAAGGATATCCTTTAACTGCTGGGAAAGGTTAAGACCATGAAGTTCTAGGCTTTCAGCAACCAGGCCCTGAGATGCAGAGACTTGGGATTGGGATGCCACAGCATCCCGTCCTCTTGAGAAAGGAGATTTGGAGCAGATCCTAACTCCAGAGACAGAGCTTGAGAGAGATGTAGGAGCACAGGGTACCACATTTGCCACGGCCAACGTGGAGCAATGAGGATCATATGACCTCTGTCTCTCTGAAGCTTGAACAGGGTTTTGGGAATTAGGGGAATGGGTGAAAAAGCATAAAGGAAGTCCTGACCCCAATGGAGGAGGAAAGCATCCCTGGCCTGACAACCCTGAGCCAGAATTCTGGAACATTCAGCGGACTTGCAAAGAGGTCTAGGTCCGGGGTTCCCCAAATTTGAAAACTTTTGGCCACCTGGTCTGCATGGAGAGACCATTCGTGTGGAAGCAGAACTCAACAGTCTGTCTGCCCAAGAGGTTTGAATACCTGGAAGATACACCGCAAAGAGATGAATCTGATTCTCTCTGGCGAGGGCCCATAGTCGCAAAGCTTCATTGCAAAGCGACAGAGAGCCTGTTCCGCCCTGCTTGTTCACGTAGAACATGGCTACTTGATTGTCCGTTTGAACTAGGACTGTCTTGTAGCTGAGCTGGGTGTGGAATACTCAAAGGGCAAGGAAAATTGCTCTAAGAGATTGATGTGTAAATAGGCCTCCTGTGGTGTCCAGGTACCCTGGGTAGAGAGGCCTTGCAGGTGGGCTCCCCAACCCACCTGTGAAGCATCTGTTGTTAGAGTGGCTTGGGGGGGGGGGGTTGCAGAAAAGGAGACCCCACCAAAAGGTTTTGGGGTGATTGCCACAATTGGAGGGACAAAATAAGATGATCTGAGTTTGCTATTTTGTCTGACAGGCAACCTGAGGCCTGTGTCCACTGAGTGGATAAAGTCCACTGGGCTGCCCTCATATGGAGGCGAGCATAAGGAACCACATGCACGGTGGATGCCATGTGGCCTAGAAACTGTAACATTTCCCAAGCAGTGAGGTGAGGTTTTAGCACTGCTTGGGAAGCTAACTGCACAATGCGAAGGCAGCGGGGCTGTGGAAGGTAGGCCCTTGTCTGTCTGGTATCCAGCAGAGCTCCTATAAACTCTAGGGACTGAGTGGAAGCAAGGTTGGATTTTGGGAAGTTTATGACAAGTCCCAAATACTGAAGGATGCGCATTGTGCGAGAGGGGGCAACCCTGGCCTCTGGCTCTGAGCCAGTCGTCTAAGTAAGGGAAGATGAATATTCCCAGGGTGGGAGAAATGCTGTCACCACAGCCATGCATTTTGTGAACACCCTTGGTACAGAGGCCAGGCCAAAGGGAAGAACCCTGTATTGGTAGTGCTTTCCTTGAAACAGAAAGCAAAGGAACTTTCAGTGAGTTTGGATGGATGAGAACATGAGTGTACGCATCCTTGAGATCTAGAGAACAAAGCCAATCCTGACTCTGAAGGTATGGCAGCAGAGTTCCTAGAGAAATCATTTTGAACTTCTCTTTGAACAGGAATTTGTTCAATTCTCTGAGGTCTAAAATGAGTCTGTGTCCTCATGTTTTCTTTGGAATAAGGAAATAGGGGGAGTAAAACCCTGTACCCCGTTGGGGAATGGGTACCTCTTCTATTGCCCCTTGAGCAAGGAGCACAGTGACCTCTTGACCTAACTGGTCATTGAGAGAGGTCTGAGAATTGAACTGTCTTAGGAGGGGGCATGCTGAGGAAATGAAGCTTGTACCCCTCTCTTACAATAGACAGAGTCTAATTTTCTGCTGTTATCTGACCCCATCTGGGGGCAAAATGACATAACCTTCCTGGGATGGTGGATGGTTCTGGGCCGTTCAGGGCCAGGAAGGCAAAGTTCTCTAGATAGGAGTCAAAGCCCCTGTGGAGGCTGAGTCTGCTGAGCCGGTGGAGGCTGAGCTGGTTGAGGCTTAGCTGCTTTTGTCTTTCTTTGTCTAGGTTGTTGCTGCTTCCCTTTTGGACAGACTGACCTAAACGATGCCCCTGCTGGGTATAGGAGGGATAAAACTTCTTCTTCTTACTGAAGAATGGTTTCTTTTAGGATTTTTTCCTCGCAGGATCAGCTGTAGATTTAGACAATCTATCCAAAGTGATATTGTCAGCATCTATCTCATTAGCTTTTTCCTGCCAATTCTTGCCAAAGAGATTCTCTCCTGTGCAAGGAATATTCCCTAGTTTATCCTGTACCCAAATTTCCAAGTCAGATGCCTGGAGCCAGGCAATCCTACGTGCACCTATGGCAATGGCAGAGGTTCTGCTTATGCACTCAAAGCAGTCAAAGGCTGCACGATTCATAAACTTGGAAACATCCTGGGCATGTTTGACAAGGGCGAGGTAATCTTGCCTCTTATCATCAGGAAGGAGAGGGCTCAAACTCTAAATCTCCTGTGACCTCCTTAAGGAACATTCCCATATATAAAATATAGGAAATGATCCTAGCAGGAAGCCTGGAAGGTTCGACATCCAAAGGTGTCTCCTACACTCACGTCCTGGAGGATTAGATGCATGCCTTTTTGCACTCTTTATTCTTCTCATAGCTGATTCCACCACCATGGAATGGTGTGGTAATTGAGTCTTCTGAAACCCAGGACAAGGAGGAACTCAATACATGGTGTCAAGTCTTCGAGAGTGAGGAGATGTGGTTAGAGGTGTTTCCCACATCCTTAACATGAGATCATGCAAGATCTCATGAATAGGTAAGGTAATAGGTAAGCCTCCTTGGGAGCTTTAGGTTATTGCAGGCTTTCTAATTCTTTTGCCCTAGGCTCTTTTTCAGGAGCCACTGTGATGGAAAGACCTCGGGCCACATCTCGGATAAAATCCTGAAAGGACATATCCTCTGGTGGAGACATCCTACGCTGAGGAGAAGAGGAATCCTCAGGGAGAAGTACTCTGGTATCGGCAGAGCTTTCAGAGTCTTCAGACTCATCCGAGGATTCGAAGTATCTCCGATCCGGGTGATCGTGCAAGGCACGGTACCGGTTCCGATCGAAGTCGGCATCGGAGTGGTCCAGTACCGACTTGTCGATGCCGGATAGACACGCATGACTCAGTCCCGGTAGAATACCTGCCAATGTTGATGCAGTCGGTGCCGGTACTGGTTGAATTGTCTGAAATGATTTCAGGGGCATCGAGGCCGTGAGAAGAGCCGCCAGACTGCGTTCAAAAGCCAAGAATCTCTGGTCTATCGACGCTGCCGATGCTTGGGTATCGGTACCGGATGAAGCGGCCGGTACCCCAGAGCATGGCACCAGTAGTTCTGCCGAGGTTGAAGCCTCGAGAACATCCTGGAGCCCCATTAGTGCTTTGGAAGTCGAAGCCTCCCGTCAGGGCAATTTTGCCAGTGAAAGTCCCTCAAGGGCAACGCCAGAGGCATCTCGATGTCTAAAAGGAGATCTACCCTTTGAGGACCGGCTAGATTTATGTTTAGTTACCTGAGATCCATGGGAGGAAGACGAAGCCCTGGAGGACGTCGATGCCACGGAAGCTGCATCGGAGGGAAAAAGGGTGCTAAGTTTTGCAGCTTGGTTTTGCCGGGCCCTTTTCGACATCATCCCACAGGCAACACACTCAGAAATAGAGTGGTCAGGACCTAAACATTTGAGGCACCACTCATGGGTGTCGGTGACGGAGATGGTACCGCCACACTTAGAACACTTTTTAAAACCCGAAGCGGGTTTTTCCACTTTGAAGGAAAAGGTTGGGCCTAGTGCCCATAATGGCACGTGGCACCTGAAGAAAAAATTACTGGAAAGACTCCAGAAGAAAGTTTTTTGTTTTTTGGGGGTTTTTTTAAGAAGAAAAGAAAGAAGAACCGGCAGTACCGGTGTAGCGTCAAGGGAAGGCAGACGCGACCACAAAACAGAAGAATAAGAAGGGAATTTTTTCTGCGGTGACAGGAAGTGCGACCTGTCAGCTCCGCGGAAAACGAAGAACTGGAGAGGGACAGTTGGGAAAGGCGGGAAGGCAGCACGCAGGCACTGTGGGATGCTCCCAAAGGCTTTCCTATTGGACGCTGGGGAGCGTTCCCGCGCAGGCTCCGTCGGTACCGACGATACCCATATGTGAAGACTACATTCCTGCTTGTTCCTGGAGATACATGGATACAAGGTATGGAAGGGGGAAAAGGGATAGATGGAAAAGTATGGGAGGCAAGAAATGGAGTTGTCAGAGTGCCTTAAATGGTTACTAGGAGAAATTTAATTTACATCCAGATTAGTAACCAGTGTCCACCACTGGTAGTCTCTCTTGAAAGAGAGATAATTTGTGTATCTCACACAGCATTACATGAAGATGTTCCATTTTGGATTTATGGCATATGGATAAACTTATTTTGAATTCTCAAGGGCCACATTTTTGGATCTTGCCTCAACCATTGGGTTAGGATGGGAGGGAGGGATCCTCTTCAAAGATCTGTTTAGGAATAAGGGATGGTATCCAGACCTCTTGGGTGTCTTCCATTATCATTGTGTTTCCCTACCAGTCCCAATATCAGCTGAACCCTCTTTCTGTGAAAATCGTATTTAACTTAACAACAAAAAACATCTGCTTTAATTTCGGGTTTGCTGATATCATTGTGCACTATAGGTAGATGGTGACAGTGATGGTGATGAACCACAAGGTTCAGCACACAGTCCTGTTAAAATAATTTTAAAACAAGTTAAATCAGATATCCACAGAAACAGGGATCAGATGATTGTAAAACTGTCAGGGAAACAGATCAGAGGCAGTATAAGTCATTTCAGACTGTTCAATATGCTAGGATGTCCGCTCACCTGGGAACTATCCACCACCATGGACTAGAAGAAAGCTGCCCATGGGCCAGTTTGCCCACTTCTGGTTTGAGAGTTGCATCTTTGCTTGTAGGGTGATGGAAGGAGAAGAGAGTTCAAGAAGGGGGTAGGGGGTATGGAAAATGAAGACTGGAAAGGTGAGGGAGGGAAGGCAGGACAAGTGCTAGGAGTGTAGGAGTGAGAGTGCAAGGGGGAGGGGAAAGATGGATGAAGAGGTTGTGCAAAGTGTAAAGTGCAAGGGGGGAGAAGAAGGACGCACCATAAATAAATGTGGATGCACAGACATACCCCTGCAGCTCACATACATATGAATATACATAGCCCACTCCATTTATACCCACAATCCAGCCCAGCACCACAAATACACTTGCACACACACATCCAACCCCTGCACACTGCACCCCACACCTCTGTGACACCCCTACACACCACATCCCCCCCCACTATATACACAAATCCCACCTTTGCACCACATCCCCCCTACACACACAAACCCCACACTTGTCCCACATCCCCCCCCCCCCCGCTACACAAACTCTCTCTATTAAGACAGACACAAATATATACATGGCCAACCACAGAGATGTCTCATACAGCCCCAGAGGCCCTGCTACCATAACAAGGCATAGTTTATAACATCTCTTTGCATCCCCACCTCCCAAGACATGCATGAGTTTGCAAATGGAGGAAGGGGAAATGTGCCACTTTGTCACACTGTAAGTGGGCACTTTTCAACTTGTTCGTTAGTATGCCAGTTCAAGAGGGCTATGGGTAAAGTAAAAGTGCTTACTTATAAAAGGTGTTTTCTGAGGTCAGCAGGAAATAAGACCACACATAGATGCTCTACTGCACATGTCTTGCATGTCCTGCATAATCATGTTTGCGCTGGTCCCCCCTTAGTTCTATATATTAGTTAATAGCACCGAACCAACTAGTTGAGGAAGCGGGTGAAGTTGTGAGGATTTATATGCTGCTGTCCTCAGGGATTCTTTATTGATTCAAGTTTTTTTATGATATTAGACAATATTCTACATACCCATAAGAATAAATTAGACCTTACCTGCTAATTGTCTTTCCTTGAGTATTCTCCGGGCCAGTCCAGGAACAGTAGGGTTGTCAATCTCTTTCAGCAACTGAGGACTGAAAACTTCAAAGCTTTTGCTGACAGCTACCTAGCTCCCCCTGGTGTCAGAGAGCCAGTTTACTAATGTCCAAGCAGTACATAACAAAACAAGAAACAGCACCCCCACTAAACCTAAGGGTATCTTAGCAACTCATTACTTCGCGTAAGCAACCCCCAAAAAAACTAGAAACTGTAATAGTCTGCGGCTAACTCCCTCCGTAACTGAAAACATTCTTAAGGGAGCCCCCGAATCAAAATCTCCGCGTCAAAAAACTGCTCCCCGCAGAGGACCTAACCTCTCTGTGCTCCTTCCAGGCGCACATGTCGCATGGACCCATCGTTGCGTTCTTTGCAGCGCCATCATGTCCTACAACATCCAGGGTGGGCCCTGGACTGGCCCGGAGAATACTCAAGGAAAGACAATTAGCAGGTAAGGTCTAATTTATTCTTCCTTTTCCTCTCTCCGGGCCAGTCCAGGAACAGTAGGGCAGTACCAAAGCAGTACCTACTCTCGGGAGGGTCCCAATAAACCCCCCAAAACAACGGATGCTCCGACATTTGCGTCAGCTGCCGCCTGAACATCCAAGCGATAATGCTTCGCAAAGGTATGCAATGACGACCAGGTCGCCGCCCAACAAATATCCACTGGCGGAATCAAAGTTCTCTCAGCCCAGGACGCCGCCTGCCCTCGAGTTGAATGAGCTCGCAACCCTTCTGGCGGCACCTTTCTGCTCGCTTGATACGCTGCTGCTATCGCCTGTTTCACCCAGCGAGAAATGGAGGCCTTGGAAGCCGCTTCCCCCCTTCCGGACACCTCCAAATAGAACAAACAGCCTATCCGATTTCCAAAAAGACTGCGTCCGCCTGATATATCTATGCAGCACTCTACCAAGATCCAACCGATGAAGCGAACACTCCCCCTCAATCGGTAGTGTAGACCGAAAGGTAGGCAGAGAGATGGATTGATTTACATGAAAAGCTGATACTACCTTCGGGAGAAAGGAGGGCACCGGACATAACACCACCTTTTCTTCTGAGAACTGAATGTATGGTTCCCTGCAGGAAAGAGCCTGCAAATCCGAAATTCTTCTAGCTGAACACAAGGCTACCAAAAAGGCTGTCTTCCAAGAGAGCTCCCTTAGCGCTATTCTCTTAACCGGCTCAAACGGAGCGCGCATCAAGGCCCTAAGAACCAAATTTAAATCCCAAGGCGGCACTATCGACCGTGTAGGAGGCCGCACATTTTTAACCGCCCGAATAAACTGTCGCACATCCTGATGGACAGTCAAACCACGGCCCTGCACCTTGCCCCGATAGCACGCTATAGCCGCCAAGTGAACCTTCAGAGTATTCAACGCCAAGCCCTTGTCCAGGCCATCCTGGAGGAACGACAGGATCTCCATGACCCCCGCAGCGTGCGGACGCACCCGGTGCCTTGCGCACCAGCCTTCAAAAATTCTCCATATCCGGATATACGCCAAAGCCGTCGACCTCCGTCTTGCCTGTAGCATGGTGTTTACCACCGCCACGGAATAGCCTCTCCGTCTCAACCACTGCCCTTCAAGAGCCAAGCCGTAAGCAAGAAGCGATCCACCTGCAGCATGAGAATGGGACCCTGGTACAACAAATTCATCTGACATGGTAACCTCCAAGGACGGCCGGCTAACAGCTGCATGAGGTCTGCATACCATACCCGCCTCGGCCAGTCCGGAGCAATGAGAATTACTTTCCCCTGGTACCGAGCGATTCTGCGAATGACACGACCTATCATCGGCCACGGAGGAAAGACATATAGAAGTTCCCCCACTGACCAGGGCTGAACCAAGCCGTCGAGGTCCTCGGACATGCATTCCTTGCCCCTGCTGAAAAAGCGGAACGCCTTGGCACTGTCGAAAGTCGCCATCAGATCCATCATTGGCTGGCCCCAATGCCTCGTTATGTCGTGAAAAACGGCGTCGTTTAAGTGCCACTCCCCAGGATCCAACAGATTGCGACTGAGAAAATCGGCCTGTACATTGTCTCTTCCTGCTACATGCGCCGCCGACAGGGCCAGGAGATGATCCTCCGCCCAACGCATCAGCGTCTGACTCTCCTCCAACAGGACTGCACTGCCTGTGCCCCCCTGCCGATTGATATAGGCCACGGTGACGGCATTGTCCGAGAACACTCGCACCGCTCTGCCGCTCAAGAGAACAATGAAGTCCTCCAACGCCAACAATATCGCTCGCATTTCCAGTTGATTGATGGACCAGGAGGCCATCTCCTCCGTCCAACACCCTTGCGCCACTTGATCCAGACAATGAGCCCCCCATCCGGAGAGACTGGCATCTATGGTGACTAACACCCACTCCGGAGGGTCCAGCAGCATCCCGGCCCGAAGATGCGCTGGATCGCTCCACCACCTTAGACTCTCCGAAACCGGGCCTGGGCAACTTAACCGTTGACTGAGAGGATGCCCCTGTGGAGACCAACGGGACAGTAACGAGTGTTGGAGCGGACGCATATGCGCCCTGGCCCACGGAACCACCTCTAAGGTTGCTGCCATGGAACCTAGAAGCTGCAAGTATCTCTATGCTGTTGGAGCCCTGAGGCACAGAAAGGCGGCCACCTGTCGTAAGAGCTTTCGAACTCTGCCCTCCGGAAGAAATACCGCCCCTCGCTTTGTGTCGAACACGACCTCCAGATACACTAGGGATTGCACGGGCGTCAATTGACTCTTGGATCGATTGACCACCCAACCTAAGCTCTCGAGAAAAGCCACCACCCTGGCGGTGGCTTCCGTCGATTCCGGAACCGAGCGAGCCCGGATGAGCCAATCGTCCAGATAGGGATGAATGAGAATACCCTCTTTCCGTAAGGCCGCCGCTACCACCACCATGACCTTCGTGAACATGCGAGGCGCCGTGGCCAGTCCGAACGGCAGCGCCCGGAACTGAAAATGCCCCATAGGAACTGCAAAGCGCAAGAACGTTTGATGCTGAGGTTTGATTGGAATGTGCAAATACGCTTCCGTAAGATCTATTGATGACAGCACCTCGCCCGGCCTCACGGACCGGATTACGGATCATAGAGTCTCCATGTGAAAATACGGCACCCTTAAACAGCGGTTCACGTGCTTGAGATCTAGGATTGGTCGAAAGGAACCTTCCTTTTTGGGCACTACAAAATAAATTGAGTATCGACTTAAATCGTACTGGTCTGGAGGCACCGGGACGACCGCCTGAATCTGCAGCAACCGCTGAAGTGTCTGTTGCACTGCCAACGCTTTTGCGGGAGACCCGCATGGCGACCTCACAAATGCCCCCGGAAGCGACTGGTCGAACTCCAAAGAATAACCGTCCCAAATGATCTCCAACACCCAGAGGTCCATAGTGATGGCGGTCCAGGAGGGGAGGAAGCGCTGCAAACGCCCTCCGATCAAGCTCTCCTCCTGGACCTCCCTCATCTCATTGCTGCTTCTTAGAGGCATTGGACTGAGGACTGCTAAATCCCCGTCCAAACCCTCTAGCACCCCGAAAGGACTGACCCCTGGGCACAAACCGCCCCCTCTGATAGGGTGTAAAGTGCGTCCCCCTGAATCTGCGAAACTCTCTATTCTGCCCTCTCTGTGCAGATCCTTGTTTCGGCCCCTTCGGACGGTCCTCCGGTAGCCATCCTCCTTTGGAGTCCCCCAAATCCTTCACAATTTTTTCCAACGCCTCTCCAAAAAGCAACTTGCCCTTATAAGGCAGCTTACTAAGACGCGCCTTAGAGGACGCGTCCGCCGCCCAATTCCTCAGCCAGAGAAATCTCCGGGCGGCAATGACCGAAGCCATGGATTTAGCTGACATCCGAACCAGATCATAGAAGGCGTCGGCGAGATATGCCGCGGCTGATTCTAACTTTGCGCCTTCCGGCGCTGTAGCTCCTGCCAAAGCCGGAGAAGACTCCGCCTGCAGCCATCTAATTGAAGCTCTGGACACATAAGCCCCACAGATGAAAGATTGTAACGCCAAGGCACTGGTATCAAACGCCTGCTTAAGAATGGACTCCAGCTTTCTATCCTGCAGATCCTTAAGAGCCGCGCCTCCCTCTATGGGAATAGTAGTCTTCTTAGTCACCGCGGAAACCAATGCGTCCACCTTTGGCATGCGTAGCAAATCCCTCATCTCTTGGGGAACTGGATATAAGCGGCCCAACGCACGTGCCCCCTCGCAAGGTTGCCTCGGGACACTCCCACTCGGACTCAACCATTTGCTTAATCACCCTATGCACCGGGAAACACTTATGTTCCGCTCTAAAGCCCTGCAATAAGGGATCCACCAAGGGCTCAGCCTGTACTGCCGGCAAGGCAATATTCAAGGCCGCTAGAGAATGGGAGATGAGCGCCCCGAGCTCCTCCTTCCTAAATACTCGAAAAAGATTGGGATCATCACCAGCTGCTAACTCTCCTTCCTCAAGATCCTACGGCCACAAATCCAGACCAGAATCTGAGGGAATCCCCCCCTCCTCTGGTCCTGGGAAAACCATAGCCTGCTGGTCCAACCCTCCAGATGCCCCCCCCTGGCTGAGAAAGCCGCTTGGGAAGGCCCTTCACCTGGGTCCTCTGCCGTGCCAGGAACTGCGGGCAAAACAGGAGGATTAGGCCCAGGTTCCTTATCCTGTCCCCTCTCCAATCTCAAGCAGTAAGCCTTATGGAGGGACAAAAAGTCTGGAGCAAAAAAGGCTTGAAACCCCTCAGGAACCTGAGAAACTGGTGTGGGGTCCACTACTACCTCTGGAGCTGACTTCTTTGACTTTGCCTTTCTTTTCAGAGACTTTTGTTGCAGCGCGGGAGGAACGGCAGCCGGCTTTAAAATGGCTGCCGTTCCCGCCTTTTCACTCGCAGCTGGAAGCTTTCCTGCCTGAATTTGAGCCCCCGCAGTCTCTTCCATTATAAAGAACCGATCACTGCGATCCCCGAGGCTAAACTCCGTGCGCTGAAGAAACCACGCGTCCCCCGATCGAGCTCTGCTCGCCTAAAATTGGTTAAACTGACAGTCCCACTGCACCCCCCCCCCTCCAGCGCTCAGTAAGCGCGGCCTGACCGACAAGACTAAAATCAATAAAGAAACGCACCTGCCACACCGACGTTGGTTCTCCAACCCTTCAAGCACCGCTGCTCGCGGCAGAGAAGGGCGAGAATTTGGAGACAGAGGGATGATTCTGGGGCTCCCAGGATCCTGCTCTTATCTCTGGCTCGGCACTGGTCTGTGAGGCAGGCTCTGCCTCTACTGCCCTAGCCGGCAGCCGACCACTGGCCTATACTGTTCTCTCTCTTATCTGTTATTTATTTATTTTTTTTCAACAACTTAATCACCAAATTCAATTCACCCTCAGCTCTTCTAACACCAACCCCGCTAGGGTTAGGCAGGAGAACCGGATTAAAAGCAATTTCAGTTTTCTTCTCTCGGAGCCTGTCAGCAAACACCTCCTTCAGCTGCTGAGGACTGAAAAGACTGGCTCTCTGACACCAGGGGGAGCTAGGTAGCTGTCAGCAAAAGCTTTGAAGTTTTCAGTCCTCAGTTGCTGAAGGAGATTGACAACCCTACTGTTCCTGGACTGGCCCGGAGAGACGAAAAGGAATAACCTGTAAGCTTGAATCACACACACTTCCCAGGTAGTTATGGGTAAAAAAAAAAGCTGCCATACATTTCTGCATGCATTATGGGTTGCAATTATTAAACTGTACTTCTTACCTTCATGCTTTACATACATACATACACATTTTCATTATTTCCATGTTGTCAAATATGTAAGTCCTAAAGGGATGGTGCTAGATGCTATTCATCAAAAAGTTCTTTGTAAGACAGATTGATCAAACTTCCAGCTGCATCAGGAGTCTATATTAAAAGAGTAAGCAGCTGAAAGTCTTTGGACTGATCACCATGGTGCAACCTTGCAAATCTCCTTCAAGGAAGGTGACCTCAGATGGACCACTAATGCTACCATGGTTTTAATACTACAAACCTTCACAATACTCAGGCCTGTCTGGGCATAAGAGGACATGCAATGTGCTATCCAATGAAATTGTGTATGCTTGGCTATAGTAATGCCAGATTTGTGTGGGTCAAAAGAAACAAATCTGGGGGCCTTTCCAAGGGCCTCAGTCCACTGCAGATAAAACACTGATTTCAATGGGGCCGTGGCTCCGATAACGATTGTAAACCGCTACCGCTTCTTTGTAAACAAGCCCCTAAGGCTCTTTTGTAATCCAAACTATGCAAGGCTTGTTCATTCTTGTGGATATGTGGCCTGAGGTAAAATACTGAAAGAATGATTGACTGGTTAAAGTAGAGATCCGACATTGTCTTAAGCTAAAACTTAGGTTGCACATGTCTATTAAGTCATTAGTCCTGGAGCTCACTCACTCATTCTGCCCGTCAAAGTATTTGCTACCCAAATGTGATCTTCCAAGTCAGATACTTGAGCTCACACAGGTCTAATGGTTCAAAAGTAGCTGTCACCATGAAGTCCCAAGATACTGCAGGAGGCTTGATGGGACTGATGCAAATCCTACACAAATCTGACAATTTCAGGCTGTGCAGAGATAGCCTTACCTTCTACATGCATCTGGTGCTCAAAAAGCATTAACATGAACCTTAACAGAGTAAGTCTTCAGAGCAGGCTATCACTCTGAAACAGTAAGATAAGAGGTTGCAAGTAATAACTTCAAACCAGACCAAATGCCATTTTGAACCGGTGGCTCCATTTTCTGATGCAACTTTGTTCAAGAGGGATTATGATTCTGTATTTTAATATATTACATAATATTGATGTATTTGAAAAAGTTATGAATGACAGGGCCTTGTAAAAAAAATAAAAAAATAAAGATGTCAGACATTCTTGAATACATCATTTTGTTTAGCTTTAAAAAGTATAATTTGTGGGACGTCATCGAGCCAAATGGCGGTGTAGCGTGAGAGCTCCGCCACCATAGACTGCCAAATTTACCCCTAATAGCATAGAGAACAGTGAAGAAATGGAGCGGAGGTAGCTGAAGCACTCCCTAGCAATTAGGAGACGACGAGCGGGCCGGGGTACTCACCCGAATAAGGAAAGCAGACGGAGCGCTGAGTCCGATCGGGGGAGCCCGAGGCCGTACAGAGTGGAGGACGAGCGATCGGAGAGAGAACTCCACGGTCGGTGGACCGCAGGGAGCAGGAATAGCAGCAAATGTGAGCTGGGGAGAAGCGCAAGTGGAACATCATACTGGCCGAAGAGCAACAAAAGGAAAAAGATTTGTGGCGCTGAATAAAGCAGTCAGCCACGGAGCGTAGCAGGGCCTGCCTGAGAAGGCACGTGGCATAGTGAAGCAGGGGCTGGAGGAGCTGCAAAAAGCGCCAGCACAGCAAGAAGTCTGGGGCACAAGGTGGTGGAGAGTAAGAGGAGGAGAGTGCCGGCAGGCTAAGGAAGAGCACGTGGCGAAGAGAGACGGCTGAGACACTGTGGGGGTAAGAAAAAGGAACGGCAGCAGCTGCAGAGAAGCGGCACAAGAGTGGAGAGGCAGTCGAGGGGGAATTGAAACAGCAGAGTGTAGAAATATCGGAGCACTAGACAGAGGAGACGGCAGCAGGCAAGACCTGGAGGGGGAGGAACAGTTTTAAAGTCACTTAACAGACTTACAGAAATATCAAGATACAACTGTATACATCCAAAGGATAGGATTTTTCAAATATAATGCACAACTGAAGTGATCCCTGGTACTGTCCTAAAATATAGAGCAGACACTGTACCAGTGGAGGGCAAAGCAGCAAAGCCCATAGGGAGGAAACGATTTAAAAAAAAAAAAAAGTGGAGGTGAGCACCTCAGATGTCTTTGGAGAATCAACATGGGCAGAAGAGGGAAAGATGGATAAGTCCAAAGGAGAGCTGTCCACGAAGAAAAAACTGGCGGAATTCAGATCCTCTTATGCCTTGGTGAGAGGAGGGGAAGAAGGAGAAGGACGGGAAAAGGACGGAGGAGCGAGAAGTCGAGACAGAGGAGGAGCTGGCGGATTCCTGCAGCCCGGGGGTAGCCGATATGATAAAGGTGTGGCTGAATGAGATGAAAAAAGAACTTAAAGTGGAAATTAGTGGTGTCAAAAATGAATTAAAAGAGACATTGCAATCGCTAAGACAGGATATAGTAGACCTAGGGGCCCGAGTAGAAGAAACAGAAAATCAGCTGGAACAACAGGGGGAGGTATTGGAGGATCTACAAAAAGGCTGGGAGGAGCTAAAGCAAGCCCAGGAAGAACTGAAAGCGAAGGCGTAGGATCTGGAAAATAGATCAAGGAGAAGTAATATCAGAGTGAGAGGCATACCAGAGGACCCCCAATACAAAAATTGCGATGAAGTTATCACAAAAGTGTTCAGAGCTTTGTTACAAGCAGCGGTCTCAGAAGAGAGAGGGGACATTGAGTCTCCGCAAATTGAAAGGGCCCAGAGGGGGCTGGGGCCCATAAGGGATAATCGACCAAGAGACATTGTGGTATGTCTTATCATTCAAAGCTAAAGAAACCCTCTTGCGGGCTGCACGGAGGTTGGGCCATTTCCAGTGGAAGGGACATGTGGTGGAATTGTTCCAGGATCTGTTGATGGACACACTGCAGTGGCGAAGAGAGATGAAAGAGGTGACAGCCCACCTGAGGAAGGAGGAGGCGAGATACAAGTGGTTAGACCCTTTTGGACTACTAATAACTGTGAAAGGTCGATTGAGAAGGGTGCAGAACAGTGAGGAAGCCTGGGGACTGCTCAGAGACATGGGACTAACTAATCTCCCTGTGGGCCTTGAGGGCCAAACAAGAACAAAGAACGTCACGACAACTGAATCCAGGGCAGCTAGTTTGAGATGGCAGAGAGTGACAGCCAATGGTCGGAGACTAATGAAGCGGACCAAGAACGGCCAGGGAATAACAGCGGCAGCAAAGGACATTGGCTGAACAGACTGATCCAGGGAGGTCTGGACCACGAGGATATAATTACTGCATTGAGATGAAGGACAATATTAAGTGTTTTGTTAAGTTGAAGTCTGTTGGGGACAGGGGAAAGGGGGAATAGGTTGGAGGGGAAGAGAGGGGGCAAGAGGGACGGGGAGGAGAAGGGAGGAGGGGGGGAGGAAGTGGGGTACAATAAGGAGGTGTAACTTCCTCATGGGTGGAGGTTGGGGGCTAGGTAAGGAAGGGGAGAAGGGGCCAGGGGAGGTAGGGGGAGGTGGAATACGAAGGTAGGCAGGGGGTGGCTCGGATGTTAGTCACAACTAATGGAAGATGAGTCTCCAAGGAGGAGACGGGGGAAGGGGAAGGGAAGGTAGGGAGAAGAGGGGGAGGGGGGAGGGGTAAGGGAGATGGGTGAGATGGGGTGAAAACTTTACAGGAGACTTAACAATAGTATCATTAAATATAAAAGGGCTTAATTCACCATTTAAACAACAAAAATTGTACAAAAAAATCATACGCCAAAGGGCAGCGATAGTGCTTTTACAAGAAACACACTTAACAAGAGCGAGAGAATACCTGGTCAAACCCAGGGGATATGAACTTTGTGTACATGCCTCTAATACTGCGGAAAAGAAAAAAAGGAGGGGTGGCCATTTTGATAGATACAAAATTGAAGATGTTATACACACTGTGGTATGGGATAAAGAGGGCAGATATGTGTCAATGCGGTTAAAAGTAGGGCATGAATGGTACTGTATAGTAAATGTATATGTGCCAACAGGGGTGCAAAGTGAAGTTTGGACAAAACTGAATGAGGAGGTGGGAAAATTGGGAGAGGGAAACCTAATTTGCAGAGGAGATTTTAATTTAACGTGGAACCCTGCAAGAGATGCCACAGGGAAAAGAGAGGGTAAAAGGGCGGACAGGCTGCATTACCGCAATTTTGTCACACAACACTGCTTGATTGATGCTTGGAGATTCCTTCACCCAGGGAAGAGACAATTTTCTTATTTTTCCCCAGTACATAGATCATATTCTAGAAAAGACGCTATCTGGGTTTTGAAGGAGATGGGGGGACGGATCAAGGGGGTGGATATGGAGTCAATTACATGGTCAGACCATGCACCAGTGCAGGTCCGATTGGCAATAGAGGGGGATGGGAAAGGTACACAGTTTTGGAAACTTAATGAACACTTATTAGAGGATGGGAAGGTTAGGGAGGAAATAGAGAAGGAAACTAGGGAATATTTTAAATGGAATGATAATGGGGAGGTAGCCTGGGGAGGAGAATGGGATGAGTATAAGGCTGTGGTGAGAGGAATCTTAATTAAATGGGGGGGACGCGGAAAAAGAGGGAAAGGGAGGGGGGAGAGAGAAGGAATTGTGAGTCAAATTGATGGAGCTGGAAGATTTAAATGCGCAAGGGCGGCCAGGAGCCCATAGGGGGCAAGTGCTAGCAGTAAGAGCACAGTTAAATGAATTGCAGGTCACTAAGATAAGGTATCAACTGTAGCTTTTGAGAAAGGACTTCTTTGAGGGAGGAAACAAAGCGGGGAGATACATGGTGCAGAAATTAAAGCAGAGGAAAGTGCGCTCCCATATAATGAAAATTCGGAATCCGGGAGGAGGGCTGGTACATAAAGATGGGAAGATTAGGGAGGCATTTAGGGGATATTATTACGGATTATATAAAGCCAGAGATTCTCCGCAGAGGGAGAGGATGCAAAGCTATCTTGACTCAATGATGTTGCCGCAATTAAATGAGGGGGAACAACAAGAATTAAATAAGGCTATACGTGTAGGCGAAGTGCAGAGAGCGATAAAACAGCTAAAAGTGAATGGCTCCAGGGTTAGATGGGCTGACAGCGCGATTTTATAAAAGCTTTGGAGAGATACTACTGGCGCCGCTCGTGAGGCTTTTTAATCTTCCAAGGGAGGGAGGGGAATTAGCGAATGCTATGGGGTGGGCTGGAATAACCATAATACACAAAGAGGGAAAGGACCCACAAGAGTGTTCGTCATATAGACTTATCTCACTGCTTAACCTAGACGCCAAATTATTAGCTAAAATATTAACCACGCGTTTAAATAAGTTGATAGGGAAGCTGATCCATCACAATCAAGTGGGATTCATTCCCGTTAGACAGGTAGCTGATCATATCAGAAAGATCTTGAATATGATTTGGTCCACGGAACAAAATGGGGAAGAAGCCTTATTGCTGTCTCTGGATGCGGAAAAGGCTTTTGACCAGGTGTCTTGGCCATTTCTCTTCCAGGTAATGGAAAGAATGGGCTTGGGGGCAGAATTCATAAGCTGGGTGAAGGCATTATACCGCAACCCAAAAGCTTGTGTTAGGGTGAATGGTGCTTATTCAGAATTCTTTGGGCAGAGGAGAGGGACGAGACAGAGTTGTCCACTATCACCGCTGCTTTCTGCCATCTTGTTGGAACCGTTTGCGGAGAGGGTGAGAAAGGGGGATGATGTCCAGGGAATAAAAATAGGGCGGAGAGAATATAAAATCTCGCTATTTGCTGATGACATAATCCTGAGCGTAGGCAGGCCTCGCATCTCGATCCCAATTTTAATGTGGGAATTAGAAGAATTTGGTAGGCTATCGGGTTTTACTATTAACTGGACCAAATCAGAGATCCTAAACTTAACAATACATGGCAACACACAGGGAATCTTACAAGAGAAATATCAATCTAAGTGGGCGAGAGAGAGTATTAGATATCTTGGCATTCAAATAAGTAATAGGATAGAAGCGCTATATAAGATAAACTATCAGAAGCTATTCGTCCAGGTAGAGAGCTGGTTGGATGGGTGGGGGCGGGGATATCGTTCCTGGTTTGGAAGGATTGCCACAATAAAGATGATGCTCTTGCCACAATTTTTATTCCTGTTTCAGATGCTACCCATAAAGGTACCACCTAGCAAGCTAAAATGGCTAGAAAGAATACTTAATCGGTCCATTTGGCAAAATAGACGGGCAAGAGTAGCTATGGTCGTAATGCAAAGAATTAAAGGAGAGGGGGGGGGGGTTAGGGGTGCCCAACTTTAGGAAATATTATGAGGCAGCGCAACTGAAAACGATCTATGAGTGGCACCGAGGAATACAGAAACAATGGGTTCAAATGGAAGAAGATTCTTTAAGGGGAGAGAGCCTGGCCAAATTAGTGTGGAGGAGGAGTCAGAGTTTAGAACTTAAATGGACTTGATGGACCTTGGTTTGCTTGATGGACCTTGGTCTGACCCAGTATGGCATATCTTATGTTCTTATAAAAGATATTATAATGCCTCTATATCGTTCCATGGTGAGACCGCACTTGAATATTGTGTGCAATTCTGGTCGCCGTATCTTAAAAAGGATATAGCGTTATTAGAAAAGGTTCAGAGAAGAGCCACCAAAATGGTAAAGGGGATGGAAGGATACTCTTATGAAGAAAGGCTAAAAAGGTTAGGGCTCTTTAACCTGGAAAAGAGACGGCTGAGGGGAGATATGATAGAAGTCTATAAATTAATGAACGGAGTGGAACGGGTAAACGTAGATCGATTGTTTACGTTATCAGAATATAGAAAGACTAGGGGACATGCAATGAAGCTACAGGGTAAACTATTTAAAACTAATAAAAGAAAATATTTCTTCACTCAACGTGTAATCAAACTCTGGAATTTGTTACCGGAGGATGTAGTAAAGGCTGTTAGTGTAGCTGGGTTTAAAAAAGGTATGGACAAGTTCCTGGAGGAAAGGTCCATAAACCATTATTTAGAAGGGACCCAGGATATCAATGCTTAACCCAGTACAAGCATTGTGGAACCTGTGTCTTTTGGGGAAACTGCTAGGTACGTATGACCTAGATTGGCCACTGCTGGAAACAGGATACTGGGCTTGATGGACCTTGGTCTGACCCAGTATAGCATATCTTATGTTCTTATGTTCTTAATTCCAAAATCTCCTAATAGTGCATAATTTACAAGTGTGGAAACAAAACAGAAAACTATTAGTACAAGATAAAAAATATACACAGGGCATGCCATTGGAGGCCTGTTTTGAAAGGGGACAAGGACCAGGGGTGCATATTCTGAATAGATGGGCGCAGGCGGAGCTAACATACATCTCCCAACTAGTAAGCAAGGCGGGCATGCAAGAGTTTGAGGGCATTAAGGCTTTATATAGATTGGAGGATAGTGATTACTATGCATATATACAATTGAGCCATTGTCTGAGACAACAGCAGGTGTGGAAGGATCTCTGGGAAAACAGGGGGTGGTTTGAGGTGCTGTGTATAGGAAACTTAGGGCAAAAAGGAGTTTTGTCCAAGATTTACAAAGGCTTATTGGAGGGTGGGGAGGGTAAATTGGGGTATATGTTAAAATGGGAAAAAGATCTGGGGGTGAGCTGGAATGCGGAGGTATGGGACAAGATAATACAGATGGTGGCAAGTATCTCTATTGCCACACAGGTAAAAGATAATGCTTATAAAGTATTGTTCCGCTGGTATTGGACTCCAGTACGTAATAAGAGGGCTGGAGGGGGAACTACTGACCAATGTTGGAGGGGATGTCATGTGCGAGGGGATTGGATGCATATGTGGTGGAAGTGTGAAAGGATACAAGCTTACTGGAGGGAGGTTTTGGATATGATTTATAACATGATAGGCTATCGATTGCAAAAGAAACCAGAGATTTGCTTACTGCATCAACTAGATGGTAAAGGAGATGGAAGGATACTCCTATGAAGAAAGGCTAAAAAGGTTGGGGCTCTTTAACCTGGAAAAGAGACGGCTGAGGGGAGATATGATAGAAGTCTATAAATTAATGAACGGAGTGGAACGGGTAAACGTAGATCGATTGTTTACCTTATCAGAATATAGAAAGACTAGGGGACATGCAATGAAGCTACAGGGTAAACTATTTAAGACTAATAAAAGAAAATATTTTTTCACTCAACGTGTAATCAAACTCTGGAATTTGTTACCAGAGGATGTAGTAAAGGCTGTTAGTGTAGCTGGGCTTAAAAAAGGTTTGGACAAGTTCCTGGAGGAAAGGTCCATAAACCATTATTAAGAAGGGACCCAAGATGTCAATGCTTGAACCAATACAAGCATTGTGGAACCTGTGTCCCTTGGGGAAACTGCTAGGTACGTATGACCTAGATTGGCCACTGTTGGAAACAGAATACTGGGCTTGATGGACCTTGGTCTGACCCAGTATGGCATATCTTATGTTCTTATGTTAGATGAGGACCTTCCAAAGAGATAGCACAACATTGGGTAGGGGCGGATACACCACAACCGGCAGGTTTTGTTAGAAGGGTGGCAGAGGTGAATTTGATGCACAGATTGATGGAGATGAGGCGGGGGAAAGGGGGGGATCGGTGAGGAACAAGGGAAGAGAGTGTGTGAGTGGTTGGAAACCTGGAAGGCTGAGAGTGGGGGAGGGCAGTGGAAGAAGGCGCTCTAGATACCGGCCATCAGGAAGATTGCACGGTGATTGGGTGAAACAGGAGGAGATACTTACACGGGAATGGATGAGCGGGAGATGAAAGGATGGATGAAGAGTGCGAGGGGGAGGGGAGGGGGGTGGGAGAGGGAATGAGATAAGGAGGGGCACATAGGAAGGAAGGAAGCATAACAAAAAAGGGACTCTATATGTTAGCATATGTAAATGTTATGAGACTGTACAAAGTTGTGGTTGCAGAGATTTGTAATTTTCATTGAAATGACTAATAAAAAGTTAAAATGGAAAAAAAAAGTATAATTTGTAAGTGACTGCCTTAGTGACTATTCACATAGGGAAAACTGTGAGTAGGTACTAGATTTTAACAGAGGAAAACAGGACCCACAAAATTTTGTTCCATAAAGGAAAATTTAATTAGCTCAGGAAACAGTTCACTGTCCACCAAGGGGAACTAGATATTGGTTCCCAAATAGCCATGACATAGTATGGGAACAAACCCTCTCTCCTGTGAAAACTGTACCCACCTTTTTCCAGTAAAGGTATTCATCTGAAACTATACTTAGTGATTTTAGGAGTGAGTGGCATTTTTCCCAAGGACAAGCCAGGATTGCGGTGCCCAGATGGAGATATGACTTAACAGAGCATACCTGAAAGCTCTGGCACCTTCAGCATGTGTGGGACATCACATGTTGTGATAAACATGGGGAGTATCCCTCAGACTGTTTTATCATGATGCACAATGAATAAAATGTTTATAGTCGTTATCTTTGTTCCTTACTGAAAAGAGAGTCCATTTGTGTGATATCTTTCAGTTTGACCTTTTTTTTTTTCCATTATTGCCTCTTTAGCGGATAATTTTCTAAAGGATTTTTTGCTCATAAAGATGGGTTTTTTTGCATGTGTGAAATGTTGTGTATAAAAATGCATGTTTATTTTGTAAAATACTTGCTTACGTAAAAAGCGTAGTTACTCACCTGTAACAGGTGATCTCCGGGAACAGCAGGAATTTAGTCTTCACATATGGGTATCGTCGGTACCGACGGAGCCAGCGCGGGAACGCTCCCCAGCGTCCAATAGGAACGCCTTTGGGAGCATCCCTCAGCACATGCACGCTTGCCTTCCCGCCTTTCCAACTGTCCCTCTTCAGTTAAGTTTGTAGCTGAGTGAAAGGACAGAGGGATAGAGGAAAGAGACAGAGAGATAGAGAGACAACTCCTAGGGGAGGTGGGTGGGCTGTGAAGACTAAATTTCTGCTGTTCCCGGAGATCACCTGTTACAGGTGAGTAACTATGCTATCTCCAGGAACAAGCAGGAATGTAGTCTTCACATATGGGGACTCCCTAGCTGAAGATGTCAGGGAGATAGCCCAAGGAAGCTGCCACCTATAGTAACATAGAAACATGATGACAGAAAAAGACCACATAGCCTATCTAGTCTGTCCTTCCATATCAACAACTACAACAGTCCACTTTTTACCTTTAGAGATCCTCTGTGTTGGTCCCATGCTTTTTTGAATTCAGTTACTGTCCTCATCTCTACCACCTCCACTGGGAGACTATTCCATGGATCCACTACTCTTTCCGTAAAGAAATATTTCCGCATATCCCTCCTGAATCTATCTCCCTTCACCCTCATCCCATGTCCCCTCGTAGCAGAACTTGCTTTCAATTGAAAGAGGTTCTCTCCCTGAACATTTATGCCACAGAGGTATTTAAACATCTCAATCATATCACCTCTATCCCGCCTTTCCTCTAAGGTGTACTGTACATATTAAGATCCTTAAGTCTGTCCTCATATGCTTTATAATGAAGCCCACTAATCATTTTAGTAGCCACCCTCTGCACCGACTCCATCCTGTTCACATCCTTTTGAAGGTGCGGTCTCCAGAATTGCACACTATACTCCAAATGAGGTCGCACCAAAGACTTATACAGAGGCATTATCCCCTCCTTTTTTCTGCTAGCCATTCCTCTCCGTATGCACCCAAGCATCCTTCTAGCTTTTGCTGTCGCCTTTTCTACCTGTTTAGCTACTTTAAGATCATCAGACACAACCACGCCTAGGTCCCGCTCTTCTTTAGTGGACAAAAGTACTTCACCTCCTATACTGTATTGCTCCCTTGGATTGCTACAGCCCAAATGCATGACCTTACATTTTTTAACATTAAATCCCAGCTGCCAAATTCTAGACCATTCTTCAAGCTTAGCTAGATCCCTCCTCATGTTATCTACACCTTCCTGGGTGTCTACTCTATTGCAGATTTTGGTATCATCTGCAAAGAGGCAAACCTTACCCGACAGCCCTTCCGCTATATCACTAACAAAGATGTTAAAAAGAATCGGACCAAGGACAGATCCCTGGGGCACACCACTGGTAACATCCCTCTCCTCAGAGTGAGCTCCATTTACCTGTACTCTTTGTCGCCTCCCACCCAACCAATTTCTAACCCAAGCAGTAACTTTAGGGTCCATCCCTAGGGTGCTAAGTTTGTTTATAAGTCGCCTGTGAGGAACAGTGTCAAAGGCTTTACTGAAATCTAAATACACCACATCTAGAGCTCTCCCTCGGTCCAACTCCCTGGTCACCCAGTCAAAGAAATCAATCAGATTTGTCTGACAAGACCTGCCTCTGGTGAATCCATGCTGCCTCGGATCCTGTAATCCGCTGGACTCCAGAAACCTCACTATTTTCTCTTTCAGCAGCGTTTCCAATAATTTACTCACCACCGAAGTTAAACTAACTGGCCTGTAGTTTCAACCACATCCTTACTTCCGCTTTTGTGTAAAGGCACCACATGAGCCTCTCTCCAGTCCTTTGGCACCACTCCCGACTCCAACGAGGCATTGAAAAGGTCAGTCAGTGGAGTTGCTAGAACGTCCCCAAGTTCCCTCAGTATTCTAGGGTGTATCCCATCCGGTCCCATCGCTTTGTCTACTTTAAGTTGAGCTAGTTTCTCACGAACACAGTCTTCTGAAAATTGTTCAAGATGTCCCTCGCTTCTGTTCCTTTTTGTGGGTGTTTTCTGAGGTCCTGCTCCTGGTTCTTCATCTGTGAACACAGAACAAAAATATTTGTTAAGCAATTCCGCTTTATCCTTATCAGCTTCTACATATTCCCCCCCTGCACCCTTGAGTCTGACAATACCACTTTTGCCCTTCCTCTTCTCACTAATATATCTGAAAAATGTCTTATCCCCCCATTTTATTGCATTGGCTATTTCCTCCTCCTTTTGAATATTTGCCTTCTTGACTACTTTGCTAGCTTCTCTAAGTTTTTCGAAATACAGATGTAGTAAGGTGGGCCATGCTTCCTCCCATGGATCTCTGGCATACCACCAGGGTTGGTGGGTAGGAGTTGAATTAGGTCTGAAAGAGATTTTGAAGAACAGCTTGGCCAAAGAAGACATCACGATGGGAGGCTTTATCTAGGCAGTAGTGGGCTGTAAAGGTGTGTACCAAAGCCCAGGTGGCTGCTCGACAAATGTCATCAATAGACACAGAGTGAAGGTTAGCCATAGAGGCTGCCATGGCTCTCACATTATGAGCTGTGACATGGCCTTGAAGAGGAAGACACTTACTCGCATAAGCAAAGGATATGCAATGTGCAATCCATTTGGATAGAGTTCTTTTGGAGACTGGAAGTCCCAAATGACTACAATCAAAAGATATAAAAAGTCGAGAAGACCTTCTATGTTGCTGTGTTCTTTGTAGGTAAAAAGTCAAGGCTCTTTTACAATCCAAAGTATGAAGGTTCCTTTCTGCATTAGAGGCCTGAGGCCTCGGAAAGAATACAGGAAGATAAATCGATTGATTTAAATGAAAAGGCGAAACCACCTTTTGCATAAAGTGTGGATGAGTTCTGAGAACAACCTTATCATGGTGAAACCTAGTACAAGGAGGATCAGCCATTAAAGCTTGCAATTCACTAATGCGACGTGCAGAGGTGATTGCAATTAGGAAGATTACCTTCCAGGACAAAAGCTTTAGGGTTGTATTGGCTAAAGGTTCAAAGGGCGGTTTCATGAGCTGCCCGAGAACTAGGTTTAAATCCCATGCCACCGGTGGTGGCCTGATGGGAGGCTTTGTTAATAAAAGACCTCTCATAAATCTTGATATGAGTGGATGAGAGGAAATTGGTCGTCCATTTAAAGGTTTATAGGAAGCTGCAATTGCACTAAGATGGACTCTTACCGAATTGGTCTTTAGACCAGAATTTGATAAATGAAGTAGATACTCTAGTATTGATTCCAAAGGTATCATAAGGGGGTTTAACCCCCTCTGTGAACACCATATAGTAAAACGTTTCCACTTGAAGGCGCAAGAGCGTCTTGTGGAAGGTTTTCTAGAAGCCTGAAGGATATCTTTTACCTGTTGGGAAAGGTTGAAATCCTGAAGGTCTAAGCTTTCAGCAACCAGGCCCTGAGATGCAGGGACTGGGGATTCGGGTGCCAGAGAAGATCTGGAGCACACCCTAACTCCAGAGGTGCAGCTTGAGAGAGATGTAGAAGCAGGGGATACCAGATTTGGCATGGCCACCGTGGCGCTATGAGGATCATACGACCCCTGTCTCTCTGAAGCTTGAAGAGTGTTTTGGGGATGAGGGGAATGGGTGGGAAGGCATAGAGGAAGTCGTGACCACAGTGAAGAAGGCAGGCGTCCTTTGCCTGGCAATTTTGAGCCGGAATTCTGGAACAGAACTGGGGAAGTTTGGCATTCAGTGGACTTGCAAATAGGTCTATGTCTGGGGGTCCCCAGATCTGAAATATCTTCACCAGCTGGTCTAGGTGGAGAGACCATTCGTGAGGCAGCAGTACTCGGCTGAGTTTGTCTGCCTAAAGGTTTTGAATGCCTGGAAAATATACCACAAGAAGGTGAATTTGTTGCTCTCTGGCGAGGGCCCATAGTCGTAAAGCTTCATTGCATAACGACAGAGAGCCTGTTCCACCCTGCTTGTTCACGGTAGAACATGGCTACTTGATTGTCCGTTTGGACTACGACTGTCTTATAGCTGAGCTGGGCATGGAATACTCGAAGAGCTAGATAGATTGCTCTGAGTTCCAGGAGGTTTATGTGAAGACAAGCCTCCTGTGAAGTACAGGTACCCTGGGTAGAGAGATGATACAGGTGTGCTCCCCATCCCACCTGTGATGCATCTGTTGTTAGGGTGGCCTGGAATAGGGGTTGCTGGAAAGGAGACCCCACTAGAAGATTTTCCAGTGATTGCCACCATTGGAGGGACAAAATCATTTGTTTTGAGTTTGATATCTTGTCCGACAGATGTCCTGTGGCCTGTGTCCACTGTGTGGATAGGGTCCACTGGGCTGCTCGCATATGAAGACGAGCATAGGGAACCACATGAACCATGGATGCCATATGTCCCAATAGTTGTAGTAGTTCTCGAGCAGTTAGGGAGGACTTCACCGCTGCTTGAGAAGCTAGCTGCACTATGCGAAGACAGCGGGGTTGTGGGAGAAAAGCCCTTGACTGTCTCGTATCTAAACAAGCTCCTATGAACTCCAGGGACTGAGACGTAGCAAGTTGGGATTTTGGGAGGTTTATGACCAATCCCAAGTATTGAAGGATTTGCATTGTGCGAGACAGTGCAGAACTGGCCTCTGGAACCGTGGGGGCTCGAATGAGCTAGTCGTCTAAGTAAGGGATGACGAATATCCCTAGGGTTCGCAGAAATGCAGCTACTACTGCCATGCATTTCATGAATACTCTTGGTGCCAAAGCCAGACCAAAGGGAAGAACCCTGTATTGGAAATGTTTTCCCCTGAAAAGGACTCGTAAGAATTTCCTGTGATCTGGATGGATCAGAATGTGAGTATATGCATCCTTTAGATCTAGAGAACAAAGCCAATCCTGAATTTGAAGGTATGGCAGAAGAGTTCCCAGAGAAATCATTTTAAACTTTTCTCGGAACAGATATTTGTTCAATTCTCTGAGGTCTAGAATGGGTCTGTTTCCTCCTGTTTTCTTTAGAATAAGAAAATAGGGGGAGTAGAACCCTGTACCCTGTTGAAGAATGGGCACCTCCTCTACTGCTCTTTGAGCAAGGAGTGTTGAGACCTCTCAATCCAGTAAATTGTCTGTAGAGATTTGGGAATTGAACTGTCTTACGATTGTAGGAGGGGTATACTGTGAAAATGAAGCTTGTACCCCTCTCCCACAATGGACAGAGTCCAATTTTCTGCTGTTATTTAGTGCCATCTGTTGGCAAAATGACACAACCTGCCTGGAATGTTTAGGGGTTCTGGACCTTTCAGAGGCAGGAAGGCTAAGTTCTCTATGAAGGTGTCATAACCCTTGAGGGGGGTGGGCCTGTGGAGCTGGTTGAGCTCTAAGGCCTTTTGGCTTCTTGTGTTGTCTGGATTGTTGTTGTTGACCTTTCTGGGCAACTTGACCCTGAGCTTGCCCTTGCTGGGTATAGGATGGATAAAACTTCCTCTTTTTGCTGAAAAAGGATTTTTATAGGGTTTCTTTTTGGCTGGAGTGGCTGTAGATTTTGATAATCGATCTAAAGTGATATTGTCAGCATTTATCTCATTAGCCTTTTCCTGCCAATTCTTGCCAAAGAGGTTTTCTCATGTGCAAGGGATGTTTCCTAATTTATCCTGTACCCAAATCTCCAAGTCTGATGCCTGAAGCCAGGCAAACTGACGTGCACCAATGGCAATAGCAGAGGTTCTGCTGATGCATTCAAAGCAGTCAAAGGCTGCACGATTTACAAACTTGGAGACGTCTTGAGCATGCTTGACAAGAGTAAGGAAGTCTTGTCATTTGTCATCAGGGAGAAGGGGGCTCATAAGCTCCAAGTCTCCTGTGACTTCTTTGAGGAACATTCCCATATATAAAATATATGAGCTGATCCTAGCTGAAAGCATGGAAGCCTGAAATGTTCGACGCCCAAAAGCATCAAGAGTCCTGCATTCACGACCTGGAAGATTAGATGCATTTCTTTTTGCACTTTTCATCCTACACATGGCTGACTCCACTACCACTGAATGGTGTGGCAGCTGAGTCTTTTGAAAACCAGAACATGGTGGGACTCAATACATGGTATTGAGTCTCCTAGAATGAGGAGATGTGGTCAAAGGTGTCTCCCACATTCTGAGCATCAAATCATGAAGAATTTCATGAATGGGCAAAGTGGCTGCCTCCTTGGGAGCCTTAGGGTATTGGAGAATTTCCAATTCCTTTGCTCTAGGTTCTTTTTCAGGAGTTACCATGATTGAAAGGCCTTGGGCCACATCACAAATAAAATCCTGAAAAGACATGTCTTCTGGAGGAGACATTCTGCGTTGGGGAGAAGAGGAGCCTTCCGGGAGAAACACTCTGTTACTGGCAGAATTATCAGAGTCATCAGAATCGGAGGATTCAAAGTATCTCTGATCCCAATGTTCATGCAAAGCACGGTTTCGGTATCGATCGAAGTCGGTACCGAGTTGGTCCAGTACTGATCTCTCAATGCCAGAAAAAGTCGGCATGGGAAGAATTCCCATCGGTGCCGGTACTGTCAGTGCTGGTACCGGTATCTATATCGATGCTGGTACCAGCATCGGTATGGGTGCCCATTGAACCCCCGGTGTCAACGGTACTGCAGCTGTAAGGAGAGCTGCAAGACTGCATTCGATAGCGAGGAATCTCTGGTCTATTGACGCTGCCGATGCCTGGATATTGGTACCAGGAAAAGCGGCCAGAACCCCTGAGCATGGCACCAGTAGTTCTGCCGAGGTCAAGGCCTCGAGAACATCCTGGAACCCCATTGATGCTTTGGAGGCCGAAGCCTCCCGCCGGGGCTGTTTTGCCGGTGTAGTTTCCTCAAGGGCAATGTCAATGGCCTCTCAATGCTTTGAAGGAGAGCTATCCTTTGAGGACCGGCTCTTATGTTTAATTACCTGAGATCTATGGGAGGAAGATGAGGCTCTTGAAGACGTCGATGCAATGGACCTAGCATCAGAAGAAAAGAGTGTACTGAGCTTTGCAGCCCGGTTCTGTCTTCCTCTTTTAGTCATCCCCATACAAGAGAGACACTCAGATGGAGAATGGTCAGGGCCTAAACATTTGCGACACCAGTCATGGGTGTCGGTGAAGGAAATGGTACCGCCACACTTAGTACATTTTTTAAAACCACTAGCTGGTTTTTCCATATTCTAGGAAAAATGAGGCCTAATGCCCAAATTGGCGCCTAGCACCAAAAAGAAAAAGTTTCTGAAGAGAAACAGTTCAGAAAGTGTATATATATATTTATTTTTTTTTTAGAAAAGAAGAAAAAAGAACCGGCGGTACCGGTAGGTGTCGTGCGGAGGCAGACGCGACCACAAGAAAGCAAGTTTAAAGAAGAAATTTTCTGCAGTGACAGGGTATGTGTCCTGTCGGCTCCGCGGAAAATGAAGAACTGAAGAGGGACAGTTGGAAAGGTGGGAAGGCAGCGCGCATGTGCTGAGGAATGCTCCCAAAAGCGTTCCTATTGGACGCTGGGGAGCATTCCCGCGCAGGCTTCCGTCAGTACCGACGATACCCATATGTGAAGACTACATTCCTGCTTGTTCCTGGAGATTACTTTTACACTTCTCCTGAGCAAGTGTGAATGCCCACAGTTTCAGTCTAGCTGCAGTTTCTACCAGTTTACCTGTGGTATTTTAGAAAGGCATATTGGTGCATATGTGTCTATATAAAAAGCCCCTATTTTGCTCTTCACACATAGGTGGCTTATTATCAAATTGCCCTCTTGGGGGCATGTTTACTAAAGGTTAACACATGCTAACTTCATTAACGTACATCAGCCTTTAGTAAACATGCCCCTATGTGCCTTTATAAAATATCATGGGTAAAGTGCCACTGTGCCCATATAAATATAAGGGCTCTGGATGCTTAACATGCATTAAATCCTTTAGTAAACATGCGCCTTAGTCATCTAGGGGATATATTTATTAAAATATGCTAATTTAGCACTTTAAGGCCCATCTTTTAGCATGAGGGCAGGGTCAGACCCATGCTAACTGACAGAGGTGTGCCTGGCATGACCCCTTGCAGCTGGATCTGGCTCTGCTCCCATGCTAAGCTGTTTGCCGCAATTAATGAGGGTGCCCATACTGCCACCTCAATGGGTGACACTAAGAACGCCCATGCAAACTGTAACATTGCTCGTTAGTACGCATCAAAGATGCCCGCGCTAGCTACAATGTGCACACTCTAACTCGGAGCTCCAGCCCACGCTAAGCACTGTGGGATTTTTAGTGCTCAGTAAACCCCATGCTGTTATCAGACTTTAGTAAACATGCCCCTCCCCTCTGCCCCGCCACCTAGTTGGGCATTTTGTCTAACTTAGGCTTTAATATTTAGTTTCTTGTATCATTTGCCTTTGCCTCAGCTATTTTCTAAAGTGTATGAGAAGAAGGCCAGCAGTTACAGATAAATCAAGATATCTATACTGTTTCCTGGTGCTAGGCATAACATCCCGTGATGTGGCAGCAGTTAGAAGAGATCTCCCAGAGTGCTCTTATACACATAAAGAGCGTATAAAGAAGTTTTTCCATCCACTAAGTCTGATACATCTGCACTGGTGGCATTAACCGCAGTGGACCCAGGAGCTGCACCAGGTGCTGGTAACTCGTCAGTCATTCCCCAGTTTAAGCAGTGACAAAGGCTATGAGAGTAGAGAATTTTCTCTTCCCATCTGATAAAACCAAAGAATTCTACTTCAGTAGATATTGCCATTGGGGACCAACATTGTCGAGCATCATGCAAAGGCCAAGAAGTATCGTTCTGTCTGCAGGATGCAAAGATGAAGGAATTAAGAGTAGCTACTCACCTGTAACAGGTGTTCTCCAGGAGCAGCAGGAATCAGTCCTCACATATGGGTGACGTCGGCGCCGACGGAGCCCTTGTGCGGAGCATTTCCCCAGCTTTCAAAGAAAGCCTTTGGGAATTGCAGCGCGCCTGCGCGGTCCCCTTCCCGCCCAAGGGTGCCATCTTGCTCAGTCTGATGACATAGCTAAAAGACAGCAAAAAAATTAGCAAAAACAAATGATATGACTGCAACTCCAAGGGGAGGAGGGAGGGTTGTGAGGACTGATTCCTGCTGCTCCTGGAGAACACCTGTTACAGGTGAGTAACTACTCTTTCTCCAGGACCAAGCAGGAAGTCAGTCCTCACATATGGGACTCCCCAGCTTAAGGCTACCGGAGACCTCAAGCGGAAAAAATGAACTCCCTCTAGCTCGGCAGCACGCAAGGAAGGAATCTTCTCTGAGAACGCACCCGACCGGTAGCCCAACACCAGGGCCGGAGGGTAGGAGTTGCCTAAACCCCAAAGAGATTATGGAGTACTGCCTGTCCGAAAGCACTGTCCCTGCGGGACTCCCTCTCAAGGCAGTAATGGGCCGCAAAAGTTTGGCTTGAAGACCAAGTAGCGGCCCGGCAGATGTCTGCCAACAGAACAGAACGGAGATGAGCCACTGACGCAGCCTTCGCCCTGACACGATGAGCCGTGACTCGACCCTCCAACGAGAGGCCGGCTGCCTCATAAGCCCAGGCGATACAGTCAGCTACCCAGATGGACAAAGTACGCTTGGAGACAGAGAGCCCCAACTTATTGGGGTCAAAAGAAACGAAGAGCTGAACAGCCCTCCGATGCTCCTGCGTACGGTCAAGGTAGAAGGACAACGCCCTCCTACAGTCCAGGGTATGCAAGACCATCTCAGCCCGGTTGGCATGCGGCCTGGGAAAGAAGGTCGGAAGAACCACCTCCTGATTGAGGTGAAAAGGTGAGACAACCTTAGGAAGAAACTTCGGGTGAGTCTGTAAGACTACCCTATTCCTGTAGAACCTAGTGTAAGGAGGATCAGACACGAGTGCCTGCAGTTCATTCACTCGCCTAGCTGAGGTAAGAGCTACCAGAAACAACGTTTTTCAGGAGAGAAAACGGAGAGGGCAGGTAGCCATAGGTTCATAAGGCGGACAAGTAATCCGCTGCAAGACCACATTCAGATCCCACTCAGGAGCCGGTGGACGTAAGGGAGGCTTAAGCAGAAGGAGGCCTCTGAGGAAACGAGCCACCAAAGGGTGGTTGGAAAGAGGCCTACCGTCCATGCGAGTGGTGGGCGGAGAGAGCACTAAGGTGAACTCTGACAGAGTTAGACTTAAGGCCCAGATTGGAGAGGTGAAGCAAATATTGCAATACTACCACTACCAAGCACGAGAAGGGATTCTCGCTGCGCTGAGCACACCATGCAGAGAATCTACGCCACTTAAAAGCGTAGGATTTCCTGGTGGATTGACGCCAAGAGGCCAAGACCACATCTTCCACCTCTCGAGGCAGCAGTAGGGGAGCCAGGACTACCCTTTCAGCAGCCAGGCCATCAGATGAAGGGACTGGAGGTTGGGGTGCAAGAGAGTCCCCTGATCCTGAGACAGGAGATCGTGCTGAAACCCCAGAGGAAGAGGGGTGTCCACTGCTAGCTGTAGCAGAAGCAGGAACCACGGTTGCCTCGGCCATCTGGGAGCTATGAGAATCAATGAAGCCCCGTCCTTGAGGACTTTGAACAGCGTTCTGGACACTAGTGGTGTGGGAGGAAACGCATACAGTAGGCCTGTGGACCACGAGATCAGAAACGTATCCGCTGCTACTCTGAGAGGATGCGGTTGTCTGGAGAAAAATCTCGGGAGTTGCCGGTTCAGAGGACTGGCAAAAAGATCCATGGTGGGGAGGCCCCACCTGAGAAAGACCTGCTGAACCACCAACGGGTGCAACCTCCATTCGTGTGGTTTCACGATCCTGCTCAGTCTGTCTGCCAGGTAATTCTCTTGACCTGGGAGGTAGAAAGCTTTGAGAAGGATTCCGTGATTGACAGCCCAAGAGCACAGCTGTTGTGCCTCCTGACATAGAAGGAAGGAGCCTGTGCCGCCTTGTTTGTTCACGTAGAACATGGCAACTTGATTGTCTGTCTGGATCAGTACAGACTGGTGAGAGGCGAGGTGGGAGAAGGCTCTCAGAGCTAGGCGTATCGCCCGTAGCTCCAGGAAGTTTATCTGTTGAGCAGCATCCCAAGGGGTCCAGAGACCCTGAGTACATGTCCCTTGGCAATGTGCTCCCTAACCGAGAAGAGAAGCATCCATTGTGAGCACTTGAGAATGCGGAGGGGACTGAAAATCCACTCCGAGAACCAGATTCGGCAGATGAAGCCACCATTACAGAGAGGAGACTAGGAGGTCGGATATCTTTACTGTGTCCGCTAGGCTCCCCGTGGCCTGATGCCACTGAGTACGAAGGCCCCACTGAGCAGGCCGCATGTGCAGGCGGGCATTGGGAGTGACATGAACCATGGAAGCCATATGGCCGAGTAGTCTCAGGAATTGCCTGGCAGAGACCAGGGAATTGCTGCGAAACTGCCTGGCCAGATCCATCAGCCTGTAAGCTCTGTCCATAGGCAGAAAAGCCTTTGCTTGAACAGTGTCGAGCCTGGCCCCTATGAATTCTAAGTTCTGGGACGGGAGCAAAGTGGACTTTGCGAAGTTTATGACAAACCCCAAGTGCTGAAGTAGAGCCACCGTGCGAAGGGTGGCCTGATTGGCCTCCTGGGAAGATTGGCCCCTTATGAGCCAGTCGTCCAGGTACGGAAACACAAAAAGACCCTGAAGCCTCAGGTAGGCCGCCACCACTGCCAGGCCGCCACCACTGCCAGGCACTTGGTGAACACCCTGGGAGCGGAGGACAGGCCAAAGAGCAGTACTCTGTACTGATAGTGGTTTCCTCCCACATTTAACCTGAGATATTGTCTGTGGTCTGGATGAATAAGGATGTGAGTATAGGCATCCTTTAGATCCAAGGAGCATAGCCAGTCTCCCTGCTGGAGGTAGGGCAGCAGGATTCCAAGGGTAAGCATCTTGAACTTTTCCCTCTCCAGGAACTTGTTGAGGTTGCGTAAGTCTAGGATGGGTCTGAGGCCTCCTGTTCTTTTTGGTACCAGAAAGTACCTGGAATAAAAGCCTTGACCTCTCAGGTGGTGGGGCACCGGTTCCACAGCCTGATCCTTTAGCAGACTTGCCAACTCCTAAAGGAATAAGTCCCTGTGCAGAGGGAGTCTTGGAGGCTCCCCTGGAAAATAGGAGGGAGGTACCTGGTGAAAATGGAGAAGATAGCCCTTTTGGACTATATGAAGAACCCAGGTATCTGATGTGACGGCTGACCACCTGTGGGCAAAGTGGGCCAGCCGGCCTCCTGTGCTGAGAGAAGCCAGCTGAGGAGAAGAGGCTATGCTTTCTGAGTCAAAAACCCCCACCCCGCTGAGCAGGGGCTGGTGTTGGTGGCTTGGGGGTCTTCTGCCTACGGGGCCCTTGACCCTGCCCCTTGGCCTGCTGACCCTGTTGGGGAGCTGCAGAGGCCTGATAATGAGGGTATTGTTTATAGGCAGATGACTTCCTCGGGTAAAAGGTCTATTTTCCCGAGCCCTTCTTTTTCTGAGAAGGGGCAGAGGTTTTCCTGGAAAGCCTAGTCCTGGTCAGAGTCTCGGTCTCAAGTTCTGCAGCCTTTTCAGCCATGGGCTTGCCAAAGAGGTTTTCACCTCGGCAGGGGACATCGACCAACTTGTCCTGCACCCATGGCTAGAGGTCGGATGACTGTAGCCAAGCCTGTCGGCGGGCACCGATGCCAGCCCCGGCTACTCGGGCCGAAGCCTCGAAGCCATCGTAGGCTGCTCGAGAGAGAAACTTCGAGCACTCTCGAATACCGGTGGACAAGGCCTGGAACCTCTGCAAAGGTTCCTCGGAGAGACCAGCAGAGAACCCGGCAATCTCCTTTGCCAGGTCTCGGAGGTACATAAGAACATAAGATATGCCATACTGGGTCAGACCAAGATCCATCAAGCCCAGTATTCTGTTTCCAACAGTGGCCAATCTAGGTCATATGTACCTAGCAGTTTCCCCAAGAGACACAAGTTCCACAATGCTTGTACTGGGTCAAGCATTGATATCTTCAGTCACTTCTTAATAATGGTTTATGGACCTTTCCTCCAGGAACTTGTCCAAACCTTTTTTAAACCCAGCTACACTAACAGCCTTTACTACATCCTCCGGTAACAAATTCCAGAGTTTGATTACATGTTGAGTGAAAAAATATTTTCTTTTATTAGTCTTAAATAGTTTACCCTGTAGCTTCATTGCATGTCCCCTAGTCTTTCTATATTCTGATAACGTAAACAATCGATCTACGTTTACCCGTTCCACTCCGTTCATTAATTTATAGACTTCTATCATATCTCCCCTCAGCCGTCTCTTTTCCAGGTTAAAGAGCCCTAACCTTTTTAGCCTTTCCTCATAGGAGTATCCTTCCATCCCCTTTACCATTTTGGTGGCTCTTCTCTGAACCTTTTCTAAAATCGCTATATCCTTTTTAAGATACGGCGACCAGAATTGCACACAATATTCAAGGTGCGGTCTCACCATGGAACGATATAGAGGCATTATAATATCTTTTGTTTTATTTTCCATTCCTTTCCTTATCATACCTAGCATTCTATTTGCTCTCTTGGCTGCCGCTGCACACTGGGCCGAGGGTTTTAACATGGTATCCACAATGACGCCTAAATCTTTTTCCTGGGTGGTGGTTCCTAATGTGGAACCTTGCATCGTGTAACCATAGTTTGGGTTGTTCTTCCCTAGGTGCATAACCTTGCACTTGTCCACATTAAATTTCATCTGCCATTTTGATGCCCAGTCTTCCAATTTATCAAGATCCTCTTGCAATTTTTCACAATCCTCTTGGGTTTTAACAACTTTAAATAGTTTTGTGTCATCTGCAAATTTGATAACCTCACTCGTTATTCCACTTTCCAGGCCATTTAGAGAGCTGGTAAGTCTGGAAACGGCAAACAAGCATAGAGCCCTGGAAGCACTTCTTATCGAGGGCATCCAGGTTCCGGGCCTCCCAGCCGGGAGGCACCGAGGAGTGCATCTTCTGACTTTTCAGTCGATGCATGGCCGATTCCACAACCATGGAGTGGTGCGGTAATTGTGCCTTTTGGAACCCGGGGCTCTTGCGGACTAGATAGATGGAATCGACCCGCTTGCTTAACACCGGCGTCGAGGCCGGGGTCTCCCACATGCAGAAGAGTAGCCGCTCCAGCATCGGAGGAACCAGAACAGTAAAGGCCTCCTTCGGGGGAGAGTCATACTGGAGGGCCTCGAGCTCCTCGGCTCGAGGCTCCTCCTTGGGATCCACGGGGAAGGCCAAGGCCTTGGCCATATCCCGCACGAAGTCCGAGAACCGGGTATCCTCCAGTGGGGACCGTCTCTGAGGTTCGGACTCGGGTGAGTCCGATGGGACACACCGAGTCCGATGAATGCCGGGTCACTCTTCGTCCTCTGTCTCCCAGCCCGACTCCTCGGAGGAGGAATCGAGCGGCTCCGGTCAGGCGGGCACCGATGCCCTCTGCCCCGACGCCGAGGGTATCGGCGTCGACGACCTCAGCCCCGAACGGGAGGTCGAGGGAGACCGTGGCCGAGGATCGACTCGAGCCCGCATGGACTCGAGGATCGGCTCGGCCTCCGGGGTCGACTTGGACGTCGAGGTCCCGGTGGTCGGGGCAGATGCACCGGTGAGACCGGCGATCAATGCCTGCTGTTGTTCCATGAAAGCAGCGAAGCTGCTCTCCAAGGCCGTCAACCTGAGTCCGAGCTCAGGAGACCCAGCAGCCCCCGACTCGGGCCCCGACGGCATCTGGCCCGACATCGGCTCCCTCGGAGGAGAGTCCACGAGGATAACAGCACTTACGTGTCCAGGAGACTCCATCTCGACACAAGGATGTTTGGCAGGCCTCTCCGACTCCGAAGACCCGGGACGGCTATCGGGGCTATGCGACCTGGCCCTCGAGGAACCAAGAGCGTCCACCGATGCCGCCCTCGCGGGTTGTTTCTTCCTGCGATGTTCCCGCGAAGGAGACCCCCGCTCAGAGGAACCCCGACGCTGCTCGGGGCCGGAGTCCCGAGACGTCGAGGCCTCTGACGAGGTCCGGACCCGGCCGGACGCGGAGTCAGAAAAAATCCTATCCTTTTGGTGCTGCCAACTCCTCAACGCCTTTGAGGACATTTTGCCACACGGACCACAGATCATCGGGTCCGAGGCAGCGGAGGCAGCAGTCATGAATGTCGGTAAGAGACATAAGTTTCTTACACCGATCACATTTCTTAAACCCTCTGGTAGCCATCGGGGGGAAAAGGGCCCCTGCTAGGTCAAAAGACCGGGCTGCCAGGGAAAAAAGAAAAAAGGCGCGAACGCCAGTCACAAAGGACAAAAACCGAAAAAGAAAGAAAGGACTCGATACCGGCGTATCGGTCCGAGCGGGAAAAGGATCCGGCGTCGAACCGGAGAAAAAACAGGGAAAATCAACTTCTTCCTCGGGGAAAAATGAACTATGTCCATCGGGCTCCGCGGAAAAAAGAAGACTGAGCAAGATGGCACCCTTGGGCGGGAAGGGGACCGCGTATGCGTGCTGCAATTCCCAAAGACTTTCTTTGAAAGCTGGGGAAATGCTCCGCACGAGGGCTCCGTCGGCGCCGACGTCACCCATATGTGAGGACTGACTTCCTGCTTGGTCCTGGAGAAATGGCAGCTGCTCACCCTCCATGGAATCAGGAAGATTGAGACCAGTTTCCAAGGATCCAAGTCACTCCTATCAATACTCCTCTAGTGAACCAGCAAGATGTTGATTCACTTATCAACTGTGTATCTTTGGTATCTGCAATTTTTTTTTAGGAGTTAAACAGGAGGATCCAAAAAGCAGAGAGTCATTCTCTGGCTACTATCAACGTATTGAAATTGGTGGTGATGCAGATGAAGGTTCAGCCAATTCTGGAGTGTACAGTGAGACTACCACTAGGAGTTGCCTGTGCACAGAGGATAGGAATAATTGGGGATCACTCATGCTCCCTCTGATAATCACCAGGAAAACCCCCAGTAGGTGCTGGGGGAGGGGAGGTTCAGGAGGAGGGGTGTGTCTGCATGCCAGGGATGGGGGAATGGGGGATTTAGTGTTGGATTTGGGAGGTGATGTTAATGCATCTCATCACCAGTCCCTTTAGAAGATAGCAGGCCTGACTTGGACCCTTGTCTGTGTTAGTGCAGCCGGGAAAGCGCAATATTCCTGGCTGCAGCAACACAAATTTCTATTTACTAAAGAGTTAGTAAATTGAGGTACTTATTGCTACAGTACAATGCATTATTTTATGCCAGCTTGATAACTTCCTTAATATTATGCTTCCTCAAAAGGGCAAATGTGGATTACATTAAAATCAAAACCAAAGTGTATATTACTGCATACATAAACATGATCACTATTAAAACAAAAGCGCACAATTAAAATTTAAAAAAGCAAGAAAAGGACTGAATTTTATTTCATAGTCATGCTTTCAAATACCTTCTGTATTAGCAAAGTGAGTATCTGAGAACTATTATGTTCTGCAATCTCTTCCTCTCCCTCAAATCCTCTGGATTTGGCCCATGCTTTCTTAAATTCAGATACAGTTCTTGTTTCCACCACCTCCACTGGGAGGTGATTCTATGCATTCACAGCCTTTTCTGTGTGTCAAAGTATTTTCTCGCATTACTCCTGAATCTCTCCCTGTTGACCTTCATCTTGTGATCCCTCATTCCAGAGCTGCCTGTGCATTTATACCATGAGAGGTATTTATGTCTCTATCATACAGCCTTTCCTCCAAAGTATACACATTGAGATTTTTCTGCCTTTCCTCCAAAGTATACACATTGAGATTTTTAAGTTTATCACCATATGCCTTATGATGAAGGCTACTGACCATTTTAGTAGCCACTCTCTGGACCAGTTCCATCCTGTTTATATCCTTTTGAAGGTTGGTCTCCAGAATTGCACACAGTACTTCAGATGAGCTTTTACTAGAGACTTATACAAAGGCACGATTGCCTCCTTTTTCCGGCTGGCAATTCTTCTCCCTATGTACCCAGGCATCGTTCTGGCTTTTATTGTCATCTTAAGATCATCCAATTCGATCTCCCCTGTTCTGCTTTCATGCATTGAAGTACTTCACCCCCATACTATACCGCTCCCTTGAGTTTCTGCAGCCCAAATACATGAACTTGCTTTTTTTTTTTTTTTTTTTTTAGCAATAAATCTTAATTACCAAATTCTTGACCATTCTTCAAGTTTGCTAGATCCCTCCTTCCAGGTGTTCTATCCTGTTGCAGATTTTAGTATCATCTGCAAAGAGGCATACCTTTCCCAACAAACCTTCCGCAATATTGCTTACACAAATGTTAAGAATAATGGGCCTGATATTCTGCAGCAATGGCTAGCACCACTAAAGTAGCTAGCAGCCACCACTGAACTTTAGACCCGGATGTTCAATTCAGAGGACATATCCAGATTACCATGAATTAACTAGGCAGTAGCGATATTCAGCTGCTGCCTGGGTAGCTTCAGTGGTGAAAGTTTCCTCAGGGGGATTTTATCAAAGCACTTCGTTGCCACTGGTATCTACTCTTAAAGGCTCATTCAGTTAGAGTCCTCACTTCCCCCCTGAGGAAACCTTCAAGGTGAAACGCAATGATAGTGCGCCTGACAGCGTCGGGAATGCCCTTCTGAAAAGCTAAGCACTGGTTTATGTTCTAACATTCGAAAAGTGAATATAAGGCTTTCAGAGAAAATCTGTATTTTTTGAAAACAAATACAAGATGAAATTGAATAAGAAAATATTGTAAGCACCTAGTTTTATAAAGAAAAAGTGGCTATTAGTTCAAGAGGGTCGTTGATGTGATTTAGGCATTGGTCCATCGTATGGTCTCCATTAATCGATGGCAGCCTAAGAGTTCTGAGACCCATTATAGCCATAAGTCAATTGAAGATACTAAATACACTTTTTAGTTGTTATACAGAGTATTGTTATACTAGTCAGGTTTAAACGCTGGTAAAAGTGACCATTATAGAATTTGTTAACTACAATCAGAGCCAGAAATATTGCCCGGAGCTCCAGCAGTTTGATTTGCATCTGGGATTCCGTCTGGGACCAACTGCCTTGAGTCTGGAGGCCCTCGCAATACGTTCCCCTGCCCAGTAAGGAGGCATCCATGGTGAGGACTCTTTGATGGGTGGGTGCCTGGAAGGACATCCTGGCCTGAAGGTGACGAGGGATCTGTCACCATCCGAGGAAGTCCACCAGCTGGTGGGTCACTCTGAGTGGCTTGTGTCCACTAAGAGTGGAGACTCCACTGGGCCACTCTCATGTGCAGTCAGGCATATGGGGTTACGTGAACCATGAAGGTCATATGGCCCATCAAGTGGAGGAGAAGCCAGGCTAGTAGCAACCGGCATCACTGTACCTCTGTGGCTAGACCTCTGAGGCATTCTGACTTCTCCTGAGGGAGGAAGGCCTTGGCCTGGAGGGTGTTTAACTGAACCCCTATAAACTCCACGCATTGAGCCGGAGAGAGGTGGGACTTGGGTTAGTTGATGACGAACCCCAGATGCTGCAGGGCATTGATGGTGCGTTCTATAGCGCATTGTGCCTCTGCAGCTGTGCCTCCCCTTATGAGACAGTCATACAAGTAGGGAAAGATGAAGGCCCCTTGGAGAGAGAAGTGGGCTGCGACCACCTCGAGGCACTTGGTGAAGACCCTTGGCGATGAAGCCATCCTGAAGGGCAGCACCCTGTATTGGTAGTGCTCTCCTCCCCCTTCTGGGGAGGCCCTCGATGTCGGTCCTGTTGTCAGTGCAGATCAACTGGACGAATCGGACATGAATGCCCACTGCTGGGCCATGAGAGCAGAGATATTGCGCTCTAAGGCCACCATCCTGGTCTCCATGCTAGTTGGCACGGCATCGGTTCCGTCGAGGAGTCCTCCTCGATGATGATGGCCTTGATTGTCCGAGACTGGTCAGTGGGTACTGATGACTCCTTTCGGAGCAGTTTTTGAGGCCGTTCCTGCTCTGACTCCTCAGACTCATGCCGGGGACTGCAGTGCCTGGAGTGGGATTTTCTCATCTTCCCAGAACCGGTCTCTGAGGAGGTCTTCCAGGACTTCGACTTCTTGCATTCCACCTCCAGGGATTTCCTCTTGAAGGAACCACAGTCATGGGATTCAGAGGTAGTCCAGGCTTCGCAGGGCACTGAGGTACTAGAGGAGAGCCTGGAGCGGGATGTCGCCAGAGACTCCAGTATGGATTTGGACTATTGGAAAAATTTTCCTGCTGCTGCTGAAGGCTCTTAAGAGCCTTTGAGGTCATGGTCCTGCAAAGTTCGCAGTCTGAGTCGTCGTGCTCTGGGCCAAGGCACCAGAGGCAGCAGTCATGCAGATCGGTGAGGGACATCATCTTGCTGCACCAATCGCACTTCTTGAAGCCACTGGAAGCCATCAGGAAAAAAAGGGTCACTGCCGCCTGGCAAGGGTCAGAGGCCTTCAGCTGAAAAAAGGCACGGATGCCAGTTGAGGGATACCTGGAAGAAAAGAAATAAAAATAAAGGAACAAACCAGAGGAAAGATGCCAAGGTGAACTGGCTCAGGGGTGGTTAAGGAACCAGTACGCAAACCAGACAGAAATGTATTAAAAAACACACACACTTTTTCTGGGGGAAACTGGACAGACATCCGGAGGGCTCTGCGGAAAAAAGGAGACTGAGGCAAGATGGCACCCTTGGGGTGGGAAGAGGACCACGCATGCGTTATGCACGTCTCAAAAGCTTTCTTTGAAAGCTGGGGAGATACTTCTGCGGGGGCTCCGTCGGAGCCATCACCACCCATATGTGAGGACTGACTTCCTGCTTGTTCACAGAGAGCATCCCTATCTTCAGAGTGAAATCCATTTACAAATTCTTGACCATTCTTCAAGTTTGCTAGATCCCTCCTTCCAGGTGTTCTATCCTGTTGCAGATTTTAGTATCATCTGCAAAGAGGCATACCTTTCCCAACAAACCTTCCGCAATATTGCTTACACAAATGTTAAGAATAATGGGCCTGATATTCTGCAGCAATGGCTAGCACCACTAAAGTAGCTAGCAGCCACCACTGAACTTTAGACCCGGATGTTCAATTCAGAGGACATATCCAGATTACCATGAATTAACTAGGCAGTAGCGATATTCAACCTCACTCAACCAGTTTCTTACCCAGACAGTCATTTAGGGTCTATCCCAAGGGCACTCAGTTTATTAAAAAGTCACCAGGTGGAGCCTTATTTCCAGGATGGAATTGGCATTTGAAGGAGTCAGAGAGTTGCTTAGGACTATCTGTGCACCCTTCCCTTTGCCTGTCCAGAGTGCAACCTAACCAGAAAGCCTAGTTACTCACCTGCAACAGGTGTTCTCCAGGGACAGCAGGAATCAGTCCTCACAAATGGGTGACATCGGCACCGATGGAGCCCTCACAGAAGCATGCCCCCAGCTTTCAAAGAAAGCCTTGGGTGATACAACCATGCATGCATGGTCCCCTTCCTGCCCAAGAGTGCCATCTTACTCAATCAGATGACATAGTTCAAAGACGGTAAAAATAAAAGATGGTAAAGGAGCAACTCCAAGGGAAGGAGGGAGGGTTGTGAGGACTGATTCCTGCTGTCCCCGGAGAATACCTGTTAAAGGTGAGTAACCGTGCTTTCTCCGGGAACAAGCAGAAAGTCAGTCCTCATATGTGGGACTTCCCAGCTACAGGCTACCGAAAACCCATAGCGCAAAAGCATGGTCACCCTCAATGGGAGCCTTGAACAGCAGCAATTGAGTCCGTAGCTACAGACTACAGTAGGACCTCTGTGTCCGATGGAAACCAGCACTCTGGTAGCCTGAACACAGAAGGGTAGGAGGTGTCTAAACCCCGAAAAGATTACAGAGCACAGCCTGGCCGAAAGCACTGTCCCTTTCCAGGCAGTAACTGGCTGAGAAGGTATGGACGGAAGACCAGGTGGCGGCCCAGCAGTTGTCCACCATGGCCCTGACATGGTGCACCGTGACTCGGCCTTCCAGCGGAGAGCCCCACCCGCTCATAGTCAAGGGTGATAAAATCCGCCACCCAGGTAGACAATATACGTTTGGTCACTGCCTCCACCAGCCTACTGGGGTTGTACAAGATGAAAAGCTGAGTAGATTTGCAGTGGCCCTGAGTACATTGGATGTAGAAGGACAAGGCCCTCTTACAGTCCAGGGTATGAAGGACCATCTCCACCCTACTGGTGTGAGGTCTTGGGAAGAAGGTGGGAAGTACCACCTTCTGGTTGAGGTGGAAGGACGATACCACCTTTGGAAGAAATTTAGGGTGTGTGCGGAACACCACCCTGTTCTTGTAGAACCTGGTATATGACGCCAATGCCACTAAGGCCTGAAGCTCACGAACCCTGCGAGCGGGAGGTGAGAGAGATCAGGAATGCCACCTTCCATGAGAGATATCGCAGGTGGCAGGTAGCCAGAGGCTCAAAGGGCATGCGAGTGAGCCACCCCAATACCACATTAAGGTCACACTCGGTCACCGGAGGGAAAACTGGGGGCTTTAATACGAGCAGACCCCTTAGGAAACGGGTCACCAGTGGCTGGACTGAGAGGGGGTTGCCATCCAATGGCTGGTGGTTTGCCTCCAGGGCACTGAGATGCACACTGACTGAGTTCGATTTAAGTCCAGATTGCGAGAGGTGGAGAAGGTACTGCAACACCAGTCCCACCGGGCAGAAAAACAGGTTGGTCCCGTGCTGTGCACACCAAGTTGAAAACCTGCACCATTTGAGGGCATACGCTTTCATAGTGGAAGCCTTATGAGAGGCCAGCAGGATCTCCTCTACCTCACTCGAGAGCATGAAAGATATTAGGATCACCCTTTTAACAGTCACACTGTCAGCGACAGGACCCCAAGTTGGGGTGCAGCAGAGAGCCCCCCTCCTGGGACAGGAGCCCTGGAGAGTTCCCCAATGGGATGGGAGTCTCCACCGATAGCTGGAGGAGTAGCAGAAACCATGGTTGCCTGGGCCATCAAGGGGCTATCTGGATGAGCGAGGCCTTGTCATGGAGGGTCCGGAACAATGTCTTGGCAATTAGTAGTTTGGGTGGGAAGGTGTACATAAGACCTTCCGACCACGAGATGAGGAACGCGTCCATCGCCACCCTGAAGGGGTAGGCCTGCTGGGAGTAGAAGCAGGGCAACTGTAGTTGTTCAGGCTGGCGAACAGGTCTATCTCAAGCCCCTCCCAGAGCTGAAAGAGCCGGTAGGCCACAATGGGATCCAGTTGTCACTCGTGCAGCTGGAGGACCCTGCTCAATGTGTCAGCCAGCGAGTTGTTCTGGCCTGGCAGGTATACTGCCCGCAGGAGTATATCCTGCAGGACTGCTTAGGAGCAAAGGACCACTGCCTCTTAGCAGAGGACATGAGACCCCGTGCCTCCCTGTTTGTTCACATAGAACAGTGCCCACCTGGTTGTCTGTCTGGACCAACACCGGCTGGTGATGTAGGCAGTGGCAAAAAGCTTGGATGGGTAAGTATATCGCCCGTAGCTCCAGAAGGTTGCTCTCGTCCTGCAACCAGCTGCCCTAGGTGCGGAGTCCTCGCAGTGGGCTCCCCAGCCGAGCAGGGAGGTTCTGTGGTGAGGACCATTAAGGGATTCGGGGCTTGAAAGGGCATCTCTGCCTCGAGGCATTGGGGAGTCTGCCACCAGATCAGGAATCCGCAAACTGGCGGGTCACAGACTTTGTCCCGGAGGCAGCCTGTGGCCTGTATCCACCGGTCCCGAAGGCACCACTGCATGGCACTCATATGGAGGCGGGCGTCTGTGGTGATGTGGACTGTGAAGGCCATGTGCCCGAGTAGGTGAAGGAGGAGCCGAGCGGGTACCGAGAGGCGGTGCTGTATGTCCAGGGCCAGGGCCCTGAGACGGTCAGCTCAGTCTCCGGGCAGAAAGGCCTTTGCCTGGAGGGTATCCAGTCTTGCCCCTGTGAACTCCAGATCCTGTGTCGGGAGGAGGTGGGACTTTGGGTAGTTTATCACAAACCCCAAGTGTTGCAGGACCTGGATGGTGCGTGCAGTTGCCTGCTGCACCTCTGAGGCCGTGCCTTCTTTTATGAGCCAATTGTCCAGGTAGGGGACAACAAAGACCCCATGGAAGCGGAGGAAGGCAGCTACGACTGCCAGGCATTTTGTGAAAACCTTTGGGGCGGAGGTCAAGCTGAAAGGTAGCACCCTGCATTGGTAGTGCCCCCCCCTCCCCCAACATGAATCGCAGGTACTGCCTGTGGTTGGGGTGATTGAGGATGTGGGTATAAACATCCTTCAGATCCAAGGAGCATAGCCAATCTCCCTGCTGGAGATAAGGCAGCAATGTTCCAAGGGAGAGCATCTTGAACTTCTCCCTCACTGGGAACTTGTTCAGGTTGCACAGGTCGAGGATGGGCCTCACGCCTCCTGTCCTTTTTGGCACAAGGAAGTACCTGGAGTAGAACCCCTTGCCTTAGAGATGGTGGGATACTGGTTCTAATGCTTTGTCCTCGAGAAGACCTGTGAGCTCCTTCAGTAGAAGGTCCCCAATGAAGAGGAGACCTGAGGGGCTCTCCCAGAAAGTAAAGGGGAGGTGTCTGAGTCAGATGGAGGAGGTAGCCCTCCCTGACCACCCGAAGTGCCCAGGAATCAGTGGTGATATTTAGCCACCTCTGGGCATGGTGGATCAGACATCCCCCTGTGGGCTGCTGACCTCCTTGGGGTGGAGAGGCTATGCCCAAGGAGTCAAAAGATCCCCCCTTGGCTGGGCCAGGACTGGTGCCTGGGACTTAGGAGCCTTCTGCTTATGAGGGCCATGCCCATGTTCCTTGGCCAACTGACCCTGCTGGGGAGCCCGGGAAGCCTAAAAAGGTGGACAGTTTCTGTAAGCAGCCCCTTTCCTAGGGTAGAAAGGGCTTTTTACCCAAGCCCTTCAGTTGGGGAGGGGAATTGGTCTTTTTAGAGAGCCTGGTCCTCATCATGAACACTGTCTCCAGCTCGGCAGCTTTGTCGGTCATGGGCTTGCCAAAGTGGTTCTCTCCTTGTCATGGGACATCGACCAATTTGCCCTGAATCCATTGCTCGAGATCAGGCTACTGTAGCCAAGCCTGGCATCGGGCACCAATAACAGCCGCGGCTACTCGAGCTGCCAACTCAAAGCCATCATAGGCTGCCTGAGACAAATTTGGAGAACTCATGGATGGCCATGGCCAGGTTCTTGAACCGCTGTAGGGGTTCCTCAGACAGACCAGCTGAGAACCCGGTAATTTACTTTGCCAGGTACCATGGCTGGTAGGCCTGGATGTAGCTGATGAGCATCAAGCCTTGGTAACACTTTCTGCCAAGGGCGTCCAAGGTGCACGCCTCCCTTCTGGGAGGCACCGAGAGTGCGCTCTCCGACTCTTCAATCAATGCATGGCCGACTCCACCACCATGGAGTTGTGCGGCAACTGTGATTTCTAGAAGCCTGGGCTCCAGCAGGCTCAATACATCGAATCAAGTTGCTTGCTCACCACTGGCTCCGATGCCAGTGTCTCCCATATACGAAGCATTAGCCGTTCCAGGATGGGAGGTATAGGCATCATAAGCAATTCCCTTGGAGGGGCCTCATACTGGAGGATTTCTAGCTCCTCCGTCCGGGATCCTCCTCGGATTCCATCGGGAATGCTAGGGGGCCTTAGACTTGTCCCTGATGAAGTCAAGGAATGCCATGTCCTCCGGCGGAGACTGCCACTGGGGCTCTAAAGTAGGAGAGTCTGAGGGGATGTTGCGATGGCGATGGGTGACTCCTCGTCCCCCATCTCCCACTCTGAGTAGTCTGTCAAGGACTTGATGGAAGGATGGTCCGCAGGCCCCGGGGCTGACCCTGGCCCGCAGCTCTCAGAGGCCCTGTGGCTGGCGCCGAGCGCACTGGCTGGGGACGATCACGGCCCCATCATGTGGGAACCAGATCGAGACCTCAGCCAAGGATCAACTTCAAGCTGAAGGGTCTCGAGGACTGACTTGAGGCCAAAGGGTCTCGAGGATCGGCTCAGTCTCCAGGGGCATCTTCGACGTCAAGGGCCTGGTGGTTGGGGCAGAGGAACCAGTTGTACCAGACAACAGCATCTACTGCTGGTCCATGAAGGCAGACAAACTGCACTCCAGGGCCGCCATTCTGGACTCCAGGCCAGAAGGCTCCACAACCATCGGCACAGGCATCGAAGGAATTGGGCCCGATGCCGATTCCCCCAAAGGAGAATCCCGATGAGGATGGTGTCTGGCGACCAAGGCTGGTCTGAGATCGAGTTCTTTCGGGGGACCTCTGCAGGCCACTCCCTCTCCGATCCCTCAGACAAGTGTCTCGGACTGCGGGAACTAGATCAGGATGTACCCGGCCTGTTGAATCCATCCAGAGATGCCGCCTTCGAGGTCGTCTTCTTCTTGGGTTCCCTCAAGGGAGACCCCCTCTCCGAAGAACCGCCCTAAGATGCCGTGGCTTCAGATGAGACCCTGTTCTTCAGAGGTACCGGAGAAAAACTTATCGTGCTGCTGCTGGCGGCACTTGAGGGCCTTGTTGGACATCATTTTGCAGAGACTGCATGCTGTGGGGTCGTGGTGCGGCCCAAGACAGCGAAGGCAGCAGTCGTGTGTGTCGATCAAAGACAATTTTGGCACACCAATCACACTTTTTAAAACCACTGGTAGTCATGGGAGAAAAAAGTACCCCAACAAGGTCGAAGTCCCACCGAGCTGCCAGTTGAAAAAAAGGTGTGCAGACGTCAAAGAGGAAAAAACTACAAAAAGGACCTGAACTCGATGCCGAGACAGTGTGGTCAGGTGGTTGGAAGCGTACTAGTGCAGTACTGGAGGGGAATATGAAACTCATGCAGAAAAATCAACTTTTTCTGGGGACAAGCCAGACAGACGTCTGAAGGGCTCTGCGGAAAAAAGGAGACTGAGCAAGATGGCACCCTTGGGTGGGAAGGGGACCAGGCATGCTTGGTGGCATCTCCCAAAGGCTTTCTTTGAAAGCTAGGGAGATGCTTCCGCAAGGGCTCTATCAGTGCCGATGTCCCCCATATGTGAGGACTGACTTCCTGCTTGTTCTTGGAGAAATGACGTTATTGGACGCTCCGGGGGCCTTTAAAAAGAAATGTGTGCCTCTTAGAGGAATTCTCGGCATTTGGGAGGTTCACAGGATTGAGTATTAACATGGATAAATCTGAGGCCCTAGATGTGCTGGGCGATTTGAGAGGGAGTTGGGGAAGTATCTTCCCGCTTAGGTGGGCTGATGACTCATTTCTTTATTTGGGAATTCTCTTAACCAGAGACCCGAAAGAGTTATACAAACGGAATTTTGAGAGGACTTCCCTCAGGCTTCAAACACAACTACGGGCCTGGCACCCTCTTCTCTTCCCCTGTCATTGGGGGGAGAGTGGCGGCGGTGGGGATGGTGGCTATGCCCCGGGTATTATACTGGATGCAAACGCTCCCAGTGTGGTTATTACAATAGGACCTTGCGTGTTTGGAACGGGAGATATGGGGATTTCTATGGAAAGGGGGGAGAGCACGCATCCCAATGAACGGTCTGAAAGGAGGATGGCAGAATGGTGGAATGGGCATTCCGGACTTACAGTTATATGCCTTGGCGTGTCAAGCACGACACTTAGGAGATTGGTTGGGCGACACAGAGATTTACACACCTAGGGGCTTGTTTACAAAGCCGCGGTAGCGGTTTGCGATCGTAATCGGAGCCGCAGCCCCATTGATTTCAATGGGGCCGCGGCTGCGATCGCGATCGCGAACCACTACCGCGGCTTTGTAAACAAGCCCCCTAGGGCTTTTGAGGAAGCCTTGGTGCCCCCCCCTCCCCCAGACTTTACTGGCAGCTGTACACTTAGAAGGTTCAGTACTGCCCAGGAGAGTGACTCGAAGCATCCTAGTGAGCCCGGTGAGGCGTACGTGGAGGCAATTGTGTAAATACTGGGATAGGTCCCCAGCTGTCTCGAGTTGGTTGCCAATGCAGGGCAATATTAAGTTCACCCCTGGTTCCACTACTTCAATTTTTCAGAAATGGAGCGAGGTTGGTATTCGACACATTGGGCATGTGGTTGATCTTAATGGGAAGTGCAAATCGCTTAAGACGCTTAGTAGGGAATACGAGCTGAGCGGCCGCAATTACTTTGCATAGTTTCAGATTTCCCACTATGTGGCTTCCCTTCCAGAAAGCGAGATGATGTTAGAGAGTTCAGCGCAGATTTTAGAGTTCTTAGCGTTAGGTGCGGAGTCCCCGCTTACAATATCAGACTTGAAGAAAAGACTGGAGCCATATATTAAATAGCCGGACTATTCAGGGGAGGAGTTAGACCAGGAGGTGCCACCCGGCTCAATCTGTAAAGCCCTGAGCCGGATTGTGGGATTGGTGGAGGGAGCTAAATGGAGAGAGATTCAATTTAAAAGTGTTATTCGGGCCCACTTCTCTCCGAGGCAGGCGATGCAGACTGGCCTTGGTTGTGACGTGGGTTGCCCTAAGTGCTCGTGTCTTCTTGCGGACCTGGGTCACATGTGGTGGGGTTGTCAGAAAATTCGTGCTTATTGGGCGAGGATCAGTAAATATATGAGTAACTTGCTCCAACAGCTGCTTAAGTAGACTGGAGCCTTGGTAATGTTGGATCGGCTTGGACCACTTTACCCAAAGGGGAGATGGGACCGGTTGCTGGTGAGAAAGGCATGTCTGATGGGGAAGGGTACGATACTTCATAGATGGAGAGAACAGGTGCCCCCCACCTTTTGGGAATGGCATAATATTTTCCATCAATTGATGCTCTTCGAGAGGAGGGGGTCAAGAGTAGTGTCAAGCGATGGGCTTCCTTTTTGTTGATTATATTCAAAGGTTAGGAACCTACGCCCGTAATGAGGTCTTGCAAGTGAGATAGGCTGTGTTTGATAAGTTGGGAGTTAGGTGAGCTTGGGGGGACTTCGTATTATGAGATGGGAGGGGGGGCAGGGTAGAAGAGAGTCCTAGATATGGATTGGGTGGGCTGAGCTGTGTTGGGGTGGGAAGGGGGCGGGAGGGAGGTAAAGGGGCGGGGGGTAATTAATAAATTGTGCCACACTTATGTAGCAGAGTGGTTGCTGGAATGGTTGACAAGAGTCAGCCCCATCCAGCGACGTTATGTTTGTATGCAAATTGTTTGTAGCATGTTTTTTTGTGGTTCAATAAATAAAGTTTTCAAAAAAAAAAAAAAAGAAATGTGCGCTATAGTACGCTGTCTGTAATCATGTGACCGAAAGGATGTGACCAAACGGGCATGCCCCTTTGGAGCCCAGGCAGAGTCAGGAAGTTTGCACAAGTGATATTTGGAGGTTTTGTCCATCTTGGTGATGGAGCAAGTATGGGGAAAAGAAAAGGAAAGGAGATAATTTTGTATTGGAGGGGTGGGGGTAATCGGAATGTTATGGTTGCTTTCTCTATTCCCTAATATTGTAAAAGATCAAGGAGAGTCACCTTCTAAGGAAGTTTCCCTCATTCCTGTCTTTTACTTCCTACCACCACTTCCAGTCTCAGTTCCGGATGTATCTCCAGGGGTGGAGGGACAAGTGGTGATTCCCTCCTATCTGGGGACCTGGATGCATTACTTGATGGGACAAACTTGACTGTAGCTGGTGATGTCAGGTCTGAACTTGTGATATCTCAGGAACGGAATGTAACTTTGGAAGAGCAGAGAGGGAATATTTTAAAATCTGATAATGGGAACGTAGTAGCGGGTCCTGTGAGGCCTATTATATTTTTTGGGAAAGATGATGTGAAATAGCTCTGCCAATGACACCTAGGGAGATTTCAAATCTGGAATTATGGCATTTGATCACCAGAATGGAATCTACTCTATCAACCTTTCTAACATAGATTTGCTCTTTTACAGGGGAGGCTGTGGTGAAATTTAAGAAATTAGATCAACAGTTAGACCAGGTTGAATCTAAGATTCAACTTCTGGACCAGCATCTAAGATCAGTTTATTTGATTCATTTTATTTAGTAGGAATTTGTTATACCGCTACATGCACACAATTGGCATCATAGTGGTTTACAATAAAAATGTATCAATGGAGCAAAGAGTACAAAATCAAGGACATGACAACAAAGAGAATAGCACAACAATAATTATCCAGTAACAACCAATAACTGTATACAATAAGAGGAGGAAAGGGAGCCTGATACCTGCATTACAAATAAGCAGCACACAATTTCTCAAAAAGACAAGATTTCAACAATTTCTTATTATCTTGGATAATTAAGCTTGATAAGTTAGAGAACTCTATTTGCCAGAACAACTTCTGTTTCTTAAATTTCCCTTATACAAGACTGATTTCGCCTTTTGAGATTTTAAAACAGTATTTCCGGGATATTCTTGGTCTAGACATCTCCTCTCACCTGTCCATTTCTACAGCCTATTATGTAATGGGCTCTGTTAAGAGATTGGATGGGGTAGGGGGAGGAACAGATTAGGAATCCTTGAGTTTGACTTTACAATTAGAGATCTCCCTGGAAGAGACCTACAATAGGGCAATCTTGGTTGCTTCATTTGTTAAGGCCTCTGATATGGATAAGGCTTAAGATTATTTTTTTATGGCTAGGTTACAGAATTTTCATGGTCATAGGATTTCTTTATTTATTTAACTTTTTTTTAAAATACCGCTTTATCATTTTAATCAAAGTGGTTTACATTGCAACTTAAACTTACATGAAACAGGGACATTGATAACTGGATTCTTCTAAAGCAATGGAGGGTTACGTTTTTTCCTGATCTTTCTGATAAGACGAAGAAGAACAGGAAAGATTTTCTTCAGTTTCGTCCAAGAACTCTTGCTCTTAGGATGTGTTTCTTTCTGAAATTTCCTAGGAAATGTTTTTTATTTAGTGTAAGGGACAAGATTACATTGTCCTAGAATCAAAGAAATTGGAGGAGCTTATTATTGCCCAGGAACATCCCCCTACTGGGGTAATTGCTGCATCCAACAATGTTGTAAGAGATTGGGGGGGAGGGGGGATATAAGGGACTATTAAAATGGTTTTGCCAGGATATGAGAATTTGAATGTTTTCTTTAATATTTTCTGGTAGTTTGTCGCCCTCCTATTTCCTCAATGGATTCTGACAGATTTGGAAAGTCTTTGCCCTATGCTTCATTTCTTGTAATTTGTCGGTTTATTTCTAATGTTGTATATAAACTTTTATATTTTCTTTTCTTTTTGTAATTATGTTGGAAATGCAATAAATATTAAATTTAGGAGGGGGAAGTCACTGATGCGGAACAATGTAAAAGGCCTTAATGAAATCTAAGTGTTCTCCCCCAATCCAGTTCTCTGGTCACCTAGTCAAAGAAATCAAATTCATCTGACAAAACCTACCTCTAGTAAAGCCATTCTTTGTCTGATCCTGTAATCCTTTGGATTCCAGAAATTGCACTGCTTTAACAGTTTCCTTAATTTGCTCACCACAGAGTTCAGACTAACTGGTCTGTAGTTAACCAACTTCTTCCTTACTTCCACTTTGTGGACAGGAACCACATTCGGCCATCTCCAGTCCTCTGGGATCACTCTAGATTCTAAAGAAGCATTGAAAAGATCAGGCAGTAGATCTGCTAGTACTTTCTAAGTTCCTTCAGTACCTTCAGATGAATCCCACCTGGCTTCATCACTTTACCCATTTTTATTATCTAACTCCTCATGAACAGTCTTCTAAGTATAGTTAGAGGTCTACCTCGTTTCCATTCCTATTTGTGTTTGTTTTCAGAGGTCCCATTCTCAGTCCTTCATCTGTGAGTACAGAACTGAAATACTTGTTAAGCAATACCAGTTTATGCTCCTCAGCCTCTCATATTCCTCGCCTTCATCCATGAGTCTCCCAGTGCCCCCTTTGCCCTTCCTGCCTTTAATATACATATTTTCTAAAAAGTCGGCTCAGGGAGGGGAGAGGAGAAACCAAGATGGCCACTGAGTTGCTTCCCACAACAAATGCCTAAGCGTAAAGGGAAGCTGAGGGTTATTCCCTCGGAGCCCCAGCCTCCGTTTAGCGGTCCAATGGATCGTTTTGTACAACTTACCCAGGCGCAGAAGCAGGAAATCCGTGCCGGCTTGGCGGCGATGATGGAGGAGAGTCTTTTGCTGCCTTCGGAGGTTGAGATCTCATTATCTCCTGCTGAGAGAATGCCGCCGCAGTGCCCTGCTTCTTCCAGTTCGACGCCTGTAGTTTTGGTGTTCCCTCCCTCGGCAGAGGAAAGGGAAGACGCTGGTAGAGGGGATATTGTGGAGATTTGAGTCAGTTGTCCCCTGGGAGGATTCCGGTGCACTGGGTTTGGCTGAAGTTCTGGCGACTCCATGTTTGGCTCGTGAAGGATACGTTTCCCCCTCAGACTTCTTCATTGTTGACCTCCATGCCTGCGTCTCTTTCTTTGTCTAGACCTAAAGTCTTCACATTGGAAGTAATTTGGGAGGCTATTGTATCCCTTTCCGACACAATGCACAGTCAGACCATGGCTCTCTCCTCTAGGATTCAAGAAAATTCAGTTAAAATTGATGCTGTAGTGACTAATTTTGAACATGCTAAGTTGAAATTAGAAGATCATGGAAGCCAATTGGTAACTTTGTCTGAAACTACTACATCTTTGTTTAAGGATAATATGGCTCTTCGGTATAAACTGGAGGTTTTGGAAAATGCAGCTAGGGCTGCGAATTTGAGGCTTTTGAACTTTCCTAAGATGAGAGGTGTTACGGCACTAGATATGTTTAAAAGATATCTGCAAGTAGTATTGAAAATGCCTCCAGATTTAATTCCACCTTTAACCATGGTTTATTATCTTCCACAAGGAAAGAAAGAACCAGTGGCTTCTGCAGAAGATTCTAAACTTGAAGTTAATGCTCTTGAAGTTAATGCTCTCTAACGATATTGGGTGACCCCTTTCTTTTTGCTAATGTGATTAGAAAACATCTTTCTTGTTCAGTCATACAGAAACTTCTATAATAGGTAGGCCAAGAAAGTCAATGACCTCATTAAAAATGCTCAGTAGTTCAAATATATCACCTTCTGTCTCTGAGTTCATACTGCTTTGTGGTTCAACGGGTTATTGGTCAACTGCAACCTTCCCCTGTTGTTGAAATTGAGGCCGGCGTGAATAAGGGCGGCCCCTGGAGAAAACCTGCCCCGCACGTTTGCCATCCTGCGATTTTTTATTCTTCTGCCCATTCTCCGTAGAATCACTACTATCGTCTTCCCCAGTATCTTCAAAGGTGACATGTTTTTGTGCAATTCTTCTTTATCTTGAGAACGCCAAGCGTACACCTGATCTCTTCTCATAATCATTGGTGTCCCGCACAAATTTCTGAATTTTCACTTGACGCAGAGACTCACGAAATTGTGATAACTGGGTATCATATATGTCCTTGTCCGCCATAAATTTCGCCAATGACATAGTTTCCTTCAATTGATCCGTAAGTGAGGATAATTGAACCTGCAAAATTTTTTCCTCCTCAGATAAACGGTCAACTAGTAATGCTATTAAATCCAACCCACATTTATTAAGGATACTATTCCAAGTATTATAAAAAAATTTTATCATCTTGAAACATGGGTGGAGGTTTTAATACTCGCAATCCCCTAGGGATTATTCTTTGTTTCAGATACTGTATCATTGTGGCTGCATGTAATTGTACCCGTGTTTTTTTATTTAAATTCTTGAAATCAGTCCATGAAGTAAAAGTCTCTATTTGTGGAATCTGTGAATCATCTTCAAACAGTGTGGGTTGCTTCAACAATTGATTTATACGCTCTTCCAAAAACACAAACGTGGAAGTATTGGATAAACCCTGATCTTCAGACGCCATAATCTACAGTCACCAGAAGAACTATATAAACTGTAAACTGATTTATCTCACCTAATTACTAGCATATCAAAAAGATAAATTATGTCCATTCATATATACCCTAAGAAAAGGAGAAAAGATTTATTTTTGTCGGATCGTTTGCCTTGAGAGGGAACTATCCCTCTCTCGTAGCAAACCCTCCTTTTTTTCTTCAAATAAAGAGTGCATTCACCCTTTTATCCTACACCGAGGCAAAATTATAAAATCATCCTCAGTCTCCCAGAATGTGAATAAGTAATACTTAGCTCAAAACTCCGACGTGGTCCAATCTCCAGTCCACGAAACAGCGACAGCTGTATCAGAACCATTAAGTCACCTGGGCCTGTTGTACCTGCTTGCCTGTAGTACCTGCCTGTGATAATATAATCTACTTGCCTGTAGTACCTGCTTGTGATAGTATAATCTACTTGCCTGATCTACCTGCCTTCCATAATGGCGCCCTCCCTCATTGCCACAGCTTGCTGTTACCTCCTCTCTGGAGGGCTAAACAGCACACTGGCCTTATCTCCTACCTACAAACACATACCAATCCTACAGAGCCATGGGAGGAGATGGTCAAGTGCCCCCCATCACAAGGCAAAGGAAAATATACGCACTCTCCACCCCCACTTACTACACGTCGCACTTCAACATGCCAAGAAAGCCAAACAAGAGGAAAACCCCCACCTCCAAAACCTAAAATGTGCCCTCATAAACGCACGCTCAATCTGCAAGAAATGGCCAGCTATCTCAGACATGATATCCCTCTACGACCTCGACATCTCCTGATCACAGAGACGTGGCTATCTAGCGCTGACACGGTCCTCCTCAACCAACTCTTACCCACCAATTTCTCAATCCACACCTGCCATAGAGACAGCAGAAGAGGGGGTGGAGTGCTCATCCTCACCAAAACAGACCTCCAATTCCATCTGATCAATTCCACCAGCACAACGCAACTCGATACAATCACCATAGCCAACAAGCAGTGCGCCATCAACCTACTGTACAGAGCCCCGTCAACTTCCCCCGATGACCTCTCAACAATAATCAACCTTGACTGCAATGCCCTGAACCCACGCACCCCAAGCTGGTTACTAGGCGATTTCAACCTGCCAGCCCTGCAAGTCACACAAGCCTCGGCCTTCCTCGAAGCTCTCAAGGAACTAGGATACAGGCAACTAGTCAATGAACCTACCCACATGAAGGGAAACAAGTTGGACCTGGTATTCGCCTCACTGTCAGCCGTCGACTCAACCCAGGACCCCATACTGTCCATTACCACAGTACCCTGGTCGGATCACAAACTAATCAGATTCCAAATACCTGTGCTCAACCAAGGCCACAAGAGCCCCAGAAGTCCGGCCAGCACCCCTAGTGCACCATTACGAAGATTCCGACCTTTTGACAATGAAGTTATCTTGAGTAAAACCCTCTCACTCTTCTCCTTGTCAGCACCCGGCCTCGACGAACTGATCTCAAGCTGGGATAACAGCCTTAGCTCCATTGCCCAACTCCCACTCTCAAACAAGCCTCTAAGAAAACGAACTGCCACACCCTGGTACTCCACGGAACTGCGAGCATCACTCCTCCACCTAAGGAAACTGGAAAGACGCTGGCGTCGATCACGCTCCTCTGAAGACCAGAGGGCATATAACCTTCACCTGACAATACACCGCGAAACAGTAACAGAGAAAATGAGGCAATTCCACACTGACACCCTAAAACGATCACTAAGCAAACCACATGACTTATTCAATCTAGTCAAGAACCTAACAAAAGAACCATCCCCAACCAACCAAGCGAGATACAGCCTCAAGAATTCGCAGACTACCTGCAATCGAAATTATGCCAGACTGATAAGTCCACAGCACCCACCGCCGCACATGAGCCACCCTACCCAACACCACTGACCACCTTCTCCACCCCATCCAAGAAATGCATTGACGACACTATCGCTGCCATCAACACCACCACTGCACAAACCGACCCCTGCCCTGCCTTCTGGATAAAAGCGCTACAGAGCGATTTTAGCCCGTTCATAGCCAGACTCATGGATCTGGCATTCTCAACAGGATTGTTCCCGCAAAGCCTCAAACACACGTCCATCAGACCTCTGCTGAAAAACAACAAACTAGACCCCCAGAAGGTCGACTATTACAGGCCTATATCAAGCATACCACTACTTACCAAGATAATTGAAAAAGAAGTCCAACGCCAAATACAATACCACATCGAGACCGCCGCTCCGCTCGACTCTTGCCAACACGGATTCAGGGAATCTCATGGTGTTGAAACACTCCTCACCACCCTCTTCAGCAACATAATTGCTGGAATTGACAACACCCGTCAAGGGTTTGCCCTCATCTTTATGGATATAGCCACGGCATTTGACTCAGTAACCCATGAGCTCCTCCTGGTGCGACTTAAGGAGAAGTATTCGTGACACAGCTCTAAGCTGATGCAAATCATACCTGTCTGACAGATGGCAGCACGTACGATCCGGTGCTTCAACATCAGAACCATTCCACCAGAGGCAGGGTGTTCCGTAGGGGTCCTCCCTCTCTGCCCTGATGTTCAACATATACATGCAGCCCATCTGTTCCCTCATCCGATCATTCAATGTTAACTGCTTGATATATGCCGATGACGTACTGCTCTACATGCCATTCTCAACTGACCAGCCAGACCTCTCCCCACTGACAGAATGTTTTGACGCGGTATCCAACTGGCTCCAAACCTTTGAATACAGCCCAAGAAAACAGACGTCATTTTCATTACGAGGAACCAAAACGTCACCCCTCCTGCCTATTTAAAGGTCAAGGAAGCAGAGCTACTAACCAAATCCACAATCCGTTACCTTGGAGTCACACTAGACATAAGAACATAAGAACATAAGATATGCCATACTGGGTCAGACCAAGGTCCATCAAGCCCAGTATCCTGTTTCCAACAGTGGCCAATCTAGGTCACACGTACCTAGCAGTTTCCCCAAAAGACACAGGTTCTGCAATGCTTGTACTAGGTCAAGCATTGATATCCTGGGTCCCTTCTTAATAATGGCCTATGGATCTTTCCTCCAGGAACTTGTCCAAACCCTTTTTAAACTCAGCTACACTAACAGCCTTAACTACATCCTCCGGCAACAAATTCCAGAGTTTGATTACACGCCGAGTGAAAAAATATTTTCTTTTATTAGTCTTAAATAGTTTACCCTGTAGCTTCATTGCATGTCCCTTAGTCTTCCTATATTCTGATAACGCAAACAGTCGATCTACGTTTACCCATTCCACTCCGTTCATTAATTTATAGACTTCTATCATATCTCCCCTCAGCCGTCTCTTTTCCAGGTTAAAGAGCCCTAACCTTTTTAGCCTTTTCTTCATAGGAGTATCCTTCCATCCCCTTTACCATTTTGTTGTCTCTTCTCTGAACCTTTTCTAATAACGCTATATCCTTTTTAACATACGGCGACCAGAATTGCACACAATATTCAAGGTGCGGTCTCACCATGGAACGGTATAGAGGCATTATAATATCTTTTGTTTTATTTTCCATTTCTTTCCTTATGATACCTAGCATTCTCTTTGCTCTCTTGTCTGCCACTGCACATTGGGCCGAGGGTTTTAACATGTTATCCACAATGACGCCTAAATCTTTTTCCTGGGTGGTGGTTCCTAATGTGGAACCTTGCATCGTATAACCATAGTTTGGGTTGTTCTTCCCTAGGTGCATAACTTTGCACTTGTCCACATTAAATTTCATCTGCCATTTTGATGCCCAGTCTTCCAATTTATCAAGATCCTCTTGCAATTTTCCACAATCCTCTTGGGTTTTAACAACTTTAAATAGTTTTGTGTCATCTGCAAATTTGATAACCTCACTCGTTATTCCACTTTCCAGGTCATTTATGACTATGTCAAAAAGCAGCGGACCCAGCACAGATCCCTGGGGTACACCACTATTCACCTTTCTCCATTGGGAAAATTGGCCATTTAGCCCAACCCTCTGCTTTCTATCTTTTAACCAGTTCTTGATCCACAGTAGTACACTGCCTCCTATCCCATGACTCTTTAGTTTTGCCAAAAGTCTCTGATGAGGGACCTTGTCAAAGGCTTTCTGAAAGTCCAGATACACTATATCAACCAACTCACCTTTGTCCACCTGTTTGTTCACACTTTCAAAAAAGTGTCCAGACCAACGCCTGAACATGAAGGCTCACATAAGCAACACAGTAAGAGCAGTTTACCACAAGATTCAGACACTCAGGCACTTACACCCCCTGCTGGAGCCGGATGACTTCCAGACAATCTATCAAGCGCTGGTTATCCCACATTTCGATTACGCCAATGCAATTCTACAAGGGCTCCCGCAATCCACCCTGAATCCACTCCAGCTCGCAATGAATGCCGTGGCCAGAGTTCTACACGGTGCTTCCAGGAATGACCATGTGACACCCATCCTGAAACATCTCCACTGGCTCCCCATCCATGGCAGACTCTCTTTTAAAACCCTACTACTGACTTTCAAGGCCTCCTCTACCTCCCTCATGGAGCTTATCCACCCTACACCCTCTAATAGATCCAGAAGACCCGCAGCAGCCAACACACTGGTAATCCCGAAAGCAATAACACAATGCACCCAAGCAACAATAACAGGGCATTTAGGTTCTGTGCACCCAGATGCTGGAATGCCCTACCACCCAGCATACGGGCAATATCCGACCTGACCCAGTTTAGGAAAGCACTGAAGCACCACCTTTTCCTCAAACACTACTCTGATGACAGCTCACAAACAGCCACCCCCCTCCACCAGTTCCACCACACCAACACACCCAGCACGCAATGAGGCATCCTCTCCCAGTGGCGCCATCCCCGAATATGCATACTTTGTAAATAGCAGCATGTACATACCCCACTTTTGTAAAAGTGACGCCATCCTCGACTATGCGCACCTTGTATATAGCAGCATGTATATACCCCATCTCTGTAAAAGTCACTCTTCCCACCTGATGTGATTCCTACCTGTAAATAGTTCCCCCAGTGTTATCCAAGTTTTAGCACCTGTTTCATTGTAAATACAGTGCGGGTTAGCCTGCACTGTATAAGCTAAGGTTGTATGTAAACCGCACTGAGGTTAAATAGCGCGGTATAAAAGAGACATTAAATAAATAAATAAAGTGAGATATGGGGTATGGATTTCTACTGGATACAAGCTAGCATTCATGTAGTTCCACAACTACTGCTTTTCTGTTCTTCACCCCTACGGGTTTATCATGCCAAGATTTTCAACGGATCTTCTGCTAGAGACGTATACCAAAAAAGCTGTACACAATATCATGTTTCAAACCGTGATACTTCTGGTTCTTCTTCATGCAATACACGTCTAAATCATCAGCTGATCCCATTGACTTTTAAACTCAGCCTCGTTCCTACACACGGGCTATCATTGGCTGTCTGAGTCATCAGGTAATCAAACTCCACCAATCAAGAGATAGGTTAAGACCCAAGGGTGTTACTGATTGTAAGCGGTATATCCAAGATTGTTCCCTACATTTCAAGCTCTTTAAACGGTCTCCCCTCGAGTCTGCTCAGGAATAAAATCTATAACTCGCCATTTGAGATCTTGAAAGGTGTGGTTAAATTCTGAACAATGAGAAGCTAAAGGGGATGACAAAATGTTAGTATTTATACGAGATCGATGTTCTAATAAATGTCTCTTCATGGAGTTTGGCCAAATTCAAATTCAAATTATAAATATTCTGAAGAAACATTGGGGAGTACTGTCCTTACATTCTTGTTTCAAGAAACGATTAATGTTTGCTTTGCAGAGGGGTCGTAATATGGCAGATTTATTGATACACTCTCCGTTAAAGGATCCAGAGACTGATTTAAAAGGGCATTACAAATGTGGGTCATGTGATTTTTGTGAGACGACTATAGAGGGCTCAATATGGGATGACCCTACCACGAGGATTAAGATTGAAAATCATTATCATACGACGTGCGCTAGTGCGCATGTGGTATATGTTCTGGTATGTCCCTGTCAGAAAACCTATCTAGGACGGACATCCCGATCCATGAAGAGACGTTTATTAAAACATCAATCTCGTATAAATACTAAAATTTTGTCAGCCCCGGTAGCTTCTCATTGCTCAGAATTTAACCACACCTTTCAAGATCTCAAATGACGAGTTATAGATTTTATTCCTGAGCGGACTTGAGGGGGAGACCATTTAAAGAGCTTGAAATGTAGGGAACAATCTTGGATATACCGCTTACAATCAGTAACACCCTTGGGTCTTAACCTATCTCTTGATTGGTGGAGCTTGATTACCCGATGAATGGAAAAACAGTAGTTGTGGAACTACATGAAGGCTAGCTTGTATCCGGTAGAAATCCATACCCTATGTCTCACTTAATGGTTCTGAACAGCTGTTGCTGATTCGTGGACTGGAGATTGGACCACGTCTGAGTTTTGAGCTAAGTATTACTTATTCACATTCCGGGAGACTGAGGATGATTTTATAATTTTGCCTCGGTGTAGGATAAAAGGGTGAGTGCACTCTTTATTTGAAGAAAAAAAGGAGGGTTTGCTACAAGAGAGGGAAAGTTCCCTCTCAAGGCAAACGATCCGACAAAAATAAATCTTTTCTCCTTTTTTTAGGGTATATATGAATGGACATTATTTATCTCTCTGATATGCTAGTAATTAGGTGAGATAAATCACAGTTTAGAATTTATATAGGACATTATTACCGACACCCTTATAAACAATTCAAATCCATTTGAACAGAAGAAACATATTTCCAATGCAGTAAAATTAGATGCACCTGTGATCAATTGTCAGTACTCGCACGACTTCAAACATCCAATGAATGATGGGTCTAAAATGGCCACATTTACTCCCTGTTCCATTTTCACAATGATGAAGACAAGAGAGCTGCCTAAGACCATCAGAAAACCTATAATCGCCAAACATCAAAGGGATACAAGGCCATCTCCAAAATCCTTGGTGGGATTCCTGTGTCTACAGTTTGCAGTGTTATTACAAAGTTTTCTGCTCATGGAACTGTCAAGAACCTCCCAGGATGTGGTGGGAAGAGGTCTTTGAAGCTTAGTGCAAACTGTTTGAAAAACATCATGTACAACATCCAAAGAGCTTAAGGCTGACCTGGAGCAATCTGGAGTGGTGGTTTCAACCCGCACCATACGCCAGACACTAAACAAAGGGTGAAGGCCAAGGAGGACCCCATTGCTCAGAGTCAGACATAAAAGGGCATGCCTGATCTTTGTCCAAACCCACCTTGAGAAACCACAATCCTTCTGGGAAAATGTTCTGTGGACAGATAAAACCAAACTTGAGCTCTTTGACAATGCAGACTAGCGATACATTTACAAGCAAAGAAATGAAACGTATAGGAAAAAAACCCACCCTTCTTACAGTTAAATATGGTGGAGGTTCTATAATGTAGTGGGGCTGTTTTGCTGCCTCAGGAACTGGAGGCCTGGAACGTATTAAAGGAATCATGAAGTCAGAAGACTATCAAGGTATTTTGGAGAGAAATCTGCTACCTAGTGTCAGCAAGCTAGTTCTGGTTGGAAGGTCATGGGTCCTTCAGCAGGACAATGGCTGAAAACATACATCCAAAAGTACAAAAGAATAGTTAAAAAGGAACAATGGACTGTTTTTGACTGACCAGCAATGAATCCTTATCTCAATCCCATTGAGAACCTTTGGAAAGAGCTGAAATCTGCCACTGGTAAAAGGAATCCTGGAAACATTCATGAGCTGGAACAAATCAGAGTTTAAGAATGGGAGAAACTATAAGCAGACAGATGTACGAAACTTATAGATGGCTACAAGAAATGTTTGGGGGCTGTCATCACTGCCAAGGATTGTGCAACTAAATATTAGCTAAGGATGCCATTAATCCTGTCCAGGTCATATTTTGTTTTTCTTAGAAATTACTACATTTAATTTGTACAGTGGAGGAGTAGCCTAATGGTTAGAGCACTGGCTCAGGAACCAAGAGGCCAGGGTTTCATTTCCACTAATACTCCTTGTGGTCTTGGGCAAGTCACTTAACCCTCCATTGCCTCAGAAAAATCCAAGTTATCCCTGTTTAATATACATTACTAAATTTAAGTTACAATGTAAAGCACTTTGAATGAAATGATAAAGCTGTACAAAAAATACTGTTAAATAAATACATCTTCATTTTGTTGTGTACTTTGAACATACTATTTAAATATTATGACGACGTATAGTTGGAATATTTCCAGTTATTTCTGAAGATATTGTACTTAACATGCCTAAAACACAAGGGTGCTAATAATGTTGACCACAACTATACATGACAGGGAGAGTGCAAAGGCTCTTAGTAACATAGCAGATGATGGCAGATAAAGACCAGTATTGTCTATCTAGTCTGCCCAATAAGATGGCTAGAATGGTTGTACCCATCGCTCCGTGTAGGTCAATCCCCTCAATTTGTTGAAGTCTAAAAGATATTTGTTTGTTTTGATTCCATCCAGGCCAAACTGTTTGATTGATATAAAATATGCCAAGGAGTAACCTCAGGGCTCAGCACTCTTATTTAACTTCTACTATCAGACTCTTTGTGGAATTATTCAGTCCTTTATCAGTGATTACTATTCTTATGCAAATGATTTAATGGTTTATGCTTCCTTTTCTACTTAGATTGCATTCTAGTCAGGAATTGTTGATAAGGGTTTCCAAGTAATGATCCAGTGACTCTCACATCATGGTTTACCATTAATTGTAATAAATCCTAAGCATTATTTGTTATGTGGGATATATCATTTGTGCCTCCAGGGTTGGTTTGTATAGATGATGTTGGTATTAGCTGTTAAGGAGGTCCAATGCTTAGGATAGTCTTAGATCAGCACCTAATGCTTCAACCCCAAGTCCAAGTACCAAGAGCTACTTTTCAGAATATGAAGGTAGTATGACGTTTGAGGCCCTTGTTGACTGATGACGTACTGCATTCCAGGCACTTAGAAATCCTTGCCTCAACTATTGCAATATGATTTAAAGAGGATTGCCCTCCATCTCTATTAGGGCTCTTCAGTTGATACATATTTCTGCAGCTAGAATGCAACTGAAGAAATCTAAATATAGCACAGTTACTTACCTGTAACAGGTGATCTCTGGGAACAGTAGGAATAAGTCTTCACATATGGGTACGTCGGTACCGACGGAGCCTGCACGGGAATGCTCCCCAGCATCCAATCAGAAAGCTTTTGGGAGCATCCCTCGCGCCTGTGCACTGCCTTCCTGCCTTTTCCACTGCCTCTCCTCAGTTGAGTTTCATAGCTGAGACAAAAGAAGAGAAAGAGGAAAGGAAGATAGAAAGATAAATACAACTCCTAGGGGAGGTGGGTGGGTTGTGAAGACTTATTCCTGCTGTTCCCAGAGATCACCTGTTACAGGTAAGTAACTGTGCTATCTCAAGGAACAAGCAGGAATGAGTCTTCACATATGGGGACTCCCAAGCTAAGATGCCTGGAGCCCGAACATGTTGAAGATAGAAAACATGCAGGGGCGGCCCAAGGGGGGTGCAGGGCCATGTGCGGAGACTCGGTGCGGGGCCTCATTTGCATAAGGGGCCTCATTTGCATAAATATTTGCATAATGTTACCATACACTAACTTTTAGTAAACATGCCTCTTCATGAGTGTATGGATAAAGAAAGACATTACTATAATCCAGTGCCAACCGCCAGGCACATTAGGAACTACTACAAACACTGCCCATTTAGAACCCATAGCAAACCCACCGTATCCTAACAGCACTACCAGGACTCATAAAGCACCATATCCTACCTATCAAAAGGCAACACTGCAAATATTAAACCAATACATTTCAGAGAATACTGGGGAAAGAGAACAAGTGCCAATGTCAAATAGGAATTACATAAACAGAATACCTCAGCTCAGTTACACATGCAGAACACAGACCATCACCAAACAAGGAATCACAATTTAAAAACAGGAAGACAATAATTAAACTGGGAACCCTAAAAGCCAAACTTGGAATGTACAACAACAATGTAGAAATAAAACTATAAATTAATTTCCTCTTGTACTAAACAAAGCACAGACATTAATGATGCACATTTCCCAGAGCTGACATATTCCAGTTAATAAATTCAAAATAAAGAGATCTCTTTGTACCTTTTGTGCATTTTTTTTTCAGTTGCAATTGTTCCAGCCACTTTCTTCTTGTTTATTTGTGTCTTCTGCTATCTCTCCATCGTCTGCTGTCCATTTGTCCTTTCTTCTCTTCTAGTTTTTTTCCATTCTCTCTCTACATCTGCTTTAACATAATAATCTTTCTCCTTTTGCTCTTTCCTCATTCCTATTTCATCCACTCAAATTTTACCCCTCCATCCTCAATCCCCACTTAGTCTCCCAATACCCGGCCAATTGTACATTTTTCTTCCCTCCCACACAAAATATTTTTCCCCTCTCCATTTCATTCTCCCAGCCCCATCCCCTTCTAATCTCCCCCAACATCAGCTCCCTTTTAGTTCCAGCCCCACCCAGTATCCGCTCCCTTCTAGTCTCCACATCAGCCCATTTCCAGTCCTGGCCCCCCATCAGTCCATTTCCAGTCCTAGCTCCCCCATCCATTTCCAGTCCTATCCGAGTCCCTTCATCAGCTCATTTCCAATACCAGCCTCCCATCAGCCCATTTCTAGTCCTTTCCTAGCCCCACCATCAGCCCATGTTAAATCCTAGCTCCCCTCCACTCAGCCCATTTCTAATCCAAGCCCCCCATGAGCCTACTTCCAGTTCTAGCCCCTCCATGAGTCCATTTCAATCCAAGCCCCCACCACAGCCCATTTCCAATCTTAGCTCCCCCCAACACCCAATTCCCAGTCCTATCCTAGCCCCTCCATCAGCCCATTTCCTGTCCTAGCTCCCTCCCCTAAGAGCCCATTCCAAGCCCCCCTTCCCATCAGCTATTTGCAGTTCAAGCCCCCTTCCACTCAGCCTATTTCCATTCCAAGTCCCCCTCCCCATATTTCTTCCCCTCAGCCCATTTCCATTCCCAGCCCCGTCCCCATCAGCTATGTGCAGTTCAAGCCCCCACTTCCCCTCAGCCCATTTCCATTCCAAGCCCCGTCCCCAACAGCTATTTGCAGTTCAAGCCCCCTTCCACTCAGCCCATTTCCAGTCCTAGCAACCCCCCCAACCCATTACCAGTCCTAGACCCCCATAGCCCACTCCCAGTCCTAATCCCACCAGCCCATTTCCAGTCCTAATCCCCCATCACCCCATTTTCAGTTTAAGCGCCCCCATAGCCCATTACCAGTCCTAACCTCCCCATCAGCCCACTCCCAGTCCTATTCCCCCATCTCCCTATTTTTAGTTTAAGCCCCCCCCATAGCCCATTACCAGTCCTAACCCCCCATCACCCCACTTCCAGTCCTAATCCCACCAGCCCATTTCCAGTCCTAATCCCCCATCACCCAATTTTTAGTTTAAGCCCCCCATAGCCCATCACCACTTCTAACCCCCCCCAGCGCCCATCACCACTCCAAACCCCCCCAGCCCACCGCCCATCACCACACCTAACCCCCCCCAGCCCACTGTCCATCAACACTCCTTAACACCCCCAGCCCAGCGCCCCTCACCACTCCTAACCCCCAGCCCAGCGCCCATCACCACTCCTAACCCCCCCAGCCCAGCGCCCATCACCACTCCTAACCCCCCCAGCCCAGCGCCCCTCACCACACCTAACCCCCAGCCCAGCGCCCATCACCACTCCTAACCCCCCCAGCGCCCCGCACCACTCCTAACCCCCAGCCCAGCGCCCATCACCACTCCTAACCCCCCCAGCCCTGTGCCCATCACCACTCCTAACCCCCCCAGCACCCATCACCACGCCTAACCCCCCCCAGCCCAGCGCCCATCACCACTCCTACCCCCCCCAGCCCAGCGCCCATCACCACTCCTAACCCCCCCCCAGCCCAGCCCAGGAAAATTTTAAAATAAAAAAAAGCTGTCTGCTGCCGCTTCCGGGGCGCCGCGGCAGAATCGAGTGTGCCGCGGGGCCCCCCCTGTGCCCGGCAGAGCCTGCCCTCCCCGGTATCCGCTCTCTCTTCGCAGCTGCAGTCACACGCGCCGGCTTTCAGAGGTAGGAGCAAAAGAGGAAGACTGACCGATCTTGACAAACAGACCTAGTCCTTGAGGGAGGAAAGGGTATGAGAAGAACCCCATACTCTCAGAAAGGATAGATGTTTGAGGAATTGAATCTGAAATCCACCACGTCTTTCCTAACTGGTGAGAGGTAGGAAGACATTGGGGTATGGAGCTTCAGGGATACGTAAATCTAGGATACGGTAGGGCTGTCAGTTCCACAGCAGTGGTTGTGTGCAAAATATCCGAAACATACTGTGGAACAGTATGAAGCTGTGCAAGCCCACTGTCAGAAACATGCAGGAAGGTAAAAACCTTTATGAGCATAGAGAGTCAGGAGATAAGTATGGAGATACATATCTACCTATAATAAGTATCTGAATAGATACACACATATATGTAGAGATATGTGTGTGTGTATATATATATATAGGTATATAGATACATATATAGATCTATAATAAGATCTAAAGGGCACAGCATATGCACACTTAGCTGACAGACAGATACATCTACAGAGATGTATATAGGTATATATATATATATATATATATATATATACATACCTGAATATATAGGTCTAAAGATAGATGCCTGCAATAAGCAGACAGAGTTATGCATATCAGGACATTCACATGGAGATGTGAAGGGAAAAGATTCATCCAAGAACAAGGAGGTGAAACCTACTTGAGAAATATATAGAGAATCTATTCCCCCAGGAATGATGATAAAGGAATGCTATCCAGTGAATTACCAGGATGGTTATGTGAAAAAACAGAGTATAATATTAGTCTGTAAACAGCAAGTCCGGAGTCCTGTGGAACTCCAGCATGGTAAAAGGACAGAAACGCATAGAATGAGATACCAGGTTGACCTATATGAGGGACAAAGGAGGTATCAGGCGTTTTTCAGAGTAATATGTGCTGTCCTTGAAGTATTAGGATACCATGAGGACAAGCTGCAAGAAAAAAGAGAATATTCCCTATAGGAATGGAATAACTCTCAGACATTCCTGTGGAGAAGGCTTATGTCCTTCTCCGTCTTTTTTTTTTTTTTTAAGAAGATAACAGGGTATGAAGAACCCTCACAGTCATAGGGGATGACTGAGGAAGCATTTTTCAACCATGATGGATAGTCATTCAAGAAACTCTATGCTCTCTAGCAAGGGCCCATAGTGGAAAGCTTCTCAGTAGGATTGCAGAGAACATTATGCAGGAGAACTGGGATGTAGAACTGGCTGATGGAGAAAACTGACAGTCACGTCCATTACGTGCCAAACCCAGAGATTGGAGATGGCAAGGGTAAAGGATAGTGTAAGAAGCCTGTAGTGAAAAAGATTATCCAAGAAAGATGTAGAAAACTGTCTTGGAATCACTACTAAGGCCAGACAGGAATGGTGGACAACAAGACTGGGACTTGTGGGAAAGTACCAGTAGGCAAGCACTGGAACTCCTGCATGGGCAGCTACTGAAAGGACAACAGAGAGAGTCGGTCTGTGTCAAACAGAGAGAACAGACTGACCAAAGAGAGCAAGCTGTCTCTGTCTGCAGAGCTGCCCAGATAAAGAAAGGTGTTTATTCAAAAGAAGAAACTCTATAGTGAAAAGAAAGACAAGAAAAGTCTTTTAATGGTAGGGTACCACTCTTACAGGGGAAACCCTGGCGAAGAGGGTAGAGCTAGAAGCTGAAGAAGGACTTACCACATGGTAAGTCCATGGAAGGAAAAAATTCATGCTGGTACAGAGAAACTATCATATGATAGTTGCTAAACCTCTCATCTAGTCAGGAAGAGGTGGAAAACTCTGTAACTTATAGACATGAATAACCTGACAGTTCAGCATAGTGAAGAGTAAATGGATTTCCTGAGAATAGGAATCCCTGAGCAGAGTTTTGAATTGAAAAACAGTGAAAAACTTCTGCTGAAAAGAAGTTAACTGTAGTTATAAAAAGATTAATCAGAAACCTATGGTTACTGTGTTTATTCAGCCTGGCTAGAGTTTGCATTCTTCAGACCAGGGCGAGACGTCCCCTGCTTGGGAACATCCGAATGATGGGCAGGTGAAGAGGAAAACCTCTTTCTTTTAGGGAAAGAAGGTCTGGTAGGGCATTTTCTACCTGCTGAGTAGGGAGAGGGCTTAGGATGGCCCTCAGAAACAGGAAAGTCAGTGGAGCAATGAGCAACCTGACGTAAGGACTCCTTATTGAAGAGATTTTCTCCAGTACAAGGAGTATTACCCAGTCTTTGTTGTGCCCATCTATTCAAGTCTGATGCTTGGAGCCAGGCTTTACGACGTGCTCCTATGGCTATAGCAGAAGTTCTGCTAACAGACTCAAAAGAGTCTAGGGAAGCACGAGAAAGAAACCAAGAGATATGTTGGCTATGACTAAGAAGTAAGGAATAGTCTGCAGCCTTGGGCTCTGATAGAAAAGGAGTCAAAAGAGATAATTTCTTTGTGACCTCCTGAAGGGATAGACTCATATAGAAAATATATGAGAGAATCCTTTTTGCCAGCATAGATGTTTGGAAGGTTTGACGTCCAAAGGCATCCAGTAATCTAGATGCACGCCCTGGCGGGAAAGAAGAATGTTTTTTCTTGCTTTTTACCTTCCTCATTGCTGATTCCACTACAATGGAATGATGGGGAAGTTGAGGCTTTTGAAATCCTGGAGAGGGGGGCACCTGATACAGAAGATCAGTTGCTGTAGGAGGTGAAGAAACCCTTAAAGGTTTTTCCCATACCTTCAGAAGAAGATTCTGCAAAGAGTGATGTAAAGGAAGCATTACAGTTTCCTTTCCTGCAGAAAAACCCTGATAAGACTCATAGCCAGGGATAGGAATATTAAGGAAGGTTGCCATGTCAAGGAGAAACTTCTGAAAAGAAGGATCTCCAATGGGAACCATCCCTGGATGGGTTAAACCTGAAAAGGAAGCCTGGGCACCGGAGGATATACCTGTCCGGTGCAGACCAGGATTTGCAATGGATGGATACTGGAACTGGCAATTATGAGTTGAGACAGTCAGTAGTGCATCATCCATGCCAGGAATCGACTCTAAACTAGGTATAGAGAGGAGCGATCCAGGTGACAAAAGCATGGAAGGAGCTGGTTCCGATAATGCTGTAGAGGTACCGGCATCGATACCGATACCGGTAGTGAAGCCGAAGCAGACATCGGAGACAGCTCAAGCGGTACCGAGGTAAGTAAAACCCCTTGGTGATTATCCTCGGTACCGTGTATGCGGAATCGGTAAACATCGGTTCCGAGACGCGTCGGTACCCAGTCATCTAGACTAGATAGCGATTCCAGACTCGGCATCGAAGGGAGTGAGTCTATCGATGCATGTCTCAAGGGTACCGACGTCGGTGATGGTATCGGCGATGCTGCTGATACAGGAAAATCAATCTGGGTCGTAACGTTCGGTCCCGAAGGTATCGAGGACGCCAGATGACGATTCCTGGTGAAGAGTAGATCACTCAACACCGGAGCCGATGCCGGGGTATCGGTACCGCTGGAAGCGGATGCCACCCCCGAGCATAGCTCAGATATAGGAAAGTCAATCTGGGTCGTATCGATCGGTCCCGAAGGTACCGAGGACGCCCGATGACGATCCTTGGTGAAGAGTGGATCACTCAACACCGGTGCCGATGCATGGCTCAGGTATGTTCTGTGAGGGGTGAGCCCCAGGAACAACCTGAAACCCCTGAAATGCTTTGGAGCCCGAAGACTCCCGCCGGGGTTTTAATGCCAATGGGGTCTTGAGGGCAAGGCCGGAGCCGTCATCATGCTTGGCATGAGACCTACCACTCAAGAATTGGCTAGTCTTAACAGACTGTTTGTGGGTTACCTGATCCTGTAGAGAAGAAAAAACCGGTGCCCGCACTTCGGGAGGGAAAACGGTATCGAGGGAAACTCGAAAGAGGGAAGTTCTTCTCACAGTTTTGCAGCCTGAGTGTTCAGCGGAAAAAGGGTCAGGACCCAAACAGTTTAGACACCAGGAATTGGAGTCTAAAAAGAAAACTGTGCTTCCACAGTGAAGGCACTTCTTAGGAGACGAAGGCTCCATGGTGGAGAGGCCTTGTAGGCCCAAAACGTTTAAAGACAGAAACTGAGGGAAAAATCTCCCTGAGTGTAAGAAAAAGAAAAGAAAAATCCACCGGCGGTACCGGTGGCGGCGGGAAAACAACCGCGACCACAAGAAAACAAGAAATAAAGAAAAAAGTTTCTGCGGAAAAACGAAAACTGAGGAGAGGCAGTGGAAAAGGCGGGAAGGCAGTGCGCAGGCGCGAGGGATGCTCCCAAAAGCTTTCTGATTGGATGCTGGGGAGCATTCCCGTGCAGGCTCCGTCGGTACCGACGTACCCATATGTGAAGACTCATTCCTGCTTGTTCCTGGAGATGACCCTATTACACCATTAATAAAACAGCTTCATTGGCTCCCGATGGAGAAGAAGATCCTGTATAAAGTAGTAGTATCCATTTCCAAGGTAGGACACCAGGCTTCCACTGAATAGTTCGGTGCCCTGTTGGAGATCCATCAAATCCAGTCATTGTGTAAGAGACTGTATGCAGCAAGCCTATGCTATTCAAGCAGCAACAAAAGGCAAACTTCATGTTGTATGTGCAAGAGCTTTTTTACTCTATGCACCCTCTCTATGGAATGCTTTGCTGCTCTGTGCTGGATCTACTTGCTTTTCATAAATAACTCAAGATGTATTTGTTTCAGATAACTTTTGGAACTGAATAATGCATGTTTAACTCTGTTACACTGTTTGATCTACATGTAGTTGTGATGTCTTTGTCTTTACTAAAATATTTGTTTATTGTAACTCGCTTTAGTTTAGACTGAAGCGAAAAAGAGTAAAAAAAATACATTTTCAAATTAATGTACAAGAAGATGAAATTAGTCTTACCTGCTAATTGTCTTTCCTTGAGCTCTCTCCGGGCCAGTCCAGGGAAAGGTAGGGTTGTCAATCCCCCATAGTAACTGAGGACTGAAGGCTCCAAGCTTTTACTGTGAGGTGAAGCCACTCCCCCTTCAGGCAATCTGTCAGTCTCCTTCTGGCAAAGCAACTAAAGAGAAAGAAATTCTAAAAACAACAGATTAACCCTTGAAAAACTGATAACGTTCCATAGTCTTTAAACAGTAATAACAAGACCAAGATGTCTTTTTTTTTTATTTTTTTTTTATTTTAGTTATCTAGAAAGGTTACTAAGCAGGTTGTAAATGTGAACCAAAAGCCCCAGATATCTCCTGCGAGCTTATAGGATGGAATACTGTGTATGTTCACAAAGATCAAGCCAAGAGAAAGAACAGTTAGGGAGGGTCCCTGGACTGGCCCGGAGAGAGCTCAAGGAAAGACAATTAGCAGGTAAGACTAATTTCATCTTCCTTTTCGCTTCTCCGGGCCAGTCCAGGGAAAGGTAGGGCAGTACCAAAGCAGTACCTAAGAATGGGAGGGACCCGCTAAACCCGCGATAAGAGCTGATGCTCCCACTCTGGCATCATCCCTGGCTTGAACATCTAAACGATAATGTTTAGTGAAAGAATGCAAGGAAGACCACGTCGCCGCTCTGCAGATATCAACTGGAGGAACAAAGGCCAATTCCGCCCAGGAAGCCGCCATGGACCGTGTGGAATGAGCTTTAAGACCTGTAGGTGGTGAAAGCCCTCGGGCAGAGTAAGCTAGTGTAATAGCGGAGCGCACCCAACGAGCAATCGTAGCTTTAGATGCCGCTTGGCCCTTACGTAGACCGGCCCACTGAATAAACAGTCTGTCAGTCTTACGAAACGGTTGAGAGAGTTTAAGGTACGTCTTCAACACCCGACTAAGATCTAAGTGTTTCAGCGCCTTGTCCATAGGGGAATGGTCGCGCTCAGAAAATACTGGTAAAACCACTGACTGGTTAACATGGAAGACAGACACTACTTTGGGTAAAAAAGAAGGAACAGTGCGTAGCACGACTCTTTCGGGCAGAAATTGCAGATAAGGTTCTCTGCAAGACAACGCCTGCAAATCCGCAATTCGTCTTGCAGAGCAAATGGCCACAAGAAAGGCTGTTTTCCAAGAACACTCTCGGATCTGTTTAGCACAGAGAGACGATAAGGGCGATCGCGACAACGCGTCCAACACCACATTCAAATCCCAAGGAGGCACAAGTTGACGACGTGGAGGATGAATAAGTTTGGTTGCTCGTAGAAAACGCTGCACATCCGGATGTGCCGCCAAACAACGTCGGCCAATTAATCCTCTAAAACAGGATAACGCCGCAACATGCACTTTCAGGGTATTAAGAGCTAAACCTTTATCTAAACCCTGCTGTAGAAAATTGAGAAGATGAGGAATAGTAGCAGCCATTGGAGACACCTGTCTCCGAGAACACCAAGTTTCAAAGAGCCTCCAGACTCTAACATATATTAAAGAAGTTCCAGGCCTCTTAGACCGAAGCAAAGTGTCTACTACAGAATCTGCATAACCCTTGCTTAACAAGCGAGACCTTTCAAGAGCCATGCCGTAAGCAAGAAGCGATCCACCCGTGGCATGAGAATTGGTCCCTGATGTAGTTGATTGATTCTGAGGGGAAGAGGCCATGGCGGAGCTACTAGAAGACGGACGAGATCGGCATACCAAGGACGACGAGGCCAATCGGGAGCAATGAGAATCACCTGGCCACGGTGTTGTGCTATGCGCTGTATAACTCGACTTAACATCGGCCAAGGGGGAAAAACATACAGCAGACTGCCGAGGGGCCATGGTTGTACAAGAGCATCGAGGCCCTCTGACATATGTTCCCTGCGTCTGCTGAAGAATCGGCTGGCTTTGGCATTGCTGAAGGTGGCCATGAGATCCATCACTGGCTGACCCCAACGCAAAGTCAACTGGTGAAACAAGGACGCATTCAATTCCCATTCCCCGGGATCGAGAATATGTCTGCTGAGATAATCCGCCTGAACATTTTCCTTGCCCGCCACATGCGCCGCCGATAGAGCCAAGAGATTGCTTTCCGCCCATTCCATCAACTGCTGACATTCGGAAAGAAGAGAAGGAATCCTCGTTCCGCCCTGCCGATTGATATACGAGACCGTCACCGCATTGTCGGAGAATATCCTGACCGCCGTTCCTTTGAGTAATGAAGCGAAGCGAAGCAGAGCCAAGCGAGCCGCTCGAAGTTCGAGTCTGTTGATCGACCAAGAGCTCTCTTCTGGGGACCAAGTCCCCTGAGTAATGCGAGACAGACAATGAGCTCCCCAGCCGGAGAGGCTTGCATCCGTGGTGACTAATACCCACGCCGGATCCTGCAAGGGAATCCCCGCGGTGAGATGATCGCGAATCAACTACCATTGTAGACTGAGACATACCCCGTCTGGGTAGGGCAGCCGCTGAGAAAGTGGATGAAGTTGCGGGGACCAGCGGGAGAGCAACGCCTGCTGTAAGGGTCGCATGTGAGCCCTGGCCCACGGGACCAGATCCAGCGCCGCCGCCATGGAACCCAACAGTTGTAAATATGTCCATGCCGACGGCGCCGTTAAATTCAGAAAGGCCTGAACTTGGCGCAATAGCTTTTCCACGCGAACTTCGGTTAAAAAGACTTTTCCTTGTGCGGTATCGAACAGCGCTCCGAGATAGGTTAACTGTTGCACCGGTAGCAAGTGACTCTTGTTCTGATTTAGCACCCAACCCAGTTGTTCCAGAAGATGAACAACTCGAGCCGTTGCCTCTACCGACTCTTCCTTCGAATCGGCCCTGATCAACCAATCGTCGAGATACGGATGAACTCTGATACCCTCCTTCCGAAGCGCCGCCGCCACCACTACCATTAGCTTTGTGAAGGTACGCGGAGCTGTAGCGAGACCGAACGGCATCGCCCGAAATTGGAAATGACCGACGGGAAGGGCAAAACGTAAAAAACACTGATGCGAGGGTCGGATAGGAATATGCAGATAAGCTTCCGTGAGATCGATGGACGTGAGAAACTCTCCCGGATGAACCGCCCGAATAACCGTACGCAATGTTTCCATACGAAAGTGGGGTACCCGCAGAGTACGGTTGACCCCTTTGAGATCTAAAACGGGACGAAAAGAATCGTCCGTTTTGGGAACCACAAAATAAATCGAGTATCGACCGCAACCGTATTGGTCTAGAGGTACTGGTACTATAGCTTTCAGCTGCAACAGCCGATGGAGAGTGACCAAAATGGCCTGTTGCTTTCCCCCCGGAGCACAGGGAGACATCATAAAAGCGGGTAACAACGGGCTGGCGAAATCCAGAGCATACCCTTCCCGAATGATTTCTAACACCCATTTGTCGGAAGTAATGTTGGTCCAGGCCGCTAGAAATTGCTGAAGGTGACCCCCCACAGGCAATAGCGACTGGACCAGCAAACCTTCATTGTGGCTTTTTTCCCGCGGGCTGAGAGGTTGCGAAATAGGATCTATTAAAACCTCTGGCTCCACGAAAGGAATGACCTCGAAAGGTGGCACGTCCTCTGGAATAAGGTGCAAAACGTGCCCCCCGGAATCTACGCGAGTCTCGGCCGGAACCGCGAAAACTGGAATTCGATCGGGTAGGCTTGGGCTTATCCTCAGGCAAACGACCGCCTTTAGAATCTCCCAAATCCTTCACAATTTTTTCTAAGGCCTCACCAAATAGCAAATTTCCTTGATACGGCAATTTACTAAGACGTAACTTCGAGGAAACATCTGCTGACCAGTTACGTAACCACAGAAATCATCTAGCCGCCACTAGTGAAGCCATGTTTTTAGCCGCCATGCGCAGCAAGTCATAAAAAGCATCTGCCGTATAAGCCGCGGCAGACTCCAATTTTGCGACATCTGGAACCGCAGACGGAGTCTCAGAGGAAGTATCTACCTGTAACCAACGAATGGAAGCACGAGATACATAAGCTCCACAAATAGCAGACTGCAGCGCTAAAGCACTAGAATCAAAAGCTTGTTTTAGCAGTATCTCCAATTTTCTATCTTGTAAATCTTTAAGGCTGCTGCGCCTTCCACAGGAATGGTAGTCTTTTTGGTTACTGCGGAGATAATCGCATCCACCTTTGGCATGCGAAATAAATCCTTTACCTCCTGAGGCAGGGGGTATAAGCGAGACAAAGCTCGGCTGCCACGCAGCGAAGCTTCCGGACACTGCCACTCCGAATCAATCATTTGTTTGATAACTCGGTGCAAGGGAAAACACTTCTGCTCCGTCTTAAAACCCTGCAGCAATGGATCCTCAAAAGGCTCCTGAGAGGGTGCTGGCATAAGTAGGTGCAGTGCTGACAAAGAATGGGAAATTAGAGCAGAGAGTTCCTCTTTGCGGAAAACCCGAAAAATATTAGGGTCCTGACCCGAGGCTATCTCCCCATCCTCTAAATCCTCAGCTTCAAAATCCATAGCTGGGTCTGACAGGATTTCAGGATCTCCCTGCTGAACAAGCAAAGATGCCTGCGATAACAACGGATCCGTAACTAAGCCCTGAGAATTAGAAGTTCCTTCTCCTGGATCCTCAGCACTTGGAACCGTGAGAGAAACTGGGACTGAAACAGGAACAGCAGGAAACTCTGAAGGCTGAGTAGAGTGCAAAAGAAATGCTTTATGCATTGCTAGAATAAATTCAGGTGAAAAAAATGAAAGCATCTGCTCCTGAGGCATAGTAGAAGAAATAGAGGGCTTATCTGCAGGAATTGTGTCCTTAGAGGACTTTGTTTTACGTTTGTGAGGCTTCTGATGCTCTGCTAGAGCACTGCCCGGTGCAGTCAAAATGGCCGCCATTCCCGCCTTTTCTGCTACTAAACTAGTCTCTGGTAAATTAATATTAGCTTTTTCAGACATTAAAACAGCCTTTTTGAAAGTGCACAATACAGCCCAGCAATCTAAAACAAATGCCAAGAAGAGAGAAACGCTAGAAAAAACCGCCAAAATCGCCACTGATCCCGCGGTTCTAAGCCAGAGGAAAAAAAATCAATTAAGCTTTGAAACACTCACCCGAGTCTGAAAAAATGAACTGGAGCCCCTGTAGTGCTGAGAAACAGCTGTCCGAAGGGAATATGAGCTGTAGAGCAAGAGGAGAAAGCTGGGGCCCCCAGTATCACTCTGCAATTTGAAACGGGACAGTGAAAGAGGCAGGCTCTACCTCACACTGTGTAAAGAATGCCCGTTCCTGCTTCAGCTAGCTCTTAAAGGCATAGTAGCCTGCCAAAGGAATTAAAAGAAAGGACTATGGAAGGATCAGCCCTGCTAGAGCCAATCAATAAAATAAATAAAAATTACAAGCAATGTTGAGGGAGAAGATAAAATCGATCCTCTATAGTTACTGAGGACTGAAAGACTGACAGATTGCCTGAAGGGGGAGTGGCTTCACCTCACAGTAAAAGCTTGGAGCCTTCAGTCCTCAGTTACTATGGGGGATTGACAACCCTACCTTTCCCTGGACTGGCCCGGAGAAGCGAAAAGGAATCTTTGTTTATATTTGTGGGTACAAGACCCTATTGCATCTACAATTTGCGTACCAGGGATATGTTTTAGAAAAAAAGGCATTGGGTGGTTGGTAGTGGGGAGGGGGGGAAAAGAATTACACCTGCATTAACCTTTTCCCCACCTCCTAAAGCCTTTCACAGTTTTTTCTCTCAAGGCACTTCTACTTCCTCTCTCCCCCGCCTTAACCAGGATATGGCCTGCCTTACGTATTGCTGCTGATGGCCTTCTCCCCTCTTCCTTCAGAAGCAGTACTGCAGACTCTGGGGCTGTAATCACTCAGCGTCTCCTCTTATCATCGCAATGGCTGTGCAGGCTTTTGAGGGCCGCAGTCAGCTCACTCATCTCACTGCTACAACAATAATGCTATGAGAAATTAGATCTATTGCTTGGGATTTGCCAGGTACGTGTGACCCAGAATGGCTACTGTCAGAGCTAGGATTCTGGGCTCGATGGATCTTGATCTGGCTCGGTGTGACTTATGTTCTTTTTCTGCAAGCTGGAATGTACCAGCCAAGTGTGTCCCTGTGATAAGAAGGTTAAGCACAAGACCTTAAAATTTTGCATAGGGTATGACTGGCTGCGCAAATAAAGGTAAGTATGATCCTTTGGGCCATATCCAGCCTGCATATGTACTGTCATATTCTGGACCAACTGCAGCTTTTCAAGATCTTAGCAGGCAGTCGTACTAGTAATACAGACACATTATAGTGTGTGCAAAGTTAGAATGGATAAATCCATTGAAAACTAAGGTCCTGATAGCAGTTGTGGCTAGCCACCGTGACTGAACTTTATACTTGGATATTCAATGCTGGGGCCATATCTAGGCCCCCACATTGAATATGTGGGTTGCTGGATTGCCACAAGGCTAATCAGGAGCAGCTTCTGTGGTGAAAGTTACATATTATGAAAACCGAGCAGCGCCCCTGTTCTGCCCCCGGAACGCCATGATGCTAGCTGGCTAGCATTGGGGTGTGCAGTGTTGGCAACGGGAGATATTCAGCGGCACTCACCATGTTAGTGCCACTGAATATCTCAGCCAAGGGAATAAACGCGGTTAGCAAATTTGCTAACCATGTTAATCCCTTTCAATATTGGGCCCTAATTTCACAATTTTTTAATCCACTGAAGATGACAAAAAGAAGGTCTGGAGGCTTTTGTAGTGTGAGACACTAAATTTGTTTACTTCCTGTCAGCAGCAGGGACATTGTTCTTGTATGAGACAGAATCCCCTTCTCAGAATCTGGGACATCATTTTGACTGGGTTCAAGAAGATATAGCTAGTATCTTTATATCCATTCCAGATAAACTTCTGATGGTGGAAAGGGTTGAGGCTTTATGCAAAATGTTAACAAAATATAGCCAGAGAGGATTGGGTTTCCAGAGTAGTACAAAACAAGAAAGATTTTGATTAGTGGAAACCTTACTAAATTGCTGAAGAGATTATTGGTGTACCTCGCAGCACTGTAGAATTTCCCTCCCAAAACTGATTAACTCTTTTACCACGGGAAACAGAGGGGTATTTTATTCTGTGTATTTTCTGATCTCAGAAAAGAGAGGGCTTCATCCCATCCTAGACCCAAGCACTTTGAACAAATTTCTGATGAAGGAAAAGTTGAAGATGCTTTCCCTAAGCTCGTTAATCTCCTTCCTAACAAAAAAAGCCTGACTGTTCCCTGAATTTAAATGTTGCTTATATCTGCATAGAGATACGTCCATTTTAGAGGAAATAATTCGGATCTGTAATAGGAAATCACAATTTTCCGTATCACACCTAGCCATTTAGTCTAGCACTGGCAATAAGTGTTCACAGGGAGGATAACTTAAGTCTGTGTCTACAGACCACAGTAGGACCCCTGTGTCTGATTAAAACCAGCACTCCGGTAGCCTGAACACAGAAGGTCAGAGGGTAGGAGTTGCTTAAAACCTGAAAAGATTACGGAGCATAGCCTGGCTGAAGGCACTGTCCCGTCGGGACTCTCTTTCCAAGCAGTAATGGGCTGTGAAGGTATGGACTGAAGACCAGGTGGCGTCCCAGCAGATGTCCACCATCGGGACAGAGCACAAGTTTGCTAACAAAGCCTCCATGGCCCTGACATGGTGCACTGTGATACAGCGTTCCGGCGGAAGCCCCGCCTGCTCATAGGTGAGGGCGATACAGTCCGCCACCCAGGTGGACAGCGTATGCTTCGTCATCACCTCCCCCAGCCTACTGGGGTCATAGAAGACGAAAAGCTGAGTAGCTTTGTGGTGGCCCTGAGTGCGTTCGATATAGGAGGACAAAGCCCTCTTACAGTCCAAGGTGTGAAGGACTGTCTCCGCCCTACTGGAGTGAGGTCTCGGAAAGAAGGTAGGGAGTACCACTTCCTGGTTGAGATGGAAGGACAATACTACCTTTGGAAGAAATTTAGGGTGTGTGCGGAGCACCACTCTGTTCTTGTAGAACCTGGTGTAAGGTGCTTCTGCCACTAAAGCCTGAAGTTTGCTAACTCTGCAAGCGGAAGTGAGTGCAACCAGGAACGCCACCTTCCAAGAGAGGTATCGTAGGGGGCAAGTAGCCAAAGGCTCAAAGGGTGGGTGGGTGAGCTGCCCCAATAACACATTGAGATCCCAATCGGTTGATGGAGGATGAACCGGGGGCTTCAATAAGAGCAGACCCCTAAGGAAGCGGGTCACCAAAGGCTGGACGGAGAGGGACTTGCCATCCACCGGGTGGTGGTGTGCCGCTAGGGCACTAAGGTACACCCGGACGGAGTTAGACTTGAGCCCGGATTGCAAGAGATGGAGAAGGTACTGTAACTAACACCAAACCCACTGGGTAGGAGAACAGGTCAGCCTCGTGCTCGGCACACCAGGCTGAAAACCTGCACCATTTGAGGGCATAAGCTTTTCTAGTAGAGGCCTTGCAGGAGGTCAGCAGGATCTCCTCTACCTCACCCGAGAGGTTGAAAGGGGCTAGGATCACCCTTTCAGCAGCCACACTGTCAGCAACACAGACCCCAGGTTGGGGTGCAGAAGAGAGCTCTCTTTGTGAGATAGGTCAATGGGATGGGGGTTTCCACCGTTAATCAGAGGAGCAGCAGGAACCACAGTTGCCTGGGCCACCGAGGGGCTATCAGGATGAGCGAAGCCTTGTCACGGAGGGTCCTGAACAAGGTTTTGGCAAACAGCGGTGTGGGAGGGAAGGCGTACATGAGGTCCTCCGCCCATGAGACAAGGAATGCATCCGCTGCCACCCTGGAGGGGTGGGCCCATCGGGAACAGAAGCAGGTAACTGGAAGTTGTCCGGGCTGGCGAACAGGTCCATCACAGGTTTCCCCCAGATCTGGAAGAGCCGGTTGGCCACCCTGGGGTTCAGCTGCCACTCGTGCAGCTAGAGGACTCTGCTCAGCCTGTCGGCCTGCAGGTTGTTCTGGCCTGGTAGGTATACTGCCTGCAGGAGAATACCCTGTTGGATTGTGTATGAGCAAAGGACCACTGCCTCCTGACAGAGGGCATGAGACCCCGTGCCCCCCTGTTTGTTCACACAGAACATCGCCACCTGGTTATCCGTCTGGACCAGCACCGGTTGGTGGCGTAGGTGGTTGCAAATTGCTTGCAAGGCTAAGTATATCGCCCGCAGCTACAGGAGGTTGAACTGCTGGGTGCTCTTGCCTGGTGACCAGCTGTCCTGGGTGCAGAGCTCCTCGCAGTGGGCTCCCCAGCCGAGCAAGGAGGCGTCTGTGGTGAGGACCCTTGAGGGGCTAGGGGCCTGAAAAGGCATGCCCGCCTTGAGATACCTGAGAGACAGCCACCAGACCAGAGAGTCCACCAGTTGGCAAGTTACAGAGACTGTCTCAGAGGCACCTCGTGGCTTGAGTTCACTGGTCTCAGGGACACCAGTGCACCGCCCTCATGTGGAGGCAAGCATCTGGGGTGAAATGGACCATGGAGCCATGTGCCCGAGAAGGCGCAGAAGAAGCCGAGCGGGCACAGAGGGATGGTACTGTATGTCCCATGCCAGAGTCCTGAGACGGTCATCTCGGTCCCTGGGCAAGAATCCTTTGACTGGAGGGTGTCCAGCTTTTCCCCCATGAACTCCAGATATTGTGTTGGGAGGAGGTGAGATTTGGGATAGTTTATGACAAAGCTCAAGTGCTGCAGAACCTGGATGATGCATGCAGTGGCCTACTGCACCTCTGAGGCTGTGCCTCCCTTTATGAGCCAGTCATCCAGGTAGGGGAAGACAAAGACGCCTTGGAGAAGGAGGAAGGCACCAGGAATTTGTTGAGGTTGTGCAGGTCAAGGATGGGTCTTTGGCCCCCTGTTTTATTTGGCACGAGGAAGTACCTGGAGTAGAACCCCTTGCCTTTGAGATGGTGGGGTGCCGGTTCTACTGCTTTGTCCGAGAAAACCTGCCTACTCCTTCAGTAGAAGGTCCCAGTGGAGGGGAGACCTGAGGGCTCTCCTTGAAAATAAGGGGGAGGTGTCTGAGTCAGGGGGAGGAGGTAACCCTCCCTGACCATCCGAAGTGCCCAGGAATCGGTGGGGTCAACCACCTCTGGGCATAGTGGGCCAGACGTCCCCCTGTGGGCTGCTGATCTCATTAGGGTAGAGAGGCTATGCTCAAGGAGTCAAAAACTCACTCCTGGCTGGGCAGGAGCCAGTGCCTGGGGTTTTGGAGCCTTTTGCTTATGAGGGCCATGTCCATGTCTCTAGGCCTTCTGACCCTGTTGGGGAGGCCTGATAAGTTGGGTTGTTTCTGTAAGCAGTCCCTTCCTCAGGTAGAAGGACCTTTTACCTGAGCCCATCTCCCTATTAAACCAGGATATTATGATCATTGCCTTAATACTGGTGAATAGTTTAAATGGACTTATCCTTACTTCAGTGCATGAGTACCAGGTGGGATTAGTACAAGGGCGCTATGCATCTTCAGACTTACTCAGGACTTTAATGATATTGTATCAGCAGAGAGCATAGAAGAAGACACAATAATGGATAGCCTGGAAACCAAAAAAGTGTTTGATAAAATCATGTTGAACTCTTTTGGGTGTTCTTACAATTTGGCATAAAGGGTAGGTTTCTGGATTGAATTAAAACATTGCATCACCAGCCAGTGATTCAACCCTTAGTGAATGAAAAGCTTATTGGAGAGGGGCATTAGGCAGGGTTGACAGAGATGCAAGGTATTCAAGTGGGCCCCAAGCATCAGAGGATAGGACACTCCGTGGATGATATGTTATAATTTATGAGTAAAGCCAAATATAGCCTTTAGCCGGTGATGCATTAGAGTTTGGGAGCTTTGTAGTTCTGAAGATTAACTATGATAAATCAGAGGCTCCGGAGCTCTGTAATGGACACCTCCAGCACAGCTGGCATGACTTTACACTATGCTCGGTTATGGAGACCATGAAATATCTAAGGCAACATCTCCACCAAAATCAGAAAGTTATTTACAAAAAGATATTTGGGAGAAACTGGACCACATCAAGTGTCTTGTGTGAGAGGTGGAAAGAGCTCCCTCTGACTATGTATGGATGAATAGCGGTCTGCAGAAAGACTAGCTCAAGATAGCACCATGGCGGCAGGTGGGAAGAGGACGTGCAGACGCAATGGATTTTCCCAAAAGCTTCCAATAGTAGCTGCGGAGCGTTCCCAAGTGGGTTCCGTCGAATGAATCCCCATACGTGAGGACTTATTTCCTGCTTGTTCATGGAGGACGACATTAATGCTCCTCACAATACTTTACCAGTTGCAGGTGTTGCCAATATGGGTGGCAGAGACAGAGGAACTATATTTTAAAAGTGCTGACAGTTTATTTGGAGAGCAAAAAGACATAAAATCAGCTAAGCTAAACTGGTTTTGGACAGAGATAGAGGAGGAGTGGGGCTCCCCAATCTGCAAATATATAATGTGACTGCACTAAGATAGATCTAGGCGGCCTACACTGGCAGAGTAAAATTTTCACCTAGAGGGATATTTGAAGAATGGAATAGGCCTCATGGATTTATGAGCATGCTAAACTAGAAAAATTGAGTTACAGCAAGAAAAGTACAAGGCACTTAGAACTCCATTCAAAAAGGCATGCCATTGGTGGTGAACTAAGGAAGGTGGGATGCGTCCCCTTTCTTACCAGCTGGTACATAACCTGAGATGTGAACCAGGACAAGGGAGGCTGTGATTTCAAGAATGAGCCCATAGAGAATGCTAGTATACTGGGCAGCTTTTAACTGTGAACAAGGGCCAGTTTTCCATATTTACACAAGTTAAAGAGAAATAGAATGCCCCCAACAACCACTTACTGAAATTGCTGCAGGTGAGGATTATTGGATGACACTGCAAGCTATAGTAACATAGTAACATAGTAAATGATGGCAGATAAAGACCAGCATGGTCCATCTAGTCTGCCCAGCAAGATGGCAAGAGTAGGTGCACCTGTCGCTCTGTGCAGGCCACCCCTCCAAATGTCTTTGTTTAGGGGTAAACCCACCACTCCAGGTAGGACACCCCTATTTGTTGAGACGTTATATGGTTCAGAAGTTAGATGGTACCGTTTATTTTGTTTTTAACCTATTGCTATAAAGGGATCCACTGTGTTTGTCCCATGCCTTTTTGAATTCCGTCACTGTGTTTGCCCCCACCACTTCCATCGGGAGGGCAGTCCAAGCATCCACCACCTTTTCAGTGAAAAAATATTTCCTGACATTGCCCTTCAATTTACCACCTTGCAGCTTCATGTTATGCCCTCTAGTTTTACAGTTTCCCCGTCTTTGGAAGAGGTTTGTTTGTTCATCATTTCTCTTTAAGTATTTAAAGGTCTGAATCATATCTCCCTGTCCCTCCTCTCCTCCAAAGTGTACATATTTAGGTCTTCAAGTCTCTTCTCATAAGGCTTCTGACGCAGGCTCCAAATCATTTTGGTCGCTTTCCTCTGAACCGTTTCCAGTCTTTTTACATCTTTTGCAAGATACGATCTCCAAAACTGAACACAGTATTCCAAGTGAGGCCTCACCAGTGACTTATACAGTGGCATAAGTACCTCTTTATACGCAGCCCAACATCCTCCTGGCTTTTGCCACCGCCTTGTCGCACTGTTTTGCCACATTGAGATCATCAGAGATAATCACACCAAGGTCTTTCTCCTGAACAGTGCATGCCAACCTCTCGCCCCCATCGCGTACATATCCCTTGGATTTCTGCTACCCAAGTGCATGACACTGCACTTTTTCGCATTAAATCGTAGTTGCCAAGCATTAGACCAGTCTTCCAGCTTTTGTAGATCTTTCCTCATGTTAGCCACTCCCTCGGGGGAGTCCACTCTGTTGCAAATTTTTGTGTCGTCTGCAAAAAGACAGACTTTTCCATTCAGTCCTTCAGCAATATCACTCACAAAGACATTGAACAGTGCCGGGTCCAGGACCGAACCCTGGGGCACCCCACTAATCACCTTCCTCTCATCCGAGTGAGCTCCATGTACAATCACCTTCTGTCGTCTGTCAGTCAACCAATTTCTAATCCAGTTTACCATCTTGGGACCCATCCCCAAGTTACTGAGTTGGTTGACAAGCCTCCTTTGAGGAACAGTATCAAAGGCTTTGCTGAAATCCAGGTAGATGACATCCATCGCATGCCCCTGATCTAGTTCCTTGGTCACCCAGACAAAGAACTCAATCAGATTTGTTTGGCTAGACCGTCCTTCGGTACAACCATGTTGCCTCGGATCTTGCATCCTTTTGGTTTTGAAAAAGTTCACTATTCGCTCTTTCTGGAGCGCCTCCATTACTTTTTCCGCCACCGAGGTAAGGCTCACGGGCCTGTAGTTTGACACTTCTTCCCTGTCACCACTTTTGTGTAGAGGTACGACATCAGCCATTCTCCTGTCCTGAGGAACCTCTCCTGTTTCTAAGGATCTGTTGAAGACATTCTTTAACGGTCCTGCAAGAACCTCTCTGAGCTCTTTCAGTATCCTGGGATGTATCCCATCCGGTCCCATGGCTTTGTCCACTTTCAGTTTAGCAAGTTGTTCTAACACCTCGTCTTCTGTGAATGGTGTGGTATCTACTTCATTCCTATTTTTATATTTGGGAGTCACAGCTGGTCCATCTCCAGGATCTTCTTTAGTTAAAACAGAGCAGAAGTATTTGTTTAGCAATTTCGCTTTTTCAGTGTCACTTTCCACGAGTCCTTTCCCAGCACTTTTGAGTCCTGAAATTCCAACTCTGATCTTCTTCCTTTCCTGAATATAACTGAAGAAAGTTTTGTTGCCACCTTTAACATCTTTAGCCATCTTTTCCTCTGCCTTTGATTTTGCTATCCTTATTACTCTTTTAGACTCTTTGAGTTTGGATCCTGTATTCATTTCTGCGTTCTTCTGTTTGCAAGCTTTTGAATTTTGCGAAAGTTGTGTTTTTTGCCTTTATTTGAGCAGCCACCTCTTTGGAAAACCAAATAGGTTCCCTTCTCCTCTTGTTTTTATTTACTTTTCTTACATATTTATCGGTTGCCCCTTTTATTGCCTCCTTCAGTTTAGCCCATTGCAATTCCACTTCCCTTATCTCCTTCCACTCCGTCATCTCCTCCTTTAAGTACTCTGCCATTTTATTGAAGTCAGTGTTTTTGAAGTTTAGGACTTTGAGCTTGCTATGATTGGCCTGTACCATGGCTTTTATCTCAAACCACACCGTGTGATGGTCGCTGTTGCTCACAGGGGCACTCACGCAGACATTCGACACACTATCACCGTTTGTGAGCACTACATCCAGCATGAGCTTTCCCTGGTTGGTTCCATCACCATTTGTCTAAATAATGCATCTTGGAGAGCATCCACAATTTTTTTGCTTCTTTCCAGATGTGGATTGGATTACTCCTTCTGCACATCAGGTAGATTAAAGTCACCCAATATGATCGCTTCCCCCTTTGTTGCTATCTTGGCAATATCTATAATTAATTCATTATCTCTCTCTTCAATTTGAGTCGGAGGTCTGTAGACTACAGCAATATGGATGACAGTGCCATCTCCTCTTTCCAACGCAATCCAGAGCGCTTCTTCTTTTCCCCATGTCCCCTGCATTTCAGTAGCTTTAATACTGCTTTTGACATACAAGGCTACTCCTCCTCCTTTTCCATTTTCTCTGTCTCTTCTGAATAGATTATAGTCAGCTATGGCTATATCCCAATCATGTGATTCATTAAACCATGTTTCTGTAATGGCCACAATGTCCAAATCCAAGAGACAAGTGTTAACGAGAATCGTGATGATTTAAGGAGTCTAACTCCTTTCTAGAACAGACTTATTTATTTATTTATTTATTTAGCATATATTTGTATACCGCTACTTCCAGCGATCAGGAGCGGTTTGATTAAGTAAAAAGGAGTGTCTGATCAGTGACAAATTTCAAGAAGTTACAGTGAGATTTACAAGGAGTGTCTGATCATAGACAAAATTTCAAGAAATTACAGTGTGATTTACAAGGTTATAAGATATCAGTACAGAGCCATTCATTTTCAATAATGTATATAGTTAGATTCAATAGGATAAGCACAACACACAGTTAGGGGGGGGGAGAGAGAGAGAGAGTTTACATATGTACAATTTTACACTTGTTTCATTTTTGTGGTAGAAATACATTTTTTTTGTATTGGCTACATTTTGATGAAGCAGCTGATGCTAAGAAAGTATTGATGTTCACGACACATTGTAGGCTTGTTGAAATAAGTATGTCTTCAGTTTTTTTCTGAAGACCATAAGGTCATTGGTTGAGCGCAACTCAGTCGGGAGTTGGTTCCAAAGTGAAGGGGCAGTGTAGGAGTATGCCCTGTTGCTTGTGGCTATTTTAACAGATCTTATACTTATTGGTACCTGCAGGTTGTTTATGGTGGTGGTTCTCCTATTTCTGTTTGCAGGTTGTAAGTTGATTAGGTTAGTGAGGAAAATTGGTGCCAGGTTGTGGATGATTTTAAATGTGGTCACTAGGGTTTTGTATTTTATACGAGCTATGATGGGGAGCCAGTGGAGTTCAATTAGCACAGGTGTGATGTGCTCTGCCACACCTGTTTTAGTGATGATTCTGGCTGCGACGTTTTGTGCCAACTGGAGTATGCTTAGGGTTTTTTTTGGAAGGCCTTGTAGAATTGCATTGCAGTAATCGAAATGAGGTATGATGAGGGCTTGTGCTACTGTCCTAAAATCAGTAGCTTCAATGATGTTCCTTAGTGGTTGTATGACCCTGAGTTTGTAAAAAATGGACCTGTTTACTAAGCGGAGGTGTTTTGCCATCTTTAGTTCGCTATCAAGTGTTACTCCGAGGTATTTTATTTCATTCTTTGTGTGATAAGTATTTTCACATAGGGAGATTGTGGCTGGTGGTTTGAATTCTGGTTTTCTTGAGATGTACATGACTTCGGTTTTTTTTATGGTTTACGGCCATGTTGTTTCGTTGGAGCCATGTTTGCATCTCTTTTAAGCATTCTTCTAGCTGGGAGTAGTTTGGATTGTCTGCATCAAGTTGAGTGTATAGCATAATATCATCAGCGTATATGTGATAGTGTATACTATGCTTTTTGAATATTTCGCAGATTGGTTTCATGTACACGTTGAATAGAAGCGCAGATAGTGCTGAGCCTTGCGGTATGCCCTGTGTTTGCGGGAAGGCTTCTGCTTTTTCGTTGTTAAACTGTACTTGTTGCATTCTGTCGGTGATATACGATGAGAACCATTTTAGTGGGGTTCCTGTTATTCCTATGGCTTCTATCCTGTTTAGTAGAGTTTGATGGTGAACTGTATCGAAAGCTGCTGAGATGTCAATGAATATGAGAATGCACATTTTCTTTTTGTTTTCAATCCCTTTGAGTAGGTTGTCCAGTAGTGCAATAAGCAGGGTCTCGACCCCATGGTGTGGCCTGAAGCCGTATTGGTGCTCGTCCAGTGTTCTGTTGTTGTCCAGGTGATCTTGTAATTGTTGAAGGACCGCTTTTTCAATTATTTTTGCTAGCAGGGCTATGCTGGATATTGGGCGATAAGATGCTGGGTCTTCTTTGTTGAGTGTTTTATTTTTTAGTATTGGTCTTATGATGGATTTCTTAAGTTGAGTTGGCATGGTACCTTGCTGGAGTGATTGGTTTATTATGTGAGCAATTTGGTGGGTGGTTTCTGCTTTCGTTGCTTTAACCCATGCAGCTGGGCAGGGGTCTAGGGGGGAGGTTGTGGTGTTAATGTTGGCAATTATATTCACGACGTGTTTGTCTTTGACGCTGCAAAACTTGTTCCAGTGGGTGATGTGGGTTTGTGTCGTCGTCATGGTAGGTTGTGGTGTGTTGCGGGTCACATCCAGTGGTGGTGAGGGTTTAGGTCCGATCTGTGGGTTTAGTTTACTAGCATAGTGGTCTGCTAGTACTTGGACCTTGATTTTGTCGTTGTGTTGATCCTCTTGTGCCGTTTTGGTGAGGGATTTGACCAATGCGAACAGCTCTCTGGGTTTGTTTAATGCTTTGTTTAGTAAATTTGTATGATGCGTTCGCTTTGTCAGGTTGACTTCGTATTTGTATTTGGAGAGCAGGGTTAGGTATTCTATTTTGTGTTCGTTAGTTTTGCTTTGTCGCCATTTTCTTTCAGTTCTACGGAGTTCTTGCTTTAGTGTGGTAAGAGTAGCTGTGTACCATGGTTCGGTTTTGGGCTTTGGGTTGTTTTTTGTTGCTTTCCATTTTGGTTCTGACATCTCTTGAATTCCTGAGTTCCAGCAGGTTATTAATTTGTCGAGGTCAGTGCTTTCCAGGTCTATGTTTGATGTGATGGAGTTAATGAGGGCTTGACTGTTGTATTTATTAAAACTTCTGCGTGTGTGTGTTGGTAGGTCAGTTTTTGGGTTTCTAGATAGCATGGGTAGGTACATTTTGATCTCAACTTGGTAGTGATCTGACCATGGTACTTGAGTTATTTTTATTACAGTTTTTTTTTTCTCTTGTCAGGTTGTTGTTCTGCGGGTGTGAAAACCATATCCAGGGTGTTTCCTTTGCTATGTGTCGCATCATTTACTATTTGCTTGTAGCCAAGTTGTTCCATTGCTTCAATGAATGAGTTGGCTTGGAATAGTGGTAGTGATGGTAGGTTTATATCTCCCAGAATGATTTGATGTTTCCTGATTGCTGTGGTTGAGACGCATTCCAGTGCTGTGGCCAGTGTCTCTGGATGTGGTGACGGGGGTCTGTAGATTAGGCAGATTGCTATTGCATTGTTTTCCACTTTGAGTATGTCAATGTCCTTGGTTGTGTTGTGGGTGGTGCTAGTAAGCGATAAGGTGGATTTGGCTGCAATTAGGACTCCTCCTCCTCTCTTGGATGCACGGGGGCAGTTGAATATCTTGTATCCAGGAGGGGTTATTTGATTTGTTATTGCAGCGTCGGCATCGGTGATCCATGTTTCAGTGATGCATAGGATGTCGGGTTGGTCATCTGTGATGATGTTGTGTATGATGTGGGTTTTGTTCCTTATTGATCTGGCGTTGATGAGGATGATGGTATAGTAGTCTTGCATCTGTTGGACTTTCTGTTCGTGTTTGTTTTTTCTTGCTAAGTGTTGGATATGGTTTGATCTTTTCGGCTTGGGGTACTGGGGATCTCGTGATGTTGTCTGGCTTGTAGTGGGTGGTCTTGGACTCGGAGGGGGTGTGTGAACCTGGCGGGAGGGGTGGAGTGGAGAGTATTTATAGTATTGATTCGGTTGATGCGGTGCGGTTATTAACAGAGGGTGGTAGATGTAATAGATTGGCCTTATAATGTGGTGGAGGGTATGGTGCAGGTTGAGGGTGAAAGTGAGTGTTGGTATCACTAGGTACATGGATAATAACAGCATATATTTGAGGAGCTCCATTTTGTCTGTTATGTTGGTTGATACTCTGTTGTGGATCAGACTTACTATTTGGAATAAAATGGCGAGGGAAAGTTCAGGACGACACGTTATTTATTTATTTTATTTAGCTGCATTTATTTAGCTGCATTTATATCCCGCTTTTTACCGGGTCAAAGCGGTTGGGGGATACATTTAACACGAGGGGATATGAGACACATACACTAATTTGGATCCTGTAGTCCTGTATTCATTTGACTAGTTTAGCAGCTTGTGGTGTAGAAGGTCCCTCAGATCCCTTAGAGAGTGATAAAGTGCAGGATTCAGCTTCAGTTAAGGAAAGTAAACAAGTGCACATGGTTCCTGGTTTCCAGGGAAACCACAGACAAAGCAGATTAGAGGAGAGGAAAACACGCCCCTGCTGCAGTTCAGCTCAGCAATCACGAGCTAAGACTGGACACCTGTTGAAAGGAGTGGTTAGGTTAAACCCAGAAAACCAGAGATTTAAGAGAAGCTCATTAGGAAGGGAGCAAGCACATGAGCAGGCAGATCTGGAAGCACACTTGGAAGCAGAGTTGGAAGGCCAGCTGAGAGCACAGCCACGAGGAAAGCAGTCACGAGAAACAGGGGATTTGCTTGAGAGTGAAGAGACAGAGGAATTCATGGTAACAGAGGATTCTCTGACCTTTAACTCAGAAGGGGAAGTCAGCACAGGAGACGAGCAGAGAGTCCGTGCAAAGGAGCAAGGTACAAACAGCCCAGGTTTGTTGCCATGGGTAAAAGGCAGCTATAAGGGGAATGTACCAAGAAGGCAGACTTGTGTGCACGTAGACACTCCAAGGCTTACAGCTGTAGCTGATCCTGGAAAGCAGAAGGAATCTCTAATAAGGAAGCCAAGAGGTAGGCTGAGTGACTGGTATAAAAGTAAAGCTGTTTTTAAGAAGTGCTCTGCTATTAACCCAGAAGGGTGGGGCTTTCCATGTGGTGAACACTGTGGCAATTACAAACCGTGTATAGCAGAAGGCTACGAGGAAAAGTCTATTGCTGAAGGAGCAGGTGTGTGCTTGGAAACACCTTGTAAGCAATTGCAGACATTTCCAACTGAGAGTCAGTATGAACCGATGGAAACTGAGCCATCTGTAGAATATCTGCCTATTGAGTCAATGGACTGTACAATGTCTGTGTCGGAGAAGATAAAACCTGTATAATAAGTTTAAGCTGTGCAGAGAGAGAGAGCTGCCGGTAGCAGCTAAAGGAAACAGCACCAAAGCTTTTGGAACAGAAGTGCTCTTTGTGTTGGATTATAGTGATGCTGATGTAAGAAGCTGTTTGAGTTACATTTCTTATATTATTTCATGCCAGAAGTTGTATGGCTTTGTTCTTTATTTTCCATTTGTAAAACCGTTTGGGAAGGGGAATTAAAATCCTGTTATTTGCCTGAACACTCGAGCTCCACAACTCGCCTTATTTCAAATAGTGAAAAAACTTCAACTCCCAGAAGGCAGTGCTTTCCCCAAGCACCATTTTACTAACTGAATAAGGAATCAGGCTGCTTAAATCCACAAGCTCAGGCTGTGGAGTAATAGCAACATTACAAGCTACACAGGCGGAGGATGTCAAAGTGAATCAAATGTGATGTTATTAGTGTTGAGAGGGACTTGAAGTGGAGTACCAGGGCCCTCTGAAAGGGTTAATATGGAGAATGACTTGGAATTTTGCTAACAGCATGAAGCCTGGTAGTTTGGAACTCACTAACAGCCTGGAGAGATATGTGTATAGAAGCCAAGGCCATATTTAATAGATTGTTTGTAAAAACGAGACAGAATGCTTTTGTTTTCAGAATGCTTGAGCTGAGAAATGTCTGTGCTTTGATCTGTAACATGTAGTGTCTAGTTTTACCTATAACAAAGACAAATAAAGCTTGATGTAGAACTGAATTTGTACCATGCAACAGTTTTTCTTTAAAAAAGTAGTACTCTGGTCTAGCTAAATTGAGGGATTACAGTACACTACTGCTCAGGTTTGCAGGCCCGAGTCTCTCCCTTAAGGCCTTAAGTAGTACTGTTATTGATTAGTCTCTGTTAATGCATTTTCATTTAATTCCTTCTCACTTGCACTGCCTTAGTTGAATATAGATAATTGGGGCCAAAGAGCTGAGGTTGAATTTTGCTACCTGATCAGGATTAGCACAATGCATACAATTAGTAGAATCAGTATGAATGCAAAACTGCAAGAAATGCAATACAGAATTTTACACAGGGCTTGCATTACTAAGGTGAAGCTGTGGGAGGGCGCCAGGCATGTCTCCATACAATTAGCATTGGGAGAAGCACCTCACTGCCTAAAGTGCAACTGCAATTAATGCAAGGTGCACTTAATGCTACCCCCACTGAGGTGGCAGTAAGTGCATCTGCGCTAACTGCAACATTCACGATTAGCATGTGCTGTTGCCTGTTCAGACTGTGATGTGCAGTTAACACCCACTCCCTGGCCAAAACTCGTCCAGTCCCTGCCCCGTTGCACCCTAAATGATTCATGCAGGATTTTTATCATGCTGGCATTTTTAGCACACCTAACTATTATCACAGTTCCATGCTAACCAAAGACCATGTTAACCATTGGCACACTTTAGTAAACATGCTCCTAAATAAAATTTTTAAAAATCCATTTAATATAATGCAGTTAGGCTGCCATTGAAAACAGACCTCTGAATTTTGTGTGCCTGTCAGACTTTATTGTTTTCCTTTGACATAGCTATTCTCACACTCAAGCAACAGATCAAAAAGACTACCGGAATAATATTCCACAAAGCAAAAACAGTACAACGCCTCAGGCCTCTCCTTGATCCACAGGACTTCAGGACAGTCATACAAGCTATGATGCTCCCCCACCTGGACTACTGCAACATAATCTATCACAGACTACCTACCACCCACACCAACCCACTACAAACTGCCTTAAATACCACAGCAAGAATTATCCAGAAAGCAAACAAACAAGATCACATCACCCCAGTCCTGAGAGAACTGCACATACTCCCTCTCGAAGCAAGAATCAAATACAAATCAGCCCTACTTATTCACAAAGCCCTCTATCAAATGCAGACCTCCCAGCTCTGAACTCTACTGCCCCAACCCACCCACAACAGAACAACCAGACAAACCACCAGCAACACCCTCACCATCCCCCATGAACGAACTAAATACAATCAACGGACCTGCAACAGAGCCTTCGAACTATACGCGCCATCCCTCTGGAACTCCCTACCAAGTCAAATCAGAAACAACGGAGATCCTTCAACATTCAGAAAACAACTAAAAACCATCCTGTTCCAGGAAAACCTCGGACCAGAAACAAACATCCATCACTGACTACCCCTCTAGACCCTCTAACATACCCACAGATCTACCTACTAAGAGACTGATGTCCATTGTTTAAGTCCTTAATGTCTGTTCAGATCATTAATGTTGGCCTCCCCGGTGACAGCCCCCCACTCTAAGAATTGATTACTGCCCTCCCCTTTTTTGTTAAACTGCTTTGACCCGGTGAAAAGCGGGATATAAATACAGTTAAATAAATAAATAAATATTGCCACTAGGCAACTGTGCAGTCTGCTTAATGGTTTAGACAGCCCTTGGCCCAGCTAGTCTAGGGAGTAGAAACTTGGTGAATGAGCCATTCCACAGTGCAGCTCGGAGCACTGCTGCTGAACCATTAGGGAAATCCTTTTATGTTTAAAAAAATCTGATATCTTCCTTAATTACTCTTTTTCTCTTGTCCTTGCATTTTTGCCTTCCCAGTGCTATCCCTACCTCCATGTCCCTCCGGCTTCATAAGATCATAAGATATGCCATACTGGGTCAGACCAAGGTCCATCAAGCCCAGTATTCTGTTTCCAACAGTGGCCAATCTAGGTCATATGTACCTAGCAGTTTCCCCAAGGGACACAGGTTCCACAATGCTTGTATTGGTTCAAGCATTGATATCCTGGGTCCCTTCTTAATAATGGCTTATGGACCTTTCCTCCAGGAACTTGTCCAAACCTTTTTTAAACCCAGCTACACTAACAGCCTTTACTACATCCTCCGGTAACAAATTCCAGAGTTTGATTACACGTTGAGTGAAAAAATATTTTCTTTTATTAGTCTTAAATAGTTTACCCTGTAGCTTCATTGCATGTCCCCTAGTCTTTCTATATTCTGATAAGGTAAACAATCGATCTACGTTTACCCGTTCCACTCCGCTCATTAATTTATAGACTTCTATCATATCTCCCCTCAGCCGTCTCTTTTCCTGGTTAAAGAGCCCTAACCTTTTTAGCCTTTCTTCATAGGAGTATCCTTCCATCCCCTTTACCATTTTGGTGGCTCTTCTCTGAACCTTTTCTAATAACTCTATATCCTTTTTAAGATACGGCGACCAGAATTGCACACAATATTCAAGGTGCGGTCTCACCATGGAACGATATAGAGGCATTATAATATCCTTTGTTTTATTTTCCATTCCTTTCCTTATCATACCTAGCATTCTATTTGCTCTCTTGGCCGCCGCTGCACACTGGGCTGAGGGTTTTAACATGGTATCCACAATGACGCCTAAATCTTTTTCCTGGGTGGTGGTTCCTAATGTGGAACCTTGCATCGTGTAACCATAGTTTGGGTTGTTCTTCCCTAGGTGCATAACCTTGCACTTGTCCACATTAAATTTCATCTGCCATTTTGATGCCCAGTCTTCCAATTTATCAAGATCCTCTTGCAATTTTCCACAATCCTCTTGGGTTTTAACAACTTTAAATAGTTTTGTGTCATCTGCAAATTTGATAACCTCACTCGTTATTCCACTTTCCAGGTCATTTATGAATATGTCAAAAAGCAGCGGACCCAGCACAGATCCCTGGGGTACACCACTATTCACCTTTCTCCATTGGGAAAATTGGCCATTTAGCCCTACCCTCTGCTTTCTATCTTTTAACCAGTTCCTGATCCTCTATATTGCAAGAAGTCCACTCCTAAGCCTAAGGAGGCCAGGAAAGCTGAAACTCACATGGCAAGAGAGTCAGAGAAGGTTAAGACTACATTTCCCTACATTCCCAGGGACAGGGCAAATACCCAGAGAGGATTATGGGATAGGAGGGGCCCTGGGAGAAGAAGAATAGGGTGGTTGAGGCTTCCCCATAAAAGGAAGTAACAAACTTTCAAGAGGAGCATTTGGAAGAAAACATGCAGACGAAGGTGGCGGAATAGCTGTTGGACTCGCAGACTTCAGACACAGAGCCCATGGAGCTGCAGCCCATGCATACAACCGGCTGAGCATAGGCGAACTGTGAGGAGGAAAGCATGGTGGTCAGTACAGCAGCCCTATGAATCAGCTGCAGAGTAAAGGAGGTAAGAGAGAGACTGCTTGTTGAAAGACTCATTAGCACTCCTACCAAGAAGAGAAGATATTCTAAAGGCTATCAGTGTTTATTGCTGTGGGAACTCAATATAAAGAACAGTGAGCTTTGATGTGAGGGGTGTGCACGTGGACACTAAAGGGCCTGCAAACCTGTAGTATGCTGAAAGATGTTGCTAAGCACAGCTAAGACTGTACATTCTACTCAAGAGGATGGAAGCTTCGATAATATCTATAGGCATGTTTCCCTTCACACAATTCTTTCCGCCTTTCTCCAGCTGTTCTGTCTTTATCTACCCAGAAGCCTCTTATCTTTTTCTTGTACTTCCTGCTCTTGTCTCCTTTACTCAGTTTTTTTCTCTTCATTATTTTGCCCAGGACAGTTTTGAGAACCACTGTCTAGCTGGATCGAACAGTGGGCAGAGAATCAAAGACGTTAGGGGTCAAATCCTGCTTCTACAACTGATGCTCCTTGTGACCTTGGGCGAGCTACTTAATCTTCCACTGCCTCACAAACAAAACAGACTGTAAGCCCTATCGAGCAAGGAAATACCTATTGTAACTAAATATATAGATATGCACCTTGAACTCAGATTTAGAGAGACAAGTTTTTGGGGGTTTTTTTCTTTTTTTTTTTTTTAGTGTTGACCCAGTTGCCTTTGGGTTTTCTTGACAACGTATCACCAGAAGTAGATTGCCAGGCCTTTGGCCTTTTCTTCCGAGGCAATGGAGGGTAAAATGATTTGCCTGACATCACAAGGAGCACCAGTGAGAATAAAACCCTTGATCTTCTGGGTACTAGGCAGTTGCTCTAACCACCAGAGTCTACTCCTACAAGTAATCAAATCTAAAATCCAAACAATAATGTATGTTCCCTAATGTATGGGATCATAGATTTACTGAATGAAAACTGCTTTAGAAACAAAGGATAATAGGCAATTTTGTTATTTCTACTTGTCCAGTTGTATTGAGTGAATTCTATAGCCCAAAGCTAAGTAACTTTTGAACATATACCCACAAAATGCCAGGCTGCTTAAAACATATGCAAACAATTTGTCTAATCATAACATTCTTGTAGTTTTGGTGCACTTACCTGACAGTCAGAAGAAATAGTTTCCTCTCTAATTTTATCAGCCTGTTTAACTGCATCTAAGATTTCCAGGAACCTACATGTTCTCTCTCCTTTTGCTGAAGGCACTACAGTGGATGCTTCAGGAACATATGGAGTACGGTGAAACATTTGGAAAAATGGTGCAGTGGTGGCAGACTCCTGCATCAAATGGAAAACAGCAGGGTTTGGTAAACAATTTCAGAGCTATTTTATACAAAAGCATAGTATTGTTGCTTATCTGTCAAGAGTTATTTTCCATAGAAAGGATTGATCAGGCACACAAGCAGAGTAATGTCATCTAATGGCAATGGGACAGAACAGCTTTCTTAGAGCTCAGAACTAGTGTTAAGTTCTGAGCATGTGTAGCCCTTCCCACACACAGAAGTCTCCTCATCTCCTGTTAGTTCCAAAGCTCAAGAATTAAGGCAAAGAGTAGTTACTCACCTGTAACAGGTGTTCTCCAGGAGCAGCAGGAATCAGTCCTCACATATGGGTGTCATCGGCGCTGATGAAGCCCCAGCGGAGCATTTGCCCAGCTTTCCATGAAAGCCTTTGGGAATGCTGGCACGCATGTGCGGTTCCCTTCCCGCCTAAAGGTGCCATCTTACCTCAGTCAAATGACATAGCTAAGAACAGCACACAAAAATGTAAAAACAAACTATGTACAACTGCAACTCCAAGGGGAGGAGGGAGGGCTGTGAGGACTGATTCCTGCTGCTCCTGGAGAACACCTGTTACAGGTGAGTAACTACTCTTTCTCCAGGACCAAGCAGGAAGTCAGTCCTCACATATGGGTGACTCCCAAGCTCTGGGCTACCGAGGAACCCAAGCTAAACAATAGGACTCCCTCTAGTCCCAGCATCAGAGAAAAGCTTTTCAAGGACACAACCTCCACCGGTAGCCCAACAGAGGGCAGGAGGGCAGGAGTTGCCTAAACCTCAGAGATTCCAGAGTACTACTTGGCCAAAAGCACTGTCCCTACGGGACTCCCTCTCCAGACAGTAAGGGCTGCAAAGGTCTGGCTTGAAGACCAAGTTGCAGCCCTGCAGATGTCTACCAAGGGCACAGAGCGGAGATGAGCCACTGAGGCAGCCATTGCCCTGACACGATGGGCCGTGACCCTACCCTGCAAAGGAAGGTCAGCCGCCTTGTAAGCCCAGGTGATACAGTCAGCCACCCAGATGGACAAGGTACGCTTGGACACAGCCAACCCCAACTTATTGGGGTCAAAGGAGATGAAGAGCTGAGTAGCCCTTCTATGCCCCTGCGTACGGTCAAGGTAGAAGGATAAGGCCCTCCTACAGTCCAGGGTATGCAGGACTGCTTCAGCCTGGCTAGCATGAGGCCTAGGGAAGAATGTTGGAAGAACCACCTCCTGGTTGAGGTGGAAAGAGGAGACAACCTTGGGGAGGAACATTGGATGAGTCCTAAGGACTACCCTGTTCCTATAAATCCTGGTGTAAGGCCTGTCACAGACCAGGGCCTGAAGCTCACTCACCCGCCTAGCCGAGGTGAGGGCTATCAGGAAGAGAGTCTTCCAGGAAAGGAAGCGTAGAGGGCAAGTTGCCATCGGCTCAAAGGGTGGGCGAGTCAGTTGTTGCAAGACCACATTCAGTTCCCACTCAGGAGCAGGAGGACGGATGGGGGGCTTGAGTAAAAACAAGCCCCTGAGAAAGCGGGACACCAAGGGGTGACCTGACAGAGAATGTCCCTCCACCAGTGAGTGGTGAGCTGCTAGAGCTGAGAGGTGGACCCGAACAGAATTAGACTTAAGTCCCTGATTTGATAAGTGTAGTAAGTACTGAAGTACTACTGGCACAGTACAGGAGAAAGGATCCTCTGTACGAAGCTGACACCACACAGAAAACCTTTTCCATTTTAGAGCATAGGTTTTCCTAGTGGACTGTTTCCGAGAGGCTAGGACAACTTCCTCAACTTCCTGAGGCAGGCCCCAGGGAGCCAAGACTACCCTTGCAGCCTCCAGGCCATCAAATTGAGAGACTTGAGATTGGGGTGCAGAAGGGAACCCTGCTCTTGTGAGAGAAGGTCGGGCTCAGAGGTAGTAGGGAATCCACTGCCAATTGAAGCAGAAGTGGAAACCAAGGCTGTCTCGGCCACCTGGGAGCCACCAGCAGGACCGAGGCCTTGTCCTGAAGAATCTTGAAAAGAGTTCGGGCCACCAAGGGCGTGGGAGGAAACGCATACAGGAGGCCCTGAGACCAGGACATCAGAAAAGCATCTGGAGCTATCCTCAAAGGATGTGGTTGCCTGGAGCAGAACTTGGGCAGTTGCTTGTTCAGCGGACTGGCAAAAAGATCTATCCAAGGGAGACCCCACTTCAGGAAGATCTTCTGAACGACCAAGGGATGCAGCTGCCACTCGTGGGGCTGCAGAATTCTGCTCAACCGGTCGGCCAGGCAGTTCTCCTGGCCTGGAAGGTACACCGCCCTGAGAAGCATGTTGTGCTTCAGGGCAAAGGAACAAAGGTCTTGAGTCTCTCGACAAAGGAGCTTTGACCCAGTCCCGCCCTGCTTGTTCACATAAAACATGGCTACCTGGTTGTCTGTTTGAATCAAGACTAGCGGTGAGCCAGGGCCGGAGAAAAAGCCTTGAGAGCTAAGCGGATAGCTCGAAGTTCCAGGAGATTGATCTGTTGGGCTGCCTCCCAGGGAGACCAGAGGCCTTGAGTGCACTTGTCCAGACAATGAGCACCCCAGCCCTGCAGAGAGGCGTCGGTGGTGAGGACCACCGAGTATTCTGGCATCTGGAAGGGCATCCCCTTCAGCAGATTGGGTGGATGTAGCCACCAGGTGAGGCAGGTCAAAAAGGGCCTGGACACCCTTATCCTGTCTCTGAGGTGGCCTGTGGCCTGAGACCACTGATTGCGAAGGCACCATTGTGCAGGCCTCATATGGAGCCTGGCATTGGGAGTCACATGCACTGTCGAAGCCATGTGGCCCAGAAGCCTGAGGCAGAGTCTGGTGGAGACCAGGGACCTGTTTAGAAACTGTTTGGCCACATCCATCAGTCTTTGAGCCCTGTCTTCGGGCAAGAATGCCCTTGCCAGTTGAGAATCCAACCTTGCCCCTATGAACTCCAAGTTCTGGGAGGGGAGCAAAGTGGACCTTGCGAAGTTTATGACAAAGCCCACGTTTTGAAGCAGAGCAATGGTTCTGAGGGTGGCTTGTTTGGCCTCCAGGGACGTCTGACCCCTGATGCGCCAGTCGTCCAGATAGGGAAAGACAAAGATGCCCTGATCTCTCAGGTAGGCCGCAACCACTGCCAGGCACTTGGTAAAGACTATGGGAGCGGAGGTGAGGCCAAAAGGGAATACTCTGTACTGATAATGGTTTCCTCCCACAATGAACCTGAGGTACTTTCTGTGGTCTGGATGAATGAGGATGTGAGTGTACGCATCCTTTAGATCTAAAGAGCATAGCCAATCTCCCTGCTGGAGGTAGGGCAGAAGTGTTCCAAGAGTAAGCATCTTCAACTTTTCTTTCTGTAGGAACTTGTTGAGGTTCCTGAGATCCAGAATGGGTCGAAGGCCACCGATCCTTTTGGGTACCAGGAAATACCTGGAGTAGAATCCGTGACCTTGCAAGTGGGGAGGCACAGGCTCCACCGCCCTGTCCACCAACAGACCTTGGAGCTCTCGAAGGAGAAGGTCTGTGTGCAGGGGAGGCCTCAAGGGTTCCCCTGGAAAGTAAGGAGGAGGCAGTTGATGAAAATGCAGTGCACAGCCGTTTTGGACTATGTCCAGCACCCAACTGTCGGTGGTAATGAGAGGCCACTGGTGGGCGAAGAGTACAAGGCGACCGCCTGTGCAGGGCTGGGAGAGCAGGGACGGAGTGGCTACGCTCAAGGAGTCAAAAACCCCCACCCTGCTGAGTGGGAGCAGGGGCAGAAGGCTTGGGGGTCCTCTGCCTACGGGGCCCATTACCCTGGCCCTTGGCTTGCTGACCCTGGAGGGCAGCTTGGGCAGCCTGATACTGAGGGTACTGTTTGTAGGCAGATAAGTCAAACGTGAACACCACTCAGAACTACTAAAATCAGCAATCAACTGACCAAGTTGTTCAACATAGTGAAACAGCTGATTAAAACACCTTCTTCCGAAAACCAAGAAATCTCAATCACCCCCCAACAGCTAGCACTACATTACAAGCAATTTCATTCCCAACCAGATATCTTCCTCCCACTCACTACTGAAAACAGCCACCCTGACCCCTGGATATCCTTCACCAGAATTACTGAGACACAAAATGAAGACACCATATCAGCGCTGAACCCAACAACCTCCCCCCTGGATCCCTGCCTGGCAGTGTAGATTAAAGTGACCAAGAAGGAGCTTAGCGCTGTAATCACTAAAATTACACAATCAATACTTCAACAGGGCATCATGCCCTCATGCCTTAAAACCTTCTTCATTTGCCCAACATTAAAAATAATTAAAAACCTATCCTCGATTCTTCTGACCCATCATCATACAGACCCATCGCAAGCCTTCCCTTCCTAGCAAAGATCATTGAGAAAACAGTACAGCACCAACTGCAAGACCATATCGAAAAGCATAACCTACTCAACTCTCAGCAACATGGGTTCCACCCACACCACGGATTGGAAACTCTACTAAAGCGGCGGGGCCCCTAGCGGAATACTACACAGATTTAGTGTGGTGTGTGCAGTTCCACTTTGAGCCTAACAAGGCGCTGCTTACAGTTCTGCCTAAGCCTGGATAGAATCCCTTAATACTAGGGTCATACCGCCCGATCTCACTGCTTAATGTTGATATAAAACTACTTGCAAAGATCATGGCAGATCGACTAGCGGCATGCTTGCCGAGGCTGGTATATGGGTGCCGGTTGGTTAACCAAAGGGGCGGAGTACTGTAGTAAGTATGCGGCATGTTCTCGTATCTATGCACTGTAGTTTGCAGGATTCGTGGTCATCCATGCTTATTAGTTTTGATGCCGAAAAAACCTTTGATAGCGTTAACTGGGCCTATATGTTTCTGGTGCTTGCAGAGATGGGCTTACGGGGGGTTTATGTGGACGTTGTGCGCCAGCTTTATTGTGATCCTTGCGGAGCAGTGATGGTCAATGGTACAATGTCAACTGACTTCCTGCTGCAGAGGGGGACCTACCAGGGATGTCCGCTGTCTTCTCTACTATTTGTGTTGACCTTGGAGCCTTTACTTTGTAGAATTTGAGCTGGCCCTCACTTGCGGGGGTGTGCGCTTGGATCAGATGGAGTTCCATGTGGCCGCTTTTGCAGATGACATTTTAGTGCATCTGGAGGAGCCTGAGCAGAAGGAAGGGGGGTGGGGGTCCTTATCCTACTGCAGACATTTGGGGAATCTGTGCACTTCTCGGGGTTGAAACTTAATCGAGATAAGCTCTGCCACTCAACCCTACTATTCAGAGGAATTGGAAAGGGGCTTTTCCACTTAAGTGGGTGGAAGGGCATTTTAAATATCTTGGTATTCAATTAACCGCTTGGTTGGAGGACCTGTATGAAGTGAATGTTTCGGGCCTACTGGCTGATTTGGATAGGAGGGTACAGCATTGGAATGACCTCACTCTGTCTTTGGGGGGGGGGGATCAGATAGCGCTGTTCAAGATGGTTGTCCTTCCAAAGTGCCTATATGTTTTGCAAACTCTTCCCCTGGTACTTAAGAAAAAGGATATTCGGCTCCTAGACAAGCAGGTCAATGTTCTGCTCGGGTGGGGCCAGAGGCCCAGAGTAAGGCTTGCAGTACTTCAATAGCCCTTGGGGAAGAGGGGTATGGGGTTCCCTGACATGGCCAGATATAACATGGCATGTTTATTGCATCATGTGCGTGACTGGCTGTGGGATTTATCAGATTACACCCCTCTTGCTTGGGAGAGCGCACTGGCAGCTCTGCTTCATTTGTAGCATGTCTTACATGTTGTGACTCCTCAGTATTTCTCCAAGGTACATTGGAATGCTCTGTTCCAGTCGGTGCAGTATGCTTAACGGCATTTGTGTATGCTACTTGGATGGGTCAGCTTCCTGTTTGCCTTACTTATTGATTTTCGGCAATGGGAACTTCCTTCTGGGGTTTGACAGGGCAGGGTTTGTGAGCTAGGAGAGAATGGGCATTGTGAGCTTGGAACAGCAGCTGTCGGAAGATGCTTCTTTGATACAGTTTGCTGAGTTACGGATACGCTATGGCCTTCTAAGGTTTGATGTTTTTGTATATCTACATATATGTGCGCAGTTTACCAAAGGCATCTCTGGAGGGACATCTTTGCTCCAGGTTGGAAGAGCTGCTCATGGGTGGAGATAGAAGGGTTTGTATAATGTATTTGCATAAAGAACTTCTAGATGTAATGCGGTCGGCAGATGATGTGATGTTGGCTGTAGTTTGGACGAGGGATTTAGGTGTCCCCATTGCCGTAGCAGACCTGGTGGCCACGCTCTGAAACATCTTGCCATTAGCTTCTAATGTGGGTCTCTGGGATACGCAGTATAATTTAGTGCATTGCTTCTTTTATGCTCCAAGGAGGGCTTAGAAGGCCGGGATAGTGCCGATAGATGAATGTCCACAGTGCGGTGCTGCTGCAACCCCTGCATTGCTCAGGCATTGTGCTGTATTGGGAAAAGGTGCTGCACTATTTGAAGGGCTTTACTAGTGGGATAGTGGGATTTCCGTCCCTGGTAGTTCTTTAGACATTTGCATGGGAAAGGATCGTATCTTGGGTGCAGATAGGTTGTGGTTGCAGTTAGCTTTTCGTCTGGCCCGGAAGGTGATCTTGCAAACTTGGTTGACGAAGGAGGGCCCGATGTACTGGCAGTGGTGGGCTCCCCTGCATAGCTTTCTGTTAATGGAGTGTGAGAGGGCATGGGGCATACGTCCCACTGGATGCACTTCTTGGAGGTGTGGGGTTCATACCTCCAGTCCTTAACGCTTGGGGCTTGGAGCAGTGTCCTTAATCACTGCATGTGACTGATGACGAGTATGTATGCTGTGTGTTCAGTGTCCAGATTCACACAAACCAGGGGAAAGGGGGGCAGGAGGAATCAGGGAAAAGGGGGGGGGGGGTAGGGTTGTGAGGTTTATGATGGGAATGGGGGATGTTTGTATCTTTGCACCCTGATTGTCTACAATGGAGCTCCAGGTGATGTACAGGAACCACACATGATCGAAGTTCCACCTGAAATGGATAAGTCTGTTTAGCAGTGGGCTGGAGCATGAGAAGGGGGGGGGGGGAATGTTTGCTAAAAATGAAAAATGGATGCCTACAATTGTGAACGCATTTGTCCTCCTGTTCCAATGTTACCTAGTTGGACATTTCTTTTGTATTTGGAGGTTGCTGTTTGATGTCAGATTAATAAAAAACGTCTTTGCCAAAAGGCTAGAGATTTATCAGCCACCGGACCTCTGAAACAGGCCAAAGCTGTCACCTGAACCTTCAGGGAGCTAAAAGAAGGTCCCTTCTCCAGATCGTCCTGCAGAAAGGCCAACAGAGATGGCACCTTGGTTGCCTCATGAGCCAGCTGCCATGCACCGCACTATCACTCACAGAGGCACCAGATCCGCACCACTGTTCCCTCTAAGCTGTGCGCGTGTGCACGTGCACGCGCACACACCTCACCGAGCGAGCGCACATACTTTACAACAGAGCGCACAAACATTACGGTTCCGATTCTGATAGAAAACAACACAGACGTCTTAAAATTTAAAAGTTGTTGTGTATTTATGGTTTTCACAAGTTCTACAATATTTTCTGTGCAATCAATGTGGTGTACATACTGTATTCTGACGTGTAGTCAAATTTTAAAGTATATAACTCCGAGTGTCGTTATGTGGCGCACAAAAATTTAACCTTCCTTCAAAAGCTGCACAGCTGATATTTTATGCGCACACAGCCTACAGAAAATTAGAGGGAACATTGATCCGCACGTATGCCAAGTTGGTAGACTTCCTCCCAGCTCTGAGCAAAGTGGAACAACCACCGGAGAGTAGTCCTTATGTGCTAGCCATCTTCTTTCAAGAGCCAAGCCAGAAGCAAGAAGGGAACTAGATTTTCCAGGACGACTGGCCCTTGACACAATAGGCCCAAGACAGACGCAAACAAAGAGGTGGTGCTTGCAGGAGCCACATCAGATCTCTAAACCACACTCTCCTCAGTCAATCTAGTGCCACTAGAATAATTCTTCCTGGGTGACGTTCGACATGCCGAAGCACACATCTCACCAGAGGTTACAGAGGAAACATACAGCAGGTGATGACCTGGCCAATGCTAATCCAGGGCACCAACACCCTCAGACCTTATCTCTGTGCAGCAACTGAAGAAGCAGCACACTTTGGCATGGGAGCAGGTCGCCATCAGATCTATCACAGGATAAGACCAGCAGTGCAGAATCAACTGAAACCCCTCCTGACAACTTCCACTCTCCTGGATCCAGAGAATACCAGCTGAGAAAGTCCGCTTCCACACTGTCCACCCCGGAAATGTGCTGAGCCGACAAAGCTAGGTGGTTCTCTGCCCAGGCAAACAAGAGAGGAGCCAAAAGGAAGTAGGTAACATCATAGAGTACGTCTATGAAACTTTATTGGAGTGTCTTAGAGGTCCGTCCCTACACCTCCGTGTTTCGCCAATAGAGAACATAAGAACATAAGATATGCCATAATGCGTCAGACCAATGTCCATCAAGCCCAGTATCCTGTTTCCAACAGTGGCCAATCTAGGTCAGAAATACCTAGCAGTTTCCCCAAAGACACAGGTTCTACAATGCTTGTATTGGGGCAAGCAGTGGATATTCTGGTCCACTTTAATAATGCTTTATGGACCTTTCATCCAGGAACTTGTCCAAACGTTTTTTAAACCCAGCTCCACTAACAGCTTTTAATACATCCTCCAATAGCAAATTCCAGAGTTTGATTACACGTTGAGTGAAAAAATATTCTCTCTTAGTAGTCTTAAATAGGTTATCCTGTAGCTTCATTGCATGCCCCCTAGTCTTTCGATTGCGTAAACAATTGACCTACATTTACCCGTTCCACTCCATTCATTTATAGACCTCTATCTAATCTCCCCTCAGCAATCTCTTTTCCAAGTTGAAGAGCCCTAACCTTTTTAGCCTCTCTTCATAAGGGTATCCTTCCATCCCCTTTACCATTTTGGTGGCTCTTCTCTATACCTTGTCTAATAACGCTATATCTTTTTTAAGATACGGCAAACAGAATTGCACACAATATTCAAAGTGCAGTCGCGCCATGGAACGATACAGAGGCATTATAATATCCTTTGTTTTATTCTCCATTCCTTTCCTTATATCATCTACCATTCTATTTGCTCTCTTGGCCACCACTGCACACTGCGCAGAGGGTTTTAACATGTTATCCACGATGACGCCTAAATCGTTTTCCTGGGTGATGATTCCTAATGTGGAACCTTGCATCGTGTAACCATAGTTTGGGTTGTTCTTTACTAGGTGCTTAACTTTGCACTGTTCCACATTAAATTTCATCTGCCATTTGGATGCCCAATCTTCACATTTATCAAGACCCTCTTGCAATTTTCCACAAGCCTCATGAGTTTTAACAACTATGAATAGTTTTGTCTCATCTGTAAATTTGATAACCTCACTTGTTATTCCCACTTCCAGGTCAATGAATATGTTAAAAAGCAGCGGACCCAGAACAGATCCCTGGGGTACTCCACTATTCACCTTTCTCCATTGGGAAAATTGGCCATTTAGCCCTACCCTCTGCTTTCTATCTTTTAACCAGTTCCTGATCCACAATAGTACACTGCCTCCTATCCTTTGACTTTATAATTTTGCCAAAGGTCTCTCATGAGGAACCTTGTCAAAGGCTTTCTGACAGTCCAGATACACTGACTCGCCTTTGTCTACCTGTTATTCACACCTTCAAAAAAAACATAACTGATTAGTAAGACAAGATCTCCCTTGTCTAAAGCCATGTTGGCTGTCTCCCATTAAGCCATGACTATCTATATGTCAAGTAATTTTGTTCTTTATGATGGTTTTCACCATTTTTCCCGGTACTGACGTTAGGCTGACCGGTCTGTAGTTTCCTGGATCACCCCTGGAACCCTTTTTAAAAGTTGGCATTACATTGGCCATCCTCCAATCTTCAGGCATTACAGATGATTTTAATGATAGTTCAGATTAGTAAGAGTAGGCCTGCAATCTCATATTTCAGTTCTTTCAACACCCTTGGATGTATACCATCCGGTCCAGGTGATTTGCTACTCTTCAGTTTATCAAATAGTTGTAATACATCTTCCCGGTGTATCGCTATTTCTTTCAATTCTTCCGCAGCTTCTCCTTTAAATACCATTTCAGTCATGGGTAACATTCCTACATCTTCCTCAGTAAAGACCGAAGCAAAGAATTCATGCAATCTCTCCGCTGTGGCCTTGTCCCCTCTTAGTGCCCCTTTTACCCCTCTATCATCGAATGGTCCAACTGACTCTCTCACAAGTTTTTTATACAAATGTACTTGAAAAAGTCTTTATTATGCACTTTTGTTTCCACAGCAAGCTTCTTCTCAAATTCTCTCTTTGCCTGCCTTATCAATATCTTGCATCTAACTTGCCAGTGCTTGTGTTTCCAGTTTTCATCATTTCATACGACAAAAATCACTAAACCCCCATCATGAATCTTTTTCAAAAAACTTGACGGTTACGACAAGTTAAGATGGTGGCACTTGAGACAGGGTGAAAACCCGAAACGTGCACGTCGTGCCGGAGATGAGAGGAGTTTACACAATTCTTTCTAAGTTAAGTGTGTTTCACTTTGTTATTTGAAGTTTTATTAAAAAGGACTGAACCGTGTGGAGGGCATGGTTTACATTGTCTGCCCCTTTCCGGAGATGTCCGACAAACAAAAAAGTTTTTTTTTTTTTAAAAGATTCATGATGGGGGTTTAGTGATTTTTGTCGTATGAATTTAGTTTTCATCATTTGGCTCCTTTTTCCATTTCTTGAAAGATGCTTTTTTTGGCAACAGCAGCCTCTCTGACCTCACCTTTAAACCATGCTGGTAGTTTTTTGGACTTCCTTCCACTTTTCTTAAAGCATGGAATACAGCTGGTCTGGACTTCCAAGATAGTATTTTTAAACAACACCCAAGCTTCATGTAAATCTTTAACCTTTGCAACTGCTCCTTTTAGTTGTTTCCTCATTTTATCATAGTCTCCCTTTTGAAAGTTAAAAGGTAGTACTGTGGATTTCCTTACCGTCCTTCCTTCATTTATTAAATCAAACACAATCATGCTATGATCACTATTGCCAAGAGGCCCCAACACCCTTATCTCTTGCACCAGAGAGTGTTCCATGAGAGTGTGCTCAGGAGCACCCAGAGGCCCCAGGGTCTGAATTTCAATATCAAAAAGACCAGGCCTGTAGTCCAAAGCAACCGAGTTTCGGGGAGGACAATCCAGATTCTGGGAGCTCTCCTGTCGAAAATGACCCTCCCAACAGACATAGCTGCTGCGCAATCCCTAGAAGAAGGGAGCAGTCAACAGCGCAGTCGCTGCAACCTCCAGCCGGCTGTTCATCCCTAACCATAACGTCATCTGCCACCTTCTGTTCTGGAGCAGGCAAGGCTGGACCAACTGCATCCACCTGCTCAGATGGGGGAAACGGGCTCTCCAGGGACAATTCAGTAACTGCCATGCAAGAAGAGTCCAGAAGGCATACCTTGCTTGCCACAGGTCAAACAATGTTTCCTAGAAGAAGACAAAGATTTAAGGCAAGTGCAATAGCAGCGCATGCTAAGACCATGGCAGCTGTAAGATGCGCAGTAATGGCATTTGTAAAGCAACATGCAAAATGGGCACTTGGGTAGGAATGTGTGTTGGAGCCGCCCAGGTAGAACATGTACTAGAACCGTGTGACCGCCAGGCACACAATAGTAAAAAGCGCTAGTAACGCGTGCAGAAAACAGCAGGGAACCCCACATCATGCCAACAGTTGCCAGTGGTCCACTCCGAATTGCACCGCAGACCGATTGATTTGGGAGCCCCCAACAAAGACAATGATGAGGTCATGCCTTGGTACTTACCCCTTGAGAGCCCCAGGCAGAAATCAGTGCCAGGCTCAGCTCTGCTCCCCTATAGCTGTTTTTTTTTGCTTGCAGGCACTGCATTTAAGGTGGCTGGCAGGTAGATTACTCTGAGCGCCTTCTTCACTCATCGTTCTGGAATGTTCTAGCACTCTGGACAGGAACAAATTCATGCAATTGACAATTTTATTTTTTAAATAAAAGAAATGACAGAAAAAAAATGGAAAAAAACAAACTGCAGATAAATGTCAGAAGATGATATCAAGAAGTTAACGGACATCTTTGATTTGCATCCACTCAGCAAAGTGGGAAGAAAAAAAAACTGAGGAAAGGAAGCCTGCTATATATGCTCAGAACTTTACACTTATTTCTGAGCTCTAGGAAAGTTCTTCTGTCCCAGCGCCATCAGATGATGTCACCCAGCTTGTGTGCCTTTGTCTACAGAAAATATTTGCATCTTATAATCCATGAACAAATAAACTAAAAGGGCACACTAACCATGGTAATAGAGTTAAAAGCATACGATATGGCAGATAAATGGTCATCCCAGTCATTAGGGTGGTCAATGCAGAACTTGTGGAGAAAAGCTTTTATTATCCTGTTTGTTCTTTCACTTTGATCATCTGTTGGACAATAGGATGTAACAACTTGCTTTATTCCAAAGAGGCCAAACACATCTCTGTTAACCTAAAAGAAGTGAAAGAAAAATACATTTCTCACTCACATGCTTGATGCATTTTATGCTACATTCAAAAGCTAAATACCTTTTTTTCCTCTAAAATATTCCTGCCAATCTCAACAGAATTCTTCAAATTGCACTTTATGTGTGTCCAGACTTCGACATTATTTCTGATATTCCCTGCTCTTAGCAAAACAGATAAAACAGCAGGAAACTGCTCCAATTTACTGTCACTAAGTAAAACATCTCCACTAACCCATTTGCACTTTTGACAATTTATTGTAATTTGCAATGCAAACTGGGGTTTGAACCAGTAAAATCTTTTGGTCTAGCTATAATTGAAGTTTGTGTTATATAATGTTCAGTAACTGATTCAGTTTGGATTTGATAATCAACATCTGGAAACAGAAAAGCGCATATTTGTGAACAGATATTGCAGTAAGGATACGGATGTGACTAAAGCTTGTCACATTAGATCAGACATGAAAAAGCAAAGAAAGAAAATATTTTACTTACCGTTAATTTCCTTTTCTGGAAACCTACTAGGCCAGTCCAGACTAGTGGGTTATTTCCCCTTCCCAGCAGATGGGAGACAGAGAAAAGAAAGTAAAACTATGCCGTGACATCACCGCTGGCATAAAACCTAGCACAGCTTCGTAACAAACAACGGAAGGTAGTCAAATCCTCCCAAGGAACCCCTCAATGAGGACAACTATATACAATCTCTGCATGGTCCGAAGGGACAAATATACAAAAGGTTGCAGTTCAAGGCACAAGGCTGAACAGGGCGGGTCCTGGACTGATCTAGCAGGATTCCAGGAAAGAAAATTAATGATAAGTAAAATTGCTCCTTCCAGATGTTCCTGCTAGACCAGTCCAGACTAGTGGGATGTACCAAAGCTACTCCATCCCAGGGCGGGAAGAACGTGCAATGGAAGAACACTCGAGCCAAACTGCATGGCCACTTGGACATGCATACCTAGCCAGTAGTGCCACATGAAGGAGTCAAAGAGGACCAAGTAGCTGCCCTGCAATTGTTCAAGGGTGACGCATGAGATGACTCCACCTAGGAAGCTGCCTGAGCCAGAGTCAAATGAGCTTGAGGCCTGGTGAAACAGAATTTAAAAGACCTAAACACAAGCTTTAAACTAAGATGCAGACAGAAGTCCAGCAACGAGATGGGGGTTCTCCGGTCTTTTGCATTGAGTGTCACATGTATGATTTTCTCCTAGTTGGTGAGAGGTCTTACGTATGCACTAAGTGCAAAGAACTCTTTGCTCTCAGGGAACGAGTCCGTTCTCTAGAGGCTAGAGTAGCAGACCTGGAAGACGTAAGAAAGACAGAGAAGTATATGGACGAGACCTACAGGGATACAGTCCTGAAGTCCCACCTCCAGTCTGGCAGCATCCCTGTTGCCATGGAGGAGAGAGGTCACGTGACAGGAGAGCATCACCCTGGTGTGGCAGGAAGTGATCCTGTAACTAGGACCTGTCCTCCAAGTGATGTAAAACCCTCTCGCACCGAGGACGTTTCTCCAGGGCCATGTCCCCACGAGGGGAGGGTCAGGACAGCTGTTATAGTTGGTGATTCAATCATTAGGAATGTAGATAGCTGGGTGGCTGGTGGACGTGAGGATCGCCTGGTAACATGCCTGCCTGGTGCGAAGGTAGTGGACTTCACGCACCGCCTAGATAGGATCATAGATAGTGCTGGGGAGGAGTCTGCTGTCTTGGTACATGTTGGTACCAATGACATAGGAAAATGTGGTAGGGAAGTTCTGGAGGCTAAATTTAAGCTTTTAGGTAGGAAGTTGAAATCCAGAACTTCCAGGATAGCGTTCTCCGAAATGCTTCCTGTTCCACGTGCAGGACCCAAAAGACAGGCAGAGCTCCGGAGTCTCAATGCGTGGATGAGACAATGGTGCAAGGATGAGGGTTTTGGATTTGTTAGGAACTGGGGAACATTCTGGGGAAAGGGGGGGCTCTTCCGAAGGGATGGGCTTCACCTTAATCAGGATGGGACCAGACTGCTGGCATTAACCTTTAAAAAAGAGATAGAGAAGCTTTTAAACTAGAAAATAGGGGAAAGCCGACAGTCACCCAGGAGTGCATGGTTCGGACGAAGGTATCCTTGAAGGATACTACCAAAAGCAGTGAGGTTCCAAAAGGGAGTATAGTAGCCCAAATGCCCTTGAGTAAGGAGAAGACAGAGCATAAAGATTCCAAATTACCCCTGCCTACCAATAGCCAGATTAATATGAATAAAATACAGTCTCTAAAATGCTTGTATGCCAATGCTAGAAGTCTAAACAATAAGATGGGAGAGTTAGAATATATAGCACTAAATGAGAGGTTAGATATGATTGCACTCTCAGAGACATGGTGGAAGGAGGATAACCAGTGGGACACTGTGATACCTGGATACAAACTATATCGTAATGATAGAGCTGATCAAATTGGTGGAGGGGTTGCGCTCTATGTTAGAGAGGGCATTGAGTCAGAAAGGATTAAAGTTTTGCAGGGAACAAAATTTGCTGTAGAATCTCTATGGATTGAAATTCCATTTATGAAGGGGAAGGTGATGGCAGTGGGAGTATACTATCGACCACCTGGCCAGAATGAACAAATGGATGATGAAATGCTCAAAGAAATCAAGGAAGCTAACAAAAGTCACAACAGAGTAGTAATAATGGGTGATTTCAATTACCCCGGTATCGACTGGGTCAGTGTCACAGCAGGACAAGCTAAAGAGATAAAGTTTCTAGATGGAATAAATGACTGCTTCTTGGAGCAGCTGGTTCATGAACCGACCAGAGGGGAAGCCATACTGGACCTAGTCCTTAGTGGAACGCCAGATCTGGTGCAAGAAATAAGGGTGTTGGGACCACTTGGCAATAGTGATCATAGTATGATCATGTTTGATTTAATTAGTGGAGGACAGATAGTAAAGGCATCCACAGTACTACCTTTTAACTTTCAAAAGGGAGACTATGATAGAATGAGGAATATAGTTAGGAAAAAACTAAAAGGAGTGGTTCCAAAGGTTAAAGACTTACAGCAAGCTTGGGTGTTATTTAAAAATACTATCCTCGAAGCCCAGACCAGCTGTATTCCACGCATTAAGAAAAGTGGAAGAAAGTCCAAAAAACTGCCAGCATGGTTTAAAGGTGAGGTCAGAGAGGCTGTTGCTGCCAAAAAAGCAACCTTCAGGAAATGGAAAAAAGAGCCAAATGATGAAAACTGGAAACAGCACAGGCACTGGCAAGTTAGATGCAAAGCATTGATAAGGCAGGCAAAACGGGAATTTGAGAAGAAACTTGCTACGGAAGCAAAAACACAAAATAAAGACTTTTTCAAGTACATTCGTAGCAAAAGGCCTGTGAGAGAGTCAATTGGACCATTAGATGATAGAGGGGTAAAAGGGGCAGTAAGAGGAAACAAGGCTATAGCAGAGAGACTGAATGAATTCTTTGCTTCGGTCTTTACTGAGGAAGATGTAGGGATGTTACCCAAGACTGAAGTGGTATTTAAAGGTGATACTGAAGAGGAATTGAGAGAAATATCGCTACACCGGGAAGATATATTACAACTATTTGATAAACTGAATAGTAGCAAATCACCTGGACCGGATGGTATACATCCCAGAGTGTTGAAAGAACTGAAATATGAGATTGCAGACCTGCTATTAGTAATCTGTGAACTTTCATTAAAATCATCTGTAATACCTGAAGATTGGAGGGTCGCCAACGTAACACCAATTTTTAAAAGGGTTCCAGGGGTGAAGATCACGTGGGCACATGAGCCGGTGAGGAGCATCCTCGTCGCGCTCCCGGGCCGCTTTTAGCAACTTGCTATTTAACCGGCATATTTTATTCAGCGGCACACGCCGATTATAGGGCATTGGTTCCTGGTCTTAGGGTGACGGTGTGGAGAGCTTTGGGCGCCCTGAATCGCTCCGTAAGAACCATGCGAGCGGCCTCAAAGAAAGATAAGCCCGCAGGAGCGAGAGAGTCCAAGATGGCTGCGGCGGCTCGAGCGGGAAGCATGCCCAGTTCCCCGGACACTGACAAAGGGGAGTCCAGCTCGGAGGAAGTGGCTCACGAGGTGGTTAAATTGTTGGAGCCCAGGTTTGAGCATGTCCTCCAAAAATTAGCCGATATGGGCGAATTCTTCGCGGAACTTACCCGTCGCGTGGACGAGGTAGAACACCGCGTGACTGCCTTGGAGGAGGGTGAGTTGGCACTAGAGCGCAGCTCCCAAGCGCAGCAAAAACAGATCGAGACTTTACTCCAAAAAGTGGACGACTTGGAAAATCGTTCCCGTAGGAACAACCTGCGATTAATTGGAGTGCCTGAGACATGGGGAGATGACAAGCTGGTCCGACTCTTTGAGGAATGGCTGCCGCAGGAACTGGGGCTTGGCAGCTTGCTGGGGCAACTCAAGGTGGAACGGGCCCATAGGTTGGGTCAGCGGATGGAGAGTCGTACCCGGCCTCGACCTGTACTGGCGAAGCTGCTTAACTTTCAGCATAAGGTGGCCCTTTTGCAGGCCTATCGGAAGCGGCGTGTACTGAAGTTGGAAAACAATATGGTGCTGTTATTTCAGGATTACTCGGCAGCGTTGGCCGCCCAACGAAAGGAATTTACCCCCACTTGCTCGACGCTGGTGCAGAAAGGAGTGCGCTTTGCTCTGGTGTACCCTGCCATACTAAAGATCTTTTATAAGGGTGCTACACATACCTTTGCTAAGTCGGAGGACGCAACTAAATTTGTGGCTCAGATGTCTCCGCCGGCATCCCCTACTGTGGTTTCGTGATGAGCTGCAGGAGAGCGGGGACTCCTTATGCCTGTTTTCTATATCTACCCGTGCTGGGCCTAGTTGGAAGCGATTTGTATAATCGAGCCGTGTATCCATGCTGGCATGTGCTTTGGGCTGCTTTCCTGCCACCCGGTACAGCAGGCCTGAGAATTGGCCTTGAGACGCTGATTGCTGACTGCCCCTGATGAACTGTAACAGCGAGCTGGCGGCCCGGAGGTGCTATGGACAGTGATCGGTCTCCCAGTCGGGAGAGTCTTGGTTTCAAGACTGTGTGAGAGTGTGATGTGGGGTTTTGGGGGGGTGTGGGGGGGGGCATGTTGCAATCGTTCTTCTTAACGTTATTTTGGTTATATCCTTTCTAGTTGGGGTATTAGGAGAAATCTGTGGGGTTCCTGTGGGGAGGGGGGGGTATGGAAATATGTGCGGGCCTGTATATGTGTCTGTGTATGTGGGTTGGATGTGAATGCGTGGTGTGAGTGTGTACGGATGGTAGCTTGGCCTCAGAGTACCGGCTGTTGGGGGGATGGGAAGGGTGGGGAGGGGAGGGGAGGTATGAAAGGTATGTTAGTATGGGCGGTGAGATGGGAGGGATGGGTTTAGGCAGGGGCGGGGGGGTGGGGAGGGCAGGGGAGGGGGGAGTCGTGCCCTGGGGATTAGCATGGCTCTGGTGTATCTCTCTGTGATGGGATTAGATGCAGGCATGGCCACAGACGCTCGGGATGGGCTATGGCATCCAGGGGCTATCTGTTGTATTGGTGCTGGGGGTGAGGCTGGGCACCCCTGGAACCTTGTACAGTTTTCTTATTTGCAGTATACACTAATGGTAGAGTGCTATGCCTGCTGTTAAGATTGTATCCTGGAATGTGGGGGGCGTAGGTTCCCCAGTTAAGCGTACTAAAATATTGCAAACGCTTAAGAGAAAGGGCGCACATATAGCTCTGTTGCAAGAAACGCACTTAAGTGCCTTGGAACATCGTAAGCTGGCTAGGGATTGGGTAGCGGCCGCCTATGGTGCGGCCTCGGGCACGAGGAAGGCAGGTGTGGTGACCCTAGTGAAGAAGGGCGTGCCCCTGGAAGTGAGTAACATTGAAGCGGATCCACATGGGCGTTATATTTTACTGCATGCTAAATTATATCATGAGCCTGTATGGTTGTTGAATATATATGCTCCAAATGTATATGATCATGATTTCTATAAACAAATCTTGCGACTAGTGCGAAATCATGGTCAAGCTAAATTACTTATTGCAGGAGATTTTAATTGTCCTCATGACCCATGCCAGGATAAATCCCAACGGAGCCAGGTAGGTTCTTGGGCAAAAAAAGGGGTGGGGTATCTGTGTAGGTTGGGAGACCTCATCGATGTTTGGAGAGTCTTACATCCGGGAGTGCGCGAATATACACATCAATCACGGGCACACCTCACCTGGTCCCGCATAGATTATATCTTGGTTAGTGAGGGGGGATTTCCGCGAGTTTCGCAGGCGGGTATTGATCCTATTGTGCTATCTGATCATAGTCCCATTTGGATTGTGTGGGACGCTCCGGGGCCCATGAAGCGGGGATGGCGCTTTCCCGCCTATCTCTGGGAGGATGAGGCTTTCTGGAAATATTTAGAACAACAATGGGATGACTATGTCTCTTTTAATGATCTCCCTCTATGTCCGTCCCTCTTATTCTGGGAAGCTAGTAAGGCGGTGTTGAGGGGGGCCATTATCTCATATACGCTGGCGCGACGTAGGCACTTGAATAGAAGTCTCTTGGTTCTGGAGCGCCAGCTGGGTGCTTTGCAACGCCGATTGGGGAAAGGCCGGGATGCTGCGGTACAGAAGGAATATCTGCATACGCAGGGGACCTTAAACGGTTTAATTGAGAGTAGGGCACGTATGTCTATGCAATTCTATCGGCATCGCCTTTATCGTTATGGTAATCGATCGGGCACCTTGCTTGCCAAGCTTGTTCGTGATCCTCGAGGTGCCCGCTTTATCCCTGTGTTGCGAGGGGAGACTGGGGCATTGTTCCATCAGCCCGAGCGTATAGCTGAGATTTTTCGGCAGTTCTTTACTCAGGTCTATAGCGAGGAGGAGAGGGACTATACGGCAGGGGCGGAGTTTCTGGCTACGCAATCCTTACCTCAGATCAGTGAGGCTGACTTGCGGGCTCTTAATGCCCCGTTATCGGTGCAGGAAGTGTTGCAGGGAATAAAGCATGGAAAACCCCACCGAGCCCCGGGTCCGGATGGCTTTAGTATTGAGTACTATAAGATGCTGGCCTCGCGGCTAGCACCGACCTTGGTAGCGATGTATGATGATGCCCGTACCGCAGGCATATTCCCTAGGGACATGCGAGGTGCGGACATTACGGTCATCCCGAAACCTGGTAAAGATACTTTGGACCCGGCCTCCTACCGCCCCATCTCCCTTATTAATTGCGACCTGAAGATTTTGGCCTCTGTCTTGGCAGGCCGCCTTAACCCGATCTTACCCAAAATCATTGATGCCAGGCAGGTGGGATTTGTGCAGGGTAGAGAGGCTTCTAGGAACTTGTCCAAACTGCTGTTGGGAATGGATCATTGTCTCCATAGGGAGGAGGCTCTGCTTTTAGTAAGTCTTGATGCCGAGAAGGCCTTCGACCGGGTGGACTGGGGTTATCTCTGGCATGTGTTATCTGGCTTTGGGCTTCAGGGGCCCTTTGTGCACTGGATTCGAGCGTTGTATAATCAGCCCTCGGCTAGGGTGGGGGTGAATGGAATCTTCTCAAAGCCCTTTACTCTCGAGCGGGGCACACGTCAGGGCTGTCCACTATCTCCCCTACTCTTTGTTCTTGCACTGGAGCCTCTACTTCAGGCTATCCAGCGGGACCCGGAGATTGCAGGTATTCGACTGGGAGGCGAAGAAATGAAAATCAGTGCTTTTGCTGATGACATGCTGATCTGCCTGACGTCTGTGCCGGGCTCCCTGCACCGTCTGCTCAGTGTGATAGGGCACTTCGGAAAATTTTCAGGTTTAAAAATCAATGCGTCCAAATCTGTGGTGCTGGATGTTGGGGGTAAGGTACGACCGAGGTGGGAAGGGGAATTTCCCTTGGTATGGGCAAATGGAGTGATTAAATATCTTGGGATTCAGTTGCCCGATAGGCCCGATCGACTGTATCAAGTAAATATTCCTGGACTCCTGGTTCGGAGTCTGAATACGTTCCAGGGTTGGAGAGGTCTACCTTTGTCACTGAGGGGGAGAATTGCTCTCTATGTTATGGTGGAATTCCCCCGTTGGCTCTATGTTCTACGTATGCTACCCCTTTGGGTATCGGCTGCGGATTGGAAGCGATTCGAGGTTGGTTTAAGAGGATTCCTATGGAGAGTTAAACGGACCCGCATTCCTTTGCCTATTCTTATGGGTAGACGGGAAGAGGGGGGATTGGAATTGCCCTCTCTACGCAACTACAATCTTAAATACATCACTAAACACGTGGTGGCCCTATTGGAGGGTGGTGAGGGCGGTGCCTTAGTAAAGCACCTTGATGGGCTTGTGGAGCCGTATCATCGCCTCTATGTTCTTCAGATGCAAAAACTGCCGGCGGCGCTGCGGGATGGAGAGGGGGGGGTGTACCTGGGCACTTTGCGGGCGGCGTGGAGGGCCCTTGCGCAGCGTTTTGGTTGGAATTGGTCTCGCTCACTCTTGCTCCCCCTCACGGGGAACCCTGACTTTCTTCCCGGCTTCTCGAGATTAAATGTGTTCCAAGGTTGGGAGTGCCGACAGGTAATTTGTTTGGGGGACCTGATGATGGAGGATGGCCATACCATGGATAGTTTCCGGAACCTCCAAAGACGCTATAATCTACCTCATCAGGATTTTTATGGCTATTTGCAGGTGCGGCATTATTGGCACGGGCTAATGAGGGCTTTGGTCCCCGGTGATGGGAAGGAGGGGGGCATACCCAGGCTTCTCTTGAGTAGGTTGGTGGAGAATCAGCAGGGAGAGGAGGCATATAGGACGCTTCTTCGGCCTAGTAATGGAGACACCCACCTTCGGGTTTTGTGTCAGCGATGGGTACGTGATGGGGTGACCGATATGACACTGGAACTGCTACGCCAGGCTTTTGTGGGGATTAAGAAAGGGCCCGAGTGGATATACCTGCAGGAACTCCAATATAAATTCCTGTGGAGAGCCTACACGTGTGATACATGGGCTTGTCGTGTGGGCTTGAAAAGCTCCGATATCTGTGGTTGGTGCGGACAGGAGCCGGGTACCCTTCTGCACAGGTTCTGGGGGTGCCTCTTGGTTCAGGACCTTTGGACGCAAGTGTGTCACAGGCTCGCGGGATGGCTAGATATTTCTCTTTTAGTCCGGCGGGAGATCTGCCTCTTTCATGATTGGGGGATGTGCCCTGGGGGTCCAATGGTGCAACGAGCCTTATGTGAGCGGGGCTTTCTGATTGCCAAAAAATCCTTGTTGCATAGATGGATTGAGGTCTCCCCTCCTACCATTGGGCATTGGGAGTCCGCGATGTTTGATTTACTACGAATGGAAAAAATGACAGCAAAGCCAAAAGGAGATCCAGGTTGGGATAGATTCATGGCATTGTGGTCTCCCCTTATTTATCATCTTTCCGCTGGCGAGCGGGCCCTGCTTTTGAATGTCTAGCTCCGCAGCTTTCCCATTACTCTCTACCTTGCTGGGTTTGGTGGGTTTGCTGGCCCCTGCTTTTCTTCCTCCTCCTCCCCCTCTAGGGGGTGGTAGGGGGGTGATTGTGCATATTGGAGTTGGGTGGTCTGTGATGGTTTGGAATATGCTTGTATCTACTTAAGACTTGGTTTGTGTCCATGCTACGGGGTGGGGGGGGGGAAGGGGGGGAAGGGGGGGAGGGGGGGGAGTTGTTAGGATATTTCGCAGATTCTTCATAGTTTGGTTGTATCTTACTGTATGGGAAGACATCTGTACCTGTGTCTGTATTAGTATCTTGTGGACCTGTTTGTACTGTTGTTGTTGTTGTTTGGTTACCTGTACTATTGATTAAAATTAATAAAAATGACTTGAAATAAAAGGGTTCCAGGGGTGACCCAGGAAATTACAGACTGGTGAGCCTGACGTCAGTACCAGGGAAAATGGTAGAAACCATCATAAAGAACAAAATTACGCAGCATGTAGATAGTCATGGCCTAATGGGAGACAGCCAACATGGCTTTAGACAAGGAAGATCTTGTCTTACTAATCTGATATGTTTTTTTGAAGGTGTGCATAAACAGGTAGACAAAGGTGAGTCGGTTGATATAGTGTATCTGGACTTTCAGAAAGCTTTTGACAAAGTCCCCCATCAGAGACTTTTGGCGAAGCTAAAAAGTCATGGGATAGGAGGCAGTGTACTACTGTGGATCGGGAACTGGTTAAAAGATAGAAAGCAGAGGGTAGGGCTAAATGGCCAATATTCCCAATGGAAAAAGGTGAATAGTGGAGTACCCCAGGGATCTGTACTGGGTCCGCTGCTTTTTGACATATTCATAAATGACCTAGAAAAGGGAATAACTAGTGCGGTTATCAAATTTGCAGATGACACAAAACTGTTTAAAGTTGTTAAAACCCAAGAGGATTGTGGAAAACTGCAGGAGGATCTGGATAAATTGGAAGACTGGGCATCCAAATGGCAGATGAAATTTAATGTGGACAAGTGCAAAGTTATGCACCTAGGAAAGAACAACCCACACTATAGTTACACAATGCAAGGCTCCACATTAGAAACCACCACCCAGGAAAAAGATTTAGGAGTCATTGTGGATAACATGTTAAAACCCTCCGCCCAGTGTGCAGCGGCGGCCAAGAAAGCAAATAGAATGCTAGGTATCATAAGGAAAGGGATGGAGAACAAAACAAAGGATATTATAATGCCTCTGTATCGCTCCATGGTACGACCGCACCTTGAATATTGTGTGCAATTCTGGTCACCGTATCTTAAAAAGGACATAGCGTTATTAGAAAAAGTACAGAGAAGAGCCACCAAATTGGTGAAGGGGATGGAAGGCTACTCCTATGAAGAGAGGCTAAGAAGGTTAGGGCTCTTTAGCCTGGAGAAGAGACGGCTGAGGGGAGATATGATAGAGGTCTATAAATTAATGAATGGAGTGGAACGGATAAACGTGGATCAATTGTTTACGCTATCAGAGTATAGAAAGACTAGGGGCCATGTAATGAAGTTACAGGGTAAACTATTTAAGACAAATAAGAGAAAATATTTTTTCACTCAACGTGTAATCAAACTCTGGAATCTGTTACCGGAGGATGTAGTAAGGGCTGTTAGTATAGCTGGGTTTAAAAAAGGTTTGGACAAGTTCCTGGAGGAAAGGTCCATAAACCACTATTAAAAAGGGACCCAGGATATCAATGCTTGACCCAGTACAAGCATTGTGGAACCTGTCTTTTGGGGATATTGCTAGGTACGTATAACCTAGATTGGCCACTGTTGGAAACAGGATACTGGGCTTGATGGACCTCGGTCTGACCCAGTATGGCATGTCTTATGTTCTTATGTTCTTAGGCATACACTGGGGAAACAGGCCTACCTTGCACCAGGTGATTTGAGCCAATAAGTGTCCTTGATACAGCAACCTAGGGTCACTGTGGATGCTGCTTGCCCCTTTCGGTGTCCGGCGAAGAGGACAAAGAAGTGATTGGAAAGACTAAAGTGATTCGTCACTTTCAAGCACCATAAGAGCGCATGATGGAAGTCCACAAAACGCAAGCCCTAATCCAATTTGGTGCATTGATCTGGCGAAAAGGCTGGCAAGAACAGCACCCGACTGACGTGAAAGGGAGAGAGCACTTTGGGCAAGAAGGGGGGAACCGGATAAGAGGTCAGCCCTTCGGCCGAGAATGTCAATAAAGGGTTGCGGTTGGTAAGCGCCTGCAATGCCGAAATCCACTGCGTCGAAGTGACAGCTACCAAGAACATTTTCAGGGTCAGATCCTTGACAGTAGTCTGCCTGAGCGGCTCAATGGGCAGACAAATGAGCGCTCTGAGAACAAGCGTCAAGTCCCACGGCGGGACTATGGGGTCTACTAGTTGACAAAGTATCCGAACCCAATGGAGAACGTGGCTCACAACCTGGTGCTCTGCCAGCACATGGCCCGCCACCGGATCACAAAAACAGAAAAGTGCCGCTACCTGCACACTGATTCAGCTCGACAAATTCTTCTCAACTCCCTCTTGAAGGAAAGCTAAAATTGAGGGGGATCAAGACACCCCCATGGGGAAAGGCGACATTGATGACACCAGTTCTCAAAGAGATACAGACCCAGGCATAAGAAAATGAGGTGGAGAGCTGCCAAGTCTTCAACAGGGAATATCCCTTACGCATTAGGCAGTCCTGCCGTAAGCCCTTCCTGTCCCCGAGGCATGGGGGCTGGGAGGCAAGGACAGAGACGATGTCCACATGCCATGGCCGATGAGGCCAGTCTGGTGGACCAGGATACCAGACTCAGGTGACCCTCGATGCTCCAAAGGACTCTGGGTATCATGGCCTATGGGGCAGGACACACAGAGCAGGTGATCTGGGGGGCCAGGGCTGGACCAGTACGTCCACCCTCTTGGACTTGGGCTCCGAACAATGTCTGAAAAAGAAAACGACGACCTTGGCATTGGTTGCCATCGCTATCCAGTCCACACCTGGGAGGCCCCACCGATTCACTATCTGGTTGAATGCCCATGAAGCAAGTTCCCAATCACTGGGATCGAGGAGGTGACAGTTCAGGAAATCCACTTCCTGACTATCTTCGCCCGCGATGTGCTGGGCTGTACTACTACTACTACTTCTTAAGCGCTTGGAGGTGCAGTTCCGTGCAGGGGAACAGTAGAGACATTTCCCGAGCTAATCCCAGGCATTTTGTTTTGCCCTGACTATTGACATAAACCACCACAGTTGCTTTTGCTCGAGGGGACTTGCACAGTGCTCCCATGGAGCAGTTTGCTTAAGTGCAGCAATGCCTGATCTAGCCTCTAGGTGATAGATGGCCCATTTTGCTTCCACTGGAGACCGCCGACCCTATGCAGTCTGGTCAAGACAATGAACTCCACAACTGGAAAGACTGACATTGGTGGTGAGGAGCACCCGAGCTGGAGTTTCAAGGGCCATCCCCCTCAACATGTTGTCAGGAGAGGCCCACCAGAGGAGGCTGTGTCGATACGAGAGAAGAAGCAGGAGTTGGACTCTATATTCCTGCGAGCACAGGAACTAGCCAGTCAGCAAGCCCGCTGTAGAGGACGCATGTGCGCTGCTCATGCTGAGGACACCAGTTCTAAGGTTACAGCCATAGCTCCCAAAAGCAGAAGGTAGCCCCAAGTCGTAGGAGTGGAGTTCCCAAAAAATTCCCAAGGTTGGTCGTGGAACTTAGCCCTGCGTTCCCCATAAGGAAGACTTTGCCTATGCAGGTGTTGAAACAAGTCTCGAAAAAGTTCAGGTTCTAAGATGGCAACAGGCAGATCTCGCTGCTGTTGATGACCCAGCCAAGCCACTCAAGGAGTTGGATCACACAATGCAGTGTCCGAATGGCTTCTGGCCGAGACATGGCCCTGATAAACCAATCATCCAGGTAGGGATATACACAGACGCCCTCATGCCTCAGTCTTGCCACAACTACCACTATCACCTTGGAGAACGTCCAAAAGGCGGTGGCCAAGCTGAAAAGCATCGCACAAAATTGGTAGTGAGAGACCAAAATCACAAACTGGAGAAAGCGCTGCTGGTCCTCCCGGATGGGAATGTGAACACAGGCCTCTGCCAAATCCAAGGAAGAGAGGACTCATCCTTTTGGACCGTCTGGATAACAGACCACAGCATTTCCATGCGGAACCATGGAACTCTCAAACTGCAGTTGACCCTTTTGAGCACACTCTAAAACATATCCCTGTCTTATAATGTTGAGCACCTGGTGATCATTCGTCAGATGGGCCCATTCCTGATAAAATTGTTGCAGACGGCCTCCCACTTGCAGGAGATAGGAATGGGCTCCAGAACAGTCAGCGAGAGAGGAGAGAGGAAGAGGCTTTCCCGCCAAGGAAGTCTGCGAATAGGCCCAGCATCCTCCTTGAAAGGACTGGGACTTGGATCCTGTACCAGAAGAGGAGGAGGTCTGCTTATTCTGTTAATACTGAAGAGAATCAAGGAACTTCAGCAGCGAAGATGACTTCCCTGATGTTGAAGAAGAAAAGTGCTTGGAGGAATCCTTGGGTTTACCCTCCAGCAGCCACTGGGGCTTGACCTCTCTGAGGTCCTTGACTAACTTTCCCAAGTTACAGGAGACTGTTCCTAAAGGGCAATTTGGCTAAGTGCCCCTTAGATGAGACATCTGCCAACAATTTCTGAACCACAGCTCTCGGCGAGCCACTGTCGCTGCTGCGACTCCCCACACAGAAAGGCGTAAGATCTTTTTCTTTCATCTTTATCACAAAAGGCATCCACCAAGGCGGCTGCCAGATATTCAAGACAGGCTGAACACTCAACCTCAGGAAAGAGCCGAACCCAGTGGAAGATGACATGTGCACAGACGTCGCCCCACATTGTCATCTGAAGGGCTAGGGAGGAGGAAGAAAAGGCCATTTGAAGGAGTCCTTCCACCTTCTGACCCTGCAGGTCCTGAAGGGCAGCTCCACTTTTATGAGAATGGTGGTATGCTGGTGTCTGCCATGATCAAGACGTTGACCCTGGAAAAATGCAACCACTTTCCAAGACTGTCAGTGACCAGGCATAAATGCAATCCAATCGCTGGGTCTTCTTGAGGAATACATCAGAAGAAGCTCCAGTAGGAAAGGAAAGGCTCTGGAAAGCCCCATGATGCCAGGATCAGAAGTGGAGGGGGTCGGGGCCAGTCCAGAGAGCTCTGTAATTTGCATTTCAGTGGCAATCTAGACAATTAAGAGAGGGGGAATCTCCACTCTGCAACAAAGATGCAACATGCGAGAGTCGCTATGGTCATCCCCCTGAAAGAGTTCCCCCTCCTCCATGTTGGAGACAGCTCAACCGGAGTCATTGAGTGAAACACCATTACCGAAAAATTCTGTCTCACTCCAATAAGGGACTTTGAAGGGAGCAGCGGACCCTCCCAGAATCCTGCCCTCTCGATCATCTGCAGGAACTGCCTGCAAGGACTATCAGAGGAGCGGCGAAAGATGGGCCCGCCCGAGAGGGAACAAGTCCTTAACCCCCCTTCCATAGCCCACAAACATATTGGAAGATGGGTGAAAAATCTGTTGCTGCAGGGTCCGACAGCTGCTGTGGCTGGGAGTGCTGCGACTGTGGAAACAGAGGGAGAGAAGACTCCCTGTCAACTACAGGAGCCGGTCCCATGGTGAAGTTCGGCATCGTGGGAACAGCAGGTCCGCCTGGAGAAGAGTACTGATAATCCCTTATATGGAAGGCAGCAATGAAGCCTCAACTGCATCGGGAGCAGAACCGCCCACAAGGATGCTGAATTGGCAAAAGTCAATTGACTGTTCAAGTGGCGCAGAGACGATCAACAAGGGAACCATCGCCACTTACTGCAGCCGAGGCATCAGGGCAATGGAATAGGCACTGATCCTAATGCACCACAGAGTTACACTGGCTCTCAGGAACATCCCAGGAAGGGGAGAATCAGCAGAGGAGTATCTCATATACTTCCTGGGGTCTTAGCTGGCCAAGCTGCAATGAAACCAATCTCAAACTGACCAGGAGCTGTAGGCCTTAAGAATGGAAAAATAGTGCACGGCCTGCACAGGTTGAGGATGTCAGGCAGGAAAGGCAGGATTGCAGCAAACACTTATGGTTAGGTGCAGTGGCTCCTTTTTGCCATTGGTGTACGATCTGCACAGGCCAGGGATGTCTGGCGGGATAGGCGAGATTGCAGCAAACTCTCACGGTTAGATGCAGTGGTCCTTTTTGCTGCTGGTGCGTGGTCTGCACAGGCCAGGGATGTCAGGCAGGATCACAGCAAACACTCACAGTTAGGTGCAGCAGCCCCTTATTGCCAATGGTGAAGTTCAGGCAGCGATCCTCTGCAGTTGCCTGCTGGATAAGGTGACAATCCACTGTAGCTTCAGTGCTGCAGTCCCCCAGGAGCACAGTGGAGTGGGGACTGTGGTGGGGGGGAGGAGCGCAGGGAGGAAATCCCAATCAGACACATGCTAAGGAATTAAATGGAGCCTTGCAGAAGACTCTCACACCTTGTATACTTATGTTTGTTTGTTTAAAGAAAGAAAAGTAAAGGAGGAAAGAAAAGAAAAAAGGCCAAAATATAGTTAAGGGTACCTCAGAAGGATCCTCGTGATCCAATGCTCCTACCAAGCTACACTGGCTCTCCTAGCCAGGAGCTAGCTCCAAAGTAACAGATCAACCAGAAAAGGGTATCTCATACACCCCGTGGGATCTAAAGTGGTCGAGCTACACTGCACCCAGACGCAGACTGAGCTATAGGCCTCTGTAGGCCTTTCTAGGCCTCTCTGGAAGAATGCACTGTCTGCTGAGATAGAGAAAACACTGACTTGCACATGGGGCGTGCCCGTGCCCCTGCCCCTCCCCCTCCCCCCCGCAACTCCATCTAGCCACTTTATGGGGCGGAAGAGGCACGCACCCGATGTGCAAGTCGCCGGCACGCTATAAAAGCCGCGAGAAGGCTTAAGGGGCACATTTTGGTTGTCTGCCGCTGCTTGCCACCGCTGAGAGAAGAAAAAGTTGCGGAGGCAGGCAACGGCAGACAGCTGAAATGCGCCCCTCAAGCCTTTGCGCCCAGTGTGGCCGCACCACTCGCACAGGGCTAGATAGGGTCCTGTCACTAACCCACTAGTCTGGACTGGTCTAGCAGAAAAATCTGGAAGTTAAGAATGGCATTCTTGAACTCATTTTGAGCTGATCAAGTATGAAATAAATCTGCAGTTTCGATCAGTATGACAATGTTTACTTTCAACCTATAAGCATGTAGGGAGGAAAGAAGAAACTAGGATCTAAAATTCATGAAAAGTGTCAGTTACAATAAAGTTTTCAGTGTATTCTGTACTCAAATGTAAATACCTGCTCAAACAATATGTGCAAAATATCTGTCCCACACAAACGGCAGCTACTTCTTTTTCTCCACTTGCTTGACATTTGCAGAAATTCAAATTAAATAGAAACATAGAAACATGACGACAGAAAAAGACCACATGGCCTATCTAGTCTGTCCTTCCATAACAACAACTACAACAGTCCACTTTTTACCTTTAGAGATCCTCTGTGTTTGTCCCATGCTTTTTTGAATTCAGTTACTGTCCTCATCTCTACCACCTCCACTGGGAGACTATTCCACGGATCCACTACTCTTTCCGTAAAGAAATATTTCCGCATATCACTCCTGAATCTATCTCCCTTGACCCTCATCCCATGTCCCCTCGTAGCAGAACTTGCTTTCAATTGAAAGAGGCTCTCTCCCTGAACATTTATGCCACGGAGGTATTTAAACATCTCAATCATATCACCTCTATCCCGCCTTTCCTCTAAGGTGTACATATTAAGATCCTTAAGTCTGTCCTCATATGCTTTATAATGAAGCCCATTAATCATTTTGGTAGCAACCCTCTGCACCGACTCCATCCTGTTCACATCCTTTTGAAGGTGCGGTCTCCAGAATTGCACACCATACTCCAAATGAGGTCGCACCAAAGACTTATACAGAGGCATTATTACCTCCTTTTTTCTGCTAGCCATTCCTCTCCGTATGCACCCAAGCATCATTCTAGCTTTTGCCGTCGCCTTTTCTACCTGTTTAGCTACTTTAAGATCATCAGACACAACCACGCCTAGGTCCCGCTCTTCTTTAGTGGACAAAAGTACTTCACCTCCTATACTGTATTGCTCCCTTGGATTGCTGCAGCCCAAATGCATGACCTTACATTTTTTAACATTAAATCCCAGCTGCCAAATTCTAGACCATTCTTCAAGCTTAGCTAGATCCCTCCTCATGTTATCTACCCCTTCCTGGATGTCTAATCTATTGCAGATTTTGGTATCATCCACAAAGAGGCAAACCTTACCCGACAGCCCTTCCGCTATATCACTAACAAAGATGTTAAAAAGAATCGGACCAAGGACAGATCCCTGGGGCACACCACTGGTAACATCCTTCTCCTCAGAGTGAGCTCCATTTACTTGTACTCTTTGTCGCCTCCCACCCAACCAATTTCTAACCCAAGCAGTAACTTAAGGGTCCATCCCTAGGGTGCTCAGTTTGTTTATAAGTCGCCTGTGAGGAACAGTGTCAAAGGCTTTACGGAAATCTAAATACACCACATCTAGAGCTCTCCCTCGGTCCAACTCCCTGGTCACCCAGTCAAAGAAATCAATCAGATTTGTCTGACAAGACCTGCCTCTGGCGAATCCATGCTGCCTCGGATCCTGTAATCCGCTGGACTCCAGAAACCTCACTATTTTCTCTTTCAGCAGCGTTTCCAATAATTTACTCACCACCGAAGTTAAACTAACCGGCCTGTAGTTTTCAACCACATCCTTACTTCCGCTTTTGTGTAAAGGCACCACATGAGCCTCTCTCCAGTCCTTTGGCACCACTCCCGACTCCAACGAGGCATTGAAAAGGTCAGTCAGTGGAGCTGCTAGAACGTCCCCAATTTCCCTCAGTATTCTAGGGTGTATCCCATCCGGTCCCATCGCTTTGTCTACTTTAAGTTGAGCTAGTTTCTCACGAACACAGTCTTCTGAAAATAGTTGAAGATGTCCCTCGCTTCTGTTCTTATTTGTGGGTGTTTTCTGAGGTCCTGCTCCTGGTTCTTCATCTGTGAACACAGAACAAAAATATTTGTTAAGCAATTCCACTTTATCCTTATCAGCTTCTACATATTCCCCCCCTGCACCCTTGAGTCTGACAATACCACTTTTGCCCTTCCTCTTCTAATATATCTGAAAAATGTCTTATCCCCCCATTTTATTGCATTGGCTATTTCCTCCTCCTTTTGAATCTTTGCCTTCTTGACTACTTTGCTAGCTTCTCTAAGTTTTTCCAAATACAGATGCCTGTCTTCCTCTCTCTGTGATCTCTTGTATTTCATGAAGGCCTCCCTCTTTTTCTTCACTTTTTCAGCTACTTCCTTCGAAAACCATAGCGGTCTCCTGTTCCTTTTGCCTTTATTTACCATTTTAACAAAAAGGTTGGTTGCCTTTAAAATACCCCCTTTCAGTTTTGCCCAATGTTTTTCTACATCCCCCAGCTGTTCCCATCCCACTAACGACTCCCTGAGGTATTGGCCCATCTTCGCAAAGTTAGTCTTCCTAAAGTCTAAGATCCTTACCTTGGAATGGATTCTAACAGCCCTAGTCCTAATACTGAACCACACCATCTGGTGATCACTGGATGCAAAATGATCTCCCACTACAACATCAGAAACACTTTCACCATTGGTAAGCACCAAGTCCAGTATGGCCCCTTCACGTGTGGGGTCTGTTACCAATTGCCTGAATAGTTCTCCCTGTAGAGAATCCAGGATCTCCTTACTTCTAGATGATATTGCAGCAGGAATGTGCCAATCAACATCTGACATATTGAAATCTCCTATCAGTAGCACTTCCCCTTTCCTAGCAATGCTGCGTATGTCTTCAATTAACTCTCTGTCCACCTCTTCCTCTTGTGAGGGAGGTCTGTATATCACTCCAATGCAAATAGATTTCTCTTTCCCTCTTTCTAGTTTAACCCACAATGCCTCCTCTCTCCCTTATAAGCTCTGTAATTCCAAAGCTTTAATAGTAGTTTTTACATATAGTGCCACTCCTCCTCCTCTTCTTCCTACCCTGTCCTTTCTGAATAAAGTATAGCCAGGTATAGTTACATCCCAGTCATTGTTTTCTGTGAACCATGTTTCTGTAACTGCCACTAAATCCAAGTCAGCCACTCCCACCAAAGCTTCGACCTCAGGGATCTTATTTCCCATGCTACGGGCATTAATACACACTGCTTTCCATATGTTACCCCTGTTACCCATTTCCATAAAGGTATTTAATGTATCACCTACCTGGGGGCTTTCACTTACCTGGGGGCTTTCTTCACCCATCCCCAATGAATCTAGTTTAAAGCCCTCTTCAGTAGATTAGTCAGTCTACTACCAAAGATGCGTTGACCTCTCTTGGACAGATGGATGCCATCTCTGCTTTGCAACACTTGGAACAGCATCCCATGGTCTAGGAAACCAAAACGCTCTCGATGACACCATCCACGCAGCCATGCATTCGTCTCCAGGATGCGAGCCTCTCTGCCTTGGCCTTTACCCTCAACAGGGAGGATTGAAGAGAACACCACCTGTGCACCTAACTGCTTCACCCTCTGTCCCAGAGCCATGAAGTCACTTTTGATACGTTCCGAGGTATACCTGGCAGTATCATTTGTTCCAACATGGATTAGCAACATTGGGTAATAGTCAGTGGGCTTGATGAGTCTCGGCAAACTCTCTGTAACATCTTGGATTTTGGCACCAGGCAGACAGCATACCTCTCTGGACATCAAGTCTGGTCGGCAGATGGACGCCTCAGTACCCCTCAGAAGAGAGTCTCCAACCACCACCACCCTTCGTTTCCTTCTGGTCACTGATTCCGCAACTTTGGGGTACTTGAACTCTGGTTCTTCCCTTTCCAGGGATGCTTTCACCTCCTCCACTTCCAGGGCTGCATAATGGTTCTTCAATTCAAGGGCTGGAGAAGTTGGATTGGTGATTTTGCAGGCCCTGGTGACTTGTGTCCAACCATCGACATTCTGTTGGCACCCATCTTCTCCGGTGCTGGAGAGCCTGGTTGCTGCAAGTAGCATCTCATCAATGTACTTCTCACTGTCTTGAATGCTCCTCAGCCTCACCACCTCCTCTCTGAGTTTCTCCACCTGTTTCCTCAGAGCTTCAGCATGCAGGCACCCTGCACATGGAACCGGTCCTTCAACCGGCATTAGGACCTCTGTCTGGACCGAGGCAGAAGCTGTAACGGGGGCAACAGCTTTAGCAATACGATTTTTCCCAGCCATTGTTCTTTTCGTGGAGCTTAGGTATCTGTTAGAGCAAAAGAGAGAGATCTACCAAGTACCAGCCGGTTTCGCAGCTGTCCTTTTAGAGAAAAAGCAGTTAAAACTCTTTAATTATATACAAATGTGCTGGTCCAATTCACTGTGATTTGTTAAAGGGGGAGGCGCCCTATAAAGCAAGGCCGCTCACTAGGGGTGGGTGGGAGTCGGGGTGGGTAGGGAGGGAACTAACACCTGATTAGGTGTTAGCAGCTTCTAAAGCTGAGGAGGTCACTGGAGTCAGCAACCTACTGTGCTCAAGTAAAGTTCCCCTAAAACAGCAAAAATGAAAGTAACCTTGCTTTTAAAAATATACACAAAACCCTTTTAAGAGCTCCCAGTCAGAGAGCTAGCAATGTAATAAAAAAAAACAAAAAAAACAAACAAACAAAGAAACCCTCAAATCCTTACTTACTGTTTGATGTGTGGAGCCCTGGTTAGGAAAGCCTCAAAGGGGCAGGGCACAGGAGCCTTTTTATGCAGGCTTCAACTGCACTCAGGAAACAGGCCCACTAACACCTGATTAGGTGTTAGCAGCTTCTAAAGCTGAGGAGGTCACTGGAGTCAGCAACCTACTGTGCTCAAGTAAAGTTCCCCTAAAACAGCAAAAATGAAAGTAACCTTGCTTTTATAAATATACACAAAACCCTTTTAAGAGCTCCCAGTCAGAGAGCTAGCAATGTAATTTAAAAAAAAAACCCAAACAAAGAAACCCTCAAATCCTTACTTACTGTTTGATGTGTGGAGCCCTGGTTAGGAAATCTTTTTCTAATCTTGCTGCTCTGCAGTTGAAATGCCTTAGCATGCAATCCATCAAGCCAACCTGCTTAATACTCATATGTCCTCAAAAGCAGACAGTAAGCCATAAAACAAGCAAATGCTGAGCAGGCAGACGATAAAGCATTTGTAATGTGTCTCACTCACAGGGTGCAGCTTCCAGAAAGATAAATTGTTACCAATCACACAATCTAGCAATTATCATATCTTTCCTTTATTTGATTTTTTTCAGCCAGTGGCCAATAGTGGCCCTTGAATGAACTAAGAATCAGTTTATTAGCCACAACTTAGTCACTGTGAAGAACTATGAAAATACGGACATTCATATCTAACAACGGATTTTCATTGTAAACCGCATTGATGTTTTTTACCATATGCGGTATATCAAGTGTTGTAATAAACATAAAATAATTTTTCAAGTGTTTTGGAGCATTTTTCTGGACAGGGAAGGGGGTATCATTTACTAAAACTCTGTGCCTAAAAACTGCATGAATTGCGGTGAAGGCCAGTATCCAACCTGAGGAACTGTGAATAGAAACTGAGGGTCAAAATCTCATAGGAGCAGCTCCTATGCTTGTTGGATCCATACTATCTGATGGGAATATCAGATAGGCAACAATCTGACTTAATGGAAATGACCAAGATCTCTGGTGAATTCACACAAACTTATGGAAAGCTCTGATGAACAACCACCAAGTTCCCTCTGTTAAAAAGTTTTCAATGAAAGCTTAACTTGCAAGCTGGAAACTAAAGTAGTCTTGCAAAGCTTATTCCTCCTACCTTCTGAATAGATAATGTAATAAATGTGGCTGATGATATTTAAGGGCCTCTTTTACTAAAACCAATTAGTTGGTCAAGGTGACATTTTAATTACCAGATAATGTCCTGTCCTTGAGTCCTGTTAGACCAGTCCAAACAAGTGGGTTGTGTTCTCCTACCAGCAGATGTAGAAACAAAAAAGGTTCCAGAGGCTTCTCATGACATCACTGTGCCATTAATATCCTGGTACCTCTAAGGACATAACCAGTATTCTTACCCAAGCATACTGGTCAGGGATCTCTGACCTCACACAACCTCAGCTAAGATAAAAAGGTTGAACAGAACAGAAAACATAACTACATACAGGATTAGCTTCAACAGAAGGCTTGTCAGAGGTTTATGAGCTTGCAGGCCCAACCATAGAATACAGCAAATCAGAACAGGTTCCAGGGGCAGGTCCTGAACTGGTCTAGCAGGACTCAAGGAAAGAGCATTATCTGGTAAGCAAAATATCACCTTCCATATCGTCCTGCTAGACCAGTCCAGACAAGTGGGGTATACCAAAGCTACAACCCCGCTGAGCCAAAGGCTGTGTCCGCCTGAGCATGGACATCCAAGCAATAATGCTTGACAAAAATGGAAAGTGATGCTCTTATTGCTGGCTGACAAATGTCTGAAGGGGCAACCGAGCTACACTGTGTCCGCCTGAGCATGGACATCCAAGCAATAATGCTTGACAAAAATGGAAAGTGATGCTCTTATTGCTGGCTGACAAATGTCTGAAGGGGCAACCGAGCTACACTCCACCCACGAAGATGATTGCGCCTAAGTGGAATGCGCACAAAACCCCTCCAGAACCAGCTTGTTCCACAACAGATATACTGAGGCAATGACCTCCTTGATCCAGCACCCCAAAGTAGACAGCTGCTGTGTCACCCTTACGTGGACCCTCAAACATCACAAACAGATGGTCTGACTTGCAAAAGGAATTAGTACCCTTCATGTACCAGAGAAGCCTTCTCTGGACATCCATCAGGCAAAGGTCTTTGTACTTCTGCTGGTACTGCTTTTAAGCTCATTCGGCATACAGCTTTTCTTTTTTTTTTTTTTTTTTTTTAGTGCCATCGAGTCAGTGTTGACTCATAGTGACCCAGCTACCTCTGGGTTTTCTTGGCAATGTATCACCGGAAGTAGATTGCCAGCCTTTTCTTCTGAGGCAATGGAGGGTAAAGTGACTTGCCCAAAGTCACAAGGAGTGCCAGTGGGAATCGAACCCTTGATCTTCTGGGTACTAGGCAGTTGCTCTAACCACTAGGCTACTCCTCCACTCAGTTACTGCTTAGATAATCTTTTTCTAAATCTCCAGGCACTCTGGATAATTCTATTGTCCGTCCGCAATCCTGTTAGGATCTTCCTAGAACGATGGATCCTGTCATCAGTACATTTAAAGATCTAGTGCTCAAGGATATTGAGCAATTGGAAGAACCCTACAGTTTTCAGGTTTCTTGCAATCTTTCAAAGGAAGAACGTGTTGCTCTTCGCCAGCTTCAGGAAAATTCGGCGAGTCATTACTCAGGCTGACAAAGGTGGAGCTGTGGTTATCCAGGACCATTTTATAATGCTGAAGCTCTTCACCAATTGGCTGATATGCAATTCTATACAAAGTTGGATTCTGACCCTACTGATGATTTGTTGTTACAAGTTAAAGATTTGGTTTAAGGAGTGTGTGTTTTTGGTGGAAGAATATCCAGCTGTTCCATTGATTTACTTTTTACCCAATATCCATAAAGATCCTCTGGTTCTGCCTGGACATCCAACAGTTTCCACAAGAAAATAGGTTCTGAAGCCCCTTTCAATTTTTTTTGGATCATTTCCTAAGACTGCTTGTGAAATCTATCATATAACATATGGCACGTGTTTTACGTATTTTGAAGGATCTGCCTGACAGAAGTAGAGTGACCTATCTAATTCAATAGATATTACTGCTCTATATAGGCATATCCCTCAATCAGATATGGTTGATATTGTGTATGATACTGTGTCTCGTTTACATCTGGACAGGTCCATTCCTTTGGAGATTTTTGGCCAGCTAGCTGAACTGGTTTTATTTTCTAACTACTTTTGGTATGACAGGGTTTATTACAAACAAGTATACAGGGTGGCAATGGGGGCTACCCTAGCCCCCTTTGTGGCCTCATTGTATGTTGCCTGTTTTGAAAAGTAGTACATATATAATTCTACCTATTTTCCACATATGTTGATTTGGAAGCGATATCTTGATGATATCTTTTTCTGGTCAGCTAATGAAGATCTACTGTTGGAGTTTCAGAACTAGATAAATACGCTTGATAAGAACTTGACTCTTTACTTTGTCTTATCATCCCACCATGATCGATTTTTTGGATATTAAGATTAAGTCTAATCAAGGATTTGCTACGTGTCTTTCTCGCAAATCCATGGACAGAAAAGCATAGTTACTCACCTGTAACAGGTGTTTTTTTCAGGGACAGCAGGAATCAGTCCTCACTTATGGGTGATGGAGCCTGCGTGGAGCAATTCCCCAGCTTTCAAAGCAAGCCTTTGGGATTGTTGCCACGCATACGTGGTCCTCTTCCCACCCAAGGGTGCCATCTTCCTCAATCAGGTCCCCTAGCTAGAGCCCTACCAAGCAGATGGCAAGGGAAGGATAAAAGGTTAGCAACTCTGCAGGAGAGGCGGGAGGGTAGTAAGGACTGATTCCTACTGTCCCTGGAGAACACCTGTTACAGGTGAGTAACTACGCTTTCTCCAGGAACAAGCAGGAAGTCAGCCCTCACTTATGGGACTCTCCAGCTACAGGCTACCGAACCTGTAACCCAAAAAATGCCTCTGCGAGGCCGTGAGCAGAAGCCAACACCCAAAGGAGTCCGAGCCTTCGGGTCCCCGGGGCGAAGCTCTCGGTAGCCGTTGAAAAAGAGTCGGAGGGGCAGGAGTTGCTTATATCCTGAACAGATTATGGAGTACAGTCTGGCCGAAGGCGCTGTCTCAGTGGGACTCCCTCTCCAAGCAGTAATGCGAAGCAAAGGTGTTCGCTGAAGACCAGGTCGCAGCCCAGCACATGTCCGCTAGAGGCACTGAGTGCAGCGAAGCCGGCTTGGCCCAGATACCGTGTGCAGTGACACGCCATTCCAGTGGGGCACCCGCCTTCACCTGGGCAAAGGGGATGCAGTCTGCCACCCAGATAGAGAGGGTGCACTTGGTGACTGCCTGTCCCAGGTGGTTGGGATCGTAGGCAACAAAGAGCCGATTGGACTTGCGATGAACCTGGGGGCACTGCAAGTAGAAGGCGAGAGCCCTCTTGCAGTCAAGAGTATGTAAGACCGCCGATGCCCAGTTGGCATGAGGTCTCAGGAAGAAGGTCGGCAAGACTAGCTCCTGATTGAGATGGAAGTCCAAGACAACTTTCGGTAGAAACTTGGGGTGGGTACGGAGGACCACCCTGTTCCCATAGAACCTGGTGTAGGAAGCCTCAGCCATGAGGGCCCGGAGTTCGCTGACTCGTCAAGCCGAGGTCAGAGCCACCAGGAAGACCACCTTCCATGAGAGGTGTCGAAGGGAGCACGATGCCATTGGCTCAAAGGGCGGCTGTGTGAGCTGCATGAGCACAACGTTCAGGTCCCACTCCGCCGGAGGAGGATGGATGGGAGGCTTGGAAAGTAAGAGGCCCCACATGAAGCGGGAGACCAGGGAATGCCCCGAGAGGGGTTTACCCTCGATGGGGAGGTGGTTAGCTGAGATGGCGCTCAGGTGCACCCTGACCGAGTTGGACTTCAGTCCCTCCTTTGAGAGGTGGAGGAGGCAATGGAGAACATACCAGAGAGAACAGGAGAACGGGTCGATCAGAAGCTTGGAGCACTAGGTCGAGAAGCGCTGTCACTTAAAGGCATAGGCTCGCCTTGTCAAGTCCTTCCTCAACACGAGGAGGACCTCCTCCCCCGGGAGGTGCAGTGGGGCTAAAGAGTCCTGTTCAGCCGCCAGGCTGTAAGGGACAACACGGCCAGGTTCGAGTGGAGCACCCGCCCCACCTCCTGAGTTAGCAGGCTCAGGGCGAAGCGTAGCGAGACTGGAGGTTCGGACGAAAGCCAGAGCAGAAGCAGGACCAAGGCTACTGAGGCCACGAGAGAGCCATGAGAATCATTGAAGCTCACTCCCGCTAAACCTTGTGTAGGGTTCTCGCAATGAGAGGAGTGAGGGGGGAGGCGTAAAGAAGCCCAGAGGTCCAATTCAGGAGGAACGCATCTGGGGCCGACCTGCTTGGGTGTGGAACCAGCCCGCAGAAGTAGGGAAGCTGCGCGTTCACTGGGCTGGCGAACAGGTCCGCAGACGGTGTCCCCCACCGATGGAACAAGAGGCTGGCCTCCTCCGAATCCAGACGCCATTCATGTGGGTGGAGGATTCTGCTGAGTTTGTCCGCGAGGAGATAGTCCAGGAGATAGACCGCCCTGAGGGTCATGCCCCAGCAAATGGCAAAGGAGCAAAGGAGGGCCGCCTCCTGACAGAGCGCGTGGGAACCTGTTCCCCCCTCCTTGTTTATGCAGAACATGGCTACCCAGTTGTCGGTCTGCACGAGCACCGACTTTCCCCTCAGGTGGTACTCAAAGGCCCTCAGGGCCCGCTGGACAACCCGAAGCTCGAGCAGATTGATCTGCTGCTGAGATTCTTCAGGTGACCACTGTCCCTGGGTGCGGAGGTCGCCGCAGTGGGCTCCCCAACCCAGCAGGGAGGCATCCGTCATCAGGACGAGCTCGTGCTGCAGGGCCTGAAAGGGCATTCCTCGAAGAAGGCTTTGGGGATCCTGCCACCAATCCAGGTAGGTGTAAAGACTGCAGGAGACCCGGACAGGGTCCCGAAGGCCTGGCTCCATTATGTCCTGTGGCACCACTGAGCCGTCCGCATGTGCATGCAAGCATGGGGAACAACGTGGACGGTGGAGGCCATGTCTCCCAGGAGGCGCAACATGGCTCACGCCAGAATCCGGGCCCTGCCTTGGACTTTGGCTGCTAGGGCGAGGAGACGATCCGCACGGTCTCGGGGCAGGAAGGCAGTTGCCTGCTCTGTGTCGAGGAGTGTGCCAATGAACTCCAGGGTCTGCACCGGTTTGAAGTGGGATGAAGTAATGGACCAGGAAGCCGAGGCGCTCGAGGAAGAGGATTGTGCGCAATGCCGCAAGGTGGGCTTCCCTGGTCAATGCCCCCATGATGAGCCAGTCGTCTAGGTAAAGAAAAACGGGTATGCCCTGCCGCCAGAGGTCAGTAGTGGCCGTGGAAAGGCACTTGGTGAAGACCCACAGGGCAAACATGAGCCCAAAAGGGAGCACCCTGTATTAGTAGTGCTCTCCCTGCACCCTGAAGTGCAGGTAATGCCTGTGCTGGGGGTGGACCAGAATGTGGGCGCAAGGGTCCCTGAGGTCTAAGGAGCATAGCCAATCATCCTGCTGGATGAAAAGCAGCAGGACACCAAGCGATAGCATTTTGAACTTCTCCCGCACCAGAAACTTGTTCAGGTTCCTGAGATCGAGGATGGGGTGTAGGCCCTCCGTCTTCTTCAGAACGAGGAAGTACCGGGAGTAGAACCCTCGACCTCGGAGGTGCGGCGCTATCTTTTCGACCGCCCACTGGCAAAGGAGGTTGGTTAGCTCCTGTTGCAAGCAAGCCTGGTGCGAGGGAAGCAGAGAAGGCTCCGCTGGGGAGAAGGAAGGAGGAAGCCTGTCCAGGTGAAGACGATAACTTCCCCGGACCACCCTGAGGACCCAGGTGTCCGACGTGATTGATGCCCATTGAGGGGGCGAAGAGGGACAGGCGTCCCCCCACAGGCAGACGTGCCGCCGAGGGGCAAGAGGCTATGCCTTCGGTGTCAAAACCTCTGAGCGGGTTGGGGTGGTACCAGTGGCTGGGCTTTGGGCCCTTTAGGCTTGCAATGGCTGTACGGTCCCCCCTTAACCTGTGTGCCAGTGGGCAGTGCGGGGGTGGGCGGGTAGGGCGGATATCCCCGGTAGAGGAACCCCTTTCACTGGAAGAACGGCTTCTTTGTTTTGCTGCTTCTTCCATGGGAGATAAGAAGTCTTATGCGAGAGACGGGTTCGAGTTACGAACTCAGTTACAATTTCAGCGGCCTTATCCTCATGGGCTTGCCGAACAGTTGTTCACCTAGGCAGGCGAGTTTCTCCTGGACCCACTGCTCCAGGTCTGAAGGCTGGAGACATGCCTGGCCCCGGCCCTGATGCCGGCTGCCGCCACTCGGGCGGAGGACTCAAACCCATCGTACACGGCATGGGAGAGGTACTTCGAGCAGTCCGCGACTGACCTCAGGAGGGTCTGGAACCTGAGGTGGTGTTCACCCCCAAGACCTGCGAAAAACCCGCTGAGCTCCTTGCCGAAGTCGCGCAGGAACATGCCCATGTACAGTTTGTAGGTCTGAATGCAGCACGACAGCATGGACCCCTGATAGACCTTGCGCCCAAGGGCGTCGAGGGCTCTGGATTCCCTGTCCAGCGGCACCAAAGAATGTGACTTTAGACTCTTTTGCTTCCGCATCGCCGATTCCACTACCATGGAGATGTGCGGAAGCTAGGTCTTCCGGAATCCCGGGCCGCGCTGGACCCTATACATGGCGTCATTTGCTCACAATGGGGACCAAGGCAGGCGCCTCCCACATGCGGAGGGTAGCTGGGACAGACTGGGAGGCACTGGGATTCTAAGGGACTCCCGAGGCGGGGACTCATACTGTAAGATGTTGAGGTCCTCCGCCCTCCTTTCTTCCACAGTCGGCGTGGCCAGCTTGAGGGCCCGTGCCATGTCCCGCACAAACACCAGAAAGGACGTGTCCTCGGGAGGTGAACGCCTCTGGGAGGAGGGTGGGGACGGGTCCAAAGAAAGGTCCCTGTGGGCGCAGGTCTCCCGGGAGGTATCCCCGTCCGACTCCCAGCCCGAGAGATCCGTAAAGGAGTCCGAGTCAGGCTGGTCATCCTGTCCAGAGGCCGAGGCCCGCTTGGAACTGGAGGCACTGGCCTTGGAGGATCTTGCCCCCAAGGAACGGGACAGCAAGCAAGACAGGTGCCAAGGACCCTCACGAGACCCATGGCTCTCGGGTTTCCCGGGCCGGTTTAGGTGTCCCTCTTGGGGGAACCTCGGTCTCGAGGCGGGTGCCAGCCTTGCTGGGCATAAGCGCCTGCTGGGCAGCCAAGGCGGCAGAAACGCTGCACTCTAGTGCCAGAATTCAAGACTCCCACGCAGGCGTGGGTCCCTGCGACGCTGATACCGGGATTACTGGGTCTGGCATAGAAGAGGAGAGGGGGTTCTCACCGGGACGACCCTCAGGAGACCAAGCGCCATAGCCGGAGGCCTCCGTATCTGTTCGAGGTACCTTCCAAGGCCACTCCTTATCCAACTCTTGGGAACGCCGGGGAGGGCTGAGCAACCGAACGTGAGAATGCTCGTGCTTGTCCGGAGCCCCTGACAGCGACTTCGAGGTCTTCTTCTTTTTGCATCTTTCCACCTCAGGGGACCCCTGATCGGAGTGCCACCTTAAATGCGGGGCCACTGCAGAGGATTCCAGCAGTGGAGGGATGCCGAGGATGCCACCGGGGATTCCGGGCTGCCTCACAGAAAATGTCATCATACTTCTGCTTACGACTTAGTAGGGCCTTGGCGGACATTTTCTTACAAAGAGAACAGAGCTCCGGGTTATGGTCGGCCCCCAGACACCGGAGATAGCAGTCATGGGTGTCTGTGAGTGACATTTTTTTGGAGCATGTGTCACATTTTTTAAGACTGGTGGCCATTGGGGCAAAAAGGACCCCTGCTAGGTCGAAGACCCTTGAGGCCAGTGGTTGAAAAGGGCACGAAAAGGCCCGAAGAGAAAACTTTTCCAAAAAAAGCTGGAATAAGGAAGTCCCTTCAGTCTGGGAAAAAGAGGCGAAGGGGAGGGCGGGAGAGGCCCGGTACTACCGGAAAAGAGGGCCAGAGGCCGAAAACGAAAACACTTTTTTCCTAGGGACGAGGACGTGCATCCGAAGGGCTCCATGGAAAAAGGGAGACTGAGCACGATGGCACCCCCTTGGGTGGGAAGAGGACCACGCATGCGTGGCAGCAATCCCAAAGGCTTTCTTTGAAAGCTAGGGAATTGCTCCGCGTGGGCTCCGTCGGTGCCAACATCACCCATAAGTGAAGACTGACTTCCTGCTTGTTCCCGGAGAATAATTTGTTTCGGAGCTGGCAACCATATGCTCTGCGAGCCAGTTTACCTTCGGGCTCATAATATTTGCTCTTCTGAGCACAGTTTTCAAGCAGAGGCATATGACTTAACAGCTAGATTTCAATCTCTGGGATATCCACCCTCTGTTATATCTAGGGCCTATAAATGCGCTAAATTTGCACAGCGAGATCTGCTATTGAACTGTAAGGATCACTCTGATCTACTGGATTGGGTAGTCTGTGTACTCCCTTTCTCTAGTGCGTCTCGTCAGATCCTGAGGTCTCATTGGGGTGTTTTGCATCTTCACCCTATTTTGTCCGAGTTTCCTAGGGTGGCTTATAAGTGGAGGCCCAAATATTGGTAAAAGTGTGATACGATATGTATCACTTTCGATCTAATTGTTCCTAACACCTATCCCCCCGCCCTTCCTCTGCCCCCTCCTCCCCCCCATTACTCCATCCTACCACCCCCCTCTTTGTATATAGCCCTCTGTAGATAGCTGAACCTGTATATATTGCACCTTCTAATCAAGCTACACCTGTATTATCAATTCACTAACACTACCTTCACAACCACAGCATGCCGACACCCCTACACTATTCAACCTGATTGGTTTGCAGTGAAAACTGCTTTGATTCTAGGATAAAGCTGGATATAAATTCTTTTAAATAAATAAATATGTTCCAAAATCTCCTGTTATTGGCATGCCCAGTCATGATCGCTGTTTTGTATAATTTATCTATTTTATGTATTTTATGAATTTTTATGTATTTTACTACCTGTACACCGCTTTGATTACCCCAGAAAGGCGGTTATATCAAATGAATAAACCTAACCTAAACCTAACCAGGCACTGTTCATGGTTTCAACTTGCTATTGTCTGACCATCGTAGGATGATCCAAGTAGGAAATCGTATTTTAATAGATTTGCTACTACATGTGATTCCTCTTTGGTAATAAATATTATTAAGTGCCCCGTCTACTTTTGCATATTGGATGTACCAAGCATAAAATATGCTCCTGGCTTACTGAGAATAAAAGTTGTATTGTTCGTTCTGTTTGACAGCTCCCTAGTTTGACTACTGGGTTATGAGGGATCACGCTGTCTATGACCTTTGTTGGCGGGTTATCAATAGTGTACCCATAACCTGGAAGTGGGGGAAAGGATGGCTTAGCTTAATAGAAAGGAAGCAGAGTGGATGTTCCATTTGCGATCTATTCAACCTGCTGGTTTAAACCAAGAGTGGTTGTCATTAGGATGATCGTATGTCTGCTTTGCTTTAGGAGTCTATTGGATTAACTGCTCCGTCCACTGATTAGCTAATCAGGATATGATTGTATTCTTCAGCTGATTGGTTTGTATATGGGTGTGCTGAGAGTTTTAGATAAACATATTAACTTAAAATCCCATATAAATAAAATTACAGCTAGAGTATACCATCGTTTAAAGATCATTAGGAACCTCAAGCCAATTTTACAACTAAATCACTTTCGAACGGTATGTCAAGCAGTTATAACACCACTCCTCGACTTGGAAATATCCTTTATCAAGGTCTTCCAAAACATACTACCCATCCCCTCCAATTGGCACAAAATACAACCGCAAGAACTATAATGAATTCTCCAAAATTTGATCATATAACTCCCTTGCTTCAAGAATTGCATTGGCTTCCAATCATTATGAGATCGAAATACAAGAACCTCATGAATATTTTCAAAATTTTACATGAGTCATCAGCAAACGTTCCAACAACTATTATTTCTAAGGACATAGGCTCAAGGCCCAGACGTTCACAGTCTACTAACAGACTTAATTCCCACTTGAAGTTTAATAGATCCAAACAAATGACATCTAATAGGGCTTTTTCGTTTATGGCACTTCAACTTCAGGAACACATCGACAAACACGAAACACTTGACGACAACCAACACGGATTTCGCCCCAACCATGGAGTCGAAACACTACTGATATACCTCTTCGACAGCATCCTGAGAATAATTGACAACACCAGGAATGGAATCATAATGATCTTCATCGACATCTCCTCTGCTTTCGACACAGTGGACCACAACACACTCCTGGAAAGACTAAAGATCACCGGTATACACAGCATCACACTGAAATGGTTCCACTCGTACCTAACGGAAAGACAACTGCAGGTCAAGGTGGGACACAACACCTCCCGACCCATAAATGTCCGACAAGGAGTACCTCAAGGATCCGCACTCTCAGCACTCCTATTTAACATATACATCCAACCAATATGCAACATCATGAAAGAGAACAACATCCAATACACAATATATGCAGACGACATCATGATATACACCCCGATATCAATCGACAACCCGGACTTCTCTAAGATAACAGACTGCCTCACCCAGATGACGAGTTGGTGTCAAAACAACAACCTCGCAATAAACTACAACAAGACCGAAGCTTTAATCATCACCCGGAACCAAAGCTTCATACACCCACCAAATATAAAGATACAAAGCACCACAATACCAATAAGGTCAGAGGTGAGATACCTCGGAGTTACTCTGGACAATCAACTCAATCTCAAGCCACACATAGACAAAACAATCCAGAAGGCCTACTACAAGATGCGAATCATCAGGAGACTGAAACCACTCCTCGCCCCAGATCACTTCCGAACCGTTTGTCAAGCCCTGATAACACCACTACTGGACTTCTGCAATCCAATATACCTCGGACTACCGAAACAAGCCCTCAAACCACTCCAACTGGCACAAAACACCGCAGCACGAATCATATCCGGAACCGCAAGACAGGAGCACATCACACCCACCTTAAGGGACTTACACTGGCTCCCAATCGGTGCACGCATCAGATACAAAACCATCATAAACCTATTTAAGATAAAACAGCACACATCAGCCAACAGCCTGCACACCCTCATACAACCAGACACCAGCACTCGTCCTAGAAGGAAACAAACACACAACCGAGTCAGCACCCCAAGTGAATACAAAAACACACGCAAAGACACAACGGACAGAGCACTCTCCATGGCTGCTCCAACAATATGGAACAAACTACCAGACGATTTGAGGGCAACCACAGACCTCAAGGACTTTAGAAAACAGTTGAAAACCATGCTGTTCATAGAACACTATGGACACATCACATAACCCCAGAGAATGTATAACAGCACATAACCCCGCCTAAACAATGTATGTATAGAAAATGTATTTAGAACCACTGTATATAGCCCACGTTGTACATAGCTCATACTAATCTAGCACACAATACAACACTCACCCAACTAAATTTCACCCTCACTGCATGTATAACACACTCACCTTACCCGATTGTTTGCTGTGATACCACCTTGATTATTAAGATAAGGCGGTTTAGAAATACTGTTAAATAAAATAAAATAAAATAAACTATGGAATTCTATTCCTAGTGATTTAAGAAATGAGTATGATATCAAAGATTTTCGAAAGTCCCTTAAAACGTACCTATTTATTGAAGCATATGGCAACTAATCTAATTCCAATAGAACAAAATGTTTTAACCCTTTGAATTTCAATTTTCATATAATGTTTTCATTATTTAACATTTTGTAAGATTGCAGTTATTTGTTTAATGTAATTGTAATGAATTATGAAATGTAATTTTGCTGTAGTTTATGTATAATTTAATATATTGTACTGTAGTTTACTGTAATGTACTATCTTGTTGTCTTCCCCCCCCCCTCGATGTAGTCCCTCTGTTGTCTTGTTGACCACTTTGATTGAAGGATAAGGTGGTATATAAAACTGATTAAATAAATAAATAAATGAATGAATGGGCTTGTCTTTTTTAGACTGGATAGTTTCTGTCTATTTTTGAATGTGTGGGTGTGTCTTCTTTTTGGATTGGTTAGCGGTTGTGATTATATGTTCTTTATTGGATGGCAGAGGTTACATGTGTATGTCGTTGGTCTTAGGGATTGGATGGCTGTCTGTGAGCATACAGATATTGGTTTTGGTTGATTAGTGGGGGTGGCTTCTGCCATTTTAAAACACTAGTTTGTTGAATTTTTTGATGAAGGAAGTTTGAATGGACTGAGGCAAGAGAGGCTTGTTTGCAATTATTCCCTGATGCAGATGACTAGTGTGATCATTGAAATGCAACGTTGCATCCAATTTTCCTATAGTGTGATAAGATTTAATACTCTGCTGTAATTTGTCGTTTGTTGGATGATCATTTTTGGTCCTTTTTCTAAGGTAATTTGTACATTGTTGGTATAATTCCAATCTAATGGACTAATGATGATATAATATTGTACTATGCTGGCCCGATAGCCTATAACCTTTTGGGTTATATTGATGGAAAACTATTTATTTGAGGTCCTCTAAAATTTGGATAAATATATATGTTTTTAAATGCTTGGAGGTGCTTTTTAGTGCTTTATTGTCCTTAGAAAAGGAGGGCAGACAGACTAACTGATTCACATGAAAAGACACTACTTTGGATAAGGAAGGAAGGAACAGGCTGAATGCACACAGCTTCCTACAAGAAAGATAAGTAAGGATCCCTACATGATAAGGCTTGCAGCTCGGAGATATGACTCACTGAACAGATTATAACCAGGACGTCAGATAGTCTGAAGGGTCAGATCTTTAAGCGTAGCCTGTTTCAAGGACTCTGATATCAAGGCCCAGCACACCAGGCAGAGATCCCATAAGGGACCAACAAAATGCAGGGGAGGATGCAGGTGTAATACTCCCTGAAGGAAACGTTCGGGTACTATGCAATGGACCACCCAGCAACTAGTCCTCTGAAGCAGGATAAGGCTGCAACCTGAACTTTAAGGGAGCTAAGGGAAAGAGACCTTTGTGCAAGCCATCCTGAAGGAAGGAAAACAGGGATGGCAAATCTGCCATACAAGGTCTAGTCTGATGTCCATGGCACCAATGCTTGAAAAGACACCAGAAACACATGTAGGTTTGACTGGTGGAACCTATCCTCACACCCTGAGGAGAGTGGAACCCACGGCAGGACAACAGCCTTTATGTGTTAAGCGATGCCTCTCAAGAGCCAAGCCATAAGCGAAAAGGGAGCCAGGTTGTCTAGAAGAGCTGGCCCTTTATGTAACAGCCCCCGGGGCTGAGGGCAGGCACAGAGGAGACTCCTGCAGGAGCCACATCAGGTCCTTGAACCACGGCCTCCATGACCAATCTGGCACCATCAGGAGAATCCAGCCCCGATACGGCTCTATGCATTGAAGTACACGTCCCATGAGCGACCATGGAGGAAAAGCATAAAGCAGGCACTGCTTTGGCCAGGCTGAACTAGGGCATCAATGCAGCAACTGAAGAATTTGTGCCCTTTGGCAATGGATCGAGTTGCAATCAGGTCCATCTTGGGAATTTGCTAAAATGGCACCTGGCTTAGCATCCATTCCCCAGGATTAAGGGAGTGGAGACTGAAGTCCACCTCCACTTTTTCTATTGCTGCAACATTTGCGCCAACAAAGCTAAGAGGTTCCTTTCCGCCTTCTTTCATGCCTCCCTGCCAATTGACATACACCACTGCCATGTCATTGCTGAGTACACCCAGAGCGCTCTGCCCTTGAACCAGGATCTGGAAGTGCAAAAGAGCTATATGAATGGCTCTTACCTCGAGACAGGTGATGGGCCATGAAACCTCTTGGCAGCTCTGACAATCCTGAGCTGTTTGATTTTCACCAAAGAGGCTGCCATCCATTGACAGGAGAAGCTACAAGTGATCATCCAGTGGCATGCCTTTCTTAGATGTTGTGGCTGCTGCTGCCACTGCAGACTGGACACCACCTATGGCTGGAGGGGAAGCCTGACCTCAAACTCCTGTGAGCTTGGAGACCACCAAGTCAGCAAGGATCTCTGAAGTGGCCTCATATGGGCTCATGCCCACAGCACCATCTCAATTCTTGCCACCATCAAACTGAAAAAAAATAGATAATCCCAAACCCTGGGAGCCTGCTGAGATTGGAAGGCTGCCAAGCTGGGCAAACAACTTTTTCTCTCTCCCCTCAGGCAGGAAGACTCTGCCTATCCAAGTGTCAAAATGTACTCCCACGTATTCCAGTGACTGCGAAGGCTCCAAATGATTCTTTCCGCGACTGATCACCCAGTCAAGACGCTCTGAGAAAGTGCACGACCTAGGTCGAAACTTGAGATGCTTCAAACTGTGACCTGGCCCAGATGATCCAATCATGCATGTATGAGTAGACACAGACCCCTTGGTGCTTCTGCGCAGCGGCTGCCATCACCATGACCTTTGAGAACATCCTTAGGGCGGTGGAGAAGCCAAAGGGAAGGGCAGAAAACTGAAAATGAGAGCCAAGCATGGCAAAACAAAGAAAACTATGTTGGTCTTTTCAGATAGGGATGTGGAAATAAGTTTCAGCTAAAATCCGAAGATGCATGGAACTCCCCACAGTCTACCACCTGGATCACTGACCATAGGGTCTCCATACAGAAGCGTAGAGTGTACAGGTAAGCGTTAACTCTGAAGTTGAAGTTCGGTTGAAAAGAAAAAATTTTCTTTGGCACCACAAAGAGGAAGGGGTACCGGCCCTTGCCCAGCTTGGAAAGGGGAACTGGCACAATCACCCGCAAATGGAGCAACCTTTCCAATGTGATCCGAACGGTGGTTCTCTTCGCCGCCAAACCACATGGGAAGACTATGAAGGGCCCCAAATGGGCCCCTAATCTGTCACTGTGCTGAATGGGAGGTGGCATTTCTGCAGGAGGTGGAATCTCAGGGCCCTTGAGCCCCGCGAAAAGACAGAATCCGGGACCAAAATCCAGAAGAGGAAGAGGAGTGGGACTTTCAGGGTCAGTATCTATGAGAGTCCCAGGACCCTGGAAGTCTGAATAGTGTGAGCAAGGAAAACGAGCATGTGTCGAGGACAACTATGCCCGCATGTACATCCCAGGTCCCTTTGGCTTCTGGGAAGCAATGAGACTTGGACTCACCCCATTTCTCCAAGTCAGTCCCAAACAGAATCTTCCCTTTAAAGTCTAGTTGGGTCAGTTGGGCCTTAGAGGACATAGTTGCCACCCAATGGTGAAGCCATATCCAACATCATGTCACCACTGAGAGGGGAATGTCTCTAATCACCAAACAGACAAGATCATACATAGCATTTGACAGAACGGCTGTAGCTTACTCCAAGAGGGCAGTAATATCTTCCAGGGCAAGGGACTGAATCCATTGGAGAGAGGCTCATGTCGTCAGACACACACACAGCCAATTGTGGGATAGTTGCATATTGATTCTTCAGGAGAAAGTCTACCTTAAGACTTAGGGTATCCTTCAAGGCTGTTCCACGTTCACTTTCTGGCTGCAGTAACCTGTGCATCCACCTTTGCCATGCTGATCCATGCAGTGCAATCTTCCTCTGGCAGGGCGTAGGGCGTTTTACACACCCTCAGCTCCTTTGTGGGGAGTCGGGCAAGTCTCACTGTGAACAGATCATACCTTTTTATAACCTCTGGAAAAGAGAAGGTTGTCGTGGACTTTCAAACACCTTGCAAGAGGGAATGGATTTGTGGTCCATGTTCCACCACTGGAGGTTCAGTCAAACAGAGTGAAAACATTTGAGCAATCAGAGCCGCCATTTCATCCTTCCTGAACAGGCAGACAACACTAGTTTCATCATGATCTTCTGAATAAGGCACCTCTTCCTCCAAGTTGGAATCAGGACTGAACTCCAGGTCCCGGCCAAAAGACAGTTGATCTGAATCTCCAGATTCCAACCTTCACTGAGATGGTTTAGAATGTGGCACTGAGAAGGGCTCCGATTCGCACCCACCCCTCTTCTGAGCACACAGGAGATCGAGATGACCAGAGGTTCCAGGGTCTGAGTTAGCACACCAGAAAGACTAAGCTTGCTGCAGAAATGCGAAGAATTCCAGGCAGGACAACCTGGAGACTGAAAGTTCCCTGCCAGCAATTTGGCTCCCAACCTCAGGGGAAACAGCAAATCACCGAACCCTTACAAGAAGGGAAGTGGCCAGAAAAGCAAGCAGTGGAGCACAAACCTGTTGGTCATTCTTTATTCATGGCGCTGTCTGCCGCCTCCTGCAGTGAGGACGATAAGGCTATGTCATCCATGTACCCTTGTTGCAAGAGGAGGAATGGGCCCTCCAAGGGTGCATCAGAAACTTCCATGCAAGTGCAGATCCTGGAATCCAGCAACAAAACTCTCCCCTTTTCACAGACCAGACAGTGTTTCTTAAAAGTTGGCATATGAATCTCCATCTCTGAAGTAACGCAAGCTCAAGGTGTGCTCAATTGGTGTAATGTGCCACATGCCAAGACCACACAAACAGTATCAGCACACACTAGAGCTGTGCAAGCAGAAGAACATGCACTAGGGCTGTGTGGGCAAGGTATCACATGCTGCAGATGCGTATCAGGAGAGGGGCGAAGTGGCGCAGCAAAGCGCAGAAAGTGCAATCAGTGCATGCAGGCAGTTGGTCAAAGCAGGAAACACAGATGCCAACCAACGAATGAGGTTGTAAGGCCCCACAAAATCAGACAGACAATCTTGGTACTCGCCCCCAGGGCTCAGTGTTACTCCAGTGTCACCAGACCTACAGTCACATACCTTTGAAGAGCCTTCATAATCTTTGGGGAAAAACAGGGGGAAGGAGGGGGGGGGGGGGAAGAGGCACTAAGGTTGTGTGAGGTTGTGAAAAATACTTTCCAAACTCCTTTTCTAATTTCTGGCTGCTTAACAGGTCCTTAACAGGATAAGGACATGGAACTGAACCAATTCCCCTTCTCCTTATGGCTTCAGAAAAGAGCACCAGTTGGAAAGGTGTCTAGTGGAGCCTCCCGAATTATACTCTAGTTAGTCATCTGAGGGTGGTTGTTCACAAGCAAAATTAATCTTTCCTTCTTCAAACTTCTTTTGCTTGTTCAGATTTCACTAGAGCTGAAAAAAAACTTGTTTCCATCATCACTGAAGACAGAGAAATACTGAATCATGCCCTAGCGGCTCAGACTGATAATAGCGCAGTGATGTCATAAGAAGCCTCTGGAATGTTTCTTTGTTTCCACTAGCAGGACAATTAGGAGAATAATATTAAGAGTTTTGCAACATAAAAATCAAATTTATATAACCAGATGCTATTGATTTGATATGAATCTATTATTATTTTATCTTCAGAGGTAGATGCAAGAAGAGAAAACCACATTGCAAGCATAGAGATTTTATACACATCTTTCTTTCATGTCTATTTTTAAGAAGTTTCAGTCACTGAGGCAATAACACAAAATTTTTATTCAGCTCTCAAAAATCATATACCTTCACATCCAGGCATGCAATTAATACAGCATAAGGATTCTATAAAAGAAAAGCATACTACTCTCCAATTCTTATTAAGACAGCAGTGCAAAAAAGATATAGTTTGAAATTTGTGACCAATATATCTGGTAAAAATTTCATTCCAGATTTGACTGATGGACAGAAAGTATACACCGGAGAAACAACTGCATCTGGGGAACAGCAGCTATGAGGAGGGAGCTGCGGCCACATGCTCTCCGAAAAACCACAGGAAATCCTGATTCCTAAAAGCAATATTTAATAGCAAAGCAGTGTCTTGTAATGTTATAGAAATTAAAAGAAATAGTGGTACTAGTAGTAAGTGGGCCTTATAGTTTAAATCACTCTAGGCTAATTCATATGTATAGTACAAGGCTCAGTGAATGCTAGGGTCTTGTTTTTGTTAAAGTAGAAGCTGCTAGCTGTTTCATTTTGCTCAAAAAGTAAAAAACAGTTTTCTTATAAAATACTACCCTAAGAAGTATATATTTATAGTTACCCACAGGCATGTGCCCGAGATCCCTGAAGAGCACAGGCATGATCCACATGGGGTAACTTACAAAAGTATTATGAAGAAATAGACACAAAATGAATTTCTAAGGGAAACTCTTCTGAATTCATTATCTAACCACAAACATGCATATGAATTTAAATTTCTTCCTCTAATTAAAAAAAAAAAAGTTACCTGCTGAATAAACTCTTTTTCTTTATCCAGCATCATTTTCCGAGGAGGACCATACAAGAAGAATATATTAACAAGCGATTTCGCCACCTCAGGCGCTGAATCATCATGCAGGGGCAAAATCACTGTCCATTTTGTAAATATATCTGTCACAAGTATGATATACATATTGCTTCTGAGAGTCGCATGAAAAGGCCCCATCAGTTCTATAGTTGTTAGAATCCATGGATCTTCCAGCTCAATGGTGTGCAGTGTAGGTGCAACAATGTTTGTATTCCTGGTCAGCTGGCACTGCTGGCATGCATGTACCTGGAAAAACAGCCATGAAAAGGTCGTGTTCACATCAAAACAAGCTAACCAGAACTCAAATCTGAATCATTTAAAAATAACAATTTGAAAACATTTTTCATAGCCAAACTTTCTTTTGGCTTTCACAAAACCACTGAGTAACATCAGAAAGTGAGTGACTATCTACAGTACATGTATATATGTCTTGTGGTCTGCTGCAATTACATAGGTCCTGCCTCATGCTGAGAAACTGCCACCTCTGTCTACCACCATTTTATTATTCTGCTTCCAGGTCCCTTTTTCACCCACCACTAGCACAAGTGTCTGTTACAGTTCTCCTCCTGCATGCACAGCACTGGCAGCAGCTCTCTTCCAGTAAGGCACAGGCAGGAACAGCACAGCTACAGTGGTTGCTGCCTCCACCAGAGAGGGAAAGAGGGTATCATGATTGCAGGGAAGCTTTAGTGACTAAGGAGGTGCTTTATAGGAAGGCAGTAACACAGGTAGCAGACAGAGAAGTGGAAACCGGCAGCACTGGCTGCAGGTGAAGTGAAGGAGTGTCACTAGGAGAAATGGGAGTGGAAAGGGGAGACAGATGCTATGAAAGGAAGGAGAAAAGAGAACAGAGATAAGAGGAATCATGAGTGAGGACAGGAAGACAAAATGAGAAGGAAAGGAAGAAAGCAAAGTTGTTTTTCAGTTGCTATTCAGGCAACTGGTAACAGAACCCACACATGAAGGGGCCATACTGGACATGGTGCTTACCAATGGTGAAAGTGTTTCTGATGTTATAGTGGGAGATCACTTCGCATCCAGAGATCACCAGATGGTGTTGTTCAGTATTAGGACTAGGGCTGATAAAATCCATTCAAAAGTGAGGGTCTTAGACTTTAGGAAAACTAACTTTGCCAAGATAGGCCAATACCTCAAGGAGTCGTTAGCAGGATGGGAACAGCTGGGGTATATAGAAAAACAGTAGGCAAAACTGAAAAGGGATGTTTTAAGGGCAACCAACCTTTTTGGTAAATAAAGGTAAAAGGAAAATGAGACCACTATGCTTTTCAAAAGAAGTAGCTGAAAAGGTGAAGAAAAAGAGGGAGGCCTTCATGAAATAAAAGAGATCACAGAGAGAGGAAGACAGGCAGCTATATTTGGAAAAACTTAGAGAAGCTAGCAAAGTAGTCAGGAAAGCAAAGATTCAAAAAGAGGAGGAAATAGCCAATGCAATAAAATGGGGGGATAAGACGTTTTTCAGATATGTTAGTGAGAAGCAGAAGGGCAAAAGTGGTATTGTCAGACTCAAGGGTGAAGGGGAGCAATATGTAAGAAGCTGACCAGGATAAAGCAAAATTGCTTAACAAGTATTTCTGTTCTGTGTTCACAGATGAAGAACCAGGAGCAGGACCTCAGAAACAGGAGCAGGACCCCAAAACAGGAACAGAAGCGAGGGGCATCTTGAACAATTTTCAAAAAACTGTGTTTGTGAGAAACTAGCTAAACTTAAAGTAGATAAAGCGATGGGACCAGATGAGATACACTCGAGAATGCTGAGGGAACTTGGGGACATTCTAGCAGCTTCACTGACCGACCTTTTCAATGCCTCGAAGTCGGAGGTGGTGCCAGAGGACTGCAGAGAGGCATATGTGGTCCCTTTACACAAAAGCAGAAGTAAGAATGTAGTTGAAAACTACAGGATGGTTAGTTTAACCACAGTGGTGAGTAAATTATTGGAAGCGCTGCTGAAAGAGAAAATATTGAGGTTTCTGGAGTCCAATGGATTATCAGATCCGAGGCTGCATGGATTCACCAGAGGCAGGCCTTGACAGCCAAATCTGATTGATTTCTTTGACTGGGTGACCAGGGAGATGGAACGAGGGAGAGCCCTAGATGTGCTGTATTTAGATTTCAGTAAAGCTGACACCGTTCCGCAAAGGCAACTTATAAACAAACTAAGCATCCTAGGGATGGATCCTAAAGTTACTGCTTGGGTTAGAAATTGGTTGAGTGGGAGTCAACAAAGGGTACAGGTAAATGGAGCTCACTCTGAGGAGAAAGCTACCAGTGGTGTGTCCCAGGGATCGGACCTTGGTCCGATTCTTTTTAACATCTTTGTTAGTGATATTGTGAAAGGGCTGTCGGGTAAGGTTTGTCTCTTTGCAGATGATACCAAAATCTGCAGTAGAGTAGACACCCAGGAAGGTGCAGATAACATGAGGGGGGATCTAGCTAAGCTTGAAGAATGGTTTAGAATTTGGCAGCTGAGATTTAATGTTAAAAAATGCAAGGTCAAGCATTTGGGCTACAGCAATCCAAGAGAGCGATATAATATAAAGGGGTGAAGTACTTCTGTCCACAAAAGAAGAGCGGGACCTAGGCATGATTGTGTCTAATGATCTTAAAGTAGCTAAACAGGTAGAAAAGGCGACAGCAAAAGCTAGAAGGATGCTTGGGTGCATAGGGAGAGGAATGGCCAGCAGAAGAAAGGAGGTGATAGTGCCTCTGTACAAGTCACTGTTGCAACCTCATTTGGAGTATCGTGTACAATTCTGGAGAGCGCATCTTCAAAAGAATAAAAACTGGTTGGAGTCGGTACAGAGGATGGCTACTAAAATGGTTAGTGGTCTTTGTTATAAAGCATATGAGGACAGACTTAAGGATCTTAATATGTATACTTTAAAGGAAAGGCGGGATAGAGGTGATATGACAGAGACGTTTAAATACTTCCATGGCATAAATGCACAGGAGGTGAGCCTCTTTCGATTGAAAGAAAGCTCTGCTACAAGAGGGCATAGGATGAGGGTGAAAGGGGATAGACTCAGGAGTAATATGCAGATATATTTCTTTACGGAAAGAGTGGTAGATGCGTGGAATAGTCTCCCAGTGGAGGTGGTAGAGTTGAGGACAGTATCTGAATTCAAACAAGCATGGGACAAACACAGAGGACCTCTAAAGCAGTGGTTCTCAACCTTTTTTGTACTGTGACCCCTTTTACCATTGGTCAACTTGTGGTGACCCCCAATGATAAAATCAAATGCGTCTCTTTTCCTTTACCATTAACGCATTATCACTGTAATCATTTGTTGAATTATTAATATATTATAGGTCTTTGCAATATGTTTTATTTATAAAATTTACTTATTTAAACCACAATAATTAATCACAACAAGTAACAATATTTGATTTCAAAATTATGATGATTTTGTAGTCAAATCACTAATATGAAATTAGGGAGGAGTGGCCTAGTGGTTGGGGCAAGGTACTACAGGCCGGAAGGTTGGTGGTTCAAATCCCACTAGAGGACAGCAACCTTGGGCCGGAAGGACTGGGGTTTCTAGTCCCACAGGTGCTTCTTGTGGTCTTGAGCAAGCCACTTAACCCTCCATTGCCCATGTTCCCTGTAAGTATTAGTGTATGTGTCTCATATCCCCTTGTGTTAAATGTATCCCCCCCCCAACCGCTTTGACCCGGTGAAAAGCGGGATATAAATGCAGCTAAATAAATAAATGAAATAAAATTATTTTTTCTACCTTTGTTGTCTGACCAATTTATTCTCTGATCATGTTGGTCCCGATCTGAGGCTTCTGCTTTCCTGTCTTCTCTTAGCTCTCTTTCTGTGGTCTATGGTCCATCTGCCATTTCTTATCTCTTCTTTCGTTTTCTTCACTTCTTTCCATCAGCCTATTTCCAGTCCCAGTAACCCTCCCCAGTATCAGCCCCTTTCCAGTCCTCACTCTCAGTACCTTCCAATGTCAACTTGCATTCCCATGACTGCCACTGGTGTCCATTCCCTTCCAGTACCCATCTTTCCCCACTGACCAGTCCCATCTAATACAAATACCATGGCAACCCTCTCAGATCCACTCCCTTCCAGTTCCATTCTCCCATCCCCTTGTATCAGCCCATTTGTAGCCTTAGCCCCCAATTTTCTTCCAGGGCCAGGAGCTCTATCCTCCCCTCCCCACAATCAGCCCATTCCCAGTCGAAGCCCCCAATCAGCTCGCTTCCAGTGCTAGTCCCCCCTCAACCCCATTACCAGTGCTAGACTCCCCTGATCAGCCCAATACCAGTCCTACCCCCCCCCCCCATCAGCTCATTACCCGTCCTAGCCTCCCCTAATCAGCTCATTTCCAGTGCTAGTCCCTCCTCAACCCCATTACCAGAGCTAGCCTCCCCTAATCGGCTCACTTCCAGTGCTAGTCCCTCCTCAACCTCATTACCAGTGCTAGCCTCCCCTAATCAGCCCATTAACAGTCCTACCCACCACATCATCAAATTACGTCCTAGCCTCCTCTAATCAGCCCATTTCCAGTCCTAATCTCCCCGATCAGCTCATTTCCAATGCTAGCCCCCCATCAGTCCATTACCAGTCCTACCCCCCTATCAGCACATTACCAGTCCCAACCCCCCCCTTGATCAGTCCATTCCCATTCCTAGCCTTCCCTAATCAACCCATTACCAGTCCTAGCCCCCCCATCTGCCCATTATAATCCTAACCCGCACTGTCTCTCCCCTCTGTCCAGCATTTATCCCCCGTCTGTCCAGTGTGTCTTCCTGTCTCTTCCCTTTGTCCATGTCAGCCCCCCTCCCTCCCGCCATATCAGCCCTCCCCTTCCCCCTTCCTCCCTCCATCCATGTCAGCCCCTCTCTCTCCATATCAGCCCCCCTCCCTCTATCCATCCATATCAGCCCCCTCCCTCCCTCCGTGCATGTCAGCACCCTCTGTCCATGTCAGCCCCGTTGGAGGTTCCCTGCTCCCCTCTCCCCATGTCTGCCTCCTTCTTCTGCAGCCGCGGCTCCCTGTCTCTTAGGGAACTGCAGCTATGTCATTGCCTGTAAAACCATTGCGGAGCCTTTTTGTCTCTAAACTGGCTCCGTGCAGCATTGTCCCGCCTCCAAAGGAAGTGGTAAACAACCTTCCTTTGGAGGCGGGACAATGCTGCACGGAGCCCATCAAGAGGCAGGAAGGCTCCGCAATGGTTTTACAGGCATAGCCGCGGTTCCCTAAGAGGCAGGGAGACGCGGCTACAGAAGATTGGAGTCTGAGTTTGTCACTGCTGAGAAGCGGACTCGGCAGAGGCAGCAACTTGTACGCTTTTTTTTTTTTTTTTTTTAACAGCGGAGTGAGGCGACCCCCGCTAAATCCTGTGGCGACCCCCATGGGGGTCGTGACCCACAGGTTGAGAACTGCTGCTCTAAAGGAAAAAAGGGGACTGTTGTAGTGGTTGATATGGAAGGGCAGACTAGATAAGCCATGTGGTCTTTTTCTGCCATCATATTTCTATGACTATAAAGTGGTGTTCTCCAAGGAGAGCAGAATAATTAGCCTCATAAGCATGGGATAGCAGGAGGCTTGATGGGAGGCTTTATCTGAAGCAAGATCTGCATAAATTTAAAAATTAACTTTTTCTTTCATTTTATTAATATTTGTAACCTGCCCTCTTCCCTACAATAAATAAATATTAAACCAAATCAATGGAATGCAAAACATGACAAGAATTACTAAAAATATTCATAAATCAAGATCATTGTAATTTATCAATATGCTAACAAACAAATTTGTCTTCAGCCCTTTTCTAGAATAGCTAAAATCCTTTACCAGTCGCACATACAGTGGTTATTAAATCCAAACACGTGGATCAATACAAGAAGGCACTTGCATGTGTACACTATCTTCTTGCACTATCTAAATGAAGGTACATTTAATAGTTCTTTCTGAAGGATTGTAAACTTTGTGAAGGTTCATATTTGAAGGGAGCACTCACAGCTAATAAAAAATGAATCAGTTTGAATACAGTACATAACAGCTTGAACTGTATTTGAAATCTGACAGATAACCAGTGAAACTCAATAAATGCAGATATGATATGATCACATATTTTAAAACCAGCAATGATAAAGCAGTTGCACTCTGTATTAGCTGAAGAAATTTTAAAGTACTTTCAAGAAGTTCTGTATGGATTATATTGTAGTAATCCAGGTTTGGCAAGTACCAGGTATTGTGCAATGATGCAAAAACCAAGAGACTAAAAATAAGTGCAATCTGCAAACTGTCCACAGTTTATAAAAACGAATTACAAACAACTTTATTCATCCGAGACATGAATGATAATCTACTACTACTACTGATCATTTGTATAGTGCTACAAGGAGTATGCAGTGCTGCACAGGCACATGTCCCTGCTGATCAGATCTTACAAATCAAGACAGACAATACAACGGCTGAGGACAAGAATGCATCTAAGGGTATGGTAATGAAACACATAGGAAACTAAGCGGATCAGGATTCAAAAGCAGACTTGAAGAGGTAAGTTTTCAGTCTCCCACATGCCTCGTCCCTCTGGCCGTAGTGGTGGTGGTGCTGGGCTGCCACTCTCACTCCTGCCAATTTCAACTCCTCCTTCTGCCTCAGTCTCACTCCTTTCCTCCTTTGAAGTCCACTCCATCTGTCTTTTAACTTCACTACCTCTCCGGATAGCTATTATTTATCGACCCTCAAACAAGTCCACCTCTACCTTTCTCACTGACTTTGACTCGTGGCTTTCCTTCTTTCTGAATTCATCTTCCCCCTCCCTTATTCTTAGGGATTTTTGACATTCATGTTGACAACCCCTTGGACTCTTATGCTTTAAAGCTCCTTTTGCTTACCTCCTCATTCATCCTCCAGTTTTGCTCTACTGCCCCCACTCACCAGGATGGCCGCTGCCTTGACCTTGTCTTCTTCTCTAATTGCTTACCCTCAAATTTCTGTACCTCAGTTCTTCCCCTATCTGACCATTACCTCACGTAAGCTTCATTCTTCATCGCCCCCCACCTCAATCTCACCCAGTCTCCTCCAACCTCTTTAGAAATCTTCATGCTAATGACCCATCAGCTCTCCACTACTGTCTCATCACCTCTTTGTCCACTATGTCATCTGAGTCTGTTGATAAGGCAGTAGCTTCCTATAAAACTGCACTCTCCTCTGCTCTGGATTCTCTTGCTCCTCCCATGCCACGTCCTGTGAGGTGTACTGTACCTCAGCCCTAGCTATTGTCAACTACCCATTATCTACGTTCCTGTGCTCACTCAGCTGAGCGCATTTGACTCAAATCCTGTACCTTTGCACTTTCTACACTTCATATTTATGCTTGCCTCTTTCCAGTCAGCCACAGCACTTGCCAAACAAGACTATTATGTACACCTGACTCTCTTGCCTCTGACCCTCACCATCTTTTTACAATTCTCAACTCTCTCCTCAAGGTGCCACCTCCCTGACCTCTCCTACCTTTTCTGCCCAAACTTTGGCTATTTCCATGTCAAAGTCCACAAGATTACACTAATTCCCCACGAGGTCAGCTCCATCCCCACTTCCCTTTCTTCACTCCCAACTCTTACCCTCAACCTCTGCTACCCTTTCTTTCTTTTCTATGATCTCTGAGGAGGAAACCACACATTCTCTTTCCTTCTCCAAACTCACTACCTGCTCCTCTAATCCTATTCCTACCCATCTCCTAAACTCCATCTCCTTCACTATCATCCCTTCCATCTCTCATATTCTCAACCTATCACTTTCCACTGCAGCCTTCAAGCATGCTGTGGTTACATCTCTCCTCAAGACACGCTCACACAACCCTACCTATCGTTCTAATCTTCAACCCATTTCCCTCCTTCCCCTTCATTTCTAAACTACTTGAACATGATTCACTGCTGTTGCCTTCACTTTCTCTCCTCTTAAGCCCTTCTGGATTCATTTCAATCTGGCTTTTGCCCTTTACATTCTACTGAAACGGCTCTTGCCAAAGTCTCTGTGACCTGTTCCTGGCAAAATCCAAGGGCCTTTACTCAATTCTCATCCTTCTTGACCTTTCTGCTGCTTTTGACACTGTTGACCACCACTTTCTCCTCAAGGGCTTGTCCTCACTTGGTTTTAAGGGCTCTTTGCTATCCTAGTTAACATCTTCTCTCTCTAACTGCACTTTCACTGTTTATTCTGGTGGATCCTCCTCTACTACTATACCGCTCTCAGTTGGTGTACTCCAAGGGTCTGTCTTGGGTCCACTCCTTCTTCTCTATATATACTCAGTCCATTGGTGCGCTCATCTCCTCCAATGGTTTTCAATACCATCTTTGTGCTGATGACTCTCAAATCTACCTCTCTATACCTGAAATCTCTCCAGCAATCCAGGCTCAGACCTCCGCCTGTCTATCTGACATTGCTGTTTGGATATCTCACCGCCGTTGGAAACTGAACATGGCCAAAACAGAAATTCTTATCTTTCCCCCTAAACCCACCTCCTCTCTCAATCTCTGTGGATAATATATCAAGGTTGATAGAAGATTAGCCGCACAGTCAGGTTTTGAACAGAATGAAGGGGAGAGATATGACTCAGAGGGAGACAAGCAAGGAAGAGGTTGCAATAGTCTAGACGGGAGGTGACTGAAGAGTTGTTAAGTATCTTAGTAGTGTTTTCAGAAAGGAAGGGGCGGATTTTGCAGATGTTATGGAGAAAGAAACTACTCAAAAAAAAGAAAAAGGGGAAGGTGAAAATAAATAATTAAGCTTCACCTGAGGCATATAAAGATACTTTATAACTATCAACTTCACCTAGGTTTCAGGTGAAATCACCCTACTCAAATCTCCAAACAAAGGGATACTGGGTCAGTAACCTTATTATTATAATAAAGGCCTCAGTGCTCGATCTAGTGACTGACTAGCGGCACCAATTGTGCATGCTAAAACAAGCACCTAGATGATGCCCTTTCATTTCAGTCATTGGCCTCTTCATACAGTCTATACATTTTTACAATTTTTAAATGCATTTAAATAACTGAAAACCACTTAGCTGTATGACTAGTGAACCTCAAAATAACATGGGATGAAAGTGCTGGATGACTACAGTTGGCTCGAGTTTCACCCGTACAATCTCCGGGTTGCATTGGGACATGTCAAACAGCTGATGATCGACGCTTACAGGGGATAAAAGTATCACCAACACTAGTGGCCATTTAAAAGGAGGAAGGAGTGGCTCAGTGGTTGGGACAGGTTACCTCAGGCCGGAGGTTCAATTCCTGCATGGGGACAAGTAACCTCAAGCTGGGGGGACTAAGGTCTCTAGTCCCATGGCCACTCCCTTTTGGCCTTGGGCAAGCCACTTAACCCTCCATTGCCACAGGTACACTTAGACTGTGAGCCTTTCGGGGAAAGGGAATAAAAAGTACCTGTATATATGTAAACTGCCCTGATGCGCATAGTAAAGGGCGGTATATCGAGTGCCTAAACCATAAAAGGAAACGGCAAACACGTGAGCAAACCTCCAACCAACCAAGTATATTTCTGGTTGACATAACATGATAATACGTTGAAGGTTGAGATATCGACTACGGTATTGTCAGAATATGTTTCCAGTGAATCTTCATCTGGAGAAGAAGTAGGTAGAAGTTATAAATAGGAGACCTCCTCAACAACAAGGGAAGACAGGGCACCCTGTGCCAGGGGTGGAACTACAGTCCTGAGGAAGGAGAGAACAATCGCCCGATAATTAGGTTATATAGCAAACAGATTCAGCAGTGATTAACTTAACTTCTATAAATCTTACAAATGAAGAAACTTTTGAATAAGAGACTGTCATTTGTGCCCACCAACTGCCACAATGCGTTTCAAGCAAGATTAGATATTCATCGCATAACATGTAATTTACAAGTTAAATTATATTTTGCTGAAAGAGATCATCAATTGGGGGTGGAGCATTCTATTTTTTTGTTCCACCCCAAATCCCATCGGGTATCACCTGGTCCCATTAATGTGCATTTTGCAACATTTAGGGATTTGTTGATGAAAGATTTGGAGTCTTTAGAAACTCAGAGTTCCAGTTCATGGCGATACCATAATCTCACATTTTCTGAACATGAGGCGTTACAACAATTATTGCAACAGGATGAAATTATAATAAAGCCTGCAGACAAAGGTGGGTCCATAGTGATATAGCATAGAGATCAATATGTCCATGAAGTTTTAAGCCAACTTGGAGATCATAAATACTATTTGCCATTCGAGGATGACCCGATGACTGAATTACAACAGCATATTTTTCAAGTTTTACAGGAAGCAAAACAGAATAAAATTATTAAAACACAAGAATATAGATACTTACAGGTTAAACATCCCAGGGTCCTGATTTTTTATATTGTGCCTAAAGTACATAAGACATTATATTCACCCTCAGGCCGCCCAATTGTATTCAGTACAGTGTCATTGTTGGAACTATAATCTGTTTTTTTTAGATTATTTTCTGCAACCTTGGGTTAAACGGGCAAGGTCTTACTTATGGGACACATCTGATTTCTTAAATAAGTTGGCTACCTTGCCTGAGTGTCCTGGTGAGGTGATAATGGCAACATTTGACATTAAAGCTTTACATACCAATATCCCTCAAACACAATCCTTATTATTGATTCAGATTATATTGAACCGACTTCTCTCAATGAGAGGGTGATGACAAATTTTCTTTTGACCCTAGTGGAATTAGTGCTTACGAGAAATTATTTTAGGTTTGGCGATGCTTTTTATGTGCAGATACATGGAGTTTCCATGGGGGCAACAGTAGCACCTAGCATTGCAAACCTACATATTTCCAATTTCGAGGAATCGTTTCTTTATCAATCAACATGGATTGATCACATTGGGGCCGTTTCATGAATGACATTTTTTGTGTTTGGTTAAGTAAATTGAAACAATGTTGCAAGAGTTTGCAAGGTGGTTGAATGTACAGGATCCTTGCTTGCAGTTTACCATGATTAGTTCTACCACCCAATTGACCTTTCTGGATGTGACGGTAACATTTACTGGGAGATCGCTGAGTACGTCCTTATTCAGGAAATCAGTAGATCAAAATAATATCCTTCATTTTGATTCTCATCATCCAGCTAAGTTGAAACGAGCACTGCCCATAGGGTAGTTTTTACGTCGCATTTGCTTGGAGGATCAAGATTTCTATACTCAAGAGAAGATATTAAGGAGGATACTTTTATAGAGGGGTTACCCTCATAGCATGATACGTAAAGCATATCTACGAGCAAATCGTTCTCTTCTGCTTCAAAGGCGGGGTGGGGAAGAAATGGATAAATATGTTTGTGTGCTGCGCTATTCTGATAAAGGACAACATATAGCACAAAGTATCTACAATCATTGGCATGTGTTATCCTTACACCCAATATTTCAAAACGGCCCTTGTATTGCTTTTTCCAGAGTGCGTAATTTAAAGTACCTTCTCGTGAATTCAGGTTTTTCACATTCAAATTTACCTAGAAGGGATCATGGACAGCACACATCTTGTGGTTCCTGCACAATGTGTGACATTATATATATATCTTGCAAACTTGGATAACATCTACCGGATATTGAGTAAATGTTATCCATTGAAGTTGAAGACAACATGTCAGTCTGCCTGGGCTATATATTTAATCATTTGCCCATGCACTAAGGTTTATGTAGTGCGTACTTGCCAGAAAGTCAAAGTATGGCTTATTGAACATAGATCACGCATAATAAATTATATGGTCACTGCCCCCATAGTACAGCATTGTATGGAATTTAAATATGAATGAAAACAATTTCATTGGCTGGTGATTGATGGTATTCAAGATATTCATGTGGGCAATATGGAGCAACGATTGACTTGTTTAGGACAAAAATGGATTTTTTCTTTGAATACGGTTCGGCCAGTCCCATGCCTTCTTGAATTAAGATAATGTTCTTGTCTCTACTACCTCCACTGGGAGACTATTCCATGGATCTACCACTCTTTCTGTAAAGAAATATTTCTGCATATTACGCCTTAGTCTATCCCCCTTCATCCTCATCCTATGTCTCTTTTTAGCAGAGCTTGCATTCAATCAAAAGAGGCTGTCCTCTTGTGCATTTATGCCATGGAGATATTTAAATATCTCTATCATATCTCCTCTATCTCGCCTTTCTCTAACGTATACATAACGCAACGTATATATTAACAACTTTAAGTCTGCTCCCCATTTGCTTTATAACGAAAGCCACTAACCATTTTAGTAACCACTCTCTGCACCGACTCCATCTTGTTTATATTCTTTTGAAGGTGTGGTCTCCAGAATTGCACACAATATTCAAATGAGATCTCAAAGACTTATGCAAAGGCACTATTACCTCCTTTTTTCTGCTGGCCATTCCTCTCCCTATGAACCCAAGCATTATTCTGGCTTTCACTATCACTTTTTCTAACTGTTTAGCTACTTTAAGGTTATCAGAAGCAAACATGCCCAGGTCCCACTCTTCTTTCATGGACAGAAGTACTTTGCCCCCTACACTGTAGCAGTCCCTTGGATTTTTGCAGCCCAAATGCATGACTCTGCATTTTTTAGCATTAAATCACAGCTGCCAAATTCTTGACCATTCTTCAAGCTTAGCTAGATCTCACTTCATGTTATCTACCCCCTTCCTGGGTGTCTACTCTATTGCAGGTTTTGGTATCATCTGCAAAGAGGCAAACCTTACCCGACAGCCCTTCTGCAATATCATTAACAAAGATGTTGAAAGAATCAGAACAAGGACAGATCCCTGTGGCACAGCACTGGTAACATCCTTCTCCTCAGAATGAGCTCATTTTACCTGCACACTTTGTCGCCTCCCACTCAGTCAATTTCTAACCCGGTCAGTCACTTTAGGGTCCATCCCTAGGGTGCTTAATTTGTTTATAAGTCACCTTTGCGGAACGCTGTCAAAGGCTTTACTGAAATCCAAGTACATAACATATCTAAGACTCTCCTTCGGTCCAACTCCCTGGTCACCCAGGCATAGACATCAAATCAGATTTGTCTGCAAGACCTACCTCTGGTAGACCTATGCTGTCATTGGACTCCAGAAACCTCATACTATCCTGTTTTTTGCAGCGTTTAACAATTCCGCTTTATCCTCACTAGCTTCTACATATTCATCCCCTTCACTACTGAGTCTCACAATATCACTTTTGCATTTCCTCCTCTAACATAACTGGAAAATGTCTCATCCCCTCCCCCCCCATTTTATTGCATTGGCTATTACTTGTTCTTTTGTATCTTTGCTTTCCTGACTACTTTGCTAGCTTCTCTAAGTTTTTTCCAAATACAGATGCTTGTCTTCCTCTCTCTGTAATCTCTTGTATTTTATGAAGGCCACCCTCTCTTTCTTCACCTTTTTGGCCACTTCTTTTGAGAACCATAGAGGCCTCCTTTTCCTTTTACATTTATTTACCTTTCTAAAAAAAGGTTTGTTGCCCTTAAAATATCCCCTTTCAGTTTTACCCACTGCTTTTCTAAATCCCCCAGCTGTTCACATCCCGCTAACAACGCCTTGAGGTATTGTCCCATCTTGGCAAAGTTAGTTTTCCTAAAGTCTAAGACCCTCGCTTTATTTATTTATTTTATTTATTTATTTAACAATTCTTATATACCACACTATTTGTTATCAGTGCGGTTTACATTTAACAAAGAGTTTTCAGATCAGAGAAGACTGATTGAAATTACATTATAACAAGGAATAAAACTTGGAGAACATGGGAAACTATTTCAGAATGGTTAATACTAAACCACACCATCTGGTGATCACTGGATGTGAAATGATCTTCCACTATTTCATCAGCAACACACTAAGGGGTATGTTTACTAAACTGCGGTAGTGAACTCCGTGCGATATTGGAGTCGCAGCCCCATTGAAATCAATGGGGCCGCGGTTCCGATATCGCACGGAGTCCGCTACCGCGGTTTAGTAAACATACACCTAAGATAATGAACCTCGTCCCATATTGAGCGACTGGGTATTTTCATTACTTCTGGAAATTCATACAACTGATCACAACTACTGACTTTGTTTTACTAAATTGTTGGGTCATTTTCAGCTCACCAGTTGAGAATCAGGTGTAAATCAGGGATTAACTATAAAGAGTGAAAGTCATTCTCTAAATGAAATGGAGTAAAAGTATGTTTTCTGAATGCTATGCTCACTTTTGCAACTGCTCACATAGTAGAATCATATATAAAGTTGAATAATGTTGTGGGTAGTGTGGATCCCTTTGGGACACCAAAACAGAGCGCAGACCAATTGGAAACTTCATTTCCGATACAGACATGCTGTTGCCTGTCATTTAAGATGAAAACTATACCACCAACTCCTCTACTATCTATCCTCTCTAATAATATATCTGGGCACCCCATATCAAATGTGGCAGCGAGAGCTACAAATACAAATAAAAAGCAGAATGTGGTTTCTATAAACCTTTTGTAACAGGATCCAACATAGGCAGCAGTTTTTGTGGACTTTGCTGTCTACAAACTCCATGCTGTTATCCAAAGTGCCAGATTCCAAAATATTGTTCATTTGTTGCAAAGCAAATTATTTTGCTGAGAAACAGCAAATTTGAAATAGGACAAAAACTTGCACAATCAGCAACTTATCTTCATTACTGTTTCAATCTGATAGTTCATTCCTCTTTAAGAGAAGGAATAATGCCTAATTCAGTATTCTGAGTAATGTCAGTGTGAGCACTTATAATTTATCTAAGGAACAAGATGACTTTTTCTTAAACATTTAAACAATAGTCAAAATATCAGTAAATTAAGGTAAAAGGATCCGAGACCATTTAGAGCAGTGGTTCTCAACCATTTTTGTACCTTGACCCCTTTTACCATTGGTCAACTTGTGGTGACCCCAATGATAAAATCAAATGCGTCTCTCTTCCTTTACCGTTAATGCATTGTCGCTGTAATCATTTGTTGAATTATTAATATATTATAGGCCTTTGCAATATGTTTTTATTTATAAAATTTACTTATTTAAACCAGAATAATTAATCACAATAACAAGTAACAATATTTGATTTCAAAATTATGATGATTTTGTAGTCAAATCACTAATATGAAATAAAATTATTTTTTCTACCTTTGTTGTCTGACCAATTTATTCTCTGATCATGCTGGTTCCGATCTGAGGCTTCTGCTTTCCTGTCTTCTCTTAGCTCTCTTTCTGTGGTCTATGGTCCATCTGCCATTTCTTATCTCTTCTTTTGTTTTCTTTACGTCTTTCCATCAGCCTATTTCCAGTCCCAGTAACCCTCCCCAGTATCAGCCCCTTTCCAGTCCTCAATCTCAGTACCTTTCAATGTCAACTTGCATTCCCATGACTGCCACTGGTGTCCATTCCCTTCCAGTACCCCTCCTTCCCCACTGACCAGTCCCTTCTAGTACAAATATCATAGCAGCCCCTCTCAGATCCACTCCCTTCCAGTTCCATTCTCCCATCCCCTCGTATCAGCCCATTTGTAGCCTTAGCCCCCAGTTTTCTTCTAGGGCCAGGAGCTCTATCCTCCCCTCCCCACAATCAGCCCATTCCCAGTCGAAGCCCCCCAATCAGCTTGCTTCCAGTGCTAGTACCCCCTCAACCCCATTACCAGTGGTAGCCTCCCCTAATCAGCCCAGTATCAGTTCTACCCCCATCAGCTCATTACCAGTGCTAGCCTCCCCTAATCAGCTCATTTCCAGTGCTAGTCCCTCCTCAACCCCATTACCAGTGCTAGACTCCCCTAATCAGCCCATTACCAGTCCTACTCCCCCATCAGCCCATTACCAGTCCTAGCCTGCTCTAATCAGCCCATTTTCAGTCCTAATCTCCCCGATCAGCTCATTTCCAATGCTAGCCCCCATCAGTCCACTACCAGTCCTACCCCCCTATCGGCACATTACCAGTCCCAACCCTCCCTCGATCAGTCCATTCCCAGTCCTAGCCTTCCCTAATCAATCCATTACCAGTCCTAGCCCCCCATCTGCCCATTATAATCCTAACCCGCACTGTCTCTCCCGTCTGTCCAGTATGTCCCCCGTCTCTTCCCTTTGTCCATGTCAGCCCCCCCCCTGTCCATGTCAGCCCCACAGTCCATGTCAGCCTCCCTCCATGTCAGCTCCAACCTCTGTCCATGTCAGCCCCCCTCCCTCCATCCATCCATGTCAGCCTCCCTCCCTCCCTCCATTACCTCCCCTCCACCCCTCTGTCCATGCAGCCCTCCCTCCCTCCCTGTCAGCCCCCCTGTCCATGTCAGCCCCTCCCTCCCTCCATCCCAGCCCCCTCCCTCCATCCATCCATCCCTCCCTCAAAGTCAGCCCCCCGTCCATGTCAGCCCCCCTCCCTCCCTCCAAGTCAGCACCCCCTCTGTCCATGTCAGCCCTCCCTCCCTCCATGTCAGCACCCCTGTCCATGTCAGCCCCCCTCCCTCCCTCCATGTCAGCCCCGTTGCAGGTTCCCTGCCCCCTCCTCCCCTCTTCCTGTCTGCTTGCTACTGCCCTGTTCTTCTGCAGCCGCAGCTCCCTGCCTCTTAGGGAACCACGGCTGAGCCTGTGAAACAGTTGAGGAGCCTTCGACGGGCTCCGTGCAGCATTGTCCCGCCTCCAAAGGAAGTGGTAAACAACTTCCTTTGGAGGTGGGACAATGCTGCACAGAGCCCGTCAAGAGACAGGAAGGGCTCTGCAAGGTTTCGCAGGCACAGCTGCGGTTCCCTAAGAGGCAGGGAGCCGTGGCTGCATTAGAAGGGAGGCGGTGAGTTTGTCGCTGCCAAAAAGTGGACTCGGCAGCGGCAGCAACTTGTGGGGGGTTTTTTGTTTGTTTTTTTAACGGCGGAGTGAGGCGACCTCTGCTAAATCCTGTTGCGACCCCCATGAGGGTCACGACCCACAGGTTTAGAACCACTGATTTAGAGGATCCTTCTATTAAAAGTGCTAGCCTGAGTGTGTTCTCAACAGATTGCACTACCATGTTGGCAATTTTAGATTTAAAAAAAAAGTACACAATTTTGCAAATGTTCTGCGCAGACAATGGGCTTCCTTTTGCCTATTGGTGATCAGAACCACTTGCAGAGAGATGAATTCCAACAGAGGTGGCCGGGAGATCCAACTCTAACAAATGCAAAGCACATTCAAGCTGTATGAAGTAAAAGGAGGGATTCTAGAGCCCTGTCCTCACACCAAATGATAAACTTCCCCCATCTGACCCCATGAAATTTGTAGCCAATCATTTCACTCAATATCCAGGCTGTAACAGTTGGAAACTGGAATGAGGGCAGAAATGATACTCCCTGATTCTGAGCAATCAGGGATGAGGAATTGCCAAATCAATTTGATTCACTAATGGATAACTTCAGAAGGTGTGGGGGGGGGAACATCTTAGTCAAAATCCATAGTTCCTGCATCTCTTCTGAGTTCTACTACTACTACTCATTTGTATAGAAGCTACAAGGTGTACACAGCGCTGTACATATAGATGCAAGACACAGTCCCTGCTCATCAGAGCTTACAATCTAATCAAGATGAAAGAACTTCACAAAACTGGGGACTAGAGTATAGCAAGATACACATAAGTAGTGGGCAAGAGAATGAGGAGAACCAGGATCCAAAAGCAGCCTCAAAGAGGTGGGTCATTCAGCCTGGACTTGAATAGCACCAGAGAAGGAGTCCAACACACTGATTCAGGTAATTTATTTAGCTGTGCTTATATACCGCTTTTCACCTGGTCAAAGCGGTTTACAATTTAACAAAGCCAATTACAACAAATAATAGGGTGCTGCATAATTTTTGAGGGGGGGGGGTCCAACAACAGGGGAGGGAAGGGTTTAAACACTGGAATCACAATGGGTTTACATATCTCACATATTTACAATCCTTCCTGTCCAGTTTTGCTCAGTTTTTTATAACCGGACTTCCTTTTCAGTGGGTTATGGTGCGGTCAGGTCCTAGCTGTTCCTTGAATAGGTGTGTTTTCAGTTGCTTTCTAAATGTTGAGAGTTCCAAAGGTGTGAAGAGTGAGATAAGAAAGGAAAGGTATTAAGGAGCAGCAGAATGAATGCACTTGTAGATAAGTAGGAAAAGTTTGATCTGGGTGTGGAAATGGATAGGGAGCTAGTGAAGTGACTTGAGAAGAGGGGGTATATGAGCATAGTGACAATGGCAGAGGATAAGCCATGCAGCTGAGTTTTGAAGGGGTGAAAGATGATTCAGAGGCAGACCAGTGAGAAGAAGATTACAATAGTCAAGACAGGAGGAGACTAGTGAGCGGATGAGGGTCTAGTAATGTGTGTAGAAAGGAAGGAAAGAATTTTGCCAATATTATAGAGAGAAAAGTGACAGGTTTTAGCAATCTGTTGGATGTGTGCAGAGAAAGAGAGAGTAGATTCAAAGATCATCCCAAGTTTGCAAGCTGAGGAAACAGGTAGGAGTGTAGTGTTATCCACAGAAAAAAAGGAGAGAGGAAGGGGGAAGTGGGTTTAGGAGGAAAGATAAGGAGCTCAGTTTTGGCCATGTTCATTTTCAGATGGCAGTGACACATACAGGCAGCAATGTCGGATAAGCAGAAAGAGGTCTGGGCCTGGATTCTTGGAGAGATGTCAGGCACAGAAAGGTAGATCTGAGCGTCATCAACATAAAGATGGTACTGAAATTATGGGAGGAAATATGTGCACCAAAGGACTGAGTGTAGAGAGAGAAAAGGAGAGGTCCCAAGACAGAGTCCTGAAGTATGCCAACTGAAAACGGGATGGCAGTAGAGGATCATCCATCAGAAAATACACTAAAACTGTGATGGTAGAGAGAAGAAGAAAACCAGGACAGAATGGAGCCACTAAATCCAAGTGAGGGCAGGGTATCGAGGAGAAGGTGGTGATCAACAGTGTCAAAGACAGCAGACTCCTTTGATAAATGCATTAGGCAACTCTATATGTTCAGTGAGATGGGTATAAGTATGCCTCACCCTGCTTTACCACCTAAGGATGAATTGCACTCGCTTTATAGGTGTTGCCTCTAAAAGACATTTGGTCCATGGCAAATAGGACTGAAGATATGCTTAAAAACAGAGTGGTGCAACTTTGTAATTGTACAATGGATCTGTAACTAAGTTCCAGGATTTAAATAAAGTTACTTTAATTGAGAAAGAGGTCTCAAAGCTTGAGCCACATCTTCAGTCCCTTCAAGTAACCAGTATCTCAACTATAAATGATAGTTCACAAATTTATTATAAATTAGAATCTTTGGAATATTTCAAATTCTAGAAATTTGCATTTTATAAAATTTTCCCATTTTTAAATTTATCTTCTGAGATCCTCTTGCAAAAATAATTCAAGGAGATACCTGGAAACTCATGGCATCAACAAATATTAAATGAAAATATGTCCTCAAAAAGTGCATACAGGTCAGGAGCTGAGGTAAAGTCCTAGAGAAATTGCCTTCAGCTGAAAGTTTTGATTTAACTGGGTTTTGTAATCCGATTCTATATCCACAAGAGCTACCCTTTTAATTACCTTTAGCCTGAGAATGAGAGATCCCTTTGTGTTAAAAACTTACTTTAAAAAGATGTACCGTTTTGTGGCTAACCAATACATCTCCCATGCTACTCAGGCTAGGCGTAATTTTTTTTTTTTTTTTAAATCTAATGTTCAGGCCCTAGGAGGAACCTTTTTTCTACGATTTACCTGCAAATATTTAGTAACAATAGAGTGCACTAATTTTCTTGGATCCTTCACAATTGGGGAAGCTTCTAAATGCTGAAAGTCTTTCAAATGCCAGTGGGAATAAATGGAGGAGGGAGGGTATTTAGTTCTTATTTAGGTGACTGATAATAGTATGTTGGTAGGTAATCCCTTTCCATGTTTTTTTTTTGTTTTAACCTTAAATGTTTCTAGAATTATACATTATCTCCCTGTGATGTGAGCTATGATTTAGCTTTTCTCACTGTTTTCTTTGAATATTAAGCTTATTTTGCTCTTAGGTGACAAGCTAATATTTTCCTCAATTATATTGGAATGTTATTTCAAAAAACTTTATTAAAAAAAAAAAGAAATAGATTTCTGAACAATATATACTTCTCTATATTATAATGCCTCTGTTTCATTCCATGTGCTTATTTACCGCCTTTCGTGAATCAAAGCAGTTTACAAAGAACTCAAAACTGGTAACAGTTACATTTTAAAAAGTTGACATAATTAACAATATAAACTGATAACAGTAACATTGTTGACATTAATAACAAGATAAACAGGCTAATAGATAAAACAACTTAGCGTGAATTATAGTTAACTTGGAGTGGGTGGGGATAGGCTAATAGATAAAATAACAGCGTGAATTATAGTTAACTTGGAGTGGGTGGGGGATAGGAAAACTTAGGAGAGTTGTTGGTTTACTTTTGTAATTGTTTTTTTTTAAATACTTTATTTAAATCCACCAAGATTACAAGCAAACAAAAAAGGTACAGTGAACAGACCATCCACAAGGGGTGTACTCTTATCCCCCCTGGAAGTCAACAGAAAAAGAATATACCAGGTGGCTTTTTATCATATTATCCCCTCCTCCCTCCCTTCCCAACCGCCCACCCGCCCATCCACCCCCCCCCCCCCGCCCCACACTCCCTCAGCAGCCAATTAAACCTAGAACAAGAAATGGAAGCACCAACTATTCACCCCAGCTCCCCCATAACCATTCAGCACCCCATTTGGAGGATTTCATTACGGCTACGAGCCCCTAACTGCTGAATATAGGGTTCCCAGACTGACATGAACCCTGTCCAGCGCTTGACACTGCCCCTTGCATGCCAACGTTCCAACAACATCACATGATGAAAACTATTCCGCCACTCACTGAAGGTTGGCGGTTGGTGTTCTCTCCATAATCGGAGAATCGGCCCCTTACCCACCAGACAGGCCTTCCTCAGGAGCAGTCGTTCCCCTGCTTTCGCAGGCCAGGGAGGGGCCAGTAGGTCCAAAACCACAAAGGAGCTAGTCCATCTTACCCGCTGCCGCAACAACCGGCTGAGAAATTCCCTTATCTTCGTCCAGTAAGGCCGCACTCTGCGACAACTCCACCACATGTGCAGCAAAGTCGCCAAGGGTTCCGAACAGCGAGGGCAACTACCATCCGCCCCCAATCGACTACGAAGAGCCCTCCGCGGTGAGAAATAAGCTCTAGTCACACACTTAAATTGGAGCTCTCTCCAACGAGCCCCCTGTGCCACACAGACAATTCGCTTCAAAGCCTTGCCGACCGACCCCGAAGCCACTTCCCCGCCCAATTCTACAGCCCAGGCCAACTCGACCCCACGATAGTCGGGCAAGACCCGGTAACAATCCAACCGACCCTTCAATTGAGAGATGGACGGGGGACTCTCCTCTCCTATCCCAAAAAATTCCAAGATCTTGGCGGAGCGGTCGATATGCAGTGCCTCCCTCGGTAACGAGGCCACATAGTGGGAAACTTGCATATATGCAAAACAATGCTTAGTAGGCAGATCGTATTCCCGACTCAGGGCCAAAAAAGACTTGCAGCGCCCCGAGGGTTCCACGAGATGACCCACCGTCCGTATCCCACGCGCCCACCAGTCTCTAAACGCTGTTGTTTCGGACCCCGGGGAGAACTGAACATTCCCTCGAAGGGGTAACCAACTGGAAACACCCCAAGGCGCAATCCAGAATTTATTAAGCTGTTGCCAAGTACGTCTAACCGAATCCACTAAGGCGCTCTTCTGTACCGCCTCTGGTAAATCACTATATCGCCCATGCAATACCCCCAATAGGGTCCATGGAGCCACCACGCATTCCTCAATAGCCCGAGGGGTATAATCGTCCGTCCCACCCAACCAATCTCCCAGATGTCGCGCTTGGCACGCCAACGCGTACATCTTCAAGTCAGGTAGCCCCATACCTCCGTCCTTCCACTTCCCCAATAACCTACCCCACGGAATCCGAGCCCGCTTCCCTCTCCAAAGGAACCCCTTAAGCGAAGCTTCAATCCGTCTCAAGTCCCGACATAATAGCCAAACGGGCAGAGTCTGTAACCAGTATAAGATGCGTGGTAATATAACCATCTGTACTGCCGCAATTCTACCAGACAAGGACAATGGGAGGGGTTCCCAGGCTTGCAACTGTGCCATCAAACGCCGCAAAATACGATCAAGATTGCGCCTATAGAGCACTTGAGGTTGACGAGGCAGCACTATACCCAAGTAAAGAAATTCCTCCTCCGCCCACCGGAGGGGAAATAGCCCCCCCCAGGCCCCACGAATACCCCCCAGCGTATCCAACGCTTCAGATTTCTCTTGATTAATGCGGAGTCCAGCTAAGGCCCCAAATCGCCCAAGTTCCTCCAACAGACTCCGAAGAGACGCAACCGGGGAAGTCACATGGACCAATAGATCATCCGCGAAAGCCGAAATGACAAACTCCTGTGAGCCCATCTCCACTCCCTTAATCGCATCCGAAGTCACAACCTGGCGAATCAAGGGGTCCAGGGAAAGAACAAATAACAACGGAGACAGGGGGCAGCCCTGACGCGTACCCCTCTCCAAGGCAAACCCTTCCGAGAGCACTCCATTGCACAGTATCCCCGCCGTCGGAGTTATATACAAACTCCGCACCATTCTACAAAAAGCATCCCCTATTCCATAGTGTGGCAGCAGCCCCCAGAGATATTGCCAATTCACCCTATCAAATGCTTTTTCAGCATCAAAGCTGACAAGTAACGAGGGTATCTGTCGCGCGTGTACCCATTCTAAGGAGGCCAAGATTTTTCGGAGGTTCCGAACGGCGTATTGCCCCTTAACAAAACCCACTTGCGCCCCATGTACGAGGTTCCCCAATACTTCAGCCAGCCGCAAAGCCAAAACTTTCGCAAGGACCTTTAAATCAAAATTGAGGAGAGAAATCGGCCGATAAGAGGCCGCAAGCAGCGGATCTTTACCCGGTTTGGGAATCAGAGTAATATGGGCATGGTTCTGCCCCCAACGAAAGGCCCCCCGGTCCCCCCTCATACTAAACACCTCTCGTAACACAGGACTGACACAATCACCCAGTATCTTATAAAATTCCGCACCCAGGCCATCCGGTCCTGGGGCCTTACAACAGTTTGCCGCAGATATAACCGACTGTATTTCCTGGGAAGTGATGGGTTAATCCAGCGCCCCCCTCTGCTCCTCTGTAAGCCGCGGCAGATTAAGATCTCGCAAATAGTCCGGCAGGGATGTACCAGACCCCGACTCGGCTTTGTATAAAGTCTGAAAGAACCCCCGGAAAACTCTAGCAATGTCCCCGTTCTCCTTATACACGGTCCCCCTATCATCCCGAAGGGCCGCCACCAGAGTGGAGCCTCGCCTTCCCCTCAAACATCGGGCCAACAGTTTCCCAGGCTTATCGCCGTAACAATGCAACCGGTAGCGGTAATAGAGAACTGATTTCTTGGCTTTCTGATGCAGGAGCTCATTAAGATCTACTTGGGTCTCCCATAGCCGCTTCTTATTCTCGGCCGATGGGATTTGGGCACACCTACGTCGAAGTTGAGTAACCCGTTGCTCTAGTGTAATGATACGTTCCGCGAGTATCCGACGCTTCCGCGCGGCATATCCTATGATATCTCCCCTAAGAACCACCTTCGCCGTTTCCCATATCAATTCGGGGTCGTCCTCGTGAACCTGATGATCGCTGGTGAACTCAGCCCACCTTTGACGTAGAAATTGACGGAACTGCATATCATAGTACAACCCCAAAGGAAATCGCCAAAGACGCGTCCGAGCCACATCCCCCCCCCCAATTCAAATCTAGCCAGACCAATGCATGGTCGGATACCTCCTACTTTTGTAATTGTTTATACGTGAGCAGCAAGCTCTATGGAGGGATATAGTTCATAATTATCGTCATGTAGGGGGGATTTGAATAATGATTGTTGGATAGGTTGTAAGCATTGGCTGTTCTGTGGAGTTTTCTTTAAGTAATTAATTCACTAAAGTGTTCGTTGAACAAATGAGTTTTTAACTACTTATGGATTGCTACTGGGTCCTTGGTGGCTCTTAAGTCTTCTGGAAGTGAATTCCATTATTGTGGTGTATATAAAGAGAATGCTCTCTTTGAAGTTGAGGATTTACAGTTCCTGAATTCGGTTGGAACAACAAGGAGATATTGATGCTTCTCCTTGGTCTGTTATCTGGTGTGAATGATATTAGTGTTTTCAGATACATGGATGAATTATCTTGAATGGATTTAAATATAGTGTGGATGGCCTTACATTTTATTGTGCTCTCGAATGGAAGCCAATGAAGATGCATTAATACTGGTGAAATATGTTCTTTGATTGGTACTTGAGAGATTACTCTGGCTGCTGCATTTTGAGCCAGTTGTAATCTGCGGATTGTTTTCTTTGGGAGACCCATTAGAATGGCATTACAGAAATCAAGGTGCGGGAAGATCATAGCCTATAGTGTTGTTCTGAAGTCACTTATGGAGAGATGTTTCAGAGAATACATTTAATTAAAGTGAAGGCACATAGGAAGAAAGGCCCTTTAGTAAAAGGAAACACATTAGCAGACTCACTAGCCAAGGAAGCATGCCATGTAGGCCTTATATGGCCTTGGTATGAGCAGACACGCATGGTCGCTATTGCTACACGTTCCACAGAGTATGAGCAGATAACACCACCAGATTACTTCATAGCACTGCAGACAAAGGACCCTGAACTTTCCAATTTGAGGAAGCTTGTGCAGGACGCCCCAGATAACCTATATCAGCACACACCCTTTCTCACACTCACTATAGAGAAAGACATTCTATGTGCAAAAAGAGAGGAAGGCTTGGTTACAGCTATCTCCAGAGCTCGAGGTAAAGAATGGATGCATTGGGTTCATGGTGCAGGTCCTATGGGACACCCTAAAGCAGAAGAAATGCAGACTATCCTTAATAGGTTGGTATGGTGGCCAGAAATGAAACATGATATACAGGATCATGTTTCCTCCTGTGTAATCTGTGCTTCATTTGGGAGGCAACCTAAAAAGAGAAGGGGACAGTTAATGAGAGCACCTCCTCGTGGCCCATTTGAGAGATTGCAAATAGATCATGTGGGCCCTCTTCCGTTAACAGCTAGGAAAAATAGATTTTTACTCACTGTTGTTGATTCCTTTTCTCATTGGGTAGAAGCATTCCCTGTCCCAGATCAAACCGCTCGAACCACTGCAGAAATCCTAACTATGCAATTTTTTACACGCTGGGGCATCCCTAAGACTATTGATTCTGATAATGGTCCTGCATTTGTTTCTCTGCTGATCAAGGAATTGTTTGATTTTCTAGGCATAGAACAACAACCCCACATTCCGTACCATCCACAGGCAGGAGGGCAGGTAGAAAGAATGAATCAAACAATTAAGGCCCACCTCAGCCCTATGCTTAATCTGACTAGGAAAAATTGGGATTGGGTGCTCCCGTTAGTACTTAGGTGTATCAGAGCTAATGTCTGCAAATCCACAGGCTTTGCACCCTACGAAGCCTTAATGGGAAGGCCAATGCCACGGTGGGAAAATCTGCTGCATCCTTTTCTTCCAGAAGACCAGACCGTAATTCTTACCAATGAGTGGATGAAATCCCTGCAAGAACATCTAAAAGAAATTCAGACCACTGTGCTAGCTAACACAGAAAAAGCTAGAGATTATCTGCAGGAGGTACATGCAAAAGGTTCAGATTTAAGGCCCCTCAAGGTTGGGAGTAAAGAGATGACCCTGACATCTAGACCAAACCTCCCCTTTGGAACTGCAAAGTGGGAGGGACCGTACTTAGTTACGGATACCTTAGGCCCAAGCCTATACCAGATCCTAATGCCCGACAACCAGAAGTATTGGAAACACATCACCCAGTTGAAACCATATGGGTAATACGTGTTTTTATCAGTCTTTGTTTTCAGGCACCACCTGACGACAGCACAGACAGCTGCTTTCTGAACAAAAGTCGCTTGAGGATGGAAACTATTTACTTCTGCTTTATAGTTGATGTGTCCTATATACTGAACATGTGTCTAATAGTTATGTAAATAAATAGTAAACATTATTTCTGTGGTTGCATAGTATAAGTAGGGAGTACTATTTACCCCCTAGTAGAGTGAAACAAGTTAGCTTTTATTATGTCCCGGTTTCCTGTTGTTCTTGTATCTGCTCTCTTCTACCCAAGTCTCATTACAGGAACTATCATCCAAATATGCACGATTGGTTGGGCTAACTCCACAGATGGTGTATATCGCTATCAAGAAATACCCCACCTTCCCAGGCAGGAAAGGATCTGGTCATCCTGAGTTTCTGTTCCGTACAGGACAAGCCAGTGTCCTATTCATTAAACATCACTCAAGTACAGTGGGCGCCACCAGTTTCCACTTCTCTAGAAAGGACACAAGAATTGAGGGCACCTCCAGAACATTACTTTCTAGGTCCTCCTGCCTTGATTTTGTACAATATTTCCTGTCAGGACAAAGGTACCTGGAAAATAACTTATACATGGGTTCTGAGTAATCAACAGCACATCACTGAGACTTCATTCTTTTTTGATGTATCTTGTTTATCTACCACCCCTCATCCCACCCCTCCAACCACTTCGGCTCCTCCTATACGCTACCTTTCTGATATTCACCCATTTCAGGAAGGACATCCCTTTCAGATCAAATATGATGCACCACACAATGTTTTACATGAGGTAGAATACCATTTCCTTACTTGGCATCTATTTCCTAAATTGTTTCTAGTTACTCACAAATATCCAAATTGCTCTGTTTATTACCAACCACATACAAATGCTCAATACTTGGTTTGATATGCAGTCAGTAACACCCCAAGCCAAGCAATTACGACACAAGCAGGAATTAATTGATACAATTTTAGGTGGCACAGGGACTGCACTGGGTGCCCTTAATATAATTAATATAGAGGTGCTCCGTAATAAAATGGGATCCACTGCGCAGCATGCTTCTGATGGTTTTACCTCACAACATACTATTAATGAAGCTTCCTCTAAACTGTCCAATGTAGTTGTAGATACCTTTGCTCTTATATCTCCCATTATAGAACAGAAAATTGTTACCTTAGCACATGCAGAATACAGATTGGGAAAGAATATTTCCTGGGCTCTGGCCTGTGATCAAGTACAGATCGAGCTTATTACTATATTAAAGGAAATTTTGATCACTGCTAAGTTAGGACACTGGCCACCATCTCTTGTCCATATGGCTAGTACCAAAATACCTGAATTTGCTATAGCTCACCTTGATTGCTGGACAGTTAGTGTTCCCATTTGTTCACCACAAGGCTGCTCTATCTGTACTTTGATCCCATGGTCAGGACAACACAGTTATTTATCCTGTTGTTAAAATCAGTGTGCAGTTTGATAACATGCTTATGTATCCTGTGGACCATTTCCCCTGGGTGCAGCCACTGGACGATACCTTGACTTCATTCAAGCCTATGGACCCCAGTTTGTGTGAGTAGACTACATTTCAGTTCAAGTGTGAACCGCACCAATTTAAAGAGGCTGACACCTCCTGCTGGAACAATTCTTCCTCTTGCTCCCTGACTGTTAAGCTCTCATACTCCCTGACTACCTCACACAGTTTGTATTACCTTGGAGCTGGACACTTGTTTTCATTTGTTCTTTCCCCAGAATGTTTCTTTTTCAATTGCTCCCAGAATGCATGACATTCACCTTCCTAAGAACACTTTGCTGTACAGTTCAAACTATTTACTGAACAATACCTGGTGCAGTCATACACCACTGGTCTCCATCACCATTAACGGGACAACTTATTCCACACCGCTGGTTACCAATGACTTTATTGACATGCCAGACTTTATCTCATATGCTGTGCATCCATTACCACTTGAGCAGTTTATGTAATGTCTCTTCTCCCATGCCAACTTTACAGAACTCCATGCCTATATATTGATCACCTTAAAACAACATCCACCGAAGTGTATCACACCATCACTTATGAAAATGGGCACATTCGACAAACTGTTGAACACTTGCTACAAGATGCTCATGTGTCTGTGTGGGAACTGTTATTTGGTTACTCACCTACTGCTGATCATGTCTTTAATGTTTTTATTCACCCTATTATTATTTTAACTGCTGTACAAATATTGCTATGCCTTATCATAATTTTCCTGTGTTGTAAAATGAAACACATGTACATCTCTTTGCAGCGCATGTTCTTCAAAATACCATCAACATTTTAAGGTAGTTACACTTAATTTCTCCAGCATCCACCTCTACATCCACGCTCATTTGGCCTGCTAATTTGGCATTTCCTACTACATTGAATACCAGAGTCAGCTGCAGTCTAGTATTACTTCCTACCCTCGCTCATAGCATCCCGGTACCTTTCGGCTTTAACCTCCTCAGAAATTCCTGTATCCCTTATGCACTGTTCATTCTCTCTAAGATGGGCACTGAGGTGGCAGTAGTGGCTGCCCTACCTAAGACACGAGGATTGGACTCATAATGGGACTTGCTCATCTCTAGAACACTAGAGACAGTACTGTGCAGGATAGGGGACCTGCTGGACATAGCAAGGTATTTAAACAGGAGGTAGCAGACAAGCTGCCTACTATCATGTATATAGTAATTGCAGCGGGGACAGGTTCCACCATTTCCCAGAGAAAAAAAAATGTGGAGATGTCAGCATACAGCATGACATTATGCCTAGCATAGGTTTCATGGCTTTTCCCAGACCTTGGCCTGCAGGCAGCTGACACCCTGGTGATGTCAGATAGGACATCTCCAGACTTGATGGGCTTAGCATGCCTGATGAGATTAGTCTGCAGGACAACAGTCCCTCCTTGCTAATCAGGTGATAACAGACCTCAAACAGACCAAAGTATGACAAAGGGAGGTGCTGGAAAAGAACTTCACTATAAATACAGAGAAGGACAAAAATACTCTGTCTTCCTATTCATTGGACACTTCTTACTATGAGACTCTGACACACACTTCTCTTTACCTTCCCCCCCCCCCCCCACACACACTTTTTCTCTCTCTCTCCCACACCCAGGCACACACATTGAGTCATTGATATACACGGAAGCAGCTCGGTAACCACTATATACCTCTGTTCTGTACCCATGTAAGAGGCCTATTTCTATATAAAAACCTTTTTTTCAAACCACACTAGTTTGGTTGTCTTGTTGTGCTACAAACCCTACTGCCTCTGCGAAGTGGACCCAGGACCAACAGGAGAGTAACCGAATGTAGGAAGTGGCAAAAGGTTACAGAGAGGTCTTAGATGCTGCAACATCTTTAGCTTGTTGAATATGGCCCTTATTATATTGCTGACGTGCTTGTTAAAGCTAAGCTGGTGGTCAAGAAAACTCCCAGATCTCACCTTTTTTTTTTACTTTGATACTTGTTTCTTTAAACATAATTGATTCTGGTGGTGTGTAGGAGCAGTCTTTTGTTCTTATTAGAATTTCTGTTTTTTTGAGGTTTGTTTGTAGGTTATGGTCTGCCAACCATGTGGTAGTACTATTGAGACATTCCTTGATTTTTTGAAAGCATGGTTGTTTAGTGTTGAATTGGGTGTATAACATATCATCATCAGCATATAAATGATAATATATGTCGTGGTCCTTAATTAAACTGGAGATAGGTTGGATATATAAGTTGAAAAGGAGCGATGATAATGCTGATCCTTGGGGTATGCCTGTTCTTTGAAAAAATGGGTGAGATATGTTGTCGCCCATTTTTACTTGAATGCTACGATTTGTTAAATATGATTCAAACCATAACAACACTTTGCCATTAAGGCCAATTTGTTGCAATCTGTGTGTTAGATAGTCATGCGTTATGGAGTCATAGGCCGCTGATATATCTAGGAATATTAATATGAATCCAACATTAGCTTTTTCAATACCCTTTAGGATCTTGTTGTCTGTTAAGGCCATAAGGAGGGTTTCCACTCCATGTCCTATTCTGAACCTGTGTTGTTGAGGATTGAGTGGAGCGAAGCTGTCTACATGGTTTTGTAGTTGTATCTGTGCAGCCTTTCCAAGGAATTTTGTCATAAATGGCAGACTTGAAATGGGCCTGTATGAACATGGCTTAGATTTGTCCAGATCCTTGCCTTCGAAGATTGGGCGAATTGATGCACTTTTTAGTTCTGCTGGGATGTAACCTTTTTCTAATGAGTTGATTAGATTCAGCATGTGTGGAGAAAGATGGTCGCGAAACAAACAAATCCATGTTGCTGGGCAAGGATCTAATACTGAAGTTGAAGTGTTTAAGGATTTGATTATGTAATTTAACTGCCTTTCGGTAAGTGGTGTGAATTTTTCCATGTCTGATTTATGGAAGGAATAGGTGTCTTAGAATGGGCAGTCGGTACTTGCTTCCGATCCCACTTTTGCTTTGTAATTTAAGGCCATGGTGTCAGCGTCTGGTGCGAGTGTGCAGTTGTCTTCTTTTTGATTGGAGGTTAGAGATTTAACGATGTCAAACATTTCTATAGGTTTGTTTAGGGCTGACATTATTAGTTTTGTGTGATAGTCTCTTTTATTGTTGTTGATTAATATTTTGTATTCTTCTAGTTTGTTAAGATAGCTTGCTTTGTCGGCAGGGCTCTTTGATTTTCTCCATTTCCTTTCATTCCTTCTAAGAGTCCTTTTTAGTTCTTGTATTTCTTTTGAATACCATACTGCATTTTTTCTAGTGTGAGGTTTGGGAGTTGTGTAGGAATTGGGTAAGGTGGCTGCTTGCTTTATCGTTGTGTTCTATCTGTCTATAACTATGTTGGTGTCCTTGGTTTCCATTTGAATTGAAGGTAAAACGTCCTTTAAGAATTGGTCTTTATCAAACTTGCAGAACTATCTTCTATGAAAAATGATTTGATTGGTATTTGGTTTACTAGGTATGAGTGGGATACTAAATTGGATCAAGTAGTGGTCAGACCAAGGAATCTGTTGGATTTGTACTTTAAGACTGAAAGTAATATTTGGTGGATCTTGTGGGATAAATATGAGATCCAGGATGTTAACTTTAATGTGTGTTGGTTCGTGTATTATTTGTTTAAATCCCAAAGCTTCCATTGTTTCTGTGAAACCTTGTACTAGATGACTTGTGCTGGAAAGCAAGTTGATGTCTCCAAGAACAATTGTGTATTTGTTGGAGGCGATTTTGCTGCAGAGGTAATCTGTGATGTCGACTAGATCTTCTCCTTTCGATGATGGAGGTCTGTAAATTATTTATTTATTTATTTTATTTAAATTCTCTTATATACCGCACTATTCAGCATCAGCGCGGTTCACATAGAACAAAAAATCTCAGTATATTCAACATGCATGAGTTTACAGATAACAAGGGAAGGAACTTGGATAACAGGGGAAACTATTTACAGTCTATTTACAGGGGTAATACTACTGCATGGGAACATGTTACTAGGAACAGTTGATAAGAATATATTCAATAATTATAGAGAGTCAGCCTTGGCGTGTTATTGAGACACCGAGGAATTGAATAACTGAGTGGAAACACTGCGGTCAATGGGTAACGCTGACTCTATAAGGTACTTGTTGAAGAGATGAAATTTGAGGGCTTTCCTAAATTGTATTAAGCTGTTGATAGCCCGGATGCCAGGGGGAAGTGCATTCCAACACCTAGGGGCACAGAGAATAAAGGCTCTGTTGGCTGTAGATGAAGAGCAGCTAGTAAGGGCCTTTGGGAGCTTTAGGGAGTTGATGGTCGTTGATCTTCTTGCTCTGTTTGGTGTAGTAGAGTGAATAAGGGCAGATAAGGATGCAGCTGAGAGCATATTGAGAGCTTTGAACATGAGAAGTAGAGTTTTGAAGATAATTCTGGCCTGGATGGATAGCCAATGTAATTGACTTAGCAGAGGTTTAACGTGGTCGGTCCTGGCGGCTCCCTGAAGGACCCTTGCTGCGGCGTTCATTGCCAGCTGTAATGGGTTTAAGGTGGATTGAGGAAGACCTAGAAGAATGACATTAGCAAAATCGAAGTGGGGCATGATCAGTGCTTGGTAGATTGTTCTGAAATCTTTTGGCTCCAACATGGAGCGTAGGTGCCTCAGAGAACGGATCTTGTAATATATTGTTCTGACTGTGTTTCCTATGTGGGACTTCATATCCAGGCGTTGATCCAGAGTGACTCCCAGGTAGCGTATTGAGGGTTTGGATTGCAATTCAGCTTCCTTAGTTTTGAGATACTGTGGTGGGATGAAGTTAGGATTCCTCGTGATAAAGAGGACTTCTGTTTTCTTATGTTGTATACGGAGGTTTTGGGAGAGAAGCCAGTCAGATACTGCATTGAAACAGCTTATTAGAGGGGAGAGATCTAAATGGTCAGTGGAGATAGGGGTGTAAAGCAGAACATCATCGGCATAAAGCATGCAGTCAACATTAAATGACCGTATGATCTTACAGATTGGTTGCATGTAAATGTTAAACAGAAGGGCAGAAAGTGAGGAGCCTTGAGGGACTCCCTGATCTAGGTGGAAGGGTTCTGAAGTTCTGTATCCTGAGCGGACATGCTGCCATCTTCCGGATAAGTAGGACCTGCACCACTCCAGCGCTGTTCCACTGATGCCCTTCTCAGTTAGTCTCGCTAACAGGAGTTCATGATTCACTGAATCAAACGCTGCGGCGATGTCCAGAAAGATGAGGGCGAAACCTTGGCAGATGTTATCTATGCCGGTGATTATCTTGCTGAAGAGGGTGGTGAAGAGAGTTTCAACGCCATGAAATTCCCTGAAGCCGTGTTGGCAGGGGTCTAGCGGTGCAGCAGTATCAATATGATCCTGTAACTGTCGTTGGACCTCCTTTTCCATGATCTTAGCAAGTAGAGGTATGCTAGAGATGGGTCTGTAGGACTCTACCCTTAGGGGGTCAAGCTTGCAGTTTTTCAACAGGGGTCTAATTGAGGTATGCTTAAGGGCTGAAGGGAATGAGCCTGTTGAAAAGGAGAGGTTCATTATGTTGGCAATTACTGGGCTGAAGTGACTGCGGAGCTCCTTGATCCAGAAGGCAGGGCATGGATCGGACTGGGATGTGGTGATGCTGAGGGCTGTAATGGTGTCTTCAATTCCCTTCTTAGAGGGGATAGAGAATGCAGAAAGAGCTCCTGGAACGTCCTGCACAAGGGTGGTGGTTGTAGTAGTGGTTATGTTGATAGGGCACATCTTAGATTGTAAGTGTGATGCAAAATCTTGAGGATGTATCTCAACTTGAGGCCCACAGGATGGCTCCTTAGATAGGGACTTAACTAGGTCAAAAAGGTCATGTGGCTTATTGAGAGATCTCATCAAGGTATCAGAATGGTACCGTTTCATTGACTCAGAGATTGCCTTCCGGTGAGCAGCCAGATGGCTATTGTATGCTGTCAGGTCAATAATAGCATGGGAGTGACGCCAGCGTTTTTCGAGTTTCCGTAATTGAATGAGGGATTCTCTAAGGTCCGCTGTGTACCAAGGGGCATTCTCTCTTTTCCTTGAATGCTTTTTTGATGGAGGACGCACAGCAATGGCACTGAGGCTACTGTTCCAGTAAGAAACTAGGTCCTCAAGGTTCATGGTGGTGGTATTGATGAGCTGTTGAGTTTCAGCGAGGATGAGCTCTCTGTTAAATGACTTGAAAGATCTAGTGGTTGGTCTCACTGTGTTAGCCATGTCTTGATGCTCTTGGAAAGGATTTTGCTTGAAGGAATCTGGAGGATGATCAATTTGTGATCTGACCAGAGAACGGGAGTTATGGATGTAATGGGATCAAGAGATGGATTGAGGGATGACTGTGGGGCAAATACCAGATCTAGGGTGTTGCCTTTAGTGTGAGTGGGGACTTTCACTAGTTGCTTGAAGCCGAGGTTCTCAAGGGCATCAAGGAATGAAGATGCTTGATTATCCTGTAACGTTGATAGGTTGAAGTCACCTAGGATCCACGTTGGGGTGTGTGGGCTATGAGTGATAGAGGCAAGCTCATCCATTGAAGTGGAGGGTGCTCTGTAGAGCAAGCTGATTGAGCAGTGTCTGTTGGAAATGGTAATGGTTTCCATGTGACTTGTGCTAGTGGAGTGCATCGTCTGGAACTGGAGGTCTGAACTGGTGAGGATGAGGACACCACCACCTCTTATCTTGCCTGTGACTGGTATGTACTGTAAAATTTGGGGGGAGGAGCTGGTTGATTATGACATTGTCTTCCTCAGATAACCACGTCTCTGTGACCATGAGTATGTCGAGTTCATGAGTGGAGATTAAGTCAGTGACAGCTGGCCATTTCTTCCGGATGGAACGTGCATTGATGAGGGCACATTTTAGGCTGTGGGGGTAAGGTTTTTCAGATTGTTTGTCTCTGATGGAATGTTGAGGAGATGGGAGTGGCGAGGGCGTGTATCCCAGTCTGAGTTGTTACGAGATGCACTAGACCATCTCCTTCCATGGCTCTGCAATATTGGGATTTGGTTGACAGATGTGGTTAAGGCTAGAGAGCAGGAGAACCAGCTAGTGAGGATAATATAGCATCCAAAGATGGTGGTAATGGGGGAACCCATCTTAGTAGGGATGAAAGAGTTGTGTTAGGGAAGTGAAGGTGGACACCAAGTACGTATTGGCAAATGGTGCTCAAGAAGGCAACCTAGAGCGACTATTGTGTGGATCTTTGAGGGTGGTTGCTATACCTGCTGCTGCACAGATAAGGCTCTGACTCAGAGGGAAGGCTGCTGGATATTACTAGAGCATATGACATAGAAGAGCAATTATTTACAACCTATCCTTGACTCAGTAGCATTTCATATTAGTCCAAGCTATAGGATACAATGAAATTGCATAAGCAGATTATACAGTGCGATTCAATATGCTATATGAGATTAGTGTAAGCATTAGAGAGGCATGAGATTAGGGCACCAAAGCATTGAAGTATAATATGCTAAGTTAATTAAGAGGTTATACGATGTTTCACTTGGCATACAGCATTGTTCAATGCAATACGATGTATCACATTGTATCAACAGAGTATCACAGTGTACCAGCACAATATATCACAGTCATGCTAAAGCTATTGTGAGATTATTAGGTGTTCACCTTACAGTTCAGGTATGGAAGATAGTTGGTTGTTGAAGGTGTTTGAAGAGCTCTCTACAGCGCACCGGGATGGTTCCGGAGGCCTTAGATCTATAGCTGGGTCACTGAAGGAGTTAGGCAGATGAGCAGGTTTGAGTTTTCAACTAGGAAAGCGTCCATGCTTTGGGTAATTTCAATTGAACCTTTTGATAATTGTATTTCCTTCTTTGCTAGAATAGTTACTCCTCCTCCCCTTTTGTTTAGTCTTTGGTGGTTAAAGATATCATATCCTACTGGTTTTAGCTGGCTGATTAACACTGTGTCGTTTGTTGTTAGCCATGACTCAGTAATGAATAGGATGTCTAAGTTATTATCTGTGATGAAGTCAGTTATGAGTGGTATTTTATTCCTAATACATCATGGATTAATGAGTGCACATATTACTGTAGGTTGGGAGTGCTTTGGTTGAGATTGCTTTTGTTGGTTCCAGTTCGCATAGGTTGATCTGCATTGCACTCAGTATTGTTAATGAATGGATCATAAATTCTTGCTTCAGCATCTTGACGGTGGAATGTGTGTATAACTGGTATAGGATATCCATAGGGAGATAGGGCTTGAGAAGTGGTAGAAATAGTCAGTAATATAAAGAGGGCCAATGATATGAGTGGGTATAGGGGTTGCATTTTTCTTCTTTTCTTTATTGCAAATGTTTATGAATGCAATTCTGTTCTTAAAGGTTGGACTCTTTTCCTAGTTACTATCTATTTTCCAGTTTCTTTTTTGGGTATTTATAAGAGATTTTTATATTTGAAGAGGAATTAATGTGTAGAAATATGATTAACTGTTTACAAGATTGTGGTGTTAATGATTGTAATATGCAGAGGCTAGATTATTTGTTCTAGGTGCTGGAATACATTAACAATTTGTTCAATTGTTAGCCAAAGCCATATTATTGATAAGCATACCTCTTAGGATTAGACGTTTGTGTTGTATCTTTGAGTCTGTATTGGTGAGGTTCCTCTGTTTGCTTGAAAGTAAAATATTTCTTCACTCAATTCGTAATCAAACTCTGGAATTTGTTACCAGAGGATATAGTAAAAGCTGTTAGAGTAGCTGGGTGTAAAAAAGGTTTGGACAAGTTCCTGGAGGAAAGGTCCATAAACCATTATTAAAGAGGACCCGGGAAATCCACTGCTTGTTCCAATACAAGCATTGTGGAACCTGTCTCTTCTGGGGAAACTGATAGGTACTTATGATCTAGATTGGCCACTGTTGGAAACAGGATACTGGGCTTGATGGACCTATGGCATATCTTATGTTATCTTCTAGTTTGGTCTACAGACCACCTCTCTGATCAAATGTTTGTTGGCTCCCTTAGGTATGATATCCTATATTCTCCCAATTCCATGGAAGCTATTTGTAGTAGAAACCCCTATTTACACCTTCATAAACTACTTATTGCTCTATAGGAGTTAACGAGGTTACTCACCTGTAACAGGAGTTCTCCGTGGACAGCAGGATAAGTCAGCCACACTTGGTGACGTCCTCCGGGCGGAGCCATGCCTATGGAAGTGCTCTCTAGAGCTCAGAAAGGTGGGCCTTTCTGAGCCCACCTAGGTAGCCCATCCCACCAGTCCGCCCCTAGTCCGGCCAGTGTGTTCCTAGCTAGCTAGCTCCCGGACAGGGAGTGGAACGGCAGGCTGACCTCCTCCAGGGGAGGTGGGCGGGATTGTGTGGCTGACTTATCCTGCTGTCCACGGAGAACTCCTGTTACAGGTGAGTAACCTCGTTTTCTCCATGGACCAGCAGGATTGCGTCAGCCACACTTGGTGCCTCCCTAGCTGCCGTTGCTGTGGAGGAGGAGGAAACGTAATTGCCGATGAGGATTCGAGACGTGACAGAAATTAAGGATCTTTATTGCAGCAATAGGTGAAGGCGCATACAGATCGTGCAATCACACAGAACAACAGTGGTTGTGCAACAGTGCAACAGTAAACAGTGGTTGTGCAACGGTGCAATAGTGCAAAACAGTGCAGGTAACTATAGAGTCAGGGCGATCAACAAGGGTAAGTCACAGCAAAAAAAACCTGTCCCGGCCCACTACAGGGCTTAAGCAGTCTCTCTCACATCCGTAGCAGTGGTGAGGACGGCAGTTCCAAGGGCGCAGTCTTCCTGTGTCCTGAGGTCGAGGCAGTAGTGTCTTTGGAAAGTGTGTGGGGAGGACCAGGTGGCCGCCCTGCAGACATCCATCAGAGGAACCGCCCAAAGGTTTGCAATTGTGGTAGCCAGCGCTCTTAGCTTGTGGGGACCCACTTTCGGCAAATTCTGCGTGCCTACAGGGTCTAGGCAATGGGAGACGCAGGCAGCGACCCAATGTGAAAGTGTTCTCTTGTTTACCGGTCTGCCCGGCCGACTCGGATCGAAGGATACAAACAGCTGTTCTCCTTTGCGAACGGGCTGGGTTCTGAGCAGGTAGATACGGAGGGCCCGGAGGCAGTCCAGTGTGTGCAGGCGACTTTCCTCCTCAGAGGCATGAGGTTCTGGGAAGAAAGACGGGAGCTCAATGGATTGATTGACGTGGAAGGCAGACACCACTTTGGGCACAAACTTCGGGTTGGTTCTCAAGGATGCTCTGTCATGGTGCAATTGTGTATAAGGGGGGTGGCACACTAGAGCCTGCAACTCGCTGATTCTCCTGGCCGACGTTATGGCTACTAGGAACAGGGTTTTCCAGGAGACGAATTTCATCTCAGCCGACTGCAGCGGCTCGAAGGGTTCCCTTGTCAGGCGAAGGAGAACCGTATTGAGGTCCCAGGCAGGAACAGGGTGCCTGATCGGGGGTTTCAGATTGGCCAGTCCCTTCATGAAGCGATTTGTCAAGGGTAGTGCTGCAATAGAGGCTGCCCCTTCAGGCTGAACGTGAAAGGCTGCGATCGCTGAGAGGTGCACTCGGATTGATTGAGTCTGGAGGCCACTGTTCGATAGAGAGGCCAGGTACTTGAGGACCTCGGGAAGAGGACACGTGGTGGGCTCTAGCCCTTGCGTAGCGCACCAGATGCTAAACCTTTTCCATTTGAGGCCATAGGATTTTCTTGTAGAAGGCCTCCTGGCTGCTAGGACAACGTCCTGCACCTCCGCTGGTAGCCTGTGTGTGGAGAGGCTCATCCGCTCAACCTCCAGGCAGTGAGAGCCAGGGCTTTCAGGTCGGGGTGCCTCGTTGCTCCTCCGGCCTGTGTGAGTAGGTCCGGTCTGAGTGGTAGGCGTTTTGGTTCCCCTTGCGCCAGGCGTTGGAGAAGCGAAAACCACATCTGTCGGGGCCAATAGGGAACCACTAGGATGGCTCGAGCCTTGTCGCGGACCAACCGCTGGAGTGTCGCAGGGATGAGGGGGGTCGGGGGGAAGGCATAAACTAGTGACCACTCCCCCCAGCACACGTCGAAGGCATCCGCTGCCAGCCTCTTGTTGGAGGGGTGTCTGGAGCAAAACAGGGGGCATTTTGCGTTCTGCTCCGTAGCGAATAGGTCGATGTCCGGGCACCCCCACTGGCGGAAGAGACTGTCGGTGACCTCTGGGAGCAATGTCCACTCGTACGGTTGTAGTTGCCTGCTGAGCTTGTCTGCTAAAATGTTCTGGTCGCCCGGCAGATAGGAGGCGCGAAGGCTGCACCCGTGCGTCAGGGCGAGGGACCAGATCTGTAAGGCTTCCTTGTAGAGGGGGTGAGATGCCGTGCCCCCTTGCTTGTTGATGTAGAACATGGCAACTTGATTGTCCGTCTGGATGAGGATGGCTTTTCTCCGTACGTGTATTAGGAAGGCTTTGAGAGCGTACTTGATGGCTCTTAGCTCTAGAAGGTTGATGTGTAGGAGTCTCTCCTTCGGCGACCAGGCGCCCTGCGTGTTGAACTGCAGAATGTGGGCACCCCAGCCTACGTTGGATGCATCCGTGGTCAGGGTCACTTGGTGCTCGGGTGGGTGCATGTCTTTCCCCCCCGAGAGGTTCTCCGGGACCGTCCACCAGTGCAGTTGAGTTTTGATCTTGGAGGTTATAGGGATGCGGGTGGAAAGGGGTTGCGAGTGCTGGTTCCAGTGCGTCCGTAGGTGCCACTGTAGTGGTCGCACTTGTAACCTGGCGGTGTAGATCACAGACGTGGTGGAGGACATGTGGCCTAGCAGGCGTAGGATGGATCTCGCTGATGAGGTGTCCGCCGAGGTCAGGTTGGTAGCTAGTGAGGTCAGGGCGACCAGCCTGCGTTGGGGAAGGTATGCCTTCGAGAGTTTTGTGTCTATCTCGGCTCCAATGAATTCCAGCCTCTGTGAGGGAATACGTTGGGACTTCTTGGAGTTGATGACGAACCCCAGTGAGGAGATCAGCGATTCGGTTGTCCTCAGGGCCTCTTGAAGCTCCTGTGCTGAGGGGGCTGTGAGGAGCCAGTCGTCCAGGTAGGGAAAGATGGAGATGTTCCGTTTGCAGAGATAAGCAGCGGGCACTGCCACACATTTCGTGAACACCCGTGGAGCTGGCGAAAGGCCGAAGGGGAGGACCTTGTATTGGTAATGCTGTCCCAATACCTGGAAGCGAAGGTACTGTCTGTGTGACTTGTGGATGCGTATGTGGGTATAGGCATCCCGTAGGTCCAGAGATGCCATCCAGTCGCCTGGTTGAATTAAGGGTAGGATGGAGTTGAGAGAGTACATCCTGAACTTCTCCTTGATAATGAACTTGTTCAGTTTGCGGAGGTCGAGGATGGGGCGTACTTCGTCCGTCTTTTTGGGAATGAGGAAGTATCTGGAGTAGAACCCAGAATTTTCCTCGCCTGGTGGTACTTGCTCTATAGCATCGGAGGACAGCAGGTGTACCAGTACCTCGGCCATGGCTGGGCGCAGGTGTAGAGGAGTTTCGCTGACGGGATGGGTGCTTTGGCGGGGTGTTGAGGTGAAACGCATCCTGTAACCTTCTCGAATGATCTCGAGAACCCAGGAGTCGGAGGAGATGCCTCGCCAATTTTGCAGAAAAAATGTTAGGTGACCCCCGGTTGGGGGGTCCGCCAGGAGATGAGCGTCAAAAGGAGGGTCCACTCTTCGCGGGGGGTGGGTTGTTGTTTTTCTTCTGTTTGCGGTCCCTCTGAGAGTTACGCTGGTGCGTGGGGCCGCTATAGGAATTGTTGTTGTTCCTGTATTTGTTATATTGCCATCTCCTGCTGGAGGGGTACTTCTTGCTGGAGGGGTAGTAAGACCTTCTTTGGAAGGTGTTCCTAGTGGCTCCGCTGCGGCGCTCATAGCCATCCTCCGCCAAGGTTTGTAAAGTAGTACAGTGTTCCTTCATGTCGTTGACAGTGTCCTTCACCTTATCCCCAAAGAGTGATTCACCCGTGCAAGGGGCGTTCGCGATACTGTCATGGGTGTCCTCGCGAAGGCCGGAGGCCCTCAGCCACGCCCACCGCCTTGCGGATATGGCAGTACCGGCGGTGCGTGATGCCGTGTCGAAGGAATCAAAGGTTGCGCTGGCGAGGAGTTTGCTGCACTCTGACATATCCGCTAGTGCGCTGGATAGTTGCGTTTGAGACTCCTTGGGGAGGGATGCAGCGGTCGTCTTCAAGGTTGCCATGCAGGAGTCCAGGAATAGGATTTGCTGGAATTGGTGTGCTGCGATTTTTGCGCTGAGCATAGCCCCTTGGAAGGCCTTCTTGCCGATGTCATCCAAGAGTTTGTTGTCTCGGCCCGGGGGGCTATTTGCGTGAGGACTTGGTGCGCTTGAGTGCTGAAGACACAACTATGGAGTTGTGTGGTAGCTGGGGGCTGAGAAAACCCAGGTACAGGCCTCACCTGATACTTAAAGTCAAGCCGCCTTGGAAATGGCCGGCCGGACGCAGGCGTCTGCCACAGTTTCGAGTGATTGTCCAGCAGCCTCTGATGAACAGGCAGTGCGAAAGTAGGCTTCGGTGTGGCGAGGTATTTTAGAACCTCTGGTACAGCCTCCTCCGGCACATCACTGGTGCTTAAAGATAGGGCGGAGGCAAGCTTGGTCAAGAACTTGGGGTAGGTGAGATCCTCCACTGGGGGAGTTTCCTCCGTGTCAGCCGGGAGCGTCTTTTCTGAATTGGTATGTTCCATGGACGCGGACCCCACCACCGCAGCCTCGATGTCGTGGTCGTCGGCCGTGCTGTCGGGGGACTGGTTCTCCTGAACCGGGTCAGCTGAGGGTCCACGAGGGGTTTCTCTAGCCCTCTTCTCTGGGGTGGAGGTAGCTTCTGGGGCTGTGCGCGCTGGATCAGCGCTAGCTAGCTGTACCGTGGGTATAGTTGAGGCAGAAGGCACTGTTGTTGCAGCCTGCTTCACGAGCTGGGTCAGCAAGTTGATGATAGTGCTAGAAGTGCTGCGGCTTGAGGGGCTCCGACTATGGCTGCTGTAGTGAGTGTCCTCATGTCTGTGGCGCTGGGAGCGGTGGCGGCGGTGTTTTGAGTGCCTGCAGCGTTTGCGACAGTGATCTCTGTGTCCGGAGTCGCTGCTGCTGCCACTGCTGCGCTCATATGCTCTGGAGCGCTTGCTACGATGGTGATCCTGCTTGTCCGAGGCTCCGTTGCTGCGGCTGTAGGAGTTTCGCGGCAGCGCGCTGGCTTCGGCGCTCACGGATTCCCTGCTGTCGATCTGAAGCAGCTCCCTCCGTTCGGGTCCCTCTCCGGCGCCGATCGCTTCCCCCGCAGCGGTGAGGCTTGCCTTGTTTGAAGGGCAGAGCTGAGTCCACGCGACGCTGGAGGGGTTGTTCGGCCGGCCCACATCACACAGCCGGCGAAGGTCAGAGTTCCCGTGCACAGAGGCCGCGCCTCCCAGGTGGGCGGAGTTGGAGGACTGCATCGGAGGCTGGGAGGACCGCAGCTGTAGGGCGAGCTGCGAAGAATCAAGGAGGATGTAGACCGGAGGGGTTGCGCTAGCAAGAGCAGGGCTTACCTCCGCGCCACCGCGGGAGACGGAGCTTGGTCCTGGAGCCGCGGGGGAATCGGTCTGGCACACCGGGCTAGGGACGGAGGCCCCATAAGGCACGTCCCGCCGGGAAGAGGCAGTATCCGCAGCAATGGTGGCTCGGCTAGGGATGGAGGCCCGTACAGGCACATCCTGGGCCGGCAGATCAGGCAGTGAAGGGCCCAAGTTGGGAGCTGGGCACATCTCATTGTATCCTTTTTTCTTCACCCCGCAGTAAGTACATCCATGGGTTTTGTTCTTGTTGCCACAGCTGGGGCATTTCCTCGAATGATACTTGGGCATAATTGAAAATTAAAACAAAAAAATAAATAAAAATTGAGAGCAGAGCAGGGTTCCGTCTTGCTGGCAAGGCGGAAGAACGAAAACTGGCCGGACTAGGGGCGGACCGGTGGGATGGGCTACCTAGGTGGGCTCAGAAAGGCCCACCTTTCTGAGCTCTAGAGAGCACTTCCGTAGGCATGGCTCCGCCCGGAGGACGTCACCAAGTGTGGCTGATGCAATCCTGCTGGTCCATGGAGAACAACTCTTCCCTCAGCTGACTTGGCCAGGAAAAGGCTTGTGCTTAAGGCATGTTTGGGATGATCTGCCAATATCACTGAAATACAACTGCTAACCCTGACTCACTAATTTCAGGACCCATTTTACCTTTGTTATTTCCCATGAGGATTTGTGGAAAAAACTGGGATTCTTTCCCACTGGGTCTGTTGGTACTGAGAGGAAGGGGGAAGAATGATTATGCTGTTTCCAAAATCGAAGGCCACTTTCCGCTGGCTTGCTAGCTAGGTATTACGATGCCTCCAGTCTCTCTGGCTATAACTGGTCTCTGGAATGGCCTGTTGGCCTTCTTTTGGTAAACAAATGGCCTCCTATACTGGGCTGGTTCCCTATCGCTGATGGCTGAGTCTGGAGCAATAGTCCTTGATTAAATGTACCATCTCCTTCACTTGTTGCTAAAGAGGTTCCCCTCCTCATTCAAGGATCAGCAGCTAGCCTGTTGTGGATGTCCTCATGATGACCTTAGCTAAGCTAGCTTTCCTACCTCTATCAACACCAAGGAAGTACTTACTGAGGTATCTAAAATTTCCTATGCAAACCTAATGCGGCGTTTTTTTACATTCAATTGCACTGGATAGCTGCTCTTTCCCCTAGTGACTGAAGGGTGAAATTAGGCCTTACCTGCTAATTGGCTTTCTTTGAGGAACTCCAGTCCAGTCCCGCACCATAGGGTAGTGCATCTCTTCCAGCAGCTTGGGAGACTGAGCATGTCACATGAGTATGTGTCAAGTAGTGTATTTTAAAACTCCAAATGTTTTTCTTTCTTCAATGCAAACTCCACTACTACAGAATGGTGCGGCAGCTGGTACACATCATAACAACACAGTAAATGGTGGCACATAAAGATCGGCATGGTCCACCTTGTATCCTCCATGCAGGTTACCCCCCCCCCCCCCAATACCTTTGTTTAGGATTGTACCTGCCACTCCGTACAGCTTACCCTCTCCATTTCTAAGGTTATTTCAGTTTGCTTTGATTCTATTCTCTGCCACATAAGGATCTTTTGCGTCATCTTTTTGAATTCCATCACGGTCGTTACTCCATCAGGAGACTATTTCAGGTATTCACAACGCTTTCCGTAAAAAAATATTTCCTGGTGTTGCTTTTAACTCCTTGCAGCTTCATTTTATGTCCTCTAGTTCAACAGTTCACCATCTCTGAAAAGCTTTGTTTATTAATACACTAAGTATTTAAAATGTCTGTATCATATCCCCCCCCCCCCCATCCCTCCTCTCCTCTAGAAAATACATATTTAGATCTTCAAGTCCCTTCTCATACATCTTCTGGCACAGGCCCCTTATTTTGGTCACCTTCCTCTGAACTATTTCAAGTTTTTTTTATATCCCTTACAAGCGATTGTAAGCTCTGATGAGTAAGGATCTTCTTTTACATGTGTCTGTGCAGCGCTGCATACATCTTGTAATGCTATACAAATGTTCAGTAGTAAGTACAGTTTCCAAAACTAAACACAATACTCCAAGTGAGGCCTCACTGACAACTTGTTCCAAGGCATATCCTTCTTGCTGCTTATTCCTCTCTGTACACAGTCCTTCTGGCTTTGGCTACCATCCTGCCACATTGTTTCACCATCTTGAGACCCTCAGATGCTTTTCACTCCAAGGTCCCTCTCCTGGTCCGTGCACACCAGCCTCTTGCCTTCTATTGCATACCATTCCTTTGAATTTCTAATGTATTTCAAGAGAGTGTAGTTACTCACCTGTAACAGATGTTCTCCGGGGACAGCAGGAATCAGTCCTCACATATGGGTGACGTCGGCGCCAACAGAGCCTAGGCAGAACAAAACCCCAGCTTTTAAAGAAAGCCTTTGGGATTGCTACCACCATGCGTGGTCCCCTTCCCGCCCAAGGATACCATCTTGCTCAGTCAAATGACATAGCTAAAGGACAGCAAAAACAAATAAAGATGGTATGACTGCCAACAGGAGGAAGGAGGGTTGTGAAGACTGATTCCTGCTGTCCCCGGAGAACACCTGTTACAAGTGAGTAACTACGCTTTCTCCGGGAACAAGCAGGAAGTCAGTCCTCATATATGAGACTCCCCAGCTACAGGCTAGCAAAACATATAGCCAAAAAAGGGCTCCCTCATGGAGAGCCATAAGCAGCAGCAATGAAGTCTGTACAAATGGACCAAACAGGACTGTGTCTGATGGAACTAGTACTCCGGTATCCTGAACACAAAAGGGTCGGAGGGGTAGGTGTTGCCTAGACCCCGTAAAGGTTACAGAGCACAGCCTGGCCGAAGACACTGTCCTGTCAGGACTCTCTATCCAGGCATTAATGAGATGCGAAGGTATGGACTGCGACCAGGTGGTGGCCCGGCAGAGGTCTGCTAGCGGGACTGAACACAGGTTGGCTACTGAGGTCACCATAACCCTGACCTGGCCTTCCAATGGAAGCCTCACTTCCTCATAGGCCCGGGCAATACAGTCTGCTACCTATGTGGACAGCGTACACTTTGATGCTGCCTCCCCCAGTTTACTGGGGTCATAGGAAACGAAAAGCTGAGAGGCTTTATGGTGGTCTTGAGTGCATTGGATATAGAAGGACAAGGCCTTCTGACAGTCCAAGGTATGGAGGGCCGTCTCTCTGCGACTGGCATGCAGACTGAGAAAGAAGGTAGGGAGAATCAACTCATGGTTAGGGTGGAAAGAGGACACCACCTTCAGAAGGAATTTGGGATGCGTGCGAAGCACCACCCTATTCCTGTAAAACCTGGTGTAAGACGCCTCAGCCACAAGGGCCTGGAGCTCGCTTACCCTATGGGCAGAAGTGAGCGCGACCAGGAAAACCGCCTTCCATGAAAGATAGCGAAGGCGGAAAGTAGCCAAGGGCTCGAATGGTGGCAGGGTGAGCTGCCCCAACACCACATTGAGATGCCATTCGGTCACCAGGGGGCGAACCGGGGGCTTAGACAGGAGTAGGCCCCGTAGGAAACAGAACACCACTGGATGGGCCGAGAGGGGCTTCCCGTCCACCTAATGGTGGTTCGCCACTAGGGCACTGAGGTGTACCCTAACAGAGTTAGACTTGAGCCCCGCACGAGAGAGGTGGAGCAGGTATTGCAACGCCATGACCACCGGGCAAGAGAATGGGTTGGCCCCCCACTCAGTGCACCAAACAGTAGTTACTCACCTGTAACAGCTGTTCTCCAGGAGCAGCAGGAATCAGTCTTCACATATGGGTGACGTCGGCACCGACGGAGCCCCCACGCGGAGCATTTCCCCAGCTTTCAAAGAAAGCCTTTGGGAATGCAGCGCGCATGCGCGGTCCCCTTCCCGCCCAAGGGTGCCATCTTGCTCAGTCTGATAACATAGCTAAAAGACAGCAAAAAACAAAATGAAATATATGACTGCAACTCCAGGGGAGGAGGGAGGGTCGTGAGGACTGATTCCTGCTGCTCCTGGAGAACACCTGTTACAGGTGAATAACTACTCTTTCTCCAGGACCAAGCAGGAAGTCAGTCCATACATATGGGACTCCCCAGCTCTAGGCTAGCGGGAACCCTAAGCTGAAAAAATGGTTCCCTCTCAAGAGCCTCAGCATCCGTGATAAGAATATCCTCTGAGAATGCCTCCGTATGGTAGCCCAACACAAGGGCTGGAGAGTAGGAGTTGCCTAAACCTCAAAGAGATTATGGAGTACCGCCTGTCCGAAAGCACTGTCCCTTCAGGACTCTCTCTCGAGGCAGTAGTGGGCTGCAAACGTCTGGCTTGAAGACCAAGTAGCAGCCCGGCAGATGTCTGCCAATGGAACAGAGCGGAGATGAGCTACTGAGGCGGCTTTCGCCCTGACACGGTGGGCCGTGACTCGACCCTGCAAGGGGAGGTCACCTGCTTTGTACGCCCAGGCGATACAATCTGCTTCCCAAGTGGACAACGCATGCTTGGAGACAGGTAACCCCAGTTTATTAGGGTCAAAGGAGACAAAGAGCTGAATAGTCCTTCAATGCCCCCGCGTACGTTCTATGTAAAAAGACAACGCCCTCTTACAGTCCAGGGGTATGCAAGACTGCTTCAGCCCGGCTGGTAGGCGGCCTGGGAAAGAAGGTCGGAAGAACCACCTCTTGGTTGAGGCAGAAAGAGGAGACGACTTTTGGAAGGAACTTTGGGTGGGTCCGTAGGACCACCCTGTTCCTATAGAACCGTGTGTGCAGTCTATCAGAAACCACACTCACACGTCTGGCCGAGGTAAGAGCTACCAGGAAGGGCGCTTTCCAAGAAAGGAAGCGCAAATGGCAAGTAGCCATCGGCTCAAACGGTGGGCGAGTAAGTTGCTGCAAGACCATGTTCAAATCCCACTCAGTCGCCGGTGGACGAACCGGAGGCTTGAGAAGAAGCAGACCTCTGAGGAAGCGGGGCACCAAGAGGTGAACCGACAGAGACTGTCCCACCACTGGTGAGTGGTGCGCTGATAGAGCACTGAGGTGGACCCGAACAGAGTTAGACTTAAGGCCTAGGACTGACAGGTGAAGTAGATACTGCAGTACCACTGGCACAAGGCAGGAGAAAGGATCTTCATTGCGCTGAGCACACCATATCGTGAACCTATGCCACTTGAGGGCATAGGACTTTCAAGTGGACTGCCTCCTGGAGGTCAAAACCACCTCTTCAACCTCCTTAGGTAGAAGCAAGGGAGCTATCACTATCCTTTCAGCAGCCAGGCCATCAGATTGAGGGACCTGAGATTGGGGTGCAGAAGGAAACCCTGATCTTGAGACAAGAGATCGTGTTGCAACCCCAGAGGGAAAGGCGTTTCCACTGCCAACTGTAGCAGAAGTGGAATCCACGGTTGCCTCGGCCATCTGAGGGCTACCAGAATCACTGAGGCCTTGTCACGGAGAATCTTAAACAGAGTTCGGGCCACCATGGGCGTGGGAGGAAAAGCATACAGGAGGCCCAAAGACCAAGAGATCAGGAAAGCATCTGCTGCCATTCTCAGGGGATGCAGCTGTCTGGAGCAAAACCTGGGCAGCTGACTTGCAAAGAAATCGATGGATGGAAGTCCCCATCGTAGAAAGATTTGCTGGACCACCAATGGATTCAACTGCCATTCGTGGGGCTGGAGAATCCTGCTTAGCTTGTCTGCTAAGTTGTTCTCCTGACCAGGTAGATAAACTGCTTTGAGAAACATGCCTTGTTTGACTGCAAAGGAGAAAAGGGCCTACGCCTCCAGACATAGGAGCCTGGACCCTGTGCCCCCTTGCTTGTTCACATAGAACATTGCTACCTGATTGTCTGTCTGAACTAAGACAGACTGGTGAGAGGGGGCATGAGAAAAAGTCTGTAGAGCCAAGCGGATTGCTCGCAGCTCCAAAAGATTGATCTGCTGTGTGGCCTCCTGAGGAGACCACAGCCCTCGAGTGCACGTGCCCTGGCAATGTGCACCCCAGCCCTTTAAGGAAACATCGGTCGTCAGCACTCTTGTGTGTGCTGGAGCCTGAAAAGGTATCCCCCTGAGAAGGTTTGGGAGATGTAGCCACCACTGCAGGGAGTCCAAAAGTGGTTTGGACACCTTTACTCTGTCTCGGAGGTCGCCTGTGGCCTGCGCCCACTGAGCTCTGAGGCACCACTGAGCAGACCGCATGTGCAGACGGGCATTCGGCGTCACATGTACCGTGGATTCCATGTGGCCCAGGAGTCGCAGGAAGTGCCTGGCAGAGACCTGAGAATTGCTGTGGAACTGGTTGACCAAGTCCATCAATCTGTGGGCCCTATCCTTGGGCAAATAAGCTCTTGCCTGCAGGGTGTCTAATCTTGCCCCTATAAATTCTAGGTTCTGTGAGGGGAGCAAAATGGACTTTGCATAGTTTATGACAAAGCCCAGATGCTGAAGAAGAGAGACAGTGCGAAGAGTGGCTTGTCTGGCCTCCTGGAGAGACTGGCCCCTGATGAGCCAGTCATCCAGGTATGGGAAGACAAAAATTCCCTGATTCCTGAGATAGGCCGCCACCACCGCCAGGCATTTGGTGAAAACCCTGGGGGCGGAAGTTAGGCCAAAGGGAAGTACTCTGTACTGAAAATGGTTTCCTCCCACCACAAATCTCAGATATTATCATTGGTCTGGATGAATGAGGATGTGAGTATAAGCATCCTTTAGGTCTAAGGAGCATAGCCAGTCTCCCTGCTGGAGGTAGGGCAGCAGTATCCCAAGGGTAAGCATCTTGAACTTTTCCCTCTCCAGAAACTTGTTTAGGTTTCGCAAGTCTAGGATAGGCCGGAGGCCTCCTGTCCTTTTTGGTACCAGGAAGTACCTGGAGTAGAAGCCTTGCCCTTCCAGGTGGTGAGGCGCCGGTTCCATCGCCTGTTCCTTTAGAAGACTTGCCAACTCCTGAAGGAGGAGGTTTCTGTGCAGAAGGAGTCTTGGAGGCTCCCCTGGAAAGGAGGAGGGGGTAGCTGGTGGAAGTGGAGCATGCAGACCTTCTGAACTATGCTGAGGACCCAGATATCACCTGTGATGGCTGGCCACCTGTAGGTGTACAGGGTCAGCCGACCTCCTGTGCTGAGTGGAGCCAGCTGTTGAGAAGAGGCTAAGCTGTGGGAGTCAAAACCCCGCTCCTTGCTGTACAGGAGCCGGAGCTGGCGGCTTGAGGGTCTTCTGCCTATGGGGCCCATGTCTCTCCCCCTTGGCCTACTTGCCCTGTTGGGTAGCTGGAGAGGCCTGATATTGAGGGTAGGATTTGTAGGCAGCACCCTTCCTCGGGAAAAAGGGCTTCTTTCCCGAGCCCTTCTTTTTATGAGAAGGGGCAGAAGTCTTCCTGGACAGCCTTGTCCTGGTGAGAGTCTCAGTCTCGATTTCCACAGCCTTTTCAGTCATGGGCTTACCGTAAAGGTTTTCACGTCGGCAGGGGACATCGACCAACTTGTCCTGCACCCATGACTCCAGATCTGATGACTGCAGCCAGGCCTGACGGCGTGCACCGATGCTGGCCGCGGCTACCCGGGCCGAAGCCTCGAAGCCATCATAGGCTGCTCAAGAGATAAACTTCGAGCACTCTCGGATCCCTGTTGACAAAGCCTTGAACCTCTGCAAAAGGTTCCTCGGAGAGGCCAGCTGAAAACCCGGCAATCTCCTTTGCCAGGTCTCGTAGGTACATGCCCATGTACAGCTTGCAGGTCTGGACACGGCAAGAGAGCATAGAGCCCTGGAAGCACTTTCTACCGAGGGCATCCAGGTTCCGGGCCTCCCGACCGGGGGGCACCGAGGAGTGCATCTTCTGACTCTTCAGGCAGTGCATGGCCAATTCCACAACCATGGAGTTGTGCGGTAGCTGTGCCTTTTGAAACCCAGGGCTCTTACGGACTCGATAAATGGAATCGACCCGTTTGCTCAGAACCGGTGTCGAGGCCGGTGCCTCCCACATACGGAAGAGCAGCCGTTCCAGCATCGGAGGAACCGGTACAGTAAAGGCTTCCTTCGGAGGAAAGTCATACTGGAGGGCATCAAGCTCTTCGATTCAAGGCTCCTCCTTGGCATCCGCAAGGAAGGCCAAGGCTTTGGTCATGTCCCTCACGAAGTCCGAGAACCGGGTATCCTCCGGGGGGGGGACCGTCTCCGAGGCTCGGACTCCGGTGAGTGCGAAGGAATGCACTGGGTCCGGAAGGTGTCCGGAGACTCCTTGTCCTCTGTCTCTCACACCCACTCCTCTGAGGAGGAATCGAGTGGCTCCGGCCGTGTGGGCCTAGGTGCCACCTGCCCCGACGACCTCGGCCCCGCATGGGAGGTCGAGGGAGACCTTGACTGAGGATCGACTCGAGACTTCATTGACTCGAGGATCGGCTCAGTCTCCGGGGTCGACTTGGACGTCAAACCAGTGATCAGCACCCGCTGCTGTTCCATGAAGGCAGCCAAGCTTCTCTCCAAGGCTGTCAACCGGAGTACAAGCTCAGGAGACTCAGCAGCCCCCGATGGCGTCGGGCCCAACATCGGCTCCCCCGGAGGAGAGTCCACAAAGACAGCTGCACTTACGTGACTCAGGGACTCCGGCTCCACATGAGGTAACTTGGACGGCCTCTCCGACTCCGAGAGCCCGGGACGGTGGTCAGGGCTACACGACCTGGCCCTCAAGGATCCAGGAGCCTCCACCGACACCGCCCTTGCGAGCTTCTTCTTCCTTCTGTGCTCCCGGGTGGGAGACTCCCTCTCAGAGGAACCCCGACGGCACTCGGGGTCAGACTCCCGAGATGTCGAGGCCTCTGACGAAGCCCGGGCCCGGCCAGATGCAGAGTCAGAGAAAATTCTCTCACGTTGATGCTGACGGCTCTGAAGCGCCTTCAACGACATTTTGCCGCACGGGCCACAGGCCAGTGGGTCATGGTCGGGCCCGAGGCAACAGAAGCAGCAGTCATGTTGTGGTAGGCCATGGCCTATATAATAGCCTGTACATGTATGAGAGGCCTGCAAGCTAGGTCTGAGTCCCCACCCCCACTTAGAAATAGTAGTGCTGAGAAAGATCAAAGTCAGTGAAGGTCTGAGGATCTGCCTTAAACCGCTCTAAACTGCTTTTGATAAATTTGTGTTAATCCTTATTCAATTCTTTTATGCAGATGATAGATATGTTCCAGTGTTTTGCATTCTCACATTCTCTGAGCCTAGAAATGACCTTGTAGTAGGGATGTGTTTATGTCTAGAAACTGAGCCTTTGTTAGAATAGCCTGAGAAGGGGGAGCAGGGAGCTAGGCCCAGAAAAGATCTTTGATTGGACAAGTGCAGGGGGTGTTGGAACCAATAGAAAGTCTGCATGTATCAAGCTGAAGAAAAATGTATAAATGAATACGTTTCTGTAAGACCTTTGCTCAGTCCTTTTTGAAGCTTTGACTAACTGAGCCATGTGCACAATAAATTGGCTTGGATCTTTGAACTGACTCCTGGTATTATTTATTGCATGCTTATCAGCTGCTACATATTCTTGGTGCGTTGGCCAGGAATATGCGGGTGGTGGATGGTATTCAAGTGAATATACCACGACTTCTCGCCTCAAGAGGTTTGGTCCGGCTGGTGCCGCACCTGACTGATCACAGGGGAGCCTCTGGCACCACCCGCTCCTCTTGTATCGGGGGGGCTCCTCCTTGCTTCCGCAGGTTGCTGGTTCTGGCTGGCCAACACCTCCGAACCCGAGGGGAGTCCAGGATCCAACCCATGTACTGGTTTGGTATCGGGAACCGGATCCGGTGAGTAGAACTTTTCTGCTACTCAGTCAGTCTGTCAGCCAGTCGGGATTCTGGAATAAGCGCTTGAGAGTCTGATCACCTCTCGGGGCGGTCCTAGTAAGTCTCAGAAGTCTTAAAGGTATAAGCAGAGACTGAACCCACCAACCCCTTAGCCAGTCAGGTTTTTTGGGAACGTCGGGATTTATTCTGTCTTGAATGTCTGCTTGTGTGAATGAGAGGTCTTGAATACAGACCAAGCGAGGTGCATTTCCAGGATGCGAACAGGAGAAAGTGTTTGGTGTTTGTCTGTTGTTTGTATTTGTTATCTGTTGAAACCGCTGGTTTCCCTTCTAATGTAAGATTATTCTGTCGGATAATTCATGAAACAGTTTACCGATTGAGAAATGGTACTGAGAAAGGACGAGAAGAAATAAAGCAACAAAACAACTCAGGAGTCTCTTCTAAGCACAAAGACAGCTGTCTCACTGAGTTTATTTTGTTTCCAGCACAAGCCGAGAGACTGTATCGTTAGCAGGGGTGTGTCTTTCACATAGCCCGTAGAAAGGAATGTTAGTATTCTTTAACCTTTACATTCCACATTCTGCAGCTGGGTTAATTTGTGCTTATTTCAGGAAAATTGTACCCGTTTTATTCAATATGTTCTAATAGTGATGTTCCTTCTGCTATGGTCATGTATTATATATCATTTAATAGGAATGTTTAGTCAGAAATTTGGATCCCGACAGTTTTGGGCTCAGCCTGGAAAGGGTTAAGTTCTTATTAACCCCTTTTTAGCTCCTCAACTGTTCTTGTAAATGATAGAGAAATTAAGGAAACTGCTTTTGTTTTTCCTTTGACCTACAAGGTAGAGGTTAAGAGCCCTGACAGGACAATGAAGCATCCTGAGCCAGTAGTTACCAGATTGCAACTTAAAAATGACTGAAATTGTGTCTCTGATATAGAGGACAGCTGCTCTGTCTAGTAATTTACGGCTGCTTTGAAAGTCAGGAAAGAGACCTACTGTTTATTTTGTTCAGATAATTTTCAAGGCTGGCTGTAACGCTGAGTAATTTGTTTAAAGTATCAGTTTCAAATGCCTGTCTTTCCCGAACTGTAAGATGTGTTGGTGTCCAGAGAAACAATGTACTATGTTTTGAAAGGTCTTTTAAATCTCAGTTTCAGAAGTACAGTCTTACTTTAAAGCCTTTAGACAGGTTTAGACAGTTGCTATTTAGAATGAGCACATACATCTATTATGCTTATTGCAACTAATCTAAGCTTATGTTTTCTGCCTACCCTTTGTTTAATATTGTTGCACAGTTCTGACTCGTAGTCCTTGGGAAAATGCAGCCTGACTGCCCGCCCCCTCTGTCTGTTGTCAAGTACGTCACCATGGGGGGGGGGGGTCAGAGTCCACGCAGATTCTGTTGAAATGTATGACTAGGAATTGTAGCAAGGGATTTGCTGGAGACTACGGAATCAAAATGTCTCCGTCCCTATTAGAAATGCTCTGTGACAGGGAGTGGTCAGTATTAGCTACTTCATGGCACCTTTGATATTGGTGTTCATCAGAATGTAGGGAAAAATGTTCCCTGATCAATTCCCCTATATAGAGTCCTGGTTAAGTGTTTGTGAAGGGAAAAAAGAAAAAAAGCCCTCCTGGATAAAGCGTTGCTATGAGGAACAGTGTAGGAGATTAGTAGCAGCCACAAGGGGGAGGGGGGCCCGGAGGTCTGAGAAAAAAAAAGCTGCCTGTTTATTCTGCCCCAGAATCTCCAGACATTCCACTCTGTCCGTCCCAGTATCTTTATAGGCCAGTCCCCTCAGCTCTGCCACTACCCCGGGCAGAGCCTAGGGCAGGGGGGGGACAACTCCCTGCAGATGTACCCCCAAGTAGTTCACCAGCCACCTCTGCAGCAGGAGGATGTGCACCCCCTCTTGACCGGAAGCCCCGGCTCAGTTTAAAGTAAAGTACTCCGAGTGGGCCACAGTCCACTGATGACACTATAAGCAGGTATTCATTTGCCAGTTCAGGGTCACTCACAGCCAGCGCCCAAGAACATGAAGTGGAACCCAGACAGTCGCGATTGCCGTATGCCTTCAGAAGTACAACTACCAGTAAAAGGGATAGTCACGTTATACCAATGTGCCAGGTCCAGGGCCTACCCACCCTTAATACCGAAAGCCAGCCGACCAGCCTTGTTTCTGCCACTGATTTACTGAACTGAAAGACGCATTATGCCTCCTACACTGAGAAGCCTTAGGATTTGATTGAACTAATGAATTATGCAGACCCATCAGCCTTGATGGCCCCAAGAGGGATCCAAATAGTGCAGGCAACCCTCACTATATACCCCATGCGATCCAGCAGCCCAGGAGAATTTGCGTATGGTAAACACAGCTTTTGTCAGTCAGTCCCAGAGAGATATAAAACAATAATTACAGAAAATGGATGGATTTGCGGGCATGAATACAGCCCAGTTAATGGAAGTTGCTCAGAAAGTATTTGTGAATCGTGAAAATGAACGTGACAGAGAAAGTAAACGTAAAATGAAGAAGAAAGCAGATGATCTTGCTGCTGCTTTAGTTGAACGACGTGGAGGAGGTTTTCCTAATTGAAGGAGCAGAGGACGTGGAAGGGGTCGTGAAAATGATCGGCCCCCACTGGGTGCAAATCAGTGCGCCCATTGCAGAGGAGGACATTAGAGAAGTGAATGCCCGCATCTTGACTCCACACCCAGGAAGAGAGGAGGGAGTACTTGGAGAACAGGAGGTTGATTTCAGAGTTGTGGAAAAATAAACCGAGCACAGTTTCAGCGAGAAAGGGAAGAAGCTATTAAGGGAGTGGCAGTTGCAATGGGCTATGACATGAAGTAAGACTAGGCCAGACCAGGCTCCAAGTTCACCCTGGGTCCCCAGGAGCCTATGGTCAGTTTGAAATAGGGGACCAATATATGGACTTTATGGTGGATATAGGAGCCGAACATTCAGTAGTGGCAAAGCCCGTGGCTCCTCTTTCCTCACGATTTGTCACCATTATTGGGGCCACTGGAGCTAGGGCCACCAAGCCTTTCCTGCAGGACCGCATGTGTGAACTAGGGGGACAGAAAATAATGCACCAGTTCTTGTATATGCCTGAATGTCCTATTCCACTTTTGGGCCGAGATCTGCTTGCAAAGCTTCAGGCACAGATATCCTTTGCTGAAGGGGGAGAAATGCAAATGACTGTGAACCCAAAGCCTGCTGGATTGATGGTGCTGACTGTTCCCCGAGAAGACGAGTAGCGGTTCCATAGTGCATCTCCAATCAAGCCAGCTAGTTCCTGTATACCCACCAACCTTATAACCCCGCCTGAAGTATGGGCAGAAGATAATCCACCTGGCCTAGCGAAGAACATAGCCCCTGTCATTGTTACTCTCAAGCCAGGAGCGGAACCAGTGCATGTGAAGCAGTATCCTCTTCCCCGACCAGCCATTGAAGGTATCCACTGCCATCTAATGAAACTGCTGAAGTATGGACTTCTCAAGGAGTGCCAGTCACCTTGGAACACCCCCTTCTCCCAGTCAAGAAACCTGGGACAGGGGATTACCGCCCAGTACAAGATCTGAGGCAAGTGAATGATGCAGCTGAAACTATACACCCAGTGGTACCAAAATCCTTATACTCTCTTGGGACTGATCCCCGCTGAGGCTACTCATTTCACCATCCTGGACCTGAAAGAGGCCTTCTTCTGTATACACCTAGCCCCCACCAGTCAACTTTTGTTTGCTTGCTTTTGAATAGCAAGACCCCACAACAGGAAGGTGGGACCAACTCACCTGGACTCGATTACCCCAAGGATTTAAGAATTCACCTACTCTCTTCAGTGCTGCTTTAAATCGGGATCTTTCAAGCTACTATGTAAACCCAGGAGAAAGGGTTCTTCTTCAGTATGTGGACAACTTGCTCATAGCCACAAATTCAGAAAGTGAATGTCTACAAGCAACCAGTGAACTCTTGCACCTTTTAAATGAGGCTGGATACAAAGTCTCAAGAGCCAAGGCGCGATTATTTCAAACAAGTTAAATACCTAGGATTCCAGTTGTCCAGCGGAATACGACGCTTGGGACCAGAACGCAAAGAAGCTGTATGCAATATTCCTACTCCAACCACCAGGAGGCAAGTGAGAGCCTTCTTGAGGACTGCAGGGTACTGTCGTATATGGATCCCCAATTTCGCTCTGTTGGCAAAACCACTGTATCAAGCTACCAAAGGAATGGAAAAGTCTCCAATGGAATGGGGACCTGAACAGGATGCAGCTGCTCTGATGTCAACACCAGTTCTGGTCCTGCCAGATGTCCAGAAACATTTTCGCCTCTATATTCATGAGGTTTGTTTGAGAGCTGTTGCAGCAACAGCCCTTTTAGTGAACGAAGCAGACCCCCGTGCCTCCCTGCTTGTTCACATAGAACATGGCCACCTGGTTGTCCATCTGAACTAAGACTGACTGGTGGCCTAAGCGATGATGAAAGGCCTTCAGTGCGAGATGAATGGCTCGCAGCTCCAGGAGGCTGATCTGCTGATCACTCTCATCCGGGGACCAAGAGCCCTGGGTGCGGTAGCCTTCGCAATGGGCTCCCCAGTCCAGCAGGGAGGCATCTGTGGTGAGGACCCTCGAATGGTTGGGGGTCTGGAAAGGCATGCCTGCCTCCAGGTGCTGGGGCGACAGCCACCAGATCAGGTATTTTACCAGCCGGCGGGTCACTCGGATTCTGTCCGAGGCACCACTGTGCTGTTCGCATGTGGAGGCGGGCATCTGGAGTGACATGCACCATGGAGGCCATGTGCCCGAGAAGGCGCAGAAGATGCCTGGCTTGCACCGAGGGACGGTGCTGCATATCCCTGGCTAGCGCCATGAGTCTGGCTGCCCTGTCTACGGGCAGGAAGGCCTTTGACCAAAGGGTGTCAATTCTTGCCCCAATAAATACCAGCCCATGCGTTGGGCAAAGGTTCAACTTGGGGTAGCTTATAATGAAGCCCAAGTGTTGCAGGACCTGGGTGGTGCGTGTCGTGGCCTGCTGCACCTCAGGGACTGTAGTGCCCTTGATGAGCCAGTCGTCAAGATAGGGGAAGACAAATATCCCCTGGAGCCTGAGAAAGGCGGCGACCACTGCCAGATACTTTGTGAATACCCTGGGGGCCGAGGCTAGGCCGAAGGGAATCACGCTGTATTGGAAATGATTGCCTCCCACCACAAAGCATAGGTATTGCTTGTGGTTTGGGTGGATTAGGATGCGAGTATAGGCATCCTTTAGGTCTAAGGAGCATAGCCAGTCTCCCTGGCGGAGGTAAGGCAGCAATGTTCCAAGGGAGAACATCTTGAACTTCTCCCTCACCAGGAATTCGTTGAGGTTCTGCAGGTCGAGGATGGGCCTTAGGCCCCTGTCCTCTTTGGCACGAGGAAGTACCTAGAGTAGAACCCCTTGCCTTTGTGGTGTTGGGGCACCGGTTCCACCGCTTGGACCTCGATAAGACCTGTCAACTCCTTCAGAAGGTGGTCACGGTGGAGGAGAGACCTGAGGGGCTCTCCCAGGAAGTAGTGTGGAGGTTACTTGGCTCAGATGGAGGAGGTAACCCTCCCTGACCACCTTTAATGCCCAGGAGTTGGTGGTTATAGCTCCCCACCTGTGAGGCGACCCCCTGTAGGCTGCTGAGAGGGGCTATGCTGTTTGTCAAAAACTCCCTTCCTGGCTGGGCTGGAGCTTGGTGCTTGGGAGCCTTCTGCTTACACGGGCCATGCCCTTGTCGCTTGGTCTGCTGCCCTTGCTGGGGAGCCGGGGAGGCCTGGTAAGGTGGGTAGTTTTCGCAAGCAGTGGACTTCCTCGGGTAAAAGGGCTTTTTACCCGAGCCTTGCCGTCAGGGAGGGGGCAGTGGACTTCTTGGAGAGCCTAGTCCTCGTTATGAACTTGGTCTCCAGCTCTGCGGCCTTGTCGGTCATGGGCTTGCCGAAGAGGTTCTTCCTCTGACATGGGACATCAACCAACTTGTCCTGTGCCCACTGCTCAAGGTTGGACGACTAGAGCCAAGCTTGGCGGTGTGCAGCGATACCCGCTGTGGCTACCCGGGCTGCCAACTCAAAACCATCATAGGCCACCCAAGACATAAATCTGGAGCACTCAAGAACGGCTTTGGACAGGCTCTTGAAGCGTTGCAAAGGTTCCTCGGAGAGACCAGCTGAGTACCCGGCGAGTTCCTTCACCAGGTCCCTCGGGTACATGCCCATGTACAGCTGGTAGGCCTGGATCCAGCAATTCAGCAGCGAGCCCTGGTAACACTTTCTGCCAAGGGTATCCAAGGTGCGGGCCTCCCTTCTGGGGGGCACTGAGGAGAGCATCTTCTGACTCTTCAGTCGACGCATGGCCGACTCCACCACCATGGGGTTGTGCGACAGCTGTGACTTCCGAAACCCAGGGCTCCGGCGGACTCAATACATCGAGTCGAGCCGCTTGCTGACCACTGGCACCAACGCTGGTGTCTCCCACATGCGAAACATAAGCCGCTCAAGGATGGGAGGAATGGGCACCGTGAGCGATTCCCGGGGAGGAGCCTCGTAATGAAGAATCTCGAGCTCGTTGGCCTGAGGAGCCTCCTTGGACTCGGTAGGAAAGGCCAAGGCCTTGGATATGTCTTTGACGAGGTCCAAGAAGCCCATATCCTCCGGTGGGGACCTTTTCCGAGGTTCAGAGACCGGGGAATAGGAAGGGACATCTCAGTGCTGACGGGTGTCTGGGGACTCCTCATCCTCGGTCTCCCAATCAGAATACTCCGAGGACTCCTCGTGGTGTTCCTCGGGCCTCGGCGCCGAACGCTCTGAGCCTGGGAGACTCATCGGCGATGACCTCGGCCCCGATGAGCGGGAGACTGAGTGCGACCTCGGCCGAGGATAGACTTGGCCCTCGTGGCCTTGAGGATCGGCTCAGCCTCTGGAGACGTCATGCAAGGTTCCACATTGGGAACCATCACCCAGGAAAAAGATTTAGGAGTCATCGTGGATAACATGTTAAAACCCTCTGCCCAGTGTGCAGCGGCAGCCAAGAAAGCAAATAGAATGCTAGGTATCATAAAGAAAGGGATGGAAAATAAAACAAAGGATATTATAATGCCTCTGTATCGTTCCATGGTACGACCGCACCTTGAATATTGTGTGCAGTTCTGGTCACCGTATCTTAAAAAGGACATAGCATTATTAGAAAAAGTACAGTAAAGAGCCACCAAAATGGTGAAGGGGATGGAAGGCAACTCCTATGAAGAGAGGCTACAAAGGTTGGGGCTCTTCAACCTGGAAAAGAGACGGCTGAGGGGAGATATGATCGAGGTCTATAAATTAATGAATGGAGTGGAGCAGGTAAACGTGGATCAATTGTTTACGCTATCAGAATATAGAAAGACTAGGGGACATGCAATGAAGCTACAGGGTAAACTATTTAAGACAAATAAGAGAAAATATTTTTTCACTCAACGTGTAATCAAACTCTGGAATTTGTTACCGGAGGATGTAGTAAGGGCTGTTAGTGTAGCTGGGTTTAAAAAAGGTTTGGACAAGTTCCTGGAGGAAAGGTCCATAAACCACTATTAAAAAGGGACCCAGGATAATCAATGCTTGACCCAGTACAAGCACTGTGGAACCTGTGTCTTTTGGGGATATTGCTAGGTACGTATGACCTGGATTGGCCACTGTTGGAAATAGGATACTGGGCTTGATGGACCTCGGTCTGACCCAGTATGGCATATCTTATGTTCTTATGAATGCCTGGTGGTCGGGGTGGAGGAACCAGATGTGCTGGACATCAGCGCCCGCTGCTGGTCCAAGAAGGCAGTCACACTGCGCTCCAAGGTCGCCATCCTGGATGCCAGTCCCGGTGTCTCCGCAGCCTTCAGCGCAGGCACCGAGGGACTAGGGCCTGACGCCGGCTCCCCAGGAGGGGAATCCTCGACGAAGACTGTGTCTACCTGCTGAGGCCAGTCTGCCACGAGATCCTTCCAAGTGATCTTGGCCAGCCGCTCCCTCTCCGACTCCTCGAGCGGATGTCCGGGGCTCTGCGACCAGGCCCGGGAGGATCCCGGCCGATCAGAGTCATCCAAGGATGCCGCCTTCGAGGGCTTGTTCCTCTTCAGTTCCCTCAAGGGAGACCCCCTCTCCGAGGACCCATGACGACGCTTGGGTTCGGAGTGCTCCTCCTGAGGTGTCGAGGCCGCAGATGAGGCCCTGGCTCTCGGGGGCATCGGGGAGTCGGGAAAAATTTTGTCATGCTGCTGCTGGCAGCTCCTCAAAGTCTTCAAAGACATTTTCTTACAAAGGCCACAGACCGCTGGGTTGTGGTCCGGGCCAAGGTACCGGAGGCAGCAGTCATGGCGTGTCAGTTAGGGACATAATCTTACCACACCGATCACACTTTTTGAAGCCACTGGTAGCCATGGGGGGAAAAAGAACCCCAGCAAGGTCGAAGACACTTCAGGCTACCAGCGGAGGAAAGGGGCGCTAAGACACCAAAAGAAAATAAAACAAAGTACAAAAGGGTGAGAAAGGTACCGGTGCAAGACCGGAGACGAGTAAAACACTCGAAAAAATCAACTGGTGGGCTCTGCGGAAAAAAGGAGACTGAGCAAGATGGCACCCTTGGGTGGGAAGGGGACCACGCATATGTGGTAGCAATCCAAAAGGCTTTCTTTGAAAGCTGGGGATCTGCTCTACGTGGGCTCCATCGGCACCGATGTCACCCATATGCAAAGACTAACTTCCTGCTCGTTCCCGGAGAACATCACTTTACACTTCTTTGCATTAAGGAAGTCATTTTTTTAAAATTTTGATTTTTATTTAGTACATTACAAAAGAACACATCATTTTTCAACTGCTTTAGAAAACCCTGGTATAACTTACATCCAACTGTATCCATCATCACAACATGCACCTGCTTACCTTTCTAGCCTTACTGTACAATACTTAACAGTCTAAGTTCCTCTCCATTTTACCTGTACAATTTTTATTATTTTACTATTCCCTTCTACTCCCCTCCCCCCTCCCCCCCCAGATCCTGCGGTGCTCCCCTCCTCCTTATTAACAATTTCCATTTATACTCTTAATTAGTATCATGCAACCACTCATTGTACTTTTGCCATCTCCTTCAAAAGCTCTCAGTCCTGTGCATTTTATATGCATTAATCTCACTCATCCTATAAATATATGCTATTCTACTTAATACCTTTTCAGGTGCTGGTGCTCTCACGGACCTCCCTCCCTTCGCTATTTCCATCTGCATTCCAATTGCAAGCATCTTCAACATATATACCATGTCGCTCTTCAGATCCCCCTCCCCATTCATTCATTAATATTCCCGCTGGTGTAACATCTCCTACCCAGCCCACCATCTCCCGCATGAGATCCTTCAGCCACTACCACGTTTGTTGTAGGACTGGACAGCTCCACCACATATGCATATACTCCCCCCGTTCTCCGTACTCCCCTCCAACACATCGCATCATTATATCTCCCCATCTTGCACCACCTTACTGGGGTTAGATACATTCGGATCATCATCTTATAACAATGTTCTTGGATGGCTGCCGAAACCACTGGTATTTTAACCCCATCATATACTTTTTTCCCCATCTCTGTACATCCCAGTGACCTCCCAAGTCTGCCTCCCAGGTCCTCATATGCGTTCCTTGATCCATGGGGCTACTCAAGGCCTTATAAAGCCTAGAAATCACCCCTCTTGATAAGTTCCCCACCCTAAACATCTTCTCAAAGAGTGTGTCTGTGCTTTTCAGGCCTTCTTTTATATATTTTCCCCCTAAAAAATATGCCAGTTGGAAATAGCCCAACCAATCACTCTTTGCTATTTGAAACTCTCGCTAGAGCTCATCAAATGGCCTTAATTGACCAGCCTCAGTTAGTACCTGCCCCATACACTGTAGCCCTTTTCTCCTGCCATCTTTGGAATATCCCAGAACTTTCTCCCACCAAAAAACCCCTCACATTGTGTAATCCGCTGTGCCCTGATATTTCCTCCCATATGTATTAGCACTTTATGTTTTCTATCCCAGACTCTAAATGTATTTATCATATATGGGTTCTTAACTAGGCCTCGTTCTCTCTCCGCCCTATTCTTCCATAACAAATCGGTAATATAGTTGGGTCTTACCATTACCTGTTCTATTCTACTCCATTGAGTCACAACTGAGCCGCCTTATAATATCTTCCAATCTCAGGAACCGCAAGACCACCCTCCTTTTTTACTCTATACATTATTTTCCTTTGCACCCTAGGGGGCCTGCGTCTCCAAATAAAGGTGAAGATTCTTCTCTGCACCAAATTTATCATGGCTGTAGGAACCTCTATAGGCAGGGTCATGAACAAGAAAAGTAGTCTAGGCAGTATATTCATCTTCACTATGGCTATCCTTCCCATCCATAAGAATATGGTTTTATCCCATCTTACTAAATCCATTAGCACCTTCTTTATAGTTGGCTCATAGTTCAACTTATATAATTCAGACCCCTCCGCACTAATCTGGATCCCCAGATATTTCAAACTTTTACTAGCCCATTTAAATGGAAATGTTTTCCGTATCCTACCCTCTTCCTGTAAGTTCAACCTTAATTTGAGCACTTCTGTTTTTCCCATATTCATTTTATAGCCTGATACCACACTATATTTCATAATCTCCTGTACTAGTGCTGGTATCGATTTCTCAGGGTGTCCCCTAATGTATACATCACATCATCCACAAATAATGAAATTTTATATTCCTCCTCACCTACCTTTATTCCATGTATTTCCTTATTCTGCCTAATGCTTTCAGCCAGTGGTTCTATTACCATTGCAAACAGCAAAGGAGAAATCAGGCAGCCCTGCCTTGTACCCCTGCCTAACTTAAACTGCTCTGAATAAACCCCATTTATTCGTATACGTGCCTTAGGCTCTTTGTAGAGTGCCTCTATCCATTTCTGAAAGTTCTCTCCCAGTCCCATCTTCTTCATAACTGCAAACATAAAAGCCCATTCTACTCTATCAAAGGCTTTCTCCACATCCACTGCAATCATGATAGATTCTGTTTGCTCATTTCGCACTTGCCATATTAAATTCAACAATTTACGCACATTATCACTCACTTGCCTACCCGGAATAAACCCTGCTTGGTCGTCCTCTATTAGCTCTGGAATATATTTCTGCAATCTAGCCGCCAATATTTTAGATAATATCTTAGCATCCAAATTTATAAGTGATATAGGTCTATAAGACTCATACTTCCCCTGGTCCTTCCCGGGTTTAGTATAACTACCACCCCAGCTGTTTCCATAGAGCATGGTAACTTCTCCCCTTTTAATACGTCATTAAAAACATCCCGCAGGATCGGGCTAACCTCACAGAATTTTTTATAAAATCGGGCTGTAAATCCATCTAATCCTGGCACCTTACCCTCCTTCAAGCTCTTTATAGACTCTACTACTTCCTCTCTATCTATACACTTCTGTTGCTCTAAATCCAATTGGTTCAATGTGGTCTCCGCCAAGTACCTCTCTATATCTACTCCCTCTTCTTGTTGCTCTGATTCATAGAGCTTACCATAATATTTCCGAAATACTTTCTGAATATGTTCCGTACTCCAAGCCCACTTTCCCTGTTCATCCTTTACTTTCAGGATCTGCTGATGCACCCTTTTCTCCCTTAATTTTCTGGCATGATATCTACCTGGCCTATTACCCTTTATATAAAACTCATGTTTTAGTTGATTTAACCTATAGGCCTCCTCTGCTTCGTGTAGGGCTCCTAATTCTTCTCGTATTTTCCGAATTCGTTGTAACCACTTCCTTCCCCCTCTCTTCTTGTGCATTAACTCTTCTAATCTCAGCTCTTTTAACTCCTGCTCTTTCTGTTCTTTTCCTCTCTTCCGTCACGCCGCCAAGGCTATACACTGTCCCCTTACAACCGCCTTCAACCCATCCCATACACCAGCTGGTCCCACTTCACCCCTCTCATTATGACACATATACTCCCTTAAAGTGCTCTGTATACTTTTTTGCCCTTCCAACTCATCTATAAGGGATTCATTCAACTTCCAGAAGCGCAAACCTCCTCCTTCCTTTCGTAACCTCAAGGAAGCCTCCGCCGGGGCATGGTCTGACCAGCTTATAGGCCCGATCTCCACCCTCTTAACTTGTTCTATTATCTTCCCATCCACCCATATCGTATCTATTCTGCTGTATCTCTTATGCGGGTGAGAGTAGTGTGTATACTCCCTCTTATTCCCATGTATGTGCCTCCAAACATCCACTGAACCCAATTTATGCTGCAGCTTCCCCAGCTTCTTATTTACCCCCTTTGGCCCACACTTGTTGTCCCCTGAAGTGTCTATTCTGGGGTTCAGTGTTGTATTAAAATCCCCTCCTAATATTACCGGACTTTGCAAATAGGGTCCACCACCTCATGCAACTTCCCATAGAACCGCCCTTGCTGTATATTTAGCGTATATATACTCCCCACTACTACTGGCCTTTCTTCTATTTTCCCTTTCCACAAAATGTAACGCCCTCCCGGGTCTCTCTCCACATGCTCTTCTTCCATATTCAATCCTTTTGCAAATATTATGCCCACTCCTCCCCTTTTTGGCGATTTCCGATTATGGGCCAGATACACTTTATCATATTCTTTACTCATCAACCATCCATCTTGTACTTTTTTAAAATGCATTTCTGGGAGACCACGTGACGCATGAGCGAGTGAGAGGTCTCTCTGCTCGCTCCGGGACCGTCCTGTGATTAATTGGCATATTTTCTCTACCTACCCCAAGAGTTTTGGGCAAAATCACTGGGAGACGCCGGAGACTACCTGCGGGCTTCCCCGAGTGGCAACGCACGTTGTATAAATGCCTCCTACAGTGCGGAAAGACAAAGAGAACGTACCGCGGGCTGGGGCCTCCACGGCTGCTGGACCAGCTACTACGGTGGTGGCGCCTAGATCCCCGGGGAGTGAGAGCGTGGACTCAGGCCCGGAAGAGCTGGCACGGGAGGTGGCTCGGCTGCTGGAACCTAAATTTGACTTAATCTTAAGTAAGCTGGAAACGGTGTCCGAAGCGCTCACCGAATGCACGCACCGGGTGGAGGAGCTGGAGCACAGGGTGTCGATTTTAGAAGAAGAAGAAGGCAAGCGTGCACGAGATGAGAGCAAGCTGCAGAAGCACGTGGATGCGCTGCTGGAAAAAGTTGACGATTTAGAAAATCGGTCCAGAAGAAATAACATCAGACTGGTGGGCATACCTGGGTCTTATACAGATGCGATGCTGCTGGACTTAGTGGAGACCTGGCTGCCGCGTGAACTAGACCTCACGGACCTGGTGGGGCACATGAAGGTGGAACGTGCCCACCGGTTGGGGCCTAAAACTGAGCTTCGACAACGTCCCAGAGTAGTGATCGCAAAGATCTTAAATTTTCAGCATAAGTGGCAGCTGATGCAGGCGTTTCGCAGGAAGCACGACCTGCGTTTGGACAATACCTCGGTGTTGATTTTTCAAGACTATTCTGCCTCGGTAGCGGCAAAAAGGAAAGAGTTCTCACCAGTGTGCGCAGCGCTTTTCAGCAAACATGTCCGCTTCAGTCTTGCCTTCCCAGCGACCCTAAGAGTGCAGCATGAGGGGAAGCAGCGGGTGTTGGCTACTGCCGCAGAGGCGAAGCAGTTTCTTGCCGAACTGGAGCAGAGCAGATAACAGGGTGCCAAGCTACTGACAGCAGCCACGGGGAATGAGATTTGATTCTGCCCAGCTGCTGGAGAACTTATCTGAGAATTGCTGGCGGTTTGGCCTGGCCTCGCCGTTTAAACAGTGAACTGTTGCATTGCTGTTTATTTTGAGCTTAATATTTCTGCCTAAGGGTGGCCCGGAGAGAATGTTTTGGAGTCCGGGGCAGAATGGCGGGTGGTTGGAATATTTGAGTGAGTGTGTGCATGTTTAACGTTGGGGGGTACTCCATTGCTGGGGAGCTCCGTGAGGGTGTTTGTGTTGGCTGAGTTGGTAGGGGTTTTCTTTTTTCTTTTTCCTGGGTTGTGTGTTGTATGACCCCGGAGTGACTGGGGGTCCCTGGTGTGAGTGTTGTTGCAGGTGGGATGGGGGTTTGTGTGCATGGTGGGAGTGAGTCGGGGAAGCTCAGATTCTCCCCGGGTTTCATGCTGCTTTATGGTATGGGGATTTTGGCCCTGTCCCCTCACCGGGGGCTTGAGTGCTTCTGGGCAGGACGGCCCCGCAGCGCACGGTGATAGGTCTCAGGCCTGGCAGGGTGGGTCAGGAGTTACACACAGGGTGTTTTTATGGGGCGGGGGAGGGGGGTAGTGGAGCGTATGGGCAAGGGGCAGAGGGGGTGGGGCAGGGGGGGTGGGGGGGTTGGGGGAGGGGGTGAGCTGGCCGGTAAGGGTGGGGATCTTTAGGGGGGGGAGGGTAGGGAGCGCAGTCTTACTGTTTGGGAGAAAGGGCTTAGTGGCTTAAGGGTAGGGCCCTCTGGGAAGTGGAGCTGGAATGGGATGCTGGGCGCTGAGGCTGGGCGGCGCTCAGTTCGTTGGTTGCAATCATGGCACTGGGACTGTGCACAGCAGGGTAATGGGGGTTAATGGGCGCTGATCTGCGATTTGTGTCGTGGAATGTGGGGGGTTTAAATTCCCCGATAAAACGTACTAAGGCGCTTCAAGCGCTGCAAAGAGCAAGAGCCCATGTGGTTTTTCTTCAAGAAACACACTTAACTGCTAGGGAGCATGCCAAGTTGCAACAAAATGGGTGGGGCATGACTGTGCAGCAGAGGCAACTGTAGGTCGGAAAAAGGGGGTTGCACTCCTCTTCCATAAGAGCCTTATGGTTGAAATTATTAGTGAAGATCCAGACCCCCTTGGGCGATATTTGTGGGTACATGTGAAACTTAATGGGGAGGAATTGATTTTGGGCAATATCTATGCCCCCAATCAATATACCCATGGTTTTGTTGAGCAGATTACTCGTAAGATCGGGGGTTTGCCTAATGTGCCCCTGGTTTTGGCAGGTGACTTCAATTGCCCCAACGATCCGACACTGGATAAGTCTTCTCCCGGAGAGAAAGTGGGTAGGTGGTCTACTAGAGGGGTGAACTATTTGTGTCAGGTTAGCGATTTGCTCGATGTTTGGCGGCTGCTACATGGGAGTGAACGGGACTACACCCACCTATCTCGTGCACACCAGACGTGGTCCCGTATAGATTATATCTTGGTACGGCGAATGGATCTCGGAAGAGTTCGGAAGACGGACATTTGTCCTATTGTAGTGTCGGATCATGCGATGGTGACGATGGATTGGACTGGCTGCCGTAGAGTGGGGGGCCGATGGTCTTTCCCTGGCCACCTTTGGCTTCGAAAGGATTTTCAGGACTATGTCAGAGCTCACTGGCAAGAATTCTTGGAGCTTAACGAGGGCAGTGTCGCCTCAGTGACCACATTGTGGGAGGCGGGGAAAGCGGTGATTCGTGGACATGTGATGGCTTATGTAGCTAGGGCCCAGAAACAGGTGAATGCTGAATTGGTACAGCTTACACAGGTTCTGCGAGCGCAGAAGCGAGCTGCGTTGCGATGTACAGGGAGTGGCGGGGCGTACCAGGCCTACCTTGAGACGCAGCGACAGGTGAATGCTCTTCTGCAGGACCGAGCGGTCTTTGACCAACAGTATTATCGGCATCAGCTATTTCGTTTTGGTAATCGCTCCGGGAAGTTGCTTGCACGACTGGCGCGAGGGCGACGGGGGAGTCATTTGGTGGCGCGGCTAAGGGATGAGCAGGGCAGATTGCGAACGGAGCCTGCGGAGATTGTTGAGGTGTTTCGGCGCTTTTATAGCCGTCTGTACTCCTCGGAGGGGGAAGACCAGCAGAATAGGCAGGCATTTTGGAATGGCGTGTCGTTGACTCAAGTGACTTCGCAAGAGAGGGAGATGTTGAATCAGCCGCTTTCGGGGCCTGAAATTCAGAAAGTGATACGGGGGGGGCAAACTGCATTGGGTGCCGGGACCTGATGGGTACGGCATGGAGTTTTACAAAATTGTGGAGATGCAGGTGGTGCCCACGCTGGGAGCGGTTTACGCGGAAGTGCTGGAGACAGGCCAATTCCCAAGGGATATGAGGACAGCCTCCATCACGCTGCTCCCCAAGGCTGGGAAGGACCCCGAGGAGCCGGCTTCATATAGACCTATTTCGCTTATCAATGTTGATCTGAAGATTCTCGCGGCAGTACTGGCTGCAAGGGCGCAGGAGGTTCTCTCACGATTGATCAGGCCCTATCAGACGGGCTTTGTCAGTGGGAGGGTAGCTGCTAAAAACATATTGCAGGTGCTGCTGAGTATGGAGCGATGCCTTCAACAACGCTGCCCCCTATTACTGGCCAGTCTCGATGCCGAGAAGGCTTTTGATCGGGTTTCTTGGAGTTATATGTTCGAGGCGCTACAGCGATTTGGCTTTGAGGGTCCGTTTGTGGGGTGGATACGCGCTTTGTATGCAGAGCCGAGGGCGTTCATCATGGTGGGGGGTGACCGCTCCGACCCGTTTGTTTTGCAGCGGGGGACTCGTCAGGGATGCTCCCTATCGCCCCTTCTCTTTATTTTACATTTGGAGCCCCTGTTGGTGCGGTTAATAAGCGAGCGGGCTGTGGCGGGGATACCTTGGCCGGACGGGGAGTTTAAGCTTAGTGCATTTGCGGATATGTTGCTTTGCCTCACGGATCCGCAGGTGTCTTTACCGCGAGCCCTGCAGTTGATTGAGTTTTTTGGTACCTTTTCGGGTCTGAAAATCAACACGGCTAAATCTTTGGGGCTAGATGTGGGTGGGTGTTCTAGGCGGGGTTGGGTGGGCCGGTTCCCCCTGCTCTGGGCGGGACGGGCAGCTCCGCTACCTCGGTATTCAGCTTCCTGCATGGCCAGACCAACCATACAGGGTGAATATCCCCCTTCTCATTGACGGGATGGTGCGGCGTTTACAGTCTTGGCAACAATTGCCATTGTCGCTTCAGGGCAGGATAGCTTTGTTTAACATGGTGGAGTTTCCCCGCTGGGCCTATGTTTTGCGTCACCTCCCCGTCTGGTTGTCGCGCCGCGATCTTGAGCAGATAGGTCGGCACCTGGCGCGGTTCTTGTGGAGGGGCGGAGGGCACGTATTGCGCTCCGCACCTTATTGCTGCCTCGGGAAGATGGAGGAGCTGGTTTGCTGTCGCTCAGATGGTACAATTTAGTGTGTTGGGTACGCATTTTGCGGGACCTTGTCGATGGGACGAGTGCGGTTGTCCCTCTTCCTATTATTGATGCCATGGCGACTCCATTGCATTGCTTGTTTGTAGTACATGCGTCTGGTGGACAGCTCCCTGGGGGCTGTAAGCAGTCAGGTTTCTGGTCCGGTTTGCGCAAGGTATGGGGGGCTCTCTGTCGCCGCCGTGGGGTGGTTTCTCGCGAGACGGACTGTCTCCCGCTGCGGGGGAATCCAGCCTTTTCGCCAGGCTGGGGGACCCTGGTGGCCTCCGCCTGGGCTTCTAGGGGTGTTTGCGTGGTGGGGCACCTCCGTATGCCAAGTGGTGTTGGGGTGGACTCGTTTGCTTCCTTGTGTGGGCGCTATGACTTGGTTCCCCGAGATTTTTTCTTTTATCTGCAGGCCCAGCATTATGTGGCGGCTTTACGTGGGGCCCGTGTAGGTGTGCTGGACGGCGAGGGGATGCTGTCGCTGTTTGGCTCCTTAGAGGGGAAGATCACCATTGCGGCTCTCCGTAGAGCGTTTTCGCCTGAGGGTCAGCTGCATAGCCTGCGTGGTCTAGTCGAGCGGTGGCGGAGGGACGGCATGCCTCAGCTTACGGTGGAGCGTTTGCGCGCAGCGTTCCAAGGAATTAAATCCCTTTCTGAATCGATTCAAATACAGGAGACTCAATATAAATTCCTTTGGCGAGCATATGTTCATAATATTTGGGCTGCCAGGGCTGGCTTGTCGCCATCAGATCTCTGTCCACTTTGCCAAACGGACAAGGGTGGCTTCACACACCGCTTTTGGTCCTGTAGTCATGTCCAAGGGTTTTGGTCCAGAGTGGGACGGGTGTTGGAGGGATGGTTACAGACCCCTGTCGAGTTGTCCCCCGAGTGGTGCCTTTTTGGTTCTTATGAAGGAGTGCAACCCCTTGGGGAAGGAGCCCGCCAACTTTGTGCTAAAGGTTTTATTACGGTTAAACTTTGCCTACTACGATGCTGGCTGAGAGACACAGTCCCGGGGGTAGTGGAGTGGGAGCGGGCCATGCGAGAGCTGCTTGATATGGAGCAACGTACGGCTAGGCTGTTGGTGGGAGGAGCATGGGAACGGTTTGTAAGGGTGTGGGGCCCATTGAGAGCATTGAGCACTGAGGCTGGGGGCGATGGGTGAGCTGAGTTGGGAAAGAGTCATGGAGCCACTATGGTTGACTTGTTGTGACTGCGCAGGGTGGGGGTGTGGGGGCTGGGGGGATCTGTAGGGGGACTTTGTGATTGTTGGTACAGCACATTTTTTTTTTCCTGTGGCTCTTTGCCTGGGGCCTTTAGGGAGCGAGGGTGGGGGCATGTGGGATTGTTTGTATTACTTTGTTTTACTTTATTCTTTCTATTGCTTCATGTTGCTCTCCGAGGCTGTTGTTATTTGTTATGGTTGGCCCATGACAGGCGTGTCTGTATTCTTGTGTTTGCCAGTTTGTTCCTCTGAATAAAAATGATTTACTTAAAATGCATTTCTTGTATAAGCAGAATATCCGCTCTTACTCTGCTGCCCTCTTTCAATAGGGCCTGTCTTTTAAACCAGGAATTAAGTCCTTTCACATTTATGGTTACAATCTTACATTCCTCCAATTGTTTTTGATTACAACCCATAAATGCCAATCTCTGCACTTCCTCTTCTTACACACACAGGATCCGGGTACCCTCCCTCTTCCCTCCCCTTCCTCCCCTCCCCTTAGTTCCCTTCCTCCCAGCCTCCCCCTTCCCTTCATTCTTACTGCCATTAGTAGCTTCTGCTTCCTCCCAGACATCATCCTCCCCCTCATGTTATACATTTCACATTATACTCTCTTCTTATCTTAATCCCCCCCTTTCTTAACACTTCACATTTAGCTTTATATCCCTCTCCCCTTCACATCACAAACTCAGTCCAGCTTTGCAGCTTCTTCAATCTTGCTGTTGTTTTCCATACTTTTTCCATTTCTCTTTCCTCTGCTTATTTACTCAGTCCCATGTCCTTTCTTTTTTGCATCACGCGTTTACTCTTTCTCTCTTTGCTCTCCACTGTCTGCCATCTTGTTGTCTGTCCGTTCACAGGTTTTCTCACTTCTCCCACCTCTGGTAAACGTGTCACTCCTGCCTCCTTCATCTCTGCCGCCAACTGCGTTGCTGTTAAGGCTCGCCTTGTGATGCCTTGACTGCTGAACGCAATTCCCATGGGGTACAGCCATTTATATTTAATGTTCTCTTCTCTTAACCTCATTGTAAATCATCTCCATTCTCTTCAGCGTTGTAGCGTGGCCGCAGCTAAGTCCACAAAAATTGCAACCTTATTTATTTATTTTATTTAGACAGTTTTGTATACCACCTTATCCTTCAATCAAAGTGGTCACAACACAATTGGGGGATACATTTTTAACACGAGGAGATATGAAACACATACACTAATACTTACAGGGACCATGGGCAATGGAGGGTTAAGTGGCTTGCCCAAGACCACAAGAGCACCTATGGGACTAGAAACCCCAGTCCTTCCGGCCCAAGGTTGCTGTCATCTAGTGGGATTTGAACCCCGACCTTCTGGCCTGAGGTAACTGGCCCCAACCACTAGGTCACTCCTCCCTCTTTGCCTTTCCACTCTAGCGGGCCTGCTCTCTCACCTTATTTATTATTTTTTCCTTAATTTTAAAGTCCTGGAGGCAAATAATATTGTCCCGTAGTGCCTCCCCTCTCCTTGGGCCCAGCATGTGGTGCACTCTGTCTATTTTAACTTCCAATGTCTGCCCTCCATCCTCGGACTCCTCCAGCACCACCATACATATGTCTCATGTAGTCTGCTCACAGTCTCTAATCCTCATGTTCCAGCACTCCCTTTATTCGGAGAGTTTGCCTTCTCGCACAATTTTCCAAATCTTCCAACTTTAGCTCTATCTGTTCCTTTGCAGCTTCTAAACTGTTCACTGCTTTATTTATCGCACTCACATTGCTTCACACCTCTTCCACTTGCTCCACTCTTTTCCCCAACTCCTGCACATCAGCATGAAACTCCATTATGGCCGCCTCCATATCATTTCTGAATCCCACCATTTCAGACCTCAGCTCACCAAACCATGACCGGAGCTCTTCCTTTGAAATCTGCACCACGGCACTTCTGCTCTGCACCTCTTCCAAGGTATTCAACTGCTCTTCAGCTTCAGCTTCAGTGTACGCTTCACCTCCCATTTTTCCTCCTTTTCTCTGCTCACCTCTGACCGCCACGCATGTATATTCTCTGATATCTGCCGTCTTTTTCCTCGCTGTCGTCATTCCTCCAGTCTCCGCTCCCAATAACTGCTCCTCTCCCTCTTGGGGTGCTTATAATGCTTTATTTCGGGAGAGATTAATCACTATTGCGGGGGTGAATGGTGGAGCTAGCTTTCAGCTGTCCATGCGGTTCGGTGAAGTCACCCAGTCCTACAGGAAGTCATTTTATGTTCAAATCCTTTTATTAATACAAACCACAATACTCCCAGTCTGTGTGTGCTCTTACACAATGCTAGGATTAACAACCAGAACAAAGATCTTTTGTACACCCTTAGTCATGACCTGGATGTCTGAAAATGTGCATGCAGACATCCCAGTCATTGAGATATCCTCAGTGCCATTTTACAAATAAATATGTAAGACTTCCCCCAGCGCGGGGACAGTCAAGTAGGTAGGGGGCATGGTGGAAGTGTGTCTGGGGTGGTGCAATTGACAAAGGATGTCCCCACTCAATTTCAGAAATGCTGGGTATGTTTGTGACCCTGTCCAAGTTTAGATCTGCTCCAGGCATGAATAGCATTGGGAAAGTGCTCATTTTGTCCATAAAGCATTCAGAGGGTGTAGAAAAGATGGCATTCCACCATCCCCAGTACTCTCCACAAATCATGATAGCAGCAGTGGAATTTGAACCCTGGACTCCCTGGTTCTAGTCCATTACTCTAACCATTAGGCTATTCCCAAACTTCCCTGGTCTTGAATACTATTCTGTAGACATCTATGCAAATGCCATGCAAATGTATGTATCAGGCATGTCCACGTTTGTGAAATCATGCTTGAATATGGATGCACATGCTCCTCCCCCCCCCCCCCCCCTCACAAGATGTTCTGGCCAAGCATTAGATGATTCTTCTAATATTTGTAGATCTTTTCTCAAGTTGTCTACTTGCTCTGAGATGTCCATTCTATTGCAAAACTTCATATCATCTGCAAAAAAGCAAACTTTAAGAACATAAGGAACCGCCATACTGGGTCAGACAAAAGTCCTTCAAGCCCTGCATCCTGTTTCCAACAGTGGCCAATCTAGGTTACAAGTACCTGTCGGGATCCCAAAAAGGTACCCAGATTTCACAATGCTTATCCTGGGGAAAGCAGTGGATTTTCCTAGTCTTCTTTAATAATGGTTTATGGACTTTTACTCTAAGAACTTGTCCAAACCTTTTTTAAACCAGCAACACTAACAGCTTTTACTACACCCTCTAACAAATTCCAGAGTTTGATTACTCATTGAGTGAAAAAATATTTCTGTTATTTGTCCTTTTTAAGGCTATTTAGGGGAAGTATGAAGAGTGGCTCAGGGACATGCATGAATATGGGGGACAACATGGAGGGAATGGGAAGGAGTTCTTCAAGTATGTGAGCAGAAGAGGGATGGTAAGAATTCTCTCAGGATTGCAGATATAAGGGTGGGATTAGGAAAGGAGATTTATGATTTCTGGGAACTCTCATTGTCCAAATGTTGAGATTGTCAATCCCTGGTATTTTCCTAAAGAAGGGGACTTTTGGTTTGTAATTGTTTTAATTATTTTTATTTAGTTATTAAATACAAACAAACATATTCCTTTGGCTCTTTCAATGCACTAGATCTAGAAAGCATACTCGAAGGCACACATTGCATTTGCAATGCTGAAGAACGCTCCAGGCTATAGTGCTTAGTGAAAGTGTGCATAGACGACCATGAAGCAGCTTTGCAAATGTCTTGAGGAGGGATTGCTGACAAGTTGGCTACCATTGCAGCTGTAGCCTGAAGGTGATGAGATCCCACTCATCCAGGAGGGGTGAAACCCACCTGAACATAACAAAAGGAAACGCAATCTGCGACACAGGAGGTGGTCTGCTTGGATGCTGGCATCCCCAGGTTGTTGGGGTTCAAGGTGACAAACTGCTGGGAACACTGAGGAACTTGTTTGGTAGCTTGTAGTTAGTAAAGCAAAGCATGGCGACAATCCAAAGAGTCTAGAGCTTGTTCTGGTGAATCTGGATGAGCTTCTGGGAAAACTGTAGGAAGCACAATGGATTGGTTGAGATGGAAACTAGAGACAACCTCTGGAAGAAACTTAGGATGTGTACGCAATAGAACCTGATCATGAAGAAATAGGGTATATGGTGGGTAATGAATGAGAGCTTGGAGCTCACCGACACGCCTTGTGGAGGCAACAGCAACTAGGAAAATGATTTTCCACATGAGATGTTTCATTGAAGCAGACCGCAGAAGTTTGAATGGGGCTTTCATGAGCTCTGAGAGAACAATGAGATCCTATGATGGTGCAGGTGGTTTCAGTGGACGTTTGGTGTTCAGCAAACCTTTCATGAAGCGAGAAACTAGAGGGTGCATGGAGATTGTTTTGGCATCCTCATGTTTATGAGTTGCCGCTATGGCAGAAAGATGGTAGCGAACGGATGAAGTCTGAAATGCAGAGTTAGACAAATGGAATAGATAGGTGAGGATATGACTGAGGGACCACAAGACAAGATCCAAATCTCGTAGTGCAGCCCAGTGAGAGAAGTCCATTTATGAAAATAGGAATGTTGTGTAGGGAGTCTGTGAGATACTTGTAGGACAGCTTGAACAGTGGCTGGCAAAGGAGAAGGATGGTCAATTAGCCAGTCAGTTTCCAGGATGCTAGAGCCAGCGTTTGTAGGTTAGGATGCAGGAGACGCCTCTCTTGCTGCGTGAGAAAGAAAAGATGAAGTGGTAATGGCCAGGGGTCAAAATCTAAGATGAGGGTAACCAGATCGGTCTGGGCCACTGAGGAACAATGAGGATTAGAGAAGTTTTGTTTTGAAAAGGGTCCGAGGAATGAGCAGGAATGGCAGAAATGCACAGAGGAGGCTATTCAACCAGGAAACGAGAAAAGCATCCGCTGCCCATCTGCGAGGGTGGGATGAAGGGAGCAGAAGAGTGGACACTTGGCATTGACAACTGTGGCAAAAAGATCCACTTCTGGCATTCCCCAGGCCTGAAGGATGGGTGTTAGGATTGTGAGATGTAGAGACCACTCGTGTGGGTCCAGGTGATGACTGAGGGAGCCAACTAACTAGTTGTGGATACCCGGGTGGGGAGACTGCCCGGAGGAAGACTCCTATGGATTAAGCGTAGAGTCAGAAATGGACAGCTTTGTGGCAGAGACTGAGGGACCCTGAGCCACCCCGTTTGTTGATGTAGAACATGGTGACTTGATTGTCGATCTACACCAAAAGCGATTTGTTATGGAGCCAATGATGGAAAGTGCAAAGGGCATAGTAAACTGCCCACTTTTCCAGCAGATAGATGTGCAGACAGACTTCTCTGCTGTTCCAATGTCCTTGAGTTGTGAGGTGCAAGAGATGGGCCCCCCAACCTAAATGGGAGGCGTCGGAAGTGAAGATGAGCTGATGAGGTTGTTCTGTGAGGCTTGATGAAAGTGTCCACCAGCAAGGAGAGTGGCACAACATGAAGAAGTGTGAGCTGGCGAGAGAAACTTGACATCGAAGAGATTGAGTATGCTGATTCCAATTGAGCTTGAGATGCCACTGTAGCAGCCACATATAAAGGCATGCTAACTGAACTACATGTACTGAGGCTACCATGTGGTCTAAGAGATGGAGGATACTGCAAGCTGAAGCAGTTCAGAGACTGAGAAACTGAATGCTGAGATGCTGCAGGGCAATTACCCTGTTGTTGTCGGGAAGGCTCAAGCTACTGTGGTGTCTAAGCGAGCCCCGATGAATTGAGAACTTGATGGGGTTCACACTCGGACGTCTGGAAATTGATAATAAAGCCAAATTGTTGCAGGAGTAAGGATGTTTTGCAAACTGGCTCTTGGGTTGAGGCATTGTCAGGACCTGAAATGAGCCAATTATCCAGGTAAGGATACACACAGAGGCCTTGTCTGTGAAGATGCACTGCGGCTGCTGCTAAGCACTATGTGAACACCCTGGGGGCTGAAGAAAGTCCGAAAGGTAGAACTCTGTACTGGAAATGCACTGTCTGGAAGCGGAAGCAGAGGAATTTCCAGTGATGAGGGTGGAAGGGAATATGGGGGTCGGTGTCTGAGATCTAGAGAAGCGAGCCAGTCAGAATGCCCCAAGAGTGGAAGGATAGAGGTGCTAACGAGGCCATCTTGAACTTTTCTTTTCTGATGTAGAGATTGAGTTCCCGAAGATTAAGAATTGGATGGAGGCCACCTGTCTTCTTGGGAATGAGGAAGAATCAAGAGTAGAACCCCTGATCCCACTCTTGCTTTGGTACAGGCTCTATTGCACAGTTGTTGAGCAGGGACGCAATCTCTTCTGCCAGGACAGGAAGGTTAGGAGGAAGAATTTTGCTTGGTGGGGATGGTCCTTGGGAGCAACCATGAATATTAGATTGCAGCCTGAGGCAGTGATGCAGAGGGTCCAGCGATCTGTGGTGATGGATTACCAGACTTCCCTGAAGAAGTGAACATGGCCTCCCACTGGTAGATAGTCAAAAACTGGGAACTGCCTTGGACATTTGAGCCGAGGCAGGTGCAGGCTGACGTTGCAGAGGAGGTCGAGAATAAGGATGGAAATACCGACGAGGGTAAAACTGCTGAAAATAGTGGTAATGGTATGCTCTCTGGTACTGCGGGTATTGAGGCTGGCGAGGATGCTGGGCTGCCTCCTGAGGTTGAGCTGAAAGTTCTCTCATATCGTAGAAGAATGGTCCATGACCTCTGACACGGCTTCCTGAACCTTAGGCCCAAAAAGACGGTCTCCTTGACAAGGAGCATCTGCCAAGCGGTAAATGAAGATCATCCCATAAGCCAGAGACCCAGAGCCAAGCTGTGCAATGGGCAAAATGGAAATGGCAGTGGAATGGGCAATTGAATCGAAGGCATCATAGGTAGCACAAATGATATGATATAGGGATCCCTGAAAATTGTCTTGAAGAGCATATGCTTCCAGTGCTGGAACGGTAACAGTGTCTGGTAGCTGAGAGAGAAGGTTGGGATGGTACTGTAGTATCTGTAGTTGGTGGGCTAGGATTTTCATGGGTAGCACTCCACTCTGAAAGGTCTTTCTTTCAACAGAATCTAGTAAGCGTTGATCTTTCCCCGGTGGAGTCTGCATATGAGACTTGGAGGATTTAGCCTTCTTAAACACTGCTTCAGAAGCTATCGACTGTTGAGGAAGTTACTGGTGCTAGAACCTTAGTGCAGGCAGCACCTTGTACAGTACTTAAGGTTGAGATGTCGAGAAGTGGCATGCACTGTTGCCATCTTCCAGACTGAGGTGAGAAGATCCTGCAAGACCCGAGGAACTGGTATTGCCAGGACTTCTTTGGGAGTTCTACAAGCTTTTAAGATAGACTGGAAAGCCTTTTTGTTGGTAGGAGTCTGAGCATCACTAAGAGTTAATGCTCTGGAGACTTTCTGAAGGAATTTCGGATAAGAAAAATCTCCAAGGGGCTCAATGTCCATATCTTCCAAGAGGGAGTGTTCAGTATTCCACCGATGGGAGATAGAAGAATTGGCCACAGAGTAGGGGGCCTGATCCAATGGCTCTGGTGCTCTCCATTGCACAGGGGAAGGAGGATCCTGAGGAGAGAAAAGAGGAAGTTGGAATGAGGGAACCTCTGTAGAAGATGGTCCTTCTCCAGGTAGTGCAGCTCCCAGTACGGCTGCACTTTGGTGAATGAAATGACGTAGCAACTGTAGGAAGAGGTCGATAGGGGACGACCTATCCCCCGTTAGGGGAGGAGGAGGAGATAAGGAGGCAGCAGCATCCTCTTGTGTCTTATGAGAAGAAGTTTCAGAAGAGTCCTCCTCGGATCTTCACTTATGGGGGCGGAGGTCCTGGGCACGCTGTGCAGTGCCCGAGTCATCTTTATGGCTGTGTTTAGACTTATGCTTGCCACCTACAACAGGTTCCAGCCTTGGACAGTGTTCTATGGTGGCCGGGTTGGGTGGAGATGGAATTTGACCTCTGAGCTGGTGTTTAAGGCTTTGGGTCATCTTCATTGATACTGGGGCCGGTAGGCAGTCTGCCTTCAGCCGCACAGCAGCCCCAGTTGTTCCAGATCATGCCTTGTCTGGGCCCGATAGGAATGGGGTTGTAAATGAAGCAGGAGAAGCCATGAACTATGAAGAGGCATTGCAAAAAGGTGCTCTTTCCAAGAAGATACTGCAAAGAGCAGCCAGATGCAAGTTGAAGCACTTTATGCTGGAGAGTGAAAAACAGTGCCTGGAGCACTTCGCAGTTCCTTCCTTTCCTTAACTTTTTTTTATTTTAAGTAACTTGTGCCAGCAGCATGTAGGGGAATCTGAAAACAGCTTTAAAACTAAGGCAGGAACTGCTGCCATAAAAACAGCTGTTTTTGTTGTTAGTTTCGGTTTTGAATTGAAGAACACGACGAGAAAACACAGTTGAAAAAAAAAAAAAGTAAAACCCGGACAAACTGACAGAGGAAGAAGACTGAAGAGCTGTGTTGGGACACCAAGGCGGGAAGGGGCGCACATGCTCAGAGAAGTCCAGCACCGGTGCTATCAGCAAACAACACAGAGTGTGGCTGCATCCCCCTGCTTGTATCTGGAGAACGACCCACCATCCTTTCTTTCAGCAGTGACTCCATTACTTTTCCTCACCACCAAGGGAAGGTTTACCAGCCTGTTTGCTGTCTAGTCTTGAAGGACTAGAAAAAGGGACTGCTACTTCTGGAGAGAGATCTGCAATTGTGAGTATATACTTCTGGGAATTTTCTGAAAGGACTTCTTTGTATTAAAGCTAATTAATCTGTGAACCCAGTGTTTTTTGATAATCAGTCAGGGCCTATTAGTAGCAGTTTAAGTTTAAATTTAAAACACAGAAGAGAACTTTCTGGTTACATTTCATACCCAGCAGAGAGCTTGTAGTTTAAATTTAATAGTCACTCAGGGCCTAGTATCAGCAAAGTACTTTTAGTTTAAATTGAAAACACAGAAGAGAGCTTTCTGGTTAAATTTAGAACCCAGCAGAGAGCTTGTAGTTTAAATTTCATAATAAGTCAGAGCCTAGCAGCAGCAAAGAGCTGTAATTTAAATCAAATCAGAATATAACTTAGCATAAAAGGCAAAACAGGGTCAGTACTCTTTGAGCAACAAATAAAGTCTTCTAGAGACCTTTACAAAGAGGCCTTCTACCTAGGGGGCAAGAGACCTGTAAAACGTTTTCAATAGGTGTTAACACCAGGTGGCAGGTCAAAAGGCCATTTTGAAAGACTCCTTCTATCCAAGCAAGGACTGTTAGTCACCCAGGAAGTTTGTCAAAGCTTTCCTCAGCAGCAGAGGACAGGGTACTGTGTAGCAGCCCTCTTTTAATAAGTGTTATTTCCCTCCCTCCCCTCCCCAACACCCACCCACCCCTTGGATAATCGTAGCTTTATAGGTACTTACACATCTTAAAGGAAAGGAGGTGCTCTCAGGTGAAGCTCGTTATTCAAATCAGTCATACACTAAAGACCTGAGATTAATTAAGCTTCAAGTGAACAAGGTATATTAAACATATTAGGTACAGTTTTATTAGTATAAATATCCATAGCAACCCTTAGTAAGTAAAGAACTTAAAGATCTAAACAAAAGCTTAAAACTAAGATGCAGACAACAGTCCAGCAACATGGGGGCTTTCCAGTCTTTTGCATTGAGTGTCACATGTATGATTCCAGGGCCATGTGCCCATGAGGGAAGGGTTAGGACAGCCGTTATAGTTGGTGATTCGATCATTAGGCATGTAGATAACTGGGTGGCTGGTGGACATGAGGATCGCCTGGTAACATGCCTGCCTAGTGCGAAGGTAGCGAACCTCACGCACCACCTAGATAAGGTCTTAGATAGTGCTGGGGAGGAGTCTGCTGTCTTGGTACATGTCGGTACCAATGACATAGGAAAATGTGGTAGGGAGGTTCTGGAGGCTAAATTTAGGCTTTTAGGTAGGAAGTTGAAATCCAGAACTTCCAGGGTAGCTTTCTCTGAAATGCTTCCCGTTCCATGCGCAGGACACAAAAGGCAGGCAGAGCTCCGGAGTCTCAATGCGTAGATGAGACAATGATGCAGAGATGAGGGTTTTGGATTTGTTAGGAACTGGGGAACATTCTGTGGAAAGGAGGGGCTCTTCCGAAGGGATGGGCTTCACCTTAACCGGGATGGAACCAGGCTGCTGGCATTAACCTTTAAAAAAGGAGATAGAACAGCTTTTAAACTAGGTAATAGGGGAAAGCCGACAGTCGCCCAAGAGCGCATGGTTTGGAAGAGTGTATCCTTGAAGGATACTACCAAAAGCAGAGAGGTTCCAAAAAAGAGTAAAGTAGCCCAAATGCCCTCGAGTATGGAGCAGAGCTTAAAAATCCCAAATTACCCATGCCTATCAATAGCCAGATTAATATGAATAAAATACAGTCTCTAAAATGCTTGTATGCAAATGCTAGAAGTCTAAAAAATAAGATAGGTTAGAATATACAGCACTAAATGAGAGGTTAGATATGACTGAAATATCAGACACATGGTGGAAGGAGGACAACCAGTGGGACACTGATACCTGGGTACAAAATATATCGTAATGATAGAGCTGATCAGATTGGTGGAGGGGTTGCGCTCTATGTTAGAGAGGGCATTGAGTCAGAAAGGATTAAAGTTTTGCAGGAAACACAATTTGCTGTAGAATCTCTATGGATTGAAATTCCATGTAAAAACGGGAAGGCGATGGCAGTGGGGGTGTATTATCGACCGCCTGGCCAGAATGAACAAATGGATGATGAAATGCTCAAAGAAATTAAGAAAGTTAACAAAAATTACAGCGCAGTAATAATAATGGGTGATTTCAATTACCCCGGTATTGACTGGGTCAGTGTGTCACAGCAGGACATGCTAGGGAGATAAAGTTGCTAGATGAAATAAATGACGGCTTCTTGGAGCAGCTGGTTCATGAACCGACGAGAGGGGAAGCCATATTAGACCTAGTCCTTAATGGAACACCAGATCTAGTGCAAGAGATAAGAGTGTTGGGGCCACTTGGAAATAGTGATCATAGCATGATCGCATTTGATTTAATTAGTGGAGGAGGAATAGTAAGGAAATCCACAGTACTACCTTTTAACTTTCGAAAGGGAGACTATGATAAAATGAGGAAAATAGTTAAGAAAAAAACTAAAAGGAGCAGTCGCAAAGGTTAAAGACTTACATCAAGCTTGGGTGTTGTTGAAAAATACTATCTTGGAAGCCCAGACCAGCTGTAGAAAGACTAGGGGACATGCAATGAAGCTACAGGGTAAACTATTTAAGACTAATAAAAGAAAATATTTCTTCACTCAACGTGTAATCAAACTCTGGAATTTGTTACCAGAGGATGTAGTAAAGGCTGTTAGTGTAGCTGGGTTTAAAAAAGGTTTGGACAAGTTCCTGGAGGAAAGGTCCATAAACCATTAGTAAGAAGGGACCCAGGATATCAATGCTTGACCCAGTACAAGCATTGTGGAACCTGTGTCTTTTGGGGAAACTGCTGGGTACGTATGGCCTAGACTGGCCACTGTTGGAAACAGGATACTGGGCTTGATGGACCTTGGACTGACCCAGTATGGCATATCTTCTGTCCTTATGTATTCTACGCTTTAAGAAAAGTGGAATGAAGTCCAAAAAACTGCCAGCATGGTTTAAAGGTGAGGTCAGAGAGGCTGATGTTGCCAAAAAAGCATCTTTCAGGAAATGGAAAAAAGAGCCAAACAACAAAACCTGGAAAAAGCACAAGCACTGGCAAGTCAAATGCAAGGCATTGATAAGGCAGGCAAAGGGAGAATTTGAGAAGAAGCTTGCTGCTGAAGCAAAACGCGAAATAAAGACTTTTTCAAGTACATTCGTAGCAAAAATCCTGTGAGAGAGTCAGTTGGTCCATTAGATGATAGAGGAGTTAAAGGGGCACTAAGAGGCGACAAGGCAATAATGGAGAGACTTTGCACAGATCGGTTGCATATGGGGACAGCCAGTAATGGACCTCATGGCGGCATTTCACTGTGTAAACGGGTCGCTTCTTCAGCAGACGACGCGAAAGGAGGTCGGAAGGCATTGGTGCACTGTTTCAACGGCAGCCATCGTCCGGTCTTCTCTGTGTCTTTCCACCGGGGGCACTCATAGGTCGAGTGGTTCTGCGTATCGAAGTGCTTCGGGGAAACGTGTGGTTGGGGGCCTCGGGCTGGCCGAGGTGCCCCTGGTATTCCTGCCTCATACGGTTGCTCGACGGGAATCCATGGAAGTTTTAGACATTGGAGATTCTGTTGCTACGGAGTTCCCTTCGAATGCCTTCGGTGCATTGTTTTTTGCTTACGGGGTGGCCATTGAAAGGGCAAGCTTAAGGAAAAAGAGTTGCTCGGCAGCAGTCTTTGCCACCTTGCCGCAAAAAAAAAAGTCTACGTCCCTTGCATATGTGCGTATATGGCGCATCTTTGAGGACGGGTGCTCGTGGAGGCACGCTTGCGTGACAACAGTGTCAATTTCCTTGGTATTAAGTTTTCTGCAGGACGGGTTTGGTAAAGGCAGGTCCTGGAAAGTTCAGTTAGCAGCTCTGTCTTGCTATAGGGGCAAAGGACAGGTAGTGGCTCTCATGCACAGGTCGATGTGGTACGCTTTCTCAGGCGGTTACCAGACTGTAGCCCTCTCGTAGGACATTAATTCCACCGGGGAAGCTCAAGTTGGTTTTAGGAGCGTTAGCTAGCGCGCCATTGGGGCCCTTGCAACAGGCATAGGTTAAGGGTTTTGACTTGAAGACGGTATGTTTGATGGTCATCTGTTCGGCGAGGCGATTTTCGGAGTTGCAGGCATTGACCTGTCAGGAATCGTTTTTTGTCTGTCTCCAGACAGAAGGTGGCCTGGCGGCTGGTTCCATCGTTGTTGTCAAAGGTGGTTTCTATGTTCACCTAACTAAAATGGTCTCTCTTCCAGCGCTAGGTGCGGTGGAGGGGAGTGTATTGAACCATAGCTTGCGCTGTTTGGACGTCAAGAGAGCGCTGCGGCAGTGTTTAAAGGTTTCAGAAACTTTTGCAAGGCAGATCGTTTCTCTTCGGGGTTTTCGGAGGGCCCCGCAAAGGGAAGCGTCAGCAAAGGAGTCCATTTCTGGATGGATTGGAGCGGCGAGTGCGTCGGCTTATCTACTACATGACCGTACAGTCCAAGGGAGCTTACGAGCTCACTCTACCAGAGTGCAAGCGTCTTCTTGGACGGAGCACAGTTTGGTTCCGCCAGTGGACATCTGTAGGGAGGCCTCTTGGTTGTCTCTCCATACTTTCAGTAAGCACTACCGCCTAGATGTTCTGGCGGCTAAGGATGCTGCTTTCAGGGAGGTGGTGTCGAGATCCAGCTGGAAAGGTCCCTCCCAATGATTACTGCTCTGATACATCCCAGAGGCTGAGGACTAAACTGGATGAACGATAAGGAAATAGGAATTACACTTACCTGGTAATTGTGGTTCCTTGAGTGACTCCAGTTTAGTCCTCATTCCCGCCTGGGGATGGGGTCTTATCAGTGGTCTTTCTGTTGGGGGAAGTGCAAGGTTAAAAGTGGATATAGGCCTTCACTGGTGTTCAGTCGTTTTGATGCTTCCATTTGTTTTGCGCTATATTGTTATATTATTATATTATGATATTGTTATATATTGTTATATATATTGCTATATTGCTCTTGATTGTTTAGGGCTAGGCATTCGACGGAAAGGAGAGCATGCAGGAAGCAGTCCCTTTCCTTCTGGAAGGGGAGTAGTAGGTAGATAGGTTATATGTTCTGCGTGCCCTTGAATATAATGTTAAGTTAAAAAAAAAAATTACTGATTTTTTCCTCCTTTGAGTTTGCTTTGTCAATATTCACTGGGGGCTGATGGGAGAGACCAGCAGGCTATATCCTGTGATATCATGAGTTTGACATGCCCAGTCTCCAAGCTGTAGGAGGAGGTTCACTACATCTACTCCACCGGTATGCTGGGCAACGAACTATGCTCTCCCTACTTTGTGACTTTCTCGTGTTCCCTAACCTGCTGATTCTATATGCTTCCATCCCTATATTTGATTCTTTATTTACATTTGATTTGCCCTTCTTGTCTCTTTCGTACTCTGCTCCTCCTTTCTTCCTCATTTCAGGTACGTTACTCCCAAGTCTTATATTGTTATAATGAGGCCTTTACGTAATCTAGCGAACTTTATCTATGTCTTCCCTAGTTCTGTCTCCCGACATACTTCTCGCTCTTAGGCTTCCTGCGTTCCCTTATTATTTCTCTCACGTTAGGTCTAGGCTTTCTCGCAACTTATCTAACCTTGTTCTGATTCCTCTTCTCTCCCCATCTGCCCTCCCCTTCTCTTGTGCCTTATGGAACGTTCATTCTCTCTCTAATAAACTTGCTTTTGTTCATGACCTTTTTATCTCCTGCTCATTTCACCTCTTTGCTCTGAGACCTGGCTTCTTTCTGATGACACTGCATCCATTGCCGCTCTATGTCATGGCGGCTATAAGTTTTCCCACATTCCTCGTCCTACTGGTCGCGGTTGGGGTACTGGCTTTCTGTTGTCTCCCTCCTGTCACCTCCAGACCCTCATGCCACCTCACTCTCATTCTCCTCTCTCCTTTGAATTCCACTCCATCCGCCTCTTCTCTCCTCTTCCACTCCGAGTCGCTGTTATCTAGTGTCCTCCTGACATTTCCGTCTCTACTTTTCTTTCTGATTTTGATTCTTGGCTTTCTACCTTTCTTCACCCTTCCTTCGCCACTCTTATTCTTGGTGACTTCAACATTCATGTTGACAGCCCTTCTGATCCTCCTGCTTTAAAGCTTCTCTCCCTTACCTCCTCACATTAACCTTCAACTCTGTTCGACTGCCCCCACTCACCGACATGGTCACTGCCTTGACTTAATTTTCTTGTCTTACTGCTCACCTTCCAATTTCTGTAACTCTGTCCTTCCCTTATCTGACCACCAACTTTTAAGCCTTACTACTATTCATTATCCCCCACCCCGGCCTCGTCCTGTCTGCACTAACCTATTTAGAAACCTTCTTGCCATTGATCCTTTAGCTCTCTCCTCCTCTCTCTCCTTATCTCTTTCATCCACTCTTCTTTCCAATTCTATTGATGAGGCTGTGACCTCTTATAACACTGCACTCTCCTCCACCCTTGATACTTTTGCCCCCTCATCCCCCGTCCTGTTAGGCGTTCTTCTCCTCAGCCCTGGCTCTCCCCTATTGCCCGCTTTCTGCGTGCTTGTGCCCGCTCTGCTGAGCGTGCCTGGCTCAAATCTCGCTCTTATCCTGACTTTCTCCACTTTAAATTCATGCTCTCCTCCTTCCAATCAGCCATTGCACTTTTCAAACAAATTTACATCCTCAATCTGACTAACTCTCTTTCCTCTAATCCTTGTCGTCTCTTTGACCACACTCAATTCTCTCCTCAGTGTGCCTCCACCCCTGATTCCTCCCTCCCTTGCTGCACAAACCTTGGCTAACTACTTCCATGACAAAATCCACACAATCATCCTCCAGTTCCCCGCCTCCCCCTTTTCCCCCCGCCCATTTCTCCCCTCCCCAAACTTCTGCCACCCTTTCTTCCTTCTCTATGGTCTCTGACGAGGAAACGTCGCTCCTTCTCTCTTCCTCCAAACCTACTACCTGCTCTTCTGACCCCTTCCCCACCCACCTCCTTAGCTCCATCTTTTCATCTCTTGTCCCTTCTATTTCTCATATTCTTAACCTCTCTCTCTCCACTGCAACCATCCATTCTGTTTTCAAGCATGCTGTGGTTACACCCCTCATCAAAAAACCTTCACTTGATCCCACTTGTCCTTCTAACTATCGTCCCATCTCTCTCCTTCCTTTCGACTCTAAACTACTTGAGCGTGCAGTCTATCACCGTTGTCTTGATTTCCTCTCCCTCTCATACCCTCTTGGATCCTTTACAATCTGGCTTCCGTCCCCTACACTCCACTGAAACTGCTCTTACTAAGGTCTCGAATGATTTGTTCTTGGCAAAGTCCAAAGGCTTTTACTCTGTCCTCATTCTTCTTGATCTCTCTGCTGCCTTTGACACTGTTGACCATAACCTTCTTCTTATCACCCTATCCTCACTTGGATTCAAAGACTCTGTACTATCTTGGTTCTCTTCCTATCTATCCCATCGCTCTTTCAGTGTGTGCTTCGATGGCTTCTCCTCCTCTTCAACCCCACTACCTGTAGGAGGTCCTCAGGGTTCCGTCTTAGGTCCACGCCTCTTCTCTCTCTATACCCAATCCCTTGGCACCCTTATCTCTTCCCATGGCTTTCACTATCATCTCTATGCCGATGACTCTCAAATCTATCTTTCTGCACCTGTTCTCTCTCCTGATATCCAGTCTAAGATCTCACTCTGCCTCTCTGACATTGCTGCCTGGATGTCCCACCGCCGCTTAAAACTGAGCTTCTTATCTTTCCCCCGAATGCTTCCCCTCCCTCTCTCTCTGTTGATAACTCTGTACTCCTCCCTGTTTCTTCAGCACGTAACCTTGGTGTTATCTTCGATTCCTCTCTCTTTCTTGTCACATATCCAGCTCATTGCTAAAACTTGTCGTTTCTTTCTATACAATATTTCCAAAATTCGCCCCTTCCTTTCTGTTGACATCACTAAATTGATTGTCCACTCCTTAATCACCTCCCGTCTTGATTATTGTAACATTCTCCTTGCTGGCCTCCCTGCAAGCTACCTCTTTCCTCTTCAGTCAATTCAACATTCCGCTGCTCGACTCATTTTCCGCCAGTCTCGTTTTTCCCATATCACTCCTCTCATGTCGCTTCATTGGCTTCCCATCCATCTCCGTATCCAATTTAAACTTCTCCTCCTGACCTATAAATGTATTCACTCTTCTGCCCCACAGTACCTTTCATCTCTCATCTCTCCTTACACCCCCTCTCGGTTGCTTCGCTCTTCTAATAGCACTGGTCAACACTGAAATCGTTACTGACTTTAAAAGGCCCTAATCTGTAGTATCTTGGTGAGCTGAACACGAATATAACATTTAAAAAATTTTATTGGCTCTCGTTTTGAAGATATTGCATGTAGTTCATTTTTGACGTTTCACCGTGTAAATTTATCCAGTAGGACATCAACATCATCCCAAATAAGCCTTGAATGATGTAATATTGCATCACATTGCATACCAACATGCACACATCATCCAGATTTGATTGCATCATTTTCTGATGCAATGCAATACTACTGCCAGACGGCTGCTGAAGCCATCTGACGTCAGCAGTGTACTATAACGCAGTCGGAAAGGTTGAGCATTTAAAATATTTCAGATTGTGTGCGAGAATGTTTAAGCTACTGTTACATGTAACTTTTATTAATCATATAATTTTAGCCATTTAGGTACAATACAGAACAGTAATGCCGCGAAAGTGTGTTAATACCGTTGACAATTTCTGCTACATTTGTGGGGAAGTGACATTTGCCAACCAGAAGAAAAGTTTCACTTCTCAACTGAAGAAGGCATATCATCTTTACTTCGGATGCAAGATTGGTGACCAAGACAAGCCTTGGGCCCCGCATATATGCTGCGCTACTTGTACAACACAGCTTTCACAGTGGTTGAATTGCAAAAGACCATCAATGCCGTTTGCAGTCCCCATGGTGTGGAGAGAGCCAAGCAACCACATAAATGACTGTTACTTCTGCTTGGTTCCTCCTCTTTCCAGCGGAATAACGAAGCAAAAGAAGTCGAGCATAGTCTACCCAAACATTCCATCTGCATTGAGACCAGTTCCACATGGTGAGGGACTTCCTATTCCAGAACCTCCATCAGAATATTCTCTCGATTCATCTGATGAGGACAAGGGTGAGCAGACCTGTTCTTCTCCTGGTCCATCAGCATGCAGTGACCCAGATTTTCACTCGGATGCATATCAACTCCACACAGAATAACACAGGAAGAACTAAATGACCTGGTTCGTGATTTGGACTTATCCAAGAACAAGGCAGAATTGATAGAATCAAGACTCCAATAATGGAATCTTCTAGAAGAAGATGTCAACATTACTTCATATCGAAAGCGCCACCAGCAGTTGGAGCCTTTCTTCAGAAAGGAAAGCAATCTGGTATTCTGTTCCGATATTGAAAGCCTCGTGAATGCCTTAAAAATCACTCATGACCCACAAGACTGGAGACTATTTATAGACTCTTCGAAACTGAGTCTGAAGGCTGTGTTTTTGAACAATGGAAACCATCTTCCATCTATTCCAGTAGCGCATGCCGTCCACATGAAAGATAAGGGCTAACTCAACCAATAGATAAGTCATTCAATATAACATACAAGTGCACTTATTATTATTATTGAACACTTGTATGTTATATTGAACGACTTATCTATTGGTTGAGTTAGTCCACATGAAAGAGACATACGATAACTTAAAGCATCTACTGACTTCCATTAACTATAACAAGTACAGCTGGCACCGCTGTGGTGACTTGAAGGTAGTTGCCCTTTTAATGGGACTGCAGCAGGGATATATAAAATACATGTGTTTCTTATGTGAGTGGGATAGCCAAGCAAGGGATTGGCACTACTTGTGGAAGGAATGGAATTGCAGACAAAATGTAACAGCTGGAGAAGAATATCCAGCACCCAGCTCTGGTTGAGGCTCACAAAATCCTGCTACCACCCTCTTCACATCAAACTAGGCTTGATGAAAAACTTTGTGAAAGCCATGGACCGCACTTCGCCAGCTTTCCGATACCTGCATGAAAAATTCCCTCAACTCAGCGAAGCAAAGATTAAAGAGGGTGTTTTTGTGGGTCCTCAGATTCGAGAGCTCTTCAAAGATGACCGGTTCAACAACTGACTGCAGGGTAATGCGAAACAAGCATGAAATGCTTTTCGCCTAGTGTCAAACTTTCTCGGAAATGTTAGGGCAGAAAACTACAAGGAACTAGTAGAAGACATGCTGATGCAGTATCAGAAACTTGGCTGCAATATGTCTCTAAAGATCCATTTCCTTGATTCCCATCTCAATTTCTTTCCTGACAACTGTGGTATGGTTAGTGATGAACAGGGCGAACGTTTTCACCAGGATATCACAACGATGGAGCAAAGATACCAGGGAAAATGGTCCACTACAATGCTGGCTGACTACTGCTGGACACTCCCCAGAGAAGCTCCCGAATAGCTGTACATGAGACAGGCGAAAAAATCTAAGACGTAGTCTATGACCTTTTTTTTTTTTACAGGTATTAACCGAAGGCCTATTATATTTACTAATGACATGCATTTCGTGATGTAAACATTAATTCTTGTAGATTACAAAAAAAATAGAGCCAACTTTGCAATTTCACTGTCATATTCGTCGTGTTCAGCATATAAAAATTGATAAGAAATAACTATTTTTATTTCAGTAACATGACTATAGTTTTCGTTTATCTGTGCCCTTTACTCGTACTGCCAATTCCAGACTTCGCACTCCTTCCAACTGGCAGCACCCTTTGCTTGGAATAGTCTTCCTATCTCTGTGCGCCAGGCATCCTCCCTGGCCATTTTCAAGTCCAGACTAAAATCCCATCTCTTCACTATTGCTTTCCGTTCCTGTCTTACCCTATCTTGATCTCTCTTTCAACATTTGCTTACTTTGTCCTGTAAATTTTTGTTATTTGTATTATGTAACTTATTTTGTTTTCTGTCTTATTAGATTGTGAGCTCTGATGAGTAAGGACTGTCTTTCTTCTATGTTTGTACAGCGATTCGCATGTTGCAGCGCTTTATAAGTCTTTAATAATAATAATGAATTCTATGCTTCGGTCTTTACTGAGGAAGATGTAGGGGATGTTACCCATGACTGAAGTGGTATTTAAAGGTGCGGAAGAACTGAAGGAAATATCAATACATCGGGAAGATGTATTACAACTATTAGATAAACTGAAGAGTAGCAAATCACCTGGGCCAGATGGTATACATCCAAGGGTGTTGAAAGAACTGAAATATGAGATTGCAGACCTGCTATTAGTAATCTGTGAACTTTCATTAAAATCATCTGTAATACCTGAAGATTGGAGGATTGCCAGTGTAACGCCAATTTTTAAAAAGGGTTCCAGGGGTGATCCAGGAAACGAGAGACCGGTGAGCCTGACGTCAGTACCGGGAAAAATGGTAGAAACCATCATAAAGCAGAAAATTACTTAGCATGTAGATAGTCATGGCCTAATGGGAGACAGCCAACATGGCTTTAGACAAGGAAGATCTTGTCTTACTAATCTGTTATGTTTTTTTGAAGGTATGAATAAACAGGTGGACAAAGGTGAGTCGGTTGATATAGTGTATCTGGACTTTCAGAAAGCCTTTGACAAGGTCCCTCATCAGAGACCTTTGGCAAAACTAGAGTATCATGGGATAGGAGGCAGTGTACTATTGTAGATCAGGAACTGGTTAAAAGATAGAAAGCAGAGGGTAGGGCTAAATGGCCAATTTTCCCAATGGAGAAAGGTGAATAGTGGTGTACCCAGGGATCTGTGCTGGGTCCGCTGCTTTTTTTTTTTATTTAAACTTTATTTATTAACCATCATAAACATAACAATCGGTACAGTAAGATAAAACAAGCAACACGCTACAGCAGAGTGGACTCTGATCTCCGCTGGAGCTACAGCTCTATACAGTTATGTATCTAGATCAATACTTAATTCACAGTATGATACAACCATGGTTAGATAGTTTTTCCCTGTTTTTGATGATAGCTGTGCCCCCCTACCCCTTTCCCCCCCCCCATACCCTTCTACGCCCCCCTCCCTCCCCCCCCCCCCGGGTCCCCGCACCCCAATTCCACATACAATACAACAATACCCTCTCCAAGATCCCATTTCCTCCCTCCGCTCCCAGTATCCCCAGACCCTAGTGGCCCACATTTACTATGTCGCTCCGGCACCGGGCGCTTAAACTCTGAATATAGGGTTCCCATATCAACATAAAGGTAGACCATCTCTTCACTGAACCCCGAGCCCTCCATCGCTCGGTCAATAGCAGCTGGTGAAAACTATTGCGCCACTCCAAGAAAGTAGGTGGGTCCCGATCCCTCCACCGGCGTAGGATCGGACCCTTCCCCACCAAACATGCCTTACGCACCAGTAACCGCCCCCACCGCCCTGTGGGTAAGGTTCGGTGCAATTGGTCAAGGGCGACCAATGCTCCCGTCCAAGGGAACCGCTGCTGCAGTAGTCTCATAATATATCTATGGATCTGGGCCCAGTAAGGGAGGATGCGCCTGCACTGCCACCACATGTGTGTTAAAGTGGCCATTGGACTAGAACATCGAGGACAAGACCCATCTTGCGTGATATGACTCCTCAGGGCTCGGCGCGGTGAAAAATGCACCCGGGTAAGGGCTTTATATTGTACTTCCCGCCATCTTGCTCCCTCCACTAATTTCACAATCCGCCCTACCGCCTTGCAAATCGTGCCAGGCTGTACTTCCCGTCCCATTTCTCCCCCCCCAGGCCATTTCCACCCTCCCATAGTCAGGTAAACCCCCAAAGCACTCCAGCCGGGCCTTCAATCCAGCTATGGTCGGGTGGGCCTCTCCCCCGAGTTCGAAGAAGTCGATGATCTGCGCCGACCTGTCCTCCCCCAATTCCTCCCTAGGTAACGTCGCCACATAGTGGGTGAGTTGAAGATACGCAAAGTAGTGAGTGGGAGGTAGCCGGAATTCCTCCCGTAATGCCGAAAACGGTTTGCATTTACCCGTAAGGTCTACCACATGCCCTATATATCGTAGCCCCTGTCGGTGCCATGTCTGAAACATCTGAGTATCAGAACCCGGTAAAAAATGTACATTGCCTCGTATAGGCAGCCAGCTGGACACCTGCCAGTTGCGTTGCCAGTAATTATTTAAATGTCGCCAGGTACGTCTCAGCGCAGTTAACATAATATTGCGCGTGAGTCGAGTTGGCAAGCATGCACTATCCACATGTAGAGCCCCCACCGGTGAGAAAGGGGCCACCAATGCCGCCTCCAAGGCCCGTGGTGTAAATACCTCCGTGTCCCCCAAGTAATCGCCAACATGCCTCGCTTGACATGCCAAGGCATAAAGTCGCAAATCTGGCAGCCCCAGGCCCCCCCTGCACCATTTACCAATCATACGGGACATCGGGATTCGCGCTCTGGCCCCCTTCCACAGAAACCTTTGGATCTCCTTTTCCAATCTAAGCAAATCCCGACGTAATAACCAGACGGGTAACATTTGTAACCAGTAAAGAATGCGGGGTAGAATTACCATTTTAACTGCCGCGATTCTCCCCAATAATGATAGCGGCAGCGGGTTCCAAGCTCTCAGTTGACGCCGCATCCCAGACAAGACTTTTTCCAAGTTAATATGATAGAGATCCTGCGGTAATCTCGTCAACACAATACCTAAGTATTTGAATTGATGATCCGACCATTTCAAGGGAAAGTCTACCCCCCAGCCCTCCCGCAGCCGACCTGAGACATCCAAGGCCTCCGATTTGTCGGCATTTATAGTAAGACCGGCAAAACTACCAAACCTCCGAAATTCGGCCATTAATCTCGGCAAAGATTCCCGGGGCTCCAGCAAGTGTACTAACATGTCATCCGCGAAGGCCGACGTCTTAAATCCCTGCTTGCCCACCTCAATCCCGCGAATCTGTCGGTCCAATTCGATACTCCGTATTAATGGATCCAACGATATGACAAATAGTAAGGGGGACAGTGGGCAGCCCTGTCTAGTGCCCCTATACAAGGGAAAGGGAGCCGATAAGACCCCATTGCAAAGTACCCTAGCTGTCGGCGTATCATACAAACTCTTAACCATATCACAGAATGCCTGCCCAAGACCGTATAATGGTAGTAAATACTCTAGGTATGTCCAATTGACTTTGTCGAAGGCTTTTTCGGCGTCAAAACTCACTAGGAGTGACTGCAACCGGTGGCAGTGCACCCACTCCAGAGATGTAAGTATTCGGCGTATATTACGCACTGCATAACGGCCTCGTACGAAATCCACCTGTGATTCATGAACAACGTCACCTAAGATTCCCGCTAGTCTCTCGGCCAGAATCTTCGCCAACAACTTCATATCGTAGTCCAACAAAGAAATCGGTCGGTATGAGGCGGCGTGCGTTAAATCCTTCTCCGGCTTGGGTATCAGCGTAATATAGGCCTGATTATCCCCCCAGCGCCTACCCCCCCTCCCTATTCGCTGGTGATATGTATCTACCAATACTGGGCCCACCCAGGGCGATAGAAGTTTATAAAACTCCGCCCCATACCCATCCGGGCCCGGGGTCTTAAAGCAACTAGCCTGTGCAATTACAGACTGTACCTCCTGTAAGGTTACCGGTAGTCCCAACTGATCCCGTTGCGCCGCCGTCACCTGTGGGAGCTTCAACCTTTGGAGGTAGGCCTCCATAGTAGAGGGACTACACTCTCCTGGAGCGTATAGTTTTTGAAAAAAGTCTTTGAATATGGCATTAATCCCCTCCCGGCTTTGCTGGAGTTTCCCCCGGTCATCTCGAAGAGCTGCCACCCCCCTCCCTCCTCGTGGACCCCTCAAACAACGTCCCAGTAGCTTCCCCGGTTTGTCGCCGAAACAATATAACCGATATTTATAATACAGCAAAGATTTCTTGGCTCTCTGGTGGAGCAATTCATTTAGGGCCACCTGCAGTTCCCACAAACGTTTTCTATTAGACACGGTAGGTGCGTGACCACTGAGTATACGCGCTTGAGATACCTGTTGCTCCAACCGAACAATTTGTTCTGCCATCAGTCTACGTTTCCGGGCCACAAACCCGATTATGTCACCTCTCAACACCACTTTGGCAGTCTCCCAAACCAATTCCGGGTCTTCTCTGTGTACCTGATGGTTTAATTCAAAATCACGCCAGCGTTGACCCAGAAATTGCCGAAATTGATTGTCATGGTATAAGTCAATGGGGAACCGCCACAGGCGGGATGCGCCAAGTCCTCCCCCCCATTGCACCTCAATCCAGGCCATGGCATGGTCCGAAATCTCCAGGGGTCCTATCTGCGCTTCTTCCACCCGTGCGAACATGCTGTTAGATAGCAAAAGATAATCTATCCTCGCGCTAGTCCCATGCGCCCTCGAGATATGCGTGAATTCCTTCTCGGAGGGGTGCAACAATCTCCACGGACCTATGAGGCCCAATCGGGTCCGAAGTCATTGCAAAACCTGCGAGGCTAGCGTTCTATCTCTCGTATCTCTGCCACTTCAAATACCCCGTTAAAATCTCCCCCCAGCAACAAAGGTACATCAGGCAATTGCTCCACTTTGGCAGCAAAACGGTCAAAAAACTCCCGATCCAGCGAATTGGGACCGTACACATCTCCCAATACTATCTCACGGTCTTCCAATAGGCCATGCAGTAACACAAATCTCCCATGGGGATCGGCCACCTGTCGTTGCATCGTGAAACGCACCCGTTTATGAATTAAAATGGCCACACCCCCTTTTTTCCCTAGTGCAGGCGCTCCCCACACCTGCCCCACCCAATCTCTACATAATTTAGCATGTTCTTCAGCAGTCTGGTGAGTTTCCTGGAGTAGCGCAATGTCACAATGATGCCTAGCCAGAGCTTTAAGTATTTTATATCGCTTTATGGGGCTGCCCAAGCCACATACGTTCCAAGTTATGACTCTCAAAGTACTGTAATATTTTTACGGCTTAGCTGCCAACACAACGTGCTTGGGGAGACCCTCCCAGCCAGGAGCCTTCCCCCAGTGTCACCAAGGTTTATTATACTGTGTATCCGCTTAGAATTCAGGGTGCAGAGACCCCCCTCCCCCCCTCCCCCACTCCCCCCCGTCCCCGCCCCCCCTCAATCCTACTACTACTACTACCCCCTCCCCCATCCCCCCCTCTCTCCATCCTAAACCTCCCCTACCCCTCCTCTATCCCCCCCTATCCCTGCTCCAACTACTCCTCCTAACTACAGGACTCCCTACTCCTATCCCCACCCAGGAAGTCCTCACGAAACCCCTCTGAGCGTGTCACTGCACCCCAGGCCTCGATGTCTATCATCCGTCCACAACTCAACAGTCTCCCCTCGATTAACCGAAGGAAGCATTCCTCCTCGTAATGCCCAGCACCTACCACACCCCCGCGGCCCGGCCGCCGTACTTAGTATCCCTTCCCCTCCCCCCTTCCGACCCGGCCTAACCCGCCTACCCCCCCCCCTCCAACCCCACCCCCTGCTCCTCTTCCTCGCTTAATGTCCCCCCCTCCCCTCCAAACAGCCTCTTCACAATCTCAGCAAACGTGCCGTCTCCTGCGGGACACAACAAATGCTGGGGCGGGGGGAGGGAGGGGGGAGGGCCGCCACCCGCGCCGCCAATATCCAGGCCTGGGTGGCCACCCACTCACTCGGCCTAGTGTAGGCCCCTCCGCCTAGCCAGCAGCCCCTTCCACTCTAAAATACTCCCCCCCCTCCCCGCCTCCGCCCAGCCGCCTCTACCGTCTCCCCCACACACCGTGCCGGGGAGACGGAATATGATAGCAAAGGAGACTGAGGAGCCATAATCCCTGTACCCCCTGGCTAGGCCGGCTGGAGAGATCCCTCCCTCCTTGCCCAATAAGGGGAAATGCAGCGCCCACCGCCACCTTAACAGAGATACTCATCTCGCCCCCTGCCTGAATTAACAGAGTATCTCTGTTGGCACCATATCACCCCATCAGGGAACCAAACATATGTCATCTACAGCCCCAGTTCTTATCAGGGGGAAAGGGAGAGAGATGTGTCAGAAATTAAGCAACTTTGTTACCTTACCCCATTACAGGCAGTTAAGTAGTCAAAAAGAAACAAAAACCACCACAATGTTACTTGTGACTTGTAGCGCCGGTCCAAGCCGGACCAATAACCAAATGTATTGGCCAGCGCCACAATGTATTCCCCCAGTCTACACTCCCCCAGGGGAGCTTTCTCAGTCAGGCAGTCCAAAGAGCTCCGGGAGGCTTCAGGTGTGGGGCGCTGCCGCGGCCTTCCTTTGGGTGCAGATCTGGTGCACATAATCTCCTGCTGCAGCTGCCGATTCAAAAGAGCGGTGAGCACCATCACAGAGCACGTGAAGCTTGGCGGGATACTGCACGGAAAAGCGGATTCCGGCTTCGATCAGTTTACCGCATAAGGGGGCATACTCCCGTCTCTTCTGGCTCAGCGCCATGGAGTAATCCTGCGCCACCCGGATTTTAAAATTATTGTAAGTCAGTTCCCCCGTCCGCCGCGCAGCCCTGAGAATCAGTTCCTTTTGCGGGTAGTGCAGAAACTTCGCTAAGACGATTCTGGGGCGAGGGTCACGCACTTGTTTCGCGCCCACCCGGTGCGCCCTTTCAATGTGTATCTTCTCCCCGAGCTCCCCCTCTGCCACAATATGCAGGACTAGCTTCTCCAGGTAATTTCTAAGATCGGCATCCGTGACTGTTTCGGGGATCCCCAAAAAACGCAGATTATTTCTTCGTGACCTGTTTTCCAGGTCATCAAGTTTGGCGGCCTGTTGGGTTAGCTGAGACTTCAGGCCCACCACCTCTGTGGTCAGCGTATCCACCTGCTCCTCCACCCGGGCCACGCGGGCTTCAGCCTCCTGCACCCGATTGCCCAGCAGATCCACCGATGACCGTATCCCATCCATTTTACTATGCAGGGCATCAAACTGAGGCTTGAAAGCCGTCGCCACAGCTGCTGACAGCTCCTCCAGTGAGGTCGGAGACCCGGGTGAAGCCGGCATCGAGGGTGTATCCGCCATCTTACTCGAGCCGGCTCCCCGCTCTCGGTCCTTTCGCAGCGCCTTAACTGCTGTCGCCATGTGTTTGAGTCACTCCAACCACTCCGGGAGGAACCGCAGGCACTCCGAAGCAGGTTAGTTACCTTCTTGGCAAAGCAATGTGGGTTTAGTACGGTACTTATCGCCGGCTCAGGCCAAAGGCTGCAGGACACTCTCAAGATGCGACCTCTACCCTGTCCGCATCACGTGGTCTCTCGGGTCCGCTGCTTTTTGACATATTAATAAATGACCTGGAAAAGGGAATAACGAGTGAGGTTATCAAATTTGCAGATGAGACAAAACTATTTAAAGTTGTTAAAACCCATGAGGATTGTGGAAAATTGCAAGAGGATCTTGATAAATTTGAAGACTGGGCATCAAAATGGCAGATGAAATTTAATGTGGACAAGTGCAAAGTTATGTATGTAGGGAACAACCACTCAAACAATGGTACACGATGCAAGGTTCCACATTAAGAACCACCACCCAGACATAGTGGACACAGCTAGTTCCTCTTCCTTAGGTGTTTGAAGAAGGGATGATACATCTAAAATATCCATTTCTAATGGGTGACTGTTGGTTTTCCTCTCTTATCTAATTTAAAAGCTGTTCTATCTCCTTTTTAAAGGTTAATGCTAGCTGCCTGGTTACATCCCAGTTAAAGTGGAGCCCATCCCTTCAGAAAAGCTCCTCCTTTCCCCAGAATGTTGCCCAGTTCCTAACAAATCCAAAACCCTCTTGCTTGTACCATCGCATCATCCATGCATTGAGACTCTGGAGCTCTGCCTGCCTTTTGAGTCTTGCGTATGGAACGGGAAGCATTTTTGAAGATGCGACCCTGGAAGTTCTGGATTCCATCGGACAGAGACTGGATCCTCAAGCTTCATTTCAAAAAACGTACCAGCTTATTTATGGGGAAGAGAATTTCGATTTTCCCGGATGTGGCCAGAGAGACTCAAAGAAGGCGTAAAGCTTTTCTTTTATTATGTCCTGGGGCTACTCAGATTGGTGCTTCATTTCTATTAAGGTTTCCTTGCAAATGTATAATTGTATTTAAATCGCATAAGTATGTGTTTTTTTCAACCAGAGGACTTGTCCTCCTTTATCAGTTCTCATATTGTGACATCTTCTCCTGTGTGAGTGAGACTCCATAATAATTTGAATGCTCTGTTCTCTGTCCCTACTTGCTTTTTTCTAACTTGGGTTTATTTCTTCAGTATGAATACTGGGGAGACACCTATCCCTGGTATTTCTTTTACTTTCTACTCCCCCTTATTATTATGGTGGACTACTGACACTCTTGTTATAATGTTTTTTGAAAAAGATTTTTTCTGTATTATTATTGAACAAGTTGTGTCTTTTTCTGTACAAGCGTGTTGCTTGATTATAATTATAAATTTGCATAAATAAAAAATTTAAAAAAAAAAGAACCACCACCCAGGAAAAAGATTTAGGCGTCATTGTGGATAACATGTTAAAACCCTCGGCCCAGTGTGCAGCGGCGGCCAAGAGAGCAAATAGAATGCTAGGTATCATAAGGAAAGGAATGGAAAATAAAACAAAAGATATTATAATGGCTCTATATCGTTCCATGGTGAGACCGCACCTTGAATATTGTGTGCAAGTCTGGTTGCCGTATCTTAAAAAGGATATAGCGTTATTAGAAAAGGTTCAGAGAAGAGCCATCAAAATGGTAAAGGGGATGGAAGGATACTCCTATGAGGAAAGGCTAAAAAGGTTAGGGCTCTTTAACCTGGAAAAGAGACGGCTGAGGGGAGATATGATAGAAGTCTATAAATTAATGAAGGGAGTGTAATGGGTAAACATAGATCGATTGTTTACGTTATCAGAATATAGAAAGACTAGGGGACATGCAATGAAGCTACAGGGTAAACTATTTAAGACTAATAAAAGAAAATATTTTTTTACTCATCAACGTGTAATCAAACTCTGGAATTTGTTACCGGAGAATATAGTAAAGGCTGTTAGTGTAGCTGGGTTTAAAAAAAGGTTTGGACAAGTTCCTGGAGGAAAGGTCCATAAACCATTATTAAGAAGGGACCCAAGATATCAATGCTTGACCCAGTACAAGCATTGTGGAACCTGTGTCTTTTGGGGAAACTGCTAGGTACTGTGATGCAGCGGACCCTCTTGCAGAAGGAAGAAAAGTTTTAAATTCAGAAAAAAAGCAGGCATAAGCTGCAATATCCTGAAGGTCCACATAGAGGGAGCAGGAGAGTCAGCATAGAGTCAGAAGAACCACGCCTCTATGGGCAGGACTTAGGCCCAGTCAGTTCCGATTTAAGCAGAAGCAGGTCTGAATCAAGCAAACCAGTCAAGGGACAACTCCAGAGACAACTCCAGAGTCCAGTGAAAAGATATCCAGGAGAAAGATATCCAGAAGGGAAAGATATCCGAGGAGAGAAAGGTATCCAGAGAGATATCCAGAGAAGTAACCTGGGAGAAAAGTGGAGAACACAGAGGCCTGGTGAGCAGAGAGAAGCTGAAAGGGCGAGGCCACCAGACAACAGCCTCAGGAGTGAAAGCAAGGGCAGATGGCAACAGCTGCAGCCTTGGCTCAGAGGGGTTCCTCCACACACTAAGGAAAGAGAGATATCGTGGGAGTACTTGGGCCATCCTGAGTTGGAGGACAACCAGACTAGGCCTCAAGCCTTCCCGGAGAAAGAAAGAAGAAAGCTCAAAGGTAAAGCTTCCATTTCTTGTAATTGTTTGCTTAAGCCTAGCCTAAGAGAAAGGCAGGGGAAAGAAGTTTATCCGCATGACAATGACAGTTATAAGCAAAAGCTAACGGATAATTTCCCTAAGAAGAGGACTGCCAATATTAAACATTATGATGAGAGAGCTTTTAAAACTATAGCTGATGAAGAGCCATTGTTTTACCCAGTAGCCAGGAACCGACGCCCTAACCTAACCACCAGACACTGGGAAACTGTACGGCACGCTTTTAAAAAGCCAGAGCTCAGCCATGCAGAAGCCTCAGACTCAAAGCCATCTGATATAGAATGGATGCAAGTGGAATCTGCGGGTGAAGAGGCTGAGGAACCAATGGAATGTACATATTGTACAGCAGTGAAGCTGTAGTCTATTTGGAGTTCCATGAATGCATAAAGTGAATGCAGTATTTATCCTACTTTAAGTTACTGTGAAGTTAACAGCTATTACTTTGACCGTTTTTGTGCTTTAAACCTGATGTAAGGACTGGTGCAATTCTGTTACTTTCCAAAGCCGTTTGTTTTCAAACCATTTTTGTGCAAAGGGGAAATAAAGCCTTTTTCTTTTTCCCTCCACTTTGGGGTGAAGTTATTCTTTTGGGAAGTTGGTAACGAGGTCGGCACAAAGGAACACCTTTGACCCTCGCACCTGGCCAACCCCAATCACCCTAGTCTTGTGCGCTCCCCAGCCCTTCCGTGGAAAACTACGCCGCCACCAGGGGGGGCTGCCGGGGACAGTACGTATGACCTAGATTGGCCACTGTTGGAAACAGGATACTGGGCTTGATGGACCTTGGTCTGACCCAGTATGGCATATCTTATGTTCTTACCTCATCTTTATTGCCATTTTTGTAGAGAGGGACCATATCAGTCCTTCTCCAATCATGCAGAGCCTCCCCCCATCTCCTAGGATCTATTAAAAATACATCTTTTAAAGATGCTGCCATAACCTCCCAGAGCTTCCTCAGTATCCTGGGATGTATCGAATATGGTCCCATGCCCTTGTCCGCTTTTAGTTTTGAAAGCTGTTCATAAAGGTATTACGATGGGTCATTTGTCTATGGGTATGATTCTCACTTTGGGTGTGAAAAGTCCTGGGTTCCAGTCCCAGATGAACTGGGTGCTTTCCTGGGCGTGATTGTTTCTGATGATCTTAAAGTGGCTAAACAGGTAGAAAAGGCAATGGCGCGGTATATAAGAGAATGTAAATAAATAAATAAAAATAAATGGCAAAAGCCAGATGGATGCTTGGGGGCATAGAGAGGAATCGCCAGCAGAAAAAATGAGGTAATAGTGCCTCTGTATAAGTCTCTGGTGTGATCTCATTTGGAGTATTGTGTGCAATTCTGGAGACTGCACCTTCAAAAGGATAGAAACAGGATGGCATCTGTGCAGAGGATGGCTACTAAAACAGTCAGTGGTCTTTGTTATAAACCATATGGGGACAGACTTAAGGATCTCAATATGTATACTTTAGAGGAAAGAGATAGAGGAGATATGATAGGAATGTTTAAATACCTCCATGGCATAAATGCACAGGAGAGCCTCTTTCAACTGAAAGAAAACTCTGCAAAGAGGAGACACAGGATGGGGTGAAAGGGGATAGACTCAGAATAAAATGTAGAAACTTTCTTTATGGAAAGAGTGGTAGATGCATAGAATAGTCTCGTAGTGGAGGAAATAGAGAAGAGGATAGTATCCGAATTCAGGAAAGCACAGAACACTGAAGATCTCTAAAGCAAAAAAGGAGTATAGTAGTTGATATTGAAGGGCAGATAGATAGAAACATGACAGCAGAAAAAAAGACCATATGGCCTATGTTTCTATGTTACTTCTTCCGTGAATCATTCCAATTAGAACCTTTGTCAAGCATGCATGGTCCTTCACCAAGATTTTCTTTTGTGAACACAGAACGGAAGTATTTGTTTAGCAATTTTGCTTTTTCTTTATCACTTTCCACAAATTAGTCCTCAGAGTTGAAACTGCAAAACCAAATCATTTATTTCAGTTCCAACTCTGGCCTTCCTCCCACATCCAATCTACATGAAAAAAAAGTCTCATAATCTCGCTTCGCATCTGTCGCCATTTTTAATTCTACACGTGCTTTTGCCATCCTGATTTCTCTCTCTGCCTTTTTTTAGCTTTATCCGGTATTCTTTTCTGTGTTCATCTTTTTATGATCTTGAATGCTGCCTTTTTTGCCTGTTTTTGTAGCCACTTCTATTAGTTACCTTTGCCTCTTGTTTCCTTTCATATATATTTTTGGCCTTTATTATAGCCCTTTTCAGTTCAGTCCACTGCCTTTCCACTTCCCTTATCACCTCATCAAACTCTGGGGTATGCTCTACTCTGGCATATGCTGTACTCTGTAAGTCAGGCTCAATTTTTCTGACAAATCCTGTTTACAGATCCTGCAGAAACCTATGAACTAGTACCACCATCAACTCCTTGGGGCATCTATATACTGCCAGAATCCAAATCTCTTCCACCAAAGCCCACTGTTTCCTTCCATTGTCTGAATAAATCAGAGAGATGGTACTCAGGAGAATAGGCATATAAGAAGGCAGTAATGTTCTGAATAAAGGAATTCTGATACTCAGAAAAAGACTCTTGATTGTCACTGGGAGATGATTGGGGGGGGGGGGTTGGGATTTCAGGGATTCTTGTCAGAATAGTGTTACCTTGTTATACTGATACCTTGTTAACCTGCATGCTTTGGAGCTATCCTAGCCTGTATCACTGAGGATGAGGCAGTGATGAAAGCTTCGAAATAGTTCACTTCCTCCAAGTAAATCATAGTTACTCACCTGTAACAGGTGATCTCCGGGAACAGCAGGAATTTAGTCCTCACATATGGGTATCGTCGGTACCGACGGAGCCTGCGCGGGAATGCTCCCCAGCGTCCAATTAGAAAGCTTTTGGGAGCATCCCACAGCACCTGCGTGCTGCCTTCCCGCCTTTCCCAACTGCCTCTCTCCAGTTGAGTTTTAAAGCTGAGATAAAGATAGAGAGAGGGAAAGAGATAGATAGAGAGTTACAACTCCTAGGGGAGGTGGGTGGGTTGTGAGGACTAAATTCCTGCTGTTCCCGGAGATCACCTGTTACAGGTGAGTAACTATGCTATCTCCAGGAACAAGCAGGAATGTAGTCATCACATATGGGGACTCCCTAGCTTTAGGTGTCAGGGAGATACCCTAGAAGTTGTGTGTCCCTGAGAAGGGCTCCACTTCCCCCCATGGATCTCTGGCATCCTACCAGGGATGGTGGGTAGGAGTTGATTAGGTATGGAACAGGTGTTGGAGAACAGCCTGACCAAACAAGGCATCCCGGCAGGAGTCCTTGTCCAAGCAGTAATGGGCTGTGAAGGTATGAACCGAGGCCCAGGTGGCTGCTCGACAGATGTCGTCGATAGACACAGAGTGTAGATGAGCCATTGAGGTTGCCATGGCTCTCACATTGTGAGCTGTGACATCGCCCTCCAGAGAAAGGTTCTTACTCTGATAGGTGAAGGAAATACACTAAGAAATCCAGTTAGATAGTGTTCTCTTAGAGACTGGAAGTCCCAAATGAGAAGGATCAAAAGCAACAAAGAGTTGAGAGGACTTTCTATGTTGCTGTGTTCTTTGTAAATAAAAGGCTAGAAATCTTTTACAGTCCAAGGTATGAAGATTCCTCTCTGCATTTGATGCATGAGGCCTTGGAAAAAACACAGGTAGGTAGACCGCTTGGTTCAGATTAAAAGGTGAGACTACCTTTGGCATAAAGTGTGGATGAGTCCTAAGGACTACCTTGTCATGATGGAACCTTGTATAAGGTGGATTAGCTACTAGCGCTTGCAATTCACTAATGCGACGTGCTGATGTGATTGCAATAAGTAAGATGATCTTCCAAGAAAGGAATTTCAAGGAGGTAGTAGCTAAAGGCTCGAAGGGTGGCTTCATGAGCTGCCCAAAAACCAGGTTTAAGTCCCATGCCACCGGTGGTGGCCTAATGGGAGGCTTAGTAAGAAGAAAACATCTCATAAATCTTGCTATAAGAGGATGAGAGGAAATAGGCTGTCCATTTAGAGGCTTAAAGGAAGCTGTAATAGCACTCAAATGGACCCTTACTGAGTTAGTCTTAAGTCCTGCATTGGATAAATGAAGGAGATATTCCAGCAATGATTCCAGAGGTATCGCAAGGGGGTTAAGACCCTTGTGCGAACACCATATGGTAAAACCTTTTCCACTTGAAAGCATATGAGCGTCTTGTGAAAGGTTTCCTGGAAGCAAAAAGGATATCTTTAACTTGCTGAGGGAGATTAAGATCATTGAGATTTAGGCCTTCAGCAACCAAGTCCTGAGATGCAGAGACTGGGGATTGGGATGCCATAACATTCCGTCCTCCTGAGAAAGGAGATCTGGAGCAGACCCTAACTCCAGGGAGGGAGCTTGAGAGGGATGTAGAAGCAGAGGGTACCACACTTGCTGTGGCCAATGTGGAGCTATGAGAATCATATGACCTCTGTCTCTCTGAGCTTGAACAGGGTTTTGGGAATTAGTGGAATGGGTGGAAAGGCATACAGGAAGTCTTGACCCCAGTAAAGGAGGAAAGCATCCCTGGCCTGAGCCCCCTGAGCCGGAATTCTGGAACAGAACTGGGGAAGTTTGGCATTCCACGGACTTGCAAAGAGGTCTATGTCCGGGGTTCCCCAAATTTGAAAAATCTTGGCCACCTGGTCTGCATGCAGAGACCACTCATGTGGAAGCAGAACTCGACCGAGTCTGTCTGCACAAGAGTTTTGTATGCCTGGAAGATACACTGCCAGGAGATGAATCTGATGCTCTCTGGCGAGGGCCCATAGTCGCAAAGCTTCGTTGCAAAGCAACAGAGAGCCTGTTCCCCCCTGCTTGTTCACATAGAACATGGCTACTTGATTGTCCGTATGAATAAGGACTGTCTTGAAGCTGAGCAGGGTATGGAACACTCGAAGAGCAAGGAAGATTGCTCTGAGTTCCAAGAGATTGATATGTAGATGAGTCTCCTTGGGTGGAGAGGTCTTGTAGATGAGCTCCCCAACCCATTGGAGAAGCATCTGTTGTGAGAGTTGCTTGGGGTAAAGGTTGTTGAAAAGTGGACCCCCCAGCAACAGGTTTTGAGTGGACTTCCACCACTGGAGGGACAAAATAAGGCAACTTGTGTTTGCCTTTTTGTCTGACAGGCATCCTGATGCCTGGGTCCATTGAGTGGATAAAGTCCACTGGGCTGACCTCATATGGAGGCGAGCATAGGGTACCACATGCACGGTGGATGCCATGTGGCCTAGTAGTTGTAACATTTCTTGAGCAGTGAGATGAGACTTTAGCACTGCTTGAGAAGCTAACTGCACCATGCAAAGACAACGGGCCTGGGGGAGGTAGGCCCTTGTCTTTCTGGTATCCAGCAAAGCTCCTATGAACTTCAGAGACTGAGTGGGAGTTAGACTGGATTTTGGGATGTTTATTACCAGACCCAAATACTGAAGGACACGCATTGTGCAGGCTAGAGATGTCCTGGCTTTTGACTCCGTTGGGGCTCGAATGAACCAGTCGTCTAAGTAGGAGAAGACGAATATCCCTAGAGTGAGGAGAAATGCTGCTACAACAGCCATGCGTTTTGTGAACACCCTTGGTGCTGAGGCCAGGCCAAAAGGAAGCACCCTGTATTGGTAGTGCTTTCCCTGAAAAAGGAACCGAAGGAACCTTCTGTGAGTTGGATGGATGAGAACATGGGTGTACGCATCCTTGAGATCTAGAGAACAAAGCCAATCCTGACTCTGAAGGTATGGCAGCAGAGTTCCGAGAGAAATCATCTTGAATTTCTCTTTGACAAGGAATTTGTTCAATTCTCTGAGGTCTAAGATGGGTCTGTACCCCCCTGTTTTCTTTGGAATAAGGAAATAGGGGGAGTAAAACCCCATACCCTGATGAGGAATGGGTACTTCTTCTATTGCCCCTTGGGCAAGAAAAATAGTGACCTCTTGACCTAACAGGTTGATGAGAGGTATCGGAGCATTGAACTGCCTTATTATTGTGGTAGGGGGTATGCTTGAAAAATGAAGCCTGTACCCCTCCTTTATGATGGAAAGTGTCCAATGCTCTGCTGTTATTTGCCCCCATCTGGGGGCAAAATGACATAACCTTCCTGGAATGGTGGAAGGCTCTGGTTCCCCGAGAGGCAGGAAGGCTAAGTTCTCTAGTTGAGAGTCAAAGACCCTGTGGAGGCTGAGTCTGCTGGGCTGGCTGAGGCCTAGCAGTCTTTGCTTTTTTCTGCTTGGGTGGTTGCTGACCTTTCCTAGGAAGCTGACTTGCAGAACATCCCTGCTGAACATAAGCAGGATAAAATCTTTTCTTTTTAGAAAAGAATGGTTTCTTGAATAATTTTCTTCTAGCAGGATCAGCAGTGGACTTGGATAACCTATCCAAGGTGGAATTGTCAGCATCCATTTCATTGGCCTTTTCCTGCCAATCTTTTCCAAACAGGTTCTCACCAGTACAAGGGATATTTCACAATTGGTCTTGTACCCAGAGCTCTAGATCAGATGCCTGGAGCCAAGTAATTCTACGTGCACCTATGGCAATAGCCGAGGTTCTGCTTATGCACTCAAAGCAGTCAAAGGCTGCACGGTTGGAAAATTTAGAAACATCTTGGACATGCTTGACCAAAGTGAGAAAATCTTGTCTTCTATCATCAGGAAGAATAGGACTTAAAGCCTCTAAATCATTTGAGACCTCCTTCAGGAACATTCCTATGTAAAGACTATAGGAACTGATCCTGGCGGAAAGCATGGAAGCTTGGAAGACTCGACGTCCAAAAGCATCCAGGGTTCTGCACTCACGTCCTGGAGGATTAGAGGCATGCCTTTTTGCACTCTTGATCCTTCTCATAGCTGATTCCACTACAATAGAGTGGTGAGGAAGCTGGGTTTTATGGAAACCAGGACAAAGAGGGACTCAATACATAGTATCCAGTCTGCGAGAATGAGGAGAGGTGGTAAGAGGTGTCTCCCACATTCTTAACATTTATTTATTTTATTTTATTTATTTACATTCTCTTATATACCGCACTATTCTGCATCAGTGCGGTTTACATTGAACAAACTGAAATTACATTGAACAGGGCATTATAACTTGGAGATAACTATTTTACAGGGAACATGGGCTATGGAGGGTTAAGTGGCTTGCCCAAGACCACAAGGAGCACCTGTGGGACTAGAAACCCCAGTCCTTCCGGCCCAAGGTTGCTGTCCTCTAGTGGGATTTGAACCTCCGACCTTCCGGCCTGAAGTACCTTGCCCCAACCACTAGGCCACTCCTCCACTCCAATCTCATGAATAGGCAAGGTAGCTGCCTCCTTAGGAGTTTTGGGATATTGTAGAATTTCCAACTCCCTGGCCCTTGGCTCTGTTTCAGGGGCCACAGTAATGGACAGGCCCTGAGCCACCTCCCTGATAAAATCCTGGAAGGAAATATCCTCTGGAGGAGACATCCTGCGTTTAGGGGAGGAGGGCTCCTCTGGGAGAAGGCTCGCTGCATCGACAGAACTGTCAGAATACTCAGATTCTTCTGAGGATTCGAAGTATCGTCTGTCCGGATGCTGTTGCAGAGCCCGATACCCGTACCGACCGGAGTCGGTACTGGGAGTAACCGGTACTGGAGTATCGGTACCGAAGGTTATCGAATGACTGGGTACCGGCAAAGCAGACACCGATGCTATCGGTACTGGTACCGATACAGGTGTCGGGGCAGGTGCCGGTACCGGTGGAATAGTCTGTCGCGGTTCCGAGGGCGTCGATGCCGCAAGGAAAGCCACCAGACTGCGTTCCATAGCCAGAACTCTCTGGTCTATCGACACTGCCAATGCCTGGATGTCGGTACCGGAGGAGACCACCGTTACCCCAAAGCATGGCACCAGTAGTTCTGCCGAGGTCGAGGCCTCGAGAACATCCTGGAACCCCGATAATGCTTTGGAAGCCAAAGCCTCCCGCCGGGGTAATTTTGCCGGTGCAGAATCCTCGAGGGCAACGCCAGAGGCATCTCAATGCTTAGAAGGAGATCTACCCTTTGAGGACTGGCTGGACTTATGTTTAGTTACCTGAGATCCACAGGAGGAAGAAGCAGCTCTGGAAGACATCGATGCCACCGAAGCTGCAGAAGAGGGAAACAGGGTACTGAGCTTAGCAGCTCTGTTCTGCCGACCTCTTTTAGACATCATGGCGCAGGACATACAATCCGTGATGGAGTGGTCAGGACCTAAACATTTTAGACACCATTCATGGGTGTTGGTGATGGAAATGGTACCGCCACACTTGGTGCACTTTTTAAAACCCGAGGCAGGTTTCTCCATGTTAAGGAAACGTTTTTGGGCCTAAGGCCCAAAACGGAGCGTGCACCGGAAAAGAAAATATATATATTCTTTTTTTAAAAAAACAGAAATAAGAAGAAAAAAGACCGGCGGTACCGGTAAAGCGTCAAGGAAGGCAGACGCGACCACAAAAAAGAAAGAAATAAAAAGAATTCTTCTGCGGTGACAGGAACACGACCTGTTGGCTCCGCGGAAAAAGAAGAACTGGAGAGAGGCAGTTGGGAAAGGCAGGAAGGCAGCACGCAGGCGCTGTGAGATGCTCCCAAAAGCTTTCTAATTGGACGCTGGGGAGCGTTCCCGCGCACGCTCCGTCGGTACCGATGATACTCATATGTGATGACTACATTCCTGCTTGTTCCTGGAGATATTGGCAGGTGAATTCCCCATACAATGGTGGTAACCAGCTCTACTGGTGAAACATAAAAATATATCTTTTCTTAACTTCAGGAAGGCATTTATTCTTATTTTCACTGCCACAGTGGGCTGAAAAGGGGGCAAGGTGAGTGGTCTTTCATCTCTGGTATTTAGATGGGTTGTTCTGTGGTCTTTGGTGCAGAGAGCTTCAGAACCAACTGGACAAACTGCATCAAAATGGTTAACGATACTAAGGATGTCAGCACACAGAGGAGGAAGGTGCTATGTGTGATGGTGTCAAGCACAATGGTACTGGGCCTGGCATCAGGGCTGTCCCCACCTTGACCTGAAGTACTAAGGGCCAACCACTGGTGCTGCCACCATTGCCTTTTTTTTTTTTAGACATGGAAGATCCCAGCACCAAGGCTTGTGGTGCTATAGACACTAGTCTCCTTTCCTTGAAGGGCTCTTCCCCATCTCTTCCTCTGGTACTTGGAGGATTCACTCCTTGGCATGAAGTGGCCCCTGCTTTCCCAGCTATCCCTCTCAGATCTCTCCCTTGCTTTTCTTAGCCTCATAGATGATGGCAAGGGCTGAAGAGTCTATCTTGAAAGACCTCAGGGTCATCCATAACGGAAAATGTTGTGGTCAGGCCACACAGGCATTTGTAACAGATCCTATGAGTATCTATGATGGATATTTTCCACCCACATTCACTTGGGAGCAGGATCCATCGCCAGAAACAGCTCTCTGATGATGGTAAATTCAAATTTTGGTGTTTGGGAAGAAGGGAGTAAAAAAAAAAAAAGTTAACATTTATTTATTTATTTTTTATTTATTTATTTAAACTGCATTTATATACCGCTTTTCACCGGGTCAAAGCGGTGTAACATATAACATAAGGGGGGGGGGCAAATTTTCAGGGTGGGGCCATAATGAAAAGTAATTAGAGAAGAAAAAACAGAAAAAGGGAGGAAAAGAACCTCAGACGTTTCTCTTCTGAACTAGTATTGAGAACAAAAAAAAACACACAGCCATATTAAAGATTAGCTTCATTAACTCGCTTTTATAGTTCTGATTGCCTAATGTGACAGTTTGCAGAACTCTTCGATGCTTCCATCAATAACCACAGAGACAAAGCATTTAAATTATAATTTTGCATTGTTTTTTCATGTATTTACACAGTTCAATGTATATTTATTGTAACACATCAAAAACAATGTGACTGGGTGCATAAGAAATATATTAAATATATAAAAGAAAACTCTAAGAATTAAAATTTAATACTCATCTAGCAGAACTACGAAATGGTTAGTGCCGCTAAATATCCCCGATTTCTGCTACACGCCCCGATGCTAACCGCTTAGCATTGCAGCATGTCTTGGGCGTTCCAGGGGCAGCACCAGTTGCTAACCAGACAGCAGCGATACTGTACTGCTGCCTGGTTAGCACCCACGGATAAAGCACAGTTACTTACCTGTAACAGGTGATCTCTGGGAACAGCAGGAATAAGTCGTCACATATGGGTACGTCGGTACCGACGGAGTCTGCGCGGGAACGCTTCCCAGCGTCCAATCAAAGAGCTTTTGGAAGCATCCCACCACGCCTGCGTGCTGCCTTCCCGCCTTTCCCAACTGCCTTTCCTCAGTTAAGTTTTAAAGCTGAGACAAAGAGAGAGAGAGAGGAAAGGAAAGATAGAGATACAACTCCTGGGGAGGTGGGTGGGTTGTGAAGACTTATTCCTGCTGTTCCCAGAGATCACCTGTTACAGGTAAGTAACTGTGCTATCTCCAGGAACAAGCAGGAATGAGTCTTCACATATGTGGACTCCCAAGATGAGATGCCTGGAGTCCCAGCATGTCATAGGTTGGAACATGCTATCCCCCACAACACCAGGCATCCTGAGGATGGAGGGTAGGAGTTGAAGAGAGAAAGGTGCTGTGGAACAGTTAACCTAGCATAGGATTGCAGACAAGGAGTCCATGTGTGGATGATAATTGTCATCAATGATATTGCAAAGAAAAAATATTGCAATATGGACCTCCCCTAACAGGACTTCCGAGAAGTATGGAGGTTCATGGGATCTACTGGGGAACCCAGAAGAGGAACCTCGAGAAGGACCTCACTGTAAGTGGAGGTAGTAAACCTGTAGGAAAAGCAATGGAGATCAGAATCCTGAAAGGTAACAGGTAACCCCAGTAGGAAAAACTGGGGTAGTACAAAAACGGTGGGCCTTCAGAGGAAGGCTTTATGATAAAAGCCGAACTCTTTTGGCAGCAGAGTGGCTCACTCTTAGGAACAAAAAGAGAAAGGCTAACCAATTTGGACAAACAGGCCCAGTCCTTGTGGGGAGAAAGGGTATGGGAACCCCTTGTATCCCAAAAGAAAGGGCAAACGCCGGAGGCGTTAGAGCCTGTGATTAGCTGAAGATCCGCAATGTCTCTCCTAACTGAAGTCAGCTGGGAGAGATATTGGAACATGGAGAGCTTCAGAGGTACCTAACCTTAAGGTTATGGTAGGTGTTAACAACCACCAAAGTGGTTGTGAGTGTAGGACCCCAAAACATGCTGGATAGCATAAGTATGGATAAAGCCCATCTGCCAGAATCATATAGCTATATGAGCCTGGACAGTCAGGTAGATAAAGCAGAATACATACATATATATATCTGTCGATATATATATATATATATATATATATATATATATATAGATATATATATAGATATATAGATAGATAGATAGATATAGATAAAACATATAGATATATGAGAACATATCTATAGTGAGATATGAAGGGCATAAAATACACACAAATGATAGACATAGACATCTGTAAGATGTGTGCTATAGGTATGAATATATAGGCCTCTATATGGAAGTCTGCAAAGAAGCAGACAGAGATATGCCTACAAAAAGGTATTCACATAGGAAAATGTGGAGAGGAAAGATTCATCTAATAACAAGAAGGTGGAACCTACTTGAGAAGATATATAGAGAATCAATTCCCACTGGTTATGGCTACAGGGATGCTAGGTAGTAGAATAACCAGGATGGTTACGTGAAAAGCAGAGGATGATATCAGTCTGCAACCAGCAAGCCCCGAGTATTCTAGATCTCTAGCATGGTAAGTGAACAGAAGACGCATAGGAATGAGATACCATGCTGACCTGCTTAAGGGCAAAAAGGTATCATGCGTTCTTACCATGAGGACGAGCTGGAAGGAGAAAACATATTCCCTATTGGAAATACTATGGACCAAAGCAGGGAATTAGTAACTCCTTAAGTTTTCACGTAAGAGGCGGCCTATGTCCTTTATATTAAAAAGGAGAACTTTTCTAGTCATGGGAGACATGACTGAAAAGCCTTTTTCAACCATCTAGTATAGCTGTTGGAGAAAAAGCCCCCCATGCTCTCTAGCAAGGGCCCATAGTGGAGAGCTTCTCTGTAGAATTGCAGAGAGCATGATGCAGGAGAATGAGGAGATAGAACTGGCTGCAGGGGAGCCAGTACCTATGTCAACTATGCTGCCAAACCCAGGGGAATGGAGATGGCAGAAAGAGAAGACAATCCAACAAGGTTGTAGTGAAAAAATTTCCAAGACAGATGATAGCACTGACTTGGAGCCACTACTAAGACCAGACAGAATGTTAGTGGAGGACAAATCTGATTGCTGGTGGACAAGAATCAGTGGTCCAAACATTAAGGCTCCTGCATTGGCAGCTGCTTGCCAGACAGCAGAAGAATGGTACTGTTTAAAAACAGAAAGAACAGACAAAACAAGAGTAGAAAACTCTGGACGTGTCTGATGAACTGCTTCAAAGCAAGATTGAAAAAGAGGAGTGAACTCAGAGAAGAGAACTCCGCACTGGAAAAGTAAGAAAACTAGAGAGGCTGAAGAAAAAGCCCTCCAGTGAAGCAATACCGCTCTTACAGAGGAAAAACCTGGTAAGAGGGTAAAGAGAATGGAGCTGAAGAAAACTTACAAAGTAGTAAGTTTATAAAAAGGAAAAAAGACATGCTGGCACAGGAAACTATCGTTTGATAGTGGATGGACCTCTTTCCCTAGCAGGAAAAAGAGGAGAATCCTGTGACCTAGAAGCATGAACATCCTGACAGCTCATAGAACATAGAAAGAATGGATGTCTTTCGGGAAGAGATCCATGTTTAGGATTTAGAATGACAGCAGTGGATTGCCTCTATTGAGAAGAAGCAACTGCAGATTGTAATCCCAACCATCACAAGCATCTGATGGATTGATCAGAAACCCTGTGGTTGCTGGGTTTGCTGAGCCTGGTGAGAGGTTGAACTCTGCAGACCAGGACGATGCTTCCCCTTTTTGGGAACCTCTGTACGATGGGCAGATGATGCATAAAACCTTCTTCTCCTATGGGAAGAAAGTTTGGCAGGACATTTCCTACCTACTGGGACAGAAGAAGGTGCAGAACAGCCCCTAGGAACAGGTAAGTCAGTGGAGAACTGAGTAACCTGATGTAAAGACTCCTTGTTGAAAAGATTGTCTCCAGTGCAAGGAGTATGTCCCAGTCTGTGCTGTGCCCATTTGTCCAAGTCTGAAGCTTGGAGCCAGGCTCTACGTCGTGCCCCTATAGTTATAGCAGAAGTCCTGCTAACAGACTCAAAAGAGTCTAGGGAAACACGAGTAAGAAACCAAGAGATATTCTGGAGATGCTTGAGCAGTGAAGAATAGTCTGCACTCTTGGACTCTGGAAGGGAAGGAGTCAAAAGATGTAATTGCTTTGGACCTCCTCAAGAGATAGACTCATATAGAAAATATATGAGAGAATTCTTGCAGAAAGCATAGATGTCTGGAAGGTTTGACGTCCAAAGGCATCAAGTGTCTTAGACTCACGACCTGGCGGATAAGAAGAGTGCTTTTTCATGCTCTTTAACCGCCTCACTGCTGATTCCACAACTATGGAATGATGAGGAAGTTGAGTCTTTTGAAACCCTGGAGAGGGGGGCACCTGATATAAGAGATCAGTTGCTCTGGAAGGTGGGGGTACCCTTAAAGGTGTTTCCCACATTCCTAGAAGGAGATCCTGCAAGGAATGATGCAAAGCAAGCATTATGTTCTCCTTTGCTTTGGTAGAAAGAGAGCCCTGTGCAGGATCATGTCCTGGGATAGGAATGGCAAGAGATCTTGCTATATCCAGGAGGAAACTCTGAAAAGAGGGTTCCCCAACAGGAATTTCCCTTGGACAGGTTAGATCTGAAGAACTAGCCTGAGCCCCGACAGAGCTATCCAGATATAGAGGAATAGAAGATCCTGCACAGTGCAGTGTGGAATGCTTAAAGGATCGTCGCCGGTACTGGCTGTCAGGAGCAGCGACCGTCATTACCACATTGTCCATGCCAGGTATCGACTCCAAGCTTGGCATAGAAGGGAGCGATCCTGTTGAAAAAAACATGGTAGGAGTTGGCCACGATGCTACTGTGGATACCGGTACCGATGCCAATACCGGTACCGATGTCGGAGTCGAGCCCGACATAGACATCGGAGCAGTCAGCAGTGACAGTTCAATTGGTACCGAGGTAACGGAAAACCTCCGGGTGCTATCCCCGGTACCAAGCCACCGGTATCAATCGGTGTCGGTACCAAAGTATATTGGTACCGAGTCTTCCAGATTAGAGAGCGATTCTAAACTCGGCATCGATAAGCGAAGCATGGAAGGCACCGACTGTAAGGGTAATGAGGACATCGGTATCGTGTCTGATACCGGTGAAGGAAGGTCAGCTAGTGGCAACTCAATCGGCCTCGGGGGGACCGAGAGTTGCGGATCCGAATCATCGGAACCGAGCCTTCGGTACCGCCGAGAGCCGGTACCAAGGTGAGTCGGTACCCAGTCCTCCAGACTGGAGATCTATTCCAGACTCGGCATCGAAGGAAGCGAGGCTATCGATGCACGTCTGGAGGGTACCGACGTCGGTGGTAGTATCGGTGCTGGTACCGATAATGAAAGGTCAGTCTGGAGTGTATCCACGGTCCCGAAGACACCGAGGACGCCAGATGACCATCCCTGGTGAGGAGTGTTTCATCCAACACCAGTGCCGATGTCGGGGTATCGGTACCGCTCGAAGCGGATGCCACCACCGGACACGGCTCAGGTATGTTCTGTGAGGGGTGAACCCCAGGAACAATCTGAAACCCCTGAAAGGCTTTTGAGACCGAAGACTCCCGCCAGGGTTTTGAAGCCAGTAGGCCCTCAAGGGCAAGGCCGTAGCCGTCTACATGCTGTGCATGAGACCTACCACTTGAGGGCTGGCTAGTCTTAACAGACTGTTTGTGGGTTACCTGATCCTGTGTAGAAGAAGGGGACGGTGCCCCGAAGCTGGAGGGAAACCGTGTATCGAGGGAACCTCGATATTGAAGACCTCTTCTCACCAAACTGTTGTCAGGACCCAAGCAGGTTAGACACCGACTTCGAGGGTCTAAAAATAAAGTTGTACCGCCACAGTTTGAACATTTCTTGGAGAAAGTGGCTGGCGGTTCCATGAAGTTAAAAGAAGAGGCCTAAAAGGCCTAAGACACTATGAAGAAAAAATATTCCTCGAAAAAGGAAGATTTTAAAAGAAAAGAAAAGAAAACACCGGCAGTACCGGTGGCGTCGGGAAGACAGCCGCGACCACAAGAAAACTAAAGAAATAAAACAAGAATTTTCTGCGGTGACAGGACGCCCTGCCGGCTCCGCGGAAAAACGAAAACTGAGGAGAGGTAGTTGGGAAAGGCGGGAAGGCAGCACGCAGGCGTGGTGGGATGCTTCCAAAAGCTCTTTGATTGGACGCTGGGAAGCGTTCCCGCGCAGACTCCGTCGGTACCGACGTACCCATATGTGAAGACTCATTCCTGCTTGTTCCTGGAGATAAGACAGGCACAGCAAAAGCTGGCCTATCTTAATCTGTGAGAGCTAACCGGGCAATGGCTCAATATCGCCACTGCCTGGTTAGCTTCTTTGGGCTTGTGGGCTGTGCAGTGACCCCGGATATTCAATGCCAGGACCACATATGATTCCGGCATTGAATATCTGGGGTTAATGGTCAGTGGCAACAGCTATGCACTATAGCAGCGCATAGCCGTCCCAGAAGAATAATGAGCCCTATGGTTTTACGAACTTAAAAACAAATGTATTTGAAGAGAGTTCTCTTCACTTTATGAATGGCAGAAAAAGCTGTAGTATGAAGTCAAAAAGAGAGGAAAGGCTGCTTAAAAAAATTAATGCATAAATATAGACAATTTCTCCCTCTGTGTAGGGCAAATCGGAGGAGTAGCCTAGTGGTTAGAACACTGGCTTGGTAACCAAGCAACCAGGGTTCGATTCCCACTAGCACTCCTTGTGGCCTTGGGCAAGTCACTTAACCCTCCATTGCCTCGGAAGAAAGGCCTGGCAATCTACTTCCGGTGACACTGACAAGAAAACCCAGGAGCTTCTGGGTCACCAGGAGTCAGGACTGACTTGAAGGCACACATTGCATTTTTGTAGGGCAAAACAACAAGAGGGGGAGGAAAACAAACAATATGGTTACATAAGGAGGTAGCAAAAAATGTAATCTGCAAAGACTATCATTCAATAAATCCCCAAATCAACAACTGGCTTAAAAATCACCAAGGAGGATGGCAGACAGAATTATCACAATAAAACACAGAGAAGCAGGGAAGACAATTATAACATGTGAAGGTCTAAGCAAAGAAGAAGATGGCCCATTCAATAAAAAGAGATACTGATTTTTTGTGGTGGTGGTTATTGTTAGGTATGTATAAGTTAGATAAAAACCAAAGGGGGATTTTTAAAGATAAGAAGACGGGAATGGAGAGTAAGGCAAGCCAGAAAGCGTAGTTACTCACCTGTAACAGATGATCTCCGGGAACAGCGGGAATTTAGTCTTCACATATAGGTGACATTGGTACCGGTGGAGCCCGCGTGGAAACGCTCCCCAGCATCCAATAGGAAAGCCTTTGGGAGCATCCCACTGCGCCTGCGCTGCATCCTTCCTGCCTTTGTGACTCTGCCTCCTCAGTTGAATTTGTAGCTGAGATAAAAGGAGAGAAGAGAGAAAGGGAAGCCCTACAACTCCTAAGAGAGGAGGGTGGGTTGTGAAGACTAAATTCCTGCTGTTCCCGGAGATCACCTGTTACAGGTGAGAAACTATGCTATCTCCAGGAACAAGCAAGAATGTAGGTCTTCACATATTTATTTATTTATTGTTTTTTATATACCACGTTCTTTAAAATCAGTGCAGTTTACAGGTAACATTTGAGCATCTCAATAAAATCTGATATGCATTTACATCGAACAGGAGCTACGACTTGGATTTCAACTAGGGTAACTATTTACAATATTTACATATGGGATGCCCTAGCTCCCAGATGTCAGAGAAATGCCCCCAGAATTGGTAGATTTGCCTCAGAGCAGACCTCAAGAGGGCATGGATTCTTCATGCATGTCTGGCATTGAAAAATTACAGGACAGAGGGTAGGAGTTGCCCTAAGTCTGAAAGAGGTGCTAGAGAATAGCCTGACCAAACATGGCATCCCAGCGGGAGTCCTTGTCAAGACAGTAATGAGCAGCAAAAGGTATGCACTGAAGACCATGTGGCTGCTTTGCAAATTTCGTCAATTGCAACAGAACATAGGTTTGCCGTGGAGGAAGCCATGGCACGAACATTATGGGCAGTGACATGACCTTCAAGGGATAATCCTGCCTTATCATAAGCAAATGAAATGCAATCTGCTATCCTTTTAGAAAGGGTATGTTTGGATACTGGCAACCCCAAGTGACTGGGATCAAAGGAGATGAATAACTGAGAGCCTTTACCAGTGCTCAGCTGTCCTTTGAAGATAGAATGCTAAGGCCAATATAGAGTGAAGGATATGGAGGGCTGCCTCTGTCCTAGAGGAATGCGGTCTAGGGAAAAAGACAGGAAGGTAAACAGATTGACTGAGATGGAAAGGAGACACCACCTTTGGCATCAAATGGAGGTGAGTCATAAGGACCACCTTATCATGGTGGAGCTGGTTATAAGGTGGGTCACTGATGCAACTAGCTGAAGTGAGTGCAAAAAGGAAGATGACCTTCCAAAAGAGAAACTTTAATGAGGCTGTGGCTAAAGGTTCAAAAGGTGGCTTAAGGAGCTGTCCTAAGACGATATTAAGATCCCATGCCACCGGTGGTGGCCTGATGAGAGGCTTGGTCAATAAGAGCCCTCTCATGAAATGCGTTACAAGTGGTTGTGAGGAGATAGGCTGCCCATCCAGGGATGGTAAGAAGCAGCAAATGCACTGAGGTGAACCCTCACCGAGTTCGTCTTGAGACCAAAGATGAAGGAGATACTGAAGGAGAGCTTCCATGGGAGCTGAGAAGGGATTAACATCCTTCTGGGAATACCAAGTGGAGAACCTATGCCACTTGAAATATTAGGAACGTCTGGTGGACGGTTTCCTGGAGGCTAGCAGGACCTGCTTTACTTCTTGAGGAAGATTAAGATCTTGCAATACTACGCTCTCGGCAGCCAAGCCATGAGATGGAGAGACTGCGGATTGGGAGGGAGTAGTGTCCCTTCCTCCTATGAGAGAAGATTGGACCCGAAACTCAGGGGGAGAGTGTGGGACAGACATAGCAGGAGAGGAAACCATGGTTGACGTAGCCAGCGTGGGGCTATGAGGATTATATGGCCCCTGTCTTCTTGAAGCTTGAAAAACATTTTGGGAATCAGGGGTATGGGAGGAAAGGCATACAGGAAATCCTGACCCCAGTGAAGGTGAAAAGCATCCACCTATTGGAGGCTGGACATCGGGGTTCTGGTGCAAAAACAAGGTAGTTTGGCATTTTGCAGAGTGGCAAAAAGGTCTATCTCCGGAGTTCCCCAGGTTTGAAAGATGTAGGAGATTGTCTTCTGATGGAGGGACCATTCATGTGGAAGGAGGATCTGACTTAATATGTCTGCTAAGACATTTTGCTGTCCTGGCAGATACACTGCTTGGAAGTATATTCAATGAGCAATGGCAAAGGACCAAAGATGGAGAGCCTCCTTGCAAAGGGCCCAAGAGCCCGTTCCCCCCTGCTTGTTCAGGTAGAACATAGCCACCTGATTGTCCATCTGAACAAGAACTCTGTGGCCTTGTTTGAGGGCATTGAAGATGGCACGAAGCTCCAGTAGATTTATCTGGAGCTACGACTCTCTCTCCACACAGGGACGCTGGATGAAGCAAGTGGGCACCCCAGCCCAGTTTGGAGGCATCCGCTGTCAGGATGCATTGATGTGGAGGCATCTGAAAAAGTGACCTTACGAGAAGATTTCCTGGGGTACACCACCACAGAAGGGAGTCAATGAGACTGTCTGTGACTTGGATCTGGTCCTTGATGGCCCCGGAGATCTGCTTCCACTGGGAGGCAAGAGTCCACTGAGCTGTCCGCATGTGCAGACGTGCATATGTAACTACATGCACTGTGGAGGCCATATGGCCTAGAAGTTGCAGCATCTCCCTGGCCGAGAGACTGTCTCTGAGCCTTACTTAAGATGCTAGCTGCACCATTCGAGTACAGTGGTCCTGGGGCAGAAATGCCCTTGACCGTCAAGTGTCTATAAGAGCTCCTATGAATTCTAGTGTTTAAGTGGGAACTAGATGGGACTTTGGAAGACTTATCACAAATCCCAAATTCTGCAGTACCTGCACTGTACAATGGAGGGATAGATGAACCTCCTGTGAAGTGGCTGCCCTTATTAGCCAGTTGTCTAAGTAAGGGAAGATGAATATTCCAAGAATCCTTAGATATGCGGCTACGACCGCCATACACATTGTGAAGACTCTTGGGGCAGAGGCTGCTTTCTTTTTGGCAGGGTTGGCAGTAGCTTTGGAAAGCCTACTGAGGGTAGTATCCTAGGCCCTTAACTGAGAGGCCTTATCTTACATAAGAACATAAGATATGCCATACTGGGTCAGACCAAGGTCCATCAAGCCCAGTATTCTGTTTCCAACAGTGGCCAATCTAGGTCATATGTACCTAGCAGTTTCCCCAAGGGACACAGGTTCCACAATGCTTGTATTGGTTCAAGCATTGATATCCTGGGTCCCTTCTTAATAATAGTTTATGGACCTTTCCTCCAGGAACTTGTCCAAACCTTTTTTAAACCCAGCTACACTAACAGCCTTTACTACATCCTCCGGTAACAAATTCCAGAGTTTGATTACATGTTGAGTGAAAAAATATTTTCTTTTATTAGTCTTAAATAGTTTACCCTGTAGCTTCATTGCATGTCCCCTAATCTTTCTATATTCTGATAAGGTAAACAATCGATCTACCTTTACCCATTCCACTCCGTTCATTAATTTATAGACTTCTATCATATCTCCCCTCAGCCGTCTCTTTTCCAGGTTAAAGAGCCCTAACCTTTTTAGCCTTTCTTCATAGGAGTATTCTTCCATCCCCTTTACCATTTTGGTGGCTCTTCTCTGAACCTTTTCTAAAATCGCTATATGCTTTTTAAGATACGGAGACCAGAATTGCACACAATATTCAAGGTGCTGTCTCACCATGGAACGATATAGAGGCATTATAATATCTTTTGTTTTATTTTCCATTCCTTTCCTTATCATACCTAGCATTCTATTTGCTCTCTTGGCCGCCGCTGCACACTGGGCCGAGGGTTTTAACATGGTATCCACAATGATGCCTAAATCTTTTTCCTGGGTGGTGGTTCCTAATGTGGAACCTTGCATTGTGTAACCATAGTTTGGGTTGTTCTTCCCTAGGTGCATAACCTTGCACTTGTCCACATTAAATTTCATCTGCCATTTTGATGCCCAGTCTTCCAATTTATCAAGATCCTCTTGCAATTTTCCACAATCCTCTTGGGTTTTAACAACTTTTTTTTTCTTTTTTTTTATTATTTATTTATAGAAAAATTTACAATTATACAAAAGAAAAAATAGCGACATCCTCATACAAACATGAACATCGTTACGTATACATAAAAAAATCGCACATAAACCTAGCCCACATCAAGGAGGTGTTGTAAAATAAAGTACAAACAAACCATTTCACTGGTTCCTGAAAAAAAATAAACAAAAACTCCTTTTAACTAGTCATGAAGCACACAATAGCTAACATCAATCCATACCAAAGATCATCCCTTATCTTTCAGAAAATCCAATAATTGTTCCACAACAAAGAAAATGTATCGTTTCCCTTGAAATATCACATGACACTTACAAGGGAACTTCAAATAAAATGATCCCCCCAGAGCCAAAACGCGCTGGCGGACCTCTAAAAAAGCCCTCCGGCGTTTCTGAATGGCTCTGGAGACATCAGGAAAAATTTGTATCGGTTGCCCACAAAATTTCTCTGTTTTCTTCTTAAAATAGGCAGACAAAACCTTTTCTTTATCAATTTCAGACAAAAAAGTAACCAATAACGTAGCACGAGTAGATATATGGATGACTCTAGAAAACCAGAGAGATCCAAAGTAGAAGAAACCACCCAATCATATTGCATAGCAGAACCACCATCTCCATCACCCACACAATCACGGGCTAATTTGCCCGAGGGTAAATAATACATTTTTGACAAACCAATTGTTTCAACATTAGTAAACAACAAAATCTCCTTCAGATACATATAAAAAAGGATAGAGGGAGACAAATAGTGGGTACAGGGAAAATTTAACAACCTTAGGTTTTTTGATCGCAATAAATTCTCTAGATTTTCATCCTGCCTATGCAGAAGCGATACATCCTGAGAAAGTTTATAAGGCAAATCCAAATGCTCAACTTTGCGTGTGTCCGAAACTGCAAACGCTGCTTCCAAAGACACCAAACGGTTTTCATGATCTTTAAACTTAGAAGCAGTCTCTTTAGAAAAGTCAGAGACTTTTTGAAGAGAAGCAGATAAGGACGACTCAATCCGGACCATCACAGACCAGATATCACGCAAAGATACATCTGAAGGCGGAGAGATATCAGAGGCAACCGGGGGAAATATAACAACCTTAGGAATCGGAGGAGGTAAACAATCCGACGAAGCATTCACCCTAAGAAAGGAATCTGGTAGCAAAGGCAAACCGGGATCCACAATACCCGCCTTCCCAGGCGAATTAGGGATTCCGGATATCCCGAGTGTCCCTTGACCGGGAGGAGTTAAACCCAGTTCATCCTGAGAGCAATCAGATAAGGGCATACTCACTGTTGACCTTTCCAAAGACACCACAGACTCCATCTTCGAAGGTTCCCCTAAACGAACATGTGCATCCATGGGACCGGTGACTTTAACCGCTTTGGACTGAGCAGACGGGAAAATCTTCTTCTTCCTTTTCCCCATATCAGGCGAATCTCAACAAAACGCACTCGATGCACCTCAGAGCACCGAAGGGGCACCAAAGGAGCGGAGCATGCCCCTTTGGCCACAAGCCCAAGGGACGCGCCCGCAAACGCGTCCCGCATTAGGGCAGCAGGTCTTATAGCCCTGGAGCAGACACAAACCAATCGGAGGGGTCCTCCACAGGCGCCAGGAACCAATGGAATGCAATTCAGGTAACAATCAGGAAACAGAGCACCTCAGCGTCCCGCGTTAGGGCAGGTCTTATAGCCCAGGAGCAGACACAAACCAATCGGAGGGGTCCTCCACAGGCGCCAGGAACCAATGGAATGCAATTCAGGTAACAATCAGGAAACAGAGCACCTCCGGGTTTTAACAACTTTAAATAGTTTTGTCTCATCTGCAAATTTGATAACCTCACTCGTTATTCCACTTTCCAGGTCATTTATGAATATGTCAAAGCAGCAGACCCAGCACAGATCCCTGGGGTACACCACTATTCACCTTTCTCCATTTGGAAAATTGGCCATTTAGCCCTACCCTCTGCTTTCTATTTTTTAACCAGTTCCTGATCCACAATAGTACACTGCCTCCTATCCCATGACTCTTTAGTTTTGCCAAAAGTCTCTCATGAGGGACCTTGTCAAAGGCTTTCTGAAAGTCCAGATACACAATATCAACCGACTCACCTTTGTCCACCTGATTATTCACTCCTTCAAAAAAACATAACAGATTAGTAAGACAAGATCTTCCTTGTCTAAAGCCATGTTGGCTGTCTCCCATTAGGTCATAACTATCTACATGCTGAGTAATTTTATTCTTTATGATGGTTTCTACCATTTTTCCTGGTACTGATGTCAGGCTTACCGATCTGTAGTTTCCCGGATCACCCCTGGAACCCTTTTTAAAGATTGGTGTTACATTGGCGAGCCTCCAGTCTTCAGGTATTAGATATGATTTTAATGATAGTTCACAGATTACTAATAGCAGGTCTGCAATCTCGTATTTCAGTTCTTTCAACACCCTTGGATGTATACCATCCGGCCCAGGTGATTTGCTACTCTTCAGCTTATCTAATAGTTGTAATAATCTTCCCGATGTATCGATATTTCCTTCAATTCTTCCGCACCTTTAAATACCACTTCAGTCATGGGTAACATCCCTACATCTTCCTCAGTAAAGACCGAAGCAAAGAATTAATTCAGTCTCTCCGCTATCACCTTGTCGCCTCTTAGTGTTCCTTTAGCCCCTTTATCATCTAATGGACCAACTGACTCTCTCACAGGTTTTTTGCTACGAATGTACTTGAAAAGGTCTTTACTTCGCGTTTTTGCTTCCGCAGCAAGCTTCTTCTCAAATTCTCCCTTTGCCTGCCTTATCAATGCCTTGCATTTGACTTGCCAGTGCTTGTGCTGTTTCCAGGTTTCGTCGTTTGGCTCTTTTTTCCATTTCCTGAAAGATGCTTTTTTGGCAACAACAGCCTCTCTGATCTCACCTTTAAACCATGCTGGCAGTTTTTTGGACTTCCTTCCACTTTTCTTAAAGTGTGGAATACAGCTGGTCTGGGCTTCAAAGATAGTATTTTTCAACAACAGCCAAGCCTGATGTACGTCTTTAACCTTTGCAACTGCTCCTTTTAGTTTTTTCTTAACTGTTTTCCTCATTTTATCATAGTCTCCCTTTCGAAAGTTAAAAGGTAGTACTGTGGATTTCCTTACTATCCCTCCTCCACTAATTAAATCAAAGGCAATCATGCTATGATCGCTACTGCCAAGTGGCCCCAACAACCTTATCTCTTGCACTAGATCTGGTGTTCCACTAAGGACTAGGTCTAATATGGCTTCCCCTCTGGTCGGTTCATGAACCAGCTGCTCCAAGCAGCAGTCATTTATTTCATCTAGGAACTTTATCTCCCTAGCATGTCCTGACGTGACACTGACCCAGTCGATACCGGGGTAGTTGAAATCACCCATTATTATTACTGTGCTGTAACTTTTGTCAGCTTCCTTGATTTCTTTGAGCATTTCATCATTCATTTGGTCATTCTGGCCAGGCGCTCGATAGTACACCCCCCACTGCCATTGCCTTCCCTCTTTTACATGGAATTTCAATCCATATAGATTCTACAGCAGATTTTGTTTCCTGCAAAACTTTAATCCTTTCTGACTCAATGCCCTCTCTAACATAGAGAGCAACCCCTCCACCAATTTGATCAGCTCTATCATTACAATATGGTTTGTACCCAGGTATCACAGTGTCCCACTGGTTGTCGTCCTTCCACGATGTCTCTGATATTCCAATCATATCTAACCTTTCATTTAGTGCTATATATTCTAACTCTCCCATCTTATTTTTTAGACTTCTAGCATTTGCATACAAGCATTTTAGAGAATGTATTTTATTCATATTAATTTGGCTGTTGTTAGACATGGGTAATTTGGGATCTTTAAGCTCTGTCTGCTCCATACTTGAGGGCATTTGGGCTACTTTACTCTTTTGTGGAACCTCTCTGCTTTTGGTAGTATCCTTCAAAGATACATTCTTCCGAACCATCCGCTCTTGGGCGACTGTCGGCTTTCCCCTAATATCTAGTTTAAAAGCTGCTCTATCTCCTTTTTAAAGGTTAATGCCAGCAGCCTGGTTCCATCCCGGTTAAGGTGAAGCCCATCCCTTCGGAAGAGCCCCTCCTTTCCCCAGAATGTTCCCCAGTTCCTAACAAATCCAAAACCCTCATCTCTGCACCATTGTCTCATCCACGCATTGAGACTCCGGAGCTCTACCTGCCTTTTGGGTCCTGCGCGTGGAACAGGAAGCATTTCGGAGAATGCTACCCTGGAAGTTCTGGATTTCAACTTCCTACCTAAAAGCCTAAATTTAGTCTCCAGAACCTCCCTACCACATTTTCCTATGTCATTGGTACCGACATGTACCAAGACAGCAGACTCCTCCCCAGCACTATCTAAGCCCTTATCTAGGTGGCGCGTGAGGTCCGCTACCTTCGCACCAGGCAGGCATGTTACCAGGCGATCCTCACGTCCACCAGCCACCCAGCTATCTACATGCCTAATGATCGAATCACCAACTATAACGGCTGTCCTAACCCTTCCCTCATGGGCACATGGCCCTGGAGAAACATCCTCGGTGCGAGAGGGTTTTACATCACCTGGAGGACAGGTCCTAGTTACAGGATCACTTCCTGCCACACCAGGGTGATGCTCTCCTGTCACGTGACCTCTCTCCTCCATGGCAACAGGGATGCTGCCAGACTGGAGGTGGGACTTCAGGACTATATCCCTGTAGGTCTCGTCTATGTACCTCTCTGTCTGTCTTATGCTTTCCAAGTCTGCTACTTTAGCCTCTAGAGAACGGACTCGTTCCCTGAGAGCAAAGAGCTCCTTGCACCTAGTGCACACGTAAGACCTCTCACCAACTGGGAGAAAATCATACATGTGACACTCAATGCAAAAGACTGGAAAGCCCCCATCCCGCTGCTGGACTGCTGTCTGCATCTTAGTTTTAAGTTTGTGTTTAGATCTAAGTTCTTTACTTACTAAGGGTTGCTATGGATATTTATACTAATAAAACTGTACCTAATATGTGTAATATACCTTGTTCACCTGAAGCTTAACTAATCTCAGGTCCTTAGTGTATGACTGATTTGGGTAACGAGCTTCACCTGAGAGCACCTCCTGTCTTTTAAGATGTGTAAGTACCTATAAAGCTACGATTATCCCAAGGGTGGGTGGGTGTGGGGAGGGAAATAACACTTATTAAAAGAGGGCTGCTACACAGTACCCTGTCTTGTGCTGCTGAGGTAAGCTATATTCTGATTTGATTTAAATTATAGCTCTTAGCTGCTGCTAGGCTCTAACTTCTTATGAAATTTAAACTACAAGCTCTCTGCTGGGTATGAAATGTAACCAGAAAGTTCTCCTCTGTGTTTTAAAACTAAAAGTACTTTGCTGATGCTAGGCCCTGAGTGACTATTAAATTTAGACTACAAGCTCTCTGCTGGGTTCCAAATGTAACCAGAAAGCTCTCTTCTGTATTTTAAATTTAAACTTAAACTGCTGCTACTAGGCCCTGACTGATTTAACAAAAATAGTGGATTCACAGATTAATTAGCTTTAATACAAAGAATTCCTTTTAGAAAATAACCAGAAGTATATACTGTGATAAGGAAGCTTATCATAGCTCAGGAAGGAGCTATAGGAAAGGTGAAGTGACTCTGAACAAGCAACCTGTCAGTTCTGGTAGAAATAAGAAAACAGAATTTTCCCATAAAAGACTACCAGTCCCAGAATGCACCAGGTTTCCAACAGCCATTAGAGGAGCTGAAGTGAGGAAACGTGTGTTCAATCAGGAGGGCTATGAGGTAATCCCTAAGCACTCATCTCAAAGGGCAGGGCCTGATTCAGCACAGCTGCGCTGTGTTAGGGAGGAGCACTCATCTAGGCAGAATAAAGGTAGAGTTTATTCTACAGAGAATTATCCTCATTATCCTGAGAATCAGCTTGAGCTTGATCATCAGTTTCATCTGAAGGATCATCAGAAGCAGAAGCCAAACCGGACGGACAGAGAGGGAAAGAAACCCTTTGGAAGAAGGAAGAGAAAAGCCTTTGAGAGGTCTAGAAGAGTCCAGAGCAGTACGTATACTGGGAGGCATTCCAAGGGCCAGCATACACCATTGGACTGGGGAAAGCCAGAGGAATGGTGCTGCAGAGCTAGGAATCTCCAGACGGTACCTGTGAGAGAGACAGCTGCACGTGGAAGGGACCCTAAGACCCGTGCCAGAAGGTATGTGAAGAGAGATCCAGTGTCCAGGGATCTGGATTGGAAGGCTGGACATAAGAACTGGACTACATACTGGCCAGGCTATATAGAGAGGAACTCTAACAGCAATGGAAGCTCAGGTATGAACACTGATCTATGTCCTAGCTATAACCTTGAAAGACAGCAGGGAACCAAGTATTCTCCTGAAAGTGCTCCATTGAGAGATTCATCTGTGCCAATCCATGATATTGAACCCATGCTTGTTGAAGAAGGGGGAATGATTGCAGATAAAGAATGTGTTTATATGTACTGCTCTCTGTCCAAACTCCTTTGGTGATTTTCTGTTATAAAGTACAGCAACCATCACAAAGAAATACAAACTTGTTCTTTAATCTACTCAGGAAAGCTCCTGAAGCAGGATTTGACCCACACAGTAGGAAGCAAGCCAGCTAAGGGGTTTCAGCTGGGTAACTGCTAGCAATTGAGCCTTACCTAATTGCTTGTGAGCTAGGAGAGAATCACTTCTGAATCTATGTGGGAAGATATAAGAAGTTAACCTGAAAAGAACAGGTTTTTTTATCTTTGTAGTTTTTGGTTTGTTGTTTGATATATGCTAAGAAAACATTAGCTAATGCCTGACAAGTTTGAATGTTGTTTTCCTGATTTTGATTTTGTTTTTCCAAGTTAAACACTGGAAGCAAGTAACCTGATTTATGTGCTACCAAGCATATCTGTGTTGGGAGAAATAACCCCATAAATAAATATCTTATTGGCTTTAACACTTGAGCACAACTAAATTATTGTCAGCAGCTGTGTCTGGTGTGAATGAACTACATTGCCCACAATCCCTTGCAAATCATATAGATATATGCACTTGCCAAGACTGTGAAGATTTTTACCCAGGCAGCTGTCTGACAATACTCACAGTTGCAGATCTCTCTCCAGAAGTAACAGTCCCTTTTTCCAGTCCTTGCCAATCCTTTCCAAACAGGTTCTCACCAGTCCAGGGAATATTACCCACTTATCTTGAACCCACTGTTCAAGGTCTAATGCCTGGAGTCATGCAATCCTATGTGGACCTATACATATAGAGGTTGCTCTGCTAGTGCATTCAAAATAGTCAAAGGTTGCCCTGATGACAAATTTGGAAACATTGGGCATGTTTGACTAAAGCGTAGTTACTCACCTGTAACAGGTGTTCTCCAGGGACAGCAGGAATCAGTCCTCACATATGGGTGACGTCGGCGCCGACAGCACCCTCGTGCGGAGCAATTCCCCAACTTTCAAAGAAAGCCTTTGGGATTGCATCATGCATGCACGGTCCCCTTCCCGCCCAAGGGTGCCATCTTGTTCAGTCAAATGACATAGCTGAAGAGACGGTAAAATGAACCAAAATTAATAATAATAGGACTGCAACTCCAGGGGAGGAGAGAGGGTCGTGAGGACTGATTCCTGCTGTCCCTGGAGAGCACCTGTTACAGGTGAGTAACTACACTTTCTCCAGGAAGAAGCAGGAATACAGTCCTCACATAAGGGACTCCCTAGCTATAGGCTACCAAGAACCCATAGCTGAAAAATGGCTCACTCTAGAAGAGCTGCAGCAGCTGTGATAGGAATTCAGCAGAGAACTCAACACCTCCGGTAGCCTGACACCAAAGGGCCGGAGGGTAGGAGTTGCCTATACCTCAAATAAGTTACGGAGTACCGCCTGGCCGAGAGCACTGTCTTGTCAGGACTCCCTATCCAAGCAGTAATGGGCTGCAAAGGTCTGGCCTGAAGACCAGGTGGTGGCCCGGCAGATGTCTGCCAGCAGAACAGAGCACCGGTTCCACCGCCTGATCCTCTAGAAGACCGGACAACTGCTGCAAGAGGAGGTCCCTCTATAGAGGGGGTCTGAGAGGCTCTCCTGGAAAGAAGGAGGGAGGTACCTGGTTGAAGTGGAGCAAATATCCCATTTGGACTATTTGAAGGGCCCAGGTATCTGTGGGTTATGTATGGCCACCTGTGGGCATACAGGCTCAGCTTTCCTCCTGTGCAGGACCTCATCCCTGGTTGGAGAGAGACTATGCTTTGGCAGTCAAAACCCCCCTCCTGGCTGAGTTGGAGCCAGCACCGGAGGCTTGGGGGTCTTCTGCTTATGCGGGCCATGCCCCTGTGGGCGAGCTGGGGAGGCCTGTTGAGTGGGGTAGTTGCGGTATGCAGCACCCTTCCTCGGGAAAAAGGGCTTTTTACCAGAGCCCTTCTCTTTAGAAGGGGCTGAAGTCTTCTTAGATAGACTTGTCCAGGTCAAGTACTCGGACTCAATTTCAGCAGCATTTTCAGTCATGGATTTGCCAAAGAGGTTGTCACCACAACAAGGGACATCGACCAACGTGTCCTGAAACCATGGCTCCAGGTCCGACGACATTAGCCACACCTGGCGGCAGGCACCGATGCCAGCTATGGTTACTCGGGCTGAGGCCTCAAAGCCGTCATAGGCTGCTCGAGACAAACTTCAAGCACTCCCGAATCCCAGTGGACAAGTTCTTGAAGCACTGCAAGGGTTCCTCGGAGAGACCAGCTGAGAACCCGGCAATCTCCTTTGCCAGGTCCCGCAAGTACATGCCCATGTACAGCTGGTATGTTTGGACTCAGCATGAAAGCATCGAGCCCTGGTAGCACTTTCTGCTGATGGCATCCAGGTTCCGGGCTTCCCTGCCAGGAGGCACTGAGGAGTACGTTTTTTGGCTCTTGAGCCTGTGCATGGCCGATTCCACAACCATAGAGTTGTGCAGCAGCTGTGCTTTCTGGAACCCAGGGCTCTTGCGGACTCGATAGATGGAATCGACCCGCTTGCTGAGAACCAGCATCGAGGCCGATGACTACCACATGCGGAGCATCAGCCGTTCCAACATCGGAGGAACCGGTACAGTAAGGGCTTCCTGAGGGGGGAAAGTCATACTGGAGGGCTTCGAGCTCCTCGGCTCGAGGATCCTCCTCAGAGTCTGCCGGGAATGTCAAAGCCATGGCCATATCCCTGACGAAGTCCGAGAACCGGGTATCCTCTGGGGGGGACCTTCTCCGAGGCTCGGAATCTGGTGAGTCCCATGGGACATACCCAGTCCAGTGGGTGTCCGGGGACTCCTCATCTTCTGTTTCCCATGCCAAGTCCTCCGAGGAGGAATCGATGTGCTCCGGCCATGAGGGCTTCGGTCTCAACCGCCCAGACACCGGGGGCACTGGCGGCATCGACGACCTCGGTCCCAAACGGGAGGTCGAGGGAGACCTCGGCCGAGGATCGACCTGAGTCCGAAGAGTCTCGAGGATCGGCTCGGCCTCTGGGGTCGACTTGGACGTCGAGGTCCGATGGTCGGGGCGGATGGACCGGTGAGACCGGCCATCAGCGCTTGCTGCTGCTCCATGAAGGCAGACATGCTGTGCTCCAGGGCCGCAAACCTGAAACTGAGCTCAGACGGCTCCGCAACCTCCGGGTCGGGTCCTGATGCCAGTTCTCCAGGAGGAGAGTCAACGAGGACAACAGCAGTTACCTTCCTCGGCATCTCCGGCTCTGTGTGAGGCACCTTTGCAGGCCACTCCGAGGACTCGGGGCAGTGGGGTCAGAACTCCGCAACCTAGCCCGCGAGGATCCAGGCTGATCAGAGACATCCAACGACGCCACCCTCACAGGTTTCTTCTTCTTCTGGTGTTCCTGTGAGGGAGACCCCTGCTCAGAAGACCCCCGACGATGCTCGGAGTCAGATAGCTCCCGAAACATCGAGGCTTCTGAAGAGGTCCGGACCTGGGTGGATGCGGACTCGGAGAAAATCCTTTCGCGCTGCTGCTGCCTACTTCTAATTGCCTTGGAAGACATCTTAGGAAACCAAAAAAGTCGGCACAAAAGAGACTGGAAAACGTTCAATTCAGGTAAAACCCCTTTTATTAGCCCCTACGCGTTTCGGCTCAAAAGCCTTCTTCACGGGGTCTTTAGAGAGAGCAAACCTCAAAAGAAATGGCATTGGGGGGGGCGCTCGTGAGCCCGCTATGTGATGGCCGCATCCTAGCTGAGCTCCGTCTCAACCGCCACAAAAACTGCAGCTAACATGCGCTAATAATAGAAAATTCCCCCGAATTAACCTACCCTGGGTCGGCGCTGATGAGTGGTGTCCTGCGGCAGCCTGATCTGTCTCCCGGTAGGAGCTCTGACGGCTGGGCGGCGGTGGAGCCCATCTCTACAGTGAGGCCTGTTGGGTCCCACATCTTGACGCTTGTCTTGGGCCCGGCGCACTCCGCGGCTGCCCCTGCCTTCTGAGTAACCTGAGCGGTGCTTGAGCGGGCTTCCCTCGGGTTGTTCCCGCGGATATCTCTGTCAGGTCAGAGCACATGCGACGGTGGGCCACCGGGTGGAGCAACTTTTCAGAGGCTGAGCTGCCTGCACGCGGCTTCTGAACCACATCGGGAGGGCTGAGGAGAAGGCCTGGAGTTTCGGCGGTGAAAGTCAATGCCCAACAACCCAATCTATAAGCGCAAATCTCCTGAGAGGGGTAGGTTTATAGACTGCCTCTTTTTCTTCTCCGAATCTCAGAGTCTCTGGATGGTATGCGGAATCACCGACAGTGCCTGCCTGTTAGCGAGTTAGAGCCCTGCTGAGGCCTACACTTATCAGCGTGGATCTCCTGTGCCCTGCTGGGATTTCTCTGAGTTATCTGTGACCTTGGACCCCCTCTTGGAGCGCACATCCTGCAGCCAGGGGCTTTTTGTGATCTGTTCTCATCCAGCCCTTCAGAGTACTCTGAACACTATATCTGGCGGCCCATCTACCCAAGGGGGTCAAAAGCAGCCGACTCCATCTTTGCATTGCATTGCTGCTCCTCATGAGCCTTGAACTTTGCGGACAATGCTTGTGCTTTTCTCCCAACACTGTGTACTAATGACTGTCCTGCGGGCTTGGGAAGCCTAGTGCTCCGTTACCTATCTAGCACCTCTGCTCTTGCTGACATTGACTCTCTCCCTCTCCTAACACTGTGTGGCATTGGGGGCCCTAAGGAATGGCCGCCAAAGCTAAAAATTCTGATACCCGAGAGGGGACGCGTTCCTCCCAGCGCCTGCAGAGTAAATCTGGGGCCGCAGCAGCCCCCCTGAGCAAATTCGTCCATCAGACACGGATGATGAGACTGTAAGTGAAGATGATCTGGTTTCCCATCAGCCGCTTACCTCTGCTCAAATCAAACAAGAGCTCCGCAGGGGTTTTGCGGAGTTAGCCAGCGAATTCCGCTCTCTACACGAGGAACTGGTGAAGGATGTTGCAGAACTCCGAAACGACGTTAAAGAGCTGGGAACCCGTGTGGAGGATGTGGAGACCAAGGTAGTTGATCATGATGGGTCCTTGGTGGATTTACAGTGTGCGCTTGACCAGCAGCATGCGCAAGCAATGGAGCTGACCTACAAAATTGATGACATTGAAAACCGCTCCCGCCGCAATAATGTGCGCTTTCGAGGGATCCCAGAAGCGGTGGGGGGCGGAGAGGACTTGCCGACTGTGCTTAAGCTGTTGATAACAGAATTGCTCCCGGCGGAGGACCTGACTGCCCATGCCTCTGGGATGGAAATTGAACGAGTCCATCGGGCCTTAGGGAAGCCTCCCAATAATCAGCCTAGTGATGTTATTGCGAGATTCTTGCGCTATTCTGATGCTGAGCTGCTCATTCGCCGTGGCCGGGAGAGGAAGTCGATTCGCTTTCAGGACGCCACAGTATCCATCTATCAAGATCTTTCGACATTCACCTTGGCGCGTCGAAGGGAGATGAAGCCAATCACGACGGTCCTGAATAGCAAGGGGATCCGTTACTCTTGGTCTTTTCCATTTCGAATGAACTTCCTTTTGGGAAACAAAGATTTCTGCAAAAGACCATACTGAAGCCTGGCGAGCTCTTCGTCAGGCGGGACTAGTTGATGATAATGCTCAGCCTCACCCGCCGCCCCCTAAGCCCCATCACTCTAAGTGGACTCGAGTGGGTAACTCCGCTTGATTTTTTGGGGTGTGGGAGTGCTCCTGTTATCTTTTTGCGAGCCCCATCTGCTGGGTCTCTCGACCCTCAGCTCTGGGATAGCAGGACTGGCTCTTGATGCCTGACCGTTTTGTGTTCTCTCTCAGTAGTATTTTTCCACTGAGTTATTGGTCATTGGCGTGAGCCGGCCTGGGCTCCCACTCTAGTACACAGGGGGGGTGATGGGTGATTGGCAAATGTCTTGATGATGATATTGTTTAATTGAGGAGACGTGATGGAGTTGCTGACTCAGGGTGGGGGGGGATAGTGGGGAGCTGTTACTATCTGCTTTGCTTGTAATGTTGCTTTGTGGGGGTTTGGGGGGGGAACAGGGTTTGTGGTCAATTTACCGTGTCCTGTATTACATTTGACAGGCAGGTGGTATTGACGGGAAGGGGGGGTTGGGTGGGTTTGGGAGGAGGGACTATGGCTTTTGTTTTTGGAAGATGGAATGGGTGGGCCCGACTAACTAATTCCCCGGGTTTGCTGGGGGGGAACTGCCATTGGGACCTTTTGGATAGCTGGCGGATGCGTGGGGTTGGATTGTAACTGCTGGTGGTGTGCCTTATCTCTTTGAATGTTAAGGGCCTTAATTCCCCGAGGAAGCGGTCCCTGCTGTTCTCAGAATTGCGCACCTTGCAGGGGGACATTGTTTACTTACAGGAGACCCATCTTCAGAATTGTAAACAGGGCTGGTTAAAGAGGTCCCCGTATACTGAGGTGCGGGTGGCCTTAGACGCGCAGGGACGGAAGAAACGGGGAGTGGCCTTACTATTTCATCAGAGCCTTTCTCTACAGATAGAGGAGATAAAGCGGGATACTCTGGGGAGGTGGCTTTTTGTGAATATTCGTTTAGAAGGACACTTGCTAACTTTAGCTAATGTTTATGCGCCCAATACAGGTCAGGGGCCCTTTTTTGCACGATTGAAAGCTTTACTGGCGGATTTTGCAAAGGGCCCCATTGTTCTGGGGGGGGGATTGTAATACGCATTTGGTGCCCCACTTGGATTCCACTAGTCGCGTTGGGGGGAGAGTGGGGGGGTCGGCAAGAGCCCTTCAACGCCTTATGCTAGACCTGGGGTTGCGGGACGTCTGGAGGGACACTCATGGGGGGGAGAGAGGCTATACGTATTTCTCTCCGGTCCATCAGGTTCACACTCGCATCGACTATTTTTTATTGGATCAGCGCCTGATGGACGGGAGAGTGAAGGCTGGACATGGAGCGCTGACTTGGTCAGATCATGCTCCATGCTGGCTTGCTCTTCCGTCCGGATTGTATAGTGAGCACCAGCGGCTTTGGCGCTTAGACGTGAGGTTCCTGCGGCGGCAGGGAGCAGTGCAAGACCATGTCCGTTTTATCACTGAATTCTTTGAGCTTAATAATTCTGGGGATGTTCCTCTCCCCACGGTGTGGGACGCTTATAAGGCTACGGCTCGAGGTCAACTCATGGCTGAGGCGCCCGCACGCGCAAAATGTGGACGCATGACCACGACCAGTTGGTGAAGGAGGCTACTCGCCTAGGTTTGGAACACGCCCAAACTGGCTCGCGCCAGGTTCTGTGCCAGTGGCGGACTGTTCGAGCCAATTTGGATGCGTGTTTGCAGAAAGAATTAGATAATAAACGCCGGAAATTACGGCAAACTTTTTATGAGCATGGGAATAAAACAGGCCGCTTCCTAGCTTTGCGTCTTCGACAACAGCAGTCCGCGAGAGCGGTTCGCGAACTGCGCGACTCTGGCGGACGGAAGAGGGTTGTTTCCCGGGAGATACGTGATCTCTTTGCTGACTATTTGGAGCAGCTCTATAAGGCAGAGCCTTTTGATCGGGATCGTGTACAGGATTATTTGCGGGGGATTGCTCTGCCGCATCTCTCTGACCCTGACCGGGCTCAACTAGATTCTGAATTAACGATAGACGAAGTGGAAACTGCAATCCGGCGATTGAAAATTGGCAGTGCGCCGAGTAGTGATGGCTTCCCAGCAGAATATTATAAGAAATTTCGGGCACAACTAGCGCCAACCTTGACTATCTTGTTTAATGAGATTTTGGGAGGGGTCTCTCTACCGGCGTCCCAGCGTGAGGCACTGATAGTGATGATACCCAAACCTGGCAAACCACTGCACGACACGGCGTCGTACCGCCCCATTTCCCTGTTAAATGTTGACGTTAAGATATTTGCCTCCGTGCTGGCTGCGCGCTTAAATCGGGTCCTTCCGGGCTTGGTGCACCCAGATCAGGTTGGATTTGTGCCAGGTCGCCAGGCTGCAGACAACATTAGGTGTATGTTGCAGGTTATTCACATAGCCCACCAGGAACCACAACCAGCCCTGCTGGTGGGGATTGACGCAGAAAAAGCCTTTGATCGGGTTGACTGGGAATACCTATGGTGTGTTCTGGAGACAATGGGCCTTGGCTCTAATTATATCCGCTGGGTTCGTAGTCTTTATCAGACGCCCCAGGCGTGCGTTCGGATTAATGGGGGACATTCGAGATACTTCTTTCTGGAGAGGGGCACGCGACAGGGTTGCCCTCTTTCGCCTCTGCTCTTCGCACTCGCGATGGAACCCTTGGCTCAGAGCTTTCGAGAACAACCAGGCTTGCAGGGGGTCCATATTGGCCTTGCGGAATATCGGATTGCACTTTTTGCGGACGACATCATACTGTCCCTGGTGGACCCTTCCAATTGCGATGCAATTGTTCGAAAACTATTCTCGGGTATCGGGTTTTAAAATTAATTACACTAAATCAGAGATCTTGAATGTTGGGGTTCCCGGGGCGGTTTGCGCGGAGCTTCAAGCGGCTTATCCTCTACGTTATTTAGGGGTGCATTTGACTGTGCAGCGGGCGGACCTTTTTAAGGCCAACTATGATTCCCTGCTTCGTCAGATTCGGCGGGACCTAGAGGTTTGGAATGGCCTGCTCCTTTCCTGGTTCGGGCGTATAGCCGTAGTCAAGATGGTGGTCGTTCCCCGCTTTCTTTACTTTTTTCAGGTCCTACCGCTTCCCATTGCGCGGGCCACTTTGGTGACCTGGCAGCAGCTGCTTATGAAATTCATATGGCATTATCGTCGCCCGCGCTTGGCGCGCCATGTTCTCTATGCCCGTACGCGCTCTGGAGGTATGGGCATGCCCAATTTACACTGGTACTACGCAGCGGCGCAATGTCGGGCGGGGGTGGAGTGGATGATTGCTGATGGCACTAAGCGATGGGTACAACTGGAAATGAGCTTGGCGGGGGGAGTCGGCCTAGGAGACTGGCTGTGGCTTGGCCCCAAATTCCGGCGTGGTAATTGCACCAGCAACCCCTATGTTCTTCATACCCTCCGTTGTTGGGACCAGCATTTTCGGTCTTGAGACACGGACCTAACCCCTTTAGCCCTATAGTGGATAATGCCTCTTTCCCGCCGGGGCTAAGCGATACAGTCTTTCGGCAGTGGGGACATCACGGCCTTAGTCGGGTCGGACAACTTTTTGATGACGGTCAACTACAATCCTTTCGTGCGTTACAAGATGATTTTGACCTTCCGGCTAGGCATCTCTATCAATACATGCAAGTGACACACTGGGTTCGATCCAAGACTGTGCGGCCCCAGGTTGCTCGGGCCCTGACCGATCTGGAACGTTATTGTGAAGGATGCACCACTACTAAGGGACTCGTGGTGACCCTGTATGCCCACTTGCAGGGGTCTCAATCGTGTTCTACTAGACACAGGGAACTTTGGAATTCCGATTTGAACCTCTCCTATACTGAGCAGCAGTGGGAGGGGGCAGAAGCACACTTGTGGAAGAGTGCGGTAGCGATTAATGCCCGTGAAACCAATTATAAAATACTGTACCGCTGGTACATGACCCCGGCACGGATCGCACGGATCTATCCTGGGGCGGTGGACCTCTGTTGGCGTAACTGTGGGCAACGGGGTACCCTAGGGCACATTTGGTGGGATTGCCCCCGCATTCGCGCCTTTTGGAGGGGTATACAATTCCGACTGCAATTGTTTCTGGGCGTGAGTATCCCTTGGGATCCGGGGATTTTCCTGCTTGGGGCCTCTGTGCCGGGTGCACGGGCTCTGCAGCTTGCTCTTCTTCGCCATGGCCTGAATGCAGCTAGATTATCCCTTGCAGCGGCCTGGAAGCGTGCCTTGGCCCCCTCCTTTCAAGCTTGGCTGGAACGGATGTGGGATATGTATACCATGGAGCGAGGGGTAGCGGTCAGTAGGGTGCGCTTGGCACGCTTTGAGCTGGTGTGGGCCCCTTTTGTCTCTCGTTATGGTGCGTGACTGTGCTGGATGAGAGGGGGGGGGATTACCCAAAAAAAAAAAAATTTAAAAGGAGTTTGCCCCCTGTGTGTGTGCCTTTCGCTCACCATTTTCCCGTGCTTAAGCACTAGCAAGCCATAGTTGGGGGGTTTGGGAGGTTGGGAGGGAGGGGGGCTTTGGGCTAGGGAGGCTTTGGGCGGGGGGGGGGGGGGGAAGGGAGGTTAGGGGTTATTACTCCCCGTTTCCTTATCTCAAAACTGCAAAAAAAATGAAAGCATATTGTTGAATGTTGGTGTGATCTGAAGTTATGTTGTTACTGTTGCATTTTCTTGGAAGATCTTTGTGGTTTATAATTCTATGTATTCTGTGGAAGCCTTTCAATAAAAAAAAAAAGAAAAAAAAAAGAAAAAAAAAAGAAATGGCATTGAATAAGTGTAAATGAACATAAATAAACATAACATGAAATATTTAAAAACAATATGTTATAAAGCACTTTCATTCATTTATGTTTTACATGTTTATAATGCATTTCCTAGTGTGGTTTTAAAGTACCATCACATTTTTCTTAGGCTTTATTTTTTACCATCGTTTTGATTTCGTATATTTGTTCTTCTAACCTGCTCTTGCAGGGTAATGCCAATATTTTTAGAAACTGACAGCAGAGTGTTTTCTCAAATTATAGTCACATTTAAGATGTGATTTTTAGTATGCTTTGGAAATATTTTCACTTATTGATGGTCCGTTCTTCTTACTATTGTGATCACGCATGTCTGACCTTTCACCTCACCATGGTGGGAAAACACCAATAACGTCTGGCATTTGCCGGCAGAGCGTTCTTCACTACAGCAGTGAACAATGAATGCTGCAACAGATGGTAAGGCGCTTATATTTCCCATCAGATGGCTGCACAATTAATTTCATAAAATCATACACGTTGTGCTATATATGTTTCTAATTCTCGTCGAAAAGCTTTTCTTGTCATCTTAGCTTTCGTTAAATGCTTCTTCAGCTATGTTGAAAAACACGTTTGATTTCCAATATTTGTTGACGATACAATCTCTTTTAGGTATAGATGACTAGGTGCTTTTCTCTGATGATTGGTCGCTTTGTATTATAAAATTGATTTAAAATATAGAAATATGTTGTCTTTTTTACGTCATTATTATGCTCATTTAAGAGCTTATACCATAGTGCAATGCACAGTGTTCAAAACATATGACATTACACACTATATGAAATTCGAAGGGTCCGTTGGAAAACAAGTGTTAGTAGAAAGTTATATATTATCATTTCTTTAGAAGGCACATCTTAAAAAAAATTTAAAAATTTTTTTAATACTCTTTAGCCCCCATTATTCGGAACACTACAATACTCCACTAGAGTGGTGACATCGATTTCATTAGACGTGTACGTTTTGTTATTTAATAGTAGTTTCTATGATCAAGTTTTATTATGTGTTTCTTGTTTTACAATAATACATTTAATACAATATAGCCCCTGAGCTAAAGAGTTGTTCAGTAGCGATAACACCACTTTTTTGCTGAGCAATAAGGCTGGCTTTCTTCCCCTCCCTTTAGGTATGCGGTTTTCTTTAGACAAGAGAGTTCCTTTGGCAAAGTCTGGTGTCTTTTTGAATGATTCTTCATAAAATGCCCTATGGCAGTGCTTTGTTTTTTATTTCAAAAAGTCTCAAGCTCTGACATCACAACTATGGGTAGCAACAGTCAACGAATGAGTTTATTCTCTTTTATGCCTTTATGATTTTATTTATTTATTTTTCATGCTTAATTATTTATTACTTTTCAAGAATTCTTTTTTGCCTATTTTCCTCATCCCTGTTTCTCTGTTATAATTCTTAATTCAATTTTCTTTTTTCTTTTAATTGTACATTTCTTTTATTTGTACTTTTGAACACAAGATGTTGTTGTTGTTAAGTGCCGTCGAGTCGGAGTCGACTCATGGCGACCCTCTGGATAGCTATCCTAAATTGTGTTCGGTCTTCAGTCAGGCGGCTCATTGTTGACAGGCTGGTACCCGTAGCTGCTGTTATTGTAGCGATCCATCTCATTGCTGGCCTTCCTCTTTTGCGTTGACCTTCTATCTTGCCAAGCATGATGTCTTTCTCTAATGATCTCTCTCTTCGCATGATGTGTCCGAAGTATGAAAGTCGAAGTCTTGTCATCTGAGCTTCTAAAGAAAGCTTAGGTTTGATCTCCTCTAGTACCGACTGGTTTGTTCTTCGGGCAGTCCATGGTATACACAGTATTCGCCGCCAGCACCATAATTCAAAGGCATCAATTTTCTTCCTGTCTGTCTTTTTCACTGTCCAGCTTTCACATCCATATGATGTTATTGAAAATACCATGGCTTGAACAAGTCAAATCTTTGTATGGAGAGAGACATCTCTGCTCTTGAGAATCTTATCTAGGTCTTTCATAGCCATTCTGCCAAGAGCAATGCGTCGTATGATTTCTTGACTGCTTGTTGCTTCTTTATTGATAGTTGATCCAAGTAGGTTAAAGTTGTTCACGATTTCAATTTCTTCTCCTTCAACGATGAACCTGTTGATTTTGCCAGTTGTCATGATCTTTGTCTTCTTTACATTAAGGTGCAGGCCCATTTTGAGACTATGTTCTTTGATTGTGAGAAGCAAATGTTTCAGATCATCTTCACTTTCAGCCAGTAATGTGGTATCATCAGCATAGCGAAGGTTGTTGATGAGTCTTCCACCAATCTTCACACCTCTGTTGTCTTCATACAGTCCTGCTTCTCTGATGATTTGTTCTGCATATAAATTAAACAGGCAGGGGGAAAGTATGCAGCCTTGTCTTACACCCTTGCTTATTTTAAACCATTCTGTTTCTCCTTGTTCCGTTCAAACTGTTGCTTCTTGATCAATGTACAGATTGCGCAAGAGAACGATCAGGTGTTCTGGTATACCCATTCTTCTTAATGTGGTCCAGAGTTTCTCATGGTTTACACAGTCAAAAGCCTTGCTATAGTCGATAAAGCACAAATAGATATCCTTTTGGTATTCTTTAGTCTTTTCAAGGATCCATCTCACATCCGCAATGATGTCTCTCGTTCCTCGCCCTTTCCTGAACCCTGCTTGCACTTCAGGTAGTTCTTGTTCTAGGTATGGCTGTAGTCTCTTTTGAATAATCTTCAGTAGAATCTTGCTGGCATGAAATGGAACGTGTACAACTTGATCTGTTGGGTGTCAGCGAACTGAAATGGACTGGCATCGGGCACTTTGCATCAGATGATCACATGGTCTACTATGCTGGAAATGAAAGACAAAGAAGAAATGGTGTTGCGTTTATAATAAAGAAGAAACTTGCAAGAATTGTAATGAAATACAATGCAGTCAGCGAACGCTTAATCTCTATTGGTCTACGAGGATTGCCTATCAACACAACTATAATTCAAGTATATGCCCCAACAACAGCTGCAGAAGAGAATGAAATTGAAGAGTTCTATGAACAAGTACAAGCTGAAATTGACAGAACATGCAAACAGGATATCCTGATAGTCATGGGTGACTGGAACGCAAAGGTTGGCAACAAAGAAGAAGGCAAAGTAGTTGGAAAATATGGACTTGGCAACAGAAATGAAGCTGGAGAAAGATTGATAGAATTCTGCAAGACCAATGATCTATTCATCTCAAACACCTTCTTCCAGCAACACAAGCGGCGACTGTACACATGGACTTCACCCAATGGATTATATAAAAATCAAATTGACTACATCTGTGGAAGTCAACGATGGAAAAGCTCTGTAACATCAACCAAGACAAAACCTGGAGCTGACTGTGGTACAGATCATCAACTACTAGTATGCAAACTCAAGCTAAAGTTGAAAAAGAGCAAACCACTCATGAATGCAGCAAAATATGACCTTGAGAATATACCACTGAACACAAGATACGATGTTTTAATAAAATCTCATGCGTGTTATTAATGTGGTCCTTCTTATCCTATTATTGTTGATTTGCACTCTTGAGGTTTTATTAATTTGCATGTTTATTTGTGTCTCCATATGTTTAATATACTTTTTTATGAAATTTGGTTCATGTTATTATATTATACATGGTACAAACACAGGAGTGTTTTTCATTTTCATTTTATTTTTATTATTGTTATTAAAATTATTATATTTTGCATGCTTATGATTTTATAACATATTGTTTTTAAATATTTCGTGTTATGTTTATTTATGTTCATTTATACTTATTCAATGTCATTTCTTTTGAGGTTTGCTCCCTCTAAAGACCCCCTGAAGAAGGCTTTTGAGCCGAAACGCGTAGGGGCCAATAAAAGGGGTTTACCTGAATTGAACATTCGCCAGTCTCTTTTGTGCCTGCTTTTTTGGTTCCCTTTGACAGTGTGCAGGCACCTACTGCTCTCCTTGGTCTCTTGGAAGACATCTTGTCACACGGGCCACAGACCTTCGGGTCATGGTCGGGCCCGAGGCAGCAGATACAGCAGTCGTGTGTGTCAGTGAGAGACATTAATCTTTTACACCGATCACACTTTTTAAACCCGCTGGCAGTCATCGGGGGAAAAAGGGCCCCTGCGAGGTCAAACAACCGGGCTTCCAGTGAAAAAGAAAAAAAGAGCGCAAACGCTAGCCACTAAGGGCAAAAACCGAAAAATAGAGACCGGACTCGATACCGGTGTACCGAACACCGAGGCGGGAAGAGGAACCAGCGTCGAACTAGGCCGAAGAAGAGAATATTCAGTAGTTTTGACGCACTTTTTCCGTGAGGGAAGTTGGACTATGTCTGTTGGGCTCCACGGAAAAAGGGAGACTGAGCAAGATGGCACCCTTGGGCGGGAAGGGGACCGTGCATGCGTGATGCAATCCCAAAGGCTTTCTTTGAAAGCTGGGGAATTGCTCCACACGAGGGCTCCGTAGGCGCTGACATCATCCATATGTGAGGACCGACTTCCTGCTTGTTCCTGGAGAAATTAAGGTAGTCTGCTCTCTTATCATCCGGGAGGAGACGATACATTGATTCCAGATACCTAGTTACCTCCCTAAGGAACATATTCATATAGAGTATGTATGAACTTATCTGGGCTGAAAGCATGGAGGCCTGAAAACATTGATGCCCAAAGGTATCGAGGGTTGTCGATTCTCTGCCTGGGGGATTGGAGGAATGCGTTTTAGAACTTTTAATTCGACACATAGCTGATTCCACTACCATTGAGTGGTGTGGAAGCTGCTGCGTTTTCTGGAATCTGGGGCTTTCCGGTACTTGATACATGGTATTGAGTCATTGAGTATGGGGAGAAATGGTGAGGGGCGTTTCCCACATCTGGAGTATAAGATCCTGGAGTATACAGTGAATAGGCAGAGTAGTTGCCTCTTTCGGAGCTGTAGGATATTGAAGAATGTCCACCTCCTCTGCTCTGGGTTCTTTCTCCGATGTAGGAGTAATGGATAGCCCCCAGGATATCACTGATTGACCCAATACAAGCATTGAGGAACCTGTGTCTTTTGGGGAGACTGCTAGGTATTTATGACCTAGATTGCCCACTGCTGGAAACAGGATACTAGGCTTGATGGACCTTGGTCTGACATATGGCATATCTTATATTCTTATACCCTTGATAAACTCTTGGAAAGACATATCTTCGGGAGAGGACATGTGCTGTTGTGGCGACGGTGAGGGTTCCTCCAGAAGACTTCGGATCTCTCGGGTACTGATCGATTCATCATCCAAAGAATCTGAATCAGTAGAATCAAAGTATCGACACGAACGATGCTCCTGTTCTTGTAAGGTCTGGTACCGATCGAGTTCGGTATCGGCTCGAGAGACTTGCCACACCAGTACCTCAGAACTGAGAATGGACTCAAGAGCTGGTATGGGCAGAAGCATGCCGAGCGGCATGAAGCCCGATGCAGACTGCATGGGCATTGTTGACGGTACCGGTACTGACGATACTGCTGGTAATGACCTGACCGGTACCAATGCCGCTAACAGAGCTGCTAGACTCTGCTCAATGGCCAGCATATGCTGATCCATAGAGCTTGCCGATGCCTGGGTATCGGTACCGGAAGCATGGGATACCGTTCCAGAGCATGGCACCAGGAGCTCTCCTGAGGTGGAGGCCTCGGGTGCATCCTGGACCCCTTTTGCGCTTTTGGAGGGGAGATCCTCCCGTTGGGGTAGTTTGGCCGATCAATCCAACTCCAGGGCAACACTCAAGGCATCTCTATTTATTTATTTATTTCATTTAACTTTTCTTATATACCTCCTTTCATGACATCAAGGCGGTTTACATTGAACAAACTGAAATTACATTGAACAGGGCATTATAACTTGGAGATAACTATTTTACAGGGAACATGGGCAATGGAGGGTTAAGTGGCTTGCCCAAGACCACAAGGAACACCTGTGGGACTAGAAACCCCAGTCCTTCCGACCCAAGATTGCTGTCCTCTAGTGGGATTTGAACCCCCGACCTTCTGGCCTGAGGTAACTTGCCCCAAAACCACTAGGCCACTCCTCCCTCTATGTTTAGATAGAGATCTACCCTTGGGAGGACGGCCTATCTTGTATTTGGATACCCGAGATCCATGTGAGGAGAACGATGCCCTGGATGACGTTGAAGCGAGTGAAACTGCATCTGAGGCAAAAAGGGAGCAGAGTTTCGTGGCCCGATTCTGTAGGCCTCTCTTTGTCATCTTCTTGCATAGGGGACATTCAGATGGCTCATGATCTGGGCCGAGGCATTTAAGACACTAGTCATAGGTATCAGTAGCAGAGATAGTGCTACCACACTTGGAACATTTCTTAAAACCACTGGTTGGTTTTTCCATCATGTCAGTAGACTGGATGAAAAGCCTAGGCCTAAGATGGCGTTGAAAGCACCTGAAAGAACTAAATTTCTTTTCTTTTTTTAGAAAGAAAGAAATAGAATCAAAGATATTGGTTCCGGCGTTGATGGGAAGGCAGAGGCAACCACAAAAAATAATAAAGAAGAAATTTTCTGCGGTGACAGGATTTGCTTCCTGCTGGCTCTGCGGAAAAATGAAAAACTGAGGAGGGAGAATCACAAAGGCAGGAAGGGAGCACCGCAGGTACAGTGGGATGCTCCCAAAGGCTTTCCTATTGGATGCTGGTGAGCATTCCCGTGTGGACTCTGTCAGTACCAACGTCACCCATATGTGAAGACTACATTCCTGCTTGTTCCTGGAGACAGCAACAGAAATCTTCGTAATGTTATTTTATGCAGAAGACAGGACAGGTCATGTACGATAGGCTGGAGACAAAAACAACTGGTCACAAACTGGTCCACAGAGAAGTATTTAAACAAATGAAAGCGGATAAGACTATATGACCAAAGTGCAGACTCCATACAGTCTGTTCCACTTGAGAGACAGAGAGAGAAAGGCACACAGAGACAGAAAGAAGTCAGATCTGGTGCCATACTACAAAACTGGGAACAAACGGAAGGCAGTCAACTACTGACCTGTCAGTCTACAGAAGTGGTTAGTAGGGCCCAATCTACTGAAAGAGGTTTATTAGTGTGCCACAAGAATGAGGCTTACAGTATGCCCATGTCTCTTGGAAGTAAGTGACTTTATGAAAGAAATAAAAACAGGAAAGATGCAGATCTGCAACAAAGTGCAAAAAACCTGAGTCAGGTGGCTTTATCAAAGCTGTAGAATGGCTACGGATTTAGAGACTGTGCTTTATGCAATAGGTCAATCTTCTAAAACTCAATGTTAGTGAACCAGATAGAGAATGGTTTATGAATTCCTCTACTATTCCCACTCTTGCACCTATTCTTAATGATACCCCTTTGCCTCTAACCACATCATTCCAATACAGATACGGGTCTTTCCTTCCATGACCATATTGGCTCTGTAGTGAAGAAATCATTCGTTGTTCTTCATTAAATTCGATCTATCCGCTCCTTCATCGATCCCCCAGCCCTTACTGCTTTGATTCTGTCTCTAATTATCTCACAGTTGAATTATTGTAACATTGTTTTCAATGGCCTTCCATAGTACAAACTAAAGCAATTATGATCAATTCAAAATACAACTGTCAGGTTTCTTGCCCATGCCTCTAGGCTCGATCTTGCTACTCCGCTCCTCATTCATTATCACTGGCTTTCCATCCGTTATCATATTCGGTATAAGATTATGACACTTATTAATAAAGTTCTCCATACCGGCATTCCTCCTTACCTTTCATCATTGATCATTCCTCATGCCCCTCTGCATATCCTCCAGTCCATTCATGCCCATATTATATCTTCACCAGACCCTCAGCTTTCTACTTTTATGGCCCCAATCTTTGGAACTTGCTAACATCTGTTTTCTGTAATGAACCATCTATAGACTTTTTAAGGTATTCCTAAAGACCTACCTGTTTCAATTAGCATTTAATGTCTCTTCTTAGTCCTACTGGGAACACACTGCAATCACAGCTACACAACTTTCTTACACCTTCTCTTTCCTTTTCCTCCCCCCTACCCTTCTCTCTCCCTATCCGTATGATTGCATTCTTTCCCGTCATAACAATGGCGTTCTTTTCAGTTATTTTATTACCCTGTTTTTATGTAAACCACTCTAATAATGTAATGAAGAGCAGTATATCACATTTTAATAAACCATATAATAGGTTTTTTTAACACACATGTATTTTGGGTATAAAAATTGAAATATCAAATATTTTGGAGGGAGAAAACTAGTAGACAGCAAAAATAGAACTGGAATAACCAATTTTAATGAACTCAACATAATCAATTTAACATAATAGGAAAAACTAATAAACACTGGATGCTTACATAGATATATCACTAACAGAAAAACAGTATTACGTTTTTACAGATATCTTGCTACAGTTCAAAGTATGGAGAAATTTACATACCTGATAATTTTCCTTCCTTGAATCCTCCAAACTCACTGCCTGCTCCTCTAATCTCACTCCCACCCATCTACTAAGCTCTCTTCTACTGTCATCCCTTCCATCTGTCATATCCTCAATCTACCACTTTCCACTGCAACTGTTCCTGCAGCCTTCAAACATGCTGTGGTTACCCCAGGGCTGGCCCGTCCATTAGGCAGGCTGGGCGACCTCCTAGGGCAACAGACCTTAAAGGGAGGCGTAGCACACATGGCCTGCTGCCCCCTCCCCCCATGCTGAGCCACACTGCCCCCCCCCCACCCCTGCCGCTGATTCCGGCGGTGGGGTCGGCTTGGCAGCAATGGCTTGCGGTAGGCCATGTGCTTCCACACACATGGCCTGCCACGTTTGACCCCCAAAGTTGTAATGGAGGGGTCAGAAGCGGGAGGCCATGTGTGCTGAAGCACACGGCCTGCTGCTGTCACCCTTGCCGCCAGAATCAGCAGCAACAGGGGACAACGGCGCAGCTCAGCACGGGCGGGGGCGGCATGGCGTGAGCGCACGTGGAGGGAGGGGTGGCAGAAACCCTTGAGACAGCCCTGGTTACACATCTCCTCAAAAAACCTTCACTAGACCCTACCTGGCCTTTTAATTAATGAGCCCATCTCCGTCCTCACCTGCATCTAAACTACTCGAACATGCAATTTGCTGCCACTGTATTGACTTTTTCTTCTCAAGCCATTCTGGATCCACTGCAACCTGGCTTTCATCTTCTACATTCTACAGAAACAGCCCCTGCCAAAGTCTCCAGTGACCCATTCCTCGCCAAATTCAAGGGACTTTACTCAATCCTCATCCTTTCTGCTACTTTTGACTGTTGATCGCCACCTTTTCCTCAATACTCCGTTCTCATTTGAACTTAAGGGGCTCTGTCTTGCTTTTCTTCTTATCTCTCCCATTGCACTTTTACTCTAGAACCCTTGGGACCTCTGGGCCTATCTTTCGGGAGCCTCTGTGGGTGAGCTACACCCAAGCTTTACATCAGTTTTGCCAGGCCCTCTCAAAAAATCAACTGGCTCATATAATAGGGAGCTTGCTCAACCACAACTTAGACGTAACTTTGGTAGAGCAATTCCTGAGCCAGAGCCACCTCCAGGCTACCACCATGACCATATCAGTCTGCGTTCAATAATTTTGTTCTTTACAACATATTAACGGAGTGGAGGAGCTGCCTAATGGTTAAAACATTGGCTTGGGAACAAAGAGACCTTGGTACATTTCCCACTAGCACTCCTTATGGCCTTGAGCAAGTTACTAAAACCTCCATTGCTTCAGAAGAATGGAAGTTATCAATGTCCCTGTTCAATGTACATTACCAAGTTTAAGTTACAATCTAAACTGCTTTGACTAAAAAAAATGATAAAGCGGTATAAAACCCTGTTCAATAAATAAAATATACATAGTAAATAACAGCAGATAAACACTGGGTGCCTTGAGATGCAAAGGTAATTCAATTTGAGTGAAGAGCATGACCATTCCAGTGGAAGGATACCTTAGGGACCTCAAGCAACTGTCCCATATACCCCTTGGGATAGAGGATACAACTGAATCACTGTGCCCCTCAGTCCCAGTTCCAGTGTCTCCCACTGAGAAGACATGAATGCCGGAAGGGCTCAGGGAGGGGAAAAGAAGCCAGAGGGTCACAGCAACCCGGGCAAGATGGAGTCCGCTTCTGAAACCTCCAATGGAGGGCGCTCAGCAATATACAGGGCCACCATGGCATACTGAAAAAGAGAGGAAAGATCCTCCCTGTGAAAAAGGCAAATCACTGATGAATCCTCTCCCTCAAATAGGGAACAGAGGAAAAGAAGCTTCCCTATTTGAGGGAGAGGATTCATCAGTGATTTGAAACAGGGAACCTTCCTCTTCCCCAGACCCCCCCACCCAAATAGGGGACAAGACTGGACTCTGAGGTACAGAGAGGCAAAAATGACTGATGGAGGGGAAGACCCCTGGGGGCCCCAGGTCTCCTGTAAGAGACAGCAGCGCTCCAGACCCTTGCGAGGGAGGAATGTGCCACATAGCTACTGGAGATTGAAACAGCCTGTGAACTGTTTAAAAATTGGCCTCAAATAGACCTTGTGGCCAAAGGCTGTAGTCTCCTTACCATGCTCCACTTCTGCCAGGGCCAGTCAGTTATCCAAGATGGCTGCCATTCCCGCTGGCAGAAAAATCATTTCAGACTCAGCAGAGGCAGCAAAAAATGTCCCAACATTGCTGATAAAACATGCCCCAAGGCTTCTCCATTGCATTTGGGGCAGAAGCAGCCAGCCGTGAAGCTCATTCGGCAGAGCAGAGCTCAAAGGCGGTAAGGTTAAATTAGACTTACCTGCTAATTGTAGTTCCTGTAGGAACTCCAGTCTAGTCCCGGAATCCTAAGGGTTGTCAACCTCATCCAGCAGCTTTGTAGACTGAGAAACTTCATAGCTGTGATGTCACTGGTATATAAGCACCGGTAGCTCCTCTTCTCACCAGTTACCTATTAACAAAGCAGACTCACCAGAGCAACAAGTAAGTAGATATAGATCAATAAGAATAAGAATAATAAGGCAAAGTTGCCACCCGAACTAAGACGGATCCAAGATCCAACTATTTACCTAAATATCACCAACCAACTGTGCAATGAGGTCCCCCGCTCCCATCCCAAGACTGTCGGGACCCCACCCGATCCCCTACTGCAACCGCCCCAGGCCCCACTAAGCCGCCAGCGGAATCACAAACCCGCTTACCTGTAACCATCGCTCCACTTCAGGCCCTCTAGCAGCCTTCACTCAGGGCGGGACCCGGGACTAGACTGGAGTTCCTACAGGAACTACAATTAGCAGGTAAGTCTAATTTAACCTTCCTGAGCGTCTCTCCAGTCTAGTCCCGGAATCCTAGGGGATGTAACAGAGCAGTGAAACAATCAACGGGAGGGCCCTGCTAGCCCCGCCTGAAGCACTGCCGCACCAAACCGGGTATCTCTTTCCGCCTGCACATCCAGCCGGTAATGCTTGACAAAGGAGTGAGAGGAAGACCACGTCGCTGCTCTGCAGATGTCTTCCACCGGAACGAGGCTACACTCTGCCCAAGAGGCAGCCTGCGCCCGCGTGGAATGAGCTCTCAAATTGTCCGGCACCGGACAACCGTGCAACAAATATGCTGACGCTATCGCTTCCTTTAACCATCGAGCAATCGACCCCTTCGAAGCCGCTTCTCCGCGCCAAGCTCCCGCAAACAGGACGAACAATCGGTCTGACTTCCGAAAACTAGCTGTCCTAGAGATATACTTCTTCAAGGCCCGTTTAACATCCAAACAATGCAGTTGATCCGCAACTCGACCTTTCCGCTTAGCCGTGAAAACCGGCAGCGAGACCATCTGGTTCACATGAAAAGCCGTAACCACCTTGGGCAAAAATGAGGGCACTGTCCTCAACACTACTTTAGAATCCGAGAAGGAGAGGAAAGGCGCCCTACAAGATAACGCCTGCAACTCCGAGACACGTCACGCCGATGCAACAGCCACCAGAAACACCACCTTCAGAGTCAGATCTTTCAGCGTTGACGCCGCCAAAGGCTCAAAAGGCGCTTTCCCCAGCGCTTCCAAAACCAACGGCAAATCCCAGGAGGGCACGACATGCCTACGCGGCGGCCTCAACAACACTGCCGCTCGCAAAAACCGCTTCACATCCGCATGAGTTGTCAGGGAATGACCACGAACCTTACCTCTGTAACAGGCCAGAGCTGCTAACTGAACCCGCAAGGAAGCCGCAGCTAAGCCCTTTTGAAAACCATCCTGCAAAAAATCCAACACTTGGGGAATGTCAGCTTTTAAAGGAACCACCGTTCTTTCCTTACACCAAGCCTCAAAAATACGCCACACCCTAACATACGCCAGAGACGTGGACCTTCGTCTCGCCTTTAGTAGGGTGGTGATTACGGCCCCCGAATAGCCCCGGGACCTTAACCTTGCCCGCTCAAGAGCCAGGCCGTAAGCGAGAATCAATCTACCTGAGGCATGAACAGAGGCCCCTGAGACAACAGGTCCGTCCGCACCGGCAGCCTCCAGGGAGTCGCAACCAAGTCCGCGTACCATGGTCGACGAGGCCAATCCGGAGCAATGAGGATCACTTGGCCTCTGTGACGCTCGATGCGCTGAAGTACTCTCCCGACTAAAACCCACGGGGGAAACACGTACAGAAGATGTGCTTGCGGCCACTCCTGAACCAGGGCATCCAGCCCCTCCGACATCCTTTCCCTTCGCCTGCTGAAGAACCGACTGACAGGTCGCCATGAGATCCATGACCGGTGTCCCCCAGCGTTGCACCAGCATCGCGAAAACGTCCGGATGGAGAACCCATTCCCCCGGGTCCACCCGAACGCGACTCAGGAAATCCGCTTGCACATTGTCCACCCCCGCGACATGCGCAGCCGACACCGCTACCAGAATGCTCTCTGCCCATTCGAACAACCGGTCTGCCTCGGACTCCAGCTCTACACTGCTGGTGCCCCTTGCCGATTTATGTAAGCCACCGCTGTCGCGTTATCCGAAAAGACGCGCACTGCCTGACCCTGAAGATATGGGCGAAACTCCCTTAGCCCTAAAGTTACCGCCCTCAATTCTAACCGGTTGATCGACCAAGCCTTTTCGAGGACTGACCACTCCCCTTGGGCAATGCGACCGTGACAATGGGCGCCCCAGCCCTGAAGAGTGGCATCGGTTGTCAGCGGTATCCAGGCCGGAGCTTCCAACGACATACCGTGCTCCAAGTTCTCTGGAAGCAACCACCAACCCAGGGCCTGACGAGTTTGCAGCGGACAGACCAACCTGCGAGCCAGCGGATCCCTCTGATGCGACCACCTTCTCAACAATGCCCGCTGCAACGGTCTCATGTGGGCCCGCGCCCACGGTACCAACTCCAGGGTCGCCGCCATGGTCCCTAATACCTGAAGATACTCCCAGGCAGTGGGACAGCGCTTGCTGAGAAAGCGAGTGATCAACCGGCGAAGCGTGACCCCGCGTTGCTGCGGGAGAAAAACTCGGCCCATCTTCGTGTCGAAACGGGCCCCGAGATATTCCAGGTTCTGAGACGGCTCCAACTTGCTTTTCGCCACGTTGACCACCCAACCGAGGCTCTGAAGCAACGACACCACCCTGTTTGTAGCCGCCACACTCTCTCGGGACTTGGCTCGTATCAGCCAGTCCAGATACGGATGTACTAGGACCCCGTCCTTTCGCAGAGCCGCTGCCACGACCACCATGACCTTGGTAAACGCGCGAGGCGCCGTAGCCAGACCAAAAGGGAGAGCTTGAAACTGGTAATGTCCCATAGGTACTGCAAATCTGAGGAATCTCTGATGTTCCTTCCTTATAGGAATGTGCAGGTAGGCCTCCGAGAGGTCTAAGGACGTCAAAAACTCTCCCTTTTGGACCGCGACTATTACTGATCTGAGGGTTTCCATCCGAAAATGCGACACCCGTAGACAACGATTCACCTTCTTGAGGTCTAGAATGGGGCGCCAAGAGCCTTCTTTCTTTGGCACCACAAAATAAATTGAGTATCGACCGCTGCCTAACTGGTCTGTAGGAACCGATAACACTGCCCGGAGATCCAAAAGCCGCTGCACCGTTTCCTGCACTGCCCGGCGCTTCGCAGGCGCCTTGCACGGGGACAGAATGAAAGAATCGCGCACCGGACGCTGCAACTCCAATGCGTAACTCTCTCGAATCACCTCTAACACCCATCGGTCGGAAGTGAGTTGGGCCCAGGCAGGGTAAAACTCCCGCAACCGTCCTCCCACGGGAACCAGCCCTACCTGGACCCCCCTGACTTCATTGTGTCTTTCGGAAAGTGGAGGAAGGAGCAGCGGGTGAGAACCCTCGGCTCGCTCCTCGAAACCCCCGAAAACCTTGTCCACGAGAAGGAAAACGCCCTCTCTGTCCCTGACCAAACCTCGGGTTTCGAAAGCGGCGAAAATCCCGCTGTTGCCCGCACAGACTGGGACCCGACCGTCCCTGCTTTTGCTTATCCTCCGGCAACCGACCACCTTTGGAATCCCCTAAGTCCTTCACCAACTTTTCCAAATCTTCACCAAATAGCAACCTACCGCGGAAAGGCAGCTTACTCAACCTAGCCTTCGACGAACCATCCGCCGCCCAATTTCGCAGCGCCTGCCTGCTACTACCGAAGCCATACTTTTCGCTAAACCGCGGATGAGATCATAATGAATATCAGCGAGATACGCTGCGCCGGACTCCAACCTGGACGCCTCTTCGGACTCCTCCACCGGACCGTCCGCCTGAATGCGCTGAGCCCACCGTAAACAGGCACAAGCTACCCAAGCTCCGCATATCGAAGCTTGTAAGGACAACGCATTCGCCTCAAAAACCTGCTTCAGCAACGCCTCTAACTTACGATCCTGCGCATCCCTGAGCGCCGCAGCGCCTTCCACCGGGATGGTAGTCTTCTTGGTTACTGCCGAAACGGTCGTGTCCACCTTCGGCGCCTTAAAAAGTTCCTTATCCTGATCCAGCAAGGGGTAAAGAAGGGCCATCACCCTAGAGCCCTTTAGAGCGGCCTCGGGCATATCCCATTCTTCCTGAATCATCTCTCTAAATACTCTGTGCACCGGAAACGCCCTCTGCGTCTTACGCACAGCCTGCAATAAGGGATCCTCTAAGGCCGGCTCCTCAGTCGGACCCCCCGCTGGCATGTTAAGCGTCTTAAGAGATTCCGCTATGAGAGCCGGCAACTCTTCCCGCCGGAAAACGCGGACTACTCTAGCCTGTTCCTCCTGATCCTTAATCTCGCCTTCCTCCAGGTCCTCTTCCAGACCGTCCTCTAAAAGAGCGTCCTCTGCATGAACATCCTCTGACAGAACCGACGGCTCCGAGCGATCCCTATCCATCCTAAGTCTCTTCAGGAGTCCCCCCGTAACCTCGGGCGCCACAGGGGAACCGGATCGCTTAGTATCAATCCCCTCCCCGTAAGACCCCGCCAATGGGCCCCCTGGAGGACTACTCAAAGTCTTCTGCAGCAATGCCAAAAAATCAGCTGAAAATATCGCCGCCAAAGCCCCAGAAGGAGGCAATTGTGACAGCGGAGGCTCCTGCGCCCCCGAAGTACTGGGCAACGACTCAGGAGGTGGTAGGGGGGCTAAAAGGGGCTCCAGCAACTCCTGGGTACTCCCTGACTCAGCCGCTACGCGCTCTGGCGGCAGATCCACCGCGCCAGCCTCCTGAGCACAGCCCCTACATACTCCTTCAGTAGAAACAGAAGACTTCCTGGCACCACATAACAAACACAGCTGTTTGGCAGGCATACTGAACCCAAAAAACAAAAATGTAAATGTGTCAGCAAGGCCCGTTTTTTGTTTGTTTTTTTAAATCAGAGACCCCACAGGCTAAACAGTCTCCCCCGACCCTGAGCTGAGGGAAACTGAGAAAAAACACCACTCCTGAAGGCAGTTATGGGCCGCTGAAACTGGCAACCGAAAGAAGCGGATTTCCCGCTCAAAGTACATGTGGTGCAGCCTGCCTCGGAAGAAAAAGAAAAGGCGCTGATAAACTCAGCTGCTTACCTCCCGCTGAAGGAGAAAATGCTGCTCACTGAAATGTTAGCTTTCGCGCCCTCTGGAGCCCCCGGACTGCAGAAATCGCTGCAGGGGAGCGACTCCCAACACAGTACCAATCAGGTAGGCCGGCTCCAAGCACAAGCAGGCAGGTCCTCTGCGCGCTGAGCTCAACAGCCGACTGCTTTCTGTCTCCCGACTAGACCGGGGAAGCAGTAGCGGGTCCTTCCCCTTAGTGCTCCGCTAAGGAAACCACGGCACCTAGCGTGCCTCCGGAGGCAGAGGGCTGAAAATAAGAAAAGAAAATAAGAAAAGGAGGGAATCGAGGACCTCAGAGCAACCGTCGGCTGGTAACAAATGGCTCCCAGAAATAGAATAATCTGCAAGACTTTCAGGAAATTTAAAAGAAAGTCCAAAAAGGCAAAGAAGCCCCTTTTTTTTTTTTTTTTTTTAAATAGTTCTATAACAAAACCTAACCAATTTAAAAACAAAATCCTCTTAATTGTTCCTCAGTTGAGCCCTGGAATCCCTGGGCTCACTACCTCACCAGCTGCTTTGGAGACTGATAACTGGTGAGAAGAGGAGCTACCGGTGCTTATATAACAGTGACATCACAGCCATGAAGTTTCTCAGTCTCCAAAGCTGCTGGATGAGGTTGACAACCCTTAGGATTCCGGGACTAGACTGGAGGGACGCTCAGGAAATATGAAATAAAATAGAAAACTGCCCGATGGATAAGAAAAACAGTGGCAAAAAAGGAACCCTGATTGGTAAAAGAATTCCTTCACCAGACAGGCCGGCCAGGGAAACAGGGCCTCCTCAGCCATCCATACAGAGGTGGAAAAACCCAACTGTCAGAGAGCTTTTTGTTTTTTTGAAGCTGCTTAAATCAAGCAGCACAAAAAGAGCCAATTATAGAAATGGGCAAACCTAAAAATTGGAAAAATAAAGGCAGAGCATACACATACAAGACAGTAAAAGAGAAGAGGACCTCAGCCCAGACTTACCAACCCCTCCCCCCCCCCAGGGGCCTCTGTGGGGTCATTCTGCTCACTCTCTGGCCCACCAGTGCTGGAACCTGTGAGTAACAGCACTGGACACAGGGCAACTATCAGCTTGAGGAGACGATGGGAATATCCAAACTGCAAGCAAATGTTGGGCCGAAGGATTCAAACACATAGGCCACAAGACCATAATCTAGGCCAGGGAACACAGGCTTATCTGCAATGCTGCACCAATTCACACACTTTGCCACTTGCTGGAGGCAGACAAAACTGGCATTTCTCAGTACTGCACCAATGTGTATTCAAGTGATGAGATTACTGAAAGTTGCTCTTGTCTGCTTCCACCTGCTGACTAGGAAGCATAACCCATTTGTCTGGAGTGGTCTAGCAGGATATGGAAGTACTTTTCACAGAAAGGATGGTCAAGGCCTGGCACACTCTCCCAGTGGAGGTGGAAGGACAAAAACAGTGAATGCATTCAAAAAAGCATGATATAAACATAGAGGATCCATATATAGCAAGAGGAGCGAAAATTAAATGACACACTTCAAAAAAGGCACAGAATAAGGATAATTTGGTCTTTTATCTGTCATCATTTACTATGTACATTACTATATTATAAAGAATGAAATTACTGAATACAGACCAACATGGTTTAATGGGGTAAAATCAGCATGGATTTAGCCTCACAAATCTGCTACACACTTTTGTGATGGGGTGAATAAAGATGTGCCAGTTGATATACTGTATCTGGATTTTCAGGAAACATTTGACAAAAAGTACCTCATGAAAGACTCTTGAGGAAATCAAAAACCCATGAGATAGTAGAATGCCCTATTGTGGACCCTTAGGTAGTCGAAATCCTGGGAGAAAATCAGGCTGTTCTTAAGACAGGTGATCACTGACTCCAGCCTTACTAATACTTATAATATGTATAACGCTACAAGGCATACACAGCACTGTACAAAAACACACTCAGGCTATTCTCTCTGGGTGGATCCATGCCGCCTTAGATTATTGGGTCTTCAAGGTCCTTAGTCAAGTTCAGAGATGTATTAACGCCTTCTACAAGCTGCCTGCCTTCTATTTCTAAAATCTCTGGCTCACGCCTGCCTGGAAATTCTGATATGCAATATGTGAATTAGGACAATGCTTATAAGGGTCTTCTCGGTAGAATCTCCCTGCGGCTCTTTGCTCATGTGGGTAGTGTTTGAGGAAACTTTTCAGCGCCTCCTGCAATGACAGGTTATTTTTCCCATGTCGTTCATTGCAAGACCAGAGACATTTTCTTTGATACACGAATACCTAGGAAGGGAGGTTTCTTCTGGCATGTCCTGGACCTAGGACTAGTTGTTTTCAGACCAAGTCTCTCACTTTCATATGAGGTCTTTTGGGTGTCATTGCATCCGTCAGGTAGGGGGTGTTGCTCACCTTCTAGACCTTAACATGGCATTTTGTCACTTTCCTATTGTGAATGGCATCAGCTCTTTCTCTGCTTCTATATTTTAGGCCGCTTCTCTAGTTCCAGGCCTTGCCTTTGACCCAGACATGACTCCCCTTACCTTTTCCAAGATCACAGTGGTGGTAATGGTACAATCCTGCATGCAGAGAGCCAGGTTGTCCATACCTCGATGTTAGGCTGGTCTGGTCAGTTTCTTTGGTGAAGGCCAGAGATGAGGAGGGAGGAGTGGCTCAGTGGTTGGGACAGGTTACCTCAGGCCGGAGGGCCGGGGGTTCAATTCCCGCATGGGGACAAGTAACCTCAGGCCGGAGGGACTGAGGTCTCTGGTCCCATGGTTGCTCCTTGTGGCCTTGGGCAAGCCACTTAACCCTCCATTGCCTCAGGTACACTTAGATTGTGAGCCCTTGGGGACAAAGGAATAAAAAAGTACCTGTTAGTATATATGTGTAAACCGCTCTGATGTGTAAGTAAAGGGCGGAATATCAAATGCCTAAACCATAAACCATAACAGGCCTAGTGAGCTCTGGCTGGGAAGGTTGCCAACTCCAGATTACATTCTTTCTACCTTGCTAAACTCTATGGCCGAGTTACCCCCTAACAAGCTGCACCTCAGGAGGGACAGCTGGAATTCACTGAGGGGAATTACAGGCTCTCAAATAAGCCATGGAGGAGACTTAAGCACACCAAAAGCTCTGAAGGGACTGCCCCTACTGCAAGTGAGGCCCCAAAGGACTGGCAGTAGTCCAAGGGTATCTCTAGGAGCTACACACGGGCTTACAAGGCCCCTTGACCCTTCCATGCCCAACTTCCAGGAGTCTCTCTATGGATGAGATTTTCCTCCCGGAATGAAAGCAACCTTTAAGGTTCATTTCTCTGCCACAGATTGGAGTCAGCATTCCAAACTGGCCAATATCACAGCTGCCATGGAGCAGGGATGATTCTGAACCAGTCAACCAGCAGCAGCTACCTAGGCAGTCTTCTACAAGTATCCTAATCATTAAGCCCATTTTCCTTTCAGATATTATCTGGCCCAAGCAATATTAGGTTTTCCAAGGAACAAACCTGCAACCTTGAGAACAAAGGGGCCATAACCACATGGCTGGAGCCACAAGACTACCGGCAGAGGATAGATCCATCATCAGAGGGCTAGCATCCAGGCATGCATACAGCATTGCTTGAGAGCTTAAGGCAGCAACTTCCAAGGCCTTAAGGACCTTGACCCTCCAAAACTGAGATTCCTCACATGCAGCCCTTCCCTCCCTCCATCAGGACAGGCACTCAGTCACACCTCTGAACAGGACTCCCACCACAGGGGGCCCCAGAGGGCTGATCCTGCTCACCCTGGGGCCAAGAGAACAGCTGAGGCAAGACCTTAAGACCTTGAGGGCTCAGTTGGGGGGTTTCCACCTTAAAATCCTATGCTCTGCTGCCCAGATCAGGGAGAGGAATGAATACAGCAGACCATCAGATCCACCAGGTATAAGGGGGATCCCCTCACTGCTAAACTCACCCAAAAGCGACAACCTGCAGAGCTGTCATAGCATACTGAAAGGGCATAAACAGGGCCTGTGAGAGAAGAGGCAGATCACAAAGATCCTAATCAGTCACTGGGGGAAACACACCACTCTGTCTTCCTCAGACTTACACTCCGGTAACAGAAATTTCACTTGAATCCTTCAACCACTCTCTGCAGAAGATAAGATTGAAATCCCAGAGGAACAGAAATTTGAAAGGACAAAGTGGGGCCGAGAATCCTCTAGCTGCCCATGACAGGAAGGCTTGTTGGACCCAGGTCCCTAGAGGGGAAGCCTGGGCCTTGGACCCCCACTAAGGGGGATGCTAAGCAGCTAGCCAGACTGAACACAGCCCATGAACTGTTTCAGGAGTGCAGTGCAAACTGATTGAAAAGTAGGGATCCCAGGGGCCACTGGGCACGAAGCTAGGGCTACTCCACCATGCTGCACCTCCAACAGGCCAAAGCTGCCATCTGAAGTGGCTGCAGTGCTCACCAGCAGGAAAAGAAAAGAAAGAAAGGAGCGGCAGGGTCTATAGGAAAAACATTTGGCCCCGGGTCCCAGAATACTAAAAAAAAGTGCCCCAGGCTTTGCAGCCTTAACAGGGACAAAAGGAAGCAGCCAAAGTAAAAACACGCTAGGTGAAACAGGCTGCATCGGGCCACATGGGTGCAGACTGCAGTGGTAAAGAGAAAAGACCACCACACAAACAAAATGCCACATAAAGAAGCGGGGCCTAAAAAGGGAATCCAAAGACCTGTCAGGCTGACCAGGAAAAAACAAGTAGTGAAGCCCTGGATGCTCATGCAAGCCTAGAGTCCCAGCTGCTGATCAAAGCTTTTCTTTTTTTTTTCTCTTTTAATGTGAAACAGCTTTATTAAAAGCAGAAGAGCGCCAAATACTTCCAACTAAAACCAATGGTGAAAAAAAAAGCAACCAGAAAAATCAGGAAAAACACAAAAAACTATGGGGTATACAGATAAGGACAGGAAAGAGGGAAAGGGGGCCTGGACCCAACTTACCAACCCCCCTTCAAGGGCGCCTTCAGGGTCTCCTACTCCTCTTCAGTGCCAAAATATGCCAGTAACTCTTGGGAAATAGCTTTGGACACGGAGCTGCTGTCTACTCCAGGAGACATGAGTGAACCTGCACTCCAAGTGATTTTGGGCCTTTCAAGATTCAGTCACAAAGACCACTGCAGCACATCAGAGTCAGGCCCATCTGCACCAGTCCACACCCTTTGCCACCAGCTAGAGGCAGATAATACTGGCTTCTCTTAGTGCTGCATCAGGAAGATATACTGAGTGATGACATCACTAAAACTTGCTGAAGTCTGCCTATATCTCCTGGCAAGGGAGCATAACCCACTTATCTGGACTGGTCTAGCAGGTTAAGAAAGTACCTTCTTATCCCTGAGAGTTAGTAGCATGGAATCTAGCTGCTTTTTGGGATCCTGTCAGCTACTTGTGACCTGGATTGACCATTGTTGGAAATAGGATACTGGGCTTGCTGGACCTTTGGTCTGACTCAGTATGGCAATTCTTATGTTCTTAAGCTTTGCTTCTTCAGAGATCCACTTAAAAAAGTGTCTCCAGTCTTCTATCATGAAATCCCTGAGGGGCACTCCACCCTTCCACGGGAATGCTTGTGTGCCTGGTCACTGCTGAAACAGACTATCCCACTCAGAATGGCAAACAGCTTCTTCTCTACCTTAGGCAGAGACTAGAGCTTATAATGAGAACCCCCGTCCTCAAAATCTTCCATCTGGCACCTTCTAGGCCTTCAGTGACTACATAATGAAATGGAAATAATTTTGTTGGTCCAGAAATGTTGGAGTAAAATCAAGAGATCCCATTTCTATCCAACAACTTCAGTACGTTCATCATCTGATCAATAAAAATCAGAGGGGTCAATACTTAAACACCGTGTTTAGCACTGGAACTAATCTGTATAGCGGTGATACTGAGCACCACTATACAAACATCTTTTCAGATGGCCCGTAGCAGATTTCTTGTTGTCCTAAGTTATCCAGATACTGTAACAGTACTTGTCATTACTGCTATATAGATAACTCATGTCTCCACACCTGCTCTGCCCTGAAACACCCTGTACTACAATACAGGGATAGTGCCATGGTGATTAGAGGGAATATTCAACAGCACTATCCATACACTGCCCTGAATATGCCTCTGGAGGTTACTTATCTGGATAATAGAGCCTGTTATCAAAATGTGCTTTTGAATACTGACCCCAGAGAGCTGCTCTTTTCTGAAGAGTCTTTCCTCCTCTCCCTCCCCCCTCCAGCCATCACTGAGATCCCATTCCTCACCATTAGCCTTTGGCTCCCCCTCAGTGCCGAGTAAGCCAGGAGGTTGGAGGGATTGGGGATGAATGTTTAACCTATCTCATTATCCTGGGTCTCTTGTCCTGCTGAAGCTGCCTTGGTCCCTGACCCCAGCAATGAGCTTGATAAATCCACATCAGGAAATTAGAGCAAAAGAACTCACAAGGGGATACCTCTCCCTACTACCGGACAACCTCCCACCTCTCCCTGGCCTGTGCAATTCCAACACAAGGGTGGCAAAGGCACAGGTGGGGCAGAGGGTCTTGGCAAATTACCTTCTCCCACTGGATCCTAACTCTTTTTGAGGGCAAAAATAGCTGTTCTCCCCAAGGTTGAGCTGACTAACTCCTGAGAATCACACCTCAAACAAACAAATGGAACTTGCCACCAAACTTTTTCTCTAACACACAACTGGACAGAGTTTGCCCTGCTCCTGGAACATTGACATGGATTTCTAAAGAACATTCCGGTATCCCCCACCCACACTTACCGCTCTCAGTCCCCCTTCTCATGTTGTAAGTCTCTATTTGTGTCGTTCTGCCCTTTCTATTCACTTTTCTTTTTTCTTCTTTTCTTATTCTCTCCTGTCATTACCATGGCGTTCTTTTCTATCTTTATTTATCTGCAGCCCATTCATTGTACACCGCTTTGATGCCTTATGGTTTAAGCGGTTTATCAAGAACCCGAATAAATAAATAAAATAAAAAAACATCCTGCTAAGCTCTGCCTGCTGTGGCCTTCCTTTCCGCATCCCAATCACCGAAGCTCAAAAGAGAATACGTCATGCAGAGCAGCCCTCCTTAACTCACAGTGTGCATTAAAGAAAAAGGAAATTCCACATCAGGTGCCTCGCCAGCACTGTGCTAAATGAACAGCATGCATCAATATGAACCTAGCGAAAAATGGATGAAATTTAGCTGTGTGCATCCCCCTCAACAAACCTTTGCGCACCTTACTTAGGAGGTGCTCCTGAGCTGCCCAAAGGCTTGTAAAGCATCCCCCTTAAACCTATGAGTTAGCGAGAATACGAAAGCAAAACAAAAACGAGGGCTGTGCTAATTGCTGACAATGCTGTGCGATCTAGGCAATGTAGTTCTCCAACAGCACTGCCTTCGGGAGGACATCCCAGGGACTCCAAGGACACAGCAGCAGCTCTGCATGCTGTCTTCCCTCTTTGTTTTCCTTACATTTGCATGGGCTTTCCTTTTGCTGCCAAGTCACTCTAGTCAAGAAGTCCTCAAAGGAGAAATTACTGGCCAGCCTCAAAAGCATCCCCCAGAACCTGAAAGTAAGGAAAGGAAGCTCCATACTACAGGAGTGCAGGCAAAGTCCTCCAGGGCACCAAGGCCCCGCTTTAAGGTGAAACCCAAAAGCTTAGTTATCTTTCTTTACCTACTGAACCAACCACAATCCCTGCTAGACACACAGCAAATACCAACAGGCTGTCTGCTGCACCGGCATATTTAGTAGATCTATCCCACTGGGTTTGACAAGGAAAACGAGGAACTGCATACCTCCTCCTGTGCAACGAAATGCTTCAGAAGAGTTCTTGTTTTCATGACAGTTTGTGTTGGTGGTGCTGTAGCGGGTTCAGTTCCATCTCAGGGAGAGAGGGGAGCAAAGTGGAAGTGGCAGCCAGTACTACAGCATTATAGGGCAGGAGGAAGATAGGGTGATAGCACTGGTAAAGAGGACAGAGGGGCAGACTTACCGGGCAGAAGACCAAAGAGGCAGTTGGTGATGGCAGCATTAGTGGGCAGGAGAGAAATATGGTGGCTAGTAATGGCTAGAGGTCCCAAGACAGGGCTTTGTCTTGGGACCTCTCCTTTTCTTTCTCTACACTCTGTCCCTTGGTGCACTTATTTCCTCCCATAGTTTCAGTACCATCTTTATGCTGTTGACTCTCAGATCTACCTTTCTGTGCCTGAAATCTTTCCAGGAATCCAAGCCCAAATCTCTACCTGCTTATCTGACATTGCTGCCTGGATGTCTCACCACCGTCTGAAACCGAACATGGTCAAAACTGAGCTCCTTATCTTTCCTCCTTAAACCCACCTTCCCCCTGCCTCCCCTCTATTTCTGTGGATAACACTAAAGTCTTCATTGGTTCCCTATTCATTTATGTATCCAGTTCAAACTTCTCCTACTGACCTATAAGTGCACTCATTCTGCTGCTCCTCACTACCTTTCCTCTCGTTTCTCCCTACACCCCTCCTCGGTAACTCTGCTCTTCTGGCAGATCCCTTCTATGTGCTCGTCTCTTCTTCTGCCAACTCCAGACTTTGATCCTTCCACCTTGCTGCTCCTTATGCCTGGAACAAACTCCCTGAGTCTGTACATCAAGCTTCATCTCTGGCCCTTTTCAAATCCAGGCTGAAAACTCACCTCTTTAAGGCCACTTTTGGATCCTGGTCCACTTAGTCTATGTGTTTCTTTACCATTCCCTAGATATATCCTTGCCCTCAGCTGTTCTGTTGTCTGTCTTGACTAGATTGTAAGCTCTGATGAGCAGGGACTGTCCTTTACATGTGTATGTACAGCACTGCGGACGCCTTGTAGAGCTATACGTGCAAATAAGTTGTAGTAGCTGTAGCATTCGCAGGCAAGACTTATGGTGACACAATGGTTTGCAGTCCTTGCCCACAGATTCCTAGTTAGAAAGTAAGCAGCCACAGAGTTCACAAACAAGTGCTGTGTCCCTGACCTGCTGCTCTCCCTGCGAGGGGAAAGACTAGTTGAGCAAGCCATGTTCCATGGCAGTGACGGTAAGACCTACCACAACTCTTCAGCCTTCTCACATTGCAGCAACAGCATTTTTTTTAAGTATTTTATTTATTCCATTTTATTTAAAAACAACCATAATACAATCAACAGCACCAGGAAACAACAATTTTTGATTTGCTATTACCAGCAATTACAACTAGTCTCCTGTCTAATAAGATACTGGAAAGTGTACACACTGCTCATAACAGAGAATTCCTCCTTGAGTCACACTTTTCATTTACTACTCCAATCCCATCTATCGGGTTCCAGGACTTTGGCAATGAACATGCATGACATATTCATGAAACATTGAGGCACCTCATACAAATTTATCTTATCAGGGGGAAAAAGGTATTTATGAAACTTGGGTGATAAGCAAAAACAAATTTTTAGGAGCTAGGAAAAGGATAATTAATTTTCTATTTTTTTTTTGTTAACTCTTTAGCTTCCTTAGTTCTCTGTTCCCCCAAACAATCCCCTTTCTGTGCAGATTACTCTTGTGTCAAAGAGGCCCTTTTACTAAATTGGATTGCGCAGTCAGCACAGGTTTTGGTTCATGTTAAGCACACACTGAAGCCCAGGGTGACAGCATGGAGCCAGGAGAGTAAATGTGCACTGACTTCCACATTATCAGCACGGTGTGTGTAGGGGGCGGAGAGTGGGCAGGGTGGGCGAGTCCTCTGCAGGTGCACACCAAGTGCTACCTGCATCTCTTGCAATTAGTGCAGGTACACCGAACACCATCTCAATAGGTGGCAATCAGGGCATCCGCGATAACAGTGCACATTGCCATGACGCATTAGAGTACCACAGCCCTGGCAGTTAGCATATAGCGGTTGTAACTACTGCGCTATTTTTAGCGTTAAAAGCACATTAGTTGCCATACCCTAATACTCTTTAGTAAAGAGCTCTGAAGAGTGACAGGCAAAAAATTTAAGGGATCCACACGTCCTGGTGCTCAAGATCTGCTGGTAATTTTGGGAACATGTAAACCAAATTTTTCTTTTGGATTTTAACTAATAAAACAGGGCATAGCATATTATGGCTATCCTGTCAAAACAAAATTCAATAGGTAAGGATGTTTAAGGATGCAGAACACAAGCAAGCCTTCATCAGCCTTGAGCAGTGAGCACATACTAATGATAAACAAGCATTCTCAGCCACAATGATCATTAAAACAAAACCTAACCATATTTATTAAGCTATTGTGAAAAATTATGGTATATAAAAAGACAAAAGAACCACAGTTTTTAGTGGTATTATTGGTGGCTAACACTGATACAGATCTCTCAACTGCCACAAACATCTCTTTCCTACAAAGACGTCTGATCTCAATGTAAACTGTTTAGCAGAACTCAGTTTTAAAAAAAGAAGGAAAGTGGTATTTTCTGTCAAGTAATACATCCACTACAAGGGTTAAGAAAAAATATTACATAGCCATAAAGCATACCCATTCCTTGACGTCATTTGTAACAGATGTCCAATAGAAACTGGACTCTACCAGAGTAAGTGTTCTTGATATGCCATGATGCACTCCCATTTCATTTTCATGACACTCTGCTAGCACTTTCTTCTTTTCTTCTTCTGTAACAATTACCAAGCGCATCTGCTTCCTGTCTTTTCCCACATAAAAAAGCTTTTTCTCTAGAAATAGAGAAAGAAGTAAATTATATACTAACACCATCAGTCTTCAGCTGATCTTAGTTTACTATGAAAGCAACACCCATTGAGCCTAAGGACAGTTATAGCCATAATTTAATGAATTAAATGCACAATTTGTATAGCATTTCTATATCATTTCACACAGACATTCTAAATAAAAATGAAGCATTTGAGACCAAGGTCTATGTGGGCATACGCAAAGAAAATGAAAGAAACAAAAAACTGGCTGCTTCTCTATACAGCTCACAAAAAGAGATGGAGGCGGTTGTGGATCAAAAACGAGAGAAAAAAAAGAAAAAAAACTCTCAAAAAGAAAATGGACACAGCCAGCCTTATGGCTAGATAACAGACATACAGACCTAAGATTTACTAGCACTAGTACAACAGTCATTCACCTTTTTGAGTCTCTGAAGAAAGGTATCCAAGATATTGAACCTCCCAACTGTTTTGCTTAACAGAAATGTGGGAAAACAACTGACCTATAAACAGTGGCCGCCTGTATCCAAATCCTGTTTAAAAATAGAAAAAGATACTAAAGAGCACTATTCCTGCCAAAATCAGTCCAGTCCACCTTGCCAACGTGAAGTTTCCTCATGGGGTTCACACCCAGTACCCCATTAGCTCTCTTAATCATATAAAAGCCTGTTCGCTGATAAGATAGCATTTATAGGAGAATTCAAAACTTCTGCAAATTATTTTTTAAATATCTCTAATGGAGGTAACACAGTCATACTTAGGAAAATTTAGGAACTTGTTCAAAAGTTTGATAAAATTTTCCAGCTGCAGCAATCTGTAGTGAATGGCTATTTCATCTCGCACTATTACACTTTGCCTTAACTTCAGCAACTGATTGCTCCAAGTTCTCTGTACTTCATGGAAACAGTGTCAGCTGTCAAATAGTATCTGATAAGGCAACTATATCTGCCCCACATGTTGTTATTGTCAAATCTAGTTCAACTAGTACATTGTATAAGGAGTCCAGGGTGGCTTCTAGGTATGGACAATCATTATGTGTTTTTCTTTTTTCTTATTAGTATTTAGCTCATGCCTCAGTAGTTCAAACCACATTACATTCAGGTACGTAGGTATTTCCCTTTCCCTAGAGGGCTTACAACCTAAGTTTGGACCCGAGGCAATGGAGGGTTAAGTGATTTGTCCAAGGCCACAAGGAGTGCTAGTGGGATTTGGACCCTGGTCTCTCTGGTCACCAGGCTGCTGCTCTAATCACTATTTTACTCCTCCACTCCACTCGTTTATTTCAAGGCTTGTTATACTGCTCTTCACGAGGGGCATCAAAACCATTTACACCAAATTTGTAGAGAAAAAAAAAGAGGTCAGAAAAAGTAGCAGAAAGCAGAACAGCAATGAAGACAGAAAACATTACAAATGTAATACCCGAGTATCACCGACCCTCACCACCTACCATAATTTAGGTCCTAAAAGCTTGCGAGTAGAAGTTGGCCTTTAGACCTGATGTAAATCTATTAAAAAATGACTCAAGATAGAGGCATTTTGGTATAGTGTTCCAAAGCAACAGTGCTAATATATATAAGCTCTATATAGAAGAGAGACTGCTTGATAGACTCCAATTGAGCCTGAGAAGATGGAGAAACTGTCAGTAAATTGTCATTTTTTGAATGAAGCATGCATGTTGATGCATACGGAATTGAATTGTTGAAGAGGTAAAGGAACTATCTAGAATGCAGAACCTTAAAAGCCAATATGAGAACTTTCATTCAGTTTGTTAGTACTCCTTAAATTTAGTCTGTCTAAACTTGATTTAACATGAAGTAACCTATGAATTAACATACACAGGTGATCTCTGCAGTCAAAAACTGAGCTGGGCCCTAGGGATCCTGTGGTTCTGAATCTCCTATTAAGAGATTACATGCTGCATATAAGTCCCAGGAAAGGAAAAGACCAGAACACCCAATAACCCTTAAATGGAATCTGCTGATGAAATCTGCACTGGAACAGGATCAGAATCAGAAATATGCAACACCTCCATAGCATCTTGGATAGGAAGACAAAGGATCCTCGCGCTCAAAAAGGAGAATTTCCCCTACCTCGGACCCACCTTCTGGAAAAAGGATTCCTCATCTGCATCCCCTCAAATCCTGTAGAGGATAAGATTAGGTTGCCAGATTAGTGGGCAGGTAAGAGGGCGCAGCAGGGACACTTACCCTTTCAGCCCTAGAGATAAGGGTACCTGAAGGGCTCAGAAACTTTCCCCTCCCCCTCAGTGCCAGCCCAAGGGTTTCTGCCATCCCAGGCAGAAACCTCTGCCACATCACCACCCCCCCCCCCCACACACACACCAAGCCACCCCCCTCCAAACTGTGGTAGGAGCAGTATTTTAAAAGTGATGGTTTTGTGCCGCCGCTTTGCTGCCCGCGGCAGGCCATGTGCTTCAGCACACATGGCCTGCCACGTCTGACCCCCCTCTGACAGTAAGCGGTGTCAGAGGGGGATCAGAAGCAGCAAGTCATGTGTGCTGAAACACATGGCCTACCCGGGTCGGCAGCCTAGCTCGCATAGTGGACAGGCCAATCCTGTCTCGTCTCGTCTCCCCCTTGTGATGGACACCTGAGCCTCTGAAACCCTCAGAGATGGCTGTCAAATAGTTTGCAAGGACTGATAAGAGCCAATAAACTGTTTCAGTAGCTGTTGCGCAAGCCACTAGAAAGTGGTGGTCTTGGGCCTCAAAGACCATTTCAGGGACCCATAAGCTAGCTGCAGGTGCGGCCACTTCACCTCACTCTCAGCAGGGACCATACTTCCGTGAAAAATATTTCAGAGCCCGCCAGAAGGGAAAGAAAAATAGGGGGGAGTGCAGCAGGGGCACCAAATATGGCATGCGGCCCTGAGCCCCCTTATCATGCCAAAAAATAAGCCCCAAGGCTATCTGTAGCAAGCAGTGCAAAAAAATCGCAACCTCAGGAAAGAAAAAAGAAGCAACTAAAGCTGCAGGCTGCACCAAGCTCACAAGCACTTCACTGGCCTAAAGAAAAATAACTTCTTAAAAAAAAAAGGTCCACCAGAAAAAAATGATAAAAATTGCAGTAAAAAGTGAGCCCCCCAAGAGAAATCCCCAAACGTGTTAGGCTGGCTGGTTAAACCTGAGAAAAGTGGCCCCAGCCACCCCTATATGCCTAAGGCCTAGCTGTCAGAGTTTTTTTTTTTTTTTTTTTTAAATTTAGAGCTGCTTTATTGCAAGCAACTGAGAGCCAAATACAACCCCACTGAAATCAATGGAGAAGCAAAGAAAATAGGCAGAAAAAAAAGCAAGAGACAAAATTAGTAAGTAGAAATAGGACAGTGTGATTATGCCCAAGCTTAGCACTCCTGCCCTGCGACGCCGTGGGATTCTCCTGTCTGCTCTCCGGCCCACCAAGGACTAAGAACCCATGAGTAGCACCACTAGACTCAGGATAAGCTGTTGGCTCCAGGAGACAGCAGTGAACCTGAACTCCAAGCAATGCTGGCCACAGACAGGACCATAGGCCTGGCTCTCCCCTGACCCAGCCTCTGCACTGCTGCACCTTGCCACCTGCTGGAGGCAGATAAGCCAGGCTTCTTTCAGTGCAACACAGTTATACCTACTGATGACACCACTGAAAGTCTGTCTCCACCTGCTGGCAAGGAAGCATAACCCACACATCTAGACTGGTTTAGCAGGATGATAAGAAACAAATTTATGGACATCAAACAAATTAACATAACATACAAATCACCTGCCCATCTACATAAAAACGTATATTTGGCTTTATATATAACCAAAATCCCACCTCCTCGTTTATCCTTCCTCGAATAATGCAATACATTATACCATTCTGGTAACAACTGACCCAATACCAGAATCCACTAACCATGCTAGAACAGCGATATCTGAACCTTTTCCGATAAACAAGATCAGATCTTTCTAAATCTGGACTTTCAATGGAAGTGAATTCCATAACCGAGCTCCCTGAAATGCAAATGCTCTGTGACTCATACACTGTAAACATATCTCACATGGGACTAGTAACAAAGACTGCTGAGATAGCCTAAGGGTCCGCCCAGGAACATAAAGAACTGACTTCAACAACGTTGGTCCTTCTCCAAACAGCATACAGAAAAACAGACAAACTTAAAAAACAAATACAACGCTCAATATGAAGCTAATGTAAAAAAAATGTTACAATTGGAGAGATCTGGTCAGAACATTTCTGTTACTAACTGTGCTGCCATACTCTGCACTAGTTGTAGCCATTTCAACAGATATTTAGGGAAATCATAATAGAGGCTATTACAATAATCAAGTTTAGCTGCTATAAATGCATGAATCAAAGTAAAAAGATCCTTCTGCTTCAAATAGATCTAATCTGTTTCTGCAACCTAAGGCTAGCAAATGATGTACAGCCGGCCTCAACAAATTTTCTTTGATTTAAGGAGCCAGCCCAAAAACTTAGAAGCCAGTGGCTGAGCCCTTTTTCCCCCCATTACCACCTCCATTGTTGTCACTGAAGTTGAGGAGAAGACAATGGATCTATCACAGCTTCTTTAGGGTCTGAGTTACTGAGACTGATTTCCCATTCCATATCTACTCCTGGGGGAATAACACGCAGGCACCAGACAGCTAGATAGTGAGGCAGGACTGGGCGCAAAAGCACCCAATCCTGTCTCATTGTTAGAGGCAACACAGCTGTGGGGGCATTTCTGTTTGCTCCCACAGCTGTACTAGAGCAACTGGCATGTTTTGAAAGGTACACAGGGGGGTGTATCTTTCAAAATGCACTGGCGTCGGACTCTAGCACAGCTGCAGGGCACTTATTTCCACAACAAGACCGAAGCCCTCTACATAACGAGAGACACCACATTTGTCCCTCCCCCCCCCTACAATAACACTGAATACCACCACAATCAAAACCGAGGCTGAGGTCATATAACATGGAATCACCCTAGATCGACAGCTAATATTCAAAACACACAAACAAAACCACCCAAACAATTTACCACAAAACAAAGACACTCCGATGACTCCAACTACTCTTCGAACCAGAAGACTTCCAGACTGCATTACAAGCATCAGTAATAACCCACCTAGATTACTGCAACACCATATACTAAGGACTACCACAGTCCACACCTCTACCACTCCACTTAGCAACAAGAACCCTACAAGAAGCAACAAGGCAGGACCATATTACTCTAATACTCAAACAGCTCCACTGGCTCCTTCTGCAGAGCCATATAAGATATAACACAATAATGTTAACCCATAAAACTATCCACTCAGACCCCCCACACACCTCAGCTCATGTCTTCAACCCTTCCAACCACAAAGATGAACCTCCACAATAAGCACCCTTGTCATTCCATACACTAGGACCAAACCTAAACAGCAAGCATGTAAAAGAACATTCCAGTCATAGGCACCCTCCATATGGAACAAAGTACAGTACAAACTCAGACTCGTCACCAACGTCAAGATTTTCTGAAAACACATCTATTCATGGAAAATTTCAACACAACCAGAACCTCCTCCCTCATAAAGAACAAAATATGATACATATCATTACTGCTGTACATAGTCTGAAATGTATATAGTTAAGAGCCCTCTTGGTCTTCATTGCCTACTGTATATAGTTTCATGCCATTGTTACAATGTACTTGCATTTGTTCCATGTAAACTGCCTTGATCCGGTCAAAGGCGGTATATAAATAAAGCTAAATAAATAAGTAAAATAAATAAATAAACAAACAGCGATGTTAGAGTCAGACACCGGTGCATTATAAAAGGTACTCTTTCCTGTGTACCTTTCAAAACATGCAAGTGACTCTAGCACAGCTGCGGGAGCAAATAGAAGTGCTCCTGCTGCTGTGTTGCAGCGATCAGGAATTTGGGGATAGAACTGGTGAGTTGGGGGGGCTGGAAAGGGCTGCCAGTGAGTGGAGGTGGGTTACTTGTGGCAGGAAAAAGGGCTGCAGGGGTTGCTGGGGACTAGAGATTTGCGCTGGTGAGTCAGGGGGTGACTGGGGGCTAGAAGTTAGAGGGAGAGAAAACAGGAAGGGACAAGGATGGGTTGGGGCAGAACTGTGATTGGAGCAAGAGATCTAAGGAGAAAAAAGACAGGAAAAATTTCAGGTCTAGAGGAGTTAAGTTTTATGATGAGGGAATTCTGCACAAAAATTTACTAATAAAGCATGCATAATTTTAAACTATTGCACATAGGATTTTCAAAATATTTGCGCAGAATTCTCCTAGGTGTACATATCTAAGTGACATGAAAGCTTAGCAATCAGGCACCCCTAAAGGCCACTAGCACAAATGCATAGTCAGCAGCCCCCCTCCTTACCCAGTTCTGTCTCTACTCATCCAACCCCATTGTCACCCAGTCTCTCTTGTATCCTGTTTTTCCCCATCAGTCTCCCCTTCCATATTCCATCACCCCCCTCTTCCCTTAATAATCGTCCAGCCCTCTGGTCCAAGGCCCAACCTCAGTGCCAGCCTGCCAGCCAGTCAGCCAACCCCAGCCCCAACACCCTCCAAGCTAGCCAGTCAGTCACCAGCCCAGTCCTTACCCCTGCCCCATTTAGCTAGTCAGCCAGCCAGTCCTTAACTCTGCTCCAATTAGCCAGCCAGCCCTTACTACCCAGAAAGCCAGTCCACTATTCCCCCACCTCAGCAAAGCCAGTCAGCCACCCCCTCCCTCTGCCATTCAATCAAGCTCCCCAATAAGCTACTCAGTCACCATACCCCCATCATCAGCTCCAGCTCCTACCTGCTCCACTGTGCTCTTCCTCCACAACGAGGCACTTCCTGTTTCATGTTTCAAACCTTGTGATCGAGAAGGAACTGTCTTCTCCCTGCATAGCACAGCTCTTTGCGAGTTTGAGCTGCAGTGTGCAGGAACTCTCCTCTTGGTCTCTAATTCTCAAATCTCTTGAGACCAGCAATGAGAGTTTCAACACACTATGGTTCAAACTTAGCGCCGTGCTGTGCAGGAAAGGGGCAGTGTCTCTTCAAACAGCAGTTGCAGCCAAGGAGGGGGGGGGGAAAAAAAAAGCAAGGGTGGAAGGGGGGGCAAAAAATCTTAGGCTAGAAATTTTAATCACCATGGCGACCTGGCGCATGGGCTTTGTCGAGTCCTGATATATAGACAACACTGCAGATTTGATTATGGAAAGATAAAGAAGCAAAAGACAACCCTCAAATTCCTCACTTTCACAAAACTAATCAAAAGACACATTCAATTTTTGGTAAAAATTCAAGAGAAGAATCATATCTACTAATCCACAAATACTCTGATTTCTTAACATTTAGTTTCAGTTTAAATTCAGCGACTTAAGCAAGGTGAAAGACTTACCTGCTAATTGTTGTTCCTGGAGTGGAACCAGTCTAGTCCCGAAACCTCTGGGTTGCCAATCTCATCTAGCAGCTTGGAGACTGAGAAACTCCACCTTTTTGTGACATCATCAGTATAACTCTCCGGTGCCTGACTCATGCCACCAGTAACCTATTGACAAAGCAGACTCACCGAAGAAACAAGACAGACAATATCCAAACCACATTAAACTAACCCAACTACAGGAATATACAAACTGTGACAGAGAGTACCCTCGCCATTACTGTGACTAAAAGAAAGTCGGAGCAGTCCAACCCCTCGCTCCAAGGAAGGAGAGCCAGCCCCAATAGAAAATAATGGAAAAAAAACACAGCTTACCTGTGAATCTTGTAGAAAGTCCAGACATCCGTTTGCCAAGAAACTCTGGGAGGGATACGGGACTAGACTGGTTCCACTCCAGGAACAACAATTAGCAGGTAAGTCTAATTTCACCTTCCTGATCGTGTCCCCAGTCTAGTCCCGAAACCTCTGGGTCCGTACCAGAGCAGTGAAACACACTCAACCACGGGAGGGACCTGGCAAACCAGCCTGAAGAACCGCTGATCCGAATGAGGTCTCCTCCGCCATTTGCACATCCAGGCGGTAGTGCTTAACAAAGGTATTGAGGGACGACCAAGTCACCGCCCTACAAATCTCCACCGGCAAAACCAAACGAACCTCCGCCCAGGAAGTAGCCTGCGCCCTCGTGGAATGTGCTTGTAAACCTTCCGGCACTACTCTACCCTTCAACACATAAGCCAACTCAATGGCTTCTCTAATCCAACGTGCAACAGATGCCTTTGATGCCGCTTCGCCCTTTCTCTGCCCTGCGAAAAGCACAAAGAGTCTGTCTGACTTCCGAAAGGACGCTGTCTTTCTCAGATACTTCTTTAAAGCCCGCCGGACATCCAAAAGATGTAGCTTTTCCGCCGAAGAATCATTCTTATCCCTGGCCAACACCGGCAAGGAGATTTCTTGGTTGACATGGAACGCCGAAACTACCTTTGGTAGAAAAGCCGGCACCAGCCTCAACACGACCTTAGCCGCAAAGAAGGAAAGGTAGGGCTCTCTGCAAGAAAGCGCCTGTAATTCGGAAACTCGCCTAGTCGAACAGACTGCCACCAGAAACACTACCTTCAGAGTAAGATCCTTGAGCGACGCACGAGCCAACGGCTCAAAAGGCTCCCCCTCTAACGCCTCCAATACAAAGGGGAGACTCCATTTGGGAAACACCTGCCTAGCCGGAGGCCTAACCAGAGACACCGCTCTCAAGAATCGTTTGACATCACGCTGAGCACCTAGCGACTGACCCGCCAGCCTGCCTCTGAAACAAGATAAGGCAGCCACTTGGACTCGCAACGAAGCCGCCGCCAAGCCCTTCTCGAAACCATTCTGTAAAAATTCCAAAATCTGCGGAAGAGAAGCCCTCAGAGCATGGCACTGCCAATCACTACACCAGGCCTCAAAGATCCTCCAAATGCAAACCTACACCAAAGTCGTCGACCGCCTTCTGGACTTCAATAAGGTAGAAATGACCGCCGAATACCCCTGGGAGGTCAGCCGCGCCCTCTCAAGAGCCAGGCCGTAAGAGAGAACCGATCCACGTGAGGCATGACTAGAGGACCCTGAGACAACAGATCTGCTCTGCCGGGGAGACGCCAGGGCTTTGCCACCAACAACCTCACCAGGTCCCCGTACCAGGGCGACGTGGCCAATCCGGCGCTATCAATATTACGTGACCCCGGAATCCCTCTACTCTTTGCAGGACCCGTCCGATCAGAACCCACGGCGGGAAGACATATAGCAGCTGCTCCTCCGGCCAGACTTGCAAAAGGGCGTCCAAGCCTTCGGACATCCTTTCCCTGCGTCTGCTGAAGAAACGACTGCACTTCGCTGAATCGAAGGTTGCCATGAGATCCATCACTGGCATGCCCCACCTGCGAACCACCATCTTGAACACCTCGGGATGCAGGATCATTCCCCGGGATCCACCTTCACCCGGCTGAGAAAATTGGCCTCCACATTATCTACCCCCGCTACATGTTCTGCCGACAGGTCCAAAATGTTGGTCTCCGCCCAGGCACAGAGAGCTTCGGCCTCGGCCTCCAGCGACACGCTGCTGGTGCCTCCTTGCTTGTTGACGTAGGCCACCGCCGTCGCGTTGTCTGACAACACTCGGACCGCTTTCCCTCTGAGAAACTGCTGAAACTCCTGCAATGCTAGATACACCGCTCTTAGTTCCAGCCAGTTGATCAGCCACGTCCTCTCTTGAACGTCCCAGCGCCCCTGCGCGAAGTTGCCCTGACAATGGGCTCCTCAGCCCAGTAGGCTGGCATCTGTCATCATGGCCACCCAAGCCGGTGCTTCCAGGAGCTTCCCCCCCCCCCCTCCAGCGATTCGGGAAGCAACCACCAGAGCAAGGCTAGACGGGTCTCCTCCGGGCAGACCAGTTTCCGGGAGAGGGAGTCTCGTTGATGCGACCACCGGTGAAGCAAAGCTCTCGGCAAGGGTCTCATATGAGCTCTCACCCATGGCACCATCTCTATCGTTGCCGCCATGGTGCCCAACAACTGCAGGTAATGCCACTCCGAGGGAGCCTTGAGCTTGAGAAACCTCTGCACCCGATTCCGCAAGTCTAGTGCCCTCTTTTCCGTAAGAAACACTTTCCCGAGCCGCGTATCGAAGCACGCCCCTAGGTATTCCAGATTCTGGGAAGGCTGCAAGCGACTCGGACATATTGACTATCCAACCTAGACGCTCCAAAAAGCTTACTACCCGGGCCGTGGCCCGCTCGCTCTCGGCCCGAGACTTCGCCCGGATCAACCAATCGTCTAGATAAGGATGCACGAGAATACCTTCCTTTCGCAGTGCCGCCGCCACCACTACCATGACCTTGGCAAAGACCCTTGGAGCAGTCGCCAGACCGAAGGGTAACGCTTGAAACTGAAAATGCCCGAACGGGACTGCAAACCTGAGGAACCTGTGATGTTCCGGCCGTATAGGAATATGAAGGAAAGCCTCCGACAAGTCCAGAGAGGTGAGATACTCTCCTTGCCGGACTGCCACTATGATGGAGCGTAGCGTCTCCATGTGAAAATGTGATACCCGGAGGCAGCGGTTGACTCCTTTGAAGTCCAGGATCGGCCGAACTCCCCCGTCTTTCTTTGGGACAATAAAGTAAATGGAGTACCGACTGCACCCGGACTGTTCTGCGGGAACGGGCGCTATCGCTCTGAGGTCCAGCAACCTTTGCACCGTCTCCTGCAGTGCCGCACACTTTGCCACTGTCCTGCAGGGAGACTGCACGAAGGCTTCCCGTACTGGACGCAAGAACTCCAGAGCGTAGCCTTCCCAAACAACTTCTAACACCCATTGATCCGTTGTAATTTGGGCCCAGGGGGGATAAAACTCCTGCAAACGCCCTCCCACGGGAATGATGGGCGACTGGGCCCCCCTCATCTCATTGTGACTTTTTAAGGTTAAGGGAGGAGGAGGAGGAAGTGGGACCGAAACCTCTGCCCGCTCCCCGGAATCCCCTAAAGCCCTGGTTTCTGTAGGGAAAGCGTCCCCTTTGACCTGAAGGGGCCCTTTGGGACCGAAAACGGCAAAAATCCTGAAATTGACTGCGAGCCCCCGGCGCCCCACGAGAAACCTTGGGCTTATCCTCCGGTAACCTTCCGCCTTTGGACTCCGAGGTCCTTGACCAGTTTGTCCAAATCCTCGCTGAAGAGCAGACGCCCCTTAAAAGGCAACTTACTCAACCTAGACTTAGAAGAGCTATCGGCCGCCCAATTACGTAACCATAGATATCGGCTCGCAGCTACCGCCGACGCCATACTCTTGGATAGCCCTCGCATAAGGTCATAATGGATATCCGACAGGTAGGCTGCTCCTGACTCTAGCCGAGCCGCTTCACCTGCCAAAGGAGACGGCTGACCCTCCTGGACTTGTTGTGCCCATCGAAGGCAAGCTCTAGACACCCAAGCTCCGCAAATGGCCGCCTGCAGGGAGATGGCATTGACATTGAAAACTTGCCTTAACAAGACATCCAGCTTTCTATCCCGAATGTCCTTGAGGGCCGCACTACCTTCTACAGGGATGGTTGTTTTCTTGGTCACCGCCGAGACCGCCGCATCCACCCTGGGAGGCTTGAAAACCTCTTTGTCCCGGTCTAATAAGGGGTACAAGCGGCTCATAACCCTCGCGCCTTTCAAAGGCGCTTCTGGGATGTTCCATTCTTCCTGAATCATCTCTTGAAATACCCTGTGCACCGGGAATGCTCTGAGTCTTCCTGAAAACCTGTAACAAAGGATCCTCCAACACCTCATCCTCCGCTGCACCTGGCTCCAGCATATTGAGCGCCTTAAGGGTCTCCACAATGAGAGTCGGCAGCTCTTCTCTCCTGAACACTCTCACAACCCTAGCCTGATCCTCTTTTTCTAAAATCTCTCCCTCTTTTAACTCTTCCTCTAATGCTACACTATGGCTTTCCTCATCCGACAGAGGATCCTCCGACAATCCTGAGGGCTCTCTTAGCTCCCCTTCTCCGTGGGTCTTCTTGCTCCTACTTGGGGAACTCGTTATTCGCAGAGAAGCCGGGCGTTTCCTTGCGCCGCTGGATTTGCCCGGCAGACTCTGCTGTAAAATATTACTGAAAGCCAACTGTTGAAGCAGTGCGACAAACTGCTGTGAGAAAATGGCGGAAAGCTCCTTGGGAAATACCGCCGGAGGAGAGACGGCGCCCGAGCCTGAAGAGGGCCCTGCCACTGGCTCCTCTTGCGCTGGTTCTGGCATTAGGGGTGCCGAGGTTTCCGGGGATGATCCCGGAGCTTTGACTGCCTGCGTGGAAAGCTTGTCCGGGTCACCGGCCTCCCCTACACATGCCTTGCAGACCCCTGCATTCGTGCCCTTCCGAGCCCCGCACACGACGCATAGGGGTTTGGAGGACATTGTATTGAGCACTCTGCCTGCCCAAAGAAGTGAGACTAGCCCCTGGTGCCTGCGCTGAACGGCCCCGGGACGCTTTAAACACAAAAGATTAACACGGACGCTAAGCCGCAGCTGCAGGGTGACAAGCAGAGAACACTGATATCCTGACAGTTTCCCTGCCCCAAAGCACTTCGTTTCTGCCTTCTTTGTACTTTACTTTTAACTGTTCGTCTTACTGTTTTTTTGTTTTCTTTTTAAAACTCTGCACTAATGTTCCAGCAAAGTTTGAATCGTAACAAAATTAAATTCCTGGGCCCGCGGCGCGACCGCACCGCTGCCACGCAGCAGGGCCGAGAGGCAAAAAAGGCGCGAAAGCGCGCTGAAGAAAAAACGGAGCCGCGGGCACAGAAACGCTTATCTCAGAAGCATGCGCGGGTAAAGTCCGTTCCGTTAAGAACCCGCCTCGGCCCCTGAGCCCCCCGGGTGCAGATGGAATTACCCCCAAAGATAATTCAACGCACAGGCTTTGTTTGGTGGGAAGGAGCTGCTGGGCGCACTAGCAGGCAGAATCCTCTGCACAGCGCCGGCAAAGCTCCGTTTACGGCTCTGCACCCCCCAATCTGAACCGAGACTCTGCTGCGCCTCAGGCAACACTTCTGATGCAGCCGGTCCTGGTTTACCGCCCAGTCCTACAGAGACAGGAAGAGGAGGAGGGGGGGGGGAAGGAGGACCCAGAGCTAGAGAGCTGAAGTGCTCCAAAATTTAAAGATACAGACTTTAAAAAGTAAAAATCTCCTACCAGAAAATCAAACTCCTAATAAAATAAACTACACTTCCCTAAAGAAGCCCAATTGTTTCTCCAGTGAGCCCGGAACCTCTGGGCTCCCAACTATCCAGCTGCTTGGAGACTGAGGTAACTGGTGGCATGAGGCGGGCACCGGAGAGTTATACTGATGATGTCACAAAAAGGTGGAGTTTCTCAGTCTCCAAGCTGCTAGATGAGATTGGCAACCCAGAGGTTTCGGGACTAGACTGGGGACACGATCAGGAACAGCAGTTGCCAAACACTTATTCTATTTACTTAATTTCTGGACACCATCAACCCCAATCCCCAGCTGTATATCGTTTGCATATAGATAAAATACCCTAAGATGCTAAATTATAGCAGCTAGAAGGCTCATATAAAGACAAAATAAAGGGAAAATTCAGACCCTTGTGGGAAATTATAGGCGAGCATTTTCAATTGCACAATCCTGTCCCTCCCACCCTACAGATTATGTTGATGATTATAAAGAAGATAATCATGAAAGCGTAGTTACCTGTAACAGGTGATCTCCAGGAACAGCAGCAACTTAGTCTTCACATATGGGTAACGTCAGTACCGACAGTGCACATGTGGGAACGCTCCCCAGCATCCAATAGGAAAGCCTTTGGGAGCATTCCACTGTGCCTGGTGCTGCCTTCCCACCTTCCCAACTCTGCTTCTTCAATTGAGTCTGTAGCTGAGAGAAAAGCAGAGTAAAGAAAATCTACCATTCTGAGGGGAGGAGGGTGGGTTGCAAAGGCTAAATTCCTGCTGTTCCCGGTGATCACCTGTTACAGGTGAGTAAGTATGCTATCTCCAGGAACAAGTGGGAATGTAGTCTTCACATATGGGACTACCTAGCTTGAAGATGCCAGAGAAAAATGATCTCAGAACCGGTGGAGGTTTGCCTCAGGGAAGGCTTCAAGAGGTCAAGAATCCTCTAAGCATGTCTGGTATCGCTAAGTTCCGGGATGGAGGGGTAGGAGCTGCCCTTAAATCTAAAAGAGGTGCTGGAGAACAGCCTGACCAAACATGGCATCCCGGCAGGAGTCCTTGTCCAGACTGTAATGAGCAGCAAAAGGTATGCAGTGAAGACCAAGTTGCTGTCTTGCAGATTTTGTCAATGGCTACAGAGCATAGATTCGTCATCAAAGTAGCCATGGCCTGGACATCATGAGCAGTGACATGACCTTCAAGGGATAATCCTGCTTGATCATAAGCAAATGAGATGCAATCTGCTATCCATTTATTTTTATTTTATTTATTTAAAAGTATTTATATTCCACTTTATCCTTGAATCAAAGCGGATTTCACTGCAAACCAATCAAGTAGGGTAGTGCGGGGGTGTTGGCATGCAGTGGTTGTGAAGGTAGTGTTCGTGAGTGTGTGGATAGGTAAATCTTGATTTGGGGTGCAATATATACAGGTTGAGGTATCTACATTGGGCTATATACATTTTAAAGAGAGTAGTAGGATGTTTTTATGTTGTGGATGTCATGTCTTGTGTAGCTTGTTTTGTGGGGTGGTTAGGGTGGATTGGTGGTCTTCATTGAATTGTTCAATGAATAGGGTGGTTTTAAGTAGCTTCCGGAATTCTTTTATATCTGTTGTTGATTTTAGATTATCTGGGAGGACATTCCAGATAGCGGGGGCAGCAAGAGAGAAGGCTTGCATGGATGTGGATTTGTTTATTCTTGTAAATAGAGTAGGTGTTGGTATATTGTTTTTGGTGCTGTTTCTGTGTGGTCTTTTGCTTGTTTTGGTTCCAATTAGTTCCTGTAGTATTCCTGCTGAGATGTTTTTAATTTTGAAGATGGTAAGCGCTGATTTATATTTTGCCCGTGAGGAGATTGGTAGCCAGTGTAGATCTTGTAGTATTGGAGTTATGTGGTCTTGTGTTGAAGCGCTAGTAATAATGCGGGCAGCAGTGTTCTGGACTATTTGTAGGGGACGGATGGTTTGTTTAGGCAGACCTTGGAATAGTATATTACAGTAGTTCAGCAGAGGTGTAATGGTGGCCTGGCATACTGTACGGAAATGTTCTTTATTGATTATTAGAGAGGGTACGTTTAGATACTGATAACCCCAGGTGGCTAGGGTCAAAAGAAATTAACTGCGAAGCTTTACGGTGCTCTCGAGTCCTTTGACGATAAAAAGCTAGGGCACATTTGCAGTCCAGAGTATGCAGGGCTGCCTCTGTTCTAGACAAATGTGGTCTAGGAAAAAAAAAACACAGGAAGGTAAACTGACTGATTCAAATGAAAAGGAGACACCACTTTTGGCATGAAATGTGGGCGAGTCCTAAGGACGACCTTGTCATGGGGGAACCAGGTGTAAGGCATGTCTGCCACCAAGGCCTGAAGCTCACTAAAGCGTTTAGCTGAACTGAAAGCAATGAGGAAAATGACCTTCTATGAAAGAAACTTTAGTGAGGTCGTAGCAAAGGGTTCAAAGGGCGGCTTGAGAAGCTGCGCTAGGATGACATTTTATTTTATTTATTTATTTGCAGTCTCTTTTATACCGCGCTATTCGACATCAGTGCGGTTTACAATGAACATAAGAGTTGCACATCTCAATTTCGTGATTTGTGCTTACAGTGAAACAGGTATAATAACTTGGGTATACAATAAACAGGAAAATTAAACTTGGGTATGCATTAAGCAGGTATAACAGGTAAAATAGGGTATAAATAACCAGTCCCTTAACAAGGAGACACGATGAATAAATACAGTCTACTTTATGCAACAATATAATGAGTTATGCGGCACTGCATAAGTTTCTCATTGAGATCCTATGCCACCAGAGGTGGCTTAATGGGTGGCTTGGTAAGCAAGAGTCCTCTCATAAAACGCACAACTAGGTTGAGGAGATGGCTGTCTATCCAATAGATGATGAGAGGCCGCAATAGCACTAAGGTGAACTCTGACTCAATTGGTCTTAAGACCTGTAGAAGATAGATGGAGGAGATACTGGAGGAGTGCCTCCACTGGAGCCAAGAAGGGATTGAGATCCTTCTGGGAACACCAGGTAGAGAATCTACGCCACTTAAAAGTTTACAAATGTCACATGGATAGTTTCCTGGAAGGTAAGAGAACATCCTTTTCTTCCTGAGTAAGGTTAAGATCTTGTAATGCTACGCTTTCAGCAGCCAAGTTGTAAGATGGAGAGACTGCGGGATGGGATGGAGCAGCGTCCCTCCTTCCTGAGAGGGGAGATCAGGCGCAGACCCGAGAAGCAGAGGTTGAGTTTGAGATAGATGTAGCAGGAGAGGAATCCACGGTTGACGTGGCCAGTCTGGGGCTATGAGGATCATGAAGTGCGTCTTGGGAATTAGGGGAATGGGAGGGAAGGCATACAGGAGACCCCGACCCCAAAGGAGGTGGAAAGCATCCACCTGCTGGTTGCTGGACATACAGTAGGTGTCCGGTGCAGAAGCATGAGAGCTTGGCATTCTGTGGAGTCCCCAGGTTTGAAAGATGAAGGAGGTTGTCTCCGAATGGAGAGCATTTGTGGGGAAGAAGGATCAGACTCAATTTGTATGCCAAGACATTTTATTTATTTATTTGCAGGTTTTTATATACCGCCCCTTCCAAAGATCAAGGGCGGTTTACATATAACTCAACTGAATACATTGAACAGGTGTGGGATAATCAGCAAATGGGAGCAAAACTTGGGTGGGTTCATTCAGTAACTATAAACAAGGCTAAGTATGTACAGTGCATTTTGTTCTCCTGGAAGATACACTGTTTGGAGGTGTAGCTGATGAGCAATGGCAAAAGACCAGAGATAAAGAGCTTCCCTGCAGAGAGGCCAAGAGCCTGTTCCCCCCTGCTTGTTCACAAAAAAACACGCCATCTGGACCAGGACTGTGCGAGATCAAAGATGCTGTTGAAACACCCTGAGGGCACTGGAGATAGCATGAAGTTCCAGTAGGTTTATCTGAAGTTGGGACTCCTGCTCTATGCAGAAGCCCTGAGTGGAGAGGGTGTCCAAATGTGCCCCCCAACCCAGCTTGGAACGCATCCGTCATCAGGGTGCACTGATGTGGAAGCATCTGAAAAGGTGACCCGACGAAGAGATTGTCTGAGGACCACCACCCCACCCCTTAAGGGTTGTGACCAGAGGGGCAGTGACTCGGATCTTGTCGCAGTGACGGTTGGAGGCTTGCTTCCACTGGGAAGCAATTGCCCACTGGACTGTGCGCATATGTAGACAGGCGTATGGTATCACATGTACTGTTGAGGCCATATGTCCTAGTAGTTTCAGCATTTCCCGGGCAGTCAGATGGTCTCTGAGTTGCCCCGGGATGCTAGCGCCATGAGGCATGCACAACGGAGTTGGGGCAGGAATGCCCTTGACTGCTGTATGTCTAGGAGAGTTCCTACGAACTCTAGTGTCTCAGTTGGAGCAAGGTGGGATTTTGGAAGATTTATGACAAAGTACAAATGCTGCAGTACCTGCATTGTTTGAAATAAAGAGAGGTGGACCTCTTGGGAGGTGCCTGCCTTTATGAGCCAGTTGTATAAGTAAGGGAAGACAAATATCCCTAGAGATCTTAGATATGCGGTTACAACCGACATGCACTTTGTGAAGACTCTTGAGGCAGAGTAGAGTCCAAAAGGAAGGACTCTGTATTGATAGTGTCTTCACTGACAGATGAAGCGTAGATATTTCCTGTCTTCTGGATGAATGAGGATATGTGTGTATGCTTCTTTGAAATCTAGAGAATAGAGCCAGTCCTGACTCTGGAGGTAGGGAAGGAGGGTCCCGAGTGAGACCATTTTGAACTTCTCACAGACCAGAAACTTGTTTAGGTTTCTGAGGTCCAGGATGGGCCTGTACTCTCCGCTCTTTTTTTGGTATGAGAAAGTACAGAGAGTAGAAACCCATTCCTTGCTGAGGAGTTGGGACCTTGTGATAGAAGAGAAGTCACTTCTTGCAGCAGAAAATCAGTGAGAGGGAGCTGAGCATGATATTCTCCTACCAGGGTGGAAAGGGGCAGGGCGTGGAGATGAAGCCTGTAGCCCTCCCTCATTATGGTTAGTGTCCACTGCTCTCAGGTGATGAGATGCCACCTGTGGGCATAATGGCAGAGTCTGCCTGCTATGTGAAAGAGGTGGGGTTCTCCAGAAGCAGAGTGGCTATGTTCTCTAGGAAAAAGTAAAAAAACAGGTGCAGATTGAGTCTGCGGAACTGGTTGAGCCTTAGGAGTCTGAGGCTTCTTTTGTTGTTTGGGAGGCTGCTGCCTCTGAGGACCTTGAGGATGGTACTGAGAAGCAGGGGTATAAGAAGGGTAAAACTTATTTTTACTTAGAATAGAAAGTTTTCTTTGCAGTTGCCTTTTTCCTAGCGGGGTTGGCTGTAGTTCTAGGAAGCCTGTTTAGGGTGGTAGTCACAGATTCCAGCTGAGAAGCTTTGTCCTGCCAGTCCTTGCCAAAAAGATTTTCATCTGTGCAGGAAATATTGCTACTGTTCAAGATCTGATGCCTGAAGACATGCAATTTTACATGCACCAATACAGATGGATGTAGCTCTGCTGGTGTACTCAAAGGATGCTCTATTAACAAACTTTGAGACATTCTGGGCGTGTCTAACCAATGTGAGATAGTCACCTCTCTTATCTGGAAAAAGAGGGGCCATGGCCTCAAGATCCCTGGTTACTTCCTTGAGAAACATACCCATAATAGAGTATGTATGAGTTTATCCTGGCTGAAAGCATGGAAGTCTGAAAACACCAACGCCCAAAAGCATTGAGGGTTCTCGATTCTCTACCTAGTGGAATGGGTCTTAAAACTCTTAATGTGGCGCATCGCCGATTCCACCACCATTGAATGGTGGGGAAGCTGCATCTTTTGGAAGCCGGGACACTCTGGTACTCTATACATGGTATCGAGATATCGAGTATGGGGAGAAATGGAGAGGGGAGTCTCCCACATCCGGAGCATGAGATCATCAAGAATGCGGTGAAACAGAAGTGTTGACACCTCCTTAGGAGCTGTTGGATATTGGAGGATCTCCAATTCCTCTGCTCTGGGCTCTTTCTCAGATGTCATTGTTAAAGAGAGACCCTTAGCCAGATCTCGAATAAGTTCCTGAAAAGACATGTCCTCAGGAGGGGACATGCGCCATTCCAGCGAAGGAGAAGGATCCTCCGATAGATTTTGTCTTTGGGTATCGAGTGACTCGTCATTGGAAGATTCGGAATCGGAAGACTCAAAGTATCGGTGGGAAAGATGTTCCTGCTCCGATAAGGCTCGATACCAGTTAAAGTTAGTATCGGAATGAGGGACCTGCTTGGACGATACACCTTGGTACCGCGAATGGACTTGAGGGCAGGCATGGGCAGCAGTGGACCTAGCGTTGTGTACCCCAAAGCAGTCTGCATCGGTATTGGAACCGATACGGTCAGTAGTGATTTGACTGGGACCAAAGTCACCAGCAGAGTCACCAGATTCCGCTTGAAGGCCAGGATACACTGATCCATGGAGCCTGCCGATGCTTGGGTGTCGGTACTGGAGATTTGTGCTAAGGTCCCAGAGCATGGCACCAGGAGCTCTCCTGAGGTGGCGGCCTTGAGAGCACCTCTCAATGGCGGAAAGGTCCTTCTGCTGGGGTTGTTTGGCTGGCTGATCCACCTCCAGGGCAACACTCAAGGAATCTCTGTGCTTAGAAAGAGATCTACTCTTGGGGGGGGATGGCCTGACTTTGAAGACAACTTGTGCTTCAATGCCTGAGATTCTTGAGAGGAAAACGATGCCCTCGATGTCAAAGAAACCGCATATGAGGTAAAGAGTGGTTCAACTTTGCGGCTCAATTCTTAGTCATCTTCTTGCACAGGGGACATTCTAATGGCTAGTGGTCGTATACCGAATATTAAAATCCCTCCCTTACCATAAATTCAGTACAGCCTAACTAAGCTTCTGTCACAAAATCCCTCAAATTCAATCAATTAATCAATGTAACAGTGCTGGGCACAATAACCCCCACCCCATTACAAGTCTTTGAAAATATCCTCTCACACCTTTCCACCATGAAGAATAATATCAACCAGATGTGCAGATCTTTCCAAAAAAATTCTTAGCACCCCTCCTCCCTTTCTTTTTCAAGCTAGCACACTGGAAATAGCTCTAATACTCAGGGCAACATTGGGGGGGGGGAGGGGGAGGGGAAGAGAGAGAGAGAGACAGTGTGTGAGTATCTTCCTGTTAACCACCCCAGATTTCCATCCTCAATTAAATCCACAATCTGCAGGGTTTTTTTAGATTTGACAACCTGAAAAATGTAACATTAATCTTTACCACCATCATTGTGTTACATTTTAAACATCAACCTCATTCCCCTCCCTCTCCCAACCCCCTTTTCTCTCCCCATTCCCTCTACATCCTCCCTCCCCAAGCTTTGCTACTTTATACGTTAGCAAATCTCTGTGCAAATGGCCTCTAAACTTATTCAAACCGAGGATGTTTCTCCAACTTTGTCATTTTTTTTTAATCATTGACCAAAAACATTTAAATTATCATATATTCAATGAATCCCCTTCCCAATCCCATGCTTAGTTTTAATATCGTTACTTTGAGGATTATGAATCAGGACACTGCCCATTTCCATGAAATTCCCTTTTTGTCCCTTACCCACATATACAGGAATACCTCCCTCCCTCCCATTCACACCCATATTCCCCACAATAAAATAAAATGCACACATTTACACAACTAAATATAGGCATGAACTATATGAAAAGCAGCAGAGGCACCTGTGCATTGACTCATTTAGGATGCTGGTGCTAGGTGGAATTCCACCTATCTGATGCTGGACATGTTAGCGGAGCAATGGGCAGCCTTGTATCAGACATCACCAAAGACCAAAATCAAGACTGAAAGCCTCCTGGGCACTAAGAGCAGACAAATATGATTCAGATAACACAACAAAGTTCCCAAAAGGCAAACCTGAGCCTTCTTATCCCAACAGTGAATAATCAATCAGCAAAGTTAGAGGATTTTCGGAAGCAACAAAGATTCCCAGCAGAGGTTTTGCTGCTGGTGGATGTTTTACATGGTCAAGTGGGAAAATGTTGACTCTTCTTGAAGGACTGCTGAGAGGATCTGCTACTGCTGGGGAGGAATCTGCATATGTAAGCTTTCACCTGCGGGGGCATTCTCAAAATCTTGGGGAAAAGGAAATTCTATAGGTCAAGCTGGTAAAATTAGTAACTATTTTAAAATTCTGTATTTTTATTTATTTTATTTGGTGTTTCTTTTATACTGTCCCTTCCTGCGATCAAGGGCGGTTTTATAGTCAGTTAGGGCAGGGCTTGACAAATCCCAGCTGTCAGGTCACTATGGTGATATAAATTTGCATCTGGCACTAGAATTTTCTTGCCCCGCCACACTTTTTTTTTTTTTTTTTAATGTGATCGCAAGTAGAAGACCCCTTCTGTTTGCCCGTGGGATCTGCTCCCCCTTGGGCAAAAAAGGACAGCCGGATTGGGGCCTGAAAAAAAAAACGGTTAGATAAAAGGGGAGGAGGCGTGAGACAGCAAGAATTTAAAGGGGCAGTAGATTCAGAAAAAAAAAAAAAAAGAAGGATGGGAAGAATGGAGGGCAAGGAATGGTAGTGCTAAGGGGAAGGGAGAAGAGGAGTCTGGAAGGGGAACAGAGAGAGTGAGGAGGGAAGAGTGCATGGTGTGGAGATTAAAGGGATGAATGTACGGGGATAACAGGATACAATCTGTACATGGCAAAAAAGGTGCATCCCCCTAACCCCGAACAAAGAGAGACACACTTATATGACACTTGCTATTTATACATTTGTCTAAAGACGCTGCATACAGTCCCTGCTACCATAACAAACACTTTACACTTGATTGTTTCTTCAAACTCTTCCACCCTCCCAAGTCACATATGAGTTTGCAAATGAAGGAACATCAGTGAAGAATGGAGACAATGGGGGAGGGGGCAGGGGGAATGAGGGGCTTGCAGCCACTGGCTCCATCGATTTTGGCCTGGCTCCTAAATCCAAACAAATGTTGTCAAGGACTGATTTAGGGCACAACAGGTAAACTTTTAGTTAGTGTTTCTTTCCCAACCACTTGCAGTGCAAACCCGGCTGCTCGGGTGGTATGGGGCTTAGTTAGGGGGGATTCAGTATGCGGTGTGCTTCAAGCAGTTACACTGGCTGCCTATTTGGCAGTGATGCATTTTTAAACTGTTAGTCTTGGCCTTTAAGATGTTGAGGGAATTAGGGCCAAGTTACCTGCAGGGCTTGGTGATGTGGTACCAGCCCAGCAGGTCTTTCTGGTCAACTCAGGCACAGTTGTTACCTGTGCCAGGGTTTGCCCAGGTACGTCGTCTTTGGTGGCGGGTGCATGTGTTTTCAGTTGCAGCCCCGGTTTGGTGGAACACTCTGTTGAAGGCCTTGTGTTAGGAGAAGGACTTGCTTGCCTTTCAGAAGGCTTTAAAAAAAAAATTTATTTCCACCTTAGGGCAGTGGCAGGCAGTGGCCAGCAGTGCCTTGTAGTTAGTGGCAGTAGCAATTTGTTCAGTGGATTTTTTTTAAAATTGCGTCTAATGGATATTGGGAGGTGGGGATAATGGTTGTGTGGTTTTTTTTGTTGTTGTTGTATACCCCTTGAATGCCTGTACATGTTGTTGTTGTTAAGTGCCGTTGAGTCGGTGTCAACTCATGGTGACCATCTGGATAGTTGACCTAAACTGTGTTCGGTCTTCAGTCAGGTGAATCTTTGTTGACAGAGTGGCACCCATAGCTGCTGTTATTGTATCAATCCATCTGATTGCCAGTTTTCCTCTTTTACACTGATCTTCTTCCTTGCCAAGCATTATGTCTCTCTTTTTGTATGATGTGTCCAAAGTATGAAAGTCAAAGTCTTGCCATCTGAGCTTCTAAGGAAAGTTTAGGTTTGATCTCCTATAGTACTAACTGGTTTGTTCATCGGGTAGTCCATAATATACACAATATTCGTCACCAGCACCATAATTCAAAGGCATCAATTTTCTTCCTATCTATATCTTTTTCACTTTCCAACTTTCCATCCATATGATGTTATTGAAAATACCATGGCCTGGACAAGTCAAATCTTTGTATAGAGAGAGAGACATCTCTGCTCTTGAGAATCTTGTCTAGGTCCTTCACAGCCACTCTGCCAAGAGCAATGCCTGTACATATGACAGTTTAAAAATGTTTTTAAATAAATGAATTAAAAAATGTATATGCTCTTAAACCAGTTAAGGGGAAAGGAAGGAACTTTTTCACTTACTCATCAGCAAGTTATGAGGCCTTAGGAATAGATTACTTTGGTTCCTGCAGTTCATTTTGAGGTGAACATTAAACAAAACCCCTTAAACTTGCTAGGGTAATAGGGATCCTTGAACCAATACAAATATACCTAATAACTTTAAATAACTGAAAAACTTTAAATAGCCAAAAAAAAATCATTATAACTAAGATGCAGACAGCAGTCCAGCAGCAAGATGGGGGCTATCCAGTCTTTAGCACCGAGTGTCTTATGTATAATCATCTCCCAGTTAGCAAGAGGTCTTATGTGCATACTAGGTGCAAAGAGTTCCTTGCTCTCAGGAATAAGTCTGATCTCTGGAGGCCAAATAAGCAAACTTAGAAGAGCTGAGGCAGACAAAAAAGGTACAAAGAAGAGACCTTCAGGGACATAGTAGAGAAGTCCACCTCCAGTATGCAGCCTCTCTGCTGCATGATGGAGAGAAGTCATCTGAAAGGGAATATCACCTTGGTATGGTAGGAAGTGATTCTGTAGCTAGGACCTGTCCTCCAAGGGATGTCATATCATCTTGCACAGAGGGTGTCTCTCCAGAGCCATGTGCCAATGAGGGAAGGGGTAAGAACAGGTTATGGTTGGTGATTCGATAACTAGGCATGTAGATAGCTGGGTGGATGTGAGGATTGCCCTTTAACTTGCCTGCTTGGTGCAAAGGTGGCAGCCCTTATGAGCCACCTAGATAAGGTTTTATACAGTGCTGGGGATGAGCCTACTATTTTAGTACATGTTGGACCAATGACATAGAAAATTATTGGAGGGAGGTTCTGGAAGCCAAAATTTAGGCTTTTAGGTAGAAAGTTGAAATCCAGAACTTCCAGGGTAGCATTCTCAGAAATGCTTCCTGCTCCACGTGGGGAACCCAAAAGGCAGGCAGAGCTCCAGAGTCTCAATGCATGGATGAGACAATGGTGCAGGGAAAAGGGTTTTAAATTTGTTAGGAACTGGGCAACATTAAGGAAAAAGGAAGGTGATGTTTTACATACCAGTTAATGAACTTCCCTTGAGTCCTGCTAGACCAGTCCAGACAAGTGGGTTGTGTTCCCCTACCAACAGATTAGTGGAGACAAAGAACCAATGAAATGCCCAGGTTTCAATGACATCACTCCTATGCCTCTATTTGTCTCAGTCACCAGAGGTCTCTTCAGTATTCATCCCAAAACATATGGGAGAAACATGGCAAACCTCACACAGACTCAATCGTGGGCAGCAAGGAGTAAACAACAGTAAAGAACTATGAACAGTAACAAAGCTTTCAGTAGAAGATGAAACCGTAGAGCCAAGGATAAAAATCATAGTGAGCCCAAAGGCAGAGCAATACAGTTCCAGGGGCAGACCCCCTGGACTGGCCTAGCACAACACCCACCCCTGTGATAATTGTAGCTTTATTGGTACTTACACATCTTAAAGGAAAGAAGCTGCTCTCAGGTGCAGCTGTTTATCCAAATCAGGCATACATTAAGGATCTGAGATTAATTAAGCTTCAGGTGAACAAGGTATATTAAACATATTAGGTATAGTTTTATTAGTATAAGTATCCCCAGCAACCCTTAGTAACATAGTAAGTAAAGAACTTAAATATCTAAACACAACCTTAAAACTAAGATGCAGACAGCAGTCCAGCAGCAAGATGGGGGCTTTCCAATCTTTTGCATTGAGTGTCACATGTATGATTTTCTCCCAGTTGGTGAGAGGTCTTAAGTGTGCACTAGGTGCAAGGAGCTCTTTGCTCTCAGGGAACGAGTCCATTCTCTAGAGGCTAGAGTAGCAGACTTGGAAGACATAAGGAAGACAGAGAGGTACATAGACGAGACCTACAGGGATATAATCCTGAAGTCCCACCTCCAGTCTGGCAACATCCCTGTTGCCATGGAGGAGAGAGGTCACGTGACAGGAGAGCATCACCCTGGTGTGGGAGGAAGTGATCCTGTAGCTAGGACCTGTCCTCCATGTGATGTAAAACCCTCTCGCACCGAGGAAGTTTCTCCAGGGTCATGTGCCCATGAGGGAAGAGTTAGGACAGCCGTTATAGTTGGTGATTCAATCATTAGGCATGTAAATAACTGGTGGCTGGTGGATGTGAGGATCACCTGGTAACATGCCTGCCTGGTGTGAAGGTAGCGGACCTCACGCGCCACCTAGATAAGGTCTTAGATAGTGCTGGGGAGGAGTCTGCTGTCTTGGTACATTTCGGTATCAATGACATAGGAAAATGTGGTAGGGAGGTTCTGGAGGCTAAATTTAAGCTTTTAGGTAGGAAGTTGAAATCCAGAACTTCAAGGGTAGCGTTCTCCGAATTGCTTCCCATTCCACGCGCAGGACCCAAAAGGCAGGCAGAGCTCTGGAGTCTCAATGCATGGATGAGACGATGGTGCAAGGATGAGGGTTTGGGATTTGTTAGGAACTGGGGAACATTGTTGGGAAAGGAGGGGCTCTTCCGAAGGGATGGACTTCACCTTAACCGGGATGGAACCAGGTTGCTGGCATTAACCTTTAAAAAGGAGACAGAGCAGCTTTTAAACTAAATAGGAGAAAGTCGACAGTTGCCCAAGAGCGCATGGTTCGGAACAATGTATCCTTGAAGGATACTACCAAAAGCAGAGGAGGTTCCAATAAAGAGTAAAGTAGCCCAAATGCCGTTATCTCTTGCACCAGATCTGGTGTTCCACTAAGGACTAGGTCCAAAATGTCTTCCCCTCTGGTCGGTTCATGAACCAGCTGCTCCAAGCAGTCATTTATTTCATCTAGGAACTTTATCTCCCTAGCATGTCCTGCTGTGACACTGACCCAGTCGATACCAGGGTAATTGAAATCACCCATTATTATTACTGTGCGGTAACTTTTGTTAGCTTCCTTGATTTCTTTGAGGATTTCATCAACCATTTGCTCATTCTGGCCAGGCGGTCAATAGTACACCCCCACTACCATCACCTTCCCCTTTTTACATGGAATTTCAATCCATAGAGATTCTACAGCAAATTTTGTTTCCTGCAAAACTTTAATCCTTTGTGACTCAATGCCCTCTCTAACATACAGCGCAACCCCTCCACTAATTTGATCAGCTCTATCATTATGATATAGTTTGTACCCAGGTATCACATTGTCCCACTGTTGTCCTCCTTCCACCATGTCTCTGAGATTCTAATCATATCTAACCTCTCATTTAGTGCTATATATTCTAACTCTCCCATCTTATTTTTCTAGTATTTGCATGCAAGCATTTTAGAGACTGTATTTTATTCATATTAATCTGGTAATTGATAGGCATGGGTAATTTGGAATCTAAGCTCTCCCTGCTCAGTTGAGAGGAGACATGATAGAGGTCTATAAAATAATCAGTGCAGTGGAACGGGTAAACAGATTGCTTTTTTACTCCTTCAATAAAGTAGAATGACTAGGGGGACATGCAATGAAAGTACAATCCAGCACATTTAAGACTAGTCAGAGAAAATATTTTTTTCACTCAAACGTATAATTAAACTGTGGAATTCAATGCCGGAGGATGTAGTAAAAGCTATTTGTGCAGCTGGTTTAAAAGAGGTTTGGACAAGTTCCTGGAGGAAAGGTTCATAAAACATTAAAATGGACTGCAGAAATCCACTGCTTACCCTTAGGATAATCAGATGGAATCTACCTTTTGTGAACTTGTGACCTGAATTGGCCACTGTCAGAAACAGAATACTGGGCATAATGAACCTCTGGTCTGATTGTAGCATGGAATATCTTATAATGCATATATGCTAGCCACTCTCTGTGATCCATGGGTGAAAAGCACTAACACTGTAGGGCAACACACTGACTAACTGGAAAAAGAAGCCGGTGCTTCAAGTGAATGGAAAGGCAGTGCCAAAGGCAGAAAACTAATGGTGATGAAGCAAGAGAAAGAGCAGGCGTATTGGCAAGCAGTAGTTGCAGCACAAATATCATCTTCTCAGCTACTAATTTCACCCCCAATATTTCTGCACACCAATCCCCCATGACCCTAGCATAGGAAAATCTTTGGTGAGAGAAGCCCTAGCTACAGTAATAAGCAGCAAAGACCTGTACGCCACAAGCCAGACTCCTGCATGAATCTCAATGACACTCTAGCTGGGAAAACACACTGAGGCCATGGCCATAGATCCCTTGGCATACTGGGCACACAAGTTGGCAATCTGGCTAGACCTAGCCAGGATTTCCCAGCATTTCTTGTCCTATTCCCCCAAAAGTGTGCTCCGTGAATGTATATTTTATATGGCAAAGGATATTCGGGGTCCCCATCATTCACAGACGGCCCTGGAGTTTGTGTGAAAGCTAATGTTTCTAAAGGCAAACCTCTTCTTGCTTCGCTTCACTCATTGCCCATGTGACTGTGAGAAGAAACGAGTGTAGAGGGCCACTAAAGCACAGTTGCCCACACTTTGTCTTTAGTGTCTTCCTCTGTCTTTGTTAGTTTCAACTGCAGTCTCTCTAAGCTCCTACCCAATTCCAGTGGATACATTTAGCCTCGCATATCAAAACATAAGATAGCCTCCCTTTCACCTTGTCTCTCTGCTGCTACCTCAGTGATGGGCACCTCTGTTGCACCTTTATTGAAGCTGCAGTCTTCATGCCACAGTCTTTATGCCCTTTGCCCCTTTTCTACCAACTTGAGTGATTCATTCCACTCTTTTTGTATTGTCCTATAACCTGTATGCCCATTTTTGGGAGGGGAGAAGGGGGAGGGCCTGCCCGTCTTCCTCTCTTTTCAGCTATTCATCTTTCTGGGTGCCTCTGGGGTTTTCATTCTACCACTTTCGCTCTCTTTTTATACCTTCAGGGTTTTTTGCCTCTCTTGCTGCATTGCTCTGCAATCTATGTCTTAACAGGTTGATTCAGTCTTTCTCCTTTTCCTGTTTTGTGGCCTTCTTGGTACCTACTATCTAGTCTTAATTGCACAGTTATTGACATTTTAGTCTTTTTGCACTGACCAGGTTTTTCCTCTAACCGTTGCTACAGCTTTCCACTCTTCCTAGAACATTGATCCAAGTGCCTTATGAAGAAATACGGGGGGGGGGGGGGGAAGAGGAGTTCCCTCCATGACAGAAATCCTCAGTGCTTTCAGGTGCTTTAGGGTGCTCTGGCCCTCTTCCAATGTTCCCTCCTGTGCCTTCCAGCTAATGCTAGCATTGCTTTAACCCACTCTTTTAATTTAGTTACAGTAACTGCTATACCACACATCTAAAATTCTGAGAGGCATCCTATTTCACATGGACTGTAATCAATCAATAAAAAAAATCATAATAAAATCACCCAGAATAAAATTCAATAAATAAAAAAGTTTTTATGAGTTTTCTTAGAATCTTTCAAATCCGCCTGTCAACTCCCTTATCACAAGTAGCAGAGCATTCCTCATCTGTGGGCTGAACACAGAACGGGCACAATTTCTTATAACACACTTAGGAAAATTTAAGGAAGAAATCTCCAGAAATTCCTCCATGAAACTTAAGACACCATACCTGTTTTCTCATTTCTGTTAAAAAAAAATCACAATGGTTTGCCTAATTTAAGTATCTGAAACATCAGAACTAATATCTTAAATTTCACTCTAACAGCCTGCTGCAACCTGTGCCACAAACGTAATACAAGAGAAACATGATGCCACCGAAATGCCATAATGGGCGAGACCAAAGGTCCATCAAGCCCAGTATCCTGTTTCCAACAGTGGCCAATCCAGGTCATAAGTACCAGTCAGGTTCCCAAATATAACACTTCAATATATGTTATCTTGTATATTATATAGCAGCAAATTACAAAATATATAATTATAAGCAACGCTCAGAAAAGGGGAATGTGCATCATAAAACTTGTCACATGTTTCATGCCCTTAGATTTCAGGCATCAATCTTATTATGTGCAGAATCTGACTTTTCTTTTCTTTTTTTAGAATTTTTAAATGCTATTCAAATTTTGAATCTTACTGGCACCCTTACAAACAATTCAAATCAGTTTGAACAAAAGAACCACAATCCGGATGCAGTACGATTTGACATACCTGTGATCAATTGTCAGTACTCACATGACTTGATCAACCAATGAATGATGGCTCTAATGTTTAAAATGGTCACATTCATTCCTTGTTCCATATTCACAATGGTGAAGACAAAGAGCTGCTTGAGACCGTCAGAAAAGCCATTATCACTAAACATTAAACTTCAAAGGGGTACAAGGCCATTTCCAAAGACCTTGGGATTCTTGTGTCTACAGTTCACAATGTTAAGACGTTTTTCGCTCATGGAACTGTCAAGAACCTCCCAGGACATGATGGGAAGAGGAACATTAATCCAAGAATTCTTCAGAAAGTTAGTGCAAACTATTGGAAAAACAAAGAGCTTAAGGCAGACCTGGAGCAATCTGGAGTGGTGGTTTCAACCCGCACCATGCTACACACTAAACAAAGACTGACTTTGGGGGCGAAGGCCAAGGAGGACCCCACTACTCAAAGACAGAAATAAACAGGCACCCCTGATCTTTGCCCAAACCCATCTTGGGAAACCACAATTCTTCTGGGAAAACGTTCTGTGGACAGATGAAACCAAACCGAGATCTTTGGCAATGCGGACCAGCAATACATGTACAGATGAAGAAATGAAGTTTAGAAAAGTCATTTTTATTGCAGTATATCAACAATACAACCAACATGTGCAATTAGCATATACAGACATGAACAGAGCTATCCAGAACCCTCAAACCAGGACACTCAAGCAGGTACCCGTCCTCCCCTCCCCCAAGTACCATACTTCAAACACATCAGAAGCACTGCTGATATCTAGAAGACCGAGCACCAACTACCTGCCCTGGGTTTCTGGATAGGCCACAGCCAGCAACCACAACAATATATCACCTGGAACCCTCCCCCCCCCCAGCCTCCCCCCCTCTCTCCCACCCCACTGGCTGTCCCCCCCCCAGCATCCCCCCCTCCCTCCCACCCCACTGGCTGTCCCCCCGCACCCACCCCCCCCACCTATCCCCCCACCCCTCCTCCCCCTGCTGATGGACTGATTGACTCGAAGAGACAGACATCTACATTTTCCAGAGGCATTCCTCCAGGCGCCCCCTCTATTGGTATATTGAAACCAAGCTGCTACAAACCCCCCACCTCAGACACAAATCAAGTCCCAGACTCTCCCGCACTTCTCACCAGCCACCCCCCCCCCAGGGACTGCGCAGTGCGTTGTTCCATATCCCGCAACTCCCACATTGATTGTTCCCATTCCCTAAGGCCTGGGGCTATATTGGTCAACCAATGCCTCAGAATACATTTCTTCGCTACCAAAAAGCCGTTTGAGCACAGGCGCTGCCCCACACTAGGCAATGGGGGGACTCCCTCATAGACTCCTAGTAGCCCCCAAGTTAGGGTGATCGTTACCGCACACCCCACCCACTCACCCAATCGAGCTCCTACCGCTCTCCAAAAGAAATGAAGTTTATAAGGAAAAAAACACCCTTCCTACAGTTAAGTACAGTGGAGGTTTCATAATGTTGTAGAGCTGTTTTGCTGCCACAGGAACTGGAGGCCTGGAACATATTAAAGGAATCATGAAGTCAGATGACTATCAAGATATTATGGAGCAAGATGTGCTACCTAGTGTCAGAAAGCTAGGTCTCAGTGGAAGATCATGGGTCTTCCAGCAGGACTATGACCCAAAACATACATCCAAAAGTACAAAAGAATAGTTAGAAAGGAACAAATTGACTGTTTTAAAACTGGCCAGCAATGAATCCGATCTCAATCCAATCAAGAACCTTTGGACAGAGCTGAAATCTGCCATTGATAAAACGAATCCTGAAAATCTTCATGAGCTGGAACAAATCGCAGTTGAAGAGTAGGAGAAACTACCAGCAGACAGATGTACGAAACTATAGATGGCTTCAAGAAACGTTTAGAGGCTGTCATCACAGCCAAAGGTTGTGCAGTCAAATATTAGTGAAGGGTGCCATTTATCCTGTACAGGTCATATTTTGTTTTTTTTTCTCAAAGTATTACATCTACGTTGCACATACTATTAAAATATTATGATGACATACTGTTGGAATATTTACAATTATTTCTCAAGATATTGTACACAACATACTAAAATGCAAGGGTGCCAATAATGTTGACCACAATTGTATATATTTTGTAATTTGCTGCTATATAATACTGTATACAAGATTGCAAGATGTTGAAGAAGTGAAAAGTATTTTTTATTTGAAGCATTACGTTGTACAATCTTTCGTCTGAGATCAAAATTGATTATTTAGAGATTCCAAAAGGTAGACAGATTCCATACTGCTTATCTCAGAGGTAAGCAGTGGATTTTCCCAGTCCACTTTAATAATAATTTATAGACGTTTCCTACAAGAACTTGTCTAACCCTCTTTTAAAGCCAGCTACACTAAACAGTTTTTACTACATCCTTTAGCAACAGATTTCAGAGTTCGGAGAAAATATTTTGTTACACAACACAAAATCAATCAATCAGTCTTCATTGTGCCACATTCTAGTTTCATCTTAACATCCGTAGCTTACAAAAGCCTTCATTACCACATTACACATGAGGCTTCACTGCTAATTCTCAAATCTAATGCAACTCCTATGTAATGAATAGTATCCTGTATTTGTACAATATTCTTCCCCCATTAAGATACTGCATTGGTCCTAGAGTTTAACTGCAAATGTTGGTGCCATTTTATCCCTCCCTAGGTGTCTAGGTGTTCTCCTGCTAAATTTAATCCTGCTGCCACCATTTTCGCCGCTTGCCCTTCTTTTGGTGCCATGGACTGTTTGTGACCCTCTTGATCAGGCTTGCAGTGCTGTTGCTTGTTACAGATACTGTACCTGCCACCAAGTTTCAAGTAGGTTTGATTGAAAACGGATGGCAAGCCTCACTGTTGTAAAATAGTTTTCCCCACAGATTTGGAACGAGGAGGGGCAGACAAATGCATGAAAATTCAGTGAAAGAATACTAATCAAAAGGGGCCCAGGGGAGGGCTGGCCCAACCACAAGGCAAACTAGGCAGTCATCTAGGGCAGCAACCTCTGGAAGGCAGCAAAAACAGTCCATTCAAAGCTAAATTACAGATTTTGAAAGCCAGAGGGGATATAAAGCTTGAGGTTCGCCAAGGGCTCAAACACTTTGGACCAACTCTAGTGCCGGCCTAGCCCAGGGGCAAATATTAACAGAAATTAGAAATATTTGTTATGCACATTCTTAACAAAACATGGTATTTCACCTTCTATTCATGTTGGGCTCTTTAGAGCAGCGTTTTTCAACCACTGTGCCGCGGCACACTAGTGTGCTGTGAGATACTGTCTGGTGTGCCATGGGAAAAATTCCAATTTCATCCGTAACATGTGGCCTCGGCTCACAAATTAGGGTTGCCAACCGGCCGGTTTTCAGCCGGCCTGGCCGGTTTTTCCATGGCCAGGCCGGCTGCCAGCACAGTTGTAAAACCGGCCATTGAAAAGCCGGTTTTTTGCTCTGGCCGCCAGATCGGTTTTGTGCCGAAGTCCGCGGCGCGAACGCGATCGCGATTCCCTATAGCAGTGCAGCCGCTGGTTCTGCTTTGTACAGAGCAGCGGCTGCACTACACTTACATTGAAAAGTAAAGAGAAACTGTGTCAGGAGCCCTCCGATCATGCAGAGCCCGAGGAAGTGATGTCATGGGGGCGGGCTCCTCACAGGCTGTCTTTCCTTTTCAAATTAACTTTAGCTGCAATAAAGTTAATTTGAAAAGGAAAGACAGCCTGTGAGGAGCCCGCCCCCATGACATCACTTCCTCGGGCTCTGCGATGACCGGAGGGCTCCTGACACAGTTTCTCTTTACTTTTCAATGTAAGTGTAGTGCAGCCGCTGCTCTGTACAAAGCAGAAGCAGCGGCTTGGGCAGAGGGGGTGTGTGTGTGTGTGTGTGAGTGAACCAGCAAGGGGGGGGGGGGGGAGTGTGAGTGAACCAGCAGTGGAGGGGGGGGTGGTGTGAGTGAACCAGCAAGGGGGGGGGGGGGGCGATGGTGTGAGTGAACCAGCAGGGGAGGGGGGGTAAGTGAGTGAGTGACCCAGCAGGAGGGGTGAGTAAGTGACAGGGGGGTGGGTGAGTGAACCAGCAGTGGAGGGGGGGGTGGTGTGAGTGAACCAGCAGGGGAGGGGGGTTGGTGTGAACCAGCAGGGGAGGGGGGTTGGTGTGAGTGTTTGATTCCTATTCAAGAGAATTACTTTATATATAGTCAATATAGGCACAGAGGTAAATTTTTTTAACATTTTCTAATGGTGGTGTGCCTCGTGATTTTTTTCATGAAAAAAGTGTGCCTTTGCACAAAAAAGGTTGAAAAACACTGCTTTAGAGTTCAATCCTGACCAAAATGCTCATCAGCAATTCAAACAATTTTTCCCACAAGTTAATAGGGATCATATAGAGTGCATCAAGGAGCAAGAGTGTGCAGACAATATTAGGCCTAAGGTATATCTAATCAAGCAGGCTAGTGTCTCAGAAGTAGAATCTTTGTTAATTTTGCTAAATTCTGAAAAAGCATTTGATAATAGAGAATGTCAACTTCTGAAGGCTTTGGGTTTGGGGGTTTAATCAAAAACAGTGTAGTCAAAAAGAAAGAAAGAAAAAAATTGAAACAAACAATTATTAATGTAAAAAATGTTCTAAAATAAAATCATAAAAATGCTAAAATTATTAAAATTACAAAAAATAAACCTAGTAAAAATTACATATAATAAAACAAAAACAATACCGCTTTTTAATCCCTAAGATCAAACAGAGTAACTCCTACCTGCCTTAATGCAACCATACTAATGCTATGAATCACCGAGGACTCATCCTAAGATTAATAGCCCTGGTCTCCTTTCTTTTTGCATAGGGGAAATGAGGCAGGGATGTCATCTGTGCCCCTCCTATCAGTAGCAGAAATTCAAATTATGGGCCCCCAGAGCAGAGGAAGTCCACTTCAGAAGATAAAGGAACAGTTGTAAGTGGGCCCCCTTCTTCCTTCGGACCCCCCTACACTGCTTGGGCAGAATTTATGCCTCTGCCTCCTATATACCTATACATCTAAACAATTGCTGCTCAAGAACCTTATTACAATATTTTTGTTATGTATTCACACAGAGGCCTATTCACAAATGGACATCCAGCTCCTTGTGCGGCCGGGCAGACTCAGGGCGTACAGTGGGGTCTACTAGCCTGGATGTGCAGGCCGACCCCAATCTCCGTAATGGAGCCGCAGTGCCATAGCGTCTCATCGCCATGGCACCGCGGCTCCATTACAGAGCCGCAAAAATTGCCCACCAAGGTTGTCCTTTCCCCGTAGCCAGATCCCCGATTCAGCTTCCCATTGCCAGGCTTTGGCTGACAGGGAACTTTCTGCATGCCTCCCTGCTTTGTCCCCGCTGGCCACCGCCGCTGCTTCTACCCCGCGTCCAGGGGGACTTATTCCATCTCTGAAGTGGAATAAGTCCCCCGTCTAACCGACATACCCTGGATGTACAGGGTGATGGCCTGCCCATGCACCACCCTCTGCTGTTTAAGGCTCCCTGTGCTCCACTATTCCTACAGGGGGCCTTGCATAGGGATGGCAAGGGGGATGAATAGCGTGGATTTACGTCCAGGTAGGGCGTACCTCCTCGCTATTTGTGGCTCGTAATAGATCCCCCAGTCTTTACACGATATTATCTCATTGTATATTTTTTTTTAAATAACCTTCTTTGTAAGGATTACAGATCAGTTACACTTGGATATCAGTACCGTGTCAAATACAGATTCTTCCTCTACCTCCCTTAATCTGCAAACTCTGCCTCATGCCAAAATAGATAGCAAATTCCAACAAATACATTAACTAGTTTTCCCCCATCCCCTCGCCCCTTTTAAAGGCAGCAGAGGATGGACAAAGTGCAGTGTGGTATGGTTTGCCCTGGTGTGCAGTATTCTCATTGTATATCTTTATTACTCAAACTTTTTAAATTTTCCTTTTTTGTTATTTTCTTCTCTGTTGTTTTTCACTTTTGTGTTAAATAATTTCAGAGGCCCAACTTGCTCTTGCACTTGATATATCCAACTTAAACGCAGAGGAGGGAGTTTTTTTTATGGGACGGAGCTCACATAAACACTGGTCTATGACTCCTCCAGTCCACTGGATTTTATTTCATCATCACTCCACCTCATTAATCACCACTCGTATGCACTGCTAAAAATGTCCTTCATAGATATGTCAATAGTGTATTCCTAATCTCCAGAAAATCCTTTATCTAAATAATCACTGTCAATCAATTTATCCGTTGCTGCGTGATTCACTTTCAGCATCCAACAGAGCTTCACTACTGGTAAATGTATCTTCCAACAAGACTTCACTGCTGATGAATATATCCAACTAAGGCTGTAGTTTATCCCTATTTCTTGCCATTCTCAGGGATTTCTCAATCTGGTGCGATTTTGCACATACAGACGGCTGCCTATATACATACATACATACATACATGACCACGATTAGCTATCACCCTTCCATCTGATAGCAACAGCATCAGCACTGAAGTGGTAACTACTAGCCATGGTTTAACTGCATTTAGGTTTCCTTTAAGTACACAGGTACACTACCAAAAAACTGCCTCCAGTTTTGCAACTGATTCCTATAGATTTTGGGGTGCTGAATCCAGGAAAAATAGCCAAAATGTTCCATCACGTCACGTTTTCTTGCAAAATTAGATTTCTTACCCATATAAGGAATGTTCACATAATTTCTTTTTAGCCGACTGCAGTTTATTTTCTTTGCCCAAAATAGAGGTTGTAATGGTTAACTAACTAGAAACACTCCCTCATGATATTTTAGAGTGTTTTGTATTCATTTTATACATTAACAGGACAATTGGGAGGCGGGGGGCTAAATCCAGTACTCGCGCTGGCGCATGTTCTTTCCTGTTCGCCTCGCCTCGTTCGCTCGCTCAAACACGGTGGTTGCGACATGAACGTTCCTGTCAAATTTCAGTTTCTTGCAAGTTCATTATTATATGGAAATTACACTTACCTGGTAATTGAAGTTCCTGGAGGGTCCAGTTTAGTCCTCCACATCCGGGTAGTGCACCTCCTCCTGCAGCAAGGAGACTGGACCAATCAACTCTTTAGAACCGTAGCCTGCATACTGCTGGAACTCCCATGAGCCCTCCAGTGAACTAGTAACAAAGCAGACTAAATAAAGAACAGATTAAAGAAAGGACAGAAAATCAGAAAGTACCCATTAAGGCGTTGCAAATCCCCCTCCCCAAACGAGAGGACTGAAACGCTGCACCTTGCTTCAGCTCCCGGACCCGAATACCGACAGTCAACACCGGAAGCTGAGGAAACAGAAAGAAGTCCGAGAACGAAGACGAGGAAACGAAGTCTATGGAACACCAACCCAAGGGAGATTGGTGTCCTTCGTCTTTTTATTTATTTATTTTTTTATTTGTTTCCTTTTTTTTTTTTTTTCCTTATATTAAACGCATAGGCGCCAGTAAGGTAACTGAGAGCAGAGTAGAACGGGCAGAGCGCGCCGCCAAGACTGAGCAACAAATTCCGGGCGGGAAGGAGGACTAAACTGGACCCTCCAGGAACTTCAATTACCAGGTAAGTGTAATTTCCATTTCCTGAGCGGGTGTCCAGTTTAGTCCTCCACATCCGGGATGTACCAGAGCAGTTAACAACGGGGGGGATCTTGGCACGCGGCGCGCAAGACCGCAGACCCAAAACTGGTATCCCGAGCCGCTGACACATCCAAACGGTAATGTTTACTAAAAGCATGGAGGGAGGACCACGTCGCCACTCGACACATTTCCAGCGGAGAAACGAGACTATGCTCCGCCCAAGACGTGGCCTGCGCCCTAGTAGAATGAGCTCGCAACCCAAAGGGAACAGTCTTTCCCTGTAGAAGATAAGCCGACGCTATTGCTTCTTTAATCCACCGAGAAATGGAGGCCTTAGCCGCTGCTTCCCCTTTCCGCGGACCCCCATACAGCACGAACAAACGATCCGACTTCCGAAAGGGCGCAGATACCTTGAGATACTGACGTAGGACGCGACGTACATCAAGCTTATGAAGCACCGAGCTGGACGCGGAAGACGAACTCGGAGCGAAAACCGGCAAAACTACTGGCTGATTCACGTAAAAGGGAGACACCACTTTAGGCAAGAAAGAAGGAACCGTCCGCAGAATCACGCTAAGAAAGGATAAAAAGGGAGCTTTACAAGAAAGCGCTTGCAGTTCAGAGATACGACGCGCCGAGCAGATGGCGACGAGAAAGACTGCCTTCAAGGTCAAATCCTTTACAGAGGCACTGCGGAGAGGTTCAAAGGGCGCCCGAGCCAAAGCCTGTAGCACCAGGTTCAAATCCCAGGGTGGCAAGACAACCCTGCGAGAAGGGCGTAACCGAAAGACAGCTCTGAGAAAACGCCGTACGTCCACATGAGAGGTAAGAGGGACGTCGTGAATCTTGCCGCGATAGCACGCCAGAGCGGCAATTTGGACCTTTAAGGAGCTTGCGGCGAGACCCTTGTCAAAACCGTCCTGTAAAAAACTAAGAATGGCCGCAACGGAAGAAGTGGCAGCGCGGACCGCATGCCGGGAACACCAATCCTCAAAGATCCGCCAAATCCGAACATAAGTGAGGGAGGTAGAAGGTTTCCGCACACGCAGTAGAGTGGAAATAACCGCTGGGGAATACCCTTTCTTCTTCAACCGAGCCCTTTCAATGGCCATACCGTAAGCGAGAACCGATCCACCTGAGGCATGCGCAGAGGTCCCTGCACGAGGAGATCCACGAGGGGCGGAAGTCGCCACGGCACGCCGTCGAGCAGCCGGACCAGATCCGCATACCACGGGCGACGGGGCCAGTCTGGCGCTACTAAGAGGACCGTTCCGCGGTGGGCCTCGATGCGCTGAACCACCCTGCCAATCAGAGCCCACGGAGGAAAAACATACAGAAGTTCGAATTCGGGCCACGGCTGGAGAAGAGCGTCGATACCCTCGGACATTCGCTCCCGTCGTCTGCTGAAGAAACGACTCGTCTTGGCTGATGCGAACGTCGCCATGAGATCCATGATGGGCGGACCCCACCGACGAACTATCTGAGCAAAAATCTGTGGGTGCAACTCCCACTCGCCGGCGTCTATTCGCACCCGACTGAGAAAATCTGCCATGACATTGTCCTTTCCAGCGATATGCGCTGCCGAAATGACCAGGAGACGCTTTTCCACCCAACCAAAAAGCGCGTCCGCCTCGACTTCCAGGGGCACGCTGCCGGTGCCGCCCTGCCGGTTGACGTATGCAACCGCCGTCGCGTTGTCCGACAGAACCCGAACCGCTCGACCGCGGACTGACTCCTCGAAAGCGTGAAGTGCAAGTCGTATTGTTCGAAGCTCGAGCCGGTTGATCGACCACCGAGCCTCCTGCGGAGACCAGGTCCCCTGTGCAAACCGGCCCTGACAGTGGGCTCCCCAGCCGGAGAGACTCGCATCCGTGATGACCGGCAACCAGAGAGGCTGCTCCAAGGGCGCTCCCGTCCGAAGCGAGAGCGGGGACAGCCACCATTGTAACGCCCACCGAACCCGGAGGGGACATGACAAACGGCGGTTTAGAGAATCCGACTGATGGGACCAACGACGCAGCAGCGCACGCTGAAGCGGTCGCATATGAAATCGGGCCCACGGAACCACTTCCAGAGGACGCCATGGTTCCCAATAATCGGAGATACCACCAGGCCGAAGGAGCGGGGTCCGACAGAAACATCCGCAGCAGCTGATGCAAGTTCTGGACCCGGCGACCGGGGAGAGACACTACTCCCGTAGCCGTATTGAAGCAAACCCCCAGATATTCGAGATGTTGAGACGGCACCAGCTGACTCTTGGGAACGTTGATCACCCAGCCGAGATTCTGCAGCAGACGAACGACCCTGTCCGTGGCTCGCAAACTCTCCTCCGCGGATTTCGCTCGGATCAGCCAATCGTCGAGGTAGGGGTGCACCAGAACCCCCTCCTTGCGTAATGCCGCCGCGACTACCACCATCACCTTGGTGAAAATGCGAGGCGCGGTGGCCAGGCCGAAAGGTAGAGCTTGGAACTGGAAGTGTCCCCAGTGAAACGCGAATTGGAGAAACTTCTGATGAGCGGGCCGAATGGGAATATGCAGATAAGCCTCGGTGAGATCTAGAGAAGTCAAGTACTCTCCCTGTCGCACGGCGACAATGACGGAACGGAGAGTCTCCATCCGGAAATGTGGTACCCGTAGACAGCGATTCACGCCCTTGAGATCGAGAATAGGGCGGACGGAGCCGTCCTTCTTTGGCACCACGAAATAAATGGAGTAGCGACCGAGACCGCACTCGTCCGCAGGGACTGGGACGACGGCCCCCAGCGCTAACAAGCGATCCAAGGTCACCCGAATGTCCCGCTCCTTTTGCGACACCTTGCAGGGAGAGAGGACAAAGGAATCCGTTGGAGGGAAGGCAAAATCCAACGCATAGCCGTCTCTGACTATCTCGAGAACCCAACGGTCCGAAGTAATGTGGGCCCAAGAGGGAAGAAAGTTGCGAAGACGTCCGCCGATAACTTGAACCCCCTCCGGAGCCCGCCTCATCTCATTGCGATTTACGACTGAAGGAGGAGGCGGCACCGGAGGCAGCGACGGAGAAGCCCCTGCCAGCTCCCCAGAAACCTCGAAAGGACCGAGTCCGAGACGGAAACCGGCCTCGCTGGGAATTCCAAAGGCAGGTGGACCGAAATCTCCGAAAATCCCGAAAGGAACCCCGAAGCGCTGGTAAAGTTCTAACCGACTTGGGCTTGTCCTCTGGAAGCCTACCACCTTTGGTCTCACCCAAGTCCTTCACCAACTTGTCCAAGTCTTCCCCGAACAGCAACTTACCCTTAAAGGGAAGTTTGCAAAGGCGAGACTTGGAAGAAGGATCGGCGGCCCAGTTACGCAACCAAAGAGATCTGCGCGCCACCACCAACGAGGCCATACTATTCGCCATGGTACGGATCAAATCATAATGGACATCCGCCAGATAAGCGGAACCCGACTCCAGGCGAGTAACCTCGAGCAACGCTTGTTGGTCCAAAGAAGAATTCTGACGCAAACGCTGAGCCCATCGCAAAGAGGCCCTAGCTATCCAGGCCGCACAAATGGAAGCTTGAAGCGATAAAGCATTGGTCTTGAATGCTTGCTTCAATAAACCATCGACTTTTTGTCCTGAATGTCCTTCAAGGCAGCACTGCCTTCCACCGGAATAGTGGTCTTTTTGGTCACCGCAGATACCGCCGCATCAACTCGTGGAGACTTGAATTTCTCTTTATCCTCGTCTTTCAACGGGTAAAGGCGATGCATCGTCCGGATGCCCTTCAAACCAGCGTCCGGATGGTCCCACTCGGTCTGAATCATCTGAGCAACCACCCGGTGAACAGGGAAGACCACCTGAGCGTCCCGAACCGCCTGAATAAGGGGATCCTCCAACACATCAGCCTCCCCAGGAACCGGCGCTGAGAGATTGAGCGTCTGAAGTGCTTCTGTGATAAGAGGAACCAACTCCTCCCTACGAAACACCCGAACAATCCTAGCCTGATCCTCAGGGTCTGGAAGCTCACCCTCTTCAAGGTCATCGACACTGCCCTCAAGGTCCGCATCCAGGTCGAGGTCTTGCACCTCGAACTCTTCTTGTACCAAGCCAACAGGGTGCGATTTCTTAGCCACCTTGGCGGGTGGCTCCGGCGGGGCCGCGACAGTCGTCAGAGGGACGAGAGCTGAGGGGGAGGCCTCAGGCCATTTGCCCAATTGCCCCAATTTGAACGCTTGATGCATAATGAGCACGAAGTCTGGAGAAAAATGAGTCAGAGAAGACGAAACATCTCCGTGCTCTACAGAGACCGCGGACCCCAGCGCCTGAGAGCCGGTAGCCACAGGCGGCAACAGAGGCCCCGGAGCAGTATCACCCTCAGCAGAGGGCGGAGTCACCAAGTGCTCCGCTGGAGAAGGGGAGCTCTCCTGATGTTCCACGCCCGAAGAGACTGCAGCACAGCTGGAGCAGAAACCAGCGGCAGAGACAGACCGCCTGCGCAAACCGCAGACCAAGCATTGTGGCTTGGAAGACATGAATAGAGGCAATCAGGGTCGCAGCTGAAGGAAGAAAGGAAACAGTTATAAGTGCCCCAAAATAGCAGAGAAGGCAAAACGCTAGGAAATTAAAAGAATTGTGAACCCTCAAAGGCAAAAAAACGCCAAAAAAGAAATCCAAAATGGCCGCCGCGAGTGAGACGCGCTGAGGAAAAAAAGAGCGCCAAAACCGAAGAAAATAATGAAAGAAAATAAAAAACAGACGAGAAAGAAACTGCGCCGAAAAAAACCACTTACCCTGAAATCATGCAAAGGCAAGTGTCAGGACGGACTCTCCACAGGACCGGAGCAGAGGAGAGAGCCTGTGAACTGCAGGGCAGACAGCACCGGACCGCAGCTGGAGTGCCTGGCAGCGTGCTCAGAGAGATCTTAAGGCAGAAGAGCCGCGGGTAAACTGATGCCCCCGAACAGTCCTGGGGGAGCGATCAGAGCACCGGTGAAGACTGCTAGCAGGGAACCCGGAGCGAAGGGCAGTACCGTTCAGCCTCTTGAACTGCGGGAAGCCCCGTGGGTCAGAGACACGCTCTGTAAAGGGGTTGTTTTTTGGTTTTTTTTAACTCAATTAAAGCGACAGCAGCTAGAAAAAAAAGAAAACTAAAGTAAACCAAAGGAAAGTAAAGTAAACTAAACTGGAGAAAACCCCAACTAGAAAAAAGAAGTAAGCCTAGCTCCAGGCTCACACCACCTCCTGCTGCAAGGAGACTGGACACACTGGAGGGCTCATGGGAGTTCCAGCAGTATGAAGGCTACGGTTCTAAAGAGTTGATTGGTCCAGTCTCCTTGCTGCAGGAGGAGGTGCACTACCCGGATGTGGAGGACTAAACTGGACACCCGCTCAGGAACTTTTGTTTGCTCAGTCGTAATCCAGCTTTATTCCGAAGTGGTTCACTACAGTTGTAGTTTGCAGTGCTGTGTATTTGTGATGGCTCACAGAGTCAGAGGTTGCGTCAACTCTCCGGACAGTTTTTGTTTTATTTGTGGGGAATATACTGTGAAAAAGCGGCAGAGGAACATTTCTGCATTTATTAAAAAAGTATATTTCGCCTATTTCGGTTTGAAGTTAGGCGATCAAGACAAACCGTGGGCTCCTCACAAAGTGTGCAAGACATGTGAGGAAGATCTACGCTTATGGATGAAAGGTAAAAAACAAGCATTTCGTTTCGGAATACCTATGATGTGGCGTGAACAAAGAGACCACAGCAGTGACTGATATTTTTGCTCTTGCATTGTGAAGGGATACAACTTAAAAAATAAGAACGTAATAAGTTACCCCAACCTTTCCTCAGCAATTAGGCCTATGCCTCATAGCAACGAAGTACCTGTGCCTGAACCACCAAAATCTTTGGATCATATTTGTGTGGACGGTTCTGATCATGATGAGACTCATCAGATGGCTTTTCCCGATGAGTCCAGTACTTCCGAGTTTGAAACTGAACCAGATCCGAAACCTGAACTTTTCTCTCAAGCTGAATTGAATGATTTAGTCCGGGATTTAGGACTCCCAAAAGATGCTGCCCAACTGCTAGGTTCTCGGCTTAAACAGAAAAATCTATTGTCACCAGGAACGACTTTTTATTGGTACCGCAACCGCGAGACACAATTTTTGAAGTATTTCAGCAAAGAGGAAGATTTGGTATTTTGCAACGATATATACGGAGTGATGGAAAAGTTTAAACTCAAGTATGATCCTGCTGAATGGCAGCTGTTCATTGATTCGTCAAAAGACAGCATAAAAGGTGTTCTTCATAATGGCAACACATTCGCTTCAGTTCCTATTGCTCACTCTGTTATTCTCCAAGAAAAATACGAGAATTTGGCCCTGATTCTTCAGAAGATTCGTTATGATGAGCATAAGTGGATGATTTGTGGAGACTTTAAAATTCTATCCATGCTATTAGGGCAGCAATCCGGTTTCACCAAATATCCCTGCTTCCTTTGCTTGTGGGATAGCCGGGCCCGCGACCTACACTGGGGGAAAAAAGACTGGCCAATTCGGGAGTATTTGAGACCCGGTGAGAAAAATGTTCTTCATGAGAGCTTGGTACCTCGTGAAAAAATTCTATTACCACCTCTCCACATTAAGTTGGGTCTCATTAAGCAATTCATTAAGTCCCTTCCAAAAGATGGTGAGTGCTTTCGGTACCTTTGCTCAAAGTTCCCCCGACTTTCTGAAGCAAAGCTAAAGGAAGGAGTGTTTGTTGGCCCTGATATAAGGAAACTCATTTCAGATGGAACATTCGCTGAAACGATGTCTGAGAAGGAAAAAGAAGCCTGGGATTCCTTCAAGGATGTTGTTCTCAAATTCTTGGGGAACAGGCGGGATGAGAACTATAAGGATATTGTTGCCAGGATGCTCAATGCCTTCAAAGAACAAGGCTGTAACATGAGTCTGAAAGTCCATTTCTTGCGCTCCCATGTGAACTACTTTCCCGAAAACTTGGGGGCGTACAGTGAAGAACAAGGTGAAAGGTTTCACCAGGACATCAAGGACGCAGAGAGAAGGTACCAAGGAAGATGGAACACCACTATGATGGCTGATTTCTGCTGGTTGCTGCTGCGGGAAACCCCAGATGAAAAATACGTCAAGCAGCGCACCAAGAGAAGCATTCGGGGGAAGAAGAAACGGGCCCACCAGGAGATTGATTAACCCAAGAATGACATTAAAATCTAAACTGTGTTGACAAATATCGTGTTTTTACTAAACTTTGAAATAAAAATTTGCTAGTTATTACCACAGTGTCGGATCTCATTTATTAGAATTTTATTTTCACACCATCGGGTGTTTGTCTTCATGTATTGCAATGGTGCGGTTTGCGTTTTCTATTCTTACATACATACCTGTACAACATTTTTTGCACATTTCTTTGCTTTGCTTTGTGTCTAACCTCGCTCTTATATGCTCAATGTTTGTGCACATGTATGTGGCTGTTTTAAGTGCAGACAATTTTGCTACCATCACAGTGTGTTTTGTTGACATTACTCTATTCTTATGTGCTGCCTTGTTACAATGTTCTTTATTCTTATTTGAATAACTACTAAACAATTAGTATAAAGAATTCATCCAAGAAACTTTTATCTCGATCACACTCAATCTGAAACGTTCACCTCAAACTGCTAACCCAATGTAGCAAAAAATCTGTACGTGATGGAGCAAATTGGTTACCAGATTTGGATTCAGCACACCAAAAAACGTAAAAATCAATCGAAACATTAGAGGCAGTTTAAAAAAAAAATTTTTAGTGTACCTGTGGTATCAGAACAGGAGACATCTGCTGCAAGCCTATGACTGATGCACAGACAAATGAGAAAAATGGGGCATTTATACAAAGTTAGGGCAGAAGCAATAAACAAAACTAGATAGTTGCCTAGAGAGCCACAGTTTAGGCAGACGGGTAAGGGAAAGCGGCAGCAGTAGCATGCATCTGATCTTTAAAATTAAAGTTAAACTTCCCAGGACACCCAGAGAGTCACAAACATTGCCATGGCCACAGCATTACCCAGGACAGGATGCTTTGTCAGCATCGGCCCTCCACCCCTCTCTTCCCACATCATGCTGCGAGAGAGTTGAGTGCTGCAGGTGTTGGCAAGTGTGACTGACCCACAGCATACTGCTTGCAGACTCCCTTCCCTCCTTTCCCCAAGAGACTTGCTTGCCACTGCAGTGCCATTTGCTGGCCAAGGTGGATCACTTAAGCAGGAAGGGAAATAGCAGTAGCTAAAGGTCTGGTGGTCAGCAGACAACTGATCGAGGAGGAATCAGCGAAGCCATGGCTCACTCTATAGAGGGACCAAGAGAAAAACTGCAAAGTATGACACAGCAGGTAGAAGCACTGCCTGTATGATAGATAAAACCTCTTGCTGTTTCCAGCTGTCTTCAACAAACCTAACTCCAGGCTAACTGAAGTGAGATGGGAGGGAAGGTCAGGAGAGAGCTGGGGAGTGGGAGGGGGAAAGGGGCAGCACTACTGAAAGTTCACCTAAGGCACCTTAATACCCTTGCACTGACCTTGAAAAGAGCAATTTAGATTTCCTGGAAAAATGCAGCGCAAATCATACTTACAGACTGACATTTTCTCAGAAAAATTTAACATGTGATTTTAAGTATTTGTAAGAGAAATAGTTGACAGGATATTGTATATGTTTGGTGCAAAGATCCAGTGTATTTAATTTTTTTAATATACCATCTTTGTGACAAATGTGATTCAAAATAGTTTACATACCAGAAAAACAATCAAAAGTTTAGAGAATGGCAGATAAAATGCATGAGCTTAAAAAATATATTTCTCCATTGCTTGCAATTTTGAGGATTGCGATTTACAAATGCAAAATCCTTAGCATAAGGTAGCTACTAAACTAAATGCTTTCCAACACTCTGATACCTCACCTCCCACCTAAAGATGTAATATTTTAGTTTTGCAAACAAACGTGCTGACACGTATAATAAAAGAATTCAGTCTAACAGCATTACCTTTAAAAACAAACTTTTTTGCTGCTCTTCGTATGCCACTTCTCTCACTTGTCAGAGTGGAAGGATGGTATTCCCCTGTTCGTTTATAATATGCGATCTGCGTCAAATGGAGCCCACCGTTCTTTCCATTGCGCACCATCTTCGGCCTTTATTAAGCAGAAAGACAGTCATTTTATTTTAAATACTGACCTACAAGCAGATATTATTATAGACATTAAAAAGGCACTGTTTTTGTTTACCAGAAGGAATTAGGGAGGTGCCCTGAGCCGGGCTGGGGGGAGGTGCGACGGCAATTACTACCACAAACCCGCACGTAATACACAAGGCGGCAACGGGGAAGGCGCAGGAGATAGAAAGAGGGAGAGAAACTGAACCTCAGGCCGCAACTGCAGCGGCTTGAACAGAATGAAAGAAGCAGGGGGCAGGTTCGGGTAGTCCGCAGGAACTAGCGGCGGTGCAGAGGACGGGGAGGAAGTAGACCGAACTGCGCAGCTGCTAAAGGGGGGGGGGCACACTCCCGCCGGCAGACTTTAAAGGGGCCGCAGTCCCAAAACGGCCTTGGCTGCTGCGTGGAAGAGAAGCACCAGACCTTTGGAGGTAAAGAGGCCAGTCCGGCAACTGAAAGAGAGCCCAGCCAGTAAACGATGGTAGAAGCAGGAAGGTTCCCCCACCAGTCTGCAAAAACAGAAGAAAAAAATGTTCATCCAGCTCTGCTGACAGAAAGCGTCACAGATCCTGGGCACAGAAGAGGGACTTCCTACTTCTCCCTCCAAGAAAAAGAAGAGTCTTGCCTCCCACCCACAAGGACATATGGCAGAAATTTTCTATAGAGAAAGCACTGGGATCATAACCCTAAGAGAATGAGGAAGTTGTGATCAGCTGGTATGCTCCTATTCGGACAGATAAAAAGCTGGATGCAACGAAGCCGGATAGTGTGGTTAAAGAGAAAAACACCAGAACGGCATTTATAATAGTGTGTCCGTTCCAAAACACCACTCTGTGAATCGCATGGAGAGGCAGAAAATCCTGAAATACCAAGAAAGGCGGTCAGAGACCGAGAAAAGGTGGCAGAAAGATACATCATGTGTGACTTGATAAATAAGAATGTCTAAGCACATCTTGACAAACTACCCATACACGATTAGGAGGCTGTCTTTGGCACAATGCAAGTACTAGGCTAAGCATTAGCAGTAAATTTGAGAGCCTGAGATCATACTCCACATACCCTCCTGGCTTAGAAGTGAGGTTCATGACTGTCGTATGCACAAAACTAACCCATTGGAGAAACTGCCCCAGGACCCAAATATAGAGTCAAAGGGGATGGAATATTTTTCTCCACAAGTCCTGCTGAGTACCTTCAGGTGGTGATTCCATTGTATAAAAGCTATACCAAATCTCATCAAGGCAACACTACGATAAGAGTAAAATAGGAAGAAATAAGGAAGATACATATTGGCCACACCAATAATAAAAAGGTGCCCACCTCTAGTTTATGCATTAGGGCTAACAAATGTGGTAGCAATAGTGCAAAACCTTCAGGACAAGATAACATTCCTGATGCAGCCATAGACTGGCCATGGTAAACTTGTTCTCCATGGACCAGCAGGATTGCGTCAGCCACACTTGGTGACGTCCTCCGGGCGGAGCCATGCATACGGAAGTGCTCTCTAGAGCTCAGAAAGGAGGGCCTTTCTGAGCCCACCTAGGTAGCCCATCCCACCAGTCCGCCCCCTAGTCCGGCCAGTTTTTGTTCTTCCGCCTTGCCAGCAAGACGGACCCTGCTCTCTCTCTCTCCATTTTTTTTTTAATTTCTTGTTTTGCGTTTTTACAACTATGCACAAGCATCTTTCAAAGAAATGCCCCTATTGTGGCAACAAGAACAAGACTTCACATGGATGCACTTACTGTGGGGCAATGGATACCAAGTGATGTGCCCAGCCTCCGGCTCTGGCTCTCCACTGCTTGATCCTCTGCCGGCCCCGGATGTGCCTGTACGGGCCTCCATCCCTAGCCGAGCCTCCGTTGCTGCAGAGAGTGCCCTTCCCGGTGGGACGTGCTGCATGGAGCCTCCGTCCCCAGCCCGGTGCACCCGACTGACCTGCTTGCTGCTCCGGGACCCAACACCATCATCCGTGGAGGCGCGGAGGTAAGTCCTGCCCCTACTGCTACAGTCTCTCCTGTTTTCATCCTCCTGGACTCCTCTCAGCTCGCCCTGCAGTCAGCTTCCAGGATCGGGTCCCCCACAGCACTCGTCCATGCTTCCCAAGATGGCGACGTGCTGCGGTCCTCCCAGCCTCTGCTGCAGTTCTCCAACTCTGCCCACCTTGGGGGCGTGACCTCTATGCCCGCGAATTCTACCGGCATCGGAGGGAAGCCTGCATGCAGCTGCGCTTCGCATGGCAGCACCCCGCACAACAGCGTGCCCAACAAAGCCAGCGCACTGTTGCGTAACACCAGCGCACTGTTGTGCAACTCAGCCGCAGCAGCAGCAGCAGTTCCAAGAGCAGAACGCACAGTAAACGGACCAGAGTCAACGGACGCAGCAGCAGCAGAAGCAGCGACTCTAGCCACAGGGACCTCTCTCCCAAATGACGCAGGCACTCCGAGCGCCACCACCACCGCTCCCAGCGCCACCGGCGGGAGGATCCTCGAAAGGGCAACCATAGCCGGAGCCCTTCAAACCGCAGCAGGGCTAGCAGATCCAGCCATAGTAATTCCTCAGCTATCATCACCTTATTGACACAACTCGTGAAGCAGTCTGTCTCAACAATACCCTCTGCTTCAACAATACCCGCGACATGCTTGTCATCCCCGCATAGCGCGGATCCAGCGCACAAAGCTCCGGAGGCAGCCCTTACTTCTGCCCCAGAGAAGAGAACCAGAGAAGACCCACGCGGACCCTCTGACGATCCAGACCCAGAAAATCCGTCCCCCGACAGCACTGCCGACGACCACGACATCGAAGCTGCAGTGGTGGGATCCACAGAACTCGCCAACTCTGAGAGGACAGCTGAGATAGAAGACCCTCCCCTGGCGGAGGATCTCACCTACCACAAGTTCTTAACAAACTATCCTCTGCCCTCTCTTTGAACGCCGCTGATGTGCCTGGAAAGGTTGTTCCAGAGGTTTTAAAATACCTCGCCACTCCGAAGCCTGCTTTCGCACTCCCAGTGCATAAGAGACTGTTGGAAAATCACTCGAAACTGTGGCAGACACCAGCGTCTGGTCGTCCGTTCCAAGGCGGCTTGACTTCAAGTATCAAGTGAGGCTTGTGCCTGGCTTTCTCAGGCACAGCTACCACACATCTCCATCGTCGTCTCTTCGGCGCTCAAACGCACCAAGTCCTCATACCCACGCCAATAGCCCCCCGGGCCGAGACAACAAACTCTTGGATGACATCGGGAAGAAGGTCTTCCAAGGTGCTATGCTTAGTGCTAAGATTGCAGCACACCTATTTCAGCAAGTTCTCTTCCTGGACACCTGCATGGCAACCTTGAAGTCGACCGCTGCATCCCTCCCCAAGGAGTCTCAGCTTGCCAGCGCACTTGCCGATATGTCGGAGTGCAGCAAACACCTGGCCAGCGCAACCTTTGACTCTTTCGACACAGCCTCTCGTACCGCCGGTACGGCTATCTCTGCGAGACGATGGGCGTGGCTGGGAGCCTCCGGCCTTCGAGATGACACCCATGACAGCATTGCTAACGCCCCCTGCACGGGGGAATCACTCTTTGGGGACAAGGTTAAAGACACTGTCAACGACATGAAAGAACACTGCACTACCTTACAAACCCTGGCAGAGGACGGCTACGTGCGCCCCAGCGGAGCTCATAAGAATCTTACTACTCCTCCAACAAGAAGTACCCCTCCAGCAGGAAATGGCAGTATAACAAATACAGGAACAACTCCTACAGCGGTCCCCCTCACCAGCGTAACTCTCAGCGTGACCGGAAGCAGAAGAAGAACAATCCACCCCCTGCTTAAACAAGTGGAAAGACATCTCCTCCGACTCCTGGGTTCTCGAGATCATCCGAGAGGGTTACCGGATGCGTTTCAGCTCAACCCCTCGCCAAAACACCCAAACCATCAGCAATACCCCACCGCACCTATGCTGAGCCATGGCCGTGGAGCTGATACACCTGCTGTCCTCCGATGCTATAGAGCAAGTACCATCAGACGAGATAAACTCTGGCTTCTACCCCAGGTACTTGCTCGTCCCCAAAAGAACAGGCGGAGTCCGCCCCATCCTCGACCTCCGCAAACTCATCAAATTCATCATCAAAGAGAAGTTCAGGATGTACTCTCTCAACTGCATCCTGTCCTTGATTCAACCAGGCGACTGAATGGCATCCCTGGACCTGCAGGATGCCTACACCCACATCCGCATCCACAAGTCACAGACAGTATCTTCGTTTTCATATATTGGGCCAGCACTTCCAGTACAAAGTCCTCCCTTTTGGCCTGTCGCCGGCCCACGGGTGTTCACGAATGCGTGGCAGTTCCCGCATCGCATCTACGCAAACGGAACGTTTCCATTTTTCTCTACCTCGACGACTGGCTCATCACAGCCCCCTCAGCAATGGAACTTCAGGATGCTCTGAGGACTACCGAGTCCCTGATCTCTCCCTGGGGTTCATCATCAATTACAAGTTCCAGCGCACCCCCTCTCAGAGGATGGAATTCATCGGAGCCGAGATCGACACCACACTCTCGAAGGCATACCTTCCCAAACGCAGGTTGCTCGCCCTGACCTTGCTCACGACCAGATTGGCCTCGGCGGAATCCTCTTCAGCGAGATCCATCCTACGCCTTCTAGGCCACATGTCCGCTACCACGTCTGTGGTCCACATCGCCAGGTTACAGATGCGGCCGCTGCAGTGGCATCTACGTACGCACTGGAACCAGCACTCGCAGCCTCTCTCCACCCGCATCCCTATGACCTCCTAGATCAAGACTCAACTACTCTGGTGGACTGCTCCAGAGAACCTTTCGGGGGGGAAGGACATGCACCCACCTGAGCACCAAGTCACCCTGACCACGGACGCCTCCAACTTGGGCTGGGGTGCCCACATCCTGCAGTTCAACACACAAGGGGTCTGGTCACCGCAGGAGCGACTCTTGCACATCAACCTCCTAGAGCTAAGGGCCATCAAGTACGCTCTGAAATCCTTCCTAACGCATGTGCAGAAGAAAACTGTCCTCATCCAGACGGACAATCAAGTGGCCATGTTCTACATCAACAAGCAAGGGGGCACGGCATCTCGGCCCCTCTGCAAGGAAGCCCTGCAGATCTGGTCCCTTGCCCTGACTCACGGGTGCAACAGCCGAGCCTCCTATATGCCGGGCGACCAGAACACCTTAGCCGACAAGCTCAGCAGGCAACTACAACCTTACGAATGGACACTGCTCCCGGAGGTCACCGACAGCCTCTTCCGTCAGTGGGGGCGCCCGAACATCGACCTGTTCGCCACGGAACAGAATGCAAAATGCCCCCTGTTTTGCTCCAGGCACCCTTCCACAAGAGACTGGCGGCGGATGCATTCGATGTGTGCTTGGGGGGAGTGGTCTCTCGTGTACGCCCTTTCCCCGAACCCCCTCATCCCGGCGACACTCCAACGGTTGGTCCGCGACAAGGCTCGCGCCATCCTAGTGGTTCCCTTTTGGCCCCGACAGATGTGGTTCACGCTGCTCCAACGCCTGGCGCAAGGGAAACCGAAGCGCCTGCCACTCCAGCCGGACCTACTTACGCAGGACGGAGGCAAAACGAGGCACCCGACCTCAAAGCCCTGGCTCTCACTGCCTGGAGGTTGAGCGGATGAGCCTTTCTACACTCCAGCTATCATCTGAGGTGCAAGACGTGGTCCTAGCAGCCAGAAGCCCCTCTACCAGGAAATCTTATGGCCTCAAATGGAAGAGATTCAGCATTTGGTGCACTGCGCAAGGGCTGGAGCCCACCACGTGTCCTCTTCCCAGTGTCCTGAAGTACCTTGCTTCTCTGTCTAATCTTGGCCTCAAGACTCAGTCCATCAGAGTGCACCTTTCGGCAATTGCAGCGTTTCACGCCCAGCCTGAAGGGGCAACTTCCATTGCAGCACTACCTTTGACAAACTGCTTCATGAAGGGACTGGCTAATTTGAAACCCCCAATCAGGCAACCCGTTCCGTCATGGGACCTCAGCACTGTCCTCTGTGAGCCACTACAGTCAGCGGAGATGAAGTTCGTCTCCTGGAAAACCCTGTTTCTGGTTGCCATAACGTCTGCCAGGAGAATCAGCGAGCTGCAGGCACTAGTGTCCCATCCCCCTTATATACAGCTACACCAGGATAGAGCATCCTTACGAACCAACCCGAAGTTCGTGCCCAAGGTGGCATCTGCCTTCCACGTCAATCAGTCCATTGAACTCCCGTCTTTCTTCCCAGAACCCCATGCCTCCGAAGAAGAAAGTCGCCTACACACGCTGGACTGTCTCCGGGCCCTTCGAATCTATCTGCTGCGAACTCAACCCATTCGCAAAGGCGAACAGCTGTTCGTATCCTTCGACCCTAGCCGGCCGGGCAGGCCGGTCAACAAGAGAACCCTCTCTCACAGGGTCGCCTCCTGCGTCTCCCACTGCCTAGACCCCACTGGCACTCAGAATTTGCCAAGAGTGGGCCCTCACAAGCTAAGAGCACTGGCAACCACAATTGCCAACCTTCGTTCTGTCCCTCTATCAGACGTCTGCAGAGCGGCCACCTGGTCCTCCCCGCACACGTTCCAGAAGCACTACTGCCTTGACCTCAGGGCCCAGGAAGACTGCGCCCTTGGGACTGCCGTCCTTTCCACTGCAACGGATGGCAGATATGCATTGGCCCAGTAGCCGGGCCGTCCGTACCTGCTCCTCCTGTAGCATGTCTGCACTGTTAATTGCATTGTTGCACAGTCACTGTTGTTAGTCAGCACTGTTAGTTGCACTGTTACAGGCACTGTGCACTGTTAGTTGCACTGTTACTCAGCCACTGTTGTTCGTACACTGTTAGCACTAGTTGCCCGTTGCACAACTGCTATTGCACAACTGCACGATTTGTATGCACCTTCACCTATTACGGCAATAAAGAGGTTCATCCTATTGCGGCTCAGAGCCTCATTTAGTAACCAAGCTCCTCCTTCACCTCAGCGTTCTCCACAGCTGGGGAGGCACCAAGTGTGGCTGACGCAATCCTGCTGGTCCATGGAGAAAACAAGGTTACTTACCTGTAACGGGCGTTCTCCGTGGACAGCAGGATAAGTCAGCCACACAATCCCGCCCGCCTCCCCTGGAGGAGGTCAGCCTGCCGTATCCGCTCCCTGTCCGGGAACTAGCTAGCTAGGAACACACTGGCCGGACTAGGGGGCGGACCGGTGGGAAGGGCTACCTAGGTGGGCTCAGAAAGGCCCTCCTTTCTGAGCTCTAGAGAGCACTTCCGTATGCATGGCTCCGCCCGGAGGACGTCACCAAGTGTGGCTGACTTATCCTGCTGTCCACGGAGAACTCCCGTTACAGGTAAGTAACCTCGTTTTCATGGACACTCTGCAACAGGAGATAAACCACAGAAACTAATGAAAAAACTAAGAGGACCTTAAACTATTAAGTGGATGCCTGAAGGAAAAAAAAAGATTATATACTACTACTATTATGCCACAAACCCTGTATTTTTTATTTATTTTAGCTGTATTTATATCCCGCTTTTCACCGGGTCAAAGCGGTCAATTGGGAGATACATTTAACACGAGGGGATATGACACACACATACGCTAATACTTACAGGGAACATGGGCAATGGAGGGTTAAGTGGCTTGCCCAAGACCACAAGGCAATTTGGTGTCTGCTGCCGCTGCCGGGGCCGCCGCAGCAGAATCGAGTGTGCCACGGGGCCCCCCCTGCCCAGCAGAGCCTGCCCTCCCCTGAATCACCTCTCTCTTTCAGCTGCAGTCACACGCGCCGGCTTTCAGAGTGCGAGGGGAAAGTTTCTCCCTCGCTGCTCTGTTAAGCCCGCGGGGGCTGATGGGATGTTCCCATCAGCTCCCGCAGGCTTAACAGAGCCGCGAAAGGGAAACTAGTTCCTTCACGCTCTGAAAGCCGGCGCGTGTGACTGCAGCTGAAAGAGAGAGGTGATACAGGGGAGGGCAGGCTCTGCTGGGCAGGGGGGGCCCCGTGGCACACTCGATTCTGCCGCGGCGGCCGCGGCAGCAGACAGCTTTTTTTTTTTAAATTTTCCCTAGGCTAGGCTAGGCTGGGCTGGGCTGGGCTGGGGGGGTTAGGAGTGGTGATGGGCTGGGGGGGGTTAGGAGTGGTGATTGGCTATGGGGGGGCTGGGGGGGATAGGAGTGGTGATGGGCTATGGGGGAGCTAAGTCTGTATATGGGCTGATGGGATTAGGACTGGAAGTGGGGTTGATGGGGGGTTAGGACTGGTAATGGGCTATGGGGGGGCTGAAACTAAAAATTGGGTGATGGGGGATTAGGACTGGAGGAGTTGAGGAGTTTTGAGGAGTTGCTATTAGTTTTATACTGCTCCTTTAGGACCTTCAGCTTGGTTATGGCACTGGATCTCGGCCACAGTTCAGAAACTTCAATTACAGCTACCCACGATTCCCCCCTCCCCCTTTATTTTATATCTGGTTTTCACAGTGACTATCCTTAGCCAGGCTACTATATATTTTGTGCAGAGACTGGGATTTCCTTCTCAAAGGGCTTGTGAATGCTTTTTTTGCAGCATTGCTGGCTTATTTGGTACACTCAGCCACTGTCAGCCCAATGTGAGTGGGAAACAAAACTGTTACTGAGCCTCTGGGTTTCCTTTCTCCTTATAGAGGAATGCATGTTAGAGTGAGAAACTTCTACTCCTGCTGGAATTCTGCATATACAATTCAAAATTTGGTGTTAAGAAGTCTGAATAATGCAAAATTCCAGTTTGTCCATCCATTCCAGTCCAGACACTTGGGTTATGCTCATCTACCAGCAGATGAAAACTGAAAACAAACAAACCAAAGAACTCTTCTTAAGTAGCCTGTGCACCCCTGCAGAGCCAGTATTTCTCAGTCTCCTGAAGGAGGATGAGCATAAACCTGTGTTAACTGTTTATCTTAGTGCTGGGCTGCATTTTGGGGTCCAGAACCTACCGTGGAATGCCGGGATTGCAGTGAATAGGAGGAAGGGAGGGGGCCTATGCCTCGTGCACATGGCCAACACTGAAAGGGCCTTATGTGCAGTATGCGGCAACTGCCGCAGCTTCCTCTTCGCAACTGGTCTTTGTGGATACCATGATTTAGGCGTCTTTGTGGATACAATGATTTGGGCGTCATTGTGGATACCATGTTAAAACCCTCGGCCCAGTGTGCAGCGGCGGCCAAGAGAGCAAATAGAATGCTGGGTATGATAAGGAAAGGAATGGAGGATAAAACAGGGGATATTGTAATGCTTCTATATCGTTCCATGGTGAGACCGCACCTTGAATATTGTGTGCAATTCTGGTCGCCGTATCTTAAAAAGGATATAGCGATTTTAGAGAAGGTTCAGAGAAGAGCCACCAAAATGGTAAAGGGAATGGAAGGATACTCCTATGAAGAAAGGCTAAAAAGGTTAGGGCTCTTTAACCTGGAAAAGAGACGGCTGAGGGGAGATATGATAGAAGTCTATAAATTAATGAATGGAGTGGAACGGGTAAACGTAGATCGATTGTTTACGTTATCAGAATATAGAAAGACTAGGGGACATGCAATGAAGCTACAGGGTAAACTATTTAAGACTAATAAAAGAAAATATTTTTTTCACTCAACGTGTAATCAAACTCTGGAATTTGTTACCGGAGGATGTAGTAAAGGCTGTTAGTGTAGCTGGGTTTAAAAAAGGTTTGGACAAGTTCCTGGAGGAAAGGTCCGTAAACCATTATTAAGAAGTGACCGAAGATATCAGTGCTTGACCCAGTACAAGCATTGCAGAACCTGTGTCTTTTGGGGAAACTGCTAGGTACATATGACCTAGATTGGCCACTGTTGGAAACAGAATACTGGGCTTGATGGACCTTGGTCTGACCCAGTATGGCATATCTTATGTTCTTATGGAAATGGGCTGGTGGGATTAGGACTGGGAGTGGGCTGATGGGGAGGTTAGGACTGGTAATGGGGTATGGGGGGGGGGCTTAAACTGAAAATTGGGTGATGGGGGATTAGGACTGTAAATGGGCTGGTGGGATTAGGACTGGGAGTGGGCTATGGGGGGCTAGGACTGGTAATGGGTTGGGGGGTTGCTAGGACTGGAAATGGGCTGGGGGGATTAAGACTGGAGGTGGGCTGATGGGGTTAGGACTGGTAATGGACTGTGGGCTGATGGGGGGGTTAGGACTGGCAATGGGCTACGGGGGGCTGACTGGAAATGGGTTGATGGGGGTTAGGACTGGAAGTGGGCTGATGGGGGGTTAGGACTGGTAATGGGTTATAGGGGGGGCTTAAACTGAAAATGGGGTGATGGGTTAGGACTGGAAGTGGGTTGATGGGGGGGGGCTAGGACAGGTATTGGGTTGGGGGGTTGCTAGGACTGGAAATGGGCTGATGGGGGGCTAGGACTAGAAATGGGCTGATGCAGGGACTAGAAGGGAATGGATGCTGGGTGAGGCTGGAACTAGAAGAGAGCTGATGTTGGGGGAGGATTAGAATGGGATGGGGCTGGGAGAGTAAAATGGAGAGGGGAAAAATATTTTGTGTGGGAGGGATAAAAAATCTACAATTGGCCGGGTATTGGGAGAGTAAGTGGGGATTGAGGATGGAGGGGTAAAATTTGAGTGGATGAAATAGGAATGAGGAAAGAGCAAAAGGAAAAAGATTAGTATGTTAAAGCAGATGTAGAGAGAGAATGGAAAAAAAACTAGAAGAAAGGACAAATGGACAGCAGACGATGGAGAGTTAGCAGAAGACACGAAGAAACCAGAAGAAAGTGGCTGGAGCAATTGCAGCTGAAAAAAAAGGCACAAAAGGTAGAAAAATATCTCTTTATTTTGAATTTATTAATTGGAATATGTCAGCTCTGGTAAATGTTCATCATTAACGTCTGCGCTTTGTTTAGTACAAGAGCAAATTAATGTATAGTTTTATTTCTACAGTGTTGTACATTCCAAGTTTGGCTTTTGGGATTCCCAGTTTAATTATTGTCTTCCTGTTTCTAAATTGTGATTCCTTGTTTGGTGATGGTCTATGTTCTGCATGTGTAACTGAGCTGAGGTATTCTGTTTATGTAATTCCTATTTGACATTGCCACTTGTTCTCTTTCCCCAGTAGGTCATGTATTGTTGTTCTCTGAAATGTATTGGTTTAATATTTGCATGTTTCCTTTTGATAGGTAGGGTATGGTGCTTTGTGAGTCCTGGTAGTGCTGTTAGGATACGGCGGGTTTGCTATGGGTTCTAAATGGGCAGTGTTTATAGTAGTTCCTAATGTGTTTGGTGGTTGGCACTGGATTATGGTAATGTAGAAATCTTTTAGTCTTTCTTTAGCCATACACTCATTAAGAGGCATGTTTACTAAAAGTTAGTATATGGTAACATTATGCAAATATTTATGCAAATGAGGCCCCGCACCAAGTCTCCGCACATGGCCCCGCACCCCCCTTGGGCCGCCCCTGACTGAAGGGCCATGCCTAGCTGGTCAGAAGCACATGACAAACATTTCACAAGCCTCAAAGAGAGGAGTCCTTTATAAGGAAGCACTGCCTCAAGTTAAACAGAAGCAGACAGAGACACGGACACAGAAAGAGCGAGGACTGGGGCAGAAGGAGAAAGAGAAAGAGAAAGCTGTTTGCTGGCCGAGGAGAAAGACTTATACGGATTGCAAGCAAGAAGCAAGTAGGAATCAGCCGGGAAGGAAAAGCCAGGCTGAGCAAGGAAGCCAGGATTTGGGCTGTTGCAAGAGCAGGCATTTTCCAGAAGAGCTGTTCCCACGGGTGAGAGAGGAACCAAACTCTCAGAGAAAAGCTTGGCACGAAGCTTCTGATGGGAGGAAGCCAGCCCAAGGAGAAAACCTTTCCTCATCGTGCTGCTGCAATAAGAGGTATGAGAATTATATTCCTACAAAGAAACCTTTGCCCTGTATAAGTTCTCGTGAAGGAAGTGTGGAATCTCTAAGAAGAGAAAGCCCAGTTAATACTAAGGGGACACGTGGCCAGCGCTCCAGGCTATGCCCGAGGCACTGGAAAGTATTAAGGGAAATATACAAAGCTCCAGAATACAATATTCCAGAGACTGTTAACACAGAATTAGACATACCAATTCCTGAGCCGATGCAAGTGGAACTGGTGGAACAGTTGCCAGACCCAGAGGAGATGGATTGCTCTCTCTGCATTTCCCATAGCACAGAGTCTTTGGAGGACGTATGAATGGCTTGTGGTATCTGCAGAATGTCTATTATGTGCTGAGCAGAAGAATTGTACAAATGTGCTTTAAACTGGAAGCTATGTTTGTGCCCTGCTACAACTGTGAAGTTAACAGTTTTCCTTAAACCTTGTGTTTTCTTTTGTGCCTGAAGTTAAGGACATTATTTTCAGTTGTGACCAATTTATGACCCCATGTGTAAAGGGAATAAAAGCCTTTTTTCATCCCAACCACTCTGTTTTGATTGTTTGCTTTAAAGGATTGGAGTTTAAAACCACTAGACCAAGTTTCCTTGGTTCTTAAAATGGACTCTCCTATCTAATAATAATAATTTTTATGCCACTGTGTGACAGTACATAGGTTCTACAATGCTTGTCCTGGGGTAAGCGGTGTATTTCCCGGATCCTCCTTAAAATAGCATATGGACCTTACTTCCAGGAAATTGTCCAAACCTTTTTTAAACCCAGCTACACTAACAGCTTTTACTACATCTTCCAGTAACAAATTCCAGAGTTTGATTATACATTGAGTGAAAAAAAATGTTTTCTCTTCTGACTCTTAAATGGGTTACCTTGTAGCTTCATTGAGTGTCACCTAGTCTTTCTACTTTTTGACAATTTATAGACCTCGATCATATCTCCCCCTCAGCCATCTCTTTTCCAAGAGAGCCTTGATCTTTTAAGCTTTTCTCATAGAGGTATCCTTCCATCCCCTTTACCATTTTGGTGGCTCTTCTATGTATATTTTCTAATTCTGTTATACCTTGTTTAAGATATGGCAACCAGACTTGCACACAATGTTCAAGGTGCGGTCGCACCATGGAATGATACAGAGGCATTATAAGAGCCTTGGTTTTATTCTCCATTCCTTTCCTTATGATTCCTGGCATTCTATTTGCTTTCTTGGCAGTAGCTGCACACTAGGCGGAGGGTTTCAACCTATTATCCATGACGCCCCCTAAATTTTTTTCATGGATGATAGTTCCTAATGTGGAACCTTGCATTGTGTAACCGTAGTTTGGGTTGTTCTTTCTTGGGTGCATAATTTGCACTTGTCCACATTAAATTTCATCTGCCACTTGGATATCCAGTTTTCCAATTTATCAAGGTTCTCTTGCAATTTTTCACAATCCTCTTGGGTTTTAACAACTTTGAATAAAGCGTAGTTACTCACCTGTAACAGGTATTCTCCAGGGACAGCAGGAATCAGCCATTTATGGGTGACATCGGCACCGACGGAGCCCGCGTGGAGCAATTCCCCAGCTTTCAAAGAAGGCCTTTGGGATTGCTGCAACGCATGCGTGGTGCTCTTCCCACCCAAGGGTGCCATCTTGCTCAGTCAGGTCCCTTAGCTCAAGCCCTACCAAGCAGATGGCAAGGGAAGGACAAAAATCCAGTAACTCATCAGGGGAGGCGGGAGGGTATTGAGGACTGATTCCTGCTGTCCCTGGAGAACACCTGTTACAGGTGAGTAACTACGCTTTCTCCAGGAACAAGCAGAAAGTCGGTCCTCACATGGTACTCCCCAGCTACAGGCTACCGAATCTGTAACCAAAAAGCGCCTCCGCGAGGCCATGAGCAGAAGCCGATGCCCAAAGGAGTCCGAGTCCTCAGGGCGAAGCCTTCGGTAGCCGTGAAGAAGGGTCAGAGGGCAGGAGTTGCTTATACGCCGAACAGATTACGGAGTACAGCCTGGCCGAAGGTGCTGTCCCGGCAGGACTCCCTCTCCAGGCAGTAGTGTGCAGCAAAGGTATTCGTGGAAGACCAGGTCGTCGTCCGGCAGATGTCCATCAGGGGCACGGAGCGCAACAAGGCTACAAAAGCCACTTTGGCCTGAATGCCATGTGCGGTGTCTCGACAATCTAACAGAGCACCCGCCTTCGTATGAGTGAAAGCGATGCAGTCCGCCACCCAAACCGAGAGAGTGCGTTTGGTAACTGCCTGTCCCAGTCATTTGGGATCGTAGGTCACAAAGAGCTGGCCAGACTTGCGATGAGTCTGCATGCATTGCAAGTAGAAGGCGAGAGCCCTTTTGCAGTCGAAGGTGTGAAGAGCCGCCGACACCTGGTCGGCGTGGGGTCTTGAGAAGAAAGTTGGCAGGTCTATCTCCTGGTTAAGATGGAAATTCAAGACAACTTTAGGCAGGAACTTGGGGTGGGTGCAGGGGACCACCCTATTCCGATAGAACCTGGTGTAAGGGGCATCAGCCATGAGAGCCTGGAGCTCACTGACTCGGCGGGCCGAGGTCAGCACCACCAGGAAAGCCACCTTCCAGGACAGGTGCCGGAGCGAGCATGTCACCATTGGCTCGAAGGGTGGATAGGTGAGCTGCATGAGTACCACATTCAGGTCCCATTCTGCCAGAGGAGGTTGGATGGGCAGCTTGGAAAGCAAAAAACCCCACATAATGCGGGAGACTAACGGCTGTCCCGAGAGGGGCTTTCCCTCGATGGGGAGGTGGATCACCAAGATGGCACTCAAGTGTACCCTGACAGAGTTAGACTTCAGACCTTCCTTCGAGAGATGGAGGAGGATCCATCAAATGGGACACGAGGATGGGTTGATCTGGAGCTCCGAGCACCAGACCGAGAAGCATCGCAACTTGAAGGCGTAGGCCCGTGTAGTGGAGTCCTTCCTCGAGGCGAGGCGGACCTCCTCCGGAAGAGCCAGTGAGGCTAGGGAAACCCGTTCAGCCGCCAGGCCATGAGGGATAAGGAGGCTAGGTTTGGGTGTTGCACCTGCCCCTCCTCCTGTGTTAGCAGACCTGGGGCAGAGCCCAAGGGAACCAGAGGCTCCGTCAACAGCCGGAGCAGAAGCGGGAACCAAGGCTGCCGATGCCACGAGGGGGCTATGAGGATCAACGATGCCCGCCCGATCCCGCTGAGCCTTGAAAAGAGTTTTCGCAATGAGAGGGAAGGGAGGGAATGCATAAAGCAGGCTGGATGACAAGTGCAGAAGGAATGCATCTGGACTCTCCCTGCTTGGGTGCGGTACCGGGTCGCAAAAGTGGGGAAGCTGCATGTTCTGGGGACTGGCGAAGAGGTCTATCGCCGGCGTCCCCCAGCGAAGAAACAGCCAGCCTGCACCCCTGGATCCAGCTGCAATTCATAGGGGCAAAGGATCCTGCTGAGCCTGTCCACCAGGACATTCTCCTGACCCGGAAGGTAGGTCGCTTTGAGGGAGATCTTCCGTCGGATGGCAAAGGAGCAGAGGAAGACCGCTTCCCAGCAGAGGGAGCAGGATCCAGTGCCTTCCTCTTTGTTGACGTAGAACATCGCCATGCGGTTGTCAGTATGCACGTGTACCGATTTCCCCTTGAGGTGGTCCTCGAAGGCTCTCAGGGCCCACCAAATCGCCCGGAGTTTGAGCAAGTTTATCTGTTGCTGAGACTCCTCGGGTGACCACTGCCCCTGCGTGCACAGCGGCCCGCAGTGGGCTCCCAACCCTAACAGGGAAGCATCTGTAGTCAGCACCGCATCGTACTGTGGGGCCTGGAAGGGCAACCCCTGGAGGAGGTTGCGGGGGTTTTTCCACCAGCTCAGGGACAAGTGAAGGTCAGGAAGGATCTTGACGGGGTCCCTGAGGTGGCCGATGGACGGGCTCCATTGGGCACTGAGGCACCACAGAGCTGTCTGCATGTGCAGGCGGGCATGGGAGACAACATGTACGGTAGAGGCTATGTGACCCAGGAGGCGCAGCATCGCTGAGCGGTGACCCGGGGAGTGCTTTGGACCGGAGCCACCAGGGCTCGGAGGCTGTCGGCACGATCCGCTGGTAAGAATGCGGTCGCCCGCTGAGTATCGAGGCATGCCCCAATAAACTCGAGTGCCTGCACTGGCTCGAGGTGAGACTTTGGGTAGTTGACTAAGAACTCCAAGCCTTCCAACAGAAAGATTGTGTGCGACGTCGCTCGCCGGGTTTCCTCGACTGAGGAGTCCATGGAGAGGCATTTCGTGAAGACTTGTGGGGCAGATGCGAGGCCAAAGGGAAGCACCCTGTACTGGAAGTGCTCTCTCAGCACCCTGAAGCGCAGGTATTGCCTATGCTGGGGGTGGATTAATATATGGGCGTAAGCATCCTTTAGATCCAAGGAGCATAGCCAGTCACCCTGCCAGAGGAAGGGCAGCAAAACGCCAAGGGATAACATCTTGAACTTCTCCAGCACCAAGAAGTTGTTCAACCTTTGGAGGTCGAGGATGGGCCGCAGACCCCCCCTTAGTCTTTGGGACAAGGAAGTACCAGGAATAGAATCCCCAACCTCAAAGGTGCAGAGGGACCTTCATGACTGCCCGTTGGGCAAGGAGAGAGAGTAGTTCCCATTGCAGTAAAACCTGGTGCGCGGGGAGTCGAGGAGGCTTCGCCGGGGAGAAGAGAGGTGGAAGCCTGTCGAAGCAAAGGCGATAGTCGTCTCAGACGACCTGGAGAACCCCACGTGTCCGAGGTGATGGAAGTCCACAAAGGTGCAAAAGAAGACAGGCGTCCCCCCACTGGCTGCTGCATCGCCGGAGGGGGAGGGGCTATATGAATGGCATCAAAAGCCCTGTGCGAGTTGTGGTGGAGCCGGAGTTTGGGCTTTTGGCCCTTTCAGCTTGCGATGCCCTTAGTCGGACTTGTCCTGCCTTGGAGTAGTCGGCGTGGGGGTAGCCGGGTACGGGGGTAGCCGTGGTACTGAAGGCCCTTCCTCGGAAAGAAAGGCTTCTTGGCCTGTTACTTTTTCCAGGGCAGAGTGGAGGTCTTGCGCGAGAGATGGGTTATGGTGACAAACTCAGTCTCTATCTCCGCAGTCTTATCCTCCATCGGCTTGCCAAAGAGCTGTTCGCTGAGGCAGGGGACATCGAGGAGCTTCTCCTGCACCCACAGCTCCAAACCTTATGACTGGAGCCATGCCTGGCGGCAGGCCCCAATACCCGCAGCCGCCACCCGAGCCGAGGACTCGAATCCATCGTAGGTGGCTTGGGAGAGGTATTTTGAGTAGTCTGCGACGGACTTCAACAGGGTACTGAACCTATTGAGGGGCTCACTGAGAAACCTCTGAGCTCCTTGGCTAAGTCACACATGAACATGCCCATGTATAGTTGGTATGCTTGAATGCAACAAGATAGCATGGAGCCTTGGTAGGCTTTGCGGCCCAGGGCATCACTCTCAGCCCGGAGGGACCGACGAGTGTGATTTCAGGCTCTTCTGTTTCCTCATGGCTGACTCCACCATCATAGAGGTGTGGGGAAGTTGGGTCTTTCTAAACCCCGGGCCACGCTGTACATAGTATCAAAGCACTTGCTCACAATAGGGACCGAGGCAGGTGCCTCCCACATGCAGAGCAGCAGCCGAAACAGAATGGGAGGGACCGGAACAGTGAAAGATTCCCTAGGCGGGGACTCGTACTGAAGAATATCTAGTTTTTCAGCTCGAGGGTCCTCCTTGGCCTGAGTGGCCAGGTTAAGAGCCCGTGCCATATCCCGGACAGACACCAAGAAAGAGGTGTCCTCGGGTGGTGAGCGCCGCTGGAATGCGGGCGAGGAGGGGTCCGACAGAAGGTCCCAGTGAGTACGGATTTCTGGGGAGGTGTCCCCATCGGACTCTCAATCCGAGAACTCAGTCGAGGAGTCCGAGCTGGGCAGATCGCCCTGTGCGGTGGCCGGGGCCCATTTGGAGCCAGAGGCTTTGGAAGATCTCGCCTCCGAGGAACGGGAGGGCGAACAAGACAAACGTTGAGGACTGTCACGAGACCCATAGCTCTCGGGGGTTTCCTGGATGGATTTCGGTGTCCCACGCGAGGGACCCAAGGTCTCTGGGCGCGAGTCAACGAAGCTGGCTGTGAGTGCCTGCTGGGAAGCGACGAATGCAGAAATGCTGCGTTCTAGCGCCAGCATGTGGGACTCCCACACGGGCGTGGGGCCCTTCGATGCCAATCCCGGAGTCACCAGGTCAGGCATCGAGGAGGAGGGGGGTCCTCACCGGGATGGCCTTCAAGAGACCGGGTGCCTTCACCGGAGGCCTCCGTATCCATGCGGGGTACCTTCGGGCCGCTCCTTGTCTGACTCTCGGGAACGCCAGAGTGTGCTAAGTGACCGGGAGCCCCTGACAGCAACTTTGAGGCCGCCTTCTTCTTACGCCACTCCACCTCAGGGGATCCCTGGTCGGAGTGCCGCCAAGAGTGCGGGGCCAAAGAGGGGGACCCCACTGGGGGAGAGACGACCGAGGGTGCCACTGGGGATTCTGAGGTGGCCTTTCAGAAAATGTCTTCGGACTTCTGCTTACGAATGAGCAGGGCCTTAGAGGACATTTTCTTACAGAGCAAACAAAGCTCCGGATCAGGATCAGCTCCGAGTCACCGCAGACAACAGTCGTAAGCTTCCGTAAGCAACATGTTCCTAGAGCATCTATTGCATTTTTTGAAGCCGGTGGCCATAGGGGCAAAAATGGCCCCCGCGAGGTCGAAGACCCACGCAACCAACGGTTAGGGAAAGAAAAGGGCGCAAAGCCTGTTGGCAAAAAAGGTGAAGGAAAAAACTGTCCTGAAGAGCTCTAAGAAGGTAGAGCAGGGGAAGGACGGGTAGAGGACCGGTGCAACCAGAAAAGAGAAGGCCAAAAGCAAAAGACTTTTTCCGAGAGACGTGCATCCGAAGGGCTCCACGTAAAAAGGGAGACTGAGAAAGATGGCACCCTTAGGCGGGAAAAGGACCATGCATGCGTGGCAGCAATCCCAAAGGCTTGTGATAAGGAAGTTTATCATAGTTCAGGAAGAAATAATATAAGAGGTGAATTGGCTCTGAATAAGCAACCTGTGCTGGCTGGTAAAAGCACTAAAACAGGGTGTTTACCTAAAAGACTACCAGACCCAGAATGCACTGGTTTACAGAAACCCTCTAGGAGAGCTGAAATAGGGAAACGCGTGCCTAATCAGAGAAGCAATGATGTAATCCTTAATCACCCATCTCCTAGGGCAGGGCTTGATTCAGAACACCTGGACTGTGCTAGGGTGGCGTGTCCATCTAGGCACTTCAAAGGAAGAAGAAATTCTTCAGACAGGGAGGAGCAAAGAGAACACAGAGAGCAATGGCAACAGCAATGGTGGCAAAGACGGCAAGAGAAGGAGAGATGGAGCCTGAACAGAAGGAAGAACAGCAAGACGTCCAGAAGGTCTAAGAAAGGAGCCCAAGGCAGTACGTATACTGGGAGAGATTCCTGGGGCAGACATTCTTCATTGGATTGGAAGAAACCAGAGGCTTGGAGATATACAACCAGGAACCCTCAGACAGCACTTGTAAAGGAGACGGCTGCATCTACAGAAAGAAGGAGCTCTAATACCTATTTAAGGAGGTATGGGAAGAGAGACCTAAAGTCTAGAGATTCTGACTGGAGAGCTGGGCACAGAAGCTTTGCTACCTACTGGCCAAAATACCCAGAGAGGAAATCTAATGACAATGTGATCTCAGGTATGAACTCTGATCTGTTCCCTAGCTTTGCACAAGGAAGACAGCAGGGAAACAGTTTCTATCCTGATAGAGATCAGTTAGAGAATTCCTCTGAGCCAGTGTATGAAAGTGATCCTATGATATTTCAAGAGCAAGGGGAAATATCAAATGAGAAAGTGGGATGCATGGATTGCTCTTTTTCTAGGCTGCTGTTCTAAAGTAATCCTCAGTTAAGCATCAAACACCAAAAGGAACTGTACTGTGTTTTTTTAACTATCCAGAAAAGTTTCTTTGAGAGAAAGCTTTAGGGAAAGTTGGAGCCACGTGGAGAGTGGACCAGCAATGGTTTGCAGCTGGTTAAGCACCTGTGATTAGAGCAAGGCACAAGTGCACGTGGGACTTTGGAAAGAAAACTTCTTCACTGTGTGAAAGGAAGAACGTTGTTTTTTTGATAATGAGAATTTTCCTTTTGGGTTTATTTTTCATTCCAGCACTGCTAAGAAAGTTTATTAGCAGGGGCTAGAAGAAAGACCTTTTCTGTTCCATCAAGGTCTTTACTAAGTTGTTGCATAAGTAATTCAGTTGCCTTATTTGTTTTGTTTCCTGAATAAAATTCCTGAAGAAATTATCCTGTTGATGTTACCAAGCATATCTGTGCGAGGGAATAACACCGCATAAATAAAATCTGTTTTCTGCTTTACAATCGAGCAACTACAATTCTTTATTCTTGTTAAACGGCTGGTTTTGTGTGATTGAACTACTTTGCAAGTCAAGTAAATTCCTATCTTTGCCAAGATTGTGGAACTTTCACAACAAGCACCCCCGTTTACAGGCTTTCTTTAAAAGCTGGGGAATTGCTCCACGTGGGTTCCGTCAGTGCTGACGTCACCCATAAGTGAGGACTGACTTACTGCTTGTTCCTGGAGAATTTTGTTTTATCTGAAAAATTGATTACCTTACTTATTATTCCCATTTCCAAGTCATTTATGAATGTGTTAAAAAGCAGCGGGCCCCATACAGATCCCTGGGGTACTCTACCAGTCACCTTCTCCAATGAGAAAAATGGCCATTTAGCCTTACTCTCTGCTTTCTATCATTTAACCAGTTCCTGATCCACAATAGTACACTGCCTCCTATCCCATTACTTTTAAGGGAAAAAGCATGATAAGTAAAAATAAGGTCATGATTCGCATTAAGAAACTATCAATGGATGTTAAAGAGATAAACTGAATCCAGTACTGTGCAGCAAAACCTGTTAATGAGACAATTCTACCAAAAAGGACACAAGGTCAAAAGAGAAAGGTAACTCCATCTTGGAAAAAAAGTATTGAAGAAAAAATAAAATCACTGAGTGCTGAGGTGGATGGATGGGTATATCAAAGAGAATGTGAAAGATCCAAAACATCAAAATGAAACATGCTGCATTAATAGAAGACAACCTTAAATTCATATGCTCCAATAATAAACAAAAATAACAGCAGAAGCACAAAAATTGCGGAGACATGAAGAAAACAGGAAAGCGTAGTTACTCATCTTTAACAAGTGTTCTCTGGGGACAGCAGGAATCAGTCCTCACATATCGGTGATTTCGGCACAGACTGAGCCCTCATGGAAGCATCCCCCCAGCTTTCAAAGAAAGCCTTTGGGAAATGCTACCACACGTGCGTGGTCCCCTTTCTGCCCAAGGGTGCTATCTTGATCAGTCAGATGACATAGCTAAAAGACAGCAAAAAAAAAAAAAGGTAAAGAAGCAACTCTAAGGGGAGGAGGGAGGGTTGTGAGGACTGATTCCGGCTTTCCCCAGAGAACACCTGTTACAGGTGAGTAATTACGCTTTCTCTGGGAGCAAGCAGGAAGTCAGTCCTCACATATGGGACTCCAGCTACAGGCTACTGAAAGCCCATATCAAAAAAGCATAGTTACTCACCTATAACAGGTGATCTCCGGGAACAGCAGGAATTTAGTCTTCACATATGGGTATCGTCGGTACCAACGGAGCCTGCGCGGGAACGCTCCCCAGCGTCCAATTAGAAAGCTTTTGGGAGCATCCCACAGCGCCTGTGTGTTGCCTTCCCGCCTTTCCCAACTGCCTCTCTCCAGTTGAGTTTTAAAGCTGAGACAAAGAGAGAGAGAGAGGGAAAGAGAAAGAGACAAAGAGATACAAACTCCTAGGGGAGGTGGGTGGGTTGTGAAGACTAAATTCCTGCTGTTCCTGGAGATCACCTATTACAGGTGAGTAACTATGCTATCTCCAGGAACAAGCAGGAATGTAGTCTTCACATATGGGGACTCCCTAGCTTTAAATGCCAGGGAGAGACCCCAGAAGTAGTGTGCCCCTGTTAAAGGGCTCCACTTCCCCCCATGGATCTCTGGCATCCACCCAGGGATCGTGGGTAGAAGTTGATTAGGTATGGAACAGGTGTTGGAGAACAGCCTAACCAAACAAGGCATCCCGGCGGGAGTCCTTGTCCAAGCAGTAATGAGCTGTGAAGGTATGAACCGAGGCCCAGGTGGCTGCTCGACAGATGTCATCGATAGACACAGAGTGTAGATGAGCCATTGAAGCTGCCATGGCTCTCACATTGTGAGCTGTGACATGGCCCTCCAGAGGAACGTTCTTACTCTGATAGGCAAAGGAAATATACTGAGCAATCCAGTTAGAGAGTGTTCTCTTGGAGACTGGAAGTCCAAAATGAGAAGGATCAAAAGCAACAAAGAGTTGAGAGGACTTTCTATGTTGCTGTGTTCTTTGTAAGTAAAAGGCTAAAGCTCTTTTACAGTCCAAGGTATGAAGATTCCTTTCTGCATTTGATGCATGAGGCCTTGGAAAGAACACAGGTAGGTAGACCGCTTGGTTTAGATGAAAAGGCGAGACCACCTTTGGCATAAACTGTGGATGAGTCCTAAGGACTACCTTGTCATGATGGAACCTTGTATAAGGTGGATCAGCCACTAGTGCTTGCAACTCACTGATGCGACGTGCTGATGTGATTGCAATGAGAAAGATAACCTTCCAAGAAAGGAATTTCAAGGAGGTAGTAGCTAAGGGTTCAAAAGGTGGCTTCATGAGCTGACCAAGAACCAAGTTTAAGTCTGTCAGACGGCTGCCTAGGGTGAGAACTTACACAATCTTGACGATGCATATATTCATATGATTCTTGCAAGGTATTGTGGGTATTGTAGTTCATTCACTCCCAAACACAGCTGATGACAATAATTTGAGTTGTGAAACCAAGTGGTAAGATCAATAAAATACTTCTTTTATTGATGGGGTTTAATTTACCCAGCACATGTATGCTTGATAGCACTATAAATGAGGTTACTTGCTTGCAGTGTCTAAAATGGATAACAAAAAGTCACAAAGTAAACCAGAAACAACCTTCAGCTTGTCAGGCAATTAGCTAATGTTTTCTTAACAAATAATTACCAAATACAAAGGCACAAAGTAAAGAATATACTTTGCTGGTTAGGTTAACTTCTGCTTATTTTCCACGCCGATCTCAGCAGTGATTCTCCCTTGCTCACACACACAATCAGGTGCAGCCCTAATTACTATCCATGGACCAGCTGAAAGCCTTTAGCTGGCTGGCTGCTATTGTGTGAGCCCAAATCCTGCTTTAAGAGCTGTTTGCAGTGGAAATAAAGAACAAAGTTAGGTTTCTTTGTGATGGCTGATGTGTTTGCTCACAGAAAATTAGCAATAGCATTTAGATAGAGAACAGTCCATGTAAACTGTATTTTCATCTGCTGTATCAATCAGCATATGGTCACTATCATACATTGGCACAGACGAGTCTTTCATTAAGGCACTATCATGAGAATGCTCATTCCCTTGCTGCCATTCTCTATTATAGATAGGGTCTGGATCAGTGTTCATACCTGAGCCTCTCCTGCTATTATTATTCCTCTCTGTATAGCCTGGCCAATATGTAATCCAATTCTGATGTCCAGCCTTCCAATCTTGATCCCTGGACACTGGATCTTCTCTCACATACCTTCTGGCCTTGGTCTGAAAGTCCCTTCCACATGCAGTCTTCTCTCTTCCAGGTAGCCACTGGTGATTCCTATCTCTGCCACTCCATTCCTCTGGCTGAATCCAGTCCAATGGACTCTGCTGGCTTTTGGAATACCTCCCAGTATGAGTACTGCCTTGGAATCTCCCAGACCTTCCAATGGCCTTTCTTCTCTTCCTTCTAGAGAGTTTCCTCCTTTCTCTATCCGCTTGGCTTGGCTTCTGTTTCTCCAGGTGATACTGGTGCTTGAGCTTGTAGCCGTTGCTGTCTCTGTATCTCTTTCTGAAGCTGTTCCTGTAGCTCTCCCTGAAGCTGTTCTTGAAACTGTTATCTGAAGAATAAGCTCTATTCTTATCCTGTTCTAATGTGTGCTGCTCCCTAACACAGCACAGCTGTCTTGAATCAGGCCCTGCCCTTTGAGATGAGTGCTTAGGGATTACCTCATAGCTCTCTTGATTGCACACACATTTTCTCACTTCAGCCCCTCTCATGGCTGCTGGAAACCTGGTGCATTCTGGGACTGGTAGTCTTTTATGTGAAAACTCTGTTTTCTCACTTCTACCAGAACTGACAGGTTGCTTGTTCAGAGTCACATCATCTTTTCTATAGCTCCTACCTGAGCTATGATAAGCTTCCTTATCACATACCCCCCTGCTTAAGTTATTACGGACTGGTTTTACTGGTGAAACTTCTTCTCTACAGTCCGTAATACGGGAAAGTGCATCCGCATTCTTGTGTAACTTCCCGGCACGATGTTCAACTTGGAAATCAAACGCCTGTAAGGCCATGTACCAGCGTGTCAACCTGGCATTGTGGTTCTTCATTTGCTGCAACCACTTAAGTGGGGCATGGTCCGTGACCAACTGGAACTTTCTCCCTGTAAGGTAAAACCTTAACGCCTCCACTGACCACTTGATAGCCAAACACTCTTTTTCTATCGTGGAATACTTTTGTTCAGCCAGTGACAACTTCCTGCTCAGGTACATCACAGGATGCTCCTCTCCATCATGGCACTGGGATAGGACTGCTTCTAGCCCTACATCCGATGCATCGGTTTGAACCAGAAAGGGTTTCTTGAAGTCTACTCCTTTCAGTACCGGTCCTGTACACAATTTTTCTTTTAATACTGAAAACGCTTTTTCAGCTTCTGGTGTCCACTTTATCTGGTTTGGACAATTCTTTCGCAGCATATCCGTGAAAATGGCACTTTTCTCTGCGAATTGCGGTATAAACCGGCGGTAGTATCCAATAAGTCCTAAGAAACTTCTTAGTTGTTTCTTGGTTGTTGGAGGAGGAAAATTCCTGATGCTATCTATTTTGCTTAATAGAGGTTTAATTTTTCCTCTTCCCACTAGGTGGCCTAGGTATTTTACCTCCCTATTTGCAAAGGCACACTTCTTCGGGTTTAAAGTGATTCCCGCTTGCTTCATAGAGCACAAGACTGCCCTGATCCTCTTCAAATGCTCCGCCCAGGTGTTACTATGGATTATGACATCATCCATGTATGCAAAAGCATAACTTTGGTGGGGTCGAAGTACCTGATCCACTAACCTTTGGCAGGTAGCCGCTGCTCCATGCAGTCCGAAAGGCATCCTCTTGAACTGGAAAAGGCCAACGGGGGTGCTGAACGCAGTTTTCGGCTTCGACTCCCTGGTGAGCGGGATTTGCCAATATCCTTTTGTCATATCAAGGGTGGTTAAGTATTGAGCCTGTCCCAGCTGGTCTAGCAGCTCCTCAATTCTTGGCATTGGATATGCATCAAAAACTGATATGGCGTTTACCTGCCGGAAGTCAATACAAAATCTTAAGGATCCATCAGGCTTCGGCACCAGGACTATGGGGCTATTCCAGGGACTCTTTGACTCCTCTATTACCCCCATGTCCAACATCTCCTGGACTTGTGCCACTACCTCCTGTCTTTTGGCTTCAGGCAAGCGGTATGGCCTTTGACGAACCAATTTCCCAGGTGGAGTTATTATTTCATGGGCCACCAAATGGGTCTCCCCAGGTATGGGTGTCAACACATCTGGGAATTCCTTAAGCAACTTCCTAATTTCTTCCTGTTGTACCATTGTCAGGTCCTCACCTATTTGGGGCTCTGATTTTTCTTTACAATCAGATACCTGGGGTCCCAAATCTTCCTCTTCACTCACCTCCCTCTTGGGCACAGGTGGCAGCTAAGCTTTTAACCCCTTTGACATCAGTAGAACCAAAGCCTTTGGCTCCACGTTCAGAATTCTCTAGGGATGTGACCTCCTCCACAGGTGGAAAACCCAGCCTCTCACAAATCAATTGGGCAATTTTGTCTCCTGTCTTCACATGATACTCATTCTGTCCAAAGTTAAACAACAGAACTTTAATATTGCCCCTGTAATCGGGATCAATTACTCCCGCACCTACATCGATGAAATATTTAAGGGCTAATCCGGACCTTGGGGCTACTCTCCCATAACATCCAATTGGTATTTCCACTTGGAGACCGGTGTCAACCAGGGCTCTCCCTTGGCTAGGTACAATCACATTTTCTATGCTGCACAGGTCAAACCCAGCAGACTGAGGGGTTGCCCGCCTAGGAGCTTGGGCCTTCTCAGAGACCTTATGGTACTTTAGGACGAATATCTGCTTTGGGGTAGCTTGGTCTTCTGGACGCTTAACCATCTTTTTAGCTGGGGTCTGAGGACTTCCAAATAAAGGCCCGGGAGCTACTACCATTAAACCTTCTCCCTCCTTTTTTCCTAGTCCTTCCACTAGACCCTGCTTAAATCTTGGCCAGTCTCTTCCTAGAACCAAATCAAAGGGTAGCCTAGGCACCACTGCTAATAGGACTTCCTCTTGTTTCCCTAGGCACTTAACCTTAAACCTATAGGTGGGATATGATGTTGCAGCACCATGAACGCATCTGATGTGAACTTGGCTTTCAGGGGTTCTAGGCACAAATCTTTCTTGGGCCTCTATCCTCTTCCAAAGCCTTTTTGACATCATACTCTGGTATGCCCCAGAGTCTAATAATGCATTTGTGGTAATTCCTTGCACATCAACCATCAAAAGAAATCCTTCCTTGGGCTGTTTTAAATCCAGACCCATTAAACTAGTGTGTGTCTGGCATCTCTTCTCTAAGTGTCCCACTTTTCCACACTTGAAACATTTCTTTCTATTCCACTGTGTCATCTGGTTTGATACAGTACATTCATTTTCAGAAACATTCTTAATTATTCTCTTTTCTGATACAGCACATTTAGCCTCAGCATCCATCTTTAGAGGGCCACCCATTCTATGGCAAGCCTGCGTGGCTTCCAAGAATCTCTCTGCTAGCATGGTTGCCTCTCCAAGATTTTGGCAATTTTTCTGTATAAGAAAAACATTCAAATCTTTAGGTACCCCAAGCATAAACTGTTCCAGCATTATAATATCTAATAACATTTCTACTGTCTTTTGCTCAGGCTCCAACCATTTTACAGCTAAACTTCTGATTCTCTGACTCAGAGCCCTGGGTGTCTCACCCACTTTCAATGTAACAGCTCTAAACATTCGCCTATACTCTGAAATAGACAACCCTAGGCGATCTCTAATAGCTGCCTTTACATCCTTATAAATCAAAGCCTGGGCTGCTGGCATTGCTCTGTAAGCTGCTAGTGCCTCACCAGTTAATGAGGCTGCCAGCCTTACTGCCCACTGGGTCTCTGGCCATGCTAAAGCCTGTGCCACTCTTTCAAAAGACTCTAGAAAATCATCAACATTATCTTCTGGAGTTAATTTCCCAAAATTAAATGCCCCAATCCCTTGATTGAGTCCCACAGTGTCCACATGTGGTGCACCAGTACTAACTGCTGGTCTTGCATCTGTTCCACTTTGGCTCTGCAGCTGTACTAGAGCTTGCACCAGATCAAGCACTGGTTTCTGCTGTTCCATTAAGGCCTTCATAGCAGTGTCCTGGGCCTGCTGTGATATCTCCTGCTGCTTGCTGAATTGGGCTGCCATCCACTGAGCCATCTCCCTCGGATCCATCTTGACCCCTGCAAGAAAAGAGAGAAAAAAAAAAAACCAAAGAGCAGCACCTTCCAACCAGGTGTGGTTTTTTTTTTCAACTTTTTTTTTTTTTTCAATTACCCCCTGTGCTTACACACATCCACCACTAGACATGCCCAGGTACATATTACCTTGTCTCAGTGATGAATCCAGCTTTTCACAGGGTCTTTTCCTCTGGGACAGCTTCCTGGAATAACCACTTTTCTTCCAAAGTGCAGATGAGGGAAAGAAATCTTCTTACAGCTTTAAACTTGACTTTTATTTGTAATCCACAACAAGTAAATCCTCTTGGTGCAAGAGCAATCCTGCCAACTACGCCATTTGTCAGACGGCTGCCTAGGGTGAGAACTTACACAATCTTGACGATGCATATATTCATATGATTCTTGCAAGGTATTGTGGGTATTGTAGTTCATTCACTCCCAAACACAGCTGATGACAATAATTTGAGTTGTGAAACCAAGTGGTAAGATCAATAAAATACTTCTTTTATTGATGGGGTTTAATTTACCCAGCACATGTATGCTTGATAGCACTATAAATGAGGTTACTTGCTTGCAGTGTCTAAAATGGATAACAAAAAGTCACAAAGTAAACCAGAAACAACCTTCAGCTTGTCAGGCAATTAGCTAATGTTTTCTTAACAAATAATTACCAAATACAAAGGCACAGAGTAAAGAATAAACTTTGCTGGTTAGGTTAACTTCTGCTTATTTTCCACGCCGATCTCAGCAGTGATTCTCCCTTGCTCACACACACAATCAGGTGCAGCCCTAATTACTATCCATGGACCAGCTGAAAGCCTTTAGCTGGCTGGCTGCTATTGTGTGAGCCCAAATCCTGCTTTAAGAGCTGTTTGCAGTGGAAATAAAGAACAAAGTTAGGTTTCTTTGTGATGGCTGATGTGTTTGCTCACAGAAAATTAGCAATAGCATTTAGATAGAGAACAGTCCATGTAAACTGTATTTTCATCTGCTGTATCAATCAGCATATGGTCACTATCATACATTGGCACAGACGAGTCTTTCATTAAGGCACTATCATGAGAATGCTCATTCCCTTGCTGCCATTCTCTATTATAGATAGGGTCTGGATCAGTGTTCATACCTGAGCCTCTCCTGCTATCATTATTCCTCTCTGTATAGCCTGGCCAATATGTAATCCAATTCTGATGTCCAGCCTTCCAATCTTGATCCCTGGACACTGGATCTTCTCTCACATACCTTCTGGCCTTGGTCTGAAAGTCCCTTCCACATGCAGTCTTCTCTCTTCCAGGTAGCCACTGGTGATTCCTATCTCTGCCACTCCATTCCTCTGGCTGAATCCAGTCCAATGGACTCTGCTGGCTTTTGGAATACCTCCCAGTATGAGTACTGCCTTGGAATCTCCCAGACCTTCCAATGGCCTTTCTTCTCTTCCTTCTAGAGAGTTTCCTCCTCCTTTCTCTATCCGCTTGGCTTGGCTTCTGTTTCTCCAGGTGATACTGGTGCTTGAGCTTGTAGCCGTTGCTGTCTCTGTATCTCTTTCTGAAGCTGTTCCTGTAGCTCTCCCTGAAGCTGTTCTTGAAACTGTTATCTGAAGAATAAGCTCTATTCTTATCCTGTTCTAATGTGTGCTGCTCCCTAACACAGCGCAGCTGTCTTGAATCAGGCCCTGCCCTTTGAGATGAGTGCTTAGGGATTACCTCATAGCTCTCTTGATTGCACACACATTTTCTCACTTCAGCCCCTCTCATGGCTGCTGGAAACCTGGTGCATTCTGGGACTGGTAGTCTTTTATGTGAAAACTCTGTTTTCTCACTTCTACCAGAACTGACAGGTTGCTTGTTCAGAGTCACATCATCTTTTCTATAGCTCCTACCTGAGCTATGATAAGCTTCCTTATCACAAGTCCCATGCCACAGGTGGTGGCCTAATGGGAGGCTTAGTTAGCAGAAGGCCTCTCATAAATCTTGCTATAAGAGGATGGGAGGAAATAGGTTGTCCATTTAGGGGCTTGAAGGAAGCTGCAATAGCACTCAAATAGACCCTCACTTAGTTAGTCTTAAGTCCTGCATTGGATAAATGAAGGAGATACTCCAGTAATGATTCCAGAGGTACTGCAAGGGGGTTCAGACCCTTCTGCGAACACCATATGGTAAACCTTTTCCACTTGAACGCATAAGAGCGTCTTGTGGAAGGTTTCCTGGAAGCATAAAGAATATCCTTTACTTGCTGAGGGAGGTTAAGATCATGGAGATCTAGGCCTTCAGCAACCAAGCCCTGAGATGCAGAGACTGCATAACATTCCGTCCTCCTGAGATAGGAGATCTGGAGCAGACCAGGGAGGGAGCTTGAGAGAGATGTAGAAGCAGAGGGTACCACACTTGCCGTGGCCAATGTGGAGCTATGAGGATCATATGGCCTCTGTCTCTCTGAAGCTTGAACAGGGTTTTGGGAATTAGAGGAATGGGTGGAAAGGCATACAGGAAGTCTTGACCCCAGTAAAGGAGGAAAGCATCCCTGGCCTGAGCCGGAATTCTGGAACAGAACCGGGGAAGTTTGGCATTCCACGGACTTGCAAAGAGGTCTATGTCCGGGGTTCCCCAAATTTGAAAAATATTGGCCTCCTGGTCTGCATGCAGAGACCACTCGTGTGGAAGCAGAACTCGACTAAGTCTGTCTGCCCAAGAGTTTTGTATGCCTGGAAGATACACTGCCAGGAGATGAATCTGATGCTCTCTGGCGAGGGCCCATAGTCGCAAAGCTTCGTTGCAAAGCGACAGAGCCTGTTCCCCCCTGCTTGTTCACGTAGAACATGGCTACCTGACTGTCTGTATGAATGAGGACTGTCTTGTAGCTGAGCAGGGTGTGGAACACTCGAAGATCAAGGAAGATTGCTCTGAGCTCCAAGAGATTGATATGTAGATGAGTCTCCTGTGGAGTCCAGGTGCCTTGGGTGGAGAGGTCTTGGAGATGAGCTCCCCAACCCATCGGGGAAGCATCTGTTGTGAGAGTTGCCTGGGGTAAGGGTTGTTGAAATGGGGACCCCAGCAACAGGTTTTGAATGGACTTCCACCATTGGAGGGACAAAATAAGGCGATTTGTGTTTGCTATTTTGTCTGACAGGCAACCTGATGCCTGGGTCCATTGAGTGGATAAAGTCCACTGGGCTGCTCTCATATGGAGGCAAGCATAGGGAACCACATGCACAGTAGATGCCATGTGGCCTAGTAGTTGTAGCATTTCTCGGGCAGTGAGATGGAGCTTTAGCACTGCTTGAGAAGCTAACTGCACCATGCAAAGGCAACGGGCCTGGGGGAGATAGGCCCTTGCCTTTCTGGTATCCAGCAAAGCCCCTATGAACTCTAGAGACTGAGTGGGAGTTAGACTGGATTTTGGGATGTTTATGACCAGACCCAAATACTGAAGGATATACATTGTGCAGGATAGAGAAGTCTTGGCCTCTGACTCTGTTGAGACTCGAATGAGCCAGTCGTCTAAGTAGGGGAAGACGAATATTCCTAGAGTGCGGAGAAATGCTGCTACCACAGCCATTCATTTCATGAACACTCTTGGTGCTGAGGCCAGGCCAAAAGGAAGCACCCTGTATTGGTAGTGCTTTCCTTGAAGAAGGAACTTTCTGTGAGTTGGATGGATGAGAACATGGGTGTACGCATCCTTAAGATCTAGAGAACAAAGCCAATCCTGACTCTGAAGGTATGGCAGCAGAGTTCCCAGAGAAACCATCTTGAATTTCTCTTTGAACAGGAATTTGTTCTTCTCCGAGGTCCAAAATAGGTCTGTATCCTCCTGTTTTCTTTGGAATAAGGAAATAGGGGAAGTAAAACCCTGTACCCTGTTGATGGACGGGTACTTCTTCTATTGACCCTTGGGCAAGAAGCATAGTGACCTCCTGATCTAAGAGGTTAATGAGAGAGGTCTGAGAATTGAACTGCCTTATCATTGTGGGAGGGGACATGCTCAAAAAATGAAGCTTGTACCCCTCTTTTATGATGGAGAGTGTCCAATGTTCTGCTGTTATCTGCCCCCATCTGGGGGCAAAGTGACACAACCTTCCTGGAATGGTGGAATGCTGTGGTCCATTGAGAGCCAGGAAGACTAAGTTCTCTAGCTGAAAGTCAAAGGCCTTGTGGAGGCTGAGACTGCTGGGACGGTTGAGGCTTAGCAGTCTTTGCTTTTCTTTGTTTGAGTGGTTGCTGACTCTTCCGGACAGGCTGACCTGCAGAACGTCCCTTCTGGGAATAAGCAGGATAAAACCTTTTCTTTTTGGAAAAGAATGTTTTTTTTTAAAGATTTCTTTCTTGCAGGATCAGCTGTGGCTTTGGATAATCTGTCCAAGGTGGCGTTGTCAGCATCCAGCTCATTGGCTTTTTCTTGACAATCCTTACCAAACAGGTTCTCACCAGTACAAGGAATATTGCCCAGTTTGTCTTGTACCCAGAGCTCCAAATCTGATGCCTGGAGCCAGGCAATTCTACATGCACCTATGGCAATGGCAGAGGTTCAAAAGCTGCACGGTTGACAAATTTAGAAACATCCTGGGCATGTTTGACCAATGTGAGAAAATCCTGCCTTCTATCCTCAGGAAGAAGAGGGCTCAAAACCTCTAAATCACCTGTGACTTCCTTCAGGAACATTCCCATATATAAAATATAGGAACTGATCCTGGCAGAAAGCATGGAAGCTTGGAAGGTACGACGTCCAAAAGCATCCAAAGTTCTGCACTCACGTCCTGGAGGATTAGAGGCATGCCTCTTTGCACTCCTGATCCTTCTCATAGTTGATTCCACTACAACAGAGTGGTGAGGAAGCTGAGTTTTTTGAAAACCAGGACAAGGAGGGACTCGATACATAGTATCCATTCTACGAGAGTGCAAGATCTCATGGATGGGCAAAGTAGCTGCCTCTTTAGGAGCTTTGGGATATTGTAAAATTTCCAACTCCTTTGCACTCATGGGTGTCGGTGACGGAGATGGTACCGCCACACTTGGTGCACTTTTTAAAACCCGAAGCGGGTTTTTCCATTGTGGAAAAAAGTTTGGGCCTAAGGCCAAAAATGGCACGTGCACCTGGAAAAATGGGGAAAATATATATTTTTTTTTAAAGAAAAGAAAAAGAAAGAAGAACTGGCGGTACCGGTAAGCGTCGAGGAAGGCACAAAAAAGAAAAAGAATAAGGACAAATTTTCTGCGGTGACAGGAACAACGACCTGCTGGCTCCGCGGAAAACGAAGAACTGGAGAGAGGCAGTTGGGAAAGGTGGGAAGGCAGCACGCAGGCGCTGTGGGATGCTCCCAAAAGCTTTCTAATTGGATGCTGGGGAGCGTTCCTGCGCAGGCTCAGTCGATACCGACGATACCCATATGTGAAGACTACATTCCTGCTTGTTCCTGGAGATAACATGGTCACCCTCAAGGGGAGCTGTGAGCAGCAGCAATTTAGTCCGTGTCTACAAACTACAGTAGCATCCGTGTGTCCGATGAAAACCAGCACTCCAGTAGCCTGAACACAGAAGGGTCGGAGGGTAGGAGTTGCCTAAACCCTGAAAATATTACCAAGCACAGCCTGGCCAAAGGCACTGTCCTATTGAGACTCCCTTTCCAGGCAGTAAAGGACTGCAAAGGTATAGACTGAAGATCAGGTGGCAGCCCGGCAGATGTCCACCATCGGGACGGAGTGCAGGTTTGCCACCATGCCCCTGACATGGTGCACTGTAACACGGCCTTCCAGCAGGAGCCCCACCTGCTCATAGGCGAGGGCGGTACAGTCCGCCATCCGGGTAGACAGTGTACATTTGGTCACTGCCCCCCTCCCCCCCAGACAACTGGGGTCATACGAGACGAAAAGCTGAGCAGCTTTGCGGTGGCCTTGAGTACGTTGGTTGGATGTAGAAGGGACAAAGCCCTCTTATAGTCCAGAGTGTGAAGGACTGTCTCACTCCTACTGGTGTGAGGTCTTGGAAAGAAGGTGGGGAGTACCTCTTCCTGGTTGAGGTGAAAGGACGATATCACTTTCGGAAGGAATTTAGGGTGCACGCAGAGCACCACCCTGTTCTTGTAGAACCTGGTATAGGGCGCCTCCGCCACTAAGGCCTGAAGCTCGCTAACTCTGTGAGTGGAGATGAGTGCGACCAGGAATGCCACCTTCCACGAGAGGCATCGTAGGTGGCAGGTAGGCAGAGGCTCAAAGGGCGGGGGAGTGAGCTGCCCCAATACCACATTGAGATCCCACTCGGTCACTGGAGGGTGAACCGAGGGCTTCCATAAGAGCAGACCCCTTAGGAAGCGAGTCACAGTGGCTGGACCGAGAGGGGTTTGCCATCCACCAGGTGGTGGTGTGCTGCCAGAGCACTGAGATGCACCCTGATGGAGTTAGATTTAAGCCCAGATTGCAAGAGGTGGAGAAGGTACTGTAACACCAGTCCCACTGGGCAGGACAACGGGTTTGTCTGGTGCTCTAAACACCAAGTCTGAAACCTGCGCCATTTGAAAGAGTAAGCTTTCCTAGTGGAAGCCTTACGAGAGGCCAGCAGGATCTCCTCTACCTCACCCGAGAGGTTGAAAGGGGCTAGGGTCACCCTTTCAGAAGCCACACCATCAGCGACAGGGACCCCAAGTTGGGGTGCAGAAGACAGCCCTCCTCCTGAGACAGGAGCCCTGGAGAGTTCCCCAATGGGATGGGAGTCTCCACCGATAATCAGAGGAGTAGCGGAAACCATGGTTGCCTGGGCTATCGAGGGGCTATCAGAATGAGTGAGGCCTTGTCGCAGAGAGTCCTGAACAGTGTTTTGGCAATTAGCAGCATGGGAGGGAAGGCATACATGAGACCCTCTGACCACGAGACAACGCACGCGTCCACCGCCACCCTGGAGGGATGGGTCTGCCAGGAGCAGAAGCGGGGCAACTGGTAGTTGTCTGGGCTGGTGAACAGGTCCTTCACAGGTTCCCCCAGAGATGGAAGAGCCGGTCGGTCACACTAGGGTCCAGCTGCCACTCATGCGGCTGGAGGACCCTGCTCAATCTGTTGGCCAGCGAGTTGTTCTGGCCTGGCAGGTATACTGCCCGCAGAAGTATACCCTGTCAGACCGTGTAGGAGCAGAGGACCACTGCCTCTTCGCAGACCGTTTGTTCACACAGAACATCGCCACCTGGTTGTCCATCTGGACCAGCATAGACTAGTGATGTAGGCGGTGACAAAAAGTGCAGAGGGCTAAGTATATTGCCTGTAGTTCCAGGAGGCTGATTTGCTGGTTGCTCTCGTCCTGCAACCAGCTGACCTGGGTGCAGAGTTCCTCGCAGTGGGCTCCCCAGCTGAGCAGTGAGGCATCCATGGTGAGGACCCTTAAGGGGATCTGGGCTTGAAAAGGCATCCCCGCCTCGAGATAATGGGGAGTCTGCCACCAGGTCAGAGAATCCGCCAACTGGTGGGTCACTGAGACTTTGTCCCAGAGGCGCCCCATGGCCTGTGTCCACTGATCCCGAAGGCACCACTGTGCAGCCCTCATGTGGAGGCGGGCATCTAGGGTGATGTGGACCATGGAGGCCATGTGTCCAAGTAGGCGCAAGAGGAGCTGAGTGGGCACCGAGGGACGGTGCTGTATGTCCAGTGCCAGGGCCCTGAGATGGTTGGCTCGGTCTCTGGGCAGGAAGGCCTTTGCCTGAAGGATGTCCTCTCGTGCCCCTATGAACTCCAGACATTGTGTTGGAAGGAGGTGGGACTTAGGGTAGTGTTGCAGGACCTGGATGGTGCATGCAGTCGTCTGCTGCACCTTTGAGGCAGTGCCTCCCTTTATGAGCCAGTCGTCCAGGTAGGGGAAGACAAAGAACCCCTGGAAGCGGAGAAAGGCGGCTATAACTGCCAGGCATTTTGTGAAGACCCTTGGGGCAGAAGCCAAGCAGAAAGGCAGCACCCCGTATGGGTAGTGTCCACTCCCCACCATGAACCACAGGTACTGCCTGTGGTTGGGGTGAATGAGGATGTGGATATAGGCATTCTTCAGATCCAAAGAGCATAGCCAAACTCCCTGCTGGAGGTAAGGCATCAATGTTCCAAGAGAGAGCATCCTGAATTTCTCCCTCACCAGGAACTTGTTGTGCAGGTCAAGGATGGGCCTTAGGCCCCCTGTCCTTTTTGGGATGAGGAAGTACCTGGAGTAGAACCCCTTGCCCTTTAGATGTTGGGGCACTGGTTCCACTGCTTTGTCCTTGAAGACCTGCATGCTCCTTCAGTAGAAGGTCCCAGTGAAGGGGAGACCTGAGGGGCTCTCCAGGAAAATAAGAGGGAAGTGTCTGAATCAGATGGAGGAGGTAGCCCTCCTTGACCACCAGAAGTGCTCAGGAATCAATGGTGGTTGTTAGCCACCTTTGGGCATAGTGGATCAGATGTCCCCTTGTGGGCTACTGACCTCCTTGGGGTGGAGAAGCTATGCCCAAGGAGTCAAAAGCTCCCCCCTGGCTGAGCTAGGGCTGGCGCCTGGGGTTTGGGAGCCTTCTGCTTACGAGGGCGATGCCCATGGCCCTTGGCCTGCTGAAACTGCTGGGGAGCTTGGGAGACCTGAAAAGGTGAGTAGTTTCTGTAAGCAGCCCCTTTTCTCGGGTTGAAGAGCTTTTTACCTGAGCCTGCCCGTCAGGGAGGGGCAACGGTCTTCTTAAGAGAGCCTGGTCCTCGTCATGAACTTAGTCTCCAGCTTGGCAGCTTTGTCGGTCATGGGCTTGACAAAGAGGTTCTCTCCTTGGCATGGGACATCGACCAACATTGTCCTGAACCCATTGCTCGAGGTTGGAGCACTGATGCCCACCGCTGCTACTTGAGCCGCCATAGGCTGCTCGAGACAAACTTGGAGCACTCAGATGACCTTGGCCAGGTTCTTGAACCACTGCAGGGGTTCCTCGGACAGACCAGCTGAGAACGCAGCGAGTTCCTTTGCCAGGTCTCTCAGGTACATGCCCATGTACAGCTGGTAGGCCTGGATGCGGCCGATGAGCATCGAGCCCTGGTAACACTTTCTGCCAAGGACGTCCAAGGTGTGTGTCTCCCTGCCGGGGGGCACCAAGAAGTGTGTCTTCTGAATCTTCAGTCGACACATGGCCAATTCCACCACCATGGAGTTGTGCGACAGCTGTGATTTCTGGAAGCCCGGGCTCCAGTGGACTCGATTCATTGAGTCAAACTGCTTGCTCACCACCGACACAGTTGCCAGTATCTCCCACATACGGAGCATCAGCTGTTCCAGGATGGGAGGGATCGGCACCTGAGCGATTCCCTCGGAGGGGCCTTGTACTGGAGGATTTCTAACTCATCCACCCAAGGGTCCTCTGGGAACGCTACTGCCTTGGACATGTCCTTAATGAAGTCAAGGAACTCCATGTATTCCGGTGGAGATTGCCGCCGGGGCTCTGAAGTGGGAGAGTCCGAGGGGACGTTGCAATGGTGACGGGTGTCGGGCAACTCCTCATCCTCCTCCTCCCACTCGGAGTAGTTCATCGAGGACTCAAAGGATGTCCGCCATCCCCAGGGCTGACCCCAGCCCGTGGCCGTCCAAGGCCCCGCAATGGGCGCCGAGCACACTGGCTGGGGACGATCGCAGCCCCATCAAGCTGAAACCGGATCGAGACCATGGCCGAGGATTGGCTCAGCCTCGGAGACGTCTTTGACATCGAGGGCCTGGTGGTCAGGGCGGATGAACCAGTAGTACTGGACAAAAGCACCTGCTGCTGGTCCATGAAGGCAGACAAACTGCGCTCCAGGGCCGTCATTCTGGACTCCAGGCCAGAAGGCTCCGCAGCCATTGGCGTGGGCACTGAGGGACTTGGGCCCGATGCCGGTTCCCCCTGGAGAGTCCTCGATGAGGATGGTGTCTGGCGACCGAGGCCGGTCTGAGGTAAGTCCTTCCAGGGAACCTCTGCAGGCTGCTCACTCTCTGATCCCTCGAACGAGCGTCTCGGACTGTGAGATCTGGCTAGGGAGATACCAGGCCTGTCTGATCCATCCAGGGATGCTGCCTTTGAAGTTTTCTTCTTCTTGTTGAGTTCCCTCGAGGCAGATTTGTCAGTCATGGGCTTGACAAAGAGGTTCTCTCCTTGGCATGGGACATCGACCAACATTGTCCTGAACCCATTGCTCGAGGTCGGACAACTGTAGCTAAGCCTGGTGTCGGGCACTGATGCCCATCGCTGCTACTTGAGCCACCATAGGCTGCCTCAAGACAAACGTGGAGCACTCACAGATTACCTTGGCCAGGTTATTGAACCACTGCAGGGGTTCCTCGGACAGACCAGCTAAGAACGCCACCAAAAATGAAACTACAAAAAGGGACCCAAACTCGATACCGAGACAACAAGGTCACGTGGCAGGAAGAGTACCGGTGCAGTACTGGAGGCGAGTATGAAACTCAGGCAGAAAAAAAACAACTTTTTCCGGGGACAAGCCAGACGGACGTCTAAAGGGCTCCGTGGAAAAAAGGAGACTGAGCAAGATGGCACCCTTGGGCGGGAAGGGGACCACAAATGCGTGGTAGCATCTCCCAAAGGAAAACTTGGGGGATGCTTCTGCGAGGGCTCAGACTGTGCTGATGTCACCCATATGTGAGGACTGACTTTGTGCTTTTTTTCCGGAGAAAGAAGGATATCAAAAGAAACTATTTATAAAGACTCCTGAAGCAGTTTTGCAGGTAACTAGGTACCGATCTTCTACCTAGTACCTAAGATCCACAAGACATTGCTTAACCCCCCAGGTCGTCCCATAGTGTCTTGCAGGGATTCTATACTCGAGCCACTTTCTAAATTTTGTGATCTCTTCCTACAACCGATACCAGCTAAGGTATCCTCGTACATCAAGGATACAGGGGATTTTTTGCGACAACTGGCTTCCTGTACTGCGGTATCATCCTATTCCTATATTGTCACCTTAGATGTTCAATCTCTATATACCAATATTGACCAGAAAGAGGTGCTAGCTTGTCTATCACATTATCCTTTAGCTTTACTGGAACGTATCCCTAAAGCTTTTGTTCTTGATTTATTTGATTTGGTATTAAATAAGAACGTTTTCTTATATCAGCAGCAATATTATCTCCAGATCTTCGGCATAGCCATGGGTGCAACAGTAGCCCCCTCCACAGCTACTATCTATATGGCTAGTTTTGAGGATCTAATATGTATATTCTCATCTGCTGTTTGAAAAAGTTCCCTTTTGGAGGAGATTTCTTGATGATGTTTTATTTTTGTGGACAGGTACTAAAGAAGATTTAGATTATTTTTTACGGTCTCTTAACTCCTTTAAAGAGAATATACAGTTTACAGCACAGGTGGAGACCCATAGAATTCAATTTTTGGATATAACGATTGAACTGTCTCCAACTGGTTTCTTGACATCTTTATATCGTAAACCAGTTCAAAGAAACACTCTGTTACGTTATGACAGCTTTCACCCTCCAGCGCTAAAAAAAGGCTTACCATTTGGCCAGTTTCTGCACCTCTGTTGCAATTGTACTATGTTGTCAGATTTCAAAATACATGCTAAGGATCTTAGCCTCCATTTGCTTTCTAGGGGTTATCCTAGAACAGTGATAAAGTCAGCATATCAACGGGCTCGTTACACACATAGGGAATGGCTGATTGAGCCTTCAATTCCAGCATCGCCCCAGGACAAGATTACGGGTATATTTCCTTATATGAAAGGATCACCTGCAATTATAAGATTAGTTCACAAATATTGGCCTATTTTGGGGCTACATACCTGTTTTAGGAAACAATTGCAGATTGCCTACTCCCGGAAAGCCAATTTACGGGATTTATTGGTGAAAACAACGGCATCGATAGATCGCCCTCCAATTTTTCATGACAATGCTGGTCATTTTTCATGTGGAAACTGCAGCTTTTGTTTGAATACCATATCGGGCCCATTTTGGTTGGATAGCCATACTCTAAGGACTTATCAGGCTCGTTCGCGAACTGATTGTACTTCAACGTTTGTTGTGTATCTGATTATATGCCCTTGTAATTTATACTATGTGGGCCGGACATCAAGATCTTTCAGGATACAGTTGGGTGAACATGCCTCCCAGTTTCGTACAAAATCTTTGACAGCCCCAATGGTAGATCATTGTGTGAATATGACACACACTTTTGAAGAGCTTCATTGGCGAGTACTTGATCATGTACCACTCAACCCTCGGGGAGGAGACTGGATTCAGTTCTTGCAAAACTTAGAACAAAAATGGATTTTTAGGCTTAATACCGTCCATCCAGGAGGTTTGAACATGAAAGTAGATTGGCACACTATATTGTAATGATTGAACAATAACCTTTCAGTAAGGGAGGAGGTCTCTGTTTGGTGGTTCCTCCTCCGGTTGTTCTGATTGGCTTTTCTAGTTTAAACTCACCAAAGAGGTGGGTTTTGCCACAGCTGAGCAAATGTTTGCGTTGCTTGCTTATAAAAACAGTCTCATTCAGGAACGCTTTCAAAAGGCTGATTTTTCATCGAGCAGTGGTTTGACCTGAAGCAGGGGGACTACCGTGCTTACGTCGTTCAATAAACCTGCTGTTTGTGAAATTGTTGGGGCAGCCTACTATTGATTCAGCTAAGTAAACGCTGTTTTTCAAAAAGAATTTTCTTTAATTAAAATGGACGGGCGACGGTGGTGAGAGGACTTCTCCTTTTCACTGGGCTGGCCTGTTCCGACAAAAAAATTAGTTCTGTTATGGTGGTTATTTGGATTGACTGTGTTTAATTTAAGTGATTGATATTTTTTGACCTAGTTATAGGTTTTTTTTTCAGTGTTTTGGTTTGGTAACTAGGAAAGAGCATCAGTGAGGTGAAAATACCACCAACAAAGATTCTGGAGAAATTTATATGAAAACACTGTAGAGCACAACCATAAAGCAGAATGGCTACACATCATAAAGGAAAAATCTGGAAAAGTTGACCATCATAAGAACATAAGAACATAAGAAATGCCATACTGGGTCAGACTGAGGTCCATCAAGCCCAGTATCCTGTTTCCAACAGTGGCCAATCTAGGTCATACGTACCTAGCAGTTTCCCCAAAAGACACAGGTTCTGCAGTGCTTGTACTAGGTCAAGCATTGATATCCTGGGTCCCTTTTTAATAGTGGTTTATGGACCTTTCCTCCAGGAACTTGTCCAAACCTTTTTTAAACCCAGCTATACTAACAGCCCTTACTACATCCTCCGGTAACAGATTCCAGAGTTTGATTACACGTTGAGTGAAGAAATATTTTCTCTTATTTGTCTTAAATAGTTTACCCGTAGCTTCATTACATGTCCCCTAGTCCTTCTATATTCTGATAGCGTAAACAATTGATCCACGTTTATCCGTTCCACTCCATTCATTAATTTATAGACCTCTATCATATCTCCCCTCAGCCGTCTCTTTTCCAGGTTAAAGAGCCCTAACCTTTTTAGCCTCTCTTCATAGGAGTAGCCTTCCATCCCCTTCACCAATTTGGTGGCTCTTCTCTGTACTTTTTCTAATAACTCTATGTCCTTTTTAAGATACGGTGACCAGAATTGCACACAATATTCAAGGTGCGGTCGTACCATGGAGCGATACAGAGGCATTATAATATCCTTTGTTTTATTCTTCATCCCTTTCCTTATGATACCTAGCATTCTATTTGCTTTCTTGGCTGCCGCTGCACACTGGGCGGAGGGTTTTAACATGTTATCCACGATGACTCCTAAATCTTTTTCCTGGGTGGTGGTTTCTAATGTGGAGCCTTGCATCGTGTAACTATAGTGTGGGTTGTTCTTTCCTAGGTGCATAACTTTGCACTTGTCCACATTAAATTTCATCTGCCATTTAGATGCCCAGTCTTCCAATTTATCCAGATCTTCCTGCAGTTTTCCACAATCCTCTTAGGTTTTAACAACTTTAAACAGTTTTGTGTCATCTGCAAATTTGATAACCTCACTAGTTATTCCCTTTTCCAGGTCATTTATGAATATGTCAAAAAGTAGCGGACCCAGTACAGATCCCTGGGGTACTCCACTATTCACCTTTTTCCATTGGGAATATTGGCCATTTAGCCCTACTCTCTGCTTTCTATCTTTTAACGAAGCTATGAACTGGCCAGAGGTAACATAAGAACTGGAAAACAGTTCTGGCCAAAATGGAGAAACTAATTTTTAGCTCAACTGCAATAATCAATTAATCAGGCAGCCAAATTTAACACCACAATGGTTAATAGGAAAAATACTTCTCTTTCCAACGGGAGACCCAACTAACATTCTCAAAAATTACAGACCAAAAACTTTGTCTACTTACAATCTACAAGCTATTTACTGTAATAGATACCAACAGCCAATAATATCATGGCAGTAGAACAGTAAGGCATATGAGGAGCATATGGAACCAAAGACCAGCTACTGCTAAACAAAACTATTATGACTGGTGCTAAGCAAAGGTAGTTACTCACTTGGAGCAGGTGTTCTGCATGGATAGCAGAAATAAGTCCTCACGTATGGATGACATCCTCTGATGAAGCATGCATGGGAACGCTCCCCAGCTTCTATTGGAAGCTTTTGGGAGGCTCCACCGTGCCTGCACACCTCCCTTCCTGCAGCTACAGCACCATCATCTCCAGTCTGATGACAAAGCTGCAGCAGAATACAACTCCTTAGAGAGGTGGGAGGGTTGTGAGGACTTATTCCTGTTGTCCATGGAGAACACCTGCTACATGTTAGTAACTACCTTCTCTACATGGACAAGCAGGAAGTAAGCCCTCATATATGGGACTCCCAAGATACAGGCTATCAAAAACTGAGGATGACACAGAGAAGCCCAACAGGGGCACCTCAACTGCAAAATGGCAAGAGTTAAGAACAACTCAACCATCAACTATATACCTTTTTTAAATTTTTTGGTAGCCTGGACAAAATAGAAAGGGGGGATGGAGTTGGAATCTAACCCCAGAACAGCCGAAGTTGCTGTCACATTGGGGATGCCCGTCTAAGCAGTAATGAGATGAGAATGTGTGGAATGTAGACCATGTTGTAGCCCTGCAGATCTCTTCCATGGAGACAGAGTGCAAGTTGGCCACAGACGCAGCCATAGCTCTGACATGAGCAGAGACATGACCTTCAAGGCTCAGGTCTGCCAGGGCATAAGTAAAAGAGATGCAGTCTGCTAGCTAACCAGAAAGAGAACATTTGGAAATGGCAGCCCCAAGCTTATTGGGGTCAATAGAAACAAAACTGGATGGACTTTCTATGGACTTTTGTCCACTCCAAATAGACGTCCAAGGCCCGTTTCCAGACAAGTATGTGCAACACAGCTTTTCCTCTATGTGCATGAGGTGTCAGGAAAATGTTGGAAGCACAATTGATTGATTAAGACGGAAATCAGATACCACTTTTGGAGGGAATACAGGCCGAGTACAAAGGACCACTATTATGGTGGAAATTGGTGCAAGGGCCTGAGGCCCGCTCACTCTGCATGCTGTAGTGACCACCACCAGAAATAATATTTTCCAGGTCAAGAACTACAGAGGAAAGGAATGGAGCGGCTCAAAGGGAGCTGTCATGAGTTGCACAAGAACCACAATAAGATCCCAAGACACTGTAGGAGGCTGGTAGAGAGGCTTCAAGAGAAGTAATCCCCGCATAAAGTGAACAACCATAGGCTGTAATTCTCTTAGGGTCATGACCCAGTGCTTTGCAGGCACAGTGATGCTGTAGTATTCACAGAAGTTGGTCTTTCTTGTGGGTTTCCTCTTCCTTTTTTCAAACACAGCTGGGAGCTATCCCTAGGAACAGCAGTTCAGCTTCTATGAATACTGTGGCAGGGTTAGCATGCATTAAGATCCAGGAAGCTTGTTGTGGAAGCAAAAGTGCATAATAAAACCATTTTCAAGTACATTTGTATCAAAACACTTCTGAGAGAGTCAGTTGGACCATTAAATGAGAGAAGGGTAAAAAGGGACACTAAGAAAGAACAAGGACATAACAGACTGAATGAATTCTTTGCTTCACCCTTTACTAAAGAAAATGTACCCATGCTAGAAACGATATTTAAGATGATGTATCAGAGGAATTGAAACAAATATTGATAAATCGGGAAAATGTAATAGTTCTTTGGTGACTAAAGAGCAGCAAATCACCTAGATCGGATGGCATACATCCCAGGGTGCTGAAAGAACTGAAATATGAGATTGAAGACCTATTTTTAGTAATCTGTGAACTAACATTAAAATAATTTATAGTACCCGAGGACTGGAGAATGGCCAATGTAACGCCAATTTAAAAAAAAAAAAAAAAGTTTCAGGGGTGATCCAGGAAACTACAGACCAGTGAGTCTGTACTGGGCAAAACGGTAGAAACCACTATAAAAAATAAAATTACTTAACATGTAAATAGTCATGGCTTAATGGCAGAAAGCCAACATGGATTTAGCAAAGGAAAATTTTGTCTCACTAATCTCTTACATTTTTTTAGAAGGTGTGAATAGACAGGTTGATATTGGTGAGTCGGTTGATATAGTATATCTGGATTTTCAGAAAGTCTTTGACAAAGCCCCTCATGAAAGATTCATGCGGGAATTTTAAAAGTGTAGGGCTACATGGCCAATTTTCTCGATGGAGAAATAAATAGTGAAGTACCCCAGGGATCTGCTGGGCCAGTTGTTTTTTTAACACATTCATAAAAAACCTGGAAATAGGAATAATGAGTGAGGTGATCAAATTTGCAGATGACAACAAATTATTCAAGAGGATTGTGAAAAATTGCAAGACAACCTTGATAAACTGGAAGACTGGGCATCCAAACGGCAGATGGAATCTAAAGTGGACAAGTACAAAGTTATGCACTGAGGGAAGAACAACTCTAACTATGGTTGGTTACACGATGCAAGGTTCCACATTAGGAAACACCACCATCAAGGAAAACGATTTGGGAGTCACCGTGGATAATATGTTGAAACACTCTGCCCAATGTGCAGCAGTGGCCAAGAATGCTCATAGACTGCTAGGAATCATAAGGAAAAGAATGAAGAATAAAACAAAGGATATTATAAAGCCTCTATATCGTTCCATGGTAAGACCACACTTTGAATATTGTGTGCAATTCTGGTCGTCATATCTTAAAAACGATAGAGCAGAACTAGGAAAGGTACAAAGAAGAGCCACCAAAATGGAAAAGGGGATGGCAGGATACCCCTTTGAGGAAAGGCATACAAGATTAGGGCTCATCAACTTGGCAAAAAGACAGCTATGGTGAGATATGATAGAGGTCTATAAAATAATTAATGGAGTGGAACAGGTAAATGCAGATTGGTTGTTTACTGATTCAAAAAGTAGAAAGACTAGGGCACATGCAATGAAGCTACAGTATAGCTCATTTAAGACTAATAGGAGAAAATATTTTTTCATGAGGAGTGGAGGAGTAGCCTAGTGGTTAGAACACTGGCTTGGTAACCAAGCAACCAGGGTTTGATTCCGGCTAACACTCTTTGTGGCCTTGGGCAAGTCACTTAACCCTCCATTGCCTCTGAAGAAAGGCCTGGCAATCTACTTCCGGTGACACTGCCAAGAAAACCCAGGAGCTTCTGGGTTGCCAGGAGTCAGAACTGACTCGAAGGCACACATTGCATTTTTGCATAATCAAAATATGGAATTTGTGGCCAGAGGATGTAGTAAAACTGTTAGTGTAGCTGGGTTTAAAAAAAGGTTTGTACAAGTTCCTGGAGGACCAGGGAAATCCACTGCTTACCCCAAGATAAACAGCATGGAATCTGTGCACCTTTTTGGGAACCTGACAGGAACTTGTGACCTGGATTGGCCCCTGTTGGAAAGAGGATACTGGGCTTGATAGACCCTTGGTCTGACCCAGTATGGCATCTTTTATGTTTATGGCTGTGCCAAGATGGCCTGCCTTCCACACCTTGAAGGCAAGCTCTAATTGCACTGAGGTAGACCCTAACAGAGGGGGAACTTGTCCAGACTGAGGTGTAGAAGATACCTAAGCAGTACATGTGTGTGTGGCAGGTGAAGGCCTGTGATCCACTGTGTCTGACATAAGCAGGCCAGCATGGCTAGCTTGACCTGTAAGTGAAGCCTGTGGAGAGGCCCATAGGATTGCACATCCCCCAATATGCTGCTATTGTAAGATAGAATTCAGTAGAAGTATTGAATTAGCTTAGGTAAGCAGAACTGAGAGATGGAAAAATACAGAAAAACATGTTTAAAAGTTACTGATAAGAAAAAGTACATCTGCAAGGAATATAATTGGGAGTGCTGACAGATGAGTTGCAGAGCCCTGCTCCTCTGCATGCACAAATTGGCTCTATGGCCTTGAGAGTGTGAAAGTAACAAGTTGATGAACTGACCATTGTAATTGGGACTAGAAGGGGGGTATGCAGGTGTCATGCCCACTGAAGGGACATAATTGGATAAACTTATCAGTACCGGGACCAATGGAAGGGGTACGGGAGGTACGGGAGGTTACCGGGACCAATGAAATGTTTTTCTATACCTAGAATGGAACAGAAGTCTATAAAAGTTGTTGTAATGCTTGAAAACTTTGCTCAGCCATTTTGAAATTGACTGGTTCGAGACTTGTGCACAAATAAATGATTTGGACCTTCTGAACAGACTCCTGGTATCATTGGTTTGTCTGCGCTTTGCTGCTACATATTCTTGGTGCGTTGGCCGGGAAGTTGTGGAATCAAAGTGTATATAGGGCAATATACCACGACTTTCCGCCTCTATAGGCTTGGTCCTGCCGGGATCGCGCCCTTCCGACGAGGGCTGCTCCCTGGCGCCACCGGTCCCTTGTATCGGAGGGAGCTGGTCGGACCTCGGCGGGTGCCGGGCCCGGTTGGAGCCAACGCCTTGAACCCGAGTGAGGGGAGTCCGAGGTCCAACTCATGCGCCTGCTTGGGAAGTTTGAGGACCGGATCCGGTGAGTATAGTTTTGATTTGGTGTCTAGACAGAAATAGAAAGAGCAGTACTGCCATTGGAACTTGGAATTTGGAATTTGTAATCTCGAGATATTGGGAATTGGTAAGAGAGCTTGATCACCTCTCAAGGAAGGGCCGAGTAACCCCGCATGGGAATTCGCCAGGTGAAACCCCCATCCTTTTTGTAATTGGGAAAAAGACTAGTCAGAATAGATAGAAACGAATGCATTCTGGGATACGTTGCTAGCATGATTGTGTGAACGAAGTGTGAATGAGAGGTCTGGCAGCACGGACCAAGTGAAGGCGGACCCCTGAGTAGCGCATTTCCTGACCGGGCGACCGCGTTCAGGTCGCGAAAAGGGGGAAGCGATTGTCGTCTTGTCTTGTTATTTGTATTCCCTATACGTTTCCAGGACCGTGAGGACCCCTTACCCACGGTCCGCCCTCCTTTTCCCTTTTGTCTGTTGTTGCGCGCACACATCGAAATGGGAGGGGCGGGGTCTACTAGAAACACTCCATTAGAATGTATGATCGCACATTTTAAAGAGGGATATTCAGGAGATTATGGTATTAAAATGACAGCAGCCCGTTTGCAGATTTTGTGTACTAGGGAGTGGCCCGATCTAGACCCCATCTGGCCCCGAGAGGGAACGTTCAATGTAGAGATTATTCAGTCAATACACCGTAGAGTGTGGATAGCGCACCCCGATCAGTACCCCTATATAGATTCCTGGTTAAGTATTTGTGAAGATCCGCCCCCCTGGGCGCAGCGCTGTTATGAGGAACAGTGCAGAATAATGTTAGCTAAAACAGATTCTAGTCAGAAAACAGAACATCCCAAAATGAAAGAGCAGGATAAGAAAGCCAGAAAGAAGCCCATCCTGGTAGATCCTGATTCCCCAGAGATAATTCCAAGACAGCCCCAAACCCCAGGTCCAATAAGAGTAGCCCGGCGTCCTGCCCCAGGACCCCAGAGACGGCCGGAGCGGGACCCAACCCCTGACCCCCCTCCTGGAGGGCAGAGAGAGGAATCAGCTGAAGACGAGGATGCCATAAAAAGCGAGTCAGAAGTAGAGGGAGAAGAGGAAGAAAAAAGAGAATGCCCAAAGTGAAGATGATAGCGTACAAGTGGTTGCTAGTGCCAGCGCGCCAGCAAAAGATACACCCAAAGTGAAACCTGTTGAGAAAGCAAAAGTAGTCCCAGGGAAGATAATTAAGAAAACAGTCCTTAGATCCCAAAAGACAGTTCCCGCCAAGTTGCTGCCTTTACGGCAAGTCCCGGGAGTGCCCGTAAAGAATGATAATGATGAGGTGGAGGCGGGACCCCTAACTTATGTGTATATCCCTTTCTCTACAACTGATTTATTAAATTGGAGGTCGCATTATGCCTCCTATACTAGTAAGCCCCAGGAGCTGACAGAATTAGTAACTACTATTATGGAAACTCACCAACCCACTTGGCCAGATTGTCGCCAGCTCCTGACTACCCTATTCACGACAGAAGAACGAGCACGAATTAGAAAAGCAGCTATTGAGTGGATGGCAGATAACCCTGTAGCTCCGAGACAGGGGCAGAATATAATAGACCGTCGGGAAGCAGCTCAGAGAGAATTCCCGAATGAAGACCCCCATTGGGATCCAAATACAGATGAAGGATCCACAGCCCTAGCCCGTTTTCACCAAGGCTTTTTACAAGGCCTGAAAAGGGGGGGCCAGAAAGCTATGAACCTTTCCAAAGTTGCAGGAGTTATCCAAGGCATAGATGAGAGCCCAGCAGATTTCCATGAAAGATTAACTGAAGCATACAGAATGTATACTCCCTATGATCCCGAGGCACCAGGAAGTTTATGTATGGTGAATTCTGCTTTTGTAAACCAGTCTCAACCAGACATTAGACGTAAATTACAGAAGTTAGAAGGGTTTGCGGGCATGAATGCAACACAGTTACTGGAAGTCGCTCATAAAGTGTATGTGAATCGTGATAATGAAAGACAGAGAGAATGTGATAGAAAGATGAAGAAGAAAGCTGATTTTTTGGCTGCGGCCATAGTTGAACAGAAAAGGGGAGGTGTCCCTAATCGACGGAGCAGAGGAAGAGGGCGGGGTCAAGGCGGAGGCCGGACCCAGAAGCTAGGCGTGAACCAATGCGCCTACTGCAGAGAGGAAGGACATTGGAGAGATACGTGCCCGCAACTCGAAGACGCCCAGCAAGATGACGACAGCAGTCATCAGTGGCGAGAAGAAAGACGAGGCTATCCCCGAAACCGCGGAGGAGCCAATCGAGAACAATTCCAGCGAGAAAGAGGAGGAGCCATTCAAGCATTGGCCACACCGGTCCATGATGAGAATGACGTGGATTAGGACAGACCGGGCTCCAAGTTTGCTTTAGGTCTCCAGGAGCCTATGGTCGGAATACAAATAGGAGACCAAATTATGGACTTTATGGTTGATACTGGAGCACAACATTCAGTAATAGACAAAAAGATAGCCCCATTCTCTACAAAAGCAGTCACCATTATAGGAGCAACTGGTGCCAAAGCTACAAAGTCTTTTCTTCAGAATCGAATATGCAGTCTAGGAGGACAGCAAATAACTCATCAATTCCTTTACATGCCCGAATGTCCAGTGCCATTACTGGGACGAGATATGTTAGCCAAACTCCAAGCACAAATATCTTTCTCTGAAGAAGGAGAAATGCAAATGACAGTAAATCCCCAAGCCAAACCAGCAGGAGTAATGCTGCTGACAGTGCCCCGAGAAGAAGAATGGAGGTATTACGTTGATGACTCCATCCAAGACACCTATTTTGAACAAACTTTAAAGAACATCGATGCACCACCTGGAGTATGGGCAGAAGGCAGTCCTCCAGGCCTAGCCAAGCGTATAGCTCCAGTGATTGTAACCCTCAAGCCTAGTGCTACACCAGTGCACGTCAAACAGTACCCTCTCCCAAGAACTGCAATTGAAGGCATTCATCGCCACCTACAGAGATTGCTCGAGTATGGCCTACTAAAGGTATGTCAATCCCCATGGAACACTCCACTTTTGCCAGTAAAGAAACCTGGGACGGATGACTACCGCCCAGTACAAGACTTAAGAAGAGTAAATGATGCAGTTGAAACTATACATCCAGTTGTACCCAATCCTTACACTCTTCTAGGACTGATACCTGCTGAAGCTACCCATTTCACTGTACTGGATTTGAAAGATGCATTCTTTTGCATAAGATTAGCCCCTGTAAGCCAAATATTGTTTGCATTCGAATGGCAGGACCCCATCTCTGGAAGAGGGGGCCAACTCACCTGGACCAGATTACCCCAAGGATTCAAGAATTCGCCTACCATCTTTAGTGCTGCACTGAATCAAGACCTTTCAAGCTATCCAGTAGCCCCGGGGAAGAGAGTGCTTCTCCAATACGTGGATGATCTGTTGATAGCTGCCATATCAGAAAGTGAATGCATACTAGCCACCAAAGATCTCTTGCAGCTACTAGATGAAGCTGGATACAAAGTTTCCAGAGCCAAAGCACAGCTATGTCAAAAAGAAGTGAAATACTTGGGTTTTCGTATTACCCAAGGAAGCCGAAGATTAGGCAGAGAAAGAAAAGAAGCAGTATGCAGAATTCCAACTCCAACAACCAGAAAGCAAGTCAGAGCCTTTCTGGGAGCGGCAGGATATTGCCGAATCTGGATACCCAACTTTGCCCAAATTGCCAAACCACTGTATGAAGCCACAAAAGGAGAAGAGAAGTCACCACTGGAGTGGGGACTTGAGCAGGATATAGCCTTCCAGAAATTAAAGGAAGAATTGATGTCATCACCAGCACTTGGACTACCAGATGTCCACAAACCTTTCCACCTGTTTGTACATGAAGCACAGGGAAATGCCTTAGGCATGTTGACTCAGAAATTGGGAAATTGGGAGCGACCTGTAGCATACCTATCGAAACAATTGGACCCTGTGGCCAAAGGATGGCCACCTTGCTTGAGAGCAGTTGCAGCTACAGCGCTACTAGTGAGCGAAGCAGACAAGCTCACACTAGGACAGAACATACGAGTCACTGTGCCACATGCAGTCCTTGCCCTTATGGAACAAAAAGCAAATTATTGGCTCACCAATTCCCGAATGTTGAAGTACCAGAGCATGTTATGTGAAAACCCACAGATACAACTCGAAGTGAGCCATGCCTTGAACCCAGCCACCTTGATACCCATCAGTGAAGAACTCCCAGAACATGACTGTATCGAAGTCATGGAAACTGTGTTCTCCAGTCGACCCGACTTGACAGATGTGCCCATAGACAACCATGACCAAATCTATTATGTTGATGGGAGCAGTCTCATCCTTGATGGACGACGCTGTGCCGGATATGCAGTCGTCACTCAACATGAAGTAGTTGAATCATCAGCTCTAGCCTCAGGCACATCAGCCCAGAAAGCCGAATTGATAGCACTCACCAGAGCATTGCTGTTAGGAGAAAAACTTGTGCTGAATGTATATACAGATTCCAAATATGCCTTCACTACTTTGCATGCCCATGGAGCTCTCTATAAAGAAAGAGGACTCATCACATCCGGAGGAAAATCAGTCAAATATGGTCCCGAGATATTGATGTTACTTGATGCAGTTTGGGCCCCAACACGTGTAGCTGTTATGCATTGCAGAGGGCATCAAGCAGGAAAAGGAGAAGTTGCCCGAGGAAATAGATTTGCAGATGCCTCAGCACGACAAGCAGCTATGACAGGACAGATTGCCCCACAAGCTATGCCAATGCAAGCAGCATTGTTTCCAGTACCTTTGAATCTATGGACCCCACGATATACCACCAAAGAATTGGATTACTATTGTAACAGAGAAGATGGAATACTGAAAGATGGATGGCTTGAGCTGCCACCAGAAGAGGGCAGTCAACCCCCTGGACGAATAGTAATTCCTGAACTGTTAGGACCATCTTTTGTCAAAGCTTTCCACGAAGCCACCCACTATGGGAAGAGTGCTATGGAAAAAGCACTCAGACCACATTTCTACATCCCTCTGATGACAACCATATCAGCCTCAGTAGCACGTCAATGTCTAACCTGTGCCAAAAATAATGCCAAGCAAGGCCTTATAACGGCACCCCGAGTTCAGTCAGGAGGTGTAACTCCCATGCACAACCTCCAAGTTGATTTTACCGAAATGCCAAGAGCCAATGGATACCATTACCTATTAGTATTAGTTTGTACTTTCTCTGGGTGGGTAGAAGCCTTCCCAACTAGAACTGAGAAAGCCCGAGAAGTTACCAAAGTCTTGATGAGAGAGATTGTCCCTAGGTTCGGAATTCCAGCAGTAATAGGGTCAGACAATGGACCCTCATTTGTCTCCCAAGTTACTCAGCAGTTAGCAAAAGCTTTGCAGATACAGTGGAAACTCCACACTGCATACAGACCCCAGAGTTCAGGGAAAGTTGAGCGAATGAATCGTACCCTAAAAGCCCAAATGTCCAAGCTTTGTCAGGAGACACACTTGAAGTGGCCCCAAGTGCTCCCAATAGCTTTACTCAGAATACGCTCAGCTCCTGTAAAATCAACAGGATTTTCCCCTTTTGAAGTTTTGTATGGTAAACCCCCACCAATAGTGCAGGGAGTCAAAGGAAGTCTAGCCCAAATTGGTTCAGAAGTAACCAGACAAGAACTCCTAGCTCTTAGTTTTGTTCTGCAGACTCTCCATACGTGGATCCAAGAGCAGTTGCCTATCAACTTGACGGAACCCTTGCATCCCTATCAGCCTGGTACCTCGGTGTGGATCAAAGATTGGAAGAAGACACCGTTGGAACCCCATTGGAAGGGACCGTACACCGTCATCCTGTCTACCCCAACTGCAGTAAAGGTAGCCGAGATCAACGCCTGGATCCACCACAGCAGAGTCAAGCCCGCCGCTGATCCTGAACCAGAGCAGTGGACAGCAGAGCAGCATCTTGATGCACCCTTGCGAGTTACTCTGAGACGGCAACCAGCAGCTTAGACACTTCATCACAAGTGCTTTGCAGTAGCCAAGTCTTTCGAAGAGGATTGCTGTTTTCCATGCAGCCACAGTTTGTTTCAACGAACCCAATTTGCGTGTGATTTGACACACTACTTTGAGACTACATTGACTAAGCCAGACTTCACAAGCCAACTGAAATTGCTAAAAAGTTGGTCAATGTGTACTGGACAACCTGAGGATCTTCAATCAACACTCAGCACCCGTTAAATTGCTTCATTAGCAAACGGGACGAAGAATAAGAGAACGTCGTGATCAAGATCAGCAAGCTGAGGATTCAGAAGAACTCCAATCAACATCAACATGCATCTTTACTTTTGCTTTGCCTTGGTTGCCTTCTTTGGAGGTTTTGAACTGACTTATGCTTTACCTCCATGCACTGCTTGCATTACCTCTACTTGAACTGGACTGAAAGTAACTCAGACTTTGCTTTATCATTCTTACTATACCTGCAAGGGAACAGTGACTCGGTGTATCTATAACACCACTGAACTAAATGTTTGCATTCATGGCAAAATCAAAGCATGCTATAATCCGCATCAGAATCCATCCTATTACACGTTGGAAATAAGATGGAAGGATGCAGATGGACCTATACTAGCTGCTACACCACCACTTAAGGACATTACTAAACCTGCTGTTTTGAATTTTGATGCATGTAATGCCATTAATAGAGATAGTTATTCCACCTGTGGTACATGGGAGAAAGCGTATCGAAATGACCATAAGTATATGTGTCCAGAAGGTGCCACAAATTGGTGGAAGTGTACAGGTAAAACGGGATCAGGCTATAGTACTGCACCAGCGGCAGACTACTATTGCCCGTATTGGGGATGTGTTTTTTATGCTACCTGGAATACTGGTATAACTGATGAGAAAATAGATAAACGAATGGCTACTCTAACCAAGCCAACCACAAATGATAAATGTCAGAAAGATGCTTGCAACCCCTTACACTTACGTATACACAATCCCTATGCTTGGAAACAAGGATACAAGTTTGGTTTGCGTATTGCTGGAGGGGCAATAGATCCAGGAACTATTGTGTATGTCAGATTGAATACCCAAGCCCACAAGTCATCTAAATATCATATCCATAATACCTTTTATGAAGCCATGCATGTAAATAAGTTTGAGATCCCTCACCCCTCACAGAATTTATTTTTAGAATTAGCTGGAGCAGTAGTATCTAGTCTTAAGATCTCAGATTGCTATTTCTGTGGCGGAACCCAAATGGGAGACCAATGGCCATGGGAAGCCCAAGAATTGAATTATTCTTTAGTTTACAATCAAACTGAATTACATAAGGCTACCAGTGAATGGGTGTTAGCGCACTCAATCGTTGGACGTCTTTGCTATGCCAGAACTGGACCCCAGTTCACCCAAAAGGTAGGACAGCTGGTCTGTCTTAGCCAGAAGTACTATAATGCCACGACCAAAAAGACAGCATGGTGGTCAGGAATCAGACACCCTGAACCTCCTAACCCATTAGCCAGATTTCCTGAACTTGCTGGTTTATGGACTAACCTTGCCAAAGTCCAAGCCTGGCAAGCCCCACCTGGCCTATATTGGATCTGTGGAAACCGAGCATATGCACAACTCCCGCCACACTGGGGAGGAGCATGTGTCTTAGGAACCATCAGACCTTCCTTCTTTCTTTTAAACACTGAACATGGAGAACAATTAGGATACCCTGTTTACACTACCCACCGACACAAGAGAGCACTAAGACAGAAAAGAGAAGCCTTACAGATAGGCAAGTGGGAGAAGTGGCAAGGTGATGATTGGCCACCAGAAAGAATTATTGAGTATTATGGACCTGCCACTTGGAATGATGATGGTATGTATGGTTATCGTACCCCAATTTATATGATTAATCGTATTATTCGCTTACAAGCAGTAGTTGAAATAATAACCAATGAAACTAGTCATGCTCTTACGCTCTTAGCTAGACAAAGTACTCAGATGCGCAATGCTATATACCAGAACCGCTTGGCACTTGATTATTTGTTAGCAGCTGAAGGAGGAGTATGTGGTAAACTGAATTTAACTAATTGCTGTTTGAAAATAGATGATAAAGGTCAAGTAGTTGAAGAAATTGCTAAAGATATGCAAAGACATGCTTATGTGCCAGTACAGACTTGGCACTCATTGAAATTTCCTAACTGGTTTGCTAACCTCTTTTCATGGGTGGGAGGATTTAAGACTTTCATTGTTCTAGTACTAATCCTTGTTGCTGTTATCTTTTTATTACCATGTTTAATCCCATGTTGTATGCGTTCCATTCATAATGCTATTGATAGTACAGTAGAGCGGAAGACCGCAACTAAAATCATGGCTTTATACAAAGCCAGCCCTAGTCGAAATCCTTCAATCATGATGTGATTCTTCTAAAGGTGATTTAACTCTCACACCTTATTAAGTAATAGGGTGAGATTAATCAAAGGGGGGAATGTGGCAGGTGAAGGCCTGTGATCCACGGTGTCTGACATAAGCAGGCCAGCATGGCTAGCTTGACCTGTAAGTGAAGCCTGTGGAGAGGCCCATAGGATTGCACATCCCCCAATATGCTGCTATTGTAAGATAGAATTCAGTAGAAGTATTGAATTAGCTTAGGTAAGCAGAACTGAGAGATGGAAAAATACAGAAAAACATGTTTAAAAGTTACTGATAAGAAAAAGTACATCTGCAAGGAATATAATTGGGAGTGCTGACAGATGAGTTGCAGAGCCCTGCTCCTCTGCATGCACAAATTGGCTCTATGGCCTTGAGAGTGTGAAAGTAACAAGTTGATGAACTGACCATTGTAATTGGGACTAGAAGGGGGGTATGCAGGTGTCATGCCCACTGAAGGGACATAATTGGATAAACTTATCAGTACCGGGACCAATGGAAGGGGTACGGGAGGTACGGGAGGTTACCGGGACCAATGAAATGTTTTTCTATACCTAGAATGGAACAGAAGTCTATAAAAGTTGTTGTAATGCTTGAAAACTTTGCTCAGCCATTTTGAAATTGACTGGTTCGAGACTTGTGCACAAATAAATGATTTGGACCTTCTGAACAGACTCCTGGTATCATTGGTTTGTCTGCGCTTTGCTGCTACATGTGGAGCAGCAAAATAATCTAGGGCCTGGCCCTTACACCAGACAGCAAACCTCTTCCATTTGCTACATAAGACTTTCTTATAGAGTCTCCCCTGAGGCCAAAAGGAATTTGGTGACACAGTCTGGAAGGTTGAGCTGAGACAACATTAGTCTCTCAACATTTGTGCCATAAGGACCAAGGACCAGATGTTGGGGTACATCATCATCTTGAACTCCTGCATTATCAGACTGGGCACATAGCCGAGTCAAAACAGCTCTAGGCTGGAGAGCGGCAGCAGGAGGAGAAACCAAAACTGTCTGGGCAAGTAGGGGGTGAAGAGAATCATTGTGCTATTGTCTGATATGACCATTAGGAGGGTCTTTGCAATGAGAGGCACTGGAGGATAAGCGTACATAAGACCCTCTCCCCCCCCCCCCCCATCAAAGGAGGAAAGCATCCAATGCTACTCTGCTGTATGATCTTAATCTGGAGCAGAACAGATTCTCCTGGGCATTCTGAGACATGGCAAACAGATCTATCAAGGGAGTACTCCACTCTCGAAAAAAGCAACTCCCTTCTCCAGGGTCCACTTGTCCGGCCAAGGAACTTGACCCAATTTGTCAAGATTATTTTGCTCATCTGGCAGGTACGTGGCTCTCAGGTCCATCCTTTTGCGATGGCAAACTTCCACAACCTGACTGCCTCCCAGCTCAGGAAGTACAAGCCTGTTCCTCCCTGCTTGTTGATGTAGAATATAGTGACTTCATTGTCAGTCTGTACCAAAACAATTTGGTTGGTGAGTTGATCGGAAAGGCCTTAGAGCAGTGGTTCCCAACCAATGTTCCCTCTAATTTTCTGTAGCCTGTGTGCACATAAAATATCAGCTGTGCAGCTTTTGAAGGAAGGTTAAATTTTTGTGCGCCACATAATGACATTCGGAGTTATATACTTTAAAATTTGACTACACATCAGAATACAGTATGTACACCACATTGATTGCACTAGAAAACATTGTAGAACTTGTGAAAACCATAAATACATAACAACTTTTAAATTTTAAGATGTCTGTGTTGTTTTCTATCAGAATCAGAACCGTAATTTTTGTGCGCTCTGTTGTAAAGTATGTTCGATCGCTTGGCGAGGTGTGTGCGCGCGCACACGCGCACAGCTTAGAGGGAACAGTGTTCCCAACCCAGTCCTCAGGTACCCCCAGGCCAGTCAGGTTTTCAGGGTATCCACAATGAATATGCATGAGATAGATCTGCATACAATGGAAGCAGTGCATGCAGATCTATCTCATGCATATTCATTGTGGATATCCTGAAAACTGACTGGCCTGGAGGTACCCGAGGACTGGGTTGGGAAACACTGCCTTAGAGCGTTCGCCACCGCTCATAGTTCCAAGAAGTGGACCTGATGAAGGCTTTCCTGGATGGACCAATTGTCCTGGGTATGCAATCTATCGAAATGAGCTCCGCACCCCAGCCTGGAGACATCTGTCGTCAGAACGTTTTGGGGTGGAGCGATCTGGAAAGGAAGACCTTTGAGCAAATTGTAGTGGACTGCCACCAGTATAATGAATGAATGAGAGGGGCGGTGACACACAGACGATCTCTGAGTCGACCTATGGCCTGGGTCCATTGAGTCCTAGGAGCCCACTGAGCCTGCCTTATCTGAAGGTATGCCAGCAGTGTGAGGTGCACCGTGGACGCTACAAGACCTAGCTTAGTCAACATCCTGCAAATTGTTATTTACTGACTTGAGTCTCCCACACCAGAGCAGTCAATCTGAGAAGTAAGTCATGAAGCAGGACGGCCCTCACTCGAATCGTGTCGAGCAAGGTCTCGATAAACACCAACTGTTGAGTGGGCTGCAAGTGGGATTTAGAGTAGTTACTCACCTGTAACAGGTGTTCTCCAGGAGCAGCAGGAATCAGTCCTCACATATGGGTGTCATTGGCGCCGATGAAGCCCCAGCAGAGCATTTCCCCAGCTTTCCATGAAAGCCTTTGGGAATGCAGGCACGCATGCGCGGTTCCCTTCCAGCCTAAAGGTGCCATCTTACCTCAGTCAAATGACATAGCTAAGAGAACAGCACACAAAAATGAAAAATAAACTATGTACAACTGCAACTCCCAGGGGAGGAGGGAGGGATGTGAGGACTGATTCCTGCTGCTCCTGGAGAACACCTGTTACAGGTGAGTAACTACTCTTTCTCCAGGACCAAGCAGGAAGTCAGTCCTCACATATGGGTGACTCCCTAGCTCTGGGCTACCGAGGAACCCAGGCTGAACAAGAGAACTCCCTCTAGTCTCAGGAGCAAAGAAAGGCTTTTCAAGGATACAACCTCCACCGGTAGCCCAACAGAGGGCAGGAGTTGCCTAAACCTCAAAGAGATTCCGGAGTACTGCTTGGCCAAAAGCACTGTCCCTACGGGACTCCCTCTCCAGACAGTAATGGGCCGCAAAAGTCTGGCTTCAAGACCAAGTTGCAGCCCTCCAGATGTCTACCAAGGGCACAGAGCGGAGATGAGCCACTGATGCAGCCATTGCCCTGACACAATGGGCCGTGACCCGACCCTGCAAAGGAAGGTCAGCCGCCTTGTAAGCCCAGGTGATACAGTCAGCCACCCAGATGGACAAGGTACGCTTGGACACAGCCAACCCCAACTTATTGAGGTCAAAGTATACAAAGAGCTGAGTAGCCCTCCTATGCCCCTGCGTACGGTCAAGGTAGAAGGATAAGGCCCTCCTACAGTCCAGGGTATGCAGGACTGCTTTAGCCTGGCTTGCATGAGGCCTAGGGAAGAATGTTGGAAGAACCACCTCCTGATTGAGGTGGAAAGAAGAGACAACCTTTGGGAGGAACTTTGGATGAGTCCTGAGGACTACCTTGTTCCTATAAATCCTGGTGTAAGGCCTATCACAGACCAGGGCCTGAAGCTCACTCACTCGCCTAGCCGAGGTAAGGGCTATCAGGAAGAGTGTCTTCCAGGATAGGAAGCGTAGTGGACAAGTAGCCATCGGCTCAAAAGGTGGGCGAGTCAGTTGCTGTAAGACCACATTCAGGGGCAGGAGGACAGATTGGAGGCTTAAGCAAAAGCAAGCCCCTGAGAAAGCGGGACACCAAGGGGTGACCTGACAGAGAATGTCCCTCCACCAGTGAGTGGTGAGCTGCTAGAGCTGACAGGTGGACCCGAACAGAATTGGACTTGGGTCCCTGATTGGACAAGTGGAGTAAATACTGAAGCACTACTGGTACAGTACAGGAGAAAGGATCCTCTGTACGTAGCTGACAGCACACAGAAAACCTTCTCCATTTGAGAGCATAGGTTTTCCTAGTGGATTGTTTCCTAGAGGCTAGGACAACCTCCTCAACTTCCTGAGGTAGGCCCCTGGGAGCCAAAACTACCCTTGCAGCCTCCAGGCCATCAAATTGAGAGCTTTGAGATTGAGATGCAGAAGGTAACCCTGCTCCTGTGAGAGAAGATCGGGTTGCGACCCCAGAGGCAGTGGGGGATCCACCGCCAGTTGAAGCAGAAGCGGAAACCAAGGCTGTCTCGGCCACCTGGGAGCCACCAGCAGGACCGAGGCCTTGTCCTGAAGAATCTTGAAGAGAGTTCGGGCCACCAAAGGCGTGGGAGGAAACGCATACAGGAGGCCCGGAGACCATGGAATCAGAAAAGCATCTGCTGCTAGTCGCAGAGGATGTGGTTGTCTGGAACAGAATCTGGGCAGCTGTTTGTTCAGTGGACTGGCAAACAGATCTATGGTTGGAAGTCCCCATTTCAGGAAAATCTTCTGAACTACCATAGGATGGAGCTGCCACTTGTGGGGCTGTAGAATCCTGCTCAATCTGTCGGCCAGGTAATTGTCCTGGCCTGGAAGATAGACAGCCCTGAGGAGCATATTGTGCTTTAGGGCAAAGGAACAGAGGTCTTGGGCTTCCCGACAAAGGAGCCTGGACTCAGTCCCGCCCTGTTTGTTCACATAAAACATGGCCACCTGGTTGTCTGTCTGAACCAGGACACAATGATGAGCCAGGGCAGGAGAGAAAGCTTTGAGAGCTAGGCGAATAGCCCTGAGTTCCAGAAGATTGATCTGCTGTGCCGCCTCCCAAGGAGACCATAGGCCCTGGGTGCACTTGTCTAGACAATGAGCCCCCCAGCCCTGCAGGGAGGCGTCGGTGGTCAGTACCACCGTGTGCCCAGGGATCTGAAAGGGCACTCCCTTCAGCAAGTTGGGTGGATGTAGCCACCAGTTGAGGGAGGTCAGAAATTGTCTGGACACCCTTACTTTGTCTCTAAAGCTGCCTGTGGCCTGTGACCACTGAGTCCGAAGGCACCACTGCGCAGGCCTCATATGGAGCCTGGCATTGGGAGTCACATGTACTGTCGAAGCCATGTGGCCAAGAAGTCTTAGGCAGAGTCTGGTGGAGACCAGTGACCTGCTGAGAAATGGAGTTGTCAACCTTTGGGCCCTGTCTGCTGGCAAGAAAGCCTTTGCAAGCAGAGAGTCCAACCTTGCTCCTATGAACTCCTATGAATTTTATGGGATATTTGCTAAAACTAAGTGGAACATCCAAAACAGGCTAGTGGAGAATCATGACAATATTAGGGGAAGAATTGTTATCCTGGTGTCTATTCAATTAACACATACTGTATTTTATAACAGGGATGTTCTATCAGTGTTCATCACTTAAAACATAAAAACAGAAGCCTTATCATGTTAAAGTCTTCAGCAGGGGTGTGCATAATTAGTGCACCTTAAAAAATGTAATGTGCAATCTATTGATGTAATGCGTATTCATTGACTTAGCACATATTAATTCATTGGTTACTGTGTACTAAAAGTTTCCTATTAAAACAAATGTGTGAAACTAACCCCAAAAAACCCCAATACTCACATCGGGAAAAATTCATAAGAAAATTAAAACTAACCAATTTTTTTTGCCTGTGCACATCCCTACTCTTCAGAGATCTGGCCTGGAATATTTAAGATCTAGACTACGTAAGTGTGTGGAGTCGGAGAATTTGCTTTTCAAAACTTCAATCAAAGATGCAAGATTGCTTATCACTCACAATCAGGCTTTTTCTTATGCTTTGACAGACTTGTGGAAAAAGTTGCCACATGACATATTTTTTATTTATTTGTATTTAGCTCATGCCTTTCCAGAAGACAGACATTCAAGGTGGGTTACATGCAGGTTTATTTTTTGTAAGTGCCGTCAAGTCAATTTTGACTCCTGGCGACCCAGCAGCCCCTGGGTTTTCTTGGCAAAGTATGATCAGAAGTAGATTGCCAGGCCTTTTCTTGTGAGGCAAGGGAGGGTAAAATGACTTGCCCAAGGTCACAAGAAGTGTCAGTGGGAACTGAACCCTAATCTCCTGGGTGTTTGGCTGTTGCTCTAGCCACTAGCCTACTCAGGTACATTAATGATTTATTAATTTTATGCTACATAGACAATCTTCTGGCTTTTCGGCACCAGGTGAACTTGTGGCTTGTTTGTCCAATAACTGTGTGATGAGCCCCCTTGAACAGGAATGGGGGTCAGAGGTTAAATACTGCCCTTGACCAAGTTTTAGTTTAAGCACTGTGCAATTCTGGAGACCACACTTTCAAAAGGATACAAACAGGATGGAGTTGGTGAAGAGGGCAGATACTAAAATAGTCAGTAGTTTTCGTCATAAGGCATATGGACACAGACTCAAATTCTTACTATGTATATTTTGGAAAAAGGTGAGAGAGGGGTGATATGACAGAGATGTTTAAATACCTCCATGGTATAAATGTACAGGAAGAGAGCCTCTTTCAATTGAAAGAAAGCTCTGCAATGAGGAGTCTTAAAGGGAAGATGAAAGAGTATAGACTTAGGAGTAATATACGGAAATATTTCTTTATGGAAAAAGTGGTAGATGCATGGAATAGTCTCCCAGTGGAGGTACTTGAGATGAAGACTATCTGAATTCAAGAAGACATGGGAAAAACACAGAGGATCTCTAAGGGGAAAATGTTGGTATGGAAGAGTAGTTTGGATGGGCCATATAGTCTTTATCTGCTGTCATTTTTCTATGTTTCTTTGGATAATTTGTTTTTTTGAGTAAATTTCTTACTAGCCACTGCATTGCATAGCAGAATTGAGTATCTAATATGTTATTTTACATACAAGTGTGGAGAGCATGCAGAGTATGGTGCATGAAATTCTTTCCAACCTATCTGCACATGTGTACATGCATGCTTGTATGTGTGAGTGCATGCATGCACATGCTAACACATCCATTTGTACCTATGTTGCCTGTATTTTGCACGTTATGTTTGTGTATGTCTGTTGTTTATGTTTATCTGTTCTGTGTATGTGTGTGTCAATATGTATGTGTAGACAAGTGGGGGATGCAGACATTTAGAGGAGTGTTGGGGTAGTCTCAGGGAGTACTTTTGTGGGATGTGTACAGTCTGCAGGGTGGTGGTGAATTTGCAGGGAGCAGTTTGCGGGGTGATGTGGCAGCAGAGTAGTGAAATAGTTGCAAGTGGGTAGGGGTAGTTTTTGAGAGTAGGGCAGTCTGAATCATGGGAGGGTAGTTGTGGGGGTAGTTTTTCTAAGGTGATAGGGCAGTTTGTAGAGTGCATGGATAAAGTGTGAAGGTAGTTTTTTGGGTTGGGGCTGTTTGTGAGTTTGCAGGACATTCATGGGGGTAGCTTTTGAAGGTGGGAGAGGTTTATGGGGTGGTGGAGCAGTTGTGGGGGTAGCTTTTGGGGGTGGTAGCAGTTTGTGAGGTGGTGGAGCAGTTTGGAGGAATTATTTGGGGGTAGGCAGTTTGTAGGGTTGTGGCACAGTTGCAGGGGTTATTTTTGGGGATGTGGCAGTTTACAGAGTAGAGTGCAGGGCAGTTGCAGAGGACAGTTTTTGGGATGTGACTGCTTATGGGGTGGTGGGACAGTTGCAGGGACAATTTGCAGGGTAGTGGAGTTTTTAAGCTAGTGGGGCACAGGTGAGGACTGTTTTTGGTAGTGGAGATAGGTAGGGGGTGGTGGGGAAGTTACAGGGATCATTTTTGGGGGTGGGAGCAGTTTGCAGGGTGACATGGCAGTTGCAGGATAGTTTAAGGTAGTGGCAGAGGTTTGTAGGACAGTGGGACAGTTGCAGGCAGGTAGTTTTTGAGCTAAGGGCCAGTTTGCAGGGCAGTTGTGGAAAGTAATTTTAGGGAGTGAGGCAGTTTGCTTGGAGGAGGTGCCATTGCAGTCTGGTTGTTTTAGGCAGTATGAGAAGTGGGGAAACTGCTAGGTACGTATGACCTAGATTGGCCACAGTTGGAAACAGGATACTGGGCTTGATGGACCTTGGTCTGACCCAGTATGGCATATCTTATGTTCTTAACTCTAAGTTCTGGGAGGGGAGCAAAGTGGACTTTGCGAAGTTTATGACAAACCCCTGCCTTTGAAGAAGAGCAATAGTTCTGAGGGTGGCTTGTCTGGCCTCCTGGCACGTCTGACCCCTGATGAGCCAGTCGTCCAGATAGGGGAAGACAAAGATGCCCTGATTTCTCAGGTAGGCCGCCACCACTGCTAGGCACTTTGTGAAGACTCTGGGGGCGGAGGTGAGGCCGAAAGGCAGCACTCTGTATTGATAATGGTTTCCTCCCACAATGAACCTGAGGTACTTTCTGTGGTCTGGATGAATGAGGATGTGAGTGAACGCATCCTTTAGATCTAAAGAGCATAGCCAATCTCCCTGCTGGAGGTAGGACAGAAGTGTCCCAAGAGTAAGCATTTTGAACTTCTCCTTCACTGGGAACTTGTTAAGGTTCCTGAGGTCCAGAATGGGTCGAAGGCCACCGGTTCTTTTGGGCACTAGGAAATACCTGGAGTAGAAACCGTGACCTTGTAAGTGGGGAGGCACAGGCTCCACCGCCCTGTCCACCAACAGACCGTGAAGCTCTTGCAGGAGAAGGTCTGTGTGCAGGGGAGGCCTTGGAGGCTCCCCTGGAAAATATGGTGGAGGCAGTTGGTGAAAATGCAGGGCATAGCCCTTGTGGACTATGTCCAACACCCAACTGTCCCCGGTGATAAGGGGCCACTGGTGGGCAAAGAGGGCGAGGCGACCTCCTGTGCAGGGTTGGGAGAGCAGTGGAGGAGAGGCTACGCTCAAGGAGTCAAAAACCCCCACCCTGCTGAGGGGTAGCAGGGGCCGGAGGCTTGGGGGTCCTCTGCCTACGGGGCCCATTACTCTGCCCCTTGGCTTGCTGACCCTGGGGGGCAGCTTGGGCAGCCTGATATTGCGGGTACTGTTTGTAGGCAGTGCCCTTCCTTGGGTAAAAGGGCTTTTTACCCGAGCCCTTCTTTTTATGAGAAGGGGCAGAGGTCTTCCTAGACAGCCTTGTCCGTGTGAGGTGCTCAGTTTCGAGCTGAGCGGCCTTCTCGGTCATTTTGCTTGCCAAAAAGGTTTTCATCTCGGCAAGCGACATCGACCAACTTGTCCTGAACCCATTGCTCGAGGTCCGATGACTGCAGCCATGCCTGGCGTCGAGCTGCGATGCCGGCTGCCGCAACTCGGGCCGAAGCCTCGAAGCCATCGTAGGCGGCGCGGGACATGAACTTCGAGCAGTCCCGAATCCCCGAGGACAAGGACTTAAATCTCTGCAAGGGTTCCCCGGAGAGTCCAGCAGAGAACCCAGCCAACTCCTTGGCCAGGTCCCGCAAGTACATGCCCATGTACAGCTGGTACGACTAGACACGGCAAGCATCCATCGAGCCCTGGAAGCACTTTCTGCCGACGCCATCGAGGTTTCGGGCCTCCCTGCCAGGGGGCACCACAGAGTGCATCTTCTGGCTCTTCAGACGATGCATGGCCGATTCCACAACCATAGAATGGTGTGGTAGCTGTGCCTTTTGAAAGCCAGGGCTCTTTCTGAGTCGATAGATTGAGTCGACTCGCTTGCTGAGAACCGGCGCATAGGCCGGTGCCTCCCACATATGGAAGAGGAGCCGTTCCAGCATCAGAGGAACCGGGACAGCAAAGGCCTCCTTCGGAGGAGAGTCATACTGTACAGCCTCGAGCTCTTCAGCTCGAGGCTCCTCCTCAGGATCCGCCGGAATAGCCAAGGCGGTGGCCATATCCAGGACGAACTCTGAGAACCGAGTATCCTCCGGGGGGGATCTACTCCAGGGCTCAGACTGCAGTGAGTCCGACGGGACGCACCGAGTCTTGAAGGTATCAGGAGACTCCTCGTCCTCCGTCTCCCAAGCTGACTCGTCCGAGGAGGAGTCGGGGTCTGACCCCGCGGGGCACTGGAGCACCCGCCCCGACGCCGGAGGCACTGGCGTTGACGCCCTCAGTCCCGAACAGGAGGTCGAGGGAGACCGCGACCGAGGTCGACTCCGAGCCACGATGGACTCGAGTATCGGCTCGGTCTCCGGGGTCGACTTCGAAGTCGATGTCCCGGTGGTCGGGGCAGATGCGCCAGACAGGCTGGCCATCAGTGCCCGCTGCTGCTCCATGAAGGCAGACAGTCTGCTCTCCAAGGCTGTCATTCTGAGACTCAGCTCGGGAGACGCAGCAGCCACAGACTCGGGTCCCGGCGGCGGCGCCGGGCCTGACATCGACTCCCTGGGAGGAGGGTCCTCGAGGACTACGGGGCTTACATGTCCAGCAGACTCCGGTTCCACGCGAGGAACCTTTGCAGGCTTCTCGTGTTCCACGGGCCCGGGGCGACGGTTGGGGGTCTTAGACCTGGGTCCTTGAGGAGCCAGGGACCTCCTCTGACGACGCCCTCACGAGCCGCTTCTTCCTCTTGCGTTCTCGGTCGGGGGACCCCCTGTCCGAGGAGCTTCGATGGCACTCGGGATCGGAATCCCGAGATGTCGAGGCCTCAGACGAGGTCCGGGCCCAGTTGGAGGCTGAGTCCGAGAAAAGCCTTTCTTTTTGTTGCTGTCGACTTCGGAGTGCCTTGGAAGACATCTTCCCACAGGGCCCGCACAACTTAGGGTCGTGATCCAGGCCGAGGCACTGAAGGCAGCAGTCGTGTGTGTCGGTGACAGACATTAATTTCTTACACTGATCACACTTTTTAAAACCACTGGAAGCCATCGGGGAAAAAAAGAGTCCCCGCGAGGTTAAAAGACCGGCCTTCCAGGGAAAAAGTGAAATAAGGGCGCGAACGCCAGCCACGAAAGGCAAAAACCGAAAAGGAAGAATCGGGCTCGATACCGGCGTACCGAACCCGACGAGAGGGGAACTGGCGTCGAACCGGAAGAAAAAATAGCGATAATCGCCGAAAAAAATCTACTTTTAACCGGGAGGACAGAACACACGTCCGGTGGGCTTCACGGAAAAAGAGAGACTGAGGTAAGATGGCACCTTTAGACGGGAAGGGAACCGCGCATGCGTGCCTGCATTCACAAAGGCTTTCATGGAAAACTGGGGAAATGCTCCGCTGGGGCTTCATCGGCGCCGATGACAACCATATGTGAGGACTGACTTCCTGCTTGGTCCTGGAGAACAGGTAATTTATAATTAACCCCAGCAGTTCCAAGACCCGAATAGTCAATCGTGCCTATTCTTGGAACTCCTTCTGGAGTGGTGCTCCTGACCAGCCAGTTGTCCAGATAAGGGAAGACAGGCACTCCCAGAGTCCGTAGGTGAGCAGTCACTACTGTGAGGCATTTTGTGAAAGCCCAAGGTGCTGAGGCCAAGCCAAATGGCAGTACCTGTTACTGGAAGTGTTTTCCACCCAGGACAGATCTGATACTTCCTGTGAGCTGGATGTATCTGTATATGGATATATGCATCCTTCAGATCCAGGGAACCTAGCTAATCTCCTTTTTTGCAGACAAGGAAGCAGGGTATCCAGAGAAATCCTTCCAAAGTTTTTTTTTCTTGTTCAAATCTGAGGTCTAGGATGGGACATTCCTCCCCCGCCCCCCCCCCCCGTTTCCTTGGGGACTAGGAAGGACTTGGACTAAAACCCCTGACCTGGTGGCATGAGCTGGATCTTGAGATCTGACAAGAGGGCAATGATTTCTCTATAAAACAGTTCCTGTAACTTGTAACCACTCTGGATGATCTGTAGGACCCGTGAGTCTGAGGTCATGAGGTGTCACCTGTGGCATTGTGAGCCATCCTCTAACTGGATAGTTCCGAGATGCAGTCGATGGAAGAGCAGCTGTGCTCTGAAGGAACCAGTCAAAATCCCCACCCCCAGTTTTGGCAGAGGAGCCCATTGGGCCTTTTCTCACTGCTGCTGCTGGCGAGGGGTCTCCTTAGGCTGGGAGGTCTGGGACGCAGGGTAGTACCATGCCTATGCAGGTACCGTATTTCCCAGATTATACGTTGCCCCTATGTATAAGTTGCAGTGGCACAATTCTGTGTTTTTACATGTAAAATATTAGTATAAGTTCCCCCTGTGTATAAGTCATCAGTACAAAAAATAAAGCGCAAGACAACATTGCTGTTTCTTAAAAACTGATTTATTCTTTTTTTTTTTTTTTCGTTTTAAAACCTCACTTTAAAATAACACTCATTCCACATCAGATTTGTTCTGTATCACTCTCGGGAAAGCCGTTGAAGTCCTCATCTTTGGTGTCACTGTGAAATAGTTCTGCAATTTCAGGTGCCAGTTCATGTTCGTTATTGTCTTTGTCTTCATCTTCATGGTTATCAGGGTTCTTTAGGATCTCAGCCTTCACAAAACCTGATTTGATTATTTTATTGCTTACACTCCCCCCCCCTGCCATGCTGTCGCAACCCACCCGGTAATGTCTACAAAAATGGCATGACATATACGGTCTGCAGCCGTGAAATTGTGTTTTCCATGGCACATCCAGTTTTCCCATTGGCGATGTAACACAGCTTTGAATCTTCTGTTGAGGGAAATATCAAGCGGTTGAAGCATTTTTGTCATACCACTAGGTATAGTAACTGGGACAGTGTTCAGAGATTTTATTTTCTTCTTTATGTCTTCAGTGAAATGGGCTCTCATGATATCCATAACAAGTAGTGCTTTCTGTTTCTTGAAAAATCCATCCAGCCGCTTACTAAAGCAGCGCTGCAGCCATTTCAACATCATGCTCTCATCCATCCATCCTTTCTTATTCACATCAACAAAAATGTTGGTTGATAGAGTTTCACGTGGCATTGTCTTCCTTTTGAATATAATCATAGGTGGCAGTTTCTTTCTATTTACACAGCCGGCCAGCATCACTATAAAGTGTGTCTTTTTGTGTCTAGCGGTTCTAATATTTATTGCTCTAATCCCCTTTTGACTGACCATTCTCCCTAATGGGATGTCGAAGGTTAAGGTGACCTCATCCATGTTTGTTAGGAAGTCTGGAGACACTGTGTATGTGATGATTTCTTTGTTTACGAATTCCCTGAAATTCCATACTTTATCCAAGAAATCAGTGGGGAGCTGCTAACACATGGTTGTTCGTTCTCTAATACTTAATTTGTTTCTTATCATAAATCGGTAGCACCACGAATGACCAGCCTTGAATCCCTCAATATTCATTTCCCTGGCGATATGAACTGCTTTGAATTGCATCTGCACAGTGGACAGTCCATGGCCCTGGGTCATCCGCTGTACGATGAACTGAAGCAGACTTGCTTCTAATTCAGACCACCATGCTTTCTAGCAGCGATTTGCTTTCTTGCTGCATCAAGGTTAGTTTTCCCTGCATCTTCTTCCAGTCTCTAACTAATTTCTCATTTATTGCAAAGTCTTGCTCAGCGGCTCCATTACCATGTTCTTCTGTGTAATGAATAACTTTCAATTTGAATTCCACGGTGTATGAGTTCCGCACCTTCAGTGTTACTATTTTCTATGGGGTTAAAAATAACATTTGTGTTGTAACTGAAATTCGTCCAGTATGCTATTTGTGAGTATAGTCCAAGTACCTGTCTGTTGACTGGAGGGTCTGCTTGCAAGCGCTGGGTGTAGAGCCCAGGGAGAAGACAGTCCACTGCACAATTGTGAGTATTTATATCAGTTTTGAGGGGCATGGTCCACCACATAAATTTATTAGATAAGTCACTCTGTTGTATATGTTGCGCCATAGGTTTCTGTAAAAAACCTAGATTTATAATCCAGGAAATACGGTAGTAGGATTTTCTATGGGCTGTGCCACAGTTTTTCTTCCAGCAGAAGGAAAGTATGCTCAGACGTACACATGGAGAGCCTGGTGAGAGTGATGTGCTGCTTTTCTATGAAGCCAGCCTGCCTTCTCTAAACCTGCCCCTGAAAATATTCTCTCCCTGGCACAGGATGTTTCCAGCTTGTTCTGCATGGATTGGTCCAGGTCAGATGACTGCAGCCAGGCGAGCCTATGTTGCAAGTGCCTATGACAGCATTCTTAGATATTGTTCCAAATATGTCGTAGGTAGCTTGCATCTTGTCATGGCCCACCAGGGCATGATAATTTTCCAATTGCTCGGCAGAAATTGTGCCAGGTCAGCTAGGGCGCACTCAATATCTGTCAAGAACCTGCCCATGTAGAGCTGGTGAGAGGCCATGTGGTGACGAGCATGGAACTCCACTGCCTCCCGAAAGAGTCCAATGTCCAAGCCTCCCTTATCTGGGGACTCCAATGAGACCTGGTATTCTTGGACCTCAAAGGGGCAGACTCGACCAGCTGAACTGGAATACTCTAACCTTCTCAAGCTGTCTATTGACTGGAAACCCCAAGTTAGTTTTCATTCATGTGTCTTACTCTAAATAGGAAGTGATGCACAAGCGCTGTCACCTGGGGGTCTTGGCAATGGGCTCCCCAGCCCGAGAGACTGGTATCTGTCGTCAGGAGGATACAAGAGAAATCATCCAGCAGCACACTCTTCCTTAGATGACTGGGCCACTGCCACCACCGCAGGCTGGACCTCACCATCAAAGGGAAAGGGAGACTGTGCTCAAACTCCTGAGAAGCAGGGACCACCGAGCCAGCAAGGACCATTGGAGCGGTTGCATGTCAACATGCCCATCATATAATTTCTATGGTTGCTATCATCAATCCAAGGAGCTGAAGATAATCCCAGAATCTGGGAGCCTGCTGCGCACAAAACAACTCCAGGTAATCCAACAGTCTTTTGACTTTCTCTTCTATCAGAAAGACTCTGCCCACTCGAGTGTCGAAACGTACTTCCAGAAACTCCAAGGACTAAAAAGGTAACAGCTGGCTCTTTCCCAGACTGAACACCCAGCACCGTGACCGCTACCACCATGAACTTGGAAAATGTCCTTGGGACGGCAGATAGCCCAAAAGGAAGGGTGGCAAACTGAAAGTAATAGCCAAGCATGGCAAAATACAGATAACTTCTGCTGATCTTCCCAGATTGAGATATGAAAATACACCTCGGTCAGATTAAAAGAAGCCAAGAACTCCCCTCAGCACACTGCTTGAATCGTGGAATGCAATGTTTCCATCCAGAAGTGCAGAACACACAAGTGCTCGTTGATCCCCTTGAGGTCCAGAATGGGCTGGAAGGAACCATCCTTTTTGGGTACCACAAATTAGATGAAGTATCTGCCCTTGCCCCACTTGTCTGAAGTTATGGGTACCACTGCCTTTAGGTGCAGCAACATGTCCAAAGTGGCCCACACAGTGACACATTTTGCTTGCAGACCCACACAGGGAAATGACGAAGGCATCCGGAATCGGCTCTTTGCACTCCAAGATATAGCTGAACTGAATGGTGTCTAGCACCCAGCGATCCTTGATAACTGGGGCCCATTCCTCAAAGAGAAAGCAAAGCCTGCCTTCAACTGGAGGAATTTGGGGATGGGCCCCTAAATCTTCATTGTGCTGCGTGGGAGGGTCTTCCTCTGGAAGGGGCCGAGTCCCTATGCCCACGCACTCCATGAAAGACTGAGAATGAGCTCGAAGTTCAGAAGCAGAAGGGGAGAAAGCTTTTCCGGGTCAGTAACACAGAGATTCCCAAGACCTCCGGGAATCCAGCCAGTGTGCCCTCAGTGAATGGGCAGAGGGTGATGAGAAAGGGACACCAGCCTGCTTCACAGGTCCCTTGTATCCGTCCTCCTGAAAGCGGTAAGATTATATCTCACCCAGGTCCTTCACCAGCTTCTCCAAATCAGTTCCAAACAGATGCTTCCCCTTAAAGGCCAGTTAGGTCAACTGGGCTTTGGAAGATGTATTCGTTACCCAGTGCCTGAGCCAAATCCAACGCCGTGACATAGTCATCAGGGCACCATCCCTGGCTGCCAAACATACCAGGCCATACATGGCATCAGAAAGGAAGGCCAAAGCAGATTCCAAAAGAGGGGCAGTATCATCCAGCAGAAGAGATTGAATCCAGTGGAGCAGGGCTCGAGATGTTAGGCTGGCACATATCGCCAGTAGCAGGACAGTGAACTGGTGCCACAATAACAAATCCACCTTGCGGTCCAGAAACTCCTTCCACAGGAATGATGGTCTGTCTGGTTACTGGTGTGACCTGCGCATCCACCTTGGGAATGCCAAACCGCTTGACGCACTCCTTTTCCAGGAGGGTGTACATCTTTTCACACCCCCTTAGTCCCCCTTAGGCAGGGCAATGGGCGAGTCCTATTCTAATTGGATCAAATCCTTGATCACATCGGAACAGCGGAGACAGTAGTGGATTTCTGCACCCCTTGAAGGTGGTGTACTTTCAGCTCCTACTCCGCGCTTGAAGCATCTGTCAAATTCAAGATGGCTGAGACACTGGCAATCAACACTGCCAGCTTCTCCTTCCATCAGCCTTTTCACAATCCTCTGAAGGTGAGAGTACTTTTTAATCCACATCAGAGCCCAATACTGAGCCACCTGAATCCGAGCCAGAGTCAAAGTCTCGGACCAGTCCCAGCTGCTTTCCATCTCCAGGAGGTGTACCTTGCCAGGGATGCTTAGCCAAGGGTAACCAAACAGGGCTTCCATTCTCAGACTGCACTTGGGGGCACCCAGAGGCAGCAGGGTCTAAATGTCCCTGCCAGAAGGACCAGGCCTGCTGCAAAAAGGAAAATAATTCCGGGGAGGACAATCCTGAGTTTGTAAGCTCTCCTCTCGGAAATGACCCTCCACGACCAGGGAGCACAGCCGCCACAGAACCCTTAGAGTACAATGAGCAGCTTACAGCACAATTGCCAAATCCTCCGGCCAGCTGGATATCCTTACCCATTGGATTACATAAATCACATTGGATGTCTCACAGTTTGCATAATCCTTAATATAAAACTTTTTTTGTGTGTCAGGATGAATAAAAAAATTCTGAACTGGAAGGGTATGTAAACAAATGGAACAACGGCCACACTGATATTGTCCTTTATATTGTGATAGTGTTTTACGTTCTGTAAGAGCCGAAGGAACAAGCAGATTATGAAGATTGATATTCCTTTTATGTGCGACTACAAATTGGGTATCTTGAAATCCTGGGAGAGACTGTATAAGGTGCCACTCTTTCTTAAGAATTCTAATGATCTTATGTGATTGCAAGGAGTACAAAAGCGGACACACCAGACTGGTTTGTTCTTTTTTAGGTTTTAACCTTAAAAGTGTTTCATGAGGGGTATCACGTGCCCTTACATATGCCTTTTGAATGTAACGGCTAGGGTACTGTCGTGTTTTCAAATCTTGCGATCATATCTTTGGCTTGATATTCAAATTCATGTTGCATTGTGCATACTCTCTTTGCCCTAAGGAATTGGCCAACCGAATGATTATTTTTTAAGGCGGGATTATGAAAACTAGTGTAGTGTAACAATTGATTTCTATCACTAGGTTTTCTGTATAACGTTGTAATAAGTTTATGTCCATCCTTTTTCACCAAAAGATCTAGGTATGGTATCTGATTGAAATCATAAGTAAGTTGAAATCGTAAATGTATGTCTAACGCATTAATCCATACATTAAACTCAGATAAACGTTCTACCGATCCCTTCCAGAGTATGAAAATATCGTCTATGTATCGAATCCATTTTTGCACAATGCATTCCCCCAACTGGGAAAGGGGAAGTAGGCCCTCCAGGGATGACTCAGAAGCTGCAATGCATTGTGCAAAAATTTCTTTTGTTTTAGAGAATTATTTTATCAGCAAATTAAAGGGGTGGCCATGGGGTCCTCCATGGCACCCGATATTGCAAATTTATATATGTTTCATTTCGAAGAACAATTTTTGAAACAACATTCATTTCAAAAGGAGGTCCTTCTATGGATTTGATACATAGACGATATTTTCATACTCTGGAAGGGATCGGTAGAACGTTTATCTGAGTTTAATGTATGGATTAATGCGTTAGACATACATTTATGATTTAAACTTACTTATGATTTCAATCAGATACCATACCTAGATCTTTTGGTGAAAAAGGATGGACATAAACTTATTACAACGTTATACAGAAAACCTAGTGATAGAAATCAATTGTTACACTACACTAGTTTTCATAATCCCGCCTTAAAAAATAATCTTCCAGTTGGCCAATTCCTTAGGGCAAAGAGAGTATGCACAATGCAACATGAATTCGAATATCAAGCCAAAGATATGATCGCAAGATTTGAAAACACGACAGTACCCTAGCCGTTACATTCAAAAGGCATATGTAAGGGCACGTGATACCCCTCATGAAACACTTTTAAGATTAAAACCTAAAAAAGAACAAACCAGTCTGGTGTGTTCGCTTTTGTACTCCTTGCAATCACATAAGATCATTAGAATTCTTAAGAAAGAGTGGCACCTTATACAGTCTCTCCCAGGATTTCAAGATACCCAATTTGTAGTCGCACATAAAAGGAATATCAATCTTCGTAATCTGCTTGTTCCTTCGGCTCTTACAGAACGTAAAACACTATCACAATATAAAGGACAATATCAGTGTGGCCGTTGTTCCATTTGTTTACATACCCTTCCAGTTCGGAATTTTTTTATTCATCCTGACACACAAAAAAAGTTTTATATTAAGGATTATGCAAACTGTGAGACATCCAATGTGATTTATGTAATCCAATGCCCTTGCAAGAAACTTTGTGGGAAAAACCAACCGAAGTGTACGCACAAGGATTATTGAGCACAGGAGCTGCATAAGAAGGAAGTTGGAAGATAAACCTCTAGTGTCTCACTGGCTACAGATGGGACATAAAATAGCGGATATTAATTTTTTTGTGATAAAAAAGGTACAACAGAACTGGAGAGGTGGAGATTTGGAAAAGACTACTTTATGTTTAGAACAGAAGTATATATTTCTCGTCAACTCTGTGGTTCCACATGGTCTTAATCTTGATAAAGATCTTTCGGTCTTTCTATGATTATTATATTTCTATGGTCATAATAGAAGTGAAAATTTTTTTTCACTCTATGGTTCCAAATGGTTTCGATTTTGATTCATATCCTCTGTTTCTTTATGATTGTTATGTCTGTTTGGCACTTCCTTGTGGTTTTTTGTAGTTCACAGTCCCCCTTTTTTTGATTCCTGCTTATATTGTATGCTCCTTGGTACGGTAGAAACAATTTGCCATGGTTGGGAGGTTGTTTAGTTGCAAGTGTTGGCCGTTTTTATAGTTGATTGCTTTTTACATTCATATAAAAATTTTTTATCAGATTTTTTTATTTGGTTTTAATTCCTCTAATCCTTAGCCTTGCATCATTTTATAAATAGTTTCGATCTAATTGCACACGGCATTAAGGCGATCATAGGATGTGCAATTGGCACACCTAGTCTATCTTTTTTTGAGCTTTTAAGTTATAATAGTTATAAGTATTGTGACACAGTGGCAGGACCGGAAGCCATGGAAACTGATACTGACCCGCTGGTTGGTTCAGGTATTGCAGGAAAATGCAAGGTTTTTCCCTTCTCAGCACAAGCTGCAGGGAGCTAATCAGCTAACACAGTTCACCTCAGGGGAGGAGAGAAGCAGAGCTTCTGATTGGGCATGCCCTAGTAGGAGGCGGGCTCCCCAGAGCAGCGGCACCTTGTTAAGCAGAGAGAAGGAAGACAGTAGTAGGATGAGTAGGATGATGACAAGAAGGCAAAGGACGTTGGAAAAGCAACAAGGAAAGGAGAGTGACTTTGGAATAAGGCAAGAAGCTCTCTTGGATGCAGAATCCTTTGACCTAGCAAGAGAAACACTGCCCAGTCGTAATACAAGGAAAAGGGATTCAGAACCAGGAAGTAGGTACCAGGAATACTCAGTGCCTGAAAGAACCTTCTGGGAGCAACAGAGGTTAGAAGCACTGAGAGACCCAGGATTAAAGCCTAGGTTTCTGAAAGACACAGTTGACCCTTGGAGAGAAAGGCACTGTGGCAAGGCATTCTCAGACAAACCTCATTTTAAGGTACCTGCTGTATTTAATTCATATGACAAGTTTTATGAGAAGCCAGAAAGAGTGAATGCTGACTTTAAAGCTCAGGACAGTTTCAGGCAGTGTGAGAGCCGTTGGCTACAGCCTGAAGTCTCTTTAAACAAACCCAGCTTTTCTCACCAAACAGCTCCAGCTTTTAGCAAGCAGGCTGACATAAAGAATTCAGCTGAACTGTTCAGAAGAGAATTAAGCCAAGATAATTCAGGAGGTCCTACCTTTGAATCACTCTTTAAAAGCAGATCTCGTGCAGAGGAACTTGTTAACCCAACACTTGCAAACAGAGATAAGTGGGGGAGGGGTAACTCCACTGCAGGCATTGATTGTTTAAACAGAGACGGCATCACTTGCTTTCCAGAAGTAAATAATCTCTTACCTAAAGGAGGAGAATATCTTCAGTCTAGCCCAGCTAGAAGGCAGGCTGAACTTCTTCTCAATGAGTTTAAACAGTTCTTAGATAAAAGAGCTGTTGCTGAACAAAACTCAGTCCAAACAGGAAATAGTCCTGAGACAGGAATACCATTACCTGCTCCGTTGCCCATGATTGAAATTAATCAGCCAATGGACTGCTCAATTGGGCTGATTGACAAAGCTGACTAAAGCAAAGCTTGAATGGTCATTTTTCTACCTTATCCTGAATGGTATGCTGTTCAAATACCTGGATTATAAGCTTATGAAAATGAGTAGTGTTTAAGTACCTGGATGAAGAGCTTATGAAGCATTAGGAAAATAAGCTAAAGTATAATCTGGTTACAACACATGAACATTATTGTTTCTCACCTGATTATTTGTAAATACAAAGTAAAAGGACACATGATGTAATGTGCACTCCAGTGTGAAGAATAATTTAAGCACAGTTTTGCAAAGCCTGGATTTTTTCCTTTGTTCCTGTTTTGGTAATCCTCACGCCTGTTCCATTCCACCAAGGAGCGGGGTAAATAAATCCTTACAAAATAAATATTCTTGTTCCCGACTATCATTTGGCCCCCACAACTACAAAAGGCCCATCCCTCCTTAACCCTCAAGGTTAGGGAGTGGGTGCAGGGTAACAGTATACACTATTTATTGTTCCTATGGCAGTTCGTAATTCAGATATAATTTTTCAGGTTTTTCACTGTTCAACTTTGCCCTTTGTTTATCCCGTTTGTGGCTCCGCCCCTTGGTTAGTTTTTAATGCACATGCTTCAGCGTCTTTTGGTTTGTTAGTAACAAGCGGTTCGTTTGGGAGAATTTCCTCAATTGTAAGTGTTGATTTCTTTGCAGTTCTACGGCCACAATATTCGTACAAACCGCTTTTCGGGTTATTATCTACTTTTTAAGTCCCATGTGAGGTGGCTATGCTGAATTTATTATAGTAAGCACTTTTTCATATGGGAGGGTGTTTTTTAAAGTCTTGGTTGGACTTATGCATTGTGGCAGGGTTGCTTTCATTTGACATTGTGGGTTTGTCATCCTAAACTTCCCTTTTATTATCTTTAGACGCCTTTGTCTCGTATTTCCTTACAACGGATTAGTTTATTTATATGCAAGACATCTGCATTTACAGCGTGCGCATATGCCACATTCAGATATATATCTTTTTTTGAATTTTCAGGCTTAAATAACTGTTTGTGGACATGTGTTCATTAGTGGTTCATTTTGAGTGTTATATATACATTTGCACAGCTTTTAAATGCTCGTTCTGTAAGTATATTTGTCGTGTGTACACATGCCACAATTAGGGGTATGTTTACTAAAGTGCGGTAAACGTGGCTAACACGCGTTGTACGACGTTAACGACCGTAAGTGCGGTATAACGTGTGTACCGACGCACCAACGACCGTTAACGTAATACTACGCGCGGTAAGCATAGTTAACGATCGTAAAGTCCCACGGCGCGTTAAAACAGCGCAGAAGGTGGAGAGTGTGCGGAGAGAAGGGGTCAATGGGCGGAGAGTGGGCGGGGAGAGGCTCCCCTCACACCAATGCGCTGAAATCCACAGCACAATTCCAACGCGAATGAAAAGCTGCCTTTAAAGGGGAGAGAAACCATTTAGCTGTCAGCAATGTAAAGCACAGGCAGGGAAACCAAAATAAAAGTGATAAGTGTGAAACATGTGCACACAACATAAGAGCACAGAAACACTGAGAATGACCCAAATAAACGGATAAAAGCAAGAACCAATTTGGGCAACAGTGGTAGCAATGCGCCCCCCCCCCCCCGAGTAAGCCGTATAGCACAGATAGAAAATGTGGAAGGGACCAAACACCGTCCCCATACAAGGGGAATGGATCCACAGTGAAACAACGCTGTTCACGGTTCCCCCAACCACCAGACAGGGTGCCTATGGCGGGCACATGTCCCGCAACAGCATGGCGTGCATGTTGGAATGGCAACTGGACAGATGCTGGAGAAGGGGATAGTGAGGGCTGCAAGCAGCACATGTCAAGGCACCACCAGGGAAAGCACCATCTATGTGAGAACATGGTGGCACAGTGCACAAAAGCACTGTATCCGAAAACAGAAGGTAACAGGTTCAAGACCCAGCTGTGGATCCCGCCAACCCACCCTGAATATTTTACCCACCATTGCAAAGTCCTAATACAGACAGAACCTTATTTGCAGATGCTCAAAACATGCCCATAACACCGACATCCCACCCCACAGAGCACAGACACCATAAACCTACCCAATACCTATAGCAGAGCCCCCCAAATGCAGCCCTGGAGTGCCAAACACCCATTCCGTCTCCCCATAGCCTGTGGTGCATGTCTATGCGCCACACCCATGGTCTGCAAATGTATCTCTTGCCCTGCCATGAGGGACAGCATGAAAACCTCAACAGTGTATGGCACACCAGGTCTGGAGTTGGGAAACCCTGGCGTAAAGCAGCAGCCAACAGGGGCACCCACACCCGCATCCACAGGCCCAACAGCCAAAGCCACCTTTGGGAGTCAGGACATTGTGCTCTGCGTGCATCTCCCAATACTAGCACCTGCATACCATAGCAATGCCACCATACACGTCGGAATATGGTCCACACCCCACAAAAGGTTGCTATGACCACTGGTAGATAGCAATTCATAGCCTAAGTACATGTTATCCCCCAGTGAGCTGCAGCATAGCAACCTCTCTGATGTCTGTGGAGTGTGCTACAGGTTCCTTGTCTGTCAGTGTTCACCAACCTGTGCAGTGTCACCTACAGTTGTGCGTACCCTAAGCATATGTGCACTGTGCCCCGGATCACTGTTGTGGGCAGGGCTGTCCAACACCCCCAGAGCCACACAATGCTGGCATAGGTGTGGGGAGTGTGTGCCCCACTATCAAGTGTGCTGTGTTGGCAAACAGCCCTCAGTGCCAGCACTGTTGCCAGGATAGGCCTGCCAATGTGCATAATGAGGAGCAAGGTACCCTGGGAATAGGCCATAGAGGGTGGCCAACCTGGCTGCATCAGCATAAGGCATAGGGCAATGGTGCAGACACTGTAGTGTCTGGCCACCACTTGCACAAATAGGGTGGCCATAGCATGTCCAGCTGGGAGGTCACACTCACCCTGAATGAACAGTGATCACTGCAGGGCTGGGTTCCCCCATAGTGCGCTATGGCAGTTCCCACATGTCATACCGATGGGTCCCTGTGTGGGACCCAATCACTAACCTATCTGCTTGGTGTGTATGCGGACACCCCTGTTCTGGATGCCTGCATCCCATTCAGGACCATGCACCCTGGACTAGCTGCTGGATTGTCTGCAGCTAGTATGTGCCGTGCTGGAATACCTCGCAGTGTGCAGCGGCTGAAAGTGTGCTGCTGAAGGGTGTCAGAAACTGTTGTGGGGTATCTGGGCATTCCCAAGCCTGTCAACTATTGCCCAATGGATGTGTAGCGCTCGGACTGTTCCCCAACAGGATGGGGGATGATGGCCCCCCCTACAGCCACCACTGCAGTGAGATGGACCTGTCCTGCACCATGAGCCCCGTAGGGGGGGTTGTGTGGTGTCACCTACGTCCCCCCTCCCCCCCTCCCACTGGTACTGTTGCCACCAACACCAGATATGCATTACTGCAGGTACACATGAGCGAGATATGCAGGTCACCGGTGTAACCACGGTGTGTCAAATGGAACTACAGAGACCACACTGATGGATACCCTGGGTGTGTCAGTCATGAAAGGTGCTGTGGACCTATTGCTGGCCACCCCACCTCAAACTCACGGTGGTCACAGTACCCGCACAAGGTGACTGTCTGTGGATACACTGTAGCAGTGCCACACATGGTCTGTTCCCCCAACTATGGCGAGCTGCTGTGGAGTTGCACATGGTCAGGACCACCATCAGCCGGAGGAGATGGGGGGGGGGAACCACAACATAGGACCATCTAAACACAGCTGATTTGCATGTGCAGTGCATCATGGCCGTGAGTACTCCAATCCAACCCTGTGAATCCCTGCAGATGGACTGTGTGGTGCAATGAGGTACCTCTGTCCAATACACACAAGCACCCCATAGCCTCCCATAACACCCAGACGTATGGACAATCAGGGACTCTGTCTGTGCTGATCTGACCACACACCCTCCACAATCCCTTTAAACAGAAGGGGCATTACAAATGTGTAAGACATCCCCAACAGGAGGACATATCTGCCCAATGAAATGTGAATGGACCCTGATGTGAGGTTTGTGCAGCAGAAGGTGGTATGAAACATGATGCTGATGCTGCAAGATGTAGCTCAGGTATGAGGAAGCGGGGTTTGTAACGTGTAAATCATGCCCACAGGCTCCCATAGGTAAGAGTCTAACACAATCAGAGATAGTAGTACCAATCCCAGGTGCAATATTCCCCCAGGGATATGTAAATGTACAGTGCTCAGAAGAAACCCAACGCACGTAGTAACGCATGCACACACCGTAAACACCGCACGTATTCACGCCCGCCGCAACGCACGTAGTTACGCCCGCAGTAACGCACGTATTCAAGCGCCATGACATGCGCATGTAGCTCTGTGTGTGGCTACGCCCCCAGCAACGCACGTGGCTACGCAGCACTGACACAGTCGGAACAAATGGCAGCCATGTCCAGGAAGCCAGCATTCAGCCAGGGAGATCTGTATCTCCTGACAGAGTTGTTCTGCCTCTGCCAGCAGCGGCTCTTCCCGGGCTCATCCAGGAGGCAGAACCTTGGAAGGGTCAGGAGGGCCTGGGAGCGCCTGGCCCATAGGTACAACAGGAGCTCTGACTACCCACGTGAGGTAAGTGCATGGGGACAGGTACCCCAAATGATGAGGCCAAACAAAAAACACCCAGTAACCAAAGCACAAAGACACTATGCACTGCCAGGGAATAGCAGGTGCTGTCACATCCAGCGGGTAGCAAAGTCTGCCACACACACGAGAAAAAGACCCCCCAGCCCCAAGGGGGTAGCTGCAACCATGGCAGGAGTGCACCACAGATCACATTGGTATGATATGGGGCGCCTTTGCAGGCCAGGGATGTCCCCCATCCACAAGAAACCCCAGTCCCACCTCTCAGGCCAACAGGAAAAGAGGGATCTGCACCATGCCCCTGTCAACCAACACAAGTTCAAAATACATCCGCCGATGCTGCAGGCCCCAAATGAGGGCACCCCTCCCCATCCCTGCCCACTGTCAGCTGGATCCCTGTGTGCCCACAAAAGACAAACCACAGCTCTAAGCTGATGCAGGCCACAAATGAGGGCACCCCTCCCCACCCCTGCCCACTGTCAGCTGGTCCTTTGTGTGCCCACAAAAGGCAAACCACAGCTCTAAGCTGATGCAGGCCCCAAATGAGGGCACCCCTCCCCACCCCTGCCCACTGTCAGCTGGACCTTTGTGTGATCACAAAAGACAAACCACAGCTCCTGGGATGATGCAGGCCCCAAATGAGGGCACCCCTCCCCATCCCTGTCCACTGTCAGCTGGTCCTTTGTGTGATCACAAAAGACAAACCACAGCTGTAAGCTGATGCAGGCCCCAAATGAGGGCATCCCTGCCCACTGTCAGCTGGATCCCTGTGTGATCACAAAAGACAAACCACAGCTCCTGGGATGATGCAGACCCCAAATGAGGGCACCCCTCCCCATCCCTGTCCACTGTCAGCTGGTCCTTTGTGTGATCACAAAAGACAAACCACAGCTCTAAGCTGATGCAGGCCCCAAATGAGGGCACCCCTCCCCATCCCTGTCCACTGTCAGCTGGACCTTTGTGTGATCACAAAAGACAAACCACAGCTCCTGGGATGATGCAGGCCCCAAATGAGGGCACCCCTCCCCATCCCTGTCCACTGTCAGCTGGTCCTTTGTGTGATCACAAAAGACAAACCACAGCTCTAAGCTGATGCAGGCCCCAAATGAGGGCACCCCTCCCCATCCCTGTCCACTGTCAGCTGGTCCTTTGTGTGATCACAAAAGACAAACCACAGCTCTAAGCTGATGCAGGCCCCAAATGAGGGCACCCCTCCCCATCCCTGTCCACTGTCAGCTGGTCCTTTGTGTGCCCACAAAAGACAAACCACAGCTCTAAGCTGATGCAGGCCCCAAATGAGGGCACCCCTCCCCATCCCTGTTCACTGTCAGCTGGTCCTTTGTGTGATCACAAAAGACAAACCACAGCTCCTGCGATGATGCAGGCCCCAAGAGGGGTTCCCTGCACCATCCCGGTGCCTTTGGAAACAGGCCCTGTTTGGGATCACAAAAGGCAAACCACAGGCCTGGGATGATGCAGGCCCCAAGAGAGGGTTCCCTGCACCATCCCGGTGCCTTTGGAAACAGGCCCTGTTTGGGATCACAAAAGGCAAACCACAGGCCTGGGATGATGCAGGCCCCAAGAGAGGGTTCCCTGCACCATCCCGGTGCCTTTGGAAACAGGCCCTGTTTGGGATCACAAAAGGTAAACCACAGGCCTGGGATGATGCAGGCCCCAAGAGAGGGTTCCCTGCACCATCCCGGTGCCTTTGGAAACAGGCCCTGTTTGGGATCACAAAAAGCAAACCACAGGCCTGGGATGATGCAGGCCCCAAGAGAGGGTTCCCTGCACCATCCCGGTGCCTTTGGAAACAGGCCCTGTTTGGGATCACAAAAGGCAAACCACAGGCCTGGGATGATGCAGGCCCCAAGAGAGGGTTCCCTGCACCATCCCGGTGCCTTTGGAAACAGGCCCTGTTTGGGATCACAAAAGGCAAACCACAGGCCTGGGATGATGCAGGCCCCAAGAGAGGGTTCCCTGCACCATCCCGGTGCCTTTGGAAACAGGCCCTGTTTGGGATCACAAAAGGCAAACCACAGGCCTGGGATGATGCAGGCCCCAAGAGAGGGTTCCCTGCACCATCCCAGTGCCTTTGGAAACAGGCCCTGTTTGGGATCACAAATGACAAACCACAGCCCTAGGATGTTGCAGGGAGCACTGCAGGTGACAACCTCCCACCCCAACAGTGGCTGACTGGCACTGGCAGATGTGTGTAGGTGGCACACAGAGCTGTGACGTGTCATGTACGTGGGGTGCACATACAGGGCACATGGGGCACAGACCTGAGAGGCGTGTGCGTGGGCCACACATGGGGCTGTCTCCTGTGAACGCATGGGGCCTGAGTGTCTCACCCAATAGGGGCAGGCTCTTGTTGTATGAAGTGAGAGAGTTAGCTGCAGAGGCAGGGGACCCCAACGTGTCCCCGCGGTAGCTAAGGGCAATGTTTGGTGTCACCCCTACAGGTGGAGGATCTGCGCAAAAAGGCGAGGGAGCTAAGGGCACGCTACCCAAGATTTGTGGCCAGGGTGCAGCGTGAACGGATGGCGCAGCAGAATGGTGAGTACCGGGACATGGCCTTGTAGGGCACCGAGTGGTGGAACCACAGGATCACTGTGACTGGGGAATATGATGTTTACCCAGGGGATGACATGTGTTACCTCTCCCACAGCTGATGCACGTGTAGCCATTGAGCCAGAGAGGCCGGAGGACCCGGATGTTGGTGTGGCCCGGGAGGGGGACAACGACCACGTGGGCCTGCAGGGCGGCAGACCAGAGGTGGCCCCCGAGGATGGCGAAGGAGGGCACGTGGGTGCATCCCCACGCCCCAACGAGGGAGAGGAGGGGGACGAGGAGGATGATGGGCATGTGGGAGGGGATGGGGAGGATGTGGGTCACAAGGGGAGTGATGCGGCGGAGTTGGGGGATCGGGGAAATGAGGGGGGATGTGGGTGAAAGGGGAGGGGAGAGGGAGGAGGTGGGTGGCAGTGAAAGGGAGGGGGAGGTGGGGGAGGAGGGGGAAGGGGATGTGGGGAGGATGGTGGTGGGAGGGGGTGTACAGCGGGGGGGGGGGACAGGTCCCCAATGGCACGCTCTGCCACAGGGCAATGGGGGCACCAGCCACCTGCCCCATGATCATGGCGAGGCATGCCCTCTGGACATGTGCCTGCCACACATTGCCGCAGGCAGGTCTGCAGTGCATGTAGCCACACAGACACGGGGAGATGTGTGTCTGTGCGGCTGCATGTGCGGTCTGCGCCTGGCTGCGGCTGTGCATGCCCAGGCACAAGCCCAGAGGCAGTTCGCCCTAATCCAGGGGCAGGTGCTGGCGACCCTGTCCATGGTGGCTGAACGTCTGCGTGAGCGCGATGAGCGCCCTGTCCGTGCCGCACACGGTCAGCCACCATCCGACAGGGGTCCCCAGGGTGTGTAATGTGTGGACACACATGGCACACCCGCCCTGTGGCAGACCGTGCCATTGCCTCTCCATCACAATGGCCACAGGGATGGGGGTGGCCAATGCTGTTTGGCCTAGCAGGCGTAGTTGGCCATGCTGGTCGTTAACTGCCATCATGTACTATGTAACAATGATGGACTATGTGTGTCCTAGTGCACATGTTGTAAATATGTTTTAGATAAATATATGTTATAAATGTTCGACGTTACACATATGCACCTGGTGGTCAGATGTCCCTCATTGCTAGGTGACAGTGCTGTGCGAGTGATGGGTGTGGCAGTGTTCACTCTGAGAGGCGAGGGACGATGTGGAACAGGTAAGGGCTGCGGCGAGAGCACCCCCACAGACATGTCCCAGCTACGTTGCTGCGAGGGTGGGCCAACGAGAAGGGTGGAGAGTGGCGTGCATGAGTGACGTGCAACAGCATATGTGTTGGAAGGTGCGGGGCACACAGCACAGAGTGACAATGAGACATATGGCGGTGGGGAGCGGATGGCCTGTGTATCCTATCCAGCATGACCCCATATTGTTGGCCTGTGGTGGCAAGGGCAGGACGGCTGAGGTGTATGCGTAGCGGTGGGGTTAGGGTGGAAACACAGAGGGTGCACCTCAGGGGTTGCTGAAGCTGGCGCCTGAGGGGGGAGGGGGGAGTGAGCGGTGTTGCGAGGTGTGACTGTGTAGGGCCTGGCAACAGCTGTCTATATGGCAAGCACGTATACCAGCATGCAAGGTGGGAATGGGGGACGGTACAGGATGGTCCAATGATCCGCTGTGAGACGTATGACCACCCTGCTGTATGTTGGTATGGGTGTAATGGCTGGCCCCAGGGGGTGCAAGAGCATACTGTTAGTGGAGTGCAGTGGGCCATCGGTGGTGGCACTCACAGGGGTGTGGGGGTCGGGGGGTGGCCACAGCAGAGGGTGGGGACAAGGGCTTAGCGGGATAATGCCCAGAGGGGTGGCACAGTGCGGCGTGGCTGTGGATGGTGTGGAGCGCAGTGTGGATGGTGCGACAGATGACAGTTGCTGGCTGTAGCTTCTGGAGGCAAATGTGTCATTGGGATGTGCCATGATGGGTGGCAAGGGGGTGTAGGTGTATATTGCGGCCACTGGTGCACAGGGTGACGGGTAGCCCTTACCGGGGGGTCACCCTAAGGTGTTGGAGGCTGCACGGCTGTGCTCAGGGGGCCACAGTGGACATGTGTGACGGTTGCGCCAAGATGGATGTCTGTGGGAGCATGTGGACCGGAGTACGTGACATGTGCAGTGCACATACTGTGCTTGCTTAGCGTGCTGGGAGCGGCCAATGTGGCTCCCCATGCAGGACACACAGTGCACCTACACCACCACAGAGGCCAATGGTGGGTGAGGGCTCCACAGGGTATTGGCCCACGGGGTCCCTGGGCACCCATGACACAATCCAAGCCACCACGACATGGGAGTGATGGTCCAGCATTGCAGCCTATGGGATTGGCTGCGTTCCCATGGTGGACATGGCTGAAGGGGGTGGGGACAATGGCTAATGACATCAGTGGCACTGTGACATGCCCTGGTCACGGGCCATGGGGTGGGGTGGGGGGGTGTGATTGTCATGCCACAAATGAGACAGGACGCACATGTCACCTTCACTGGCCACCTGTGTAGCCCTTTATTTACCCCTCCCCCTGCCACCCCTTGGGCGTCCCCGCCCAACCCTTGGCAGTTGTCGCCCCCCTGCTGCCGGTGCTGGTGCTGCTGCAGGTGTAGGTGGTGTTGTCGCCTGTGGCTGCTGCAGATGGACAGTTCCTGCCCCCCTGCCTGCTGCCATCCGCTCCTGGGCGTCGGCCATCTGCTCACACGCCGTGGCCATGCGGTCGGCATGAGCGAGGATGCCAGACATGGTCTGCTGCAGGCGCCTTGTCAGCCGCAGTTGGCGCCGCTGGGTCCGGGCCACGGAACGCAGTACATGCCGTATACCTGTGGGGAGGGGCCATAGTACAATGTGAGATGGGGGAAACAGCAACACCTGTTCGGGGGCATATCAACCATAGCAGGTTAGGACACTCACCCTCTGCATCTCTATGGGCTGCTGCTGAGTGGGCCTGCATCTCCCCGATGACGTTGCCAACAGCAGCCAGTGCCTCGTTGCGGTGTTGTGCTGCCACATCCGCAGGCACGTCCCCAGTGCCTGCAGTGGTGTGTGTAGAGTCACCGTCTGCTGTTCCTGGGACCTCCATGTCCCCATCACCCAGGGGTGCAGCCTGCCTCTCGTCTCCCACATGGACCACCTCGGCACCAGTGTCCACAGGGCTTGATGGTCCCACGGTTGGCACGCCGTGTCTCCTCCCCTGCGTCGATGGTGCTGACATCACCTGGGTGCCACAGGGTTACATACATCAGAGGGGGGTCTTGCTGCCTGCCCACCCCATCACATACCCCCTCAGGCATCTGTGGGTTGATGATCCACATGTGTCTGGGCCATGGCTGTAGTGGCAGCCCACTACGTTTGTGCACTCCCCAGGCCCCCCCCACCCCTGGGTGCTGACGCACACCCCAGGCAAGGCCATCACCACCCTCATCCTGCCCCCACCCAGCATGTCCGAAGCAGGTGCAGTGTGTCTCCCAGTAGGCCATCCCCTTACCCGTGTGGCCCTAGTGCTCCTGCCAGCCCTGCCACATGAGCCATGCAACATGTCAACACCCTCTGCTGTCACTGTGGGTCTGCCACCCATGCCCAGCCTCCCATTCACTGCATATTGCCACCCACTGCCACCCATAGACAGGCCCCCCCATCGTGGCTCCTGAATGGGTGTTCCCTCTGTGTCTCATTTGCCCCCCACGTCCAAAACAGCCACGTACTGCCCCCCCTCTGTTGTGTCGCACACCATGTGTCTGTGCTACATTCCACTTTTGGTCCGCACACCCCCTTACCTGCTTGTGGGTGCGCCGTGTCCAATGCAGCGGGTAGACCATGTACATACATGGGCCCGAGTCTCTCGGCCAGGCGTCGTTCCAGGTCCGTGAGGTTTGCCACCTGAGCTGGGCCCCCTCCAGTGCCTTGGGCCCCACATCTCTCCCGAACAAGCTCAGCCCTTATGTGTCGTTTGATATCGCAGTATCTTTTACGGAGGTTCTCAATGTCGCGGTGTGGTCCCCCTGCTGCTACCACCGCTGCCTGGACCTCACACCATGCCCTGGTGCGCGTAGCTATGGTCAGGGTTGAGCTCTGGCGCCCAAACAGTAGATCATAGCGCTCCAAGATGTTTGCCAGCAGGAGGTCATTTTCCTGCTGGCTGAAGTGTACGGCCCTGCGACGTATCTCTGCTGGGACGGGGACCCTGGGCTGGCGTGGTCTCCCACCTGTATGTGGACCTGGAGCCTGCTGCACCCCAGATGGGCCTGGCACCTCATCCTGGCCAGATATGGTTGGTGCTGATGGGTGGGTGGGCTGGTCCACTGGATGGTCCTGTTCCTCTGTCTCCCTGTGCTCCATACTGTCGTGTATGGTTGTGCTCGGGGGTTTGCCATACAGAGCCAATCATACATATAGGTTTTCATGGGGTGTGGCTCGCGGGGCATTGGCTACGCGCACCGCCACGTGTGCCGCGAGGCGCGTTCCGACGCGCAGGAAGTGACATCATATGTGTTCGTGTAGGCAGTAGTTGCCATTTCACGGATCCCTCCTACACATCCCTTTCAAGCAGTTTCGTTGTGTGTAATGCTGGTGCACATATACCCATGTTTGGTATGGTGATGTTTATCTGCACCTTAGTGGTAGCGCTGGCTGCTGCAGCACTATGTGACATGTACGCGACATCACTCAGACGTTGCATGCGTCGTTACACGCGTTGCACCGCCTCTTCCGTTCCCTGCTCATGGGCACATGCATTCTATGTCACTCCTGTATTGGCGTCTGGGTGTGGTTTCTAGTGTGATACGCAGTTTATATACACCCTGCGACATCTCTGGGACTCACGTACATGAGTGTGAAACGTAGATGATTGTCCGCGGCTGCATTATGGGAACGCGCGAAACAGCGCGCGGTGCACTTTCATACAGGTAACTCTTCTGTTTGTTGTAATATGGGTCCCTCTATTCCCCCAGGTGTGTGGCAATCATGTGATGTCCATCCCCACCCACCCCACTATTTCTAACCCTGCTATCCTCCAACCTGTGTCTATCATGGCTCAGACTGCGCATGCAGGTGGTGCAGTGGTTGCATTGGTCGAACTGGCGGACCTGCTTTTCCCTGGGCATAGGTGCAATGCCACTGCAACTCAGGCCTGCAGCTGTGGGGCCTGCACAGGCGGGTGTGGGTGACCAACGGCGCCGTAGGCGTGCTGAGGCACAACACCGCCTGGGGCGTCTCTACAGGCCCAGGGTCTTGCTCCAGGACCTGAGAGAGGGCCAGGTATTCTCCCTCTACCGGCTGGACACAGGGGCCATTAGGGAGCTCTATCAGGAACTCAGACCTGACCTTGAGCCCCTGACTGCCCGGTCACATGCTATACCGGGTATGACCAAGCTCCTGGCTACCCTACATTTCTTTGCCTCCGGCTGTTTCCAATCCTCTGTGGCAGCAGTGGGTGGGATGAGTCGGCCCACCTTCTTCCGCTGTCTCCACCAGGTACTGTGTGCCATGGTCAGCCGGGTTGGGAATTACATAGCAATTCCCAACGGGAGGCAACATTGGGTGGCCCTGGCACAGGCATTCCATAGGATTGCTGGGATACCACACGTGATGGGCGCTATAGATTGCACACATGTTGCCCTTGTCCCGCCACGCGACAGGGAGGTTGTGTACCGCAACCGCAAACACTTCCATTCCCTCAATGTGCAGGTTGTTTGTGATGCAAGTATGCGTATCCTGAATGTGGTTCCGCGGTTTCCAGGGTCTGCCTATGACTCCTATATCCTGCAGAACTCGGCAGTGTTTGGCCAGTTTGAGGCTGGTCAATATGGTGACTACGTCCTGCTGGGTGGGTATTCAACGTGTATGACATGCACCTACTGTAGGTGGGTGTCTATACAGCATTGTCACCATTGTCCACTGCATGCCTGACATTGCGGGGTTATTTCTGGGTGTACACTGTTGGGTGTGGCTCACTACCTCATGCCGTGTCACTGGTGTCTTGGTCACAGACATATGTTCACTGACACCCATCTCTCTGTCTACGATGTGTGTTTGTTTGCTCTCACATGTGTGTCCCAGCGGCCATGTGGTGTCGGTTTCTCCGTGGCCTTGCCCTTCTTTATTCTAAGCAACTGTGTCCAGGGGCAACCGTGCTGCATATGATGTGTCCCCTCCATGCCTGTGAGCTACACATGCAACATGCCCATGGCCTCCACATCTGAGCACGGGCATACTGCACTGGCAGTTGTACACATGTCTCCCAGTGGGGTCAGTCACTTGGGCAGCCCATATGTTGCATGGGTGTCGGTGTGGCACCCTCGGGGGGGGGGCATAGACCCATCCTCATGGTGGTCATTCTGTATACGCGGCCTTCTCTCTCTGGGCATGCTGTGGGCTACACATGAGATGTGCTGTGGGCGCTTCAGCTACTACACATGTCTGCTGCATGTCTGGCCACCGTCTTCGGGGTCCCCTGCCACCACCGCCTGTTGCTTCCCCCACACCACCCACGCAATGTATCCCAGTGGCTTATGCTGTGTATGCGCCAGATCGGGCCAGCCACCTACTTGCACACCTGTGCATCCCTGCACCCCCGGGTGCTATTTGACAATGTCCGACATCTTGCCTCACAGCTCCCACCACTGCTCTTTGTCGCCACAGTTCTTGCACATGTCCTGTGACACGGTTACATGGGTGTGCACTGCCCCTATTGGCATGTCATGGTCATTTGCCCCTGGGCTCGACAGCCTCTGATGCACTACCACTGTGTGCACGGCCTCTCGGCTGTCCAGTTCTGTATTGCTACGTCTGTCATTCCATTGGTGGCTCAGCACGCATGTGACTTTGCACCATTATTTTCTGCAGGTGATGCAGGATATGGGTGTCGCACCTGGCTGCTTACCCCTGTGCGTCTCCCTCGGACAGGTGAAGAGATACGGTACAATGAGGCCCATGCCTCCAGTCACTCAGTGATTGAGCGCACCTTTGGCGTTCTCAAAAGTCGCTTCAGGTGTCTGGATAGGACTGGCGGGGCCTTACAGTATGGACCGCTGACTGTGGCAAGGATCATCATAGCCTGTTGCATCCTCCACAACATTGCTCTCAGACACAATGTTCCAGTCGATATTAATGAGGATCTCGGGGTGGATCCTGTGTGCCCTCCTGCACCTGGCCATGGTGACACAAATGCGGGGATGGCAGCCAGGCAACATCTGATCGAGGAGATCTTTACCTGTAAGTTATGGGTGTGCTGGGGACGTGTCTCTGGGTTAGCCATGTGTTAGGTGGTGTGAGGATTGTGCAGCACTGCCATCTCATGTCTCCATATCTCTGTCCTGTTCTTGGCTCCACAGGATGAGCTTCTGTGTTCCAGGCCCACCCGGATTGCCTTACTATGCTGCCTGAGGCTGTGCTGCATGTGGGGAGTGTGTGTTCATATATGCACCATTCCTGTTGGCTCGGGTGAGTTGGCAGGTAGTGAGGATTGCATTGCAGTCATCACGGCTAGACACATATATGTTGTTTTCTCTCCACTGCTCCTATGGTGATGCACATGTCTTTGGACCACTGCTCCATCACCCTTAGCTTCCATCTGTCACACTTGTGGCCATTACCTGTTCACATCTTGGGGGTCTGCATGGTGTATCTTGGACACATATTGTGCGGCTGTGTGTGTACTCTGGCACAGGACATTATATTGTTGGAGGGTATGTTGAACAGCCACTGCCATTGGGTCATTTGACAGATTTGTGCCACTCATGCATATACTGTGCTGTGTGTCTCCATTTGTCGTTCAGTGTTGGGGGTCCTGACATCTGAACCTTCGTGCATGCGTACCTTCTCACACTGTGTATGTTACTGTTTCTGATTGACCTGTCTACATGACCGTTCAGTATGCGCTACCCTGCCTATCTGTGTTGTAGGGATGTGTTTGGCCCCCTCTCCAATTATGTTCCCTCATCCCTCTGTTACCTTCTGCTTGTGGGCGAATGTACATTGTGCACATGTGTCATATATGTTTCTCAGATGGCTCACAGTTTTGCTGGTGATCCAATGTACATCAACATTGTGTTTCCGCAAGACACACTGCATCGTGGACATGTTCCTCTCACAGCTACCCATGCAGACGTGGTGATGTCCGCCGTCCATTGGTGTCTGCATCCGCTATTGGGGCTCTTTGTGCTCTTGCCTGACACGGACATTCCCAGTCAGGCCACTGGTGTACCTTTCAGGTGGGCCTCGCCTTCCATCCTCTGGGACATACACCACGTGCTGATGCTGCATTTTGCCTATTGCTCTCAGGCTGTCCTTCGTTGTTATCTCTGTGTGCCACCGCTGCTGCACATGCTCTGGACCCCTGGGTTGTATGCGTGTCATGTGCATTTACATGAACATATTGGGATGGTGCCCTGGTCTTCAGGGACATCTCCTTCAGTGGTCCATGTGCACTGTGCTCAGTGTTGTGGCCATGTCATGTGGTGCTATCTATGCATTCTGTGTGTGGCTGTTTTTATGTGTGTGTCTCCTTTCTGTCCTCCAGGAGTCGTGGGTGGGTGTGTCATTCCCTTACCTGATATCTGCATCTTTTCACACAGGACACAGACAACAATGTTGACACATGTGCTCCACTGCATCTGGTGATCCCGTCATCCATATGTGCTTGGCCACAGCACCCATGTGAGCGTGTTCCTGGATGTTGGTGACACTGGGAGATAGTCCTCTACACTTTGGACACAGGCCTTTTTCTCTGACTCATTGCTGGCCTATTGTTACTGTTCCTGCGGTGACTTGCCTGCCGTTGCTGCCATGACCTGTTTGGGTGTTTCCTCTTTTGCAGTAGGGGGTGTTGAGCTGTACATGGGTTGGTGACTTTTGAACCGTCACTGTTTCCATGGCATGTGGCCTTGTCACTCTGCATGCTTTCACCAGAGTCTTTTGTTTGCTGGGGATGGTGTCTGGTGTGCATACAGTACGTGCATACACTGTGCGGACATGTCATGTTGAGACCCTTCACCTCACATATTACTGCCTGTTTGCAACGTCTGCTGAGTTAGGGCCTTTGATTTTTGGTGGCACCAGCGGGGGGTGGTCAGGGTGTGTAGGCTCCACAGGCAGAAACAGGTGGGTGGCGTCGCAAGGTGGGTTGGGTGTGTCCTTGCGACGTTGGCTGCCACACAGGCCCCATGTCGTTCTTCACGTCATATGGTGCACCGGACTGCAGAATATGCTTTCTGCTTGGGTCTGGTGATTGACTGTTGGGGACAGATGTTTGCACCTTCGTGGTTTTGGATATTTGGTGGTTTGGTCACCCCATTTCATTGACACTCGTGTGCTTGACGTTTTGGGGGACACCTGAAAATTCTCTGTTCCTTCCTTGTTTGCTGCTTACTTGGCCATATCATGTGTGCAGCCCCATCACATCTCCGCCCACCCATCCATGGTTGAGCTGTTCATGTCCGTGTGGCATGTTTGCTGTCCCTGTGCCACATTGTCTGGACTAATTGTAGTTCTCCTCCTGGAGTGGTGCATGTGCTGGGCTACCTGTGCATTGGTGCTGCTGATGTGGGTTAGCCTGGGCCTCATCCCTGATCTGGTTGGTCATTAACATGCTCCTCTTTCAGTCCATTGCCCTTTCCACAGCCCATCCACATGGCCCTCCATTGGCCTATCCCCTTCCACCCCTCATGTGTCACTCCCCTGATCAGTTGCATGTTGTTTACACTACATTATATTTCCTGCTGTGTGTGTGTGTGGACCTGTTCATATGTGTCTTCCATCCCACCTGTGGACTGTGTTGTTGGCTGTGGACCCCTCCTCCACATGTGTACTGCATTTTGCCTACGCTCTGTGGTTCCATCTCCTGACACGCAGCTGTGGTTTTGGATGTTGGCATGCTGTGATCCTGTCTGCATCCATTTCTGTGTGCCTCAGGGTGTTGTTGTGGTCATTTCTTTTCTGCAGTGCTTTCCATCCTAGTGGTCATAGCTTTGCACTCTCTCTGTTCCTCTTTTCCTCTGCCTTTCCCGCACTGATACCTGTTGTCGCTGTAACACTCATTTCTTGGCTTCTACATCCTGGCCGGTCATATTATCATGATCACATTTGCTGTCCATCCTTTGGTCCATCTATTTGCATCATTGTGGTGTGAGGTGTCCTGTATGTTGCTGTGGACTGTTGCCCGTATCCTACCCTGCTACCATTGTCTGCATAGCATCTCTTTTTGCTTGTTGGTCCTGTGCCTGTTCTGCATTTTCGACTCACTCCTCTGGCCACCTCACCCTCCACTGGGGGACACATATTCTCCTCACCTGCCACACACTGTTTTTCCATTACTCCAGGGTGCCAACACCCTTTGCTGTGATGCTGTTGCTACCGCCATGTTTGTCTGCGCTGCTGCCAGACACGTGTGATGCTGTCAGGGTTGAGGGTCCGTAAACTCCCTACTCGCCCTCCATCTGTCGCCTGTTCATTGTCTTTACTGTGGGCTCTAGGTGGTGTTTGTACTACATCTGTCTCTGTTCCACACAGGTCCTTCAGGCCCTCCAGGCACACCTTGCAGCCCCTAGGGCACACTGACCTTTGCAAACATACCATTTTTGGAGCACCGTGCCATATTGTTCTATGGGCCATGGTTCCATCAGCACTCTCCTATCCCTATGTACCTCATATTGCAGTTAACGTTGGACACCTGTCTTGACACCGTACTGGTACACCTTTTCAGGCTTCTTCTTGGCCACACTGTTGGGCTACTGTCTTTTGCTGCTCTATGGCAGTGGCGCACATATTCATATCTCCCTTCCGGTCCAGGCGCTGTGGGGGTGCCTACCCCCTCCTATGGTCATCTCGGGACTGCTGCTGTGCATCTGCAGTGCACCATGGGTACTGTTGCATACACCCATATCCTTAGCACCCCAGCAGGCGCCTTGGGTGACGACATGGCGCCCCTCGGTGCACAGTCAGGGGGTTGTGGTTCAGGTGTTACGGACATCTGCATTTTCTTGCGCACACTAACCATAGTATGTTTGTTTATACTTTTGCCAGTGACATTCAGTTTTGGCAAGGGGTCTGTGATGTTATTGGGCCTTATATTTTTGGTAATGATCATGGCCTTGGTCTTGATTGTGTTTGCCATATGCCCTTGTTTGCTGAGACCTTGCTTTGTTTCCTAGTCAGGCATCCCTTGTATGTACATAGTGCAACTTCTGTGATTTTGGTGTGGGTGTTTGGGTCATTTGACAGTTCTGCTCCAGGAGCTGGCCACCTCATTATTGGGACTGTGTTATTTGCACTGGCAATATGAGCAAATAGTTGCTTCCATGCTTGGGGGGGCCCCTAGGTCATGGGTTTCAACACACAGTGGATCATTTTGCGCACCTTGGGGGGCATTTTGTTATCTTGCTTTACATTGGTGCTGACAGCAGCAAAACCCTCACACTGCAGACTCCTCACAGTGACTCATCAGGGACCCTGTAACATGCCCTATGGGGCGCTTTGTGGAACGCCCTATAGGGTGCTGTGGCAGACAGTGCACATTAGCCTTTGCCCTCTGGTGTGGCTTTCAAAAGGTTACCCTATATGACACCTCGGGTTATATCCCTGTGAGTGGGTGTTTGCCAGCAGAACTTGTTGGACGTACAAAACAGACTACCTATAACATTACTGATCTAGTGTGGGGGTCACGACGCACACTCATCCACAGATACGCCCACCTGGCAGGGACACATTCACTTAGTACAGGGCCCATAGTTGTGCCACACAAAGCATGTCCTGGTGGTGTTTGCTGCTGGATTCCAATGGCAGGACAATTGGGTTGTCCCCTGCATTGTTTCTGGCACAGTTTGACGTGGTCTTTCCTTTATTACATGATTTGTGTATATATTTGACTTTGTACGTTTCACACACCCGGTTCTGGCTGCAGCTTCACAGTGTTTTCTACCTTTGGGGGCTGCGGCTCTCTGGATTAAACGGCCACTCCCAACGAGGGGTGGTGGGCATTTTTTCCCACCTCTCAGGTTCTGTGTGTCCGACAAAAATACGGGGTTATCTATGGTTTAAACAGAGGGGTGACTGGTTCTACATATGTGTGACTACTGTTTGTGGAGGGTACTGTTGCAGGCAGCTTTGGTCCTTGGGCACACAGGGGGAATTGAACTCACAGACCCTGCACCACCTGACAGAGTCTTACTCATTGTGCTACGGATCAGTCTGCCTTAACAGACAACTTTTCTAGCTTCTTATGGGGCACCCTGTTGGGATACTGTCTGTTGCTACTATGTGCAGTGACGCACACAGTCATTTCACCTTACCATACCAGGGGGCTATGTGGGTACGTACCCCTTCTTGTGTTCATCTCTGGACTGCTGGTCTGCATGTGCATTGCACCATGGGTATGCCTGCATTGGTACAGATCCTGGCCAACACAGTAGGCAGTTAGGGTGGTGTCCTGCTGCCCTTCAGTAGACAGCCAGGAGGTTGTTAGTAGTTATGGGGCTGCAGGCCAGTGGTTCATTCATTGCCTGTGGTGCCAGTAGTCATGGGTTCAGACCCACAGTGGACTCCTTTTATAGGGCTGTCTGCTGCATTATATATTTTACATACACGACTGCTACCAGCGACAGCCCCTCAGCGTAATATAACCTTACTGAGCCTCATAGGGCGCACCATGTGTCACCTTATCTGGCTCCCTTTACGTTCCCTTATGGGATGCTCTATGGGGGACATTTTGATGTGCCTCAGCGGACACTCCACTTTATAATGTAGCCTATGGTGTGCATTATGGGGAGCCTTCTGCAGCACCTTTGGGTACGCCACTGTGTGTGTGTGTTTGCTAGCACCCCTACAAACCAAACGAAACATATACATGCCCCCTCACTCACTATACAATGTGTGGGTGTGTTTGCTAGCACCCCTACAAAACATACATGCCCCCTCACTCACTATATAATGTACAGGATGCTGCGTCAGCCAGCCTTCTGCATCTGGCACCCTGGGGACTCGAACCCATTATGCCTGTATCAGCAGTCACTGCAGTAACCATTGTGCTACAGCTCTGTATCGGTCATGTATGTCTGGGTGGCTTCTTATGCTTAACGCGCGGTGACACGCTACCGCGCCCTGTATCGCTCGTTCGTTTTTGGAACGCGCGTTAGGTGTTACGATGTCCCGCCCATCTCCTTATTTGGGGGTTTTGATTATTACCGCGGGTCCTAACGCGAACTGCACTAACGCGGTTTAGTAAACATACCCCTTAGTTTACTTTTATTATTTATAATCTTTTTAGTTTTAAGGCCAAAGTTGGTCAGTTTGTGCAAATAAGTTTGGTAACAGTTTAATTTGTTAAGCACACAGAATTACGGAGTTGTCCAAGGTTGAAAAAAGGTTCGGTCAACATCGGTGGACACACCATGGAACGTTTTTTCATACTGCATGATATTTATTCATATCGGGAAGTCCAATAGGTGGACTCCCATATTATTGAATTTTCCTTGCAAGCTGTTATATCCTTTATAGTGTTAGAACACAGAAATTTTATCTTTTAGTATATGCCATAAGTGTTTTTTAATATACATGCACAATTATAAATTTTAAATGTATACATGTTAGTTTAGAGGTCAGACAGATGGTTTTATATGGGATTCACCATTATTTATATTTTTCTAAGGTACATGATTCCCCAGGATTCCATCCTTAGAAGGGTTCATTGAGACCACACATGGTTTTAGTGGTAGATTTTGGATTCCTACCCATTTTTTTGCCACTGGCTTCCTCCTGCTCTTCCCTTGTTCTCCTGCTCTGTAGTCCTTCCTCAGTAATAACGATTAGACATGTTAATAGTTTTAATATAGTCACGTTTTTAAGTATTACACTTCTGGTTTTTACTCGTCATTATCAATTCTCTCCTGTGTACCTCTTTAATTATTATTCTTTTAATTATTTTTTAACATTGTTTATGTATTTATAATGTTATTTATTGTGAAATATTATATTTATGCATTATAATTATTTTATTGCTTTGTTTTGTTTATATTTATATGCACTTTGGTGTAGTTTTTATGCATTTTGATGTATATGGTTGCTGTCTGTTTTTTAACCTATAATTCATTATTTATTGCTCACATTTGTTAGTTACACATTTTTTTTCCTTTGCATTATGGTTTTAATAGTATTGATGTTAATTGCTAGATTTTATTTCATTGATTATTCTTATGTTTTTTATGGTTTGGTTTTATTTATTTGTTTTTATTTGTAGTCGAGCCATACCCCTGAAGAAGTTTCATACGAAACATGGCCAGTGTCGGGTTTTGGCACCACTTAATCCCTGGACAATAAAGGTTTAATTACCCTTTTCCTGCCACGTCTTCTGACTGGTGTTAAAAGACAGAGTTAAGGCAAGTATCTGAACAGTGTGCGCTAAGGCTGTGGTGGCCCAAAGGCAAATGTTAACTGCACATTATTGCAGCATGAGTTACAGGCGCTAGGGAAGGAGCATGCGTTGGAGCCGCTTGGGCAGAACGTGCGCTAGGACCATGTGACTGCTAGGCGTACTATAAGTAAAAATATTACTAACACGTTCAGAAAACAGTGGGAAATCCCACACCGCATCAACTGTCCACCCAGAATTGCGTCCCAGGAAGTTGGAATCAGGAGCTCCCAATGCTTAGGTTAAACCTTGGTTACTCCGTGACAGTCCCAAACAGAGAATCTGTACTGGGCTCAATTCTACTCCCCTGAGACTGTTTTACTGACTATACAGCATTGCATTTAAGATGACTGGCAGGCAAATCCCTCCGAAAGCATTCTGCAATCATCGGGAGAGAGCAGAGGGACAAATAGGGAGGGGGGGGGTTGAGGTTGTGTGAGCCTGCTGTACTCTTCCAGATCTTTCCAATTTTGTGGCTGCTCAACAGGCTCTTATCCAAGATAAGAGCGTGGAGCTGAACCAATTTTCCCTCCTCTTATGGCCACCATAAAGACTGCAGTCTAGTGGAGCCTCCCACATTACGCTCAAGTGAGAGAGTCACCCTCAAGGTGGTCATTCACGAACATTTAAATCAATCTTTTCCTCTCAATCTCCAAATCTTCTTCAGAGAGAAGAAAATCCATTCACCTTCTGATGGAGACAAAGAAACACTGAAGGGACCTCTGATAGCTGAGACGAATAAAGGCATGGGAGTGATGTCATTGAAATCTAGGCTTTTCATTGGTTCTTTATCTCCACCAATCTACTAGTAGGGGACACAACCCACTTGTCTGGACTGGTCGAGTAGGACGATATGGAAGCTTAATATAAGGCATTTCCTGTAAGGAAATGAAGATAAATGTGACTTCTATATTATTCATGAGAGATTCAAGTCAATTTTGGGAAGAACTTTTAAAGAATTATTTATGGTGATGAATTGCACAAAAATGTTTATTACACATGAAGAGAACAAAGAATGAATTACACAAATTGGAGTGATGATATCGGGGTTGGCCTAGTGATAGTCAGCAGGCAGACAATGGAGCTCAATTTTTTACATGTATTAAGGGCATGTGATTTCATTTCAAGGTGTGCCATTAATCTCAAAGTGATAATGAAATCAGTGCACATTTGTAACCCTGAAGCATACATCAGCAAAGCCTTTAAAAGGGACTCAAGTGATTTAACTCAAATAAAGAATGAAAGGGACCAACCACATTTATTATTATTCTTATGATACAAAGTTTCGTGATTTGATGGTGTTTCCTATTATTGGAGCTGATAATACTGTGTACACATTCATTTGCTCTTAACCTCTTTATATAATATTAAGAGAAATTTAAGCTTAGATGTTCCTAATGGGCTATAAAAGAAAAAGAAAAGAAAAATAAGACAGCGTTAGGAGAAATCTCAAATCAACAGACAAGAACACAGGAAAATTTGTATAGGTGTAATGTTTATTAAAAGGCATGCTACAACTAGAGTTGGTAGGAAAAGAGCAGATAAATATTCAAATAATAATCAGCAAATACACAAGCTTGAACCCCCCCTCCCCCAATAAAGTTCACAGTTAGAAAACATGTTTCTTTTATATTTTATTTCTTTTGCATTTATGTCATCTCAACACATGGAATGCTTTTTCCCTCTAATACATACATACGATGCCACAGACCGCTTTATTAATGAAAATGGTAAGTTTGCTTATCAAAATATACAAGATGTTTTTTTAAAATATAAAACCATTTATATTCAACTTGCGTTTTGTTTTTTTACTTGGTCAAAACTTTTTACAAATATTTACAGCATATCCTTGTTTTCAGTAAAAACTTACAAACTGAAAAAAGGAAATTGTATGAATAGACAAAGAAAAAGACCTGTGTGCTATTAGACCTCTAGTCATGTATTTCCCCCTTGAATACAGTACTGAAAATACTCTAATAGCTTTCATTTTCTTCCTATACCACTTTGAACACATTAGAATATGATTTTTGACAGAGTGGTCCGCTCACTAGTAAGAAACCCACAGAAGGTAGGTCACTCTGCACAAGATAGTCTTTCAAAAAGGAACACAACACAGTTAAGCAAAAATGTCTCAGTAAAACCATACTAGTCTTTGGTTAGAGCAATGAGGTGACTTTCTCATGACAGAACGTGCTTTGCCATCCTTTGTGATTTGTGCTCCTATGGGCATGGGATTACCTTCTGAAGGATTTGCAAAGTAGAAGAAATTTATAAAAAAAAAGCTTCAACTCTACAAAATTCCTGAGTTGGATATATGGCTGAATATCTTGCATTATTTGGTCTGTGGAATTTTTCTTTGCCATGCTGCAATCAAGATCGAAAAGACAGCTGAAAGGATATTCAGCTTCGGCCTGCGGAGGTATTCTCAGTTGTATCTGCACAACTCTTGAATCTGCAGAATCAAGGCCAGCTGAATTAAATAGGAATGAAAGTAATGTTGTATACAATTTTGGTCAACATTACTGCCATCCTTTCATTTTAGGTATATTGTGTACAATATCTTGAGAAATAATTAGAAATATTCCAACTTTAAGTCATCATAATAGTAGTATGTTCAAAGGTATACAACAAAAAAGATGTCTGTGCAACTTAGATGTAGTAATTTCTGAGAAAAAACCCCCAAAATATGACCTGGATAGGATTAATGGCACCCTTCACTAACATGTGGTTGCACAACCCTTGGCAGTGATGACTTGGCAGTGATGACAGCCTCCAACCATTTCTTGTAGCCATCTATATCTTTCATACATCTGCTGGTAGTTTCTCCTGCTCTTCAACTGCAATTAGTGCCAGCTCATGAATGTTTCTAGGATTTCTTTTACCAATGGCAGATTTCAGCTCTTTCCAAAGGTTCTTGATAGCACTGAGATCAAGAATCATTGTTGGTCAGTTTAAAACCATTCACTTGTTCCTTTTTAACCATTCTTTAATACTTTTTTGGATGTATGTTTTGGGTCATTGTCCTGCTAGATGACCCATGACCTTCGACCCAGACCTAGCTTTCTGACATTAGGTAGCACGTTTCGCTTCAAAATACTTTGATAGTCCTCTGACTTCATGATTCCTTTAATACGTTCCAAACCTCCAGCTCCTGAGGCAGCAAAACTGCCCCACAACATTATAAAACCTCTACCATACTGAACTGCAGGAAGGGTGTTTTCTTCCTTATAAGCTTCATTTCTTTGCCTGTAAATGTATCGCTGGTCTGCACTGCCACAGAGCTCAAGTTTGGTTTCATATGTCCACAGAACATTTTCACCAAGGATTGTGGTTTCTCAAGGTGAGTTGGGGCAAAGATAAGATGTGCCTTTATATGTCTATCTTTGAGCAGTGGGGCTTTCACTCATGAAATTTGTTTAGTGTGCAGCGTATGGTGCAGGATGAAACCACTACTCCAGATTGTTCCACATCAGCCTTAAGCTCTTTGGATGTTGCATGTGGTATTTTTCCAACAGTTTGCACTAACCTTTGAAGACGTCTTGGATTAATTTTGCTCTTCCCACCACGTCCTTGAAGGTTCTTGACAGTTCTTAACATTGCAAACTGTAGACACAGGAATCCCAAAGGTCTTTGGGGATGGCCTTGTACCCCTTTGGAGTTTAATAATGGCTTTTCTGATGGTCTCAGGCAGCTCTCTTGTCACCACCATTGTGAAAATGAAGCAGGGAGTGAATGTGGCCATTTTAAACATTAGAGACATCATTCATTGGTTGATTCAGATCATGTGAGTACTGACAATTGATCTCAGGTGCGTTAATTTTACTGCATGTGGTTCTTCTGTTCAAACCGATTTAAATTGTTTATAAGGGTGCCAATGATCATGCCCTGGCAATGTCCCCCTTTTTATACTATTTCCTTTTTAATTGGCCTTGTTTTATTTGATTCTTTTAGGCATCAAATATATGTGCATATATAGTCCAAAGAAATTTCACTGGCTACTTTTTTGTTTGTTTGTTTTAGGGATACTGGACATTAAGGGGCTGAATTGCAGGAGTGCCAATAATGTTGACCACAACTTTAGTTATTTTCCAGTATCACCAATACTGCAGAAACCTAGGAATAATAAAGCAAGAGAACAAAAATAAATACGGCTACTGCTGATTCACCGAGGGCCCGATTTACTAACATATTAATGTAACACACAGAAAATGACAGCAGGTGAGGACCATATGGCCTATCCAGTCTGCTCATCCATGAAAACTATTATGTTCTATAATCCATCCCTGTCCATTAGAAAACCTCTATATTTGTCCCATGCTTTCTTGAATTCAGATACAGTTCTCATCTCCACTACCTCAACTGGGAGGCTGTTCCATGCATTTACCACCCTTTCTGTAAAGAAATTGTTACTCAGATTATTCTTGAGTCTATGACCTCTTGTTCCAGAGCTTCCTTTCAACAAGAAGAGACCCCCTCCTATGCATTTATACCATGGAAGTATTTATATGTCTCGATTATATCACCCCTCTCCCGCTTGTCCTCCAAAGTATACATATAGAGATCTTTAAGTCTAGCCACATATGCCTTATGATGAAGACCATTTTAGTAGCTTCCCTCTGGATGGGCTCCATCCTCTTTATATCCTTTTGAAGGTGCAGTCTTCAGAAGTGTAGACAGTACTGCAAATGAGTTCTCACTAGAAACTTATACAAAGGCCGTTTTCCTGCTGACCATTACTCTTTCTTTTCTATCTGTTTAGCCACTTTAAAATTAGAGTTGCCAAGTTAGTCAGTTCCAGGAGTGAGATGTTTTGCCAGTTCTGGTTTAAAATTTGCATTGGAATGCAGTTATAGTATGTGCAGTCCCTGATTTTACACATTGGAATTAGTGCTGCAAGTTCTATGATGCATCAGGATGAACTTGTCAGAAATCCAGGAATGGCTTAAAATCTCACTCATGGAATTGGGTAGCTTGGCAACTCTGTAAATCATCTGGTACCTCTAGTGGTAGTACTGCAAAACTATTAGGAGTATCACAACCATTTGAAAAGCCTCTGCATAAGTGGCAGGAACCATGTCAGGAGATGCTAGAGAGGAGGGAGAAGGTGGTCTGCTTGGGAAGGATCTAAGGAGGGGGGGGGGGGAAGACAAGCTCTTGGATGGGTTGTGTGCCATGGGGGACAGGGGAGCAGTGTCATGGCATTTGTGCTAGGAATGTGTGCAACAGAGGAATGATGGTGTGGCACTGTCATGTCCACTGCATCCTTAGCTGTTTTTTTTGTTTTGTTTTGTTTTTAACTGGGCAGCTCTTCCAGCTAGCATGTGGCAACATCCCATGTGATAGCTGTCACTAGCTGATAAACTGCTCTCTGCCCCAAGCCTAGCCATTGTGTTCAGAGCAGCAGGGCCATACCTAAAACTATGTGCATGGTGCAGTTGCAGAGAATGCAAGTAAGAAAGGGGTGCTGATATCATCACTGGGCTTCCAGGAAGCTCAAAAATAGTTTCTACATCTGGCTGGGTGGAGTGGGGCACTAGATTCGTTATTGCATAGGGTGCATTTCTAGCTCAGTATAGTCCTGCAGAGCAGCATGGAATTTTTACCACACTGCCTACTTTCAGCACATGGTAATAGTTATCATAGGCCTGTGATAACTGCTAGCACACCCTAAAACATATGTTAACCATTAGCACACTTTAGTAAACATGACCATTAGTAATTAAATCGGTGTCAATAACAATAACGGGGACTTGTGTTAAATCATATTAAGGTATAGTAATGTGCCTGAATACGCATTAGTACATCTAATTCTGAATTTGTCAAGATACATATAGCAGCCTATCTTTAAAGAAAAATATATTAACTCATGCGAACAGCCAACTGACCTGAAAGAGTGGATAAGCAAATAAATAAGGATGGATTTGTATATTCTGCGGTCCATAATGGTAAAGGCAAAGGAATAACTATAATTTCACTTTAAATAAACAGAGTTGATTATGGGGGTAATTTTGATAGCCCTATTTCTGTTTTGGATGTCAGAAAATAGGCATGGTGATTCGAACATTAGGCATGAAGATAGTTGGGTGGCTGTTGAACATGAGGATCACCTGATAACATGCCTGCCTGGCTATATAGCCTCCACAGTCATGCGCCACCTAGACAAGGTGTTAGATAGCACTGGGGAGGATTCTGCTGTCTTGGTATATGTTGGTATCAATGACATAGGAAAGTGTGGTAGGGAGGTTCTTGAGGCCAAATTTAGGCTTTTAGTAGGAAATTGAAATCCAGAACTTCCAGGGTAGCATGCTCAGAAATGCTTCCTGTTCCATGCACAGGACCCAAAAGGCAAGCAGAGCTCTGGAGTCTCAATGCGTAGATGAAACGATGGTGCAAGGAAGAGTTTTGGATTTGTTAAGAACTGGGCAACATTCTGGGGAAAGGAGGGGCTATTCCAAAGGGATGGGCTCCACCTTAACCGGGATGGAACCAGGCTGCTGGCATTAACCTTTAAAAAGGAGAGCGGAGGCTACTGACATCAGCATCAGGATGGCTGCTTGAGGGGGAGTTCCAGTCAGCCCCAGTATTAACAGCTAAATAAGAGCTCACCCGTTCACCCCAAATAGCAGCAAAGGGTGCTAGATAATTGCAGCAAGCGTAGCGATGACGGTGAAAGGGAAGAAAGCGACTTTCAAATAGTTTACATTTGTGGCATTGGCAGGGCCATCCACACCACACGCCCAGAGCTTAAAGATGGCATCAGCGATGAGTCGGCCCCGGGCGGACAGACTAAAGAGAAAGCAGTGGGAGAGCAAGCCAATGCCATGATCAGAGGGGTCTCTCCTACCAAAACAGAATTTCCAGACTCTTTCCAGGCTGAGGTGCGTGCACAGTTCAAAGATTTAAAAACAACTGCAACACGTGAGGGCGGAGGTCGTAACTGGAATTGATGGCTTGTGAGCAAACTTGACTGAACTGGGGAGAAGAGTTGAGGTGGTGGAAAAACAGATGGAGGAGCATAGAGAAGCAGAGGGAACTTTTGAAAATAAACTGCAGTATATGGAACAACAGTTGAGTTTGGAATATAAAATAGAGGATATGGAGAACAAGTACAGGAGCAACATCCGGTTTCGGGGGTACCCGAAGGAGAACCCTATGAAGACTGTATGGACGTGGTGTAGAAGATATCAAAAGCTATTCTACAGAAAGCAGGCATTCACACTGAGGATCTTGATTATCGGATTGCTCATGCTCACCAGGTAAGCAGGACTCCGGAACAAAATAATAAGCCAAGGGACAGTGTCTGTTATCATAATTACGGAGTGAAAGAAAAGGTGTTCAGGAAAGCTCTGGCAGAAGGACCTTTTAAATAGGGATCTTGCACGATCAAACTCTATGCGGACTTAGCCCAAATCACCCTGCAGAAACGACAACAGATGAAGGTCATGCTTCTCAAACTACGGGGGGAGGGAGTGAGGTATGGGTGGACTTTTCCCTTTGGTCTCAGCTTCATCTTCAAAGGGCAGAGGCTTAGAGTCAGCACATATGAGGAGGCCATTAGAGCCTTAATGGCGGCAGGATTAACTGGATTTGATCTTGGGTTGAGAGTGGATGAGCCAACTCGGAAGAAGTACACATGCTGGCAGAGGGTGAATCATGGTCGCCGCAAACTATCACCAGTTGGACAATGCCGCACCCCAAATAACAGAGGAAGCAGACCTGAAAGCCTTTACTGCAAAAGACCGGGACTAATGAAACTCTTTATGGGAACTAAGGGATGGAATGAAACTATATACTGCCGTTAAGCAGGTGACCTCATAAGGAAGTCCCAAGGGATCTGTATCATAGATGTCCCTCACAAGGGGTGGGGGAGGGGGGGTGGTAGGTGCCCAAGACAGGAGCAAATTCATATGTTGTGCATTTCCCTCCTGACCTTGGAGGAGGGGGGGGGGGGGTCGGTATTAATGATTGTGAATATTGGGGAGAGGAGAGGGGAAGGGCTAGGAAGGGAGGGACAGGGAGGAAGCGTGAAGGTGGAAGGGAGGGGGATGATTGGTTCAGGATGGTAAACTAACAAAGCAGGGGGGTTAGAGGGTGTCACTTGGGCTACTGGGGGGAATCAGGGGGAAGGGGGAGTAAGTGAGAAGGGAACATTGTGGATGGGAAGAGTTAGGGGGGGTGGGTGGTTCGGAAGTATGAGGGCTGGCCTGGAGGGTCAAGGATGTTGGTGGCAGCCAGAGCTATCGTAGGAGGAGGGAGAGGATGGGGGGGACAGGGGAATTGGTGCAGCAAGTGGGGCATGGAGCAGGAATGATTACTAAGTGAGCTAAAGATCTTGACACAATGTCAAAGGCCTTAATTCACCCTTTAAGCACCAGAAGCTGTATAATGAAGTGGTGCGCCAAAAGGCATCATCATTTCTACTACAAGAGACATACTTATTGCGAGTCCATGAGGCTCTGGTAGCCCCACGGGGATATGAGGTTTGATTTTCTGCAACAAATATGGTGGAGCGTAAAAAGGGAGGGGTAGCGGTGCTGGTAGATTCCAAGTTGAAAGCAGAGGCCCAAATAGTTATTTGGGATAGAGGGGGATGCTACTTGCTGCTGAGGCTTAAGATTGGATCGGAATGGTTCTATGTAGTGAATGTGTATGCCCCCACTAAAACACAGAGGGCATTCTGGGACTCTGAGTCAAGAGGTGGCTAAATTGGAGGAACGGATACTGATTTGCAGGGGGGACTTCAATTTGAAATGGGAACCAGAGAGAGATGCGACCAGCAGAGGGACAGAATATGGGGCAGTTCGGGCCAGGTATCAAAGGTTCGTGAAGCACTACTGCTTGATTGACGCCTGGCAGTATTTCAAATTGGGCAAAAGGCAATTTTTGTTTTACTCCCCTGTGTGTGGATCTTATTCATGGATTGATGCACTGTGGGTGGCGAAGGAGGTTGCGGGGAGGCTTAGGGGAGAGGAAATGGATGCGATAACTTAGATGGATCATGCTCCAATAGAAGTGCGGATAGTGGTAAATGGAGAGGAGAGAGAACCTCAATTTTGGAGATTAAATGAGTCTCTGTTGGAGGATGAAAGGGTGCAGAAGGAAGTGGAATGTCTGATTCACGATTATTTTAAGGTGAAAATGGGGAGGTGGGGTGAGAGGTGGTGTGGGATGGGTTTAAAGCCATACTACAAGGTGTTTTGATTAAATGGGGGGGGGGGGAGGGGCGCAGATGAAGGGGGAGCAGGAGAATCAAAAGAGAGTTATGTCAACAATTGCTCCGATTGGAGGCATTAGATGCTAGTGATTCGAGCGGGACCCATGGTGGGCAGGTTTTAGTGGTGCAGGTGCAATTGAATGCATTAGAGGCTGAGGCCATATGTTTTTACATGCAAAAGCTATGCCAGGAATTTTTTGAGGGAGGAAATAAGGCATGGAAGTATATGGTTCAATACCTTAAACAGCGGAAGTTGAGATCACATATTATGCAGTTTAAGGTAGATGGAAGGAGACTGGTACGAACAGAGCGGAGATGTGAACAGCCTTTGCCTCGTTTTATCAGACATTATATGCAGCAGCGCCAGCCTCCTCCAGAAGGCAACATTGAGAGTTATTTAGGATACATCCTGTTGCAACGACTTGAAGTGGAGGATCAATTGGCCTTAGAGCAATAGCGAGAGGCGAAATACTACAGGTGATCAAACAGCTGAAAGTGGATTAGGTGCCGGGTCTTGATGGGCTGGGCCCATTTCTATAAGAAATATGGGGAAGCTCTTTTGCCCTATTTGGAGAGGTTGTATAATCTGCCTAGGGAGAGGGAAGCTTTGGCAGATTTGATGGGATGGGCAGGCATACCGTTGATACCAAAAGAAGGGAGGAATCCTCAGCTATGTACCTCCTATCGCCCCATTTCTCTGCTTAATCTGGATGCAAAACTGTTGGCTAAAATACTTGTGACTCGCGAGAATGGAGTAATAGGGCAGCTAATTCATGAGGACCAAGTGGGGTTTATTCCTGGTAGAAAGGTCGCAGGCATCCGGAAAGTTCTCAATTTGGTATGGGTAGCTGGCCAGTGATGGGAGCCAGAGCTTTTGCTGCCTCTCAACACTGAAAAGGCGATTGACCATGTGTCCTGGAATTTCGTGTTCCAGGTATTAGATAGAATGGGATTTGGCATGGGCTTCTTAAGCTGGATATGGGGCCCTGTACAGAAACTCAAGAGCATGTGTTTGGATAAATGGGGGTTACTCCCAGTTCTTCCCTGAGGGATGTGGGACACGGCACGGTTGCCCCTTGTCGATGCTCCTGTTCTCCTTATCAGTGGAGACACCAACTCAGGGACAAGCGAAGGTCAGGAGAAACCCTGACGGGGTTCCTGAGGTGACCCACAGACTAGATCCACTGGGCGCTGAAGCACCACTGGGCTGTCCGCATGTGCAGGCGGGCATGAGGGACCACATGAACAGTAGAGGCCATGTGATCCAGGAGGCGTAGCATAGTCCGAGCTGTGACTCGAGGGGTGCTTTGGACCTGAGCCGCCAGGGCTCAAAGGCAGTCGGCACGATCTTCTGGCAAGAACGCGGTCGCTTGCTGAGTACTGAGGCATGCCCCGATGAACTCTAAGGCCTGCATCGGCTCGAGGTGTGACTTTGGGTAGTTGACCAAGAACCCCAGCAGGCCTTCCAACAGAAGGATTGTATGCAACGTTGCTCACCAGGTTTCCTCAACCGAGGATCCCGTGATCAGCCAGTCGTCGAGATAGGGAAAGACCGGTACGCCCCGACAACTGATACAGGCGGCGACCGCAGAGAGGCATTTTGTGAAGACCCGTGGTGCGGATACAAGGAAAAGTGGAGCACCCTGTACTGGAAATCCTCTCCCCACACCCCAAAGCGCAGGTGCTGCCTGTGCTGTGGGTGGATTACGATGTGGGCATAAGCGTCTTTTAGATCCAAGGAGCATAGCCAGTCGCCCTGCTGGAGGAAGGGCAGCAGAACGCCAAGGGATAGCATCTTGAACTTCTCCTGCACCAAGAACTTGTTCAACTTTTGGAGGTCGAGGACGGGCTGCAGACCCCCACCCCCCGTCTTCTTGGAGACGACGTAGTACCGGAAATAGAAACCCTGACCTCGAAGGTGCAAAGGGACCTTCTCGACTGCCCATTGGGTGAGGAGAGAGAGTAGTTTCCGCTGCAGGAAAACCTGGTGTGCAGGGAGTCGAGGAGGCTCCGCTGGGGAGAAGGGAGGTGGAAGCCTGTTGAAGCGAAGGCAATAGCCATCTCGGATGACCTGGATAAACCAAGTGTCCGAGGTGATGGAAGCCCACAAAGGGGTGAAAGACGACAGGTGTCCCCCTCACTGGCTGCTGTGTTGCCAGAAAGCGAAGAGCTATGCCAATGGCATCAAAACCCCTGCGCAGGTTGTGGTGGTGCTGGGGTTTGGGCTTTTGGCCATTTCGGCTTGCAATGCCCTGTGCCAGAGTGGCTTTTTGGCCTGTTGCTTTTTCCAGGGGAGACTGGAGGTCTTGCGCGAGAGACGGGTTCTGGTGACAAACTCGGTCTCTATTTCCGCGGCCTTATCCTCCATAGGCTTGTCAAAGAGCTGCTCGCCGAGGCAGGAGACGTCCAGGAGCTTTTCCTGCACCCACTGCTCCAAATCAGACGAATGGAGCCATGCCTGGCGGCAGGCTCCGATGCCTGCGGCCACCACCTGCGCGGATGACTCAAATCCATCGTAGGTGGCTCGGAGAGGTATTTTGAACAGTCTGCGACGGACTTCAGCAGAGCACTGAACCTACTGAGAGGCTTGCCCTTGAGACCCACAGAGAAACCTCCGAACTCCTTGGCCAAATCGCGCAAGAACATACCCATATACAGTTGGTACACTTGAATGTGACAAGATAGTATGGAGCCTTGGTAAGCCTTGCGGCCCAGAGCGTCAAGGGCTCTCGGCCCAGGGGGACCGACGAGTGCAACTTTGGGCTCTTCTGTTTCCTCATAGCCGACTCCACCACCATAGAAGTGTGGGGGACGTTGGGTCTTCCTGAACCCAGGGCCATGTTTTACCTTGTACATAGTGTCAAGGCGCTTAATCACGATGGGGACTGAGGCAGGTGCCGCCCACATGCAGAGCAGCAGCAGGGACAGAATGGGAGGGACCAGAACAGTGAGAGACTCAATAGGCGGGAACTCATATTGAAGAATGTCGAGTTCTTCAGCTCGAGGATCCTCCTCTGCCTGGGTGGCCAGGTTAAGAGCCCGTGCCGTATCCCAGATGAACACCAGGGTGGAGGTGTCCTCGGGTGGCGAGCGCAGCTTGAACAAGGGCAGGGAGAGGTCCGATGGAAGGTCCCGGTGGGTATGGGTTTCTGGGGAGGTATCCCCATCGGACTCTCAGTCTGAGAACTCGGAAGAGGAGTCTGAACCGGGCAAGTCGCCCTGTCCAGCGGCCGGGGCCCGCTTGGAGCCGGGGGCCCGCTTGGAGCCGGAGGCCCTGGAAGACCTCGGCCCCGAAGAATGGGAGGGCGCGTGAGAGAGATGTGGAGGACCCTCACAAGGCCCGCAGCTCTCGGGGGTTTCCTGGATGGCTTTTGATAGCCCACGTGAGGGACCCATGGTCTCTTGGCATGAGTCAGCGAAGCTGGCTTTGAGCGCCTGCTGGGAAGCAATGAACACAGGAAAGCTGCATTCCAGCGATAGCATGCAGGACTCCCACATGGGCATGGGGCCCTTTGACGCCAACCCCGGGGTCACTGGGTCAGGCGTCAAGGAGGAGAGGGGGTCCTCACTAGCCTTCAGGATACCGGGCACCTTCGCTGGAAGCCTCCGTATCTGTATGGGGTACCTTGCGGGGCCGCTCCCTGTCCGAGACTCGGGAACGCCGAAGGGGGCTGAGCGACTGAGCGTGGGAGCCCCTATGCTTGTCGCGAGCCCCAGACAGCGACTTCGAGGCCTTCTTCTTCTTGCACCGCTCCACTTCATGGGACCCCTGGTCGGCCAAGGGCACCACAGGGGATTCCGAGGCAGCCTTTCTGAAAATGTCTTCAGACTTCTGCTTACGGCTAAGCAGGGCTTTAGAAGACATTTTCTTACAGAGGGAACAGAGCTCCGGATCATGATCATCTCAGAGGAACTGTAGACAACAGTCGTGGGTGTCCATAAGCGACATGTTCTTAGAGCATCTATCGCATTTTTTGAATCTGGTGGCCATAGGGGCAAAAATGGCCACCGTGAGGTCGAAGACCCATGCGGTCAGCGGTTAGGTAAAGAAAAGGGCGTGAAGCCCGTTGGCAAAAAAGGCAAAAAATAAAAATCCCCTAAAAGCTCTAAAAAGGTAGAGCAGGGGAAGGACGTGTAGAGGACCAGTGCAATCAGAAAATAGAAGGCCAGTATTCCGAAAACGAAAGACTTTTTCCGAGGGACGAGGAAGTGCGTCCGAAGGGCTCCGCAGAAAAAGGGAGACTGAGCAAGATGGCACCTTTGGGCAGGAAGAGGACCATGCATGCATGGTAGCAATCTCCAAGGTTTTCTTTGAAAGCTGGGAAATTGCTCTGCGCGGGCTCCGTCGATGCCAACATCACCCGTAAGTGGGGCTGACATCCTGCTAGTTCCTGGAGAACATGGCTGTTTGGGCCACCAGGATTAGCGACACTCTTGCGCAGAACCTTGAAAAGGGTCTTGACAATTAATGGCATGGGTGAAAAGGCTCACCCAATAAAAACGTGGAATGCAAAAGAAAGGACACACCAAATTTTATTAAATAATATCACTCCAGCCAATGGCCCAACACAGGCCGTGTTTCGGAAAAGCCTTTTTCAGGGGCGTGTAGGCTAAAAGGATGAAGTATAATACACATAAACAATAAAATAATAAAAAGAAAATCTAATTATTATAACAAAGGTGGACGTTAGGGATAAACATATTAAAAACATAAATCATTATAAATTAAAAAGAATGCCAAATGAAAATTATAAATTACATATACGGCTAAAAAAAGGGGAGCTATGAAAATTCACACATGAAAATAAATTACATTTCAAATCAATCATTAAAAACATAAAATGATAATAAACAATAAGATCGTAAAAATAAATACTTTTGTAATGCATCCTTTAGAGCATTATAAATATGACTAGGGCACATAAATCAATAAATAAACATTAGTAAAAAATGTATAAAATTATGAATAATTATTAAAACATCATTAAACGAAATACAAACAATTATAAAAGAATATATATACATATATATATATACATATAAAACGCCCAGTAGCCATATAATTTAAGAAGGGAGAGGTTAAAAACCAAGGAACAGTGTCTACCTGCGTTTGTAGAAACAATCACCTATATGAATAAACAATAAGTAAATAAGGTATAAGATTTCTTTTTACAACATTTAAAAAACTGAGTAAAAACAGACGAGAGGGATGAGGAGAAGAAACTCCTGTGATACCCCGGTGCAAGGGGGCAGGTGAGAGAGCGAACCTTACAGGCATATATTACCTGATTAAACAGATTGTGTCCCATAAAAATTCAAAGAGATAAGAATCATTAAACTTAAATAAATTCAAAATTAAATGAATATATCCATAATTATTACCTAATAGAATGTCAAACTAAAAAACCTTAAGGGCACTATTAAAAACAGGGGTGAATAACTCCTATAAAAAAGACTATAAATATCTATATATAACTAAGTAAATATAATTAAAATAACTGATCAACAAATCATATTCCTAAAAATCAATTAGGAGATGAATGGAGAAGCAATAGAACTATAAAAAATTACCTGAAGGAGCATCAAATACGAAACGCCAAAGGGCACATATAACTGTAAAATGAACTACTCCTATAAAATAATGAGAAAACTATATATATGAGTGATAAAATAATAATCAAAAGCAACCATTTAGTGTTTATAAAAAACGTCAGGACATATTTTATCTATGTGCATAAATAGCTTAAGAGAAGAATCCCAAAAGACTACAGTTGCCACCGGGGGGAGCTAGTACACGCTATAACACTTAGTATCTATTGTGTGGCAAAAAACAGTGCCTGAGATTAATATTTGCGGGACTAATTGATCTGGATTGCAAATACTTCCATATAAATGACCCTTGAAAAGACCAAAAGTATCATTAGTAACAACGGCTTTAAAAGAACGGTTTTTGAGAAGGTCTAAAAAGACTGAAAACTTGGCAAATGAAACCAGCTTCAAAAAAATAGAGGGGGGGGGGGGGAGTGGGGGGTTGGACTAAAGAAATCCTTAGAAATATTTCTAAAAACACAGAGAGAAAGTTTCTCTCGAAATATAAAGGTCATTATCCGTGCGGCCATTGTTCTGTGTTCTGAAGGAGTATTTATTTGTCCATCTGCGCAGCCATCGGCGTTTTTTATCCTGGTAGTTAGACTCTTCTCTGCAGAGCATTATAATGCTGGTTTATTGAATAACGACGGATATAAAGTAAGTGTTACAAGAAAATTTCATTCGTGTTTAGAATTGAAGCTTGATCTATCTTGCATCCATAACGTTTATATAACATAAATGAAATGGTGTAAGCTGTACATTTGAGGTATTTCCATGCAGGGTTTTTTTTTGGAAATGTTTTAAGAAATATTTCTAAGGATTTCTTTAGTCCAAACCCCCCCCCCCCTCTCTTTTTTTGAAGCTGGTTTCATTTGCCAAGTTTTCAGTCTTTTTAGACCTTCTCAAAAACCGTTCTTTTAAAGCCGTTGTTACTAATGATACTTTTGGTCTTTTCAAGGGTCATTTATATGGATATGGAAGTATTTGCAATCCAGATCAATTAGTCCCGTAAATATTAATCTCAGGCACCGTTTTTTGCCACACAATAGATACTAAGTGTTATAGCGTGTACTAGCTCCCCCCGGTGGCGACTGTAGTCTTTTGGAATTCTTCCCTTAAGCTATTTATGCACATAGATAAAATATGTCCTGACGTTTTTTATACACACTAAATGGTTGCTTTTGATTATTATTTTATTACTCATATATATAGTTTTCTCATTGTTTTTATAGGAGTAGTTCATTTTACAGTTATATGTGCCCTTTGGCGTTTCATATTTGATGCTCCATCAGGTAATTTTTTATAGTTCTATTGCTTCTCCATTCATCTCCTAATTGATTTTTAGGAACATGATTTGTTGATCAGTTATTTTAATTATATTTACTTAGCTATATATAGATATTTATAGTCTTTTTTATAGGAGTTATTCACCCCTGTTTTTAATAGTGCCCTTAAGGTTTTTTAGTTTGACATTCTATTAGGTAATAATTATGGATATATTCATTTAATTTTGAATTTAAGTTTAATGATTCTTATCTCTTTGAATTTTTATGGGACACAATCTGTTTAATCAGGTAATATATGCCTGTAAGGTTCGCTCTCTCACCTGCCCCCTTGCACCGGGGTATCACAGGAGTTTCTTCTCCTCATCCCTCTCATCTGTTTTTACTCAGTTTTTTAAATGTTGTAAAAAGAAATCTTATACCTTATTTACTTATTGTTTATTCATATAGGTGATTGTTTCTACAAACGCAGGTAGGCACTGTTCCTTGGTTTTTAACCTCTCCCTTCTTAAATTATATGGCTACTGGGCGTTTTATATGTGTATATATATATATATATCTATATATGTATATATATTCTTTTATAATTGTATTTCTTTTAATGATGTTTTAATAATTATTCATAATTTTATACATTTTTTACTAATGTTTATTTATTTATGTGCCCTAGTCATATTTATAATGCTCTAAAGGATGCATTACAAAAGTATTTATTTTTACGATCTTATTGTTTATTATCATTTTATGTTTTTAATGATTGATTTGAAATGTAATTTATTTTCATGTGTGAATTTTCATAGCTCCCCTTTTTTTTAGCCTTATATGTAATTTATAATTTTAACTTGGCATTCTTTTTAATTTATAATGATTTATGTTTTTAATATGTTTATCCCTAACGTCCACATTTGTTATAATAATTAGATTTTCTTTTTATTATTTTATTGTTTATGTGTATTATACTTCATCCTTTTAGCCTACACACCCCTGAAGAAGGCTTTTCCGAAACACGGCCTGTGTTGAGCCATTGGCTGGAGTGATATTATTTAATAAAATCTGGTGTGTCCTTTCTTTTGCATTCCACGTTTTTATTGGGTGGTTCTTTGCACGTGGATCCGTGCCTGGTGTTGGATGGGTGAAAAGGCTTACATGAGGCCTTCAGACCATGAGATGAGGAACACATCTGCAGCTATTTGGCCCGGGTGAGGCTGGCGGGAGTAGAAGTGGAGCAACTGGTAGGTGTCTGGACTGGCAAAGAGGTCCACTTGTGGGGTTCCCCAGAGTTGGAAGAGCTGGGGGGATCCAGCTACCATTCGTGTGGTTGTAGGACCCTACTCAGTTTGTCCACCAGAGCATTGTCCTGGCCTGGTAGATACACCGCCCGTAAAAGCATTCCCTGATGGAGTGCATAGGAGCAGAGTATCATCACCTCATGACAAAGGATGCGAGACCCCAAGTCCCCTTGCTTGTTCACACAGAACATCGCCACTTGGTTGTCCATTTGGATCAGCACCGGCTGGTGACTCAGACGGTGGTGAAAAGCTTGCAGGGCTAGGTATATGGCCCTGAGCACCAGGTGGTTGATTTGCTGGTTGCCCTTGGCTTGTGACTAGCTGCCCTGGATGCAAAGTTGGCAAAGATCCTCCCCATCCCAGCAGGGAGGTGTCCATCGTGAGGACCCTTAGAGGGGTAGGGGCTTGGAAGGGCATCCCCGCCAGGAGGTGCTGAAGGTCCTGCCACTACGTTAGGGAGTCTGCTAGCTGGTGGGTCACTAAGACTGCCATGGAACCGAGTCGTGGCCTATGTCCACTGGTACCAAAGGCACCACTGGGAAGCTCTCATGTGCAGATGGGCATCCGGGGTGACATGGACTGTGGAGGCCATATGGCCAAGTAGGCAGAGCAGAAACCAGGCAGATACCGAGGGACAGTATGGCACGTCTACAGCTAATGTTCTGAGACAGTTGGTCCAATCCAGGGGGAGGAGTGCCTTTGCCTGGACCATGTCCAGTTTTGCCCTTATGAAATCCAGACCCTGTGTCGGGAGGAGATAGGAGTTGGGGTGGTTTATAACAAACCCCAGATGTTGTAGGACAAGGACGGTGTGAGCCATAGCTTGCTACACCCTCAGCAGCTGTGCTTCCTTTTATGAGCCAGCCCTCAAGATAGGGGAAGACGAATATCCCTTGGAGACAGAAGTAGGCAGTCACCACTGCCAGGCATTTGGTGAAGACCCTTGGGGCAGATGCCAGTCCGAAAGGTACTACCCTGTACCGGTAATGGCCTCCACCCACCATGAAGTGCAGGTATTGCCTGTGGCTGGGGTGAATGAGGATGTGGGTATAAGCATCCTTCAGATTCAAGGAGCATAGCCAATCTCCCTGCTGGAGGTAAGGCAGCAATGTTCTAATCATCAGGAACTTGTTCAGGTTTTGCAGGTCCAACATGGGCCTTAGGCCCCCTGTCCTCTTTGGCATGAGGAAATAACTGGAGGAAAACCCTCTGCCCCTGAGATGTTGGGGTACTAGTTCCACCACCTTGTCCTCTAGAAAGCCTGCGAGTTCTTGTAGTAGAAGATCCAGAAAGGCCAAAATAGATAGGCCATGTGGTCTTGTTCTGTTGTCATGTTTCTACAGTAAAGGGGAAACCTGGGGGGCTCCCCCAGGAAGAAGGGAGGAGGTATCTGTGTCAGGTGGAGAAGATAGCCCCCCTCCCTAACTACCTGGAGTGCCCAGGAATCAGTGGTGATGGTTGGCCACCTATGGGCATAATGAATCAGATATTTCCCTGTGGGCTGCTGTCCTCCTTAGAGAAGAGAGGCTTATGCCCAAGGAGTCAAAAGCTCCCCCCCCCCCCCGGCTAAGCCAGAGCAAACACCTGGGGCTTGGGAGCCTTCTGCTTATGAGGGCCATGTCCCTGTCCCTTAAGCCTGACGACCCTGCTGGGGAGAGGCTTGGAAATGTGGGTAGTTTTTGAAAGCAGACCCTTTCCTTGGGTAAAAGGGCTTTTTCCCTGAGCCCTTCCATCAGTGAAGGATAGCAGTCTTCTTGGAAAGCCTGGAAAAAAGAGCCAAACGACGAAACCTGGAAACAGCACAAGCACTGGCAAGTCAAATGCAAGGCATTGATAAGGCAGGCAAAGAGAGAATTTGAGAAGAAGCTTGCTGCGGAAACAAAAACGCGAAATAAAGACCTTTTCAAGTACATTCGTAGCAAAAAAACTGTGAGAGTGTCAGTTGGTCCATTAGATGATAAAGGGGTTAAAGGAGCACTAAGAGGCAACAAGGCGATAGCGGAGAGACTGAATGAATTCTTTGCTTCGGTCTTTACTGAGGAAGATGTAGGGATGTTACCCATGACTGAAGTGGTATTTAAAGGTGCGGAAGAATTGAAGGAAATATCGATACATCGGGAAGATGTCTTACAACTATTAGATAAACTGAAGAGTAGCAAATCACCTGGGCCGGATGGTATACATCCAAGGGTGTTGAAAGAACTGAAATATGAGATTGCAGACCTGCTATCAGTAATCTGTGAACTATCATTAAAATCATCTCTAATACCTGAAGATTGGAGGATCGCCAATGTAACGCCAATTTTTAAAAAGGGTTCCAGGGGTGATCCGGGAAACTACAGACCGGTGAACCTGACGTCAGTACCGGGAAAAATGGTAGAAACCATCATAAAGAATAAAATTACTCAGCATGTAGATAGTCACAACCTAATGGGAGACAGCCAACATGGCTTTAGACAAGGAAGATCTTGTCTTACTAATCTGTTATGTTTTTTTGAAGGAGTGAATAAACAGGTGGACAAAGGTGAGTCGGTTGATATTGTGTATCTGGACTTTCAGAAAGCCTTTGACAAGGTCCCTCATCAGAGATTTTTGGCAAAACTAAAGAGTCATGGGATAGGAGGCAGTGTACTATTGTGGATCAGGAACTGGTTAAAAGATAGAAAGCAGAGGGTAGGGCTAAATGGCCAATTTTCCCAATGGAGAAAGGTGAATAGTGGTGTACCCCAGGGATCTGTGCTGGGTCCGCTGCTTTTTGAGATATTCATAAATGACCTGGAAAGTGGAATAATGAGTGAGGTTATCAAATTTGCAGATGACACAAAACTATTTAAAGTTGTTAAAACCCAAGAGGATTGTGAAAAATTGCAGGAGGATCTTGATAAATTGGAAGACTGGGCATCAAAATGGCAGATGAAATTTAATGTGGACAAGTGCAAGGTTATGCACCTAGGGAAGAACAACCCAAACTATGGTTACACAATGCAAGGTTCCACATTGGGAACCACTACCCAGTAAAAAGATTTAGGCGTCATTGTGGATACCATGTTAAAACCCTCGGCCCAGTGTGCAGCGGCGGCCAAGAGAGCAAATAGAATGCTAGGTATGATAAGGAAAGGAATGGAAAATAAAACAAAAGATATTATAATGCCTCTATATCGTTCCACGGTGAGACCGCACCTTGAATAGTGTGTGCAATTCTGGTCGCCGTATCTTAAAAAGGATATAGCGATTTTAGAAAAGGTTCAGAGAAGAGCCACCAAAATGGTAAAGGGGATGGAAGGATACTCCTATGAAGAAAGGCTAAAAAGGTTAGGGCTCTTTAACATGGAAAAGAGATGGCTGAGGGGAGATATAATAGAAGTCTATAAATTAATGAACGGAGTGGAACGGGTAAACGTAGATCGATTGTTTACGTTATCAGAATATAGAAAGACTAGGGGACATGCAATGAAGCTACAGGGTAAACTATTTAAGACTAATAAAAGAAAATATTTTTTCACTCAACGTGTAATCAAACTCTGGAATTTGTTACCGGAGGATGTAGTAAAGGCTGTTAGTGTAGCTGGTTTTAAAAAAAGGTTTGGACAAGTTCCTGGAGGAAAGGTCCATAAACCATTATTAAGAAGTGACCGAAGATATCAATGCTTGACCCAGTACAAGCATTGTGGAACTTGTGTCTCTTGGGGAAACTGCTAGGTACATATGATCTAGATTGGCCACTGTTGGAAACAGAATACTGGGCTTGATGGACCTTGGTCTGACCCAGTATGGCATATCTTATGTTCCTCTTTATGAGTTCAGTCTCCAACTCGGCAGCCATCTCCATCATGGGTTTGCCAAAGATGTTCTCCCTTTGGCATGGAAGATCGAACAATTTGTCTTGAACCCATTGCTTGAGGTCGGAAGACTGTAGCCAGGCTTGGCATAGGGCACCAATGCCTGCTGCGGCTACTCTAGTTGCCGACTTGAAGCAGTCATAGGCTGCTCGAGTTATAAACTTGGAGCACTCAAAGACGGCTTTGAACAGGTTCCTGAACCGCTGTAGGGGTTCCTTGAAGAGACCAGGCGAGAACCCGGTGAGCTCCTTTGCCAGGTCTCTCAGGTACATGACCATGTACAGCTGGTAGGCCTGGATCCAGCCGATGAGCATCGAGCCCTGGTAGCACTTTCTGCCGAGGGCATCCAAGGTGCGGGCCTCCCTACCCAGAGGCACAGAGGAGTGCATTTTCTGGCTCTTCAGCCAATGCATGGCTGACTCCACCACCATGAAGTTATATGGCAGATGTGCATTCTGGAAGATAGGGCTCCAGCGGACCAGATACACTGAGTCAAGCTGCTTGCTCACGACGGGCAGATGCTGGTGTTTCCCACATGTGAAGCATGAGCAGTTCCAGAATGGGTGGGATGGGCAATGTCAATGATTCCCTTGGTGGAGTCTCATATTGGAGGATGTCTATTTCCTCCATACGAGGGTCCTCCTCTGATTCCATGGGGAACACTACAGCATTTAACATGTCCCACACAAAGTGGAGGAATGGGATCAACGTCGAGAATTGGAGGGGATGGATACGAGGGAATGTTGCGGTGGCAATGCATATCGTGGGACTCCTCATATTTGATCTTCCATTCTGAGTAATTGATAGAAGACTTGAGAGGAGGGCGACCTGAGGGCTCCAGGCCCAAGCCCTGTCCAAGCCCTTCAGAGACTCCTCGGCTGGTGTCATGCATGCTGGCCAGGGAAGACTTCGGTCCTGTCAAGAGGGACCTGGTTTGAGAGCTGAGGATAACTCAGGGCCATACGGCCTCGAGGATCAGCTCAAACTCTGGGGACATCCTCAATGTCGAGGTGCCTGGTGGTCTGAGCAGAGGAACTGGCCAGGCCGGACATCAATGCCCGCTGTTGGCTCATGAAGGCAGACAGGCTGCGTTCCAAGGTCGCCATTCTGGACTCCAGTCCATATGGATCCGCAGCTCTTGGCATGGGCACCGAGGAACTCGGGTCCAGCACGGTTTCTCCCAAAAGGGAGTCCTCAGTGAGAATGGCCTCGGGCCGATCTCTGGGCGACTGCTTCAGGGCAACCTTGGTAGGCCGCTCCCGCTCTGAGACCTTGGATGACCAGCGTGGACTGCAGGACTGGGCTCAGGACTTACCCGGCCTATCGAACCATCCAAGGATGCTGCCTTCAAGGGTTTCTTCCTCTGTGTTCCCTCAAGGGAGACACCTTTTCTGAAGACCTACTGCGTAGACCAGGATCCATGGGGGCGCCATGGGAATCTGAGGCTTCAGACAGGGCCTTGGCCTTCAGAAGCACTGGGGGCTCTGGGAAAAACGTGTTGTGGTGCTGCTGACGGCTCTTGAGGGCCTTGGTGAACATCTTTTTACAAAGACCACCGGCCATTGTATGGTCCGAGGCAGCATAGACAGTCGTCCGTATCGGTGAGAGACAATCTTTGTATACCGATCACACTTCTTAAAACCACTGGTAGCCATGAGTGAAAAAACTACCCCAGCAAGGTCAAAGACCCGTGGTCTGCCAGATGGAAAAAAAGGTGCAAAGGTGCCAGAAAAGTTGAATACAGACTCACGACTCGATGCCAAAGCAGCAGGCTCGAGTGGCAGGAAGAGTACCGGTGCAACCAGAGAGTATGAAACTCAGATAGCAAAATCAACTTTTTCCAGGGAAGGCAGACATCGCATGGGCTCCACAGTAAAAAGGAGACCGAGTAAGATGGCACCCTTGGGCGGGAAGGGGATAACACATGTGTGGTGGCATCTCCCAAAGGCTTTCTTAGAAAGCTGGGGAGATGCTTCCGCGAGGGTTCCATCGGTGCCGACGTCACCCACCCGGAGAAAATATTTTTTCACTCAATGCGTAAACAAACTCTGGAATTCGTTACTGGAGGACATAGTAAAAGCTGTTGGTGTAGCTGGGTTTAAAAAAGGTTTGGACAAGTTGCTGGAGGAAAAGTCCATAAACCATTATTAAACAGGACCTGGTATATCCACTGCTTGCCCCAATACAAGCACTGTGGAACCTAGGTCTCTTTTTGGGAAACTGCTAAGTACTTGTGACCTGGATTGGCCACGGTTGGAAACAGGATACTGGGCTTGATGGACCTTGATCTGACCCCGTATGGCATATCTTATGTTCCAAACATCCAAAACATAGAGACGTCTCCAGAGCCATTTTAGAAGGCAGGTCTGTGGACAACCCCAGCGTGAGGATGCCCAAGTCTGAATGTGGGGTGTAGAAGAAGCATGGCTGAACGTCCATGCCAGATATCAGAAATATCTTGACGTCAGGACATCCGGCTTCACATCTAAGTTTAGATCTGCTCCAGGCACAAACAAGTATCTGAAAAGTGCTCGTTTTCGCTGAAAAACATCCAGAGGAGAAAGCACTCCATGATCCCCAGAACTCAGCACATTTTCAGTGATAGCATCAGTAGAATTTGAACCCTGGCTTCCCTGTTCCTAGTCCACAACTCGAACCATTAGGCTATTCCCAGGCACCTAGGTTCTGAAGTACTATTCTGAGGATATTTATGTAATCATCCCCAGAGACATCCATACCGGGCACCTGGACATGCCTGTTTTTTTCAGATGTTCTGGCTTAGATGTTTCAGATTGTACTTTGATGTCCTTTCTAAAATTCCTCTCCATGAGTATGAGCATTCAAGTGGGACAACATACCTGACAAAAATCCCTCCAACATGAAACACCTTTATATAAAAGAATACTGATTCTGCTTAAGACTGAAATGAGAATAAATGAACGGTTAAGACTAATGAAGGCACATAATATTTTTCTTCTTTAAGACCTGTAATAAAAAGAGTAAATTAGACTTACCTGCTAATTGTTGTTCCTTGCGGAACTCTAGTCCAGTCCCGGAACCATAGAGTTGTGAACCTCCACCAGCAGCTTTGGAGACTGAAGATCTTCATCTCTTTGATCATCCAGCTATATGCAGCCCCAAGGACCGCCCACACATCAGTACCTATTGACAAAGCATACTAAGCAGAGCAACAAATAAGTAGATATAACAACACAGTGGAAAAAAGGATCCTGACCCTAAAGTTCCCACTACTAGCAAAAATTCTTTTTTTTTTTTTCCAATTGCGTAAGAACAACCTCCCGCCTACGGGAAGGCGGACCAGAACGGCCGTGGCGACCCTTGTGCAAAACGCATGCAACAAGAGGCGCCACCGCTCACCCCCAAGATTTGACCCCCGAAAGGAAACTAAGGCGTGCTGCAAGCAGAGGAGCTCTGACCGAAAGTATAGAGAACAAAAACCCTGGCAGACTCCTATAATGAATGTACCTTCTTGGCTGGCAGCGAGAACAGATAGACAGGGATGGATCCGGGACTGGACTAGAGTTCCGCAAGGAACAACAATTAGCAGGTAAGTCTAATTTACTCTTCCTTAGCGTCCCTCTAGTCCAGTCCCGGAACCATAGAGGATGTAACAGAGCAGTAAATCTCAACGGGAGGGCCTCGCTAGTCCAGCCTGAAGCACCCGAGACCCAAACCGCGCATCCGACGCCGCCTGCACATCCAGACGATAGTGCTTAGCAAAGGTGTGCAAGGACGACCACGTCGCCGCCCGACAAATATCCACCGCTGGTACCAAGCTAACTTCTGCCCAAGACGCCGCCTGCGCCCTAGTCGAGTGAGCCCGAAGCCCGGCAGGAACCATCCTGCCGTGTAAAAGGTATGCCGACGAAATCGCCTCTTTCAACCAGCAGGAAATGGAAGACTTAGACACCGCTTCCCCCTTGCACGGACCGCCAAATGCGACAAATAGGCAATCGGACCTACGGAAGGCTGCCGTTTCCCTCAAATACCGACGAAGAGCTCGACGGACATCCAATGCGTGCAAGGAATTATCCGCGTGCTTGCCCCGTTCCTTGGCAAACACCGGGAGAGACACCACCTGATTCATGTGAAACGCCGAAACTACCTTAGGCAAAAATGCGGGAACCGGTCGCAATACCACCTTGTCGGCAGAGAAAGACAGATAGGGTTCCCTACACGAAAGAGCCTGCAACTCCGAGATCCTGCGAGCTGACGAGATCGCTACCAGAAATACCGTTTTCAACGTCAAGTCCTTTAACGAAGCTTGCGCCAAGGGTTCAAACGGCGAAGCCACCAGAGACCTCAACACCAAATTCAAGTCCCACGAGGGCACTAAAGCCCTGCACGGAGGACGCATAAGCAACACCGCTCGCAAGAAGCGCTTCACGTCCGCATGGGACCCCAATAACTGGCCCTGAACCTTGCCTCGAAAACACGCAAGAGCTGCAAGTTGTACCCTCAACGAACTGGCCGCCAGGCCCTTGTCCACCCCTGCTTGCAAGAAGGAGAGGATCTGAGGAACGGAGGTCCGCAAAGGCCGCAACTCGCGAGCCGCACACCAACTCTCAAAAATACGCCAGACCCGGACATACGCTAGCGACGTAGACCGACGCCGCGCCCGCAACAAGGTAGCAATGACCTCCGGAGAATAACCTTTGGCTCTCATTCGCGCCCTCTCAATAGCCATGCCGTAAGCGAGAATCGAGCCACCTGAGGCATCTGCAGCGGCCCCTGCCGAAGGAGATCCGGCCGAGGAGGAAGGAGCCACGGATCGGCCACACTCAACCGCACCAGATCCGCATACCAAGGCCGACGAGGCCAGTCCGGGGCAATCAGAACCACGGGACCCGGATGCCGTTCGATCCGCTGTACCAGGCGACCCAACAGAGCCCACGGAGGAAAGACATAGAGCAGCCCGTACCTTGGCCACCTTTGTGCCAATGCATCGAGGCCTTCCGACATGCGTTCGACGCCTGCTGAAGAACCTTTCGACCTGCGCGGACTCGAAGGTCGCCATGAGGTCCATTATCGGCAGACCCCAACGACGGACCAGCAACGCAAATACCTCGGGATGTAGAGACCACTTTCCGGGGTCTACCCTGCGACGACTCAGAAAGTCCGCCTCCACATTGTGAACCCCCGCGATATGCTGGGCCGACAGACACTGAAGATGCCGCTCTGCCCAATCCAGAAGCAGATCCGCCTCCACTTCCAACGCCGCGCTGCCTGTGCCTCCCTGGCGATTTATGTAGGCTACCGTGGAGGCATTGTCGGATAGCACCCTGACCGCCGCTCCCTGCAGCCAAGGCTGAAACACTGTCAGAGCCAACCACACGGCTCTCATTTCCAGTCGGTTGATGGACCACCGGCTCTCCTGCGAGGACCACTGGCCCTGAGCAATCTGGCCCTCGCAATGAGCCCCCCAGCCGCTCAAACTGGCATCCGTCATCAGCAGACGCCAGACGGGAGACTCCAAGGGCATACCGTTCGCCAGAGAGCGCCGACGCAACCACCAGCGAAGGCTGCGCCGAACCTCCAAGGGGCAAACTAACTGACGAGCTAGCGAGTCGGACTGATGACACCATCGACGCAGCAGCGCTCGCTGCAGAGGCCGCATGTGAGCCCTTGCCCACGGAACTACCTCGATGGTCGACGCCATCGTGCCGAGAAGCTGAAGGTATTGCCAAGCCGAGGACGCCCGTCTCGCTAGAAACTGCTCCACCAGTCGCCTCAGGGCCCGCGCTCTGTGCACTGGGAGAAAAACCTTCCCGTTGCCGGTCTCGAAATGCGCCCCCAAATACTCCAAGGTCTGCGAGGGAAGAAGGCTGCTCTTCGCCCGATTGACCACCCAGCCTAATGACTGCAAAACCTGTACGACCCGCACCGTCGCCCGGAGACTCTCCTCCTTCGACTTCGCCCGGATCAACCAGTCGTCGAGATAGGGATGCACGAGGACACCCTCCTTCCGCAGGAACGCCGCTACCACCACCATGATCTTCGTGAAGACCCGTGGCGCCGTCGCTAGGCCGAAGGGCATGGCTTGAAACTGAAAATGGCCCATCGGCAGCGCAAACCGCAGAAATCTTTGATGTTCCCGGCAAATGGGAATGTGCAAATAGGCCTCCGTAAGGTCTAGGGACGTTAGGAATTCCCCCTCGCGGACCGCCGCTATGACCGAGCGCAGCGTTTCCATGCGAAAATGCGACACCCGGAGGCACCGATCCACTCTCTTTAAATCCGAAATGGCCGCCGGACCCAATCCCGCCAAAAAAAGGACCAGAAAAAATACCCAAAAGGTCTAAAACACTCCCCAGAGCTGATTCCAGGCCACCCCAAGGCCTCCACCACTGCCTTTAGAAAGAAAAAGCTTCAAACTCTACTCACCCACACACAGGAGTGGAGGGGGGGTCAAAACACAGAATGCGGTCCAGCGTGCCTGTCACAAGCTCTGAGTAGCAGTTATCAGAGTCAATAACAGAGTAATAACCGTTCAGGGCAGCTCGGGGAACCCCTAAATCAGTCAGGGGACCCTCAGAGCCTACTGCTGTATTCAATTGCTGCCTGTAATTGTCTTCAACCTTCTCCTCACCCACCAAGGGGGTTCGGTAGAAAGGAGACCTGTGTCCTGTGCAGCTCCTCTGCTTGTTTGACCTATGGGGAGACTGACAGAGAGACAGAGAGAAAAAAACAGATTAGAGAAAGGCAGAAGGGACACAGTCAAAGATTTCCTCCACAGCAGCAGCCCAGCACCTAAATCTAGAAAATAATAAAACACTAAAGCTCTGCTTATTTGTTCCTAAGGAGCCCAGTTCTGGGCTCTGACTTCCAAGCTGCTTGGAGACTGAGATACTGATGTGTGGGCGGTCCTTGGGGCTGCATATAGCTGGATGATCAAAGAGATGAAGATGTTCAGTCTCCAAAGCTGCTGGTGGAGGTTCACAACTCTATGGTTCCGGGACTGGACTAGAGGGACGCTAAGGAACAGTTTTGAGCTAAGAAGAAACCCTGATAATTTCAAAATTATGAAAAATGTCTATTGGAAAACAATTTGAGGCAAAAAAGATTGAGAAAAGTCTTATACATGATATATGCACCAACTTTCTGCTGCTGTTTTGTGTGGATTAGTTCAGTAATAGAACATTTTAAATCTGAGGTCACTTTTGTTGAAAACACACCGAAATACAGTTAAAAGGCAAACCAAACATTACTTAAAATGCAGTTAGTCTTTTCTAATGCAATCTTGAAATAAGCAGCATAACAAACTAGGCTGGAGGAGGACAGTGTATATAGACTTCCATTCCTTCATAAGAACATAAGATATGCCATACTGGGTCAGACCAAGGTTCATCAAGCCCAGTATCCTGTTTCCAACAGTGGCCAATCTAGGTCATAAGTACCTAGCAGTCTCCCCAAAAGACACAGGTTCCTCAATGCTTGTATTGGGTCAAGCAGTGATATCCTGGGTCCCTTTTAATAATGGTTTATGGACCTTTCCTCCAGGAACTTGTCCAAACCTTTTTTAAACCCAGCTACACTAACAGCTTTTACTACATCCTCCGGTAACAAATTCCAGAGTTTGATTCCATGTTGAGTGAAAAAATATTTTCTCTTATTAATTTTAAATAGGTTACCCTGTAGCTTCATTGCATGTCCCCTAGTCTTTTTATATTCTGATGACGTAAACAATCTAAGTTTACCCGTTCCACTCCATTCATTAATTTATAGACCTCTATTATATCTCCCCTCAGCAGTCTCTTTTCCAGGTTGAAGAGCCCTAACCTTTTCAGCCTCTCTTCATAGGAATATCCTTCCATCCCCTCTACCGTTTTGGTGGTTCTTCTCTGTACCTTTTCTAATAACGCTATATCCTTTTTAAGATATGGCGACCAAAATTGCACACAATATTCAAGGTGCGGTCGTACCATAGAATGATAGAGGCATTATAATATTCTTTGTTTTATTTTCCATTCCTTTCCTTATGATACCTAGCATTCTATTTGCTCTCTTTGCCGCCGCTGCACACTGGGCAGAGGGTTTTAACATGTTATCCATGATGACGCCTAAATCTTTTTACTGGGTAGTGGTTCCCAATGTGGAACCTTGCATTGTGTAACCATAGTTTGGGTTGTTCTTCCCTAGGTGCATAACTTTGCACTTGTCCACATTAAATTTCATCTGCCATTTGGATGCCCAGTCTTCCAATTTATCAAGATCCTCTTGCAATTTTACACAATCTTCTTGTGTTTTAACAACTTGAAATAGTTTTGTGTCATCTGCAAATTTGATAACCTGACTCATTATTCCCTTTTCCAGGTCATTTATGAATATGTCAAAAAGCAGCAGACCCAGCAAAGATCCCTGGAGTACTCCACTATTCACCTTTTTCCATTGGGAAAATTGGCCATTTAGCCCTACCCTCTGCTTTCTATCTTTTAACCAGTTCCTGATCCACAATAGTACACTGCCTCCTATCCCATGACTCTTTCGTTTTGCCAAAAGTCTCTGATGAGGGACCTTGTCAAAGGCTTTCTGAAAGTCCAGATACACTATATCAACCGACTCAAATTTGTCTACCTGTTTATTCACACCTTCAAAAAAACATAACAGATTAGTAAGACAAGATCTTCCTTGTCTAAAACCATGTTGGCTGTCTCCCATTAAACCATGATTATCTACATGATGAGTAATTTTGTTCTTTATAATGGTTTCTACCATTTTTCTGAGTACTGATGTCAGGCTTACCGGTCTGTAGTTTCCTGGATCACCCCTGGAACCCTTTTTAAAAATTGGCGCTACATTGGCGATCCTCCAATCTTCAGGTATTACAGATGATTTTAATGATAGTTCACAGATTACTAATAGGTCTGCAATCTCATATTTCAGTTCTTTCAACACCCTTGGATGTATACCATCCAGTCCAGGTGATTTGCTCCTCTTCAATTTATCAAATAGTTGTAATACATCTTCTCAGTGTATCGATATTTCTTTCAATTCCTCTGCAATTCCTTCCTTTACTTAGTTTTTCGAAAAGAAAATATGAGCTCCGCTCCAGACATCACTCTTCCCCTAATGCAAGTTTATTTTATTATAGTTGCATTTGGAGTCTACCAGCTCTCATCTTTGTCTAGGATTTGATAACTGCTGAAATACATAGACCAAATCTTTTAAAGAAAAAATTAATTTCTAATGATATTGTGGCAATTAAAGTGTTTCAAAATGAAAAATACCATTTCTACACAAGGTAAACTGCTCTGTAATTATGTTCTATGCAGAACACCTGCAAGCATAAGAGCAGTTCACTGTCACTGCTCATGGCTTTTACCATCATGAACACCACAATTAAGCACTAATTTTAACAGATTTCTTTTTCAAAACATGGATATGTGTCTACTTTGATTTACACAAGCACCTAAAAAGACATAAGAAAGAAAAAAGCCCATTTAATATGGATGGAACAAAGTACTTGAGTCAATACATCAGGCTCCATTCTCTGGCTCTATTCAAATCCAGGCTAAAACCCCATCTCTTTGAAGCTGCTTTCAGATCCTGATTCTCTTATTCATCACTTATGTGTATCATTACCGTACCCTAGTTCCCAGTTTTCTGACTGTCTCTTACATCTATATGTGCAGCACTGCATATGCCTTGTAGTAGTAGTAGTAGCTGCTATTTTAACACAAATTCCACTACCTATTTGCCCAGGTTCTATTATCTGCTAAAGCTCTGTAGTCAAGCTCTAGCATAGGATATGGGAAAGGCAAAACAAAGCCAACTCTTCACAAGGCAAACACAGAATAAAATATTACAGCCAGCATACACCATGAAAGATTGAAAATGCACCATAATTTTCCAAAAGACATTCATACATTCTTGCAGCTCTCATTTCAAAGTAGAGTCTTCCATCAATGACAGATAATACTCATACAATTGACACAAAACACAGTTTAACAGGGATAATTCACACTACAGATCAACAGAAAAAGCGTAGTTACTCACCTGTAACAGGTGTTCTCCAGGAACTGCAGGAATCAGTCCTCACATATGGGTGACTTTGGCATCAACGGAGCCCGCGTGGAAACCTCTTCCAAGCTTTCAAAGAAAGCCTTTGGGAGATCCACCATGCATGCATGGCTGCTTTCCCACCCAAGGGTGCCAACTTGCCTCAGAACGATGACATAGCTCAAGACGGCAAAAAAGATAAAGAACTCCACGGGAAGGAGCAAGGGTTGTGAGGACCGATTCCTGCTGTTCCTGGAGAACATCTCCTAAAGGTGAGTACGCTTTCACTGCGAACAAGCAGGAAGTCAGTCCTCACATATGGGACTCCCTAGCTACAGGGTACTGAAAAAACCTCTAAGCCATGGGCGACCCAAAAAGCGATCCATGAGGAACAGCAGAGAGTACAGTTCAGTTGCAAGACAGCAGCAGCGACCCCAGCGTTGACCAGGGAAACCAATTCTCTGGGGAAGGGGTCCCTTCTGCCACAGAAGGGTCTGAGGGCAGGAATTGCCTTAAACCCCAAACAGATAACGGAGTGCTGTCTGGCTGAAGGTGCTGATCCGCCGGGATCCCTCCTCCAGGCAGTAATGCGCTGCAAAGGTGTGAACTGAGGACCAGGTGGCAGCCTAGCAGATCTCTGTCAAGGGAATTGAGTGGAGGTTTGCCACAGAAGCCACCATGGCTCGGACGCTGTGCACCGTGATGTGATGCGCCAGCAAAAGACCGGCCTGACCATAAGTGAAGGTGATGTAGTCTACCACCCAAGTGGACAGAGTATGCTTGAAGACTGCTATGCCCAAACGATTAGGGTCGAAGGAAGCGAGGAGCTGCGAGGGGGCTTGGTCCGTTCCAAATTATAGGCCCAATGCCTGTTTACAGTCTAGCGTATGGAGAGCGCTTCTGCCCTACTGATGTAAGGTCACAGGATAAAGGTGGGAAGCACCAGCTCCTAGTTGAGGTGGAACGCAGCGATCACCTTAGGGAGAAACTTAGGGTGTGTAAGGAGCACCACTCTGTTCCTGTGAAACCTGGTGTAGGGGGCATGAGCCACCAAAACCTAGAGTTCACTGAACCTTGAGGCAGACGTGAGCATAACGAAGAAGACCACCTTCCAGGACAGATACTTGAGGTGGCAGGAAATCAGAGGCTCAAAGGGTGGAGGTGCTGAGCTTCGGAGAGGACCACATTGAGATCCCACGCTGCTATTATTTATTTATTTTATTTATTTACATTCTCTTATATACCATGCTATTCTGCATCAGTGCGGTTTACATTGAACAAACTGAAATTACATTGAACAGGGCATTATAACTTGGAGATAACTATTGTACAGGGAACATGGGCTATGGAGGGTTAAGTGGCTTGCCCAAGACCACAAGGAGCACCTGTGGGACTAGAAACCCCAGTCCTTCCGGACCAAGGTTGCTGTCCTCGAGTGGGATTTAAACCCCCGACCTTCCGGCCTGAAGTACCTTGCCCCAACCACTAGGCCACTCCTCCACTTTACTATTGGCGTATGAATGCATGGTCGAGAGAGCAGGAGGCCCCTCTGGAAGTGAGCCACAAAAGGCTGGGCGGAGAGGGGCTTACCCTCAATGAGGTGATGGTGTTTCGATAGTGCACTGAGGTGAAACCTGATGGAGTTAGACTTCAGATCAGCATTAAACAGGTGCAGCAAGTACTGCAGAACCAGTTGGACAGAATAGGAGAAGGGGTTGGCACCCCTCTCTGCACACCAAACCGAGCAGCAATGCCACTTAATGGCACACACCCGAAGGTGGAATCCTTGCATGAGGCCCAGCAGGACCTCTTCTATTTCCCTAGGCAAGTCGAACAGGGTCAGGAATAGGACTACCCTTTCAGCAGTCAGGCCGTCAGGGCCAGGGACCCCAGGATGGGGTGCAGGAGAGAACCAGGGTGCTCCCCAGGGGGATTGGGAGTGCCCGAGAGGCTGAGGAGTAGCAGAAACCATGGCTGCTGGGGCCAAGGGGGGCTATGAGGATCAGGGTAGCCTGGTCGAGCTGGACCTTGAAGAGGATCTTGGCAATAAGCGGTGTGGGAGGGAAGGCATAGAGGAGGCCTTCCGTCCATGGAAAGCAAAATGCATCAGCCACCACCCAGGAGGGGTGCGGTGCTCTGGAGCAGTAGCAGGCCAGCTGAGCACTGGCAGAGCTGGCGAAGATATCCATCACCGAGAGGCCCCAGCAACGGAAAAGTCAGTAGGCCACCCACAGATCAAGCCGCCACTCCTGGCTGGGGCAGTACACTGCCCTGAGAAGCATCCTGCTTTCGCTGCCGAAAGTGCTTCCGAGCACAGAAGGGATGATCCCATACCCCACTGATTGTTGATGTAGATCACCACCTGGTTGTCCGTCAGAATCAGAATGGACTGGTTCCTTAGATAGTACTGAAAAGCTTGGAGAGTGCAAAAGATTGGTTGGAGCTCTAGGAAGTTGATCTGTTGGAGGCTTTCTGATGCCAACCACAGGCTCTGAGGGAGGAGGTTGCCGTGCTCCCCAGCCCAACTTGGAGACATCTGTGGTGAGGACCCCGAGGGGTCAGGACCTGAAAGGTCATCCTTATCAGCAGGTTCTGTGGCTGTTGCCACCAGGCAAGGACTCGGCGAGGGGATGGATGATGGTCATCCTGTCTTGCAGGCGTCTTGTCGCCTGGGACCACAGGGAACAGAAGACCCATTGGGCCGGACACATGTGGAGACAGGCATCGGTGGTAACGTGCACCATCAAGGCCATGTGCTCCAGGAGGCACAGCATAAGTTGGGCAGAAGCCGGGTTTCGGCCCTGAACCTCAATTGCGAGGGCCACTAGGCACTGGACCCTGTTGAGGGGGAGGAAGGCTCTTGCCCGGACCATGTCTAGCAACGTCCCTATGAATTCCATGCTTTGGGTTGATTGTAGGTGGGATTTGGGGTAGTTGATGATAAACCCCAGGTGTTCCAGAGTGAGAATGGTGCAACATGCTTCCTGCTGCACCTTGATGGCTGTGTCATCTCTGGTAGGGAAAGAAGAACAATCCTGCAGTCGCAGGTGGGCGGCGACCACCACCAGGCACTTGGTGAACACCCTTGGAGCCAAACAACAGAATCCTGTACTGGTAGTGGCATCCTCCGATGACAAACCAGAGGTACTGCCGGTTGCGAAGATGGATGGGAATGTGCATGTACACATCTCTGAGATCTAAGGAGCATAGCCAATATCCCTAGTGGAGGTAAAGAAGCAATGTTCCAAAGGAGAGCATCTTGAACTTCTCCTTCACCAGGAACTTGTTGAGATCTCAAAGATCCAGAACAGGATGAAAGCCACTGGTCCTCTTGAGAACCAGAAGTACAGGGAGTAGAATTTCTTGCCTTTGAGGTGGGGTGGGACTAGTTCCCCTGCCTTGTCAGCTAGAAGCCCGGCAAGCTCTTGCTGGAGCAAGCCTTGGTGAAGGGGAGTAATCGGGAGTTCCCCTGGAAAGGTGGCATCTGATGCAAATGGAGGAGTTAACCCTTCCCCACCGCCAGGACGACACAGATGTCAGTAGTGATGCTGGACCACTGGCTGGCAAAGAACACCAGACCCCCGACCATGTGCTGTGGGACTAGGCATCCCAGGGGAGGACAAGCTATGCCCAAGGAGTTAACAGCACCCACCAGGTTGCGGCTGGGGCGCCGCCTAAGGCTTGGGGGCCTTAGACTTACGTGAGCCTCACTCCTGTCCCTTGATCTGCTGGCCCAGTTGGGGAGCTGGGAAGGCAAAGTATTCGGGATAGTTTCCGTAAGCCTTCCTCTTGTTTGGGTAAAGCGTAGTTACTCAACTGTAACAGATGTTCGCCAGGGACTGCAGGAATCAGCCCTCACATTTGGGTCACGTCGGCCTTTGGGAGATGCCACCATGCATGCGTGGTCCCCTTCCCGCCCAAGGGTGCCATCTTGCTGAGTCAGATGACATAGCTAGGACGGTAGTAAAATAAAACAAGGTAGGGAGGCAACTCCCAGGGGAGGAGGGAGGGTTGTGAGGACTGATTACTGTTGTCCCTGGAGAACACCTGTTACAGGTGAGTAATTATGCTTTCTCCAGGAACAAGCAGGAAGTCAGTCCTCACATATGGGACTCCACAGCCGAGGACCGAACCACAGCAGCACCAATTCAGCACCATGAGTTGCAGAAAATGAGTCCCCAGCTGATAGACTCTGTAAGACCACAGAATGCTCGGAGGGCAGGAGTTGCCTACACCCCTGAAAGATTACGGAGTACTGCCTGGCTGAAAGCACTGTCCCGACTTGACTCTTTCCAGGCAGTAGTGAGCTGCAAACATATGAATTGTAGATCATGTGGCAACCTTGCAGATCAGTCACCAGCACTGAGTACAGATTTGCCACAGATGTGGCCATCGCTCTCACGTGATGCACTGTGATCTGGTGTTCCAGTGAGAGCCCAGCTCGCTCATAGGCAAAGTCAATACAGTCCGCCACCCCAAGTGGACAGAGTTTGCTTAGTCACAGAAAGCCTCAGTCTGCTGGGATCATAGGAAATGAGAAGCTGAGGGGCTTTGCAGTGACCCTGGGTCCACTGTAGGTAGAAGGACAGGGCCCGTTTGCAGTCCAGTGTATGCAATATAGTTTCCTCCCGAACGGCACGAGGCCATAGGAAAAAGGTGGGCAGGACTACCTCCTGGTTGAGGTGGAAAGGAGATACCACCTTTGGGAGGAATTTGGGGTGAGTGTGGATGTGAGAGCCACCAGGAAGGCAACCTTCCGTGAGAGATACTGCAGATGGCAAGAAGCTAGAGGCTCGAATGGCGGCCTGGTGAGCTGTGAGAGTACCACACTGAGGTCCTATTTCGCAGATGGGGGGCTTAGACAACAGGAGACCCCAGAGGAACTGAGACCAGGGGGTGACCTGAGAGGGGCTTCCCTTCGACAGGGTGATGGTGTGCTGCAATTGCATTCAAGTGCACCCTCACTCTACAGATGCAGTAGGTATGGAAGCACTAGTTGCACAGGGCAAGAGAACAGGTTCTCCTGCCTCTCCACACACCATACCAAGATGTTCCGCCACTTAAAGGCACAGACTCGCCTTGTGGGGGGGCTTGTGGGAGGCCAACAGGACCTCCTCGACATCTCGTGGGAGGTTGAAAGGGTCCAAAGCTACCCTTTTAGCAGCCACACAGTTAGCGTTAGAGACCCAGACTGGGGTGCAGGAGGGAGCCCTCCTCAAGACAGGAAGTCTGGGGCACGGTCCAGCAGAACTGGGGAGTGCCACCCACAAGAAGAGCAGCAATTGAAACCAAGGATGTCTGGCCACTTGGGGGCAATGTCAGTGCTGCCCCCTCGCTCTGGACCTTGAAGAAGGTCTTGATGACCAGAGGGGTTGACAGAAAATCACAAAGGAGGCCTTCCATCCACGGGATCAGGAAGCTATCTGCTACCACCCTTGTTGGATGCGGCTGCCGTGATCGGAAGCAGGGCAGTTGCGCATTGTCCGGGGTGGTAAAGAGGTCCATCACAGGCATCTCCCAGAGGCGGAAGAGCCGTGAGGTCATTCTGGGGTTCAGGCGCCACTCGTGTGGCTGGAGCACCCTGCTCAGTCTGTCTGCCAGGAGGTTGACCTGACCCTGGAGGTAGACCGCCCACAGCAGCATGTTGTTGCGAGCTGCAAAGGAAAGGAGGGTCACCATCTCCTAGCAGAGGCAGTACGACCCCGTGCCTCCTTGCTTGTTGACGTAGATCATGGCTACTTGGTTGCCTGTCTGTATCAGCACCAGCTGACGTCGCGGGCAGTGGTGGAACGCCTGCAGGGCCAATAAGATTGCACTAAGTTCCAAAAGATTGATCTGCAGCAGGGATTTCACCTGGGACCAGCTGCCTTGTATGAGACATTCCTCGTAATGCACCCCCCAACTGAGGAGGGAGGTGTCCTTGGACAGGACCCTCTGGGGAATGGGCGCCTGTAAAGGCATCCCGGTCTGGAGGTGGCAGGAAGTTGCCACCAGTCGAGGGATTCCACCAGATGGCAGGTTACCCTGATCCTGTCCTGAATTCTGCCCATGGCTTGCGTCCACTGGGAGCGGAGGCACCACTGAGCTGCCTGCATGTGCAAGTGGGCTAGCGGGGTCACACGGACCATGGAGGCCATATGGCCCAGAAGGTGGAGGAGGAGACGGGCTGGCACCAAGCGACGGTGCAGCACCTTTGCTGCTAGCTCTCTGAGGTGGTCTGTCCTTTCCCTGGGAAGAAAGGTTTTGGTCTGTAGGGTATCTAACTGAGCACCTATGAATTCCAAGCTCTCGGCTGGAGTGAGATGAGATTTTGGGTAGCTGATGATAAACCCCAGATGCTGCAGCAGGAGGGTTGCACGCCCTGATGGGCCTCTGCGGCAGTGCTGCCTCTGATGAGCCAGTCGTCTAGGTATAGGAAGACAAAGGCCTCTTGCAGACAGACAGCGACCACTGCTAGGCACTTTATGAAGACCCTGGGAGAGGAGGCCAGGCCGAAGGGTAGGACCCTGCATTGGTAGTGCCCTCCTTCTACCATGAACCTTCGGTACTGCCTGTGGGATGGGTGGTTCAGGATGTATGTGTAAGCATCCTTTAGGTCCAAGTAGCAGAGCTAGTCTCCATGGTAGAGGTAGGGCAGCAGCATTCCTAGAGAGAGCATCTTGAACCTCTCCCTCATCAGAAACTTGTTTACATTTCGCAGGTCTAGGATGGGCCTGAGGCCCCCAGTCCTCTTTGGGACAAGGAAGCACCTGGAGTAGAAGCTTTTGCACCATAGGTATCTGGGTACAGGTTCTACCGCATTTGTCCTTGAAAAGACCTGAGAACAGTAGGGTTTGGTGAAGAAGGGGTTGTACTGGCTCTCTGGTAAAGAACCTGCATGGAATCTGCTGCAGGTGGAGGAGATATCCTTCCCTGACCACCTGCAGTACCCAAAGGTCCGAAGTGACTGAGGCCCATTTGTAGGCGAAGAGCACAAGGCGCCCTACTGTGGGCTGGTGAAGGTCTCCTGGAAGAGGCGAGGCCTTGCCCTGAGAGTCAAAGCTCCCCCCCAGGCTTGGTGGGAGCTGAAGCCTAGGGCTTAGGTGTTTTTGCCTTCTGAGCCCCTTGTCCCTGCCTCTTGAGGTGAGAACCCTGCTGATGGCCAGAGTAGGGCTGGTACTGGTGACACTGTACAAAAGCACCCTTTTTTCTTGGGATAAAGGTCCTTTCCCTGACGTTTTTTTGTGGGGAAGGAATGAAGTCTTCTTATAGAGCCTCTAATGGGCCACCACGTCTGCCTCAATCTCAGCAGCTTTTTCAGCCATGGGTTTGCTAAAAAGGTTCTCCCCAGTACAAGGGACATCGAGAAGTTTGTCCTGGACCCACTGCTCAAAGTTGGGGGATTGCAGCCAGGCCTGACGCTGTGCCCCAGTGGCGGCGTCCGCCGTGACTCAAGCAGCCAACTCGAAGCCGTTATAGGCAGCCCAGGAGAGGAACCTGGAGCAGTCCCTTACTCCCAAAGTCAGGCTCTGGAATCATTGGAGGGGTTCCCCGACAAGGACTGCTGCAAACCCTGACAGTTCTTTGGCCAGTGCCTTTAGGTACATGCCTATGCACAGCTCATAGGCCTGGATCCAGCAACCCAGCATCGAGCCCTGATAGATTTGTGCATAAGGGCGTCAAGGGCCCGGGCATTCCCTGCCAGGAGGGATGGAGGCGTGGTTCTTCTGGCTCTTGAGCTTCTGCATGGTTGACTCGATGACCATAGAGTTGTGTGGGAGCTGGAGTTTGTGAAAACCCGTCCCTTTCCGGACACGGTACATAGCATCAAGTCGATGGCCAACTATAGGCACCGAAGCCGGTGTCTCCCACATGCAGAGTAGCAGCTCTCGAGGATCGGCTGTGTGGGTACTGTGAGTGTTTCTCTAGATGAAGTCTAATAGTAGAGAATCTCCAGCTCTCCAGTGTGCGGGTCCTCCTCCACCTCGGTTTGCACTAAAAAGGACCCTGGGGGGAGAGTGGCGTTGAGGCGCCGGGTCCGAAGGAATGCCTCAGTGCCTTCTAGAATCTGAGGACATCTCATCCTTGGTCTCCTACATGGAGTTGAGCGGTGATGAAGAATCCAAGGATCTGTGACTCCTTGTGTCGAGGCCGGTGCCAAAGGGCCAACAGCTGGCGGAGAACCTGGGATCTGAGTCGCAGACCCTGGCCGGCGAGGACTGGATGCCTGACAAACGAGACCGGGACTTCAACCGGTGCCAAGGACTTTCTTGAGGCCGAGGGCATGGAATGCTCGGTTCAACAACCAGGGGACTCCCTTGCAGTTGAGGGGCCGGTCATCAGGGCAGAGGAACAGGCCATCATCGCCTACTGCAGGGCCAGGATAGCAGTGATGTTCTGCTCCAGTACCACCAGTTTGGTTTCCAAGCCAGAAGGCTCCGCAGTTTTCGGCACGGGCACTGAGGATTTTGGGCCCGACACCGGCACTCTAGGAAGTGCGTCCTTGATGAGGACTACAGCTTCGAGGAACCTCGTACGGTTTCCGCCAGCTGAGGAATCCTTCTTGAGGACCTTAGTGGGGTGCTTTCTCAGAGTCGCCCGAGTCCCTCCGTGGAATTTTACTGGGTTTCACTGGTGCAGCCTTGGTGGACTTCGATGACCTCTTTTTCTCTGGGCTCCAGGGACTTCTCTGAGGATGCCTGGGTGTCACGGGATGTACTGGGCTGGGAGCTTGGTGCCAGGAGGTGGATGCAGAGTCAGACTTGGAGAACATCTTCTCCTGTGGCTCTGACATTTTCTTGTTGGTTTTGGGCGTCATGGCCTGGCACAGGTCACAGGTGGTGTTATCATGGTCTGGGCCCAGGCAGCGCAAGCAGCAGTCATGGATGCCAGTGTGGGATATGGTTTGACTGCAGCGGTCCTATTTTTTGAACTCACCAGGGGACATGGTGGCAGAACACCCAGATGGGGTCGACGACCCCCAGGTGAAAAAAAGGACAAATGCCTGTCGAGAAGAAAAATAAAAAGGGGTCAAGGACGCCAACTCGAAGCAAGAAGAGGAACTGGTAAGCCTACCGGAATGTTATACTCTTAGGAACAGTTATACTAAGATTTTTCCAGGGAAACAGGACATACGTCTGTTGGGCTCCGCGGAAAAAAGGAGAGAGCAAGATAGCATTGTTGGGCAGGAAGGGGACCATGCATGCTTGGTGGCATCTCCCAAAGGCTTTATTTGGAAGCTGTGGAGATGCTTCTGAGTGGGCACCATCAGTGCCGATGTTACCCATATATGAGGGCTGACTTCCTGCTTGTTCCTGGAGAAAGGGGCTTTTTCTCCAAAGCCTTTATTCGGAAATAGTCAGCAGTTTTCTTGGAAAGCCGTGTCCTGATCATGGACTCGGACTCCAGCTCTGTGACCTTGTCTGTCATGGGCCCCCAACCAGCTTGTCCTGCACCCATTGCTTCAGGTTGGAGGACTGTAGACAGGCTGGTAGTGGGCATTAATGCCCACTGCAGCTACTCTGGCCACTGACTCAAAGCCATCATGGCCCCACAAGCTATGAATTTGGAGCACTCCTTGACCGTTGAGGTCAGGGTTTGGAACCGCTGGAGAGGTTCTTCTGCCAGCCCAGCCGAGAACCCAGTGAGCTCCCTCTTCATGTCCTGCAATTACATGACAATATAGTGCTGGTAGGCCTGGATCCGGATGACGAACATCGAGCTCTGGTAGCACTTTTCTGCCGAAGGTGTCCATGATGCGATGCTCCCTGCCAGGGGGCACTGAGGAGTGCGTCTTCTGGCTTTTGATCCTGCGCATGGCCGACTCCACCACCATGGAATTATGAGGTAGTTGCACTTTCAGGAACTTAGGGCTCTTGCAGACTTGATATATGGAATCGAGCCGCCTGCTCATAATTTGCACCAAAGCTGGAGACTCCCACATGCGGAAGAGGAGCTGTTCCAGGATGTTGGGAACAAACACTGAGTGCCTCCTTCGGAGGGGCCTTGTAATGGAGGACCTTGAGGTCCTCCGCCCGAGGTTCCTCCTCGGACTTCATGGTGAAGGCTAAGGCCTTTGCCATGTCCCTGACAAACTCCAAGAAGGAGATGGGTCCTTGGTCGGGGACCTGCATCGGTACTCTAGAGGGGAGGGATCCGAAGGGACATCCCAATGGAGAGGGATATCAGGGGACTTGTTATTGGTCTCCCAGTCTGACTCTGAGTCAGAGGAGACCTTGAGAACCCTCCGGGCCATGCCGGGTTACCAGCGCTGCGAGGCCCCTGGAGTCACTGCTTTCCGACCCAAAGGCACTGGCCGGGGAAGTCCTCCACCCCAAATGGAATCATCTAGAGATGGCACTCGAGCATTGGTTCCACGACCTCTGGAGACACCCTTGCAGTGGAGGGGCCAGTGGTCGGGACAGATGACCTGGAGGAACTGGTCATCAGTCAGTCTGCGCTGCTGGGCGAAGGTGGCAACGATGCTGTGCTCGCAGGCCGCCATTCTGACCTCAAGGCCAGAAGGCTCTGGGCTAGACACCAGCTTTTTCGAGGGGACATCCTCTCTGAGGATGGATTCAGAAGACCGGATTCGATCTCCCAACGCTGATGGCACTTCCCCCACCAAGGCAGCTTAGAGGGCTGCTCCTGGTCATCACCCTCAGCATCACGCTGGGGGCTCTGATGCTGGTGACTGTGGAACTTACCCACGGCTCTGGCATCATCTCCCAAGAAATTTTCTAGCAGAGCTCTGGGTCATGGTCGGCTCCCAGGCACCGCAGACAACAGTCATGAGTGTCTGTAAGTGACATGTTCCTAGAGCATCTATCACATTTTTTAAATCCGGTAGCCATGGAGGCAAAAATGGCCCCTGCGAGGTCGAAGACCCATGTGGCCAGCGGTTAGGGGGAAAAAAAGGGCGCAAAGCCCGAAAAGAAAAAATAGAGGAAAAATGTGCATCCCTGAGAGCTCTAAGGTAGAGCACCGGTGCAACCAGAAAAGAGAGAGTCTGTTAAGGCGAGGAAAACTTTTTCCGAGGGACGAGGATGTGCATCGGAAGGGCTCCGCGGAATAAGGGAGACTGAGGAAGATGGCACCCTTGGGAGGGAAGAGGATCACAAATGCGTGGGAGCAATCCCAAAGGCTTTCTTTGAAAGCTGGGAAATTGCTCCGAGTGGGCTCCGTCAATGCCAACATCACCCATAAGTGAGGACTGACTTCCTGCTTGTTCCTGGAGAATACGATCCACCTGCATCACAGACAGTACCCTTCAGTCGTGCATTATCAGTACCGGGAAATATCCTTTGGGCTGGCAACAGCCCTCAGGGTCTCCACGAAGTGCCTGGTGGTTGTGGCCATTTTCCTTTGGATCCAGGGGTCTTTATCTTCCCATACCTGGACGACTGGCTCATAAAGGGTTCTATGCTGTCCAGTGTGCGGCAGTCCACCAAGCCCACCATTTAGGTGCTTGAAGGCCTTGGCTTCGTGGTCAACAATCTAAAGTCTCACCTCCAGCTGGTACAACAACTGGAGTTCATCAGGGCCCTCCTCGATACCACTTGAGCAAGAGCTTTTCTATCAGCAGACTGCCTGCAGTTTCTCATTGAGGTGGTGGGCGCACTGTAGTGCCAGCATCACACCACGCCCTGTGGGCTACTGAGAGCCCTCAGACATGGCAGCCATGGTGCATGTCATCCCTCAGGCCCACCTCTACATGTGGCAGACTTAATGGACCTTGCAAACGCAATGGCAGCAAGCACTGCGTCATCTGCAGGACAGGATGGTGATCATTGGGCCACTCGCAGTGTCCCTGATGTGGTGGCTTGTGCCCACAAACTTGTGTCGGGGTCTTCTGTTGCAACCAGCAGCGCCCTTCAGACTGCTCATGACGAATGCCTCCAAACTCACCTGGGGTACGCACCTGGACGGTCTCCATACCCAGGGCCTGTGATCTGAGAGTGAAAGTCTCCATCAGATCAACTTCCTTGAGCTCCGGACTCTCCATACGTTTTGGACACACCTGGAGAATCAGGTGGTCCTGATCCAGAATGACAACCAGGTCGCCATGTTCTATGTGAACAAGCAGTGGGACATGAGCTTGTACCTCCTGTGTTGGCTGTTCCCCTCTGGATGTTTGCCTTGTTTCATGGCATGGATCTCAGGGTGATGTATTTCCTCAGCTAGAGTAACAGCTTAGCAAATCACCTCAGCTGGGTTCTTCAGCCACATGAGTGGTCCCTCAAGAGGGAGGTGGTGGAACGGATTTTTCAGGACTGGGGCATGCCTAATATGGACCTCCTTGCTACAGCAAAGAATGCCTAGATAATTTGGTTCTGCTCCCAGAGGCCAGACAGGGATTGCCTGGCTCTGGACAGCTTCCTTATCCACTAGGAGAGAGGCCTACTCTATGCCTACCCCCTGATTCCGCTCACTGCAAAGATGTTCCTGAAGCTCCAGGCCGAGAGAGGATCCATGTTTCTCATTGTTCTTTACTGGCCTCAACAGTCGTGGTTCCCGTTAATGCTGCAGCTCTCGCAGAAAGAACCTCTTTGCCTGGGCTCCAACCCAAACTTCATCTTACAGGAGGGCAACTCCTTGTTGCATCTCAGCATCCAAACCCTAGCATCCACAGCATGGATGCTGAGTGGGTAGCCCTCACGGAGCTTGCCCTCCCGAGGATGTCACCGCGAGGCTGCTATCATCTCGCAAGGAGTCAACGTGTAAAGCCTACACATTCAAATGGTGGTGTGGTTTGCCGTCTGGTGCACTGGTTGTGCATTGGACTCCTTTGCCTCATGGACTAGCTGTTGGAGTGCCTATTGAACAGCTTCAATTCTGGGCTCAAATCCAACTTGGTGCGTGTTCACCTCAGTGTGATAGGAGCATTGCATCATAGTTGTAATGGGAAGCCCATCTCAGCTCAGTCTCTGGTATGTCGATTTATGTGGGGCTTGCTTCTTTCGAAGCCTCCAGTTAAGCTTCCTATGGTTGCTTGGGATCTGAATGTGGTCCTCTGCCAGCTCATGTGGGCTCCTTTTCTGCCACTGGACGCATGTCCACTGAAATCCTTGACCTGGAAGGTCAAATTGGCCTGGCGAGTGAGTGAGCTCTAGGCTCTGGTCATACACCCTCCATGCACCAGGTTCCACCAGAACTGAGTGGTGCACACGTGTTTTCTGCCAAAGGTGGTCTCGGCTTTCTACCTCAACCAGTCTATTGTCTTTCCAATGCTTTTTCCCTGGCGTCATACCAATCACAGTGAGGCCTTGCATACACTGGATTGCAAGCATGCATTGGCCTTCTACTTGGAGTGCATGAAGGCGCACCGTCAAACCTCTCAGTTTGTTTTCTTTAACCCCAATAGGCTGAGGGGTCGCTGTTTTGAAATGCACGCTATCCCTCTGGCTTGCTGATTGCATCACCCATATGTATTCCTTGGCTAGTTTGAACCTTGAAGGTCATGTCACGGCTCACAATGTCTGTGCAATGGCTACATAAGTAGCTAGAAAGGGAAAGGAAACACACGGCGCAAGAGTGTAGATGACGCAAGCGCTTTTATTGGGATCCCCAACGCATTTCGGCAGGGTCGCCTTCCTCAGGGGGTTTGTAAACTTACAAATATAAAATGAACACATATATTATTAACAATAAATACACAAAATATCATAAAAAAGGTGATAAATTTAGTAATGAATACGTAATGATGATAACTACTAACAAACTAAAGCTGACCGGGCATGGTAAACACAGAGATAACAATAAAAACAATGATAATCAAAATGTAACCATAATTAAAATGTTCCAAAACACATTAAAAAAACTGAATGAAACTATAAAAACATGATAATAAAATAATCATTAAAAAATTATAAAATAATAAATAGTTATGAACATATATACAAAATAGTTAATAGCCAATCGGAATGACATCATGGTGTAACTTCTAGTAAACAAATATGGGTCTATTATTGTTGAAACATATTAATAAAAACATAAATAAATATGTATAAAACAATAAATACTATATAGAACCATGTAAAAAAACTCCATTGTAAAACACTGCAGGGCAGAAGCGGGGATTAAAACCAATGATTGAGGAGATCAATTACACCAGAGGGAATTATAAAGTATAGGCTATCGGGGAAAAGTCTGTGAAATATATGCAAAGTAAGGCAAAGAATTTAATCGTACTCTCTCAGCGCGTATATAAAAGGCAAGAACTCCAGCTGATGAAAGTGATGGAGACAGACGGCTGAAGCCTGGAGCTGCTAGTATCCAAATAAAAACCCATCGAATTAGAGAACAACGAAAGGACAAACTTCATAAAGACTTATAGAATGAAATGATAACACGAACTGACAGGATAACTTATGGTGTAAAACAGAACTTCTGTAATGATGTTAAAAATACAGGGTCAAATATAATGTGTTGTAGGGTATGTGGAGAACTTAAAAAACCTTAAGAAAGGGCGGAAAAAACGGGAGCCTAAAAAGCTGCTGTTTAACTGTACTGACGAATATCCTGAAAATGTGTGTTCATGGTGAATAGAGCAAACAATACTTACAGCCCCACGAGGAGTCTTTGATGTAGTAGTTACAATTGCAGTCTCATGTGTAGGATTTCACCAGTAATCAGGAAAAGTCAATATAACTAGTGGAGAAAACCAGTGGTGGTGAATCCCAGTGCAATTGATGAACACAGGTAGTTTGAGAGAAATAAATATCAAGCGTCGCTGTGCAAAGGACTGCTTTGGTGATGGTAGAAGGCTGAGAATTAGTGCATAATCTTGGTATAAAGAATTGTTTAAAAAATTTTTTTAGGAAGAAGTATGTCCAGATCTTTAAAGATGAGAGAGCTACCTCACCGCGGCACCATGTTGTCATCGGAAAATCGTGCGGGTGAAGTAAACACACTGAGCCTTATAATGTAAATAGAAGTTTTAGCGCCCATCCAAAAACCGTAAATTTAAATTATAAGTAATCATAGATATTAGGTCCTGACTTGTCTATGAAAACATCGTGACACGGGACGTAAAACAAAGAATATATATTGTGAGGCTCCTGTATTTAATGCAAGAACACGGCAAGTATGAGGACAAGTGTGCGCTTACGAAGAAAAAAGTGAAACTGTCAAATTAGGCAAATATTCAGGAGGAGATGAAAAGAATCAGAAACTTTCAAAACTTACCACCAGAGTGAAAGTACTGTCAGCACTAACTCCGAATAATGCAAAGGGACAGCTGAGGTGAAAACAGGATATTTAAAGACGCTGAGAGTCGCGCCAGAAAGGGGGCGTGGCTTGGCATTGAATTTCAAGGCAGGAACGCCTTACCAAAAATAATGTATGTGAATGTTAAAAACGGTATATAAAGTACATATTAGGAGAAGAGTGCCTGGAAGAGCAAATAAAGCAGTAATGTGGAACATGAAATTGGCTATTAATAAAACAATACCTGAAGATCAAGAAAAAATAAAAAACACATATTGTATGGAAACACTTCCTGAGGTCTATTTGAGTGTAAATTATGGGACACCTATAATTCCTTTACAGCTATACAAACAATGTTACAAAAAAACGGAGAGATCAACTTCCCGATTTAGCCCATTCGGCTCCAAACTATCTAATTCAAAAATGTACCTTTGTTCAAGCTTCAGCAATACCTTATCTATATCACCTCCTCTCCAATTTGGTGTAACTACTCTGAGGACAGAATATTTCAGGTCACTAATGGTATGATTTTTTTCTTTCCAATGAGCTACTAAGGGTTTGTAGGGTATTCCCCTATGGATACAACTCCTATGTTCCACTATTCTTGTGCGCACTTGTCTTTTAGTTTTTCCCACATAAAGTAGATTGCAAGGACAGATTATAACATAAATGACATGTTCAGTTTTACAGTTGGAAAAGGACTGTAAATATATTTTATGATGTGTAACTGGATGAGAGAAAAACTCTTTGATGGTGATCACGTGAGTGCAAACTGAGCATCCACCACACTTGAAGTGGCCCTTTAAAGTAGTACTAGGTCTGTGCAGCGGAAGAGCAGATGATACTAGAAGATCAGACAGATTTGGATTCCGTTTATGTGCTACCATAACATTTTTATTTACAAAAGGTAAAAGAGGTGAAAGCAAATCCCATTGTTGTCTTAAAATGTTAGTTATATCTTTAGTATAGTTAGTGAAGGTCAAGGGGCATACAATTATGTCTTTTTTTGCTCGTTCTTTTTTATGTAGCAATGTTGCTCTGTCTGTAGTACTTGCTCTATAATAAGCCTTCTTGTTTTATGTCCCGTGTCACGATGTTTTCATAGACAAGTCAGGACCTAATATCTATGATTATTTGTAATTTAAATTTACGGTTTTTGGATGGGCACTAAAACTTCTATTTACATTATAAGGCTCAGTGTGTTTACTTCACCCGCACGATTTTCCGATGACAACATGGTGCCGCGGTGAGGTAGCTCTCTCATCTTTAAAGATCTGGACATACTTCTTCCTAAAAAAATTTTTTAAACAATTCTTTATACCAAGATTATGCACTAATTCTCAGCCTTCTACCATCACCAAAGCAGTCCTTTGCACAGCGACGCTTGATATCTATTTCTCTTAAACTACCTGGGTTCATCAATTGCACTGCGATTCACCACCACTGGTTTTCTCCACTAGTTATATTGACTTTTCCTGATTACTGGTGAAATCCTATACATGAGACCGCAATTGTAACTACTACATCAAAGACTCCTCGTGGGGCTGTAAGTATTGTTTGCTCCATTCACCATGAACACACATTTTCAGGATATTCGTCAGTACAGTTAAACAGCAGCTTTTTAGGCTCCCGTTTTTTCCGCCCTTTCTTAAGGTTTTTTAAGTTCTCCACATGCCCTACAACACATTATATTTGACCCTGTATTTTTAACATCATTACAGAAGTTTTTCTGTTTTACACCATAAGTTATCCTGTCAGTTCGTGTTATCATTTCATTCTATAAGTCTTTATGAAGTTTGTCCTTTCGTTGTTCTCTAATTCGATGGGTTTTTATTTGGATACTAGCAGCTCCAGGCTTCAGCCGTCTGTCCCCATCACTTTCATCAGCTGGAGTTCTTGCCTTTTATATACGCGCTGAGTGAGTACGATTAAATTCTTTGCCTTACTTTGCATATATTTCACAGACTTTTCCCCGATAGCCTATACTTTATAATTCCCTCTGGTGTAATTGATCTCCTCAATCATTGGTTTTAATCCCCGCTTCTGCCCTGCAGTGTTTTACAATGGAGTTTTTTTACATGGTTCTATATAGTATTTATTGTTTTATACATATTTATTTATGTTTTTATTAATATGTTTTAACAATAATAGACCCATATTTGTTTACTAGAAGTTACACCATGATGTCGTTCCGATTGGCTATTAACTATTTTGTATATATGTTCATAACTATTTATTATTTTATAATTTTTTAATGATTATTTTATTATCATGTTTTTATAGTTTCATTCAGTTTTTTTAATGTGTTTTGGAACATTTTAATTATGGTTACATTTTGATTATCAGTGTTTTTATTGTTATCTCTGTGTTTACCATGCCCGGTCAGCTTTAATTTGTTAGTAGTTATCATCATTACGTATTCATTACTAAATTTATCACCTTTTTTATGATATTTTGTGTATTTATTGTTTTTAATAATATATGTGTTCATTTTATATTTGTTAAGTTTACAAACTCCCTGAGGAAGGCGACCCTGCCGAAACGCGTTGGGGATCCCAATAAAAGTGCTTGTGTCATCTACACTCTTGCTCCGTGTGTTTCCTGCTCAGCTTTGCAAGAGCTGCTGCTCTCCTTGTGCCTGTACATAAGTAGCTAACCACCGTTTTGTCTCCGCAGAAGAGATTTACAGGGCTGCAATATGGTCTTTGGTCCATACCTTCATAGCCCATTACTGTCTGGATGGAGATTGCCGACAAGACATCAATTTTGGCTAAGCTGTACAGCATCTCTTTGGGTCTTGAGGGTCAACTCCTACCCACTGGTCTTTCTGTCCATCCAGGCTACCTGCTCAAAACTCCCTAGATCAATGTCGACTGTGGATACTGCATCAGATGAATCCCTAAAAGGGACTGCCGCTCTGGTCTTCCTGGCTTCTCCAGTTCTCAAAGCTTGGTTGGGCAATTATTCTCCTTGGGTTCTGGTAGCCCGGAGCTTGGGAGCCCCATATGTAAGGACTTCTTTCCTGCTTGTTCATGGAGAAAGCATAGTTACTCACCTCTAGCAGGTGTTCTCAGTGAATAGCAGGAATAAGTCCTCACAAACCTCCCACCTCCCTGAGGAGTTGCCTTTTGGCTCATGCTATGTTATCATATTGGAAAATATGGCGCCCTGGCAGGCAGGGAAGGCAAGCATGTATGCATGGTATACCTCCCAAAAGCTTCCTGTGGAAGCTGGAGAGTGTTCCTTGTGGGGCTCAGTCTGTGACATCACCCATACGTGAGGACTTATTCCTGCTATTCATGGAGAACATCTGCAGGTGAGTAATTATGCTATCCCTGCTCATCAGAGCTTACAATCTAATCAAGATGAAAAAGTAGTGGATAAGAGAACAAGGAGCATCGGGATCCAAAAGCAGCCTCAAAGAGGTGGGTGTTCAGCCTGGACTTAAATAGGGCCAGAGAAGGAGCCCGACGCACTGACTCAGGTAGCTTATTCCAGGCATATGGAACTAATTCTAGAGTTGGCAGTGGCAAAGAAGGGCACAGATAAAAGGAATCTGCCAGAGAAATGGAAATCCCGAGGAAGAGTGTAGAGTGAGATAAAGGAGGAAAGGTACTGAGGAGCCACAGAATGAATGCACTTGTAGGTAAGTAGGAGAAGTTTGAACCGGATGCGAAAGAAGGGTTATGTATCTATTTCAACAGGCTTTCCTCCTTCCTACCTACAGATAGCAGGTGATGTAGTTGTGATATGTTTATGTTTATTAAACTTGATATACCACTCTTCAATACAACAAAGCGGTGTACAATTACAATAATTCAACAGCATGGCCGAGGGCCAGGGAAAAGGAAAGGAAATTACAATATAAATAGGACAGTAAGTAGTAGACCATACATACCAGACAAAAGAAACGGAAGGGGCATGAGGGAAGGTCACACAGGAGGGGTAGGGAGGTCAAAGGCTGAGGAGAACAGGTGAGTCTTAAGGCATGTTTTAAAGGTACGGGTGTTCTGTTCTAGGCGGAGAGACGAAGGGAGTGAATTCCAAAGTGCTGGACCAATGAAGAAAAAAGCAGAGGAGTGAGTAGAGTGCAGGTGGGCTCGAGAGGGGAGATGAAGGTGGTTTACATGAATTGATCAGAGAGCACGACTGGGGGTATATGATTGGATGAGGTCTGACAGATACTGAGGGGTGTGTAAAGGACCTGGTGGACAAGGGTTAGGAGCTTATAGCAGATACGGTGGTCAAGAGGTAACCAGTGAAAGTGCAAATAGAGAGGAGTGACGGGTGGAATGGGTGAGCAAACGGGCAGCTGTGTTCTGAATGCATTGGAGTCTATAAAGCTGAGATTGAGGGATACCAGAAAGGACAGAATTACAGAAATCAAGGCAAGAAACAACAAGGGGAAGTACCAGAGTAGTGAGGGCTTGGGGAGTGAGGAAGGGGTGAACAGCTCGAATCTGACAAAGGTAGAAAAATGAGATTTTGGTGACGTGGGAAATGTGCTCATGGAAGGAGAAGTTAGAGTCTAGAAGAACACCAAGGTAACGAAGACATGATACTAGTGGGATAGAGGATACAGTGAAGGATGTGGCTAGTTGTGGACAGGGACTACTGTGGGGGAACCAGATAGCAAAAGTTTTAGAGAGATTTAAGTATAGACAGATTGTGGAAAGCTAGTTGGCGAAAGAGAGAAGGACAGGAGTTGAGCGGGGAAAGAACAGGCTGAAGAGGAGAGGTGTGATGGAGAAGAAGATGATCATCTGCGTAATAGAAAACTGTTATCCCCGATTGCTGAATGAGAAGGGCCAGGGGTGCTAGGAAGATATTAAATAAGAGAGGTGCAAGGACGGAGCCTTGCGGGCAAGGGACACCGCAGTGTAAAGGCACAGGGTCGAAGAGGAGTGAGAAAGGACAGAATAGGACCAAGAGAAAAGATAGGAATGAAACCAGTGACAGACAGTACCACAAAGGCCAGCATCATGAAGATGAGAGAGAAGAAGAGAGTGATCCACAAGGTCAAACGCTGCTGAAAGGTCAAGAGATACCACCACCGAAATGTCACCTCGGTCATGTGCAACATGCAAGTCATTTAGAAAGGCAAGTAGTACCGTCTCCACACTGTGACCCGGCCAAAAGCCTGTTGAGGGTGCAAAAAATTGATATAGTGTCCAAGTGATGGGAGAGTTGTGCGAAGAGTAAATTAGACTTACCTGCTAATTGTTGTTCCTGAAGGAACTCCAGGCTAGCCCCGGACCACTGGGTTGTCACCATCCTCTAGCAGCTTGGAGACTGAGAAACATCATCTTTTTTGTAATGTCACTGGTATATCCTCAGCGGATCCGCCTCCTGACACCAGTAACCTATTGACAAAGCAGACTCAACGGAGCAACAATTAAGTAGAAAAAACTATCTCAACTATAGAAACTCATCCTAACTCTGCAAAATAAACTTAGATCGCACACGAGAGACACAACCGACCAAACAGCTGCAGTCCCCCATGTCCTTGTACGCCCACCATCAGGAGGTCTCCCTTCCTCCCCTGTAGGTATATGGAATTCACATCCCCCAAGTGCAGTCTACGCGCCCTCGCTGCAAGCATCCTTTTACCTGTAACTGAATGTGCTTCAGGCTGTAGCTTCTATCCTAAAAACTGGGAGGGCTACGGGACTAGCCTGGAGTTCCTTCAGGAAATATAATTAGCAGGTAAGTCTAATTTACTCTTCCTTATCGTCCCTCCAGGCTAGTCCCGGACCACTGGGTAAGTAACAGAGCAGTGAAGCTTAAAAAAAGCGTTATCGGGAGGGACCTACTAAGCCAGCCTGAAGTACTGCTGATCCAAAACAGGTATCCCTTTCCGCCTGTACATCCAGACGGTAATGTTTAACAAAGGAATCCAGAGAGGACCAGGTAGCTGCTTTGCAAATCTCCACTACCGGCACTCAGCCCAAGAAGAAGCCTGAGCTCTAGTCGAATGAACCCTGAGCCCCACGGGTACCTCTCTGCCCTTCAAAATATAAGCAGACGCTATAGCCGACTTCAACCAATGAGCTATGGTTGCCTTAGAAGCCGCCTGACCCTTCCGAGGGCCGCCGAATAGCACAAAGAGCCTATCTGACCTGCGAAAACTCGCGGTCCTACGCAGGTAACCCCTCAAGGCTCGACGAACGTCCAACCGATGCAACCTACCAGAGGAAGAATCTGAGGACTGCTGTCAAAAGACCGGTAAAGAGACAGTCTGATTTACATGAAAACCCGACACGACCTTAGGCAGAAAAGAAGGAACTGGCCACACCACCACCTTGGTTTCATAGAAGGACAGGAAGGGCTTCCTACAAGACAAGGCTTGCAACTCCGATTGCAACTCCGAGATTCTGCGAGCCAAGCATAACGCTACCAAAAACAGCACCTTAAGGGTAAGATCTTTTAAGGATACCTCTGCTAATGGCTCAAACGGCTCTCTTCCCAGAGCATCGAGCACAAACGGAAGACTCCATCTGGGCACCTCCTGCCAACACGGTGGGCGAAGGAGTGAAACCGCTCGCAAGAACCTCTTGATATCTGAATGAGATGCTATTGCCTGACCCCGAATCTTACCTCTATAGCACGACAGCACTGCTATGTGTACCCGCAAGGAAGCAGCTGCTAAACCCCTTTCCAAACCGCTTTGCCTAAACGCCAATACCTGCGGAACCGACGACTGCAATGGCTCTACCTGTCTATCCATACACCAGGCTTTGAAGACTCTCCAAATGCGCACATAAGCTAAAGAAATAGACCACTTTCTGGACTGCAACAAGGTGGCTATGACCGGAGCCGAATAACCTTTGGCCCTCAGCCTAGCCCTTTCAAGAGCCAAGCCATAAGTGAGAATCAATCCACCTGAGGCATTCGCAACAGGCCCTGGGATAGCAGATCCTCTCGTAGCGGCAGACGCCATGGCCTCCCCACTATGAGCCTCAAGAGGTCCGCGTACCACGGTCTTCTCGGCCAGTCCGGCGCTATCAACAGCACCGTGCCCCTGTGCCGCTCTATCCGCTGAACTACTCTGCCTATCAACACCCAAGGTGGAAAGACGTACAGGAGTTGTCCTTCTGGCCATTTCTGTATGAGAGCATCCAGACACTCTGACATCCGCTCTCTTCTTCTGCTGTAAAACTGGTCTACCTTGGCGGACCAGTACGTTGCCATGAGGTCGATCACCGGAGTCCCCCAACGTTGCACCAACATCTCGAACACTTCCTGATGGAGGACCCACTCTCCCGGATCTACCTTTACTCGACTCAGGAAGTTGGCTTCCACATTGTCCACTCCGGCTACATGTGCCGCCGACAGTGCTTTCAGATTCTGTTCCGCCCACTCGAACAACAGCTCAGCCTCCTCTTCCATGGCTACACTGCCAGTACAGGGCTGCCCTGCCGATTGATATAGGCTACCGCCGTGGCATTGTCGGATAAAACCCGAACCGCCTCATTTTGCAGCATATCTTGAAACGCCCGCAATGCCAGCCGGGCGGCCCTTAGCTCCAATCTGTTGATAGACCAGATCTTCTCCTTCTCGGACCAACGGCCCTGGGCAAACCTCCCTTGCACATGAGCGCCCCAACCGGACAGACTGGCGTCCGTCATCAAGGGCACCCAAGGAGGCGCCTCTAACGGCATGCCCTCGCATAACACATTTGTCCCTAGCCACCACCTCAACGCCCGCCTTATTTATTTATTTATTTATTAACAATTCTTATATACCGCACTATTAGACATCAGCGCGGTTTACATTGAACAGAAAACATCCAACAGTTTACACATGTCTGGTCGTTACATTTAACAGGAAGTATAACTTGGCGAAATAGGGGAAACTAAATACAATGCAGGGTTATCTGATGAAGGATATCCTCTCTGGAAGCCAAGGCAAGCGTTGAGACAGGGGATCGCACTGATGAGACCACCTCCGGAGCAATGCCCTCTACACCGGCCTTATGTGCGCTCTTGCCCAAGGGACCAGGCTCTATCATCGCTGCCATAGTCCCGAGCACCTGCATACAGTGCCATGCCACGGGCGAAACACTGCGCAGAAACTGATGGACGAGTAACCTAAGCGCTCTCGACCGGTGCTGCGGTAGAAAAACCCTTCCTATTTGTGTATCGAACAACGCTTTCAAGTACTCCAACCTTTGTGAAGGTATCAAATTGTTCTTGGACATACTGACCACCCAAGCTAGACTTTGAAGAAGAGCTACCACCCTTGCTGTAGCCTCCTTGCTCTCCACCCGGGACTTTGCGCGGATTAACCAGTCGCCTAGATACGGGTGTACGAGAATGCCCTCCTTTCTCAATGCTGCCGCTATGACTATCACCACCTTGATGAATGTCCTTGGGGCTGTGGCCAATCCGAACGGTAACGCTCGGAACTGGAAATGTCCCATGGGCACTGCAAACTTGAGAAACCTTTGATGTTCCCTCCAAATCGGTATATGTAGATACGCCTCCGAGAGGTCCAGGGACGTCAGAAACTCCCCCTTCTGAACCGCCACTATTACCGACCGGAGCGTCTCCATACGGAAGTGCTGTACTCGGAGGCAACGGTTTACCCCCCTAACATCTAAAATTGGCCGAAAGGACCCTTCCTTTTTTGGAACCACGAAGTATATGGAGTAACGACCGTACCCGTGTTGGTCCCGAGGAACGGGCTCTATCGCCTTGAGAGCTAGTAATTTCACGACTGTCTCCTGAACGGCATTGCATTTGACCAGCGACTTGCATGGGGACTGCACAAAAAATTCTCTGACCGGCCGCTGGAACTCTAATGCATACCCTTCGCGAATGAGTTCCAACACCCAGCGGTCGGATGTAATTTTGGCCCAGGCAGGGTAAAACTCCCTGAGGCGACCTCCAACGGGGACCAGGGTCTGCCTGGGCCCTCCTGATCTCATTGCGACTTTTGGAAATTCGTGGATGAGGAAGAGGCTCCAAAACCCCTCCCTGCTCCTCGAAACCCCCGAAATCCCTGGTTTCTGGCCGGGAACCTTCCCCTGTTAGCCTGACCAAACCTTGGATAACAAAAACGCCTAAACTCCCGCTGCTGTCCCCTGCCCGCGGAAGCAGGCCTGCCCTGCCTTGGACGGTCTTCGGGAAGTCTGCCCCCCTTGGACTCCCCCAGATCCTTTACCAACTTGTCCAAATCTTCTCCAAATAGTAACTTCCCCTGGAAAGGAAGCTTACTTAACCTGGCTTTTGAGAAAACATCCGCTGACCAATTGCGCAACCAAAGATAACGACGTGCTGCAACCACCGATGCCATGCTCTTCGACAAACCGCGGATAAGATCATAATGAGCATCTGCCAAATACGCCGTCCCTGACTCCAGCCACGCCGCTCCCCCCGAGATATCCCCGTTAGGGTCACTTTGCAGCAGCTGTGACCAGCGCAGGCAGGCTCTAGCTACCCAAGCTCCGCAAATAGCTGCTTGTACCGACACGGCATTGATGTCAAACACCTGTTTCAGCAAGACTTCCAGCTTCCTATCCTGTGAATCCTTGAGGGCCGCAGCCCCCTCTACCGGAATGGTAGTCTTCTTAGTGAACGCCGATACGGCCGCATCCACCTTAGGAGACCTAAATAGCTCCCGGTCCTGGTTTACAATGGGATAGAGCCTTCCCATTACCCTAGAGCCCTTGAGAGCGGCCTCAGGCAGATCCCATTCCTCTTGGATCATTTCTCGAACCACTCTATGTACGGGGAAGGCCCTCTGGGTCTTTCTAAAAACTTGCAGTAACAGATCCTTCAACGTAGCATCATCCGCTGGCCCCGGCAAGTTTAACGCCTTGAGCGCTTCGTCTATGAGAGCGGGCAATTCGTCCCTCTTAAACACTCTCACAACTCTGGCCTGATCCTCTTTATCCGTAATTTCACCTTCTTCCAACTCATCTTCCAAGCCCAGGTCCAGTTCTCCCTCTTCAGAGAGACCCCCTTCGGAGTCCCCTGAGTGCTCGTTGTGGTCCATCTTAGACTTCTTTGCCGGACTTCCTGGCGTTCCTGCTGCTTCTGAAGTTGTATGCCTCTTAAGCCCACGGGTCTCACCTGAGGTAGACATCCCCAGGCTCTTACCCTGGCTACCAAAAGCCTGCTGAATCAGGGCTACAAATTCCTGTGAAAAAATGGTTGCAAATCCCCCTGGTAAGGCAGCCGGTGTCACTAGAGGGTCCGGGGCCGAGGAAGGCCCTGGCACGGGTTCCTCTAACCCTACCCCCGATCCCGCCGGCTCCAGCCCAGCCACTGTGTTCCGCTGTCAGCTGTTTCTTCCAGGTCGCGCTCAATCGCGGAAGTCCCCTGAGCGCACCTTTTGCAAATTCCGGTCTCCGCCGAATTACTCCGTCTGGAACCACAAAGCAAACAACGCGGCTTGGACGGCATGCCCCACTTCCCGGGGCGAGGGGATACTGTAACTGAATCCCCCCAAAAAACCACACAGGACCCTTTTTTCCTCCCTTTTCTCTCTTTTTTTTTTTTAAAACTCCAAAAAAAAAAATTGTGGAACACACTCGCTCCACCTCCTATAAAATGAAAGGAAATGAAAAAGAAATGACAGAGAAATGAAAAAAATATGTAAGAGAAAGATTTGCCTCAGAACTGACTTCCCGCGCAAAATCGGAGGCCCTGTCAGGCCTGCACTTCTCCCTGTGCTGCCACGCGGCTGGACCCAAAGCGCCAAACCCTCCTGCTCTGCCTACCTCCTTGCAGAATAAGAGGTTCTCAGCCCCTCCGGGGTTTGTCTTTCAACTTGCGTTCTCCCGGAGCCATGAAGTTAAACCAACCGCGAAGGCTGTACGATCCACCTTCAGACGGCCTTCCCCCACAGGCTCAGACACGCGTAGACATCGCCGGTGCCCCGGGCCGCAGAAACCGCTGCCACCCTGCACCGATCGAGGCCTGACTCTCACTGCTTACCGACGGGATTGCTGACGGTGTCAGAAGCAGGAGAAATCACCGTCCCCCCCCCTCTCCGTATCACTGTGTTCGGGAATCTTCACAGCGCTTTCAGGCAGACCATCTGTAGGCGCTGACTGATGGACTCAACCCAGATGGTAAGAGATCTATCCCCCAAAAAATGAAGTAAGCAGCGGGGGAAGGGGGAGGACGACGCAGGGAACCAGAGGGACAAGAAGACGACCTCCTGAATAAGGCCCCACAAGACAACAAAAATAAAAATCCCTTTTTTTTTAAAACTGAAATGAAAGGTAAATTAAAATAACGTAAAATTAGAAAGTAACCCACGCTACACCTAGCTACACTCCTTAATTGCTCCTCTGCTGTGCCTGGACCTCCAGGCTCACCAATCCTCCAGCTGCTTGGAGACTGAGAGAACTGGTGTCAGGAGGCGGATCCGCTGAGGATATACCAGTGACATCACAAAAAAGATGATGTTTCTCAGTCTCCAAGCTGCTAGAGGATGGTGACAACCCAGTGGTCCGGGACTAGCCTGGAGGGCGATAAGGAAGTTTGCTTTTTCTAGCATTTTAGAGAGAAAGGGGAGGTGAGAAACGGGACGGTAGCGAGCAGGAGTAAGAGGGTCAAGGGAGGAGTTCTTGAGGATAGGACGTTTGAGTGCGTGCGTCCAAGGGTGTGGCACAGTACCAGTGGAGAGGCTTGTGTTAATCATGGTAAGGATAAAAGGAGGCAGAGCAAGTGAGGGAGTGAGAAGCCAAGCTGAGGGAATAGGATCAAGAGAGGAGGTAGTTTTATTTGAGGAAGAGATCGACTTAATGAGCTCAGAGGTGGTAAGTGGGTGGAAGGAACCCCAAGTATGGGAAAGAGGGGGTGGGAGGAAGAGAGGGAGGGTGGGGGGAAGATATCGGAGGACAATACGGAAGTGATGCACAAAGATTTAACATTTTAGAATTGAAGGAGGAGGACAGCTATGGAGGACTGGGAGTGACTGAAAGAGGAGGAGGAAGGGATGAATCCTGGAGAGACATGAGAGATTTGAGGACAGAATAAAGACGACGTGTCTGGTTAGGGGCAGCGGTGATTGTGGCAGAGAAGTAGGTTTGCTTGGCAAGATGGACCTGAGACCGGTAGTGAGAGTGGTGCTGTTTGAAGGATTGTAGTGAAGAAGGGGAAAAGGATTTCCACCATTGCCGCTCCGCTTGACCTGAGAGCGGAGAAGGCAAAGGCCGGGATGGAACCAAGATTGAGAAGGATGGGGACGAGAAGGGCAGGGTTCTAAGGGAGCTATTCGGTCCAGAGCTGTGGAGAGGGAGGAATTCCAACAAGAAACTTGCGAGTTAGGTGAGAGAGAGGGGAATGCAGCAGGGAGAAGTGAATCAGTAGATGGAAAATGTTGGAGTGAGGGGGGTAATAGACGTTTTAGGCGTACCAGTGTAGGAGGGGAAACAGTGTGGGAACCTGCGGAGGAGAGTAGGGCAGAGGATGGAACAAGACAGCGAAATATTAGGCAGTAGTGATCAGCCCAGGGTAAAGGGATTGTGTGGAAGTCACTTAGCTGGAAGATGGAGTTAGAGTGGGAAATGATGAGGTCAAGTGTATGAGCTGCACAGTGGGTTGGGCAGGTAATATGTTGCATGAGGGACAGATCCTGAAGGAGGGTAATGAAAGAATGCTCCCTGGAGGAGGAGGGGGAGTCAAGATGTAGATTGAAATCACGTGCAATTATGAGATGTGGATAGTGTACTGAGAGATCAGAAATGGTCAAGAGGAGAGAGTCCCAGCGAGGAGAGCAAATGGCTGGAGGGGAGTAAAGGAGCAGAATGTGCAGGGGTGGAGAGGTATGGAAGCAGAGAAGAAGGGCCTCTGGGTAATGGAGTAGAGGAGAAGAGACTTGTTGAAAGGAAATAGAGGAACGAATAAGAGCTGCGACACCTCCACCAGTACAGCGTAAGCGGGGAATAGAAACTGCAGAGAAACCGGGGGGGGAAAGAGTGCGGGCGAGGAGAGCTTCTTCCCCATCTTTAAGCTGTTTCAGTGATAAGTAGGAGAGCTAAGGCCTCATGTTAAGCAAGATCTTGAATCAGTAAGGTCTTAGATCTCAAAGAGCGACAGTTCAGAAGTCCTAAGTTAAGAGGGAGGAATGGTGCGGCTAATGGATGGAGAGGGGGAGGCAGGGAGGGACAGGAATGCAGGGGTGCAGGTTGGTAAGACAGCTGGATCGAGAATGAGTGGAGAGGACAATTTCCCCAAATGACAGGAATGGGGGCAGCGGAAGGACCCATATGTGTATGACTGCTTGTTATCTGTTCTTTAATTTTTATAATTTCATTTTGGATTTGTTAAAATTTTTAAATTTTTATTGTAAACCGCCTTGCTGTTCCAGAAGGACGGTATATCAAATTTTAATAAACTAAATCACAAACAAAATCAACTGTTCACACACACACCCCTGCCCCCATACACCTTTGCTCTTATGAATATGTGTTTGTATACTTTGAAAATGGAGAATATACTAGGCATACTCATTCAGAAAAAAATTGATTTTTTTTTTTTACAGGTTGACGTTCTATTAGACCAACAGAGTGTATATGAGTTTTAAAGATAACCTAGGTTCCATCTTCACAGGAATTTATGTTAATTCAGAACTCTCATGTTCCTTGGCATATACCATTTCCATGGTTGATGAAAACACTTTTTCTAACGATTTACATTATTCAATTTTCTTTTCTAAAATGGCAGAAATTCTATCAGTATGGTTTCACTTTAATTATCCTGCAGTGATAGGAGCCTTGGGAAGGCAGATCTTCATAAGCAGCCTTGGGAAGGCAGATCTTCTTAAGCAGCCTTTCAATAAAGGGAGGCGCTATCAACAACAAATCAAAAACAAAACTTTCACATCACGATGTCAAACTATTCTTTTTTAAGATTTAAAAGCAATTGAATAGTGACAGAAGAGTAGTCAGGTTTCTACTAGCCCCAAACTTTCCAAATAAATGACTTTAATTACTCGCATATCATTTGTAAGGGGGTCATGGCAAATATGAATTTCTGACACAGAAAGAGAGGGTCCTCTATGTTTTGTAATATTAACTGATAGGGAAAAACGAAGATCCCCTGGAGCTGGAGGAAGGTGGCTATGAGTGCCAGGCATTTTGTGTAGACCCTTGGGGCGGAGGCTAGGCTGAAGGGGAGCACCCTATATTGAAAGTGCCTGCCCCCTACTATGAACCACAGGTACTGCCTGTGGTTGCGGTGGATGAGGATGTCAGTATAATCATCCTTGAGGTCTAAGGAGCATAACCTATCTACCTGCAGGAGGTATGGCAACAATGTTCCAAGGGACCAGAAATTAGTTGAGGTTGCAGAGATCGAGAATGGGCCTTAGGCCCCCTGTCCACTTTGGCACAAGAAGGCATCTGGAGTAGAACCCCATGCCCTTGAGGTGGTGGGACACTGGTTCCACCACTTTGTCCTCGAGAAGACCTGTCAACTCCTTCAGAAGATGGTCCCGGTGGAGGGGAGACCTGAGGGGCTCTCCTGGGAAGTAAGAGGAGGTCTGAGTCAGGTGGAGGAGGTAACCCTCCCTAACTACCTTTATGCCCAGAGGTGGGTGGTCATCACCGTCGATTCCTGGGCACTAGAGGGCCATACGTCCCCCTAAGGGCTGTGGATCTCCTTGGGGTAGAGAGGCTATGGCTCAAGGAGTCAAAAACTCCCCCTGGCTGGGCAGGTGCCTGGGGTTTTGGAACCTTCTGCTTACGCAGCCATGCCCACGTCCCTGGGTCTGCTGACCCTGTTAAGGAGCAGGGGAGGCCTGATAGGGTGGGTAGTTTCGGTAAGCAGTGGACTTCCTCGGGTAAAAGGGCTTTTTACCTGAGCCCTTCCGTTGGGGAGGGGCAGTGGTCTTCTTAGAGAGCCTGGTCCTCGTTGTGAACTCGGTCTCCAGCTTGGCAGCCTTGTCAGTCATGAGTTTGCTGAAGAGGTTCTCTCCTTGGCATGGGACATCAACCAATTTGTCCTGAACCCACTGTCGAGGTCAGACGGCTGAAGCCAAGATTGGCGGTGTGCACCGATGCCTGCCGCCAACTTGAACCAGTCATAGGTCACTCGAGACATGAATTTAGAGCACTCATGGACGGCCTTGGCCAGGCTGTTGAACCACTGCAAAGGTTCCTCAGAGAGACCAGCCGAGAACCCGGCTATTTCCTTCGCCAGGTCTCTTAAGTACCTGCCCATGTACAGCTGGTAGGCCTGCATGCAGCAGAAGAGCATCGAGCCCTTGTAGCACTTTCTGCCAAGGGCATCCAATGTGTGGGCCTCCCTACCGGGAGGCACCAAGGAGTGCATCGTCTGGCTTTTCAGCTGAGGCATGGCTGACTCCACCACCATGGAGTTATGCGGCAGTTGACTTCTGGAAGCCTGGGCTCCGGCGGACCAGATACATCGAGTTGAGTCATCTGGGGGAATGCTTCTGCGAGAGCTCTGTTGGTGCAGATGTCACCCATATGTGAGGACTGACTGATGTACTTAGCGCAGAAAGCAAACACTCCAAACTTGATGTTGTCATCCACTTGGGTACAAATGACCTGGCTAGAAATAGTGCCTCTAAAGTCCAAAAGGACTTCCAATCTCTGGGAGAAAAACTCAAGCCCATTGTTAATACTGTAGCATTCTCAGAAGTTCAACCTGTTCTAGGTAAAGGGGCAAAAAAGGCTAAATCGCATTAACAGCTTTAATACATGGCTCCAGATGCAAACAAGAAGGATTCAGATTTATTGGCGACTGGGAAAACACATTGACTAAGAAGAAATCATACTGTGCTGATGGACTACACACCTCTCTGCCACAAGGAAAAGAATCCTACGTGAAAAATTCAGGCAATATGTTGATTTGCATTTAAACTAGAAAAAGGGGGTGATGGACGGGAAGGTCAAGTTCTGGACGTCACCCCCTGCAAAAGCAGAACAGAAACAACCACACTTTTAAACACATCAAAAGCAACTAGGAAGAATAAAATCAATGCGAAATACACACAAGCCAGTTAAATGCTGGAAAGCAATGAGCACAAATGCTCGAAGCTTAGCCAACAAACCTCCAGACCTGGAAGCCCTAATGGTGGAAAAGGACTTGGATATTGTGGCCATTACAGAAACATGGTTTAATGAATCACATGATTGAGATATAGCCATACCTGGCTATAATCTATTCAGAAGAGACAGAGAAAATGGAAAAGGGGGAGGAGTAGCCTTGTATGTCAAAAGCAATATTAAAGCTACTGATATGCAGGGTGCATGGGGGAAAAAAAGAACCACTCTGGATCGTGTTGGAAAGAGGAGATGGCACGGTCATCCATACTGCTGTAATCTACAGACCTCCGACTCAAACTGAAGAGATAGATAACAAATTGATTATAGATATTGCCAAGATAGGAACAAAGGGGGAAGCGATCATATTGGGTGACTTTAATCTACCCGATGTGGATTGGATTACTCCTTCTGCAAATCTGGAAAGCAGCAAAAAAATTGTGGACGCTATCCAAGATGCGTTACTTAGACAAATGGTGATGGAACCAACCAGGGAAAGCTCAACGCTGGATTTGGTGCTCACCAACAGTGATAGAGTGTCAAACGTCTAGGTGAGTGCCCCTGTGAGCAACAGTGATCATCACATGGTGTGGTCTGAGATAAAAGCCAAGGTGCAGTCCAATCATAGCAAGCTCAAAGTCCTAAACTTCAAAAACACTGACTTCAATAAAATGGCCAAGTACCTAAAGGAGGAGCTGACAGGGTGGAAGAGGATAAGGGAAGTGAAATTGCAATGGGCTAAACTAAAAGGGACAATAAAAGGGGCAACAGATAAATATGTAAGAAAAGTAAATAAAAACAAGAGGAGAAAGAAACCTATTTGGTTTTCCAAAGAAGTGGCTGCTCAAATAAGGGCAAAAAACACAGCTTTCACAAAATTCAAAAGCTTGCAAACAGAAGAACACAGAAACGAATACAGGATCAAACTCAAGAAGACAAAAAGAGAAATAAGGATAGCAAAATCAAAGGCAGAGGAAAAGATGGCTAAAGATGTTAAGTGCAGCGACAAAACTTTCTTCAGGTATAGTTGGGAAAGGAAGATCAGAGGTGGAATTGCAGGACTCAGAAGTGCTGGGAACTGACTCATGGAAAATGACATTGATAAAGCGAAATTACTAAACAAATACTTCTGCTCTGTTTTTACTAAAGAAAACCCTGGAGGACCACCTGTGACTCCAAAATATATAAATGGGAATGAGGTAGATACCACACCATTCAGAGAGGATGAGGTGTTAGAACAACTTGCAAAACTGAAAGTGGACGTGGACAAGGCCATGGGACCGGATGGGATACATCCCAGGATACTGAAAGAGCTCAGAGAGGTTCTTGTGGGGCCGTTAAAGGATGTTTTCAACGGATCCTTGGAAACAGGTGGGGTTCCTCAGGACTGGAGAATGGCTGATGTCATACCTCTACACAAAAGTGGTGACAGGGAAGAAGTGTCAAACTACAGGCCTGTGAGCCTTAACTCGGTGGCGGGAAAAGTAATGGAGACGCTCCTGAAAGAGCAAATAGTGAACTTTCTCAAAACCAGCAGGTTACAGAATCCGAGACAACATGGTTTTACCGAGGGACGATCTTGCCAGACAAATCTGATTGAGTTCTTTGACTGGGTGACCAGAGAACTGGATCAAGGACATGCGATGGATGCCATCTACCTGGATTTCAGCAAAGCCTTTGATACTGTCCCTCATAGGAGGCTTATCAATAAACTCAGTAGTTTGGGGATGGGTCTCAGGGTGGTAAACTGGATCAGAAATTGGTTGACTGACAGACAACAGATGGTGATGGTAAATAGAGCTCACTCGGATGAAAGGAAGGTGATTAGCAGGGTGCCTCATGGTTCGGTCCTAGGCCCGGCATTGTTCAATGTATTTGTGAGTGATATTGCTGAAGGACTGAATAGAAAAGTCTGTTTTTCTGCAGATGACACGAAAATTTGCAACAGAGTGGACTCCCCCGAGGGAATGCTTATCATGAGGAGGGATCTGCAAAAGCTGGAGGAATGGTCTGATGCTTGGCAATTAAGATTTAATGCGAAGAAGTGCAGTCATGCACTTGGATAGCAGAAATCCAAGGGAAATGTACGCAATAGGGGGCAAGAGGTTGGTGTGCACGGAGCAGGAGAAAGACCTCGGTGTGATTATTTCTGTAGATCTCAAGGTGGCAAAACAGTGCTACAAGGCAGTGGCAAAAGCCAGGAGGATGTTGGGCTGCATTTGAAGCTGAATTACCAACAGAAAGGAAGAGGTACTAGTGCCACTGTATAATTCTCTGGTGAGGCCTCACTTGGAGTACTGTGTTCAGTTTTGGAGACTGTATCTTGCAAAGGATGTAAAAAGAATGGAAGCTGTTCAGAGGAAGGCTACCAAAATGATTTGGAGCCCGAGTCAGAAGCCTTATGAGGAGAGACTTGTAGACCTAAATATGTACACTTTGGAGGAGAGGAAGGATAGGGGAGATATAATTCAGACCTTTAAATATTTAAAGAGAAATAATGAACAAACAAACCTCTTCCAGAGACGGGGAAGCTGTCAAACTAGAGGGCATGACATGAAGCTGCAAGGTGGTAAATTGAAAGGCAATGTCAGGAAATACTTTTTTACTGAACGGGTGGTGGATGCTTGGAATGCCCTCCCGATGGAGGTGGTGGGGGCAAACACAGTGACGGAATTCAAAGTGGCCTGGGACAGACACAGTGGATCACTTTACAGCGACAAGATTAAATCAAAATAAACTGAACCATCTAATTTCTCAACAAATAGGGGTGTCCTACATGGAGTGATGGGGGGAGGAGCGGTGGGTTCACCACTAAACAAAGATATGGGGAGGGGTGAAGACATGGGGAGGGGTGCACCTGCTCCTGGTGGGTGCACTAAGCAAAGACATGGGTAGGGGTGCACCTACACCCTAAAAGACATGAGAAGGGGTGCACCTACTCCTGGCCATATTGCTGGGCAGACTAGATGGAACATACTGGTCTTTATCTGCTGTCATTTTCTATGTTACTATGACTTCCTGCTTGTTCCCGGAGAATAGTGCCTTCCTAAACTATGCACATTAAGTGCACATCCTTATATGTCGCTCAATGAAAATAGATGACTTATGTGCATTAACCGTGCACAAATGAAGGACTAGAAAGGGGACTGTTACTTCTGGAGAGAGATCTGCAATTGTGAGTATATACTTATGGGAATTTTCTGAAAGGAATTCTTTCTATTAAAGCTATTTAATCTGTGAGCCCACCATTTAGAGTAGTTACTCACCTGTAACAGGTGTTCTCCAGGAGCAGCAGGAATCAGTCCTCACATATGGGTGACGTTGGCGCCGACGGAGCCCTCGTGCGGAGCATTTCCCCAGCTTTCAAAGAAAGCCTTTGGGAATTGCAGTGCGCATGCGCGGTCCCCTTCCCGCCCAAGGGTGCCATCTTGCTCAGTCTGATGACATAGCTAAAAGACAGCAAAAAAATTAGCAAAATTAAACATATGACTGCAACTCCAAGGGGAGGAGGGAGGGTTGTGTGGACTGATTCCTGCTGCTCCTGGAGAACATCTGTTACAGGTGAGTAACTACTCTTTCTCCAGGACCAAGCAGGAAGTCAGTCCTCACATATGGGACTCCCCAGCTTAAGGCTACCGGAGACCTCAAGCGGAAAAAATGAGCTCCCTCTAGCTCGTCAGTACGGAAGGAAGGAATCTTCTCTGAGAACGCCCCCAACCGGTAGCCCAAAACCAGGGCCGGAGGGTAGGAGTTCCCTAAACCCCAAAGAGATTATGGAGTACTGCCTGTCCGAAAGCACTGTCCCTGCGGGACTCCCTCTCAAGGCAGTAATGGGCCGCAAAAGTCTGGCCTGAAGACCAAGTAGCGGCCCGGCAGATGTCTGCCAACGGAACAGAGCGGAGATGAGCCACTGACGCAGCCTTTGCCCTGACACGATGAGCCGTGACTCGACCCTCCAACGAGAGGCCGGCTGCCCCATAAGCCCAGGCGATACAGTCAGCAACCCATATGGACAAAGTACGCTTGGAGACAGGGAGCCCCAACTTATTGGGGTCAAAAGAAACGAAGAGCGGAACAGCCCTCCGGTGCTCCCATGTACGGTCAAGGTAGAAGGATAACGCCCTCCTACAGTCCAGGGAATGCAGGACCATCTCAGCCCGGTTGGCATGCAGCCTGGGAAAGAAGGTCGGAAGAACCACCTCCTGATTGAGGTGAAAAGGGGATACAACCTTAGGAAGAAACTTTGGATGAGTCCGTAAGACTACCCTATTCCGGTAGAACCTAGTGTAAGGGGGATTAGACACTAGGGCTTGAAGCTCACTCACTCGCCTAGCAGAGGTAAGAGCTACCAGAAACAAGGTTTTCCAGGAGAGAAAACGGAGAGGGCAGGTAGCCATAGGTTCAAATGGCAGACAAGTAAGCCGCTGTAAGACCACATTCAGATCCCACTCAGGGGCTGGTGGACGCAAAGGAGGCTTAAGTAGAAGGAGGCCTCTGAGAAAACGAGCCACCAAAGGGTGGTTGGAAAGAGGCCTCCCATCCACCGGCGAGTGGTGCGCTGAGAGGGCACTGAGGTGAACCCTGACAGAATTGGACATAAGGCCCAGATTGGAGAGGTAGAGCAAATATTTATTTATTTATTTATTTATTTTACAGTTTTTATATACCGCGCTTTTTGGTATCAGCGCGGTTTACAGATAACAAACTTTCGCATTAGAGCAATCTTTTGCTTACATTATAACAGGGTCAGTAACTTGGAGATAACATGGGAAACTATATACAAGTTATGTACAGAAAATATATTACCTCTGGCAATTACAGTTCAAGTTGGGGTCATAAATTTGGGTGCAGAGAGACTAGTTCGTGTTCTGTATTGACTAAGTTTTTGGGATGTCTGCGGCTGTGTGGGTGATTTGCGAAGTAAGTGGAGGAAGCGTGGAGTTGTGGCCTAAAAGGTGATGACAGAATAGGTAATGTTTAAGGACCTTTCTAAATTGGGAGAGGTCTTTTATTGATCGGATGTGAGGAGGGAGATTGTTCCAACAAGTTGGGGCGAATAAGGTAAAGGCCCTGTCTCTGGTTGCTTGGTTACATTTAGTGTATTCCTTAGGTACGACAAGGGTATTAGTGGCTGCGGATCTTCTCGGTCTGTTCGTGGGGGTGTTGATAATAAGTGATGAGAGTGACGGTGGGGCAATTTGATTAATAGCTTTAAAGGACAGCAGGAGTGCTTTGTAAGTTATCCTGACTACCGCTACCAAGCACGAGAAGGGATTCTTGCTGTGCTGAGCACACCATGCAGAGAATCTACGCCACTTAAGAGCGTAGGATTTCCTGGTGGATTGCCGCCTAGAGGCTAAGACTACGTCTTCCACCTCTCTGGGCAGGAGGAGGGGAGGCAGGACTACCCTTTCAGCAGCCAGGCCATCAGATGAAGGGACTGGAGGTTGGGGTACAAGAGAGACCCCTGGTCCTGAGACAGGAGATCGTGTTGAACTCCCAGAGATAGGGGAGTGTCCATCGCCAGTTGCAACAGGAGTGGGAACCACGGCTGCCTCGGCCACTTGGGGGCTATCAGAATCATTGAGGCCTTTGAACAGTGTTCGAGACACTAGAGGCGTGGGAGGAAACGCATAGAGTAGGCCTTGGGACCAGGGAATCAAAAACGCATCCGCTGCTACTCTGAGAGGATGCGGTTGCCTGGAACAGAATCTCGGGAGTTGCTGGTGCAGAGGACTGGTGAAAAGATCCATGGTGGGGAGGCCCCACCTGAGAAATATCCGCTGAACCACCAACGGATTCAATCTCCACTCGTGTGGTTGCAGGATCCTGCTCAGTCTGTCCGCCAGGTAATTTTCTTGACCTGGGAGGTAGACCGCCTTGAGGAGGATTCCGTGATTGACAGCCCAAGAGCACAGTCGTTGTGCCTCCTGACAGAGAAGGAAGGAGCCTGTGCCTCCTTGTTTGTTCACGTAGAACATGGCAACCTGATTGTCCGTCTGGATCAGCACAGACTGGTGAGAGGTGAGGTGGGAGAAGGCCCTCAGAGCTAGGCGTATCGCCCGTAGCTCCAGGAAGTTTATCTGCTGAGCAGCCTCCCAAGGGGTCCAGAGACCCTGAGTACAAGCCCCTTGGCAATGTGCTCCCCAACCTAGAAGAGAAGCATCTGTCGTCAGTACTTGAGAATGCGGAGGGGATTGAAAAACCACTCCGAGTACCAGATTCGGAAGATGAAGCCACCATTGCAGAGAGGAGACGAGCAGGGTGGATATTCTTACTGAGTCTGCAAGGCTCCCTGTGGCTTGATGCCACTGAGTGTGAAGGCTCCACTGAGAAGGCCGCATGTGCAGGCGGGCATTGGGGGTTACATGCACCGTGGAAGCCATATGGCCGAGAAGTCTCAGGAATTGCCTGGCGGAGACCAGGGAATTGCCGTGAAACTGCCTGGCTACATCCATCAACCTGTGGGCTCTGTCCACTGGAAGAAAAGCCTTCGCCTGAAGGGTGTCTAGCCTTGCTCCTATGAATTCCAAGTTCTGGGACGGGAGCAAAGTGGACTTTGCGAAGTTTATGACAAACCCCAAGTGCTGAAGCAGAGCCACCGTGCGAAGGATGGCCTGACTGGCCTCCTGGGAAGACTGGCCCCTTATGAGCCAGTCGTCCAGGTATGGAAACACAAAGAGACCTTGAAGCCTCAGGTAGGCTGCAACCACCGCCAGGCACTTGGTGAACACCCTGGGAGCGGAGGAGAGGCCAAAGGGAAGTACTCTGTACTGGTAGTGGTTTCCCCCCACAACAAATCTAAAATATTGTCTGTGGTCTGGATGAATAAGGATGTGAGTATAAGCATCCTTTAGATCTAAGGAGCATAGCCAATCTCCCTGCTGGAGGTAGGGCAGCAGGATTCCAAGGGTAAGCATCTTGAACTTTTCCCTCTCCAGGAACTTGTTGAGGTTTCGCAAGTCTAGGATGGGTCTGAGGCCTCCTATCCTTTTTGGTACCAGAAAGTACCTAGAATAAAAGCTGTGACCTCTCAGGTGGTGGGGCACCGGTTCCACAGCCTGGTCCTTTAGTAGACTTGCTAACTCCTGAAGGAGTAGGTCCCTGTGCAGAGGGGGTCTTGGAGGCTCCCCTGGAAAATAGGAGGGAGGTACCTGGTGAAAATGGAGAAGATAGCCCTTTTGGACTATATGGAGCACCCAGGTATCTGATGTGACGGCTGACCACCTGTGGGCAAAGTGGGCCAGCCGGCCTCCTGTGCTGATGTGAGCCAGCTGAGAAGAGGCTATGCTTTCTGAGCAGGGGCTGGTGTTGGTGACTTGGGGGCCTTCTCCCTACGGGGCCCATGACCCTGCCCCTTGGCCTGCTGACCCTGTTGGGGAGCTGCAGAGGCCTGATAATGAGGGTATTGTTTATAGGCAGAGGACTTCCTCGGGTAAAAGGTCTTTTTTCCCGAGCCCTTCTTTTTCTGAGAAGGGGCAGAGGTTTTTCTGGACAGCCTAGTCCTGGTCAGAGTCTCGGTCTCGAGTTCTGCAGCCTTTTCAGCCATGGGCTTGCCAAAGAGGTTTTCACCTCGGCAGGGGACATCGACCAACTTGTCCTGCAACCATGGCTCGCGGTCGGATGACTGCAGCCAAGCCTGTCAGCGGGCACCGATGCCGGCCCCAGCTACTCGGGCCGAAGCCTCGAAGACATCGTATGCTGCTCGAGAGATAAACTTCGAGCACTCTCGAATACCGGTGGAAAAGGCCTGGAAACTCTGCAAAGGTTACTCGGAGAGACCAGCAGAGAACCCAGCAATCTCCTTTGCCAGGTCTCGTAGGTACATGCCCATGTAGAGCTGGTACGTCTGGACACGGCAAGCAAGCATAGAGCCCTGGAAGCACTTTTTAACGAGGGCATCCAGGTTCTGGGCCTCCCGGCTGGGAGGCACCGAGGAGTGCATCTTCTGACTTTTCAGTCGATGCATGGCCGATTCCACAACCATGGAGTGGTGCGGTAATTGTGCCTTTTGGAACCCGGGGCTCTTGCGGACTCGATAGATGGAATCGACCCGCTTGCTTAACACCGGCGTCAAGGCCGGGGTCTCCCACATGCGGAAGAGCAGCCGCTCCAGCATCGGAGGAACCGGTACAGTAAAGGCCTCCTTCGGGGGAGAGTCATACTGGAGGGCCTCGAGCTCCTCGGCTAGAGGCTCCTCCTCGGGATCCGCGGGGAAGGCCAAGGCCTTGGCCATATCCCACACGAAGTCTGAGAACCGGGTATCCTCCGGTGGGGATCGTCTCCGAGGTTCGGACTCAGGCGAGTCCGATGGGACACACCGAGTCCGATAAGAGCCGGGTGACTCTTCGTCCTCCGTCTCCCAGCCCGACTCCTCGGAGGAGGAATCGAGCGGCTCCGGTCGGGCGGGCACCGATGCCATCCGCCCCGACGCCAAGGGTACCGGCGTCAACGACCTCGGTCCCGAACAGGAGGCCGAGGGAGACCGTGGCCGAGGATCGACTCGAGCCCGCATGGACTCGAGGATCGGCTCGGCCTCCGGGGTCAACTTGGACGTCGAGGTCCCGGTAGTCGGGGAAGAAGCACCGGTGAGACCGGCGATCAATGCCCGCTGCTGTTCCATGAAGGCAGCGAGGCTGCTCTCCAAGGCCGTCAACTTGAGTCCGAGCTCAGGAGACCCAGCAGCCCCCGACTCGGGCCTTGACGGCGTCGGGCCCGACGACGGCTCCCCTGGAGGAGAGTCCACGAGGACTACAGCACTTACGTGTCCAGGAGACTCCATCTCGATACGAGGATTTTTTGCAGGCCTCTCCGACTCCGAAGACCTGGGACGGCTATCGGGACTATGCGACCTGGCCCTCGAAGAACCAGGAGCGTCCACCGACGCCGCCCTCGCGGGTTGTTTCTTCCTGCGATGTTACCGCGAAGGAGACCCCCGCTCAGAGGAACCCCGACGCTGCTCGGGGCCGGAGTCCCGAGACGTCGAGGCCTCTGACGAGGTCCGGGCCCGGCCGGACGCGGAGTCAGAGAAGATCCTATCCTTCTGGTGCTGCCGACTCCTCAACGCCTTTGAGGACATTTTGCCACAGGGACCACAGATCATCGGGTCATGATCGGGTCTGAGGCAGCGGAAGCAGCAGTCGTGTGTGTCGGTAAGAGACATAAGTTTCTTACACCGATCACACTTTTTAAACCCGCTGGCAGCCATCGGGGGAAAAAGGGCCCCTGTGAGGTCAAAAGACCGGGCTGCCAGTGAAAAAAGAAAAATGGCGCGAAAGCTAGTCACAAAGGACAAAAACCTAAAAAGGTAGCGCGGACTCGATACCGGCGTATCAGGCCAAGGCAGGAAAAGCATCCGGCGTTGAACCGAAGAAAAAAAGAGAAAAAACAGGGAAATCAACCTTTTCCTTGGGGAAAAACGAACTACGTCCGTCAGGCTCCGCGGAAAAAATGAAGACTGAGCAAGATGGCACCCTTGGGCGGGAAGGGGACCGCGCATGCGCGCTGCAATTCCCAAAGGCTTTCTTTGAAAGCTGGGGAAATGCTCCGCACGGGGGCTCCGTCGGCGCCGACGTCACCCATATGTGAGGACTGACTTCCTGCTTGGTCCTGGAGAATTTGTTAAATCAGTCAGGGCTAGTAGTAGCAGTTTAAGTTTAAAACACAAAAGAGAACTTTCTGGTTACATTTCATACCCAGCAGAGAGTTTGTAGTTTAAATTTAATAGTCACTCAGGGCCTAGTATCAGCAAAGTACTTTTAGTTTAAATTTAAAACACAGAAGAGAGCTTTCTGGTTAAATTTAGAATCCAGCAGAGAGCTTGTAGTTTAAATTTCATAAGTTAGAGCCTAGCAGCAGCAGCAAAGAGCTATAATTTAAATCAAATAAGAATATAGCTTACCTCAGCAGCACAGGACAGGGTACTGTGTAGCAGCCCTCTTTTAATAAGTGTTATTTCCCTCCCTCCCCACAACCACCCACCCCTGGGATAATCGTAGCTTTATAGGTACTTACACATCTTAAAAGACAGGAGGTGCTCTCAGGTGAAGCGCGTTACCCAAATCAGTCATACACTAAGAACCTGAGATTAATTAAGCTTCAGGTGAACAAGGTATATTAAACGTATTAGGTACAGTTTTATTGGTATAAATATCCATAGCAACCCTTAGTAAGTAAAGAACTTAAAGATCTAAACAAAAACGTAAAACTAAGATGCAGACAGCAGTCCAGCAGCGAGATGGGGGCTTTCTTGTCTTTTGCATTGAGTGTAACATATGATTTTCCCAGTTGGTGAGAGGTCTTACGTGTGCACTAGGTGCAAGGAGCTCTTTGCTCTCAGGGAACGAGTCCGTTTTCTAGAGGCTAGAGTAGCAGACTTGGAAAACATAAGAAAGACAGAGAGGTACATAGATGAGACCTACAGGGATATAGTCCTGAAGTCCCACCTGCAGTCTGGCAGCATCCCTGTTGCCATGGAGAGAGATCACGTGACAGGAGAGCATCACCCTGGTGTGGCAGGAAGTGATCCTGTAACTAGGACCTGTCCTCCAGGTGATGTAAAACCCTCTTGCACCGAGGAGGTTTCTCCAGGGCCACGTGCCCATGAGGGAAGGGTTAGGACAGCCGTTATAGTTGGTGATTCGATCATTAGGCATGTAGATAGCTGGGTGGTTGGTGGACGTGAGGATCGCCTGGTAACATGCCTGCCTGGTGCGAAGGTAGCGGACCTCACGCGCCACCTAGATAAGGTCTTAGATAGTGCTGGGGAGGAGTCTGCTGTCTTGGTACATGTCGGTACCAATGACATAGGAAAATGTGGTAGGGAGGTTCTGGAGGCTAAATTTAGACTTTTAGGTAGGAAGTTGAAATCCAGAACTTCCAGGGTAGCGTTCTCCGAAATGCTTCCCGTTCCATGTGCAGGACCCAAAAGGCAGGCAGAGCTCCGGAGTCTCAATGCGTGGATGAGACAATGGTGCAGAGATGAGGGGTTTGGATTTGTTAGGAACTGGGGAACATTCTGGGGAAAGGAGGGGCTCTTCCGAAGGGATGGGCTTCACCTTAACCGGGATGGAACCAGGCTGCTGGCATTAACCTTTAAAAAGGAGATAGAGCAGCTTTTAAACTAGATAATAGGGGAAAGCCGACAGTCGCCCAAGAGCGGATGGTTCAGAAGAATGTATCCTTGAAGGATACTACCAAAAGCAGAGAGGTTCCAAAAAAGAGTAAAGTAGCCCAAATGCCCTTGAGTATGGAGCAGACCGAGCTTAAAGATCCGAAATTACCGTCTACCAATAGCCAAATTAATATGAATAAAATACAGTCTCTAAAATGCTTGTATGCAAATGCTAGAAGTCTAAAAATAAGATGGGAGAGTTAGAATATATAGCACTAAATGAGAGGTTAGATATGATTGGAATATCAGAGACATGGTGGAAGGAAGACAACCAGAGGGACACTGTGATACCTGGGTACAAACTATATCGTAATGAGAGAGCTGATCAAATTGGTGGAGGGGTTGCGTTCTATGTTAGAGAGGGCATTGAGTCAGAAAGGATTCAAGTTTGGAAGGGAACTAAATTTGCTGTAAAATCTCTATGGATTGAAATTCCATATAAAAAGGGGAAGGTGATGGCAGTGGGGGTGTACTATCGACCACCTGGCCAGAATGAACAAATGGATGATGAAATGCTCAAAGAAATCAGGGAAGCTAATAAAAGTTACAGCACAGTAATAATAATGGGTGATTTCAAGTACCCCGGTATCGACTGGGTCAGTGTCACGGCAGGACATGCTAGGGAGATAAAGCACAGTTACTTACCTGTAACAGGTGATCTCTGGGAACAGCAGGAATAAGTCTTCACATATGGGTACGTCGGTACCGATGGAGCCTGCGCGGGAACGCTCCCCAGCGTCCCAAAAAAGGAAAGCTTTTGGGAGCATCCCACAGCACCTGCGCGCTGCCTTCCCGCCTTTCCTAACCGCCTCTTTCCAGTTCGAGTTTTAAAGCTGAGACAAAGAGAGAGAGAGGAAAGGAAAGATAGAGAGATACAACTCCTAGGGGAGGTGGGTGGGTTGTGAAGACTTATTCCTGCTGTTCCCAGAGATCACCTGTTACAGGTAAGTAACTGTGCTATCTCCAGGAACAAGCAGGAATGAGTCTTCACATATGGGGACTCCCCAGCTAGAGATGCCTGGGAGATCCCCAAGGTTGTGAGACCCTGAGAAGGGCTCTACCTCCTCCCATGGATCTCAGGCATCCAACCAGGGATGGAGGGTAGGAGTTGATTAAACATGGAACAGGTGTTTGAGAACAGCCTGACCAAACAAGGCATCCCGGCGGGAGTCCTTGTCCAAACAGTAATGGGCTGTGAAGGTATGAACCGAGGCCCAGGTGGCCGCATGACAGATCTGGTCGATGGACACAGAATGTAGATGAGCCATAGAGGTTGCCATGGCCCTCACATTATGAGCTGTGACAAGGCCCTCCAGAGAAAGGTTCTTACTCTGGAAGGAGAAAGAAATACACTGAGCAATCCAATTGGACAGTGTTCTCTTAGAGACTGGAAGTCCCAAATGAGAGGGATCAAAAGCAACAAAGAGTTGAGAAGACTTTCTATGTTGCTGTGTCCTTTGTAAGTAAAAAGCCAGAGCCCTCTTACAATCCAGGGTATGAAGATTCCTCTCTGCACTTGATGCATGAGGACCTGGAAAAATGACAGGTAAATACACCTCTTGGTTAAGATGAAAAGGTGAGACCACTTTAGGCATAAAGTGTGGATTGGTCCTAAGGACTACCTTATCATGATGGAACCTTGTATAAGGTGGATTAGCCACTAAGGCCTGCAGTTCACTGATGCGGCGAGCTGAGGTGACTGCAATAAGAAAGATAACTTTCCAGGAAATAAATTTCAAGGAGGTAGTGGCTAAGGGTTCAAAGGGTGGCTTCATGAGCTGACCAAGAACCAGATTCAAGTCCCATGCCACTGGAGGTGGTCTAATGGGAGGTTTAGTTAAAAGAAGGCCTCTCATGAATCTTGCAATAAGAGGATGAGAGGAGACAGGTTGTCCATTGAGAGGCTTGAGGGATGCTGCAATAGCACTCAATTGGACCCTTACTGAATTCGTTTTGAGGCCTGCATGGGAAAGATGCAGGAGATACTCTAGTAAAGAATTCAAAGGTATTGCTAGAGGGTTAATACCCTTCTCAGCACACCAAATGGTAAACCTTTTCCATTTAAAAGCATAAGAACGTCTAGTAGGCGGCTTTCTGGAAGCATGAAGGATATCCCTTACTTGCTGAGAAAGATGCCAATCTTGAAGGTCTAAGCCTTCAGCAACCAGGCCCTGAGATGGAGAGATTGGGGGTTTGAGTGCCACAACATTCCCCCCTCCTGAGACAGGAGATCTGGAGCAGACCCCAAGTCCAGTGATGGAGCTTGAGAGAGATGCAGAAGTAGAGGGTACCACACTTGGCGTGGCCAATGTGGAGCTATGAGGATCATAGTCCCTCGATCTCTCTGAAGCTTGAACAGGGTCTTGGGAATTAGGGGAATGGGTGGAAAGGCGTACAGGAAGTCTTGACCCCAATGAAGGAGGAAGACATCCCTGGCCTGAACTCCCTGACACGGAATTCTGGAACAGAATCGGGGAAGTTTGGCATTCCACGGACTTGCAAAGAGGTCTATGTCCGGGGTTCCCCAAATTCGAAAAATTCTATCTGGTCCATATGAAGGGACCATTCGTGTGGAAGCAGAACTCGACGGAGTCTGTCTGCCCAAGAGTTTTGAACTCCTGGAAGGTATACTGCCAGAAGATGAATTTGATGCTCTCTGGCGAAGGCCCACAATCTCAGAGCTTCGTTGCAAAGCGACAGAGAGCCAGTCTCTCCCTGCTTGTTCACATAGAACATAGCTACTTGGTTGTTCATGTGAATGAGGACTGTCTTGTAGCTGAGCAGGGTATGGAAGACTCTGAGAGCCAAGAAGATTGCTCTGAGCTCTAAGATGTTGATATGTAGGGAGGTCTCCTGTGGAGACCAAATGCCCTGGGTGGAGAGGTCTTGAAGATGAGCTCCCCAACCCTTTGGAGAGGCATCTGTTGTAAGGATTGCTTGGGTAACAATTGTTGGAAGGAGGACCCCAGCAACAGATTTTGAGTGGACTTCCACCACTGGAGAGACCAAAAGAGGCGCCTGGAGGTTGCTATTTTGTCTGACAGACCCCCTGATGCCTGGGTCCACTGGGTGGACAAAGTCCATTGAGCTGCCCTCATGTGAAGGCGAGCATAAGGGACCACATGCACAGTGGATGCCATGTGGCCTAGCAGTTGTAACATCTCTCGAGCAGTTAGATGGGTTTTTAACTGAATCTGAGAGGCTAACTGCACTAAGCGTAGGCAACGGGCCTGGGGAAGGTAGGCCCTTGCAGTTGTGGTATCCAGCAAGGCCCCTATGAACTCTAGAGACTGAGGTGGGGTGAGTTGGGATTTTGGAATGTTTATCACCAGTCCCAGATACTGCAGAACACGCATTGTGCAGGCTAGGGAAGTCTGGGCCTCTGATTGGGATGAAGCTCGGATGAGCCAGTCGTCCAGATATGGGAATACGAATATTCTTAGAGTGCGTAGAAATGCAGCTATTACTGCCATGCATTTTGTGAACACTCTTGGAGCAGAGGCCAGACCAAAAGGAAGCACCCTGTATTGGTAGTGCTTTCCCAGATAAAGGAACCGAAGGAACCTTCTGTGTGGTGGATGGATGAGTATATGGGTATACGCATCCTTGAGATCTAGAGAACAAAGCCAATCCTGACTCTGAAGGAATGGAAGGAGAGTACCTAGAGAAATCATCTTGAATTTCTCCTTGCATAGGAATTTGTTCAATTCTCTGAGATCTAATATGGGTCTGTAGCCCCCTGTTTTCTTTGGAATTAGAAAGTAGGGGGAGTAGAACCCTGAGCCCTGTTGAAGAAGAGGTACTTCTTCTATTGCCCCTTGGGCAAGAAGGGTAGAAACCTCCTGACCCATAAGGTCGAGGAGAGATGTTGGAGAAAGCACAGTTACTTACCTGTAACAGGTGATCTCCGGAACAGCAGGAATTAGTCTTCACACGTGGGAGACGTCGCCGACGGAGCCCGCACGGGAAAATGCTCCCCAGCATCCAATCAGAAAGCCTTTGGGAGCATCCCCCGCACCTGCGCGGTGGCTTCCCGCCCTTCCTACTGCCTCTCCCCAGTTGAGTTTCATAGCTGAGCCGGCAGGAGAGGAGAGGAAGGAATAGAGAAAGAGAGAGATACAACTCCCAGGGGAGGTGAGCGGGTTGTGAAGACTAATTCCTGCTGTTCTGGAGATCACCTGTTACAGGTAAGTAACTGTGCTATCTCCAGGAACAAGCAGGAATGAGTCTTCACACGTGGGGACTCCCTAGCTTAGGATGCCTGGGGAGATCCCATAAGCGCAGCCCAGACGGGATGGCATTTGCCCAGCCTGAATCTCCGGCATCCCCTGAGGGATGGAGGGCAGGAGTTGAATAGAGGAACAGCGAATCCAAAGACTACGGAGGCAAGTCTTTAGAGTGCAGAACAGGTACCATTAGGATACAGCAAAAAAAAAAAACAGGCTACGGGAGTAGGCAGAGGGGTGCATGAAGAGAATCATTAAGCACGTAATGAGTAAATGACCTAGTACCATACAGAGCTTACCGGCCATTAAGTTTCTAATGAATTAATGGTTTAGAACCCTGTACTGCTTACCCACCGGGTTGTCGGAAGTAGTCCTGTGATGAAGGCACTGTAGCGAGGTCATCAAGGAAACTTCACTGCAGCGAGGAGGAAGTTCCAAATCCGGAAGGCCATGGGATCCAGGCGTCAGCTGGGTCAGGAGAAGGACGGCAGGTCTTCCAGGGGGCTCACGGCAAGCTGAGCACTCCCTTAGGAGTAGAGTCCATAACTCAGAGGACCAACAGTGGAAGACAGGCCGAACTAGAGAGCCTATCCCGGAGAAAAGTAGAGGTGTACCCCGGAGCAGAAGGGGTACACAGTCTGCCCTAGCGAGAGATAGGGAGACAAGGGTCCGGACCTCCGGGAGAAGGACCTAACTGAAAAGAGGACTGTTGACTTCACAGCAGTAGGGTACCACCAGTCCGCGGGCCTATGGGGAATAGGCAGGCGGACTGGCCGGACCCCCTGGGGTGGGGGAGTACCGGTCATAGGGGGGAAAAAGGTGGTAAACACAGGTACTGTGGGGATCCCCCAAAGGCGCCTGCCAAGCAGGTGATATCTAGTATATCTAAGCCGGTGGACATGGGGACGCCCCCTTCGGTACTAACGCAGGCACGCCGGGGGGCCTGCCTCCATGAGCAGCACTCAGGTAAGGTGGATCTGCCATTGATCCCCAGAACGTCCACCTGGAGAGGTGGCCGCAAGATCCGTCAGGGGAGGGATCTTTCCCGGAGGGCAAGGGCAGATCGGCGAGCTAAGAGCACGGTAGCGCGGGGGACAGAGGATAGCATCAGTCCGGTAGAATTCCGCAGGGGTTGGAGGCCCTAATGTGTCCCCAGGACCTGTACGTAGAAATTGTCCCCCGCACAATCAGGGGACATGAGGGTATAGTCCCTGGTGAGTATAGGGGGACTATAGCGGCTGGAGGGGAATTCCAGTACGGAAGCAATCAGCAAGAGGATACTGGCTGAGAGGGGTTCGGGGACATACCGAAGAGTAAGTAGGGTGACCGTGGGCCAGAGCGATCACGGCGTAAGGTGGTCTCCCTTTCCCACGGAGGAGAAGACCTGAACCCCTAGATAAGTCCCCGAACCATTGACCGTGGGCCAGAGCGATCACGGCGTAAGGTGGTCTCCCTTTCCCACGGAGAAGACCTGAACCCCTAGATAAGTCCCCGAACCATTTTCCAACTGGACGAGCCCCAGAGTAGAGCTCTAATCTAAACTTCTGGCAAGGAGGTTAAGAGCAGGCAGCCGCCCACCTGAGCCTAAAAATGCTTAGTATGAGAGTCCTGGCGCGGGCCCGGGGACATCAACCCGGGGTGAGAGGTCCCTTGCTTGGGCGCGCCTGGAGGGTGGGCGGAGGGTTGACATTTCCTCTTCCTAGGGAAGGGGGGTCTGGAGGGGCGTTTACCACCACCGGGGGGAAGCCGGGCCCTAGGCTGGCTGCTAACTCTGGGAAGGTTAGCGAAGCACTGTGCGACCTGACGTAAGGCTTCGCTATTGAAGAGGTGATCTCCGTCGCAGGGAGAATTACCCAGGATGTGCTGTGCCCATCTACACAACTCGGACGCCTGCCACCATGCCATGCGGCGTGCTCTAATGGCAACAGCAGAAGCTCTGCTGACCGACCGGAAGGAGTCCAGCGAAGCACGAGAAAGGAACCCGGAGATATTCCTGCAATGATAAAGAAGCAAGGAATATTCAAAGGCCTTGGTTGCAGATACGAAGGTGGATAACCGAGATAACCTCTCAGTGACCTCCCGAAGCGACAGACTCATATAAAATATATATGAAATAATTCTGGCCGCCAGCATAGACATTTGGAAGGCTTGACGTCCTAGAGTATCTAGCGTCTTCGAGGCGCGGCCTGGAGGGCGAGAAGCATGCCTCTCCTTGCTTCCGGCCTTCCTCAGCGCCGATTGCACCACAATGGACCGATGTGGAAGCTGGTGCTGCCGAAACCCCGGGGACGGAGGCAACCGGTACAGAGCCTGCATCGCAGTCGGCGGCGCAGGAACCCTCAAAGGCGACCGCCAAGCCCCCAGCAGGAGATCCTGCAGGGCGGGATGCAGAGGAAGCATCGCGGCTGCCTGTTCCGCAGGGCCTGGGCTCGGATCCGGGATAGGGATGGCCAGTAAGTCCGCCATGTCAAGGAGGAAATCCTGAAAAGGCGGCTCTGCCGGAGCAGTTATGGCGGGAGAGGCCGCCAGGGCACTAAGAGGCTGCTCGGGCCGTTGCCCGCTGGGCAGAGGAGGGGACCAACCGACCCGGATCGGGGCAGTCAACATGGCGTCGTCGGCTCCTGGAATTGATTCCAAGCTAGGCATCAAAGAAGTCGATGGCACCGACGGCGCCGCAGGAACCGGCCTCGGCCCCGAACCCGGGGGCGGCACTTCCCCCCCCGTGACTGGAGCGAATCCGCGGCCGCTGGAGAGCAGGGGCCAGCGGTCTCTGCTCTGCGGGAGAGGACAGGGGCCGATCCCGAGAAGTGCCGTGGCCAGGCTTTCAAGGCTGGACAACGACTCCAGGCTGGGCATCGAACCGAGCGAGGAGATCGACTCCGTCCTCGACGCCCCCGGCGGGAGTGACCGCGCCGGTGGTGGAGATCCCGGAGCGCGGATCGGAACTGCGCCGACCGGTGCCGCGAACATCAAGGGCCCCCGAGGATGGTGCTCGGAGGAGAGGGGGTCATCTGACGCCGGCGCCGATGTCGATCGGCGGGCACTGCCCGGTGACAGGCTCCCTCTCGAACCCGTCCGACCTGGAGAGAAATCCTTCCGGGGCATACGGCCCGTCCCCGAGGGGACCCCGGTCACACGACGACGAGTCCCTGCGGGGGGGGGGGGGGGGGAGTGAAAAGCCCCTGCGCCGACGTCAGGGTACCGTAGCGGGGTGGCGCAGACCCAGATTGGGTCGAAGCGGTCGAAGACCCCGAGGCCCCTTCTCTAGGGAAGGGCGGGGCCCTCGACGGCCGCGTCGATGTCGGGGAGTCGCTCGTGCGCTGCCCAGCATACCCCGAGGTCCCCGGGGAAGGTCTATGGCGGTCCCTCGTGCTTGATGCCCCTGCTGTCACTGGCGGAGTGGCGCCACTCGAACCCGGTACCACCCTTGCGCAGGGCTGGGATACCGGCGACCCGGTGCGGGTCGAAGCGAGCGGCCCCGAGGGGAGGGAGGCCAGATGACCATCCCCGGCGCGGGGCGGAACCACCAATGCCCGCGCCCTCGAAGCGGGTACTACCCCCGCGCATGACCTAAACGTAGGGCCGTCAGACAGTGTCGAGTCGATCGGCCCCCGAGGTGCCGAGGGCAGCGGCTGGCGATCCCCGGAGGGGAGCGGGTCACTCGACATTGACGCCGACGGGTCGGCACCGCCCAAAGCGGATACCACCCCCGTAGGAACGCCATACCGGCGCGAGTCGGTCGGCCCCGGAGGCGCCGAGGACCGCAGCCGCCAATCCCCGGTGAGGAGCGGAACGCTCGACGCCGACGGGTCGGTACCGCCCAAAGCGGGTACCGCCCACGCGCATGGCAGGGCTGAAGGAACGCCAGGCCGGACTGAGTCGATCGGCCCCGGAGGCGCCGAGGACAGCAGCCGACGATCCTCGCTGAGAAGCGGAGCGCTCGACACCGACGCCGATGCCCAGGGCTCAGTACCGCCCGGAGCGGCTACCATGCCCGAGCATGGCTTGGATGTAGGGAGGTCAGACCCGGTCGAGTCGATCGGCCCCGAAGGCGCAGAGGACACCGGCTGACGATCCCTGGCGAAGAGTGTAACACTCGACGCCGGGGAAACGGCACCGCTCGAAGCGGGTACCTCCCTCGGGCATGGCTCGGGAATGTTCTGTGAGGAGCGAACCTCAGGAACATCCCGAAACCCCGTAAATGCTTTGGAGCCCGAGGACTCCCGCCGGGGTATATCAGCCAAGGAGGACTTGAGGGGTTGGCCGGAGCCGTCGCCATGCAGCGCATGAGACTCGCCCCTCAAGACTCGGCTAGTCTTAACAGACTGTTGTGTGGTTACCTGATCCTTGAGAGAAGAACAACCCGATGACCGCGCCTTGGGCACGAAGACGTCGTCGAGGGATACCCGAAAGAGGGAGGGTCTTCTCCCGATACTGTAGCCCGGGGAATCCATGGAAAAAGGGTCAGGCCCAAAATAGGCACCGGGCATTGGAGTCCACGTGGAAAATTAAGTCCCCGCCGTGAGGCTGGGGGGAAGAAGGCTCCATGCCCCGGTCCTCAGCGCCCGAAGCGGGAGACGAAAATTAAAAGAAAGAAAGAAAAAAAGGGGGGGGCACGGAGGTGCCACCTTCGGCAGGAAAGCCGCGACTACAGAAAAAAGGAAAACTTTCTGCGGTTGCAGGAGGGACGTCCTGCCTGCTCCGCGGAAAACGAAAAACTGGGGAGAGGCAGTAGGAAGGGCGGGAAGCCACCGCGCAGGCGCGGGGGATGCTCCCAAAGGCTTTCTGATTGGATGCTGGGGAGCATTTTCCCGTGCGGGCTCCGTCGGCGACGTCTCCCACGTGTGAAGACTCATTCCTGCTTGTTCCTGGAGATTTGAACTATCTCACCATGGTGTAAGGAGGAAGGTTTGAGAAATGAAGTTTGTACCCTTCCCTTATGATGGAAAGGGTCCACTGCTCTGCTGTGATTTGCTCCCATCTGGGAGCAAAGTGAGCTAACCTTCCTGGAATGGTGAGAGGCTCTGGTTCTTTTAGAGCCAGAAAGGCTAAGTTCTCTAGCTGCAAGTCAAAGGACCTGAGGAGGCTGAGGCTGTTGGGCTACAGTAGTCCTTGCAGCCTTAGGCTTGGCCTGTTTAGGTTGTTGACGCTTTGCAGCAAAACAACCTGCAGAAGATGTCTGTTGACCATAAGCAGGATAATATCTTCCCTTCTTGGGAAAATATGCCTTTTTGAACAACCTCTTCTTAACAGGATAAGAGGTAGACTTTGAAAGCCTATCCAAAGCAGAATTTTCTGCATCCATTTGTGTGGCCTTTGCTTGCCAATCTTTGCCAAACAGGTTTTCACCTGTACAAGGAAGATTTCCTAATCCATCTTGGACCCAGGGTTCCAAATCAGAAGCTTGTAACCAAGCAATTCTGCGTGCACCTATGGCAATGGCCGAGGCTCTGCTGGCCGCCTCAAAAGAGTCAAAGGCTGCACGATTAGAAAATTTGGAAACATCCTGGGCATGCTTAAGCCAGGTAAGAAAGTCTTCCCTTTTGTCTTCTGGAAGAAAAGGGAGGAAAGTTTGCAGATGATCTGTAACTTCCTTCAGAAACATCCCCATATAGAGACTATAGGAGTTGATTCTGGCAACAAGCATACTGGCTTGGAAAATTTTCCTGCCAAAAGCATCTAAGGTTCTACATTCTCTTCCTGGAGGAGTAGATGAGTGCCTCTTTGCACTCTAACTTTTTCATAGCAGACTCCACCACAATAGAATGGTGAGGAAGCTGAGTTTTATGAAATCCAGGACAAGGAGGGACACGATACATGGTATCCAACCTATGAGAATGAGAAGAGATGGTGAGAGGAGTCTCCCATATGCCCAGCATGTGGTCATAAAGGATCTCATGAATTGTCAAAGTGGCTGCTTCTTTAGGAGCCTTGGGATATTGCAAAATATCCAATTTTTTGGCTCTAGGCTCTGACTCAGGGGCTACTGAGATAGAAAGCCCCTTGGCCACTTCCCTTATGAAGTCTTGAAAAGACAAGTCCTCTGGAGGGGACATTCTTCTTTTTGGAGAAGAAGGCTCCTGAGGAAGGAGCACCGATGCTTCGACAGAGGCCTCCGATGCATCAGAGTCTTCGGAGGAATCGAAGTATCGCCTGTCTGGATGCTCCTGTAAAGCCCGATACGCGTACCGAGTGGTATCGACATCGGGAGTTATCGGTACAGATTGGGTACCGATAGGCATCATCGAACAGGGTACCGCTGCAGTCGATACCGAAGCTGATGTCGATGCAATCGGTACCGGCACCGGAACCGATATCGGAGCCGGTGTCGGAGCCGGTACCGACAACGGAGCTTGTTGCGGTACCAGCGGCGTCGCAGCTTGTATGAATGCCGTAATGGCACGCTGCATGGTCAGAACATTCTGATCCATCGACGCCATGAATGTCTGGAGGTCGGTACCGGCAGATTCCATCGGTACCCCAGAACATTGCAACAGGTGATCGGTCGAGGCCGGGCCATCCATGTCAACCTGTGGCCCCATAGGAGGAGCTTTGGAAGCTGGAGCTTCCCACCGGGGTAGTTTTGCCGGTGCAGAATCCTCGAGGGCAAGCCCGGAGGCATCTCGATGCTTAGAGGGAGATCTACCCTTCGAGGACCGGCTGGACTTATGTTTGGTTACCTGAGATCCATAGGAGGAAGAAAAAGCCCTGGAAGACGTCGATGCCACCGAAGCTGCATCAGAGGGAAACAGTGTACTGAGCTTGGCTGCTCGGTTCTGTAAACCTCTTTTAGACATCATGGAACAGGACGCACAATCCGTGATGGAATGGTCAGGACCCAAACACTTAAGACACCAGTCATGGGTGTCGGTAACAGAGATGGTACCGCTGCACTTAGTGCATTTTTTAAACCCGGAGGCGGGCTTTTCCATGAGGAATTTTTCTGTTAGGCCTAAGTATCTTTTTTTTTTTTGAAGAAAAAGAAAGAAAAGACCGGCGGTACCGGTCCGACGTTGAAGAAGGCAGATGCGCGACCAAAGAAATAAAATAAAATAAAGAACTTCTTCAGCGGTGACAGGAACACGACCTGCTGGCTCCGCGGAAAAGAAGAACTGGAGAGAGGCGGTTAGGAAAGGCGGGAAGGCAGCGCGCAGGCGCTGTGGGATGCTCCCAAAAGTTTTCCTTTTTTGGGACGCTGGGGAGCGTTCCCGCACAGGCTCCGTCGGTACCGACGTATCCATATGTGAAGACTCATTCCTGCTTGTTCCTGGAGATAGTTCCTTGATGACATAAATGACTGCTTCTTGGAGCAGCTGGTTCATGAACCGACCAGAGGGGAAGCCATACTGGACCTAGTCCTTAGTGGAACACCAGATCTAGTGCAAGAGATAAGGGTGTTGGGGCCACTTGGCAATAGTGATCATAGCATGATCGCCTTTGATTTAATTAGTGGAGGAGTGATAGTAAAGAAATCCACAGTACTACCTTTTAAACTTTCGAAAGGGAGACTATGATAAAATGAGGAAAATAGTTAAGAAAAAACTAAAAGGAGCAGTTGCAAAGGTTAAAGACTTACATCAAGCTTGGGTGTTGTTGAAAAATACTATCTTGGAAGTCCAGACCAGCAGTATTCCACGCTTTAAGAAAAGTGGAAGGAAGTCCAAAAAACTGCCAGCATGGTTTAAAGGTGAGGTCAGAGAGGCTGTTGTTGCCAAAAAAGCATCTTTCAGGAAATGGAAAAAAGAGCCAAACGACGAAACCTGGAAACAGCACAAGCACTGGCAGGTCAAATGTAAGGCATTGATAAAGCAGGCAAAGGCAGAATTTGAGAAGAAGCTGCTGCTGAAGCAAAAACGCGAAATAAAGATTTTTTCAAGTACATTCGTAGCAAAAAACCTGTGAGAGAGTCAGCTGGTACATTAGGTGATAGAGGAGTTAAAGGGGCACTAAGAGGAGATAAGACGATAGCGGAGAGACTGAATGAATTCTTTGCTTTGGTCTTTACTGAGGAAGATGTAGGGATGTTACCTGTGACTGAAGTGGTATTTAAAGGTGCGGAAGAATTGAAGGAAATATCGATACATCGGGAAGATGTATTACAACTATTAGATAAACTGAAGAGTAGCAAATCACCTGGGCCAGATGGTATACATCCAAGGGTGTTGAAAGAACTGAAATATGAGATTGCAGACCTGCTATTAGTAATCTGTGAACTATCATTAAAATCATCTCTTATACCTGAAGATTGGAGGATCGCCAATGTAAAGCGTAGTTACTCACCTGTAACAGGTGTTCTCCAGGAGCAGCAGGAATCAGTCCTCACTTATGGGTGACGTCGGCGCCGACGGAGCCCTCGCGGAGCAATTTTCCCCAGCTTTCAAAGAAAGCCTTTGGGAATTGCAGCGCGCATGCGCGGTCCCCTTCCCGCCCAAGGGTGCCATCTTAGCCAGTCAGATGACATAGCTAAAAAAGACAGCATAAAAATTTGCAAAAAAAACTAAAGCAGATGATTGCAACTCCACGGGGAGGAGGGAGGGTTGTGAGGACTGATTCCTGCTGCTCCTGGAGAACACCTGTTACAGGTGAGTAACTACGCTTTCTCCAGGACCAAGCAGGAAGTCAGTCCTCACTTATGGGACTCCCAAGCTCAAGGCTACCGGAGACCCTAAGCACAAAAATGAGCTCCCTCTAGCTCAGCAGCACAGAAGGAAAGAATCTTCGCTGAATTATTACCCACCGGTAGCCCACATCCGGGATGGAGGGTAGGAGTTGCTCAGACCTCGAAGAGATTACGGAGGACTGCCTGTCCGAAAGCACTGTCCCTGCGGGACTCCCTCTCGAGACAGTAATGGACCGCAAAAGTCTGGCTCGAAGACCAAGTAGCGGCCCGGCAGATGTCTGCCAGCGGAACAGAGCGGAGGTAAGCCACTGATGTAGCCTTTGCCCGAACGCAGTGAGCCGTGACTCGACCTTCCAAGGAGAGTCCGGCTGCCCCATAAGCCCAAGAGATACAGTCCGCAACCCAGATGAACAGAGTACGCTTGGAGACCGGGAGTCCCAATTTATTGGGGTCAAAAGACACAAAAAGCTGAGCAGCTTTACGGTGCTCCCGCGTACGGTCAAGGTAGAAGTTCAAAGCCCTTCTACAGTCCAGGATATGGAGGACCGTTTCAGCTCGGCTGGAGTGTGGTCTGGGAAAGAAGGTTGGAAGTACCACCTCCTGATTGATGTGAAAGGGGGAGACCACCTTTGGAAGAAATTTTGGGTGAGTCCGTAGGACTACCCTATTTTTGTAGAACCGAGTGTAAGGGGGATCAGACACGAGGGCCTGCAATTCACTTACGCGTCTAGCGGAAGTGAGGGCTATCAAGAACAATGTTTTCCAAGAAAGAAAACGGACGGAGAGAGAACAGGTAGCCATAGGTTCAAAAGGCGGACAGGTGATCCGCTGTAAAACCACATTCAGATCCCAGTCAGGCGCTGGCGGGCGCAGAGGTGGTTTAAGTAGAAGGAGACCTCGGAGAAACCTCGCTACAAGAGGGTCGCTGGAAAGAGGTCTGCCGTCCACCGGCACATGATGTGCTGAAAGAGCACTGAGGTGAACTTTGACGGAGTTGGACTTAAGTCCCAGATTAGAGAGGTATAGCAAGTACTGCAGGATCACCGACACCGGGCAGGAGAAGGGATCCTGAGACTGTTGGGTACACCAAACGGAAAAGCGACGCCATTTAAGGGCGTAGCATTTGCGGGTAGAAGGTCGCCGAGAAGCTAGGACGACCTCTTCCACCTCTGCCGGCAGGAGAAGGGGAGCAAGGACTACCCTCTCAGCAGCCAGGCCATTAGATTGAGAGATCTGAGGTTGGGGTGTAGCAGAGACCCCTGATCCTGAGTGAGGAGATCCGGTTGTAACCCCAGAGGGAATGGATCCTCCACCGCTAATTGCAGCAGGAGCGGAAACCACGGCTGTCTGGGCCAGCGAGGGGCCACCAGTATCATGAAGGCTTTGTCTCGGAGAGCCTTGAAAAGAGTCCGAGAGACTAGCGGGATGGGAGGGAAAGCGTACAGAAGGCTCCCCGACCATGAGAGTAGAAACGCGTCCGCCGCAACCCGAAGGGGGTGTGGCTGACGAGAGCAGAAGCGAGGAAGTTGCCGGTTGTGAGGACTGGCAAAGAGATCCACCGTGGGGAGGCCCCACTTCAGAAAGAGCTTCTGAACTACCAAGGGATCCAGACGCCACTCGTGCGGCTGGAGGATCCTGCTGAGTTTGTCCGCAGGCAATTCTCTTGGCCTGGGAGATAAACTGCCTTGAGGAGAACGCCGTGACTGACGGCCCAAGAGCAGAGCTTCTGTGCCTCCCGGCAGAGGAGGAAGGAGCCCGTGCCCCCCTGCTTGTTCACGTAGAACATGGCAACTTGATTGTCCGTCTGGACAAGGACGGACTGGTGAGAAGTCAGGTGGGAGAAGGCCTTGAGAGCCAGGCGGATCGCCCTGAGCTCCAGGAAGTTGATCTGCTGAGCAGACTCCCACGTGGTCCAGAGGCCCTGAGTACGTGCCCCTTGGCAATGTGCTCCCCAGCCCAGGAGGGATGCATCTGTTGTCAGCACCCGGGCCGGCTGAGGTGACTGGAAAGGCATGCCGAGTACCAGGTTCGGCCGATGAAGCCACCACCGGAGAGACGAGATCAGCGGCTCGGAGACGCGCACTAGGTCTGCTAGGCCGCCTGTGGCTTGTCGCCACTGCTGGCGGAGACACCATTGAGCAGGCCGCATATTCAGGCGGGCATTGGGGGTCACATGGACGGTGGAAGCCATATGGCCGAGTAGTCTCAGGAAGCGCCTGGCGGAGACCAGGGGCTGGCTGCGAAAACGGTCGGCTAGGTCCATGAGCCGTTGAGCCCTGTCGAGCGGTAGGTACGCTCGTGCCTGAGGAGTGTGCAGCCTTGCGCCGATGAACTCGAGATCCTGTGAGGGGAGCAAAGTGGACTTTGCGAAGTTTATAACAAAACCCAAGTACTGCAGAAGAGTCACCGTGCGGCGCGTGGCGTTGGTGACCTCCAGAGCGGACGCTGCTCTGATGAGCCAGTCGTCGAGGTACGGAAAGACAGAGGCCGTGAAGCCGGAGATGGGCCGCCACCACCGCGAGACATTTTGTGAAGACTCGCGGTGCGGAGGACAGGCCAAAGGGTAGTACTCTGTACTGGTAATGATTTCCTGCCACCACAAACCTTAGGTATTGGCGGTGGCTTGGGTGGATGAGGATGTGCGTGTAGGCATCCTTTAGATCCAAGGAGCATAGCCAATCTCCCTGCTGGAGGTAGGGCAGAAGGATTCCAAGGGTAAGCATCTTGAACTTCTCCCGCACGAGGAACTTGTTGAGGTTGCGCAAGTCCAGGATGGGTCTGAGGCCTCCTGTTCTTTTTGGTATTAGAAAATACCTGGAATAAAAGCCTTGACCTTTCAGGTGGTGGGGCACCGGTTCCACCGCCTGATCCTGTAGAAGACCTGCTAACTCCTGAAGGAGTAATTCCCTGTGCAGAGGGGGTCGTGGAGGTTTCTCCCGGAAAATAGGATGGAGGGACCTGGTGGAAGTGGAGAAGATAGCCTTCTCGCACGACTTGAAGCACCCAGGCATCTGAGGTGATGCTGGACCACCTGTGGGCGAAGTGAACCAGCCGGCCTCCGGTGCTGGGAGGAACCAGCGGGGGGGGAGAGGCTATGCTTAAGGAGTCAAAAACCCCCACCCTGCGGAGCAGGGGCTGGTGGTGCAGGCTTGGGGGCTTGCTGCCTACGGGACCCGTTACCCCGTCCCTTGGCCTGCTGGCCCTGTTGGGGAGCTGCAGGGGCCTGATAGTGGGGGTATTGTTTGTAGGCAGCCGCCTTCCTCGGGTAAAAGGACTTCTTTCCTGAGCCCTTCTTTTTCTGGGAAGGGGCGGAGGTCTTCCTAGAAAGCCTAGTCCTGGTGAGAGTCTCTGTCTCAATTTGTGCAGCCTTATCAGCCATGGGCTTGCCAAAGAGGTTTTCGCCTCGGCAAGGGACATCGACCAACTTGTCCTGCACCCAGGGCTCAAGGTCAGACGACTGAAGCCAAGCCTGTCGGCGGGCACCGATGCCGGCTGCGGCCACTCGAGCCGATGCTTCAAAGCCATCATAGGCTGCTCGGGACATGAATTTTGAGCATTCCCGAATGCCAGTGGACAAGGCCAGGAACCTCCGCAAGGGTTCCTCGGACAAACCAGCGGAGAAGCCGGCTAGCTCTTTAGCCAGGTCTCGGAGATACATGCCCATGTATAGCTGGTAGGTCTGGACACGACATGCGAGCATAGAGCCCTGGAAACACTTCTTACCAAGGCCATCCAGGTTACGGGCCTCCCTGCCAGGAGGCAGCGAGGAGTGCATCTTCTGGCTCTTAAGACGATGCATGGCCGATTCCACTACCATGGAATGGTGTGGTAGCTGTGCTTTTTGGAAGCCAGGGCTCTTGCGGACTCGATAGATAGAATCGACCCGCTTGCTCAGGACCGGCGAGGTGGCCGGACTCTCCCACATGCGGAAGAGTAGTCGTTCCAGCATGGGAGGAACCGGTACAGTAAAGTGTTCCCTGGCGGGTGAGTCATACTGGAGGGCGTCGAGCTCTTCGGCTCGAGGCTCCTCCTCGGGGTCCGCAGGGAAGGCCAAAGCCTTGGCCATATCCCTGACGAAGTCCGAGAACCGGGCATCCTCCGGGGGGGACTGCTTCCGAGGTTCGGACTCAGGTGAGTCCGAGGGGACACACCGAGTCCGAAAAGAATCGGGCGACTCTTCCTCTTCAGACTCCCAGACCGACTCCGACGAGGACTCGGTGGGGTCGGCCCGGGCAGGGCGCGGCGCCTGCCGCCCCGACGCCGAGGGAGTCGGCGTCGGCAACCTCGGTCCCGAACGGGAGGCCGAGGGCGACCTCGATCGAGGATCGACTCGAGTTCGCATCGACTCGAGGATCGGCTCCGTCTCCGGGGTCGACTTAGATGTCGACGTCCCGGCGGTCGGGGCAGCGGCGCCAGCGAAGCCAGCGAGCAGTGCCCGCTGCTGGTCCATGAAGGCAGACAGTCTGCTCTCCAAGGCCGTCAACCTGAGTCCGAGCTCAGGTGACACAGCAGCCCCCGACTCGGGCCCCGACGGCGTCGGGCCCGACGTCGGCTGTCGCGGAGGCGAGTCCAGAAGGACCACAGGACTTACCCGAGCAGGCAGCTCCGACTCCAGGCGAGGTCGCTTCATGAGGTGCTCCTTCTCCAAGGACCCGGGGCGGCTATCGGGGCTATGCGACCTGGCCCTCGCGGAGCCAGGAGCGTCCACCGACGCCGCCCTCGCGGGTTTCACCTTCCGTCGATGGTCCCCGGAGGGAGAACCCCTGTCGGAGGAACTCCGGCGACGGTCCGAGCTGGAACCCCTGGACGCGGAGGCCTCCGACGAGGTCCGGGTACGGCTGGGGTCAGCGAAGATTCTATCCCGCTGATGCCGCCGACTTCTCAACGCTTTGGAGGATAGTTTGCCACAAGGCCCACAGATCATTTCTTCATGATCCGGGCCCAGGCAGCGGAGGCAATTGTCGTGTGTGTCAGTTAGTGACATATTTCGGTCACACTGACCACACCGCTTGAAACCACTGGCAGCCATCGGGGGAAAAAGGGCCCCGGCGAGGTCAAAGGACCGGGCTGCCAGGGAAAAACCGAAACGAAAACTGACTAAGTCAGAAAAACCGAAAAATAAGAAGAGGACTCGTGACCGGCGTCGCGAGTCCGGGCGGGAAAAAGACCGGCGTCGAACCGAATGGAAAAAAGAGTAATTCTAAAGAAAAATCAACTTTTTCGCGGGGACACGACGGGTACGTCTGTAGGGCTCCGCGGAAAAAAGAAGACTGGCTAAGATGGCACCCTTGGGCGGGAAGGGGACCGCGCATGCGCGCTGCAATTCCCAAAGGCTTTCTTTGAAAGCTGGGGAAAATTGCTCCGCGAGGGCTCCGTCGGCGCCGACGTCACCCATAAGTGAGGACTGACTTCCTGCTTGGTCCTGGAGAACACCAATTTTTAAAAAGGGTTCCAGGGGTGATCCGGGAAACTACAGATTGGTGAGCCTCACATCAGTACCGGGAAAAATGGTAGAAACCATCATAAAGAATAAAATTACTCAGCATGTAGATAGTCATGGCCTAATGGGAGACAGCCAACATGGCTTTAGACAAGGAAGATCTTGTCTTACTAATCTGTTATGTTTTTTTGAAAGTGTGAATAAACAGGTGGACAAAGGTGAGTCGGTTGATATAGTGTATCTGGACTTTCAGAAAGTCTTTGACAAGGTCCCTCATCAGAGACTTTTGGCAAAACTAAAGAGTCATGGGATAGGAGGCAGTGTACTACTGTGGATCAGGAACTGGTTAAAAGAAAGAAAGCAGAGGGTTTGGCTAAATGGCCAATTTTCCCAATGGAGAAAGGTGAATAGTGGTGTACCCCAGGGATCTGTGCTGGGTCCGCTGCTTTTTGACATATTCATAAATGACCTGGAAAGTGGAATAACGAGTGAGGTTGTCAAATTTGCAGATGACACAAAACTATTTAAAGTTGTTAAAACCCAAGAGGATTGTGGAAAATTGCAAGAGGATCTTGATAAATTGGAAGACTGGGCATCAAAATGGCAGATGAAATTTAATGTGGACAAGTGCAAAGTTATGCACCTAGGGAAGAACAACTCAAACTATGGTTACACGATGCAAGGTTCCACATAAGGAACCACCACCCAGGAAAAAGATTTAGGCGTCATTGTGGATAACATGTTAAAACCCTCGGCCCAGTGTGCAGTGGCAGCCAAGAGAGCAAATAGAATGCTAGGTATCATAAGGAAAGGAATGGAAAATAAAAGATATTATAATGCCTCTATACCGTTCCATGGTGAGACCGCACCTTGAATATTGTGTGCAATTCTGGTCGCCGTATCTTAAAAAGGATGTAGCGTTATAAGAAAAGGTTCAGAGAAGAGCCACCAAAATGGTAAAGGGGATGGAAGGATACTCCTATGAAGAAAGGCTAAAAAGTTTAGGGCTCTTTAACCTGGAAAAGAGACGGCTGAGGGGAGATATGATAGAAGTCTATAAATTAATGAACGGAGTGGAACGGGTAAACGTAGATCGATTGTTTACGTTATCAGAATATAGAAAGACTAGGGGACATGCAATGAAGCTACAGGGTAAACTATTTAAGACTAATAAAAGAAAATATTTTTTCATTTAACGTGTAATCAAATTCTGGAATTTGTTACCGGCGGATGTAGTAAAGGCTTTTTAGCGTAGCTGGGTTTAAAAAAGGTTTGGACAAGTTCCTGGAGGAAAGGTCCAGAAACCATTATTAAGAAGGGACCCAGGATATCAATGCTTGACCCAGTACAAGCATTGCGGAACCTGTGTCTTTTGGGGAAACTGCTAGGTACGTATGACCTAGATTGGCCACTGTTGGAAACAGGATACTGGGCTTGATGGACCTTGGTCTTACCCAGTATGGCATATCTTATGTTCTAATTTTATGTGGCTTGTTATAGAAATACCTCTGTAATCACCTAAATGCTGTAAACAATTTTTTTAATTCTTAAAAAGCACAACATTGATTTAGCAGTGGCACTCCACATCTTTTAAGCTCCTGGCCACCGCTGTTTTAACTAAACCTGAATATTCAATACTAGAGTCTATCCAGCATCTGGCATTAGATATCCGGTTTCACCGGCCAGAAGTTCTGCTATCCAGTTAGCGGCGATATTCGGCCACTAACTGGATGGCAAAGCCGCCTAAATTTAAGACTTTATGCAGTTTAGCTGTCCAGTTAGAGGCTGAATATTTTCATTAACTAGCCAGAGAATGGAATCAAAACAAATAGCTTTTATCCTTTAGCAAACAGAGAGGGTAACCTGCACGGGATGGCATGTACAATCACTCTAGACACCTTACTGGGCAGACTAGATGAACCATTCTGTTCTTCCTCTGTTGGCGTATACTAGGTTAATAGGAATGCAAGAGCAATGTTCTGTAATTCTTGTTTTGTTTTCTCAATCGTCTTCCCAATATATATGTTGACAAGGACATATCACATAAAATCACCCCTTTGGAATTACAGTCAATTCTAGATGACAAAGAAAAGTAAATCCCTTCTAGAAAGCAGTGATTTCCATAACATGTCAACAGACCACACAGTGGTCATACTTACAATGACCACACTAATCCACAGGGCAACATTGGTCTGAATAATTTGCAGCATTCACCAAATCATTATGGCAATTTTTTCTTCTACAGAAAGCAAATCTGAGAGACTGATGAAATTTCAATATTGGTAAGTGCTAGAACAATTTATCTTTCTTTTTAGACATTGGCTAAGTACTGCATGCTTTGCACAGATAGTATGAGAAAAGCACAGAGCAATGATGAGTATACAAATCAGCTTACTATTGTTTTCGCCATGAAGATTTTTGAGCTTGGAAGAAATAATATAGTCAAAAACAGAGTGGGAAGCTACGAAAATGTATTTATTTATTTTTCTATACTGCTTTATAAGGGGATCAAAGTGGTTTATACATAAGAAAACATTTAACTGTGTTACATAGAACAATGAACCGAGAAAACAGGGTGATTATGTTTAGTAATTATAACAAACACGTAACATTGTGAACGTTGGTTTGCGTGGAGTTTAGGTTTGACAGAAAGCAAGTAACAATGTCAGCAACCTTGGTTGCTTAGAGTCTTGAGTTGTGCGGAAATGTTCCAGTCTGTTGAGGGGGAGGTATACTGGAGATAAAGGAGTTTCTTGCAGTGGGGAATTAACTGGGGGAGAGGGGGTCTTGGTTCTGTTGTCTCTAGTGTCACCTGATGTCCCATGGCTAGTCTTTGGAGTGTTCTTTGACCAATTATGTCTTGAGTTCCTTCCGGAATAATGTTAGGTCATATATCTCTGAGGTTGTTAGGGAAGGCATTCCAGAGGTCAGACGCATACATGAAAAAGGCTCTGCTGCGTGTTGCTCGATTTACTCTTGCTAGTTCAGTTGGCAGGTTTCAGCAGGTTTTGCCTGCATTGGTGTTTGCTTCTGGTGACTATTGATATTTGGATGAGGGACTTTAGGTATGCTAATTGGGTTGTGTATGATTTTGAAGGAGTTCATTATTGATTTATATTTAAATTTGGCTGGCTAAGAGGAGCCAGTGTAAAATTTTGAGTATTGGTGTGATGTGGTCACTTTTTGTCACTTCTACTATGGTGTGGGCCACAGTGTATTGGGCCATCTGTAGCTGATCCAATGCGTATTTGGGAAGTCCTTGATACAGTATTTGCTGTTGCTGAAGTCCATGTGTTGAAAGATGAAAGCCTGACATACCACACAGAAGTCATATGTTGTTAGTAGGGGCCAAAGATAGTGGAGGATTTTTATTTTATTGTATATAGCTCTTGTGGTCTTGCTAATGTGAAAGGCAAAATCAAGATGCTGGTAAATTATTATGCCCAGGTATCTCACCTCATGCTTGCTTTCTAGTTCTACACTGTGGACTCTGTTTTAGGGGGAAGAAACATTTGTTTCTGGAGATGTGAAGCACCTCTGTTTTATTGTAGTTAATTTGAAGTCCGTGTTCTGCTAGCCATTGAGTAATTTCATTGAAGCAGGCTGCTATTTTGCTTATGTCTGGATTAGAGATGTCATAGGATCTATATACATCATGATGTCTATATAAATTCTATAGTGTATTTCATGTTTATGGAATATGGAGCATATGGGCTGCATGAATATGTTCAGTAGCAACGACAATGCTAAGCCTTGCAGAACACCTTTATGTTGGTCTGTATGAAGTTGATTTGCGTGATCCTATTTGTACTTGTTGATAGCGGTCTGATAGATATGAAAGAAACCAGTTCAGTGGGGTACTGCCAATTCCAAATAATCTTGCAAGTAAGAGATTATGGGGAATGGAGTTGAATGCCACGACTATGTCTAGGAAGATTAGTATGTATTCCTGATTGAGTTTTGCTACGCCTTTATTGAATCCAGGAGTGGCATGAGGAGTAGCTTAGTAATTGGGGCAAGTTACCTCAGGCTGGAGGGCTAGGGGTTTGAATCCCACTAGAGAACAGGCAACCTTGAGCCAGAAGGGCTGGGGTTTCTAGTCCCACAGGTGCTCCTTGTGGCCTTGGGCAAGCCACTTAACCCTCCATTGCCTCAGGTACAAAAACAGATTGTGAGCCCTTTAGAGACAAGGGAAAAATATAAATATACAGAATGTACACCACTTTGACTTGTAGAAAAGCAGTATATAAGCCTAGATAAATAAAAAATAAACTCCTTGGTGTGGCCTAAAGCCATGCTGGTGTTGATCCAAAGGGGCATGTCTGTCAATGTAGTCTTGAAGTTGTTGGTGTACTTTATTTTTGAAATAAAGGGCAGGCTACTACATATGGGTCTGTAAGGCGCAGGATCTCCTTTGTCTGCAGTGGGGGTTTTCAGAATTGGGCATACTGAGGCCCATTTTTTAGCTCTTTTGATAGATAACCCTGTTTGAGAAAGAGTTGTGCTAGTTTACAGATAAAATGGGGATAGTTAAGATCTGGTTAACGATCAAACTGACAGGGCATGGGTCTAGAGGTGAGGTGGTGGTAAGACTGCTGATTATGTACTCTATGTTCTCGTTTGTGATCGAGTCAAAGGCTAGCCATTGTGTGTCAGAGGATGTAGCATCCTGCAGTATCCATAGAATGTTGTCCGAGGGTCTGGTCCTGCTTTGGAAGTCTGCGAGTATTTATGGACATGGAATGTTGTCGGTTTTCTCTTGATTTGGGTCTTTAGCTAGAGATTGCATGATATCAAATTGCTCTCTTGAGCGGTTAAATGAGATCATTGTGATTTTTGTGTGATAGTCCTTTTTTGTGATGTTAACCATGGTTCTGTATTCCTTTAGTTTGAGCATGAAGTGTTTTTGGATTTCTGGTTGTTTTGAGGTTCTCCATCTTCACTCAATTTTTCTTAGTTCTCTTTTTAAGCTTCTGAGTTCTCTTGATTTATGATAACTGGTACTTTGCATTTTGGTTTTTACACTGAATTTGAAATATGAGAAGTCCTAATAAATTGCCCAAAGCACATTTGGGAATTGCCTATTGAATCTTGGTAATTACAAGGAGGTGCACCCTTGTTTTGTTTTGCTCCTATTTCAGCATACAGATACTTCTTTCGATATTTGGTACCAGTTTACTTCAGTGATGCATAGAGTGCTGGATGCAAAGTCTTATGGCTCATATTAATTCTGCATCAGCACTGCAACTAGTGCAGCAGTAGAGGGTTTGAGAGAAGTGGTCATAATGTGAATGGAAAGATAATTTTTGGTGGCTTATTGAGAATGTATATTCAGCAGGTTGAAAGGATTGATGAGGCCAACTGCTAATATTTATTTTTCATAGCTCAGATCTAAAGCAGAATCAAATGCTAGTGTGTTGATAGGCCATTCTTTTGTTTACTGGGGCATGCCTCATTATGGGATTGGATTCAGAGGGTATGGAGCTGGAATGGATCGGTAAGGGGGAATTGCTCTGACCCCGCCTTCTCCCTTTAACATTTGGTTTGTTGCTGCATGCTTTAGTTGTCCACCTTTGAAGTAATGATCGGGAAAAAGGACTAAAAAAACCTGATAAAAAGCATATAGAGTAGTTATTCACCTATAACAGGTGTTCTCCAGGAGCAGCAGGAATCAGTCCTCACATATGGGTGACGTTGGCGCCGACGGAGCCCCCGTGCGGAGCATTTCCCCAGATTTCAAAAAAGCCTTTGGGAATGCAGCGTGCCTGCATGGTCCCCTTCCCGCCCAAGGGTGCCATCTTGCTCAGTCTGAAACATAGCTAAAAGACAGCAAAAATCAAAATAAAGTATATGACTGCAACTCCAGGGGAGGCGGGAGGGTCATGAGGGCTGATTCCTGCTGCTCCTGGAAAACACCTGTTACAGGTGAGTAACTACTCTTTCTCCAGGACCAAGCAGGAAGTCAGTCCTCACATATGGGACTCCCCAGTTCTAGGCTACCGGGAACCCAAAGCTGAAAAAATGTCTCCCTCTGCAGAGCCTCAGCATCCGTGATAAGAAAATCCTCTGAGAACGCCCCCATACGATAACCCAACACAAGGGCTGGGGGATAGGAGTTGCCTAAACCTCAAAGAGATTATGGAGTACCGCCTGTCCGAAAGCACTGTCCCTTCGGGACTCTCTCTCGAGGCAGTAGTGGGCTGCAAAAGTCTGGCTTGAAGACCAAGTAGCGGCCCAGCAGCTGTCTGCCAACGGAACAGAGTGGAGATGAGCTACTGACGCGGCTTTCGCCCTGACACGGTGGGCCGTGACTCAACCCTGCAAGGAAAGGCCGGCTGCCTTGTACGCCCAGGCGATACATTCTGCTACATAAGTGGACAAGGTATGCTTGGAGACAGGCAACCCCAGTTTATTAGGGTCAAAGGAGACGAAGAGCTGAGTAGCCCTGCGGTGCCCCCGCGTACGTTCTATGTAAAAGGACAACACCCTCTTACAGTCCAGAGTATGCAAGACTGTTTCAGCCTGGCTGGTATGCGGCCTCGGAAAGAATGTCAGAAGAACCACCTCCTGAATGAGGTGGAAGGAGAAGACAACCTTTGGAAGGAACTTTGGTGTGTACGGTCTATCAGAAATCAGAGCTTGTAGTTCATTCACACGTCTGGCCAAGGTAAGAGCTACCAGGAAAAGCACCTTCCAAGAAAGGAACTGTAAGTGGCACGTAGCCATTGGCTCAAACGGTGGGCGAGTAAGTTGCTGCAGGACCATGTTCATATCCCACTCAGTGGCTGGTGGCCGAATCAGAGGCTTGAGCAGAAGCAGGCCTCTGAGGAAGCGGGACACCAAGGGGTGAACTGACAGAGACTGGCCCTCCACCGGTTAGTGGTGTGCTGATAGAGCACTGAGGTGGACCCGAACAGAGTTGGGATTCAGGCCTAGGTCTGACAGGTGAAGTAGGTATTGTAGTACTACTAGCACAAGGCAGGAGAAAGGATCTTCATTGCGCTGAGTACACCATATTGAGAACCAACGCCACTTGAGGGCATAGGACATTCTGGTGGGCTGCCTCCTAGAGGCCAAGACCACCTCCTCAACTTCCCTAGGTAGAAGTAAGGGAGGTAGCACTATCCTTTCAGCAGCCAGGCCATCAGATTGAGGGATCTGAGATTGGGATGCAGAAGGGAACCCTGATCCTGCGACAGGAGATCGGGTTGCAACCCCAGAGGGAATGGAGTTTCCACCGCCAACTGCAGAAGAAGTGGAAACCACGGTTGCCTCGGCCATCGGGAGGCTACCAGAATCACCAAGGCCTTGTCCCGTAGAATCTTGAACAGAGTTCGGGCCACCAGGGGCATGGGAGGAAATGCATATAGGAGGCCCATAGACCAAGAGATCAGAAACGCATCTGCTGCCATTCTCAGGGGATGCGGCTGTCTGGAGCAAAACCTGGGCAGCTGACATTTCAGTGGGCTTGCAAAGAGATCGATGGATGGAAGCCCCCATTGTAGAAAGATCTGCTGGACCACCAGTGGATTCAATTGCCATTCGCGAGGCTGGAGAATCCTGCTTAGTTTGTCTGCCAAGAAGTTCTCCTGACCAGGTAGATAAACTGCTTTGAGAAACATGCCATGTTTGACAGCAAAGGAGCAAAGGGCCTGGGCCTCCTGACATAGCAGTCTGGACCCTGTGCCCCCTTGCTTGTACACATAGAACATTGCTACCTGATTGTCTGTCTGAACTAAGACAGACTGGTGAGAGAGGGCATGAGAAAATGTCTGGAGAGCCAAGCGGATTGCTCGCAGCTCCAAAAGATTGATCTGCAGTGTGGCTTCCCAAGGAGACCAGAGGCCTTGAGTGAATGTGCCCTGGCAATGTGCACCCCAGCCCTTTAAGGAAGCATCGGTTGTCAGCACCCTTGTGTGTGCTGGGGCCTGAAAAGGTACCCCCTTGAGAAGATTTGGAAGATGTAGCCACCACTGCAAGGAGTCCAAAAGTGGTTTGGACACCTTTACTCTGTCTCAGAGGTCGCCTGCACCCACTGAGCTCTGAGGCACCACTGAACCGCCTGCATGTGCAGATGGGCATTTGGGGTCACATGTACCGTGGATGCCATGTGGCCCAGGAGCCGCAGGACGTGTCTGGCAGAGACCTGAGAATTGCTTTGGAACTGTTTGGCCAAGTCCATCAGTCTGTGGGCCCTGTCTTTGGGCAAATAAGCTCTTGCTACCAGGGTGTCTAATCTTGCCCCTATAAACTCTAGGTTCTGTGAGGGGAGCAAAGTGGACTTTGCGTAGTTTATGACAAAGCCCAGATGCTGAAGAAGAGAGACAGTGCAAAGAGTGGCTTGTCTGGCCTCCTGGAGAGACTGGCCCCTGATGAGCCAGTCATCCAGGTATGGGACGACAAAAATTCCCTGATTTCTGAGATAGGCTGCCACCACCGCCAGGCATTTGGTGAAAACCGTGGGGGCGGAGGTTAGGCCAAAGGGAAGTACTCTGTACTGAAAATGGTTTCCTCCCACCACAAATCTGAGATATTGTCTGTGGTATGGATGGATGAGAATGTGAGTATAAGCATCCTTTAGCTCTAAGGAGCATAGCCAATCTCCCTGCTGGAGGTAGGGCAGCAGTATCCCAAGGGTAAGCATCTTGAACGTTTCCCTTTCCAGAAACTTGTTTAGGTTTTGCAAGTCTAGGATAGGCCGGAGGCCTCCTGTCCTTTTTGGTACCAGAAAGTACCTGGAGTAGAAGACTTGCCCTTTCAGGTGGTAAGGCACCGGTTCCACCGCCTGTTCCTTTAGAAGACTTGCCAACTCCTGAAGGAGGAGGATTCTGTGCAGAGGGAGTCTTGGAGGATCCCCTGGAAAGTAGGAGGGGGGTATATGGTGGAAGTGGAGCATGTAGCCCTTTTGGACTATGCTGAGGACCCAGGTATCCCCCTGTGATGGCTGGCCACCTGTGGGCGTACAGGGTCAACGACCTCCTGTGCTGAGTGGAGCCGGCTCTGGAGAAAAGGCTATGCTGTGGGAGTCAAAACACCACTCCCTGCTGTGCAGGAACCGGCGGCTTGGTGGTCTTCTGCCTATGGAGCCCATGCCCCTCCCCCTTGGCCTGCTCGCCCTGTTGGGGAGCTGAAGAGGCCTGATATTGAGGGTAGGATTTGTAGGCAGCACCCTTCCTCGGGAAAAAGGGCTTTTCCCCCCGAGCCCTTCTTTTTCTGAGAAGGAGCAGAAGTTTTCCTGGACAGTCTTGTCCTGGTGAGAGTCTCAGTCTCGATTTCCGCAGCCTTTTCAGCCATGGGCTTACCGAAAAGGTTTTCACCTTGGCAGGGGACATTGACCAACTTGTCCTGCACCCATGGTTCCAGGTCCGATGACTGTAGCCAGGCCTAACGGTGTGCACCGATACTCGCCGTGGCTACCCAGGCCAAAGCCTCAAAGCCATCATAGGCTGCTTGAGAGATAAACTTCCAGCACTCTCGAATCCCTGTTGACAAAGCCTTGAACCTCTGCAAAGGTTCCTTGGAGAGGCCAGCTGAGAACCCGGCAATCTCCTTTGCCAGGTCTTGTAGGTACATGCCCATGTACAGCTAGTAGGTCTGGACATGGCAAGATAGCATAGAGCCCTGGAAGCACTTTCTACTGAGGGCATCCAGGTTCTGGGCCTCCCGGCCGGGGAGCACCAAGGAATGCATCTTCTGACTCTTCAGACGGTGCATGGCCGATTCCACAACCATGGAGTGGTGCGGTAGCTGTGTCTTTTGGAACCCAGGGCTCTTACGGACACGATAAATGGAAGCGACCCATTTGCTAAGAACCGGCGTCGAGGCCAGTGCCTCCCACATATGGAAGAGCAGCCGTTCCAGCATCGGAGGAACCGGTACAGTAAAGGCTTCCTTCGGAGGAAAAATCATACTGGAGGGCATTGAGCTCCTTGGCGTCCGCAGGGAAGGCCAAGGCCTTGGCCATGTCCCTCCCAAAGTCCGAGAACCGGGTATCCTCGGGGGGGGGGGGTGTTGTCTCCGAGGCTCAGACTCCGGTGCGTCCGGAAGGTGCCCGGGGACTCCTCGTCCTCCGTCTCCCACTCTGACTCCGAGGAGGAATCGAGCAGCTCCGGCTGTGTGGGCCTCGGTGCCATCTGCCCCGACGCCGAGGGTATTGGCTTCGACAACCTCGGCCCCACACGGGAGGTTGAGGGGGACCTTGACCGAGGATCGACTTGAGACTTCATCGACTCGAGGATCGGCTCGGTCTCCGGGGTCGACTTAGACAGCGAGGTCCCGGTGGTTGGGGCAGATGCACTGGTCAGACCGGTGATCAGCACCCGCTGCTGTTCCATGAAGGCAGCCAAGCTGCTCTCCAAGGCCGTCAACCTGAGTCCAAGCTCAGGAGACTCAGCAGCCCCCGACGGCATCGGGGCCGACGTCGGCTCCCTCGGAGGAGAGTCCACGAGGACAACTGCACTTACGTGACTCGGGGACTCCGGCTCCACACGAGGTAGCTTGGAAGGCCTCTCCGACTCCGAGAGCCCGGGGCAGCGGTCAGGGCTACGCGACTTGGCCCTCGAGAAACCAGGAGCCTCCACCGACGCCGCACTCGCGAGCTTTTTCTTCCTTCTGTGCTCCCGGGTGGGAGACTCCCTTTCAGAGGAACCCCGACGGCGCTCGGGGTCGGACTCTTGAGATGTCGAGGCCTCTGACGAAGTCCGGGCCCGGCCGGACGCCAAGTCAGAGAAAATAATCTCATGTTGTTGCTGATGGCTCCGAAGCGCCTTCGACGACATTTTGCCGCATGGGCCACAGGCCAACGGGTTATGGTTGGGCCCGAGGCATCGGAGGCAGCAGTCATGTGTGTCCGTGAGAGACATAAGTTTCTTACACCGATCACACTTTTTGAACCCGCTGGCAGCCATCAGGGGAAAAAGGGCCCCTGCAAGGTCAAAAGACCGGGCTGCAAGTGAAAACAGAAAAAGAGCACGAACGCTAGTCACGAAGGACAAAAACTGAAAATCAAAACTCCGGACTCGATACCAGTGTACCGAGCCGAAACGGGAAGGGGAACCGGTGAACCGGATAAGAACGCGAAAATTGCAGAAAAAAAATAACTTTTCCCGGGTGACACGAACTCACGTCCGTCGGGCTCTGCGGCAAAAGAAAGACTGAGCAAGATGGCACCCTTGGGCGGGAAGGGGACCGCACAGGTGCGCTGCATTCCCAAAGGCTTTCTTTGAAAGCTGGGGAAATGCTCTGCACGGGAGCTCCGTCGATGCCGATGTCACCCATATGTGAGGACTGACTTCCTGCTTGGTCTTGGAGAACATCAGGATGTTAGGCAATTGTTGAACTTGGTGCAAAGGCTCACGCTCTTGTATTCCAATATAGTTCCAAGATGCTGTTTCAGGCAGCAGAGATGGAAAAAGGGACTGGCAAAAATCAATAGGAAAATGGGTTTCATTGCCTGGGGGTATGCAAATGAAGCAAGATTAGGCAGATTCAAAGTACACTGGTAGGGATGGGATACATCTGTCTGATATCAGCTTGTACCTATTACTGAATGATTGGCTTGGGTACTTGGAACTACTTGTGCTGTTCCAGGAATGTTAGGATGCAGTTTTATTGTGGGTGTGTGGGAAACACGGGAGGTATCTCTCATTGTACCTATGGTGGGTAACACATGCAATTTCTGGTTATGTTAAGTACATTTGTGGCAAGATTGGGGTGACAAGAGGGTTTCTGTCTGACTGCAACACAATTGATCACATCTGTCAAGTACTGCAGGGTACCTGATCTGTCATCAGGGGGAGAGAGGGATCCTTGCTAGCTTTATGGTGGTGTCCCTGGAATGACAGTAATATCTGTATTGCGACAGGGGGAACACTTCATTTGGTTGGTTTCATCTTGCTAATATAGTAGAAGGATCAGTTAGCTATGAGAGGTGTATAATCCTGTCCTTATTGCCCTGATATCAAATGGAGGCGTGTGTGTCCCTCAACTCTGAATGTTTGACAATAAAGTTGCGGTCTCCTATTACTCAATTTATTGCTCATCCATGTGTTATTGTTATCTGTTGGGATAGGAGTTAAAGGTGGTAGAATTAGTGACTTGTGGTTAATAAGCATACCAGCTACCAGTATCAACAGAGAAGCTGGATGACAAGAATTGCCTGCTCAGAAAAGAAACCAAACTACTATACAAGATTATTTTATCAGCGATAACAAACTTGTTCCATGTTATCAATGAGTAGATACTCAATGTAACAGGTGTTCTCCGGGAACAGCAGGAATCAGTCGTCACATAGGGTGATGTTGGCACCGGAGTCTGCACGGTAACCTCTCTCAGCTTTAAAAGAAAGCCTTTGGGAGATGCACCACACATGCGTGGTCCCCTTCTTGCCTAAGGGTGCCATTTTTCCTCAGTATGATATCATAGCACAAGACGGCAAAAATGGTAAGTGGCAATTCCACGGGGAGGAGGGAGGGTTGTGAGGACTGATTCCTGCTGTCCCCGGAGTACACCTGTTACAGGTGAGTAACTACGTTTTCTCAGAGAACAAACAAGAAGTCAATCCTCACATATGGAACTCCCCAGATACAGGCTACTGAAAAACCCCGTAAAAAGTCACGGGTGACTAGAAAAGCTGAGCTGTGAGCAGCAGCAAATGAGTCAGAAGACAACAGACCCACGAGAGACCCAAGTACCCAGCGAGGAACCAGTTCACCGGTAGCCCAAACACAGCAAGTGCCGGAGGGCAGGAGTTGCCTACATCCCAAACAAATGACGAAATACTGCCTGGCTAAAGGCACTGTCCCGGCAGAACGCCCTCTCCAGGCAGTAATGAGATATGAAGATGGCTGCCCGGCATATTTCCGATAAGGAAATGGAACGCAGGCTTGTCATAAAGGCTGCTATAGCCCAGATGAGAGCCTGGCCTGCTCGTAGACAAAGGCAATGCATTTCACTACCCAGGTGGACAGTGCATTTAGAGACTGCCGCCCCAACCTACTTGGGTCAAAGAGCTGAGAAGCTTGGCCCTGGGTGCGCTGCAGGTAGGACAGCGCACATTTTCAGTCCAGTGTGTGAAGAATGGCCTCTGCACTGCTGGTGTGGGGCCATGGAAAGAAGATGGGAAGTATCACCTGCTGGTTAAGGTGGAACGGAGACATCACCTTGGGCAGCAACTTGGTGTGTGTGCAGAGCACTACCCTGTTCCTATAGAACCTTGTGAACAGAGGGTCCACCACCAATGCTTGAAGCTCGCTGTCCCGGCAAGCAGAAGTGAGCACCAAAGGAACAGCTCATTCCAAGTAAGTTACATTAGGTGGCAGGAGCCAAGAGGCTCAAAGGGTGGCGCGGTAAGCTTTGAGAGTACAGCTTTCAAGTCCCACTATACCGCTGGAGGGCACATAGGAGGCTTCAATAGGAGGAGACCCCTCAGGAAGTGAGCCACTAAAGGTTGAGCAGAGAAGGGTTTGCCATCATTTAGATGGTGCTGTGCCGCCAGTGCGCTAAGGTACAACCTGAGTTAGTCTTCAAGCCTGCCTGAGACAGGTGAAGCAGATACTGTAGTACGGGCTGGAAGGAGCAGGAGAAGGGGTTAGTCTGCCTTTCTGCGCACCAGATAGAGAACCTCTGTCACTTGAAAGCACATGCCTGCCGTGTGGAGGTCTTGCAGGAGGCCAGAAGCACATCCTCTACTACAAGAGGCTGAAGGGAGCCTCAGGGGCTACCTGATTAGCAGCCAGGTTGTGAATATCAGGGACCCCAGGTTAGGATGCAGGAGAGAGCCCTCTTCCTGCCTGAGTAGGCCTGGGTTGCCCCAGGGGAAATGGGGGCGTTGTGGACAGGCAGAGGAGCAGGGGAAACCATGGCTGTCTAGCCCACAGTGGAGCTATCAAGATCATTGCAGCCCTGTCACACTGGACCTTGAAGAGGGTGTCAGCCATCAGGGGTGTAGGCAGGAAAACAAAGGAGGCCCTCCACCAATGAGATCAGGAAGGCATCTGACACCACCCTGGAAGGGTGCAGCTGCTGGGAACAGAAGCGGGGCAACTGGGCATTAGCTGGACTGGCAAAGAGATCCATTTATGGGAGCCCCCAGCAACGGAATAGCTGGTGGGCTACTCTGGGGTCAAGCCTCCACTTTTGCGGCTAGAGGACCTGGCTGAGCCAGTCCACCAGGGCATTATCAGCATCTGCGCTTATGCCCTTTGCTGCAGGCATAAGCGCAGATGCTCACCGCTTCCTGGCAAATGAGGGGCGATCCCGTGCCTCCTTGCTAGTTTATGTAAAATATCACCACCTAATTGTCAGTCTGGACCAGTACCGCTTGGTCTCGCAGGTGGTGGCCAAACTCCCTGAGGGCTAAGGCCACAGCCAGGAGCTTCAGGAGGTTGATTTGCTGGAGGCTCTCCACCAGTGACCAACTGCCCTGAGTGCAGAGGTGGCTGCAATGGGCACCCCACCCCAGCTTGGAAGCATCTGTCATGAGGATCCTCTGAGGTGGGGGGGGGGGGGGAGTCTGGAAAGGCATCTCTGCCAGTAGGATGTGTTGCCACCAGTCGAGAGAGCTGGTGGCCAGGGGACGGGGGACGGTCAACTTGTCCCACAGGCACCCCGTAGCCTGGGACCACTGAGAGCAGAGTGCCCACTGAGCTGTCTCATTTGCAAGAGGAAGTCTGGGATGACATGCACCGTTGTCGCCATATTCCGGAGCATGTGGTGAGCTGACACCGAGTGACAGTGCTGGGTGTCCTTTGCGAGCGCCTGGAGGCGCAGGGCCCTATCCCTTGGAAGAAAGGCCCTGGCCTGGACAGTGCCCAGCTGCACTCCTATGAACTCCAGGTTTTGAGTTGGCTGGAGATGAGACTTTGGGTAGTTGAGTACAAAACCCAAGTGCTCGGATAAGGATGGTGCAGTCCGTCGCCGGTTGTGCTTCGGCAGCAGTGCTGCCCTTTACAAGCCAGTCATCTAGATAGGAGAAAATGAAAACCTCCTGGAGCCTGAGGTGGGCGGGGCAGCGGCCAGCTCAAAGGGGAGCACTCTGTACTGGTATGACCTCCCCCCACCATGAAGCGAAGATAATGTCTGTGGAGGGGGTGAATGAGGATGTGTGTATGCATCCTTTAAGTCCAAGGAGCATAGCCAGACTCCCTGCTGGAGGTATGGCAGCAATGTTCCAAGGAACAACATCATACACTTCTCCCTCACCAGGAACCTGTTGAGATCAAAAGGTCTAGTATGGGACGAATCCCTCTGGTTCTTTTGGGGACTAAGAAATAGTGAGAGTAGAACCCCTTGCCCCTGAGGTGGATGGGAATGGGTTCCACTGCCTTGCTTGCTAGGAAGCCTGTGAGCTCCTGCTGGAGCAGGCCCAGTGAAGGGGAGTCCTGGGGGGCTCTCTCAGAAAGAATGGTGAGGGTATCTGCTGGAGGTGGAGGAGGTAATGCTCCCTGACCATCTGCAGGGCCCACGTGTCGGTAGTGATGGCAGGCCAACTGTGGGCATAGAGAACCAGGCGACCACCCATGTGCTGCAGGACTCAAAAGCCCCCTCCAGGTTGCACTGGGGGTGTGGTCTGAGGCTTGGCGGCCATTCCCCTGTCCCTTGGCCTACCGGTCTTATTGGAGAAGAAGGGAAGGCCGGTATTGGGGGTAGTTTCAGTAAGCCTTCCCTTCTTCAGGTATGAGGACTTTTTGCCCGAAGCCTTCCTCTGGGAAGGATCAGCGGTCTTCTTGGAGAGCCTGGTCCATGTCGGGTACTTACTACAACTCAGCGGCCTTGTCCATCATGGGTTGGCCAAAGAGGTTCTCTACTTGGCAGGAAATAACAAGCTTGTCCTGCACCAACTGCTCCAGGTCGGACAACTGTAGCAAGGTCTGACATTGTGCGCTAGTGCCCACCGCAGCCATTCTAGGGGCCGAATGGAAGCAGTTATAGGCTGCCCAAGTCATAAACTTGGAGCACACTCTGGCTGCAGAAGCCAGGGTCTGGAACCACTGGAGGGGTTCCATCAAGAGGCCAGCCTAGAACCCAGTGAGCTCCTTTGCTAGGTGCTGCAGTTATATGCCCATTTACAGCTGGTAGGCCTTGATCTGGCAGACAAGCATCACTTTCTGTCCATGGCACGAGCCTCCTGACTTGGGGGCACCGAGGAGTGCGTCTTCTGGTTCTTCAGTCTATGCATGGCTGACTCCACTACCATGGCGTTATGGGGCAGTTGGGCTTTTTGGAAGCCAAAGCTCCAGCAGACCCGGTACATCAAGTCCAGCTGCCTGCTTACTATGAGCATCAAGGAAGGTATCTCCCACATGTGGAGAAGCATCTGTTCCAGGATTTGGGGGGGGGGGGGTTAGGTGAAGACTGTGAGCGTCTCTTTCAGAGGAGCCTAGTACTGGAGGGATCTTGAGGTCCTCCATGCAAAGGCCCTCCTCTGATTTGGTGGTGAAGGCAAAGACCTTCACCATATCCCTCACGAGGTCGAGGAAGGCCATGTCTTCAGGAGGAGATAGGAGCTACATATCCAGAAGAGATAGGTCTGAAAGCACATCCCTGTGGCGGCAGTTGCTCAGAAACTCTTCATCCTTGGTCTTCCAGGCTAACTCCGAGGCAGAAGAATCGTTGAGGTTTCCCTGGGTCTCGGAGTCATGCCTCAACCTTGATGGCCCTGGTGCCCCGGAAGCCCTCTGCTTAGAGCCTAGGGCACTAAGCGGGAAAGACTGTGGTACCGTGGAACGGAACTGGGATCATGACAGATGCTGAGGGACATGTCGAGGCCGGTGGCACTTGAGGATCAGCTTGACCTCTGGGGACTCCATTGATGTGGAGAGCCCCATGGTTGAGGGTGATGACCCGGAGAAACCGGACATCAGAGTCTGCTGTTGGGCCAAGAAGGCAGACAAACTGCGCTCTAGGGCCCCCATCCTGGCTTTGAAACCAGATAGCTCCGCAGCCTTCAGCATGGACACCAGTAAATTTGGGTACGCCGCTGGTTCCATCGAGGAGTCCTCCTCTATAAGGATGGCCTTAGGGTCTGAGAATGATCGCTTGAAGTCAAGAGCTCCCGTTGGGGCAACTTGGGAGGCCTATCTCGGCCGTCACCTCTGGCCTTGCATCGAGGGCTACAGATCCTGGACCTGTGGGATTTTCCAACTTTTCCTGACTCTTCTCCCAACATGGTCTTCAAGGGCTTCTGGCGGCACTCATCGGTGGGAGCTCTGGACGGAGGCTCCATGGCCTCAGGGTTCTGACGCTGCTCAGTGCCCGTGAGGATCCGAGGTCCTAGAGGAGGATCGGAACCAAGGTTTCACAAATGACTCCGGTGCTGAGTCCACTTGTGGAAGATGGACTCATATTGCTGCTGATGGCTTTTAAGGGCCTTGGGAGTCATCTGTTTACAGAGACTGCAGACCAAGGCATCGTGATCCAGTCCGAGGCATCGAAGGCAGAATCATGCACGTGTATATGCATGACATGCTGTGGACGCAGTGGTCACACGAAATAAAGCCACTGAAAGAGGCCGTGGCGGGGAAGACAGCCTCTGCAAGGTTAAACTCATTTGGCCTGGCCAGGAAAAAAGGCGCAAACTTGTGCCGACAAAAAAATTTTGAAAAAAGAAAAAGGAACCTAAGAAACGCAACGCTGAGGCAAGCGGGGGCGAGACTAGACAGTAAGCGACTGGAAAAAACAAAAATTAAGGAAAAAAATAACCATCTTTTGGGGGGGGGGGGGGGGAAACAGATACATGTCCGATGGGCTTAGCGGAAAAAAGGGGACTGAGGCAAGATAGACCCCTTAGGTGGGAAAGGGACCACGCATGCATGGTGCATCACCAAAAGGCTTTCTTTGAAAGCTGGGGAGAGGTTACTGCATGGGCTCCGGCCAGCACAGACATCACCCATATGTGAAGACAGACTTCCTGCTTCTTCCCAGAGAAACAGGAACTAGATAATTTTATCTCAGTGAAGCCTAGTGCTTTTATTTGTCCTGCATGATGCTTTGGGATGGATGTTAGGATGCATATGGTGCAATTGACTTACCTGCTAATTGTTCTTCCTTGAGGAACTCCAGTCTAGTCCCAACCTGAGTTTAAGCACCTCCTCCCGCAGCTTGGAGACTAATCATGTCACTCTTTTGGAGACACCCTCCTATATAGTCCAGGTACCACCTCCTTGGTCCAGTAACCTAATGACAAAGCAGACTCACCAGAGCAATAAGTAAGCAGATAACATTACATGAAACTTTTCAAACTGCATTAACTGGAAAAATTAAAAACTAAACAACTTTTTTTTTTTTTTTAACAGACTAGTTACCCGGCAAACTACCAGGCAACCCATACGAACCATGCTGTTCAGGCGTGCTGCGCCCTCTCTCAGTCGGGCCCCCCCCCCTAAGAGGCCTCTTCCAGCCTGCCCTGACCAGCTCCCTCCCCAACTGAACCACCACACTGAAACCCACTGCTACAACCGTACAAATCATCCTTTCTGGCTTCAGGCTGCTGTTCAGAACATTACACCAGGGAGGGATATGGGACTAGACCGGAGTTCCTCAAGGAACAACAATTAGCAGGTAAGTCTAATTTCATCTTCCTTATCGTCCCCCTCCAGTCTAGTCCCAACCACTGAGGATGTAACAGAGCAGTAAAAACACTTTAACGGGAGGGACCTGCCAAACCAGCCTGAAGCACCGCTGATCCAAACCTAGCATCCCCCTCTGTCTGGACATCAATTCTATAATGCTTAACAAAGGAATGTAAAGACGACCAAGTCGCCGCCTTACAGATTTCCACTGCTGGCACTACACTCCGCCCAGGAAGTCGACTGCGCCCTAGTCGAATGAGCTCTCAAGCCCTCTGGCACTGTCCTGCCCTTTAAAATGTAGGCAGAAGCTATAGCCTCCTTCAACCATCTTGCTATGGAAGATTTTGACACCTGCTCCCCCCGTCTCGATCCCTCAAAGAGGACAAACAACCTGTCCGTCTTACGGAACAATGCAGTTCTCCGCAAATAATTCTTCAACACTCGCCCGACATCCAACCTATATAGGCGCCTAGCGGCCTCATCCGAGTCACCCTACTCAAACACCGGCAAGGACACCACCTGATTCAAATGAAATACTGACATCACCTTTGGCAAGAACGAAGAGACTGTTCGCAAAACTACCTTCTTGTCATGAAAGGTCAAAAAAGGCTCTTTACACGACAAAGCTTGTAACTCCGAAATCTTCCTCGTTGAAGCAATAGCTACTAAAAACACTATCTTAAGCATAAGATCTTTCAAAGATGCCTCCACCAACAGCTCAAAGGGCTTCCGAATTAACGCTTCTAGCACCAAGTTAAGATCCCACGCCGGTATCACGACTCTACATGGCGGTTTCAAAAGAGCTGCCGTCCAAAGGAAACTTCGCACATCTGGGTGTGCTCCAAGCACCATCCTTTGCACCTTCCCTCGATAACAGGAAAGAGCCGCCAGCTGCACCCGCAGAGACGATACCGCCAGGCCTTTGTCAAAGCCATCCTGCAAAAAGGCCAAAACCTCTGGAATGGAGGCCCTTAAAGCATGCACACTCCTATCACCGCACCATGACTCGAATATTCGCCAAACTCGAATATAAGTCATAGATGTGGACCTAAGCCTGGACTTCAATAAGGTAGAAATTACCGCTGACGAATAACCCTTTGCCGTCAACCTTGCCCTCTCAAGAGCCAAGCCGTAAGAGGAAATGACGTCACAGGACTAGACGGCAGCAAAAGCACGGAGCTCCGTCGATTGAAGTGAAAAACCTGCTTAATAGCCCCTAATAGTTGCCACCGAGAGCACCAAACCATCGGTAGTGGGACCGGAGGAGACACAGAGAGAGTGGATATGGCAGCGGCGTGGAAGTGTGCTGCGGACTTAAAAGCGTTCACTTATAAGAATGTGAACGGGAGTGCGGCAGGGAAGGGCAAGATGGCGTCGACATGTGCAATGCCCACGGAGGAGGCAAGTGTGGTGGCTGGAAGTGACACCCCCGAGAAAGTGAAATTGCAAGCCTAAAAGGAGAATTGCAGGGCTGGTTCACGGCCATTAGGCAAGATCTGGCCCACTTTAAATCGGAAGCTCAGAACTGGATAGAGGAGTTGAAAGCTGAAGTGAAGGAGGTGGGCCAGAGATTAGTGGAGGTAGAGACCAAAATGGAGGAGCACGAGGACACCATTAAATGCCTGCAAGATAAACTCGAGGGGACGCTGGGGGAGCAGGATGAACTGTGGTCTAAGTTGGAAGACCTTGAAAATCGATCCCGCAGATCTAACATCAGGATCCGAGGGATACCGGAATCTAAGGATAAAGAGGACTGTGTGACAATAGTGGAGCAGTTGGGCCGCCAGATAATGGACCAAGCTGGCGATGCTGATGCAGCCATGTATTGGCAGATAGACCGGGCGCATCGTGCGTTGGGCCCGAAGACGGATGGGCGGACGCGGGACATAATTGCCTGCTTTCATGAGTATGCTACAAAAAATGCGGTGGTGTCAGCTGCGAGGAAACTCACAGAGTTGCAGTGGGCAAACCACAAAGTGGAGATTTACGAAGACTTGTCGGCGATCACTATGAGGAAGAGGAGGGAGATGGCTGGCCTCACAAAGAAGCTGAGGGAGGAGAACATTAAGTATAAATGGACTTTCCCCTTTGGGCTGTCATTTAACCTGAAAGGAGTCTCCTCTTACATCCACACGGTGGAGGAAGCTACGGAGGTGATGCGGCGAGCAGGCTGGTTGGAGGGTCCTGGCAGTCACCTAGGGAAGCGACCAGATGACGAGAATAGATGGAGGTGAACGTCCCTAGGGGAGAAGCGCTTGCGGCGGCAGAAGAAAGCCCCGGGCCCAATGGGAGACCGAAGATGATTTACAGGACTACCTCTTCCATGGACTATCTTGAGTGGAGTTGAGTGGTGTGTGCGAAGAGGGTGGGGAAATGCTATTGATTGAGGTATGGAAGAAGTGCTATTTGCAGGATCTGAGTATGAAAGTGCGGGCTGCTTTGAGAGTCTGGTGGGTCATGCCTTATATATTTGGAGGGGAGGATGGAGGAAGGGTTAGGGGAGAGGGAGGGGAGGGGGTTGGGGAGAGGGAGGGGAGGGGGGTTGGGGGGAGGGGAGGGCTAGGGGGGGGGGGGATATCCTACCGAGCAACACACCTTCACAAGGGTCTTGATGAGCATTACTAATGGATAAGTTGAGGGTATTGACAGTGAATGTACGGGGGTTGAACTCCCCGATAAAGAGGCAACGCATGTACAAAGAATTGCAGAGGCTTAAAGGCAATATTGTCTTATTACAAGAAACACATTTGCGCAGAGCGGATGAATGGAGGGTGGCACATGGGAAGTACCCCGGGAGGTGGTCTGCATCCAATAGAGTAGAGCTAAAGAAGGCAGGGGTGGGCATCTTGATTAGTGAGAGGGTCCGGTATACTGATAGCGAGATATATCGGGATAAGGGGGGAGGTTCTTGCTGCTTAAGCTGAAACTGCACGAGCAATGGTTTACTTTAGTAAATGTCTATGGCCCGAATACTGCACAGGGGGGATTCTTTGAAGGGTTAACCTCCTGTGTGGAAAAATTTGCGGAAGGGCAGGTAATCATGGGGGGCGATTTTAACCTGACCCTTAAGCCCCAATTGGATAATTCCTCAGGGCGTGGTGAGGGCAGTATGAGAAGTAGACGGATGTTGAAACTTATGGGGGCCAATTTGGGGATCCAGGACACGTGGAGGGAACTGCGGGGCAAAGAGAGGGAATTCACCTACTACTCCTCGGTGCACCAGTCCTTCTCCAGACTTGATATGATATGGGTGTCAAAATCCATGACGACAGCTGTGCAGCAATGTGAAATTGGGGAGCGGATTTGGACAGATCACTCTCCGGTTTGGATAGATTGGGTGGTGGGGGACCGAGGAGGAAGAGATGGATGTTAAATGAGGCCCTCTTGGATAATCCAGAGACCACTCAAAAAGTAAAGCAAGCTATCATAGATTACCTGGAGTTTAATGATCAGGACAACTGTTCAATTGGTACTCTGTGGGAATGTTTGAAGGTAGTGGTAAGGGGGGCTTTGATTGCCATTGGAACGCATGTGAAAAAAAGTAAAGAGCGCCACAAAGAGAGCCTGCGGGGTACTATCAGGGATCTGGAACGGCTCCAACAGACAAAGGAGTTGGGGGAGACACAGCTCAGAGAGTTACGAGATGCAAGAAGAGAATTGGGGGAAATAGAACTTGCAGAGATTAGATTTGCTCAAGATCAACTTAGGCAACAATTCTTTGAATTAGGGAACAAACCTACTAAATGGCTAGCGTATCGGTTGAAACAACATCAGAGACGGAACCTGATCACTAAAATTCGGGATGCAGGGGGGCGAGAAGTACGAACGGGGGAACAGATTAAGACCCGGTTTGTACAATTTTTTAAACAGCTTTATACGGCGGAAGATATCTGCCCAAGGATAGTTATTGAAGAGTATTTGCAAACCCAGTTACCGAAACTGACGGGGGAAGAGACAGAGTTGCTCTCCAGGCCCATTACTGAAGTGGAGGTGGGGGCTGTGATTAAGGCTTTACCATCCCATAAAGCCCCGGGGATGGATGGCTTCACCAATAAATGTTATAAAACTTTTAAAGAGGTGTTGAGTGGACCCTTGACTAGATTGTATAACTCCTTTAAGGAAGGGGAGGGAATCCCAGCGTCCATGCGTACGGCTGGGATTACAGTGCTGCCAAAAGAGGGGAAGGATCCAAATTTGTGTGGCTCCTATAGACCCATCTCCCTATTGGGGACGGATTTTAAAATATTTACTAAAATACTAGCGAACAGACTATTACCCTATATGCCGCGTCTGGTGCATGAGAATCGGGGGGGGGGGGGGGGGTTTTTTCCAGGCAGACAGACCACAGATAACATCAGGAAGGTGCTGAATGCTATTTGGAAGGGGAAGAAGAGTGGAGCCCCGATGCTTTTATTAACTATAGACGCTGAAAAAGCGTTTGATCGCGTGTCCTGGCCCTATCTGTTTCAGGTTTTAGAACGCCTGGGGTTGGGGGGGGGGGCATACCATAACTGGATTTGGGCTATTTATACAAAACCCATGGCGCAAATCAGCATCAATGGAGAATAGTCTGAGGCATTTGAATTGGAGAGGGGAACCAGGCAGGGCTGCCTGCTCTCGCCGCTACTCTTCGTTCTTTCTATGGAGCCTTTGGCTCAACGAGTGCGCGAAAGTGAGGAGGTGAAGGGGGTCTGGGGGGGGGGGATGGAGAGTAAATTGTCAATGTTCGCAGATGATTTATTGTTTATACTGACAGACCCCGAAGGCTCCCTGGGGGCGGTGTATAACCTCTTGCTAGAATATGGGACATATTCGGGTTTTCGATTAAATGCTACAAAATCTGAGATACTTCATCTGTCCATAGAGGCAGGCCTGCAACACCATTTGCAGAGTAAATTCCCCTTTAAATGGGCTATAAAGAGTGTAAAATATTTGGGAATATATCTAACAGCCAACGAAGGGGAACTGGGGAGAGTGAACTTTGGGGCTATGGAACGGAAAATGAGAAGAGAATTGGAACGCTGGGAGAGCAAAAAACTCTCCTGGTTGGGGAGGATAGCTGCCATAAAAATGATGGTGTTACCCCAGTAGGTGTATTTGTTTAGGGCTCTACCAGTGGCGGTGGATAAGACTTTTCTGGCTAGAATGCAAGGGGCTCTTATGAAATTTATTGGGGGAGGGAAGAAAAATAGGATTGCCTGGTCGACCCTCACTAAGAGCAAGAAAAAAGGGGGCATGGCGGTACCCGATTTGCATAGGTACATGGAGGCAGCACATCTTAGTGCAGTAGTGGAGTGGGGGAAGGAGGGGGGGAAAGAGTGGGTGCGTTTGGAAGCTGAAGAGGTTCTGGAGGGGAAGATTGGGGATTGGTTATGGCTGCCAAAAGGGAAATTGAGGGGAGGGAGGGATAGTAACCCTTATGTGTATAGGACATGGTGCTTATGGAACAAATGGAAACGAAGGTGGTTGGGACCTGCTGGAGTCTCTAGACTGATACCTATTATAGATAACCCTGAGTTTCCACCAGCGGTGGGGAATACTGAATTTAGGAAATGGACTTTGAAGGGGCTAACCCATGTTGGCCAGCTCCTGGACGGTGTAAAAGTCAAGGAGTTCCAGGTTTTGAGGCGACAATATGGGTTGGAACCCGTGCATTTGTTCCAGTACCATCAGGTGTGCCATTATTTGAAGTGTAAGATTCTACCTCATATACAGAAAGATCCAGTGGCCATTGAGAAAGTTTTCTTGATGGGGCAAACGAAAAAGATTCTGACTGTTTTACAATATGATGGAAACTGAGGGCCCTAAGGGGAACTTTCAGAGGCAATGGGAATGGGATTTGGGAGTGTGTTGGGAAGAGACCCAATGGGATCATATCTTCCAGCATAGAACTAAAGGTCTGTTGGCAGCCCATTTTATGGAAAATAACTATAAATTGCTGTACCGCTGGCATTTGACACCTGAGAAATTGCAGACCATGTACCCGAGTCAGGCAGCGGGTGCTGGAGGAAGTGCAGTGAGAAGGGCACCTATCTGCATATCTGGTGGTCTTGTCCAACAGTGGTGGAACGGTGGGGGGAGGTCTTTGAACAGTTTAGTAGAATATTGGGGAAAACGGTAGATCCACAATCCGCCACAGCCCTACTAGGGGTTAAGCCGGGAAACCTAACTCCGACGGAGAGTATGTGGGTTACTTTGGGGTGTACTGTCTTTTGATTGTTGCTGGCACGGCACTGGAGGCAAAAGAGGGTGCCGACTCTGGGGGAATTTGATGCCTCGCTAGATCAGGCTTACTTGTTGAGCAAGTTAACGGCGGAAAAGAATAATTGCACCCAGAAGTTTACTAGAATATGGGGGGCATATAGCACGTGGGTGACAAGTGGTTAGAGGTGTGGGGACTGAGACGGTAGGATGGGAGGGGGGATGGGGGTGGGGATATAGAAATTGTTTTAGGAGTATGATTAAAGTTGGAACTCATTTGTGTAATGGTATGGATGAGCCAAAGGGTGGCGTTTGACATGTTTCAATTGTATTGATCGTAAATGTTGTTTATCTGTTTATAAAGTGTAAATAAAAAAAAAAAAAAAGAGCCAAGCTGTAAGCGAAAACTGATCCACCTGAGGCATATTCAACGGACCCTGCACTAGGAGATCCTGTCTGACCAGCAGTCTCCACGGCGGCTCCACCAGGTCGGCATACCACAGCCTTCTTGGCCAATCCGGCGCAATCAGCACCACCTGACCTCTGTGCCGCTTGATCCGCTGCAGAACTCGACCTATTAATACCCACAGCAGAAACACGTACAAGAGCTGTTCCTCTGGCCACCTTTGTATCAGCGCGCCCAATCCCTCGGACATCCGCTCCTTTCTTCTGTTGAAAAACCTTCTGGCTTTTGCCGAAACAAACGTCGCCATGAGATCTATCACCGGCTGACCCCAGCGATGTACCAGCAAATTGAAAACATCCTGATGAAGAACCCACTCTCCTGGGTCCACCTTGACTCGACTCAAAAAAAAATCGTCTGTCACATTGTTCACCCCTGCCACATGTGCCACCAACAAGGCTTCGTGATGCAACTCAGCCCAATCTAGTAGCTCCTCTGCCTCCAGAGCTACGCTGCTGGTGCCCCCTTGTCGATTGATATAGGCTACCGCCGTGGCGTTGTCCGATAGCATCCGCACTGCCTTTCCCTGCAACTGCTGCTGAAATGCTCTTAGTGCTAGAGTGACTGCCCTCAACTCCAACCTGTTGATTGACCAACACCTCTCGCGCTCGGACCACTGACCCTGAGCAAACTGCCTCTCGAAGTGCACCCCCCAGCCGAACAGACTTGCATCTGTTGTCAAGGGCGCCCACTCTGGTGCTTCCAGTGGCATACCTTTTTCTAGCGCACCTGGAGTTAGCCACCATTGCAAGGCCCACCTCGTCTCGGCCTGACAGACTAGCCGTTGCGACAACTGATCGGACTGATGTGACCATCTCCTTAGGAGGGGCTCTTTGCAATGGCCTCATGTGCACTCTGGCCCACGGCACCAACTCTAGTGTGGCCGCCATTGTCCCCAAAAGCTGCAAGTAGCGCCAAGCCGAGGGTGCCGATTTGCTCAAGAATTCCTGAACTAGCTGCTTTAGTCTCTGGGCCCGGAGACAAGAGAGAAACACACTTCTGCTTCGGGTATCGAATCGGGCCCCCATGTACTCCAACTCCTGTGATGACACCAACTTGCTCTTTGCTACATTTACTACCCACCATAAGCTCTGCAAAAATTGCACCACCCGGCGGGTAGCCACTTTGCCTTCGCCCTGCGACTTTGCTCAAAACAACCAATCGTCCAGGTACGGGTGCACCAACACCCCTTCTCTGCGTAATGCCGCCGCCACCATCATCACCTTGGTGAAGGTTCGCGGCGCTGTTGCCAAACCGAACAGCAACGCCCGGAACTGAAAATGCCCCATGGGGACTGCAAACCGCAGGAACCGCTGATGCTCCAACCGTATAGGAATGTGCAGATACGCCTCTGAGAGATCTAGCGCCGTAAGGAATTCTCCCTGCCGAACCACCACTATGACTAATTTCAGCATTTCCATGCGAAAGTGAGACACGCGAAGACAGCTGTTCACTCTCTTGAGGTCTAGAATTGGTCTCCATGTTCCCTCCTTTTTGGACACCACAAAATATATTGAGTACCGACCGTAAACGCACTGGTCTGCCGGCACTGGCACGACTGTTCTGAGCGCCAGCAATCTTTCTAAAGTTTCTCTCACCGCTTGCCTCTTTGATTTTGTCCTGCAGGGTGATTGAACAAAGGCGTCAAGCACTGGGCGTTGGAACTCTAAAGCATACCCTTTCTGAATAATCTCCAACACCCACTGATCTGACATAATCTGGGTCCAGGCCTGATAGAACTCCCTCAACCGTCCGCCCATGGGAATCAATCCTGCCTGGACCCCTCTCACTTCATTGGGACTTCTTGAGGTTCGAGGTAGAGGAGGCTCTGAAACCTTGACCTGCTCCTCTAAAACCTCGAAACCCCTGTGACCTATACTGAAAACGGCCTCTTTGAAACTGACCAAACCTGGTCTGCCGAAACCTCCGAAATTCCCGTTGCTGACTTTTAGAGGGTGGTACGGAATGACTCAACTTCTGCTTGTCTTCCGGCAACCTACCTCCCTTAAGACTCCCCGAGGTCCTTTACTAACTTATCCAAATCTTCTCCAAAGAGGAGCTTCCCCCGAAAAGGAAGCCTACCCAAACTTGTTTTAGAGGCACTGTCCGCCGCCCAGTTACGCAGCCACAGATATCTGCGTACCGCCACAACGGACGCCATACTCTTTGCCAAACCTCGAATAAGATCGTACTGAATGTCCACCAAGTAAGCCGCCCCAGACTCCATACGGGAGGCTTTGTCAACCTCCCCCTTGTCCTGTCTGTCTTTCAGCCTCTAAGACCATCACAGGCAAGCTCTAGCCACCCAAGCCCCACATATGGAAGCCTGCATGGAGAGCGCATTGACCTCAAAGACCTGCTTCAACAACGAGTCTAACTTCCTATCCTGTGCATCCTTGAGGGTCGCACTGCCCTCCACCGGAATCGTTGTTTTCTTAGTAACCGCAGATACAGCCGCATCTACCTTAGGAGATCTAAACAGCTCCTAATCCGGCTCCGGCAATGGGTAAAGACGCGCCATCATCCTGGAGCCCTTCAGCCCCATCTCTGGAGTGTCCCATTCCTCCTGAATCATCTCCCGAAAAACTCTATGCACTGGAAAGGCCCTCAGACTTCCTGACTGCCTGCAGCAACGGATCTTCCAAGGAGGAGTCCTCAGCCTGATCCACAGTAGACATGTTCAATGCCTTCAGCGTCTCAGATATAAGTGCTGTCAACGCCTCTCTCCTGAACACCCTGACCACCCGTGCCTGGTCCTCTTGTTCTGCAATCTCGCCTTCCTCCAGACCCTGGTCCACTTCCGAGTCCTCAAAATCCTCTACCTGCTCTTCCATGGCCAGTTCCGGCTTATCTTCTAACCTAAGCTTTTTAAACGGTGCGCTACCTTCACCACCCTCCATAAGGGCCCCAGGATGCTTCCGACTCCGCTACCCCTCCGTTGCAGCATCCTCCCGCTTCCCTCCAAGGGCCTGCTGCAGCAGCGTCACAAACTCTGTAGAGAAAATCGCAGCCAACCCCCCTTGCAACAGAGGTTGAGCCGCGGGTGTGTCTGGCGCTCTGGAAGGCCACGGCGCTGGCTCTGGGGACAGACGCTCTGGAGCATCCACCGCCTCCCCCTTCAGAACGCTCCCCCCCAGTGCTTTCTGTCGCCTCTTTCAAAGCCGCCTCTTGAGTGCAGCCCTTGCATACACCTGCCTCCGAGACCGACCCCCGTTTGGCTCCACACAACATGCAATGCAGCCTAAAAGGCATGCTGACCTGAGATCTACAATAAACTTAAAAAAGATATACTTTTTTTTTTTATAAACGCGATCCTCAACAAGCGTGCTCTCAATCCTACCTAAGCTTACCCCAAAGGTAACTCAGCCTGGCGCTCTCCTCTAGCGCCAAAAAGAGCCCCGGGAAACTTTCCTGCCCAGAACTGCGTGGTCTGGGCCTCACTGTCCACTTACGCACTCCTCCGGTGCTCCAGGAACTGCCTTACCAGTCTTATCCCGCTGTAACAGCAGCTTCCGGATACGCGATCCCAGCCCCGCTTCAGTCAGGCTGTCCGGCAAAAGCAAGTCGCTGCCTGGGCTTGCCTGCCCTGCGTTCACCGCCGCGGCTCTCAACGAGCGTCTGCCGCCCGCTCTGTCAGCACCGTACCTCAACAGCTTCTCACCCGAATGCGGGTTTGGGAGCTGGAGGCCCCAACACCAAGTCCCACACTCTTCCCCAGTTAAGCCGCAGCACTCAGGGAGGGAGGGGGGGGGCAGCTTCAGCCGCAACCTAAGCCTGAAATCGGCAAAGGGCAGACAGCTTGTAACTCCATTAAAGGAGAATACCTCTTTTTTTTTTTTTTTTTTAAATTAGTACTAAACCCTAGCTAACTAGTGCTGTCCTAATCATTGCTCCAGTGAGCCTCAACCTCTGAGGCTAACAACTCCTCCAGCTGCTTGTAGACTAAAATTGGACCAAGGAGGCAGTACCTGGACTATATAGGAGGGTGTCTCCAAAAGAGTGACATGATTAGTCTCCAAGCTGCGTGAGGAGGTGCTTAAACTCAGAGGTTGGGACTAGAATGGAGGGACGATAAGGAAATGGATATTCTATGTTATTTTATATTCTAATACAGTGCTATTCAAACTTTTATTCTGTATGACTCCATTTTAAAAACTGAAAATTCAAGTGATCCCAAAAGATGTTAAAATCAAAATAGCAGATCTCCAAGCCTCTTTTCCCTCTTCTAAACAGGAAGGCAGCAGCAACATTGGTAGCAGCACTTAGCACAGGGTTCATTATGTCAGTGTGCACTTATAGACCCAGTACTCAACATGGATTTCCGGTCTAACAGGAAGCTAACCCAGGAGGGGACAATGCCCTATGAATGTTTACTGGCTCACAAGCCACATGCTGACTGCTACTACTTAGCATAAGTTAAAGTCAAAAGCCCAGAGAGAAGGGAAAATGGCCATGTTTCTGTGACCCTATCCACTGATGTGACCCCAAGTTTAGGAACCACTGTTTTAATGCATTAATCCCTCCTCCCCCCACCCCCCGAAAAAAATCTATTAGTGGATTAAACTTAAGATACAATACAAAATATGGTTGACAAGAATGCCCTATGACCTCGTAGGAAGTCCACTGTCAATAATGCTCCAGGAAATAGGAGAAAGCTTCCTGAAATACAGTTAAACAATTTTAAGAGATAATAAAAATCAAACCAAAGTAGCAGAATGGAAGACCTAAGATATCTATTTTAGGTGCAAAACAGAAGAAAAGATTTTGTGGTAAGTCTCTTAACATCCTGCTTTGTGATCAGTCTATGCTATAGACTAGCATACAACTACTGTGAAATTGAAAACAACCACAAAGATTATAGAAAGAAAGCACAAAGATTAAATTAAAACGTTTTCTAAATTAAATAGATTCTGCACTAAAACCTTTTATATCTTTTCTTCTTCTGTAACATTATAATTTTAATATAGTGAAGAAACTCACCTATAGCAGGTGTTCTCCAGAAACAGCAGGAATAAGTCCTCATATATGGGTGACATCACCGACGGAGCACACACAATAACATGCCCCAGCTTCCAAAGGAAGCTTTTGGGAGATCCATCATGCATGTGTGCCTGCATTTCCGCCCGCCGGAGCCTTCTTATCTCATGATGATGACATAGCTCAAAAGAAAAACTCCATGGGGAGGAGGGAGGGTAGTGAGGACTTATTCCTGCTGTTCCCAGAGAGCACCTGCTACAGGTGAGTAACTATGTTTCTCCGGCAACAAGCAGGAATGAGGATCGCAAATATGGGACTCCCCAGCTACAGGCTACCGAAAAACAGCAGAAAAACAAGAACAGAGCAACCAAAGGGAGAAGCAAGAAAAACATCAGGAGCAATCTCCTGAAGGGGTTCCTTGATTCAGCATACACTGCAGACATCAACAACAGGAAGACTACGGTACCTGGACAGACAGAAGGGCCGGTAGGAAAGAGTTGAAATTTATGTCTCAGACAGGTGCCGAAGTACAGCTTGGCCAAAGGTGCTGTCACACCAGGAATCTCCACCCAGACAGCAATGGGCTGTGAAGATGTGGACCGAAGACCATGTAGCAGCCCTGCAGATCTCCACTGTGGAGACAGAGGGTAAATTTGCCACAGAAGCAGCCATAGCTTGGATGTGATGAGCAGTGGCAGACGTTCAAGAGTCAGACCCGCTTGTGCATGTGCAAAGGCCATGCAGTCCGTGACCCAAACTGAAAAGATCCATTTGGAAACAGCCATGCCCAGGCCTATTGTCAGCCCCCTTTAGTGATGGTATACCCCCCCTCATAAATATAAACTGAACAATGGCTGAAAAAAAATTGTATCACCAAAGCTGTTGCCCCCGTTAAAGCTTCTGCATCTCTCCAGACAGAGGTCCTAATGCCAGTTGAAGGACCAGTTCCATGTGCAGGATGCCTGCAGGCAGAAGCTCTCAGGAAACAAGGTGAGGAACTCAGAGAGGAGGTGGTGAGGCTGATGAGCATTCAAGAGAGTGAGAAGTACATTGATAAGATGCTTCTTGAAACATCCAAGCTCTCCAGCAGAGGAGAAGATGGGAGCCTACAAAATGACGAAGGTTGGACACAAGTCACCAGGGCCTGCAGAATCACCAATCAAACTTCTCCAGTCCTTGAATTGAAGAACCATTATGCAGCCCTGGAAGTGGAGGTGGTGAAAGCATCGCTGGAAAGGGTAGAACCAGAGCTCGAGCACCCTAAAGTTGCAGAATCAGTGACCACAAGGAAGCAAAGGGTAGTGGTGGTTGAAGACTCTCTTCTGAGAGGTACTGTGGCATCCATCTGCCGACCAGGCTTTGTCCAGAGAGGTATGCTGTCTGCTAGGTGCCAAAATCCTTGATGTTACAAAGAGTTTGCCGAGACTCATCAAGCCCAATGTTGCTAATCCATGTCGGCACAAATGATACTGCCAGGTATCCCTCTGAGCGTATCAAAAGTGACTTCATGGCTCTGGGACAGAGAGTGAAGCAGATAGGGGCGCAGGTGATGTTCTCTTCAATCCTCCCTGTTGAGGGTAAAGGCCAAGGCAAAGAAGCTGGCATCCTGGAGATGAATTCATGGCTGCGTGACTGGTGTCATCGTAAGCGTTTTGGTTTCCTGGACCATCGGATGCTGTTCCAAGGTTTGCAGAGCGGAGATGGCATCCATCTGTCCAAGAAAGGTCGACATGTCTTCAGTAGCAGATGGGCTAATCTACTGGAGGGCCTTAAACTAGATTCGTTGGGGATGGGTGAAGAAAGTCCCCAGGTAAGTGAAAGCCCCCAGCTAAGTGAAACATTAAATACCTGTATGGAAATGGGTAAAAGGAACAACATATGGAAAGCGGTGTCTATAAATACCTGTAGCATGGGAAATAAGATCCCATATGTTAAAGCTTTAATGAGAGAGGCTGACTTGGATTTAGTGGCAGTTACAGAAACATGGTTCACAGAAAACCATGACTGGGATGTAATTACACCAGGCTATACTTTATTCAGAAAGGACAGGAAGGAAGAAGGGGAGGAGGAGTGGCATTATATGTAAAAAATAATATTAAAGCTTTGGAACTAGAGAGCTTAAAAGGGAGAGAGGAGGCATTGTGGGTTAAACTAGAAAGAGGGAAAGAGAAATCTATTTGCATTGGCGTGATATACAGACCTCCCTCACAGGAGGAAGAAGTGGATGGAAAGTTAACTAAAGACATACGCAGCATTGTTAGCAAAGGGGAAGTGCTACTGAAAGGGGATTTCAATATGCCAAATGTTGACTGGCACATTCCTACTGCAGTATCATCTAGAAATAAGGAGATCCTGGACTCTCTACAGGGAGAAATATTTAGGAAACTGGTAACAGAATCCACACGGGAAGGGGCCATACTGGACTTGGTGCTTACCAAGGGTGAAAGTGTTTCTGATTTTATGGAGGGAGATCATTGTGCATCCAGTGATCACCAGATGGTGTGGTTCAGTATTCGGACTAGGGCTGTTAAAAATCCATTCAAAAGCAAGGGTCTTAGACTTTAGGAAAACTAACTTTGCCAAGATGGGCTAATACCTCAGACAGTCGTTAGCGGGATGGGAACAAATGGGGGATGTAGAAAAACAGTAGGCTAAACTGAAAGGGGATATTTTAAGGGCAACCAACCTTTTGTCAAAATGGTAAATAAAGATAAAAGGAAAAGGAGACCGCTATGGTTTTTGAAAGAAGCAACTGAAAAAGTGAAGAAAAAGAGGGAGGCCTTCATAAAATACAAGAGATCACGGACAGAGGAAGACAGGCATCTATATTTGGAAAAACAGAGAAGTTAGCAAAGTAGTCAGGAAAGCAAAGATTCAAAAAGAGGAAATAGCCAATGCAGTTAAATATTGGGGGGAGGGGGGGGGTGTTAAGACATTTTTCAGATATAGCATTGAGAAGAGGAAGGGCAAAAGTGGTATTGTCAGACTCAAGGGTGAAGGGGAGGAATCAGTGTAGAAGCTGATGAGGATAAAGCGCAATTGCTTAACAAATATTTCTGGTCTGTGTTCACAGATGAAGAACCAGGAGCAGGACCTCAGAAAACACCCACAAACAGGAACAGAAGTGAGGGGCATCTTGAACAATTTTCAGAAGACTGTGTTCATGAGAAACTAGCTAAACTTAAAGTAGACAAAGCGATGGGACCAGATGGGATACACCCTAGAATACTGAGGGAACTTGGGGACATTCTAGCAGCTCCACTGACTGAGCTTTTCAATGCCTCGGAGTCGGGAGTGGTGCCTAAGGACTGGAGAAAGGCACATGTGGTCCCTTTATGTGGAAGTAAGGATGTGGTTGAAAACTACAGGCCGGTTAGTTTAACTTGGGTAAATTATTGGAAGCGGTGCTGAAAGAGAAAATAGTGAGGTTTCTGGATTCCAGTGGATTACAGGATCAGAGGCAGCATGGATTCACCAAAGGCAGGTCTTGTCAAATCTGATTGATTTCTTTAACTGGGTGACCAGGGAGATGGACAGAGGGAGAGCCCTAGATGTGGTGTATTTAGATTTCAGTATAGCCTTTGACACCATTCCTGAGAGGCGACATATAAACAAACTGAGCACCCTAGGGATGGACCTTTAAATTACTGCTTCAGTTAGAAATTGGTTGAGTGGGAGGCGACAGAGTATAGGTAAATGGAGCTCACTCTGAGGAGGAGGTGGTTACCAGAGGTGTGCCCCAGGGATCTGTCCTTGGTCCGATTCTTTTTAACATCTTTGTTAGTGATATAGCAGAAGGGCTGTCGGATAAGGTTTGCCTCTTTGCGGATGATACAAAAATCTGCAATAGATTAGACACCCAGGAAGGTATAGATTTATTTATTTATTTAACATTTCTTATATACCGCCTTTCATGATATCAAGGCGGTTTACATTGAACAAACTGAAATTACATTGAACAGGGCATTATAACTTGGAGATAACTATTTTACAGGGAACATGGGCTATGGAGGGTTAAGTGGCTTGCCCAAGACCACAAGGAGCACCTGTGGGACTAGAAACCCCAGTCCATCCGGCCCAAGGTTGCTGTCTTCTAGTAGATAACATAAGGAGGGATCTAGCTAAGCTTGAAGAATGGTCTAGAATTTGGCAGCTGAGATTTAATGTTAAAAAATGCAAGGTCATGCATTTGGGCTGCAGCAATCCAAGGGAGAGATATAGTATAGGGGGTAAAGTACTTTTGTCCATTAAAGAAGAGTGGGACCTAGGCGTGATTGTGCCTGATGATCTTATAGTAGCTAAACAGGTAGAAAAGGCGACAGCAAAAGCTAGAAGGATGCTAGGATGCATAGGGAGAAGAATGGCCAGCAGAAGAAAGGAGGTGATAGTGCCTCTGTATAAGTCTTTGATGCGACCTCATTTGGAGTATTGTGTGCAATTCTGTAGACCACCTGTTTATATCCTTCAAAAGCATATAAACAGGCTGGAGTCTGTACAAAGAGTGGCTATTAAAATGGCTAGTGGTCTTCATTATAAAGCATATGAGGACAGACTTAAGGATCTTAATATGTACACCTTAGAGGGAAAGCGGAATAGAGGTGATATGACTGAGATGGTTAAATACCTCCGTGGCATAAATGCACAGGAGGAGAGCCTCTTTCGACTGAAAGCAAGCTCTGCTACGAGGGGACATGGGATGAGGGTAAAAGGGAATAGATTCAGGAGTGCTATGCGGAAATATTTATTTACGGAAAGAGTGGTTTGTCCATGAAACAGTCATCCAGTGGAGGTGGTAGAGATGAGGACAGTATCTGAATTCAAAGAAGCATGGGACAAACACAGAGGATCTCTAAAAGAAAAAAGGGGAATGTTGTAGTGGTTGATATGGAAGGACAGACTAGATAGGCCATGTGGTCTTTTTCTGTCGTCACGTTTTTATGTATCCCCTCTTATTTATTGTAAACTGCTTTAACCCGGTGAAAAGAGGTATAGAAGTGCAGCTAAATAAATAAATCAAAGGAAATGAAGAGCTGGATAGAATGCAGATGGGCCTTCATTCTCTCCAGGTAGAAAGTTAAGGCTCTCTTACAATCTAATGTGTGCAGTGTGGCCTCAGTCCTATTAGGATGAGGTCAGGGAAAAAAGGTGGGCAACACCATCGACTGGTTAAGGTGGAAAGATGAAACCACTTTAGGAAGGAACCATGGATGTGTCCAGAGGACGACCTTGTTCTGATGAAATCTAATGTAGGGTGCATGTGCCACCAGAGCTTGCAGTTCACTAACCCAGTGGGCAGAAGTGACTGATACCAAAAACACTACCTTCCAGGTGAGGAACTTGAGTGAGTAAGAACTCAACAGCTCAAAGGGGACAGAGAGGAGTTGCCCCAGTAGAACATTGAGGTCTCACGCCACCAACGAGGGCTTGACCGAAGGTTTTGAGAGCAGTAGGTCCCACATGAAATGGCCAATGAGTGGATGTGCAGAGATCGGTTTGCTATCCAAGCCACGATGGTTATGATGCCACTGCACTCAAATGAACCCAGAGTTAGACTTGAGAACTGAATTTGAGAGGTGGAGGAGATACATCAGCAATGCCTCCAGTGCAAGAGAAGGGGGTCCAAAGACTTATCAGTGCACCAGATAGAAAATCTACACCATTTAAAATTTTAAGGCATAGGAGCGGCATGTGAAATCTTTCTGAGATTTGAGGAGAACATTTTCCATGTCCTCGGGGAGTTGGACCTCCGTGAGGACTACCTACGCAACATCTACACCGTATGGGCCAGGCATTGGACATTGGGATGAAGTAAGGACATGTTGTCCTGCGAGATAAGATCCAGGGCGCAAACCAGCCGAAGGGGCTGCCGATTTGAGAGCCAGAGCAGCAGGAGAAACCACTGTTGCCGAGGCCAACAAGATGCAATTAGTATCATGGTGCCCCTGTCAGCATGGAGCTTCAACAAAGTCTCGGCTACAAGCGGAATAGGGGGATATACATAGACCAGGCCTATGCTCCAGTCCAGGAAGAAGGCATTGGAGACCATCCGATGGCTGTACAGAATCCTGGAGCAAAACTGTGCTGAGTGTTGTGAGAGAATGCAAAGAGGTTGATGTGCAGCTTGCCCAACACATATGAAAGATGCAGTTCATTATGTCTCTGTTGAGGATTTACTCATGTAGCTGAAGAATCCTGCTGGGCCAGTCTGCCAGAAAATCGAGTTCCCCTGGTAGGTACATCACTCCAAGGACCATACCATGGGAGATAGGGAACTTCCAGAGGCACATGGCATCATAGCACAGAAGGTACAATCCCGTGCCATCTTGCTTGTTGATATTGATCACCACCACCTGGTTGTCCATCTTAATGAGGACTATCTGGTTGGACAATTGTGCCTGGAACACCCAAAGGGAATTTGCAATGGCCTGGAGTTCGAGAAAGTTGATATGGTGCAGGCTCTCCTGCTCTGACCAGAGGCCTTGTATACAAAGCCCGTTGAGATGGGTTCCCTAGCTCAATTTGGAAGTGTCCATGGTCAGTGTCCAGTAATGTGGAGGGAACTGGAAGGCCCCTAAACAGGTTCTATAGCTGGAGCCACCAGGAAAGAGAACTGGCAAGGAGTGTAGTGACCACCACATTGTCCTTGAGGTGGCCTGAGATCTGACACCATTGGGAGCACAATGTCCATTGCACATGTCGCATTTTGAGACGGGTCAAGTGAGTGACATGAACTGTGGAAGCCATGTGGCCTAGCAACTGGAGTATCTAGTGCACTATAGTGTAACAGCTGTGCTAGATGTTGCACATCACCACAATAAGCTGCTGGGTGCAGTCCCTTGGCAAACTCTGTTGGTATAGAGTAGAACCCTGATGAACTCAAGTCACTGAGAGGGCTGAAGGTGTGACTTCAGGTAGTTGATAACTAAACCCATATGTTCAAGCACCTAGATGATGAGGTAGGCTGCAATCACTGCCAGGCACTTTATGAAGACCTTTGGGATGAAGGCTAACCCAAAGGGTAGACAATAGTACTGATGGTGCTGTCCGCTGAGCAAGAAGAGGAGGTATTGTCTGTGAAGGGGATGGATCAGAATGTGAGTGTAAGCATCCTTCAGACCCAAGGATCAAAGCCAATCATCCTGTTAGAGGTATGGGAGCAGCGTCCCCAGGGAGACCAGTTTGAACATTTCCCTCACTAATATCTGGTTGAGGTTTTAGAGGTCCAGGATGTGCCGAAAACCGCTAGTCTTCTTGGAAAACAGGAAGTAACAAGAACAGAACCCCTTCCCTGCCCGTGCTGGTGGTACCAGTTTGATGGCAAGATCAGCTAGGAGGGTGTGCACCTCCTGCTGAAAAAGCTTGCAGTGATATGAGTCGAAAGGGTATTCCCCGGTAAAAAATGGGGGAGGTGGTTGGGCAAAGTTCAATAGGTACCTGCTCTGGACGAGTCTAAATACCTAGGAATTGGTTGTAACGACAGGCCACATGTGGGCAAAGCACACCAACCGTAACTCACCTGCTGAGGCACTCCAAAGGGCAACAGGAGATGGACCATACTCCTTAGGAAGGAGTCAAGAGGAAGGAGTAAAGGGTTCTCCCACATACAGAAGAGCAAGCGCTGGAGGATGCAATGTACCAGTACCATAACTGCCACTTTCGGCGGCATTGAGTAAGCACAGTTACTTACCTGTAACAGGTGATCTCCGGAACAGCAGGAATTAGTCTTCACATATGGGTACGTCAGCGCCGACGGAGCCCGCACGGAAATGCTCCCCAGCATCCAATAGAAAGCCTTTGGGAGCATCCCTCGCGCCTGCGCGGTGACTTCCCGCCTTTCCCACTGCCTCTCCCCAGTTGAGTTTCATAGCTGAGACAGAAGGAGAGAAAGAGGAAAGGAAATAGATAGATACAACTCCTAGGGGAGGTGGGTAGGTTGTGAAGACTAATTCCTGCTGTTCCGGAGATCACCTGTTACAGGTAAGTAACTGTGCTATCTCCAGGAACAAGCAGGAATGAGTCTTCACATATGGGGACTCCCTAGCTGTGGGTGCCAGGGGAGATCCCATAAAATGCGTATCCCTGGAACAGGACGGCATTTCCCAAACCTGGATCTCCGGCATCCCCTGGGGGATGGAGGGTAGGAGTTGAATAGAGCAGAGCTGTAGAGGAACAGCAAATCTAAAGACTACAGGGAAAAAAGTCTTTAGAAGGTATCTCAAGTATCATCAAAATATTTAATGAACTAGCACAATATAGAGCTTACCTACTGGGTTATAGGAAGTAGACTGTAGATGCAGTAGTGGAATCTTCAAGGTGACTCCACAGCAGTGAGGAAGAAGTTCCAATCTGGAATGGGCAGGTGACCCAGGTGTCAACCGGGGCAGGAGAAGATCGGCAGGTCTCCAATGAAAAGCTTTATGGGAAAAGCTGAGAACTCATTTAGGTACAGAGTCATAAACATTGAGGACTAAAAGAAGAAGACTAACCGATCTGGAAAATTAGTCCAGTCCAGAAGGGAAGAGAGGGTATGTAAAAAAGCCCCTATTCCCAAGGAGAACAGAAGTGTATTCAGGAACACTGAAGATGTACACTGTCCTTCCTAGCTGTTAAGCGATAGGAAGACATTTAAGTTTGAGACTGCACAGATAGGGAGATGTATAACAAAAATAGAAGCTGTTGACGTCACAGCAGTAATGGTTAGTATAACCCGTCCCAGTCACTGAGCCGTATGATAATAGGCAAGTTGACCGTCTGGACCCCATAAGAAAATAAAAACCTAAGCACCGACAGTCAGGGAGATAGGTAGACAGAGGGTGCTATGGACATCTCCCAATATGCGTATGCCTATACACATATATATATATATCTGGAGGACATACAGATCTATACCTATGAGAATATATGTATGTAGACAAGTAGTTTTTTTTTTTTTTTTTTTAATATATATATCTACATATGGACATGTAGATAGATATATATATAGATAGAGGTGGGATGGCTGACGCCCACCCAGGGTACAAAAACATGTATGCCCACATACATAAAAATAATTTTTCAGAATACATGCCTGCAACTGAGCCACAGAAAAAAACATTCACATGGGGAATGTGATGGGAAAAAATTCACCCAATAATAGGGGGTGAAACCCACCTGAAGAAATATAGAGAATCGATTTCTGTGGAGCAGGAATGTAGGTCAGTGGAAGAACCAGTATGGTTGCGTGAAAACCAGAGGAAAACAGCAGTCTGGCAAGAGTACGTCAGCAGTACTTTAGGACTCTGATACGTCCAAAGGACAAGAAGAACGCATAGACGAAGATACCAGAGTGACCCAACCAAGGGGTTCAGGGGTATCATGTACGATAAAGGAGTATGCGTTGTCCAAGTGGAGTAGAAAAACCTAATGCCAAGCTGTAAGGAACAGGAGCATATTCCGGTCAGATTGGGAACTCCGTGGACATTCACGCAGAAAAGCTTGTCTGCTGTATATGAAAGACCCTCAGAGACAAAGGTCAATGCTCTGTAGTAAGGGCCCAGAGTAGAAGCTTCTCTGAAGGTTGCCGAGAGCATTGTGCAGGAGAATTACAAGATAAAACTGACAGAAGTCAGGCGTGTTGCCACATCCGGGGAAAGGATATGGCTAGAAGAAGATAAGCTGCAGTGAATAGTATTATGCAAGATAGTTGCAAGCAGCTTGCAATGAGCATGAAAGTAATCACTGGAACTCCTGCATATACAGCAACTGAACAAAACAACAGAGGGGATTCTCCTGTAGAAAACAGAGAGAAAACAGACAAAGGCAGCGGAGAGAATCTCCGTCCCTGTCCGATGAGTTGTTCAGAGCACGCAGTGAAGGAAAAACAAACAGGCTACACTGGAAGAAAAAAAGTGTTTCAGTATGGCACCAACTCAAGCAGGGGAAACCCTGGAAGAGAGGGGTTGGAAAGTGACTTACCATAGGGTAAGGCAGCTGAAGGAAAAGATGTCCATATGGGGACAGAAACTATCATGGGATAGTTGTGACCTCCCTTCGTGGTAGTAAGAATAGGAGAATTCTGCAACCCATGGACGAAAGTATCCGAGAGCATAGCATACTGGAAAAGAAACCAGTGTAGAGTTTGAAGAATAAACTTCTGCTAAGGGGAAGTTAACTGTAGATTGCAATACACAGGAACCTATGGTTGCTGGTTATGAGCAGACTGGGTAGAGTCTGGAGACTTCAGACTAGGATGAGATGTCCCTTGCTTGGGTACACCGGGAGGATGGGCAGAAGGATGAAACTTTCTCTTCTTCGGGAAAGAAGGTTTGGTAGGACATTTCCCACGTCCTGGGGAAAAAGAAGGCTTAGGATGGTTTCCAGAACCAGGAAAGTCAGTGGAGCAATGAGCAACCTGACGTAAAGCTTCTCTATTGAAAAGATTGTCTCCAGTACAAGGAGAATTACCCAGTGTATGTTTTGCCCATCTGCTCAAGTCTGAAGCCTGCAGCCACGCTGTACGACGCGCTCCAATGGCAATAGCAGAGGATCTGCTAACAGACTCAAGAGAGTCTAGGGAAGCACGAGAAAGGAACCAAGAGATATTCCTGCTATGATTAAGAAGCAAGGAATAGTCAGAGGCCTTGGGTTCTGACAAAAAAGGAGACAAAAGAGATAACTTCTCTGTGACCTCCTGAAGTGTGAGACTCATATAAAAAATATATGAAATAATTCTGGAAGCCAACATAGAAGTTTGGAAGGTTTGACGTCCAAAGGCATCAAGTGCTTTAGATGCACGACCTGGAGGGGAAGAAGAATGCTTCTTCTTGCTTCTGACCTTCCTCATTGCTGATTCCACTACAATGGAATGATGCGGAAGTTGGCTTTTCTGAAACCCCGGAGAGGGAGGCACCTGATACAGAACATTCACGGCTGTAGAAGGCGCAGGAACCTTTAAAGATGATCCCCAAATCCTCAGAAGAAGGTCCTGCAAAAACTGATGCAAAGAAAGCATTATGGTTTCCTTTTCTGCAGGATCTTGGTCAAGAGTAGGACCAGGAATAGGAATGGCAAGAAAGGCTGCCATGTCAAGGAGAAATTTCTGAAAAGAAGGATCTCCCAGAGGAACTATTCCTGGGTAGGCTGAGGTTGAAGGAGCAGCGTGAACACCAGAAGAACTACTGGACTGGTGCATAAAAAGAATCCTGCTAGATGGAGAACGATACTGACAGTTCTGATTCGAGGCAGTTAGTACTGCGTCGTCGGTTCCCGGTATCGATTCCAAGCTAGGCATAGAAAGAATCGATGGCACCGATGGAACTGCAGGAAACAACGTCGACACCGGTACCGGCATCGGGGACGGTAATGCCATCGTAGCAGGTATCGGAGGTTGCCGAAGTGGTCCCGGTACTGCGTAGTCGGAGGCGACATGGATCGGCTCCGAAACGCGTCGGGACCAAGTCATCTAGACTGGATATGGATTCCAGACTGGGCATCGAACCGAGCGTCGGTGGTGGAATCGGCGATGCCGCTACCTGAAAGTCAATCGGAATCGTATCGTTCGGTACCGAAGGCACCGAGGACGTCCGAGGACGACGCCCAGTGAAGAGAGGAGCACTCGACACCGGCGCCGATGTCGGGGTATCGGTACCGCTCAAAGCCGGTACCCCCCCCCCAAGCATGGCGTAGATAGAGGAAAGCCCATCCGGGGCGCATCGGTCGGCCCCGAAGGTACCCAGGGCACCAGATGACGATCCCCGGTGAAGAGTGGAACACTCGACACTGATGCCAACGCCGGGGCAACGGTACCGCTTGACGCCGGTATCAACCCCGCGGTTGGCTGGGATACAGGAAATCTAGACCGGGTCATATCGATCGGCCCCGAAGGCACCGAGGACCCGCGACGACGATCCCTGGTGAAGAGCGGAGCACTCGACACCGGTGCCGATGCCGGGGGATCGGCACCGCTCGATGCCGGCACCAACCCCACGCATGGCTGGGAAGCAGGAAAACCAGTCTGGGTCGGGTTGATCGGTCCCGAAGGCATCGAGGACACCAGACGACGACCCCTGGTGAAGAGTGGAGCACTCGACACCAGTGCCGATGCCGGGGGAGCGGTACCGCTCGAAGCCGGTACCAACCCCGCACATGGCGGGGACGCAGGAAAGCCAGGCTGGGTCGAGTCGATCGGCCCCGAAGGTACCGAGGACACCAGCTGACGATCCTCAGTGAAGAGTGGAGCACTTGACACTGGTGCCGATGCCGGGGGATCGGTACCGCTCGAAGCGGATACCACCCCCGAGCATGGCTCAGGTATGTTCTGTGAGGAGTGAACCCCATGAACAACCTGAAACCCCGTAAATGCTTTGGAGCCCGAAGACTCCCACCGGGGTCTTATTGCCAATGGGGTCTTGAAGGCAAGGCCGGAGCCGTCGTCATGCTGGGCATAAGACCTACCCATCAAGAATTGGCTAGTCTTAACAGACTGTTTGTGGGTTACCTGATCCTGGAGAGAAGAATAAACCCGCGTCCTCACCTCAGGAGGAAAAACGGCATCGAGAGATACCCGAAAAAGGGAAGGTCTTCTCCCGATACTAAAGCCCAATGGACCAGGGGAAAAGGGGTCAGGACCCAAACAGGATAGACACCAGGCACTGGATTCTAAAAAGAAAACTAAGTTTCCGCAGTGAAGGCACTTCTTAGGGGAAGAAGGTTCCATGTTGGAAAGGCCTGTTAGGCCTCAAAAAGATAAAAGAAAAACTGAGGAGAAGTTATTTCTCCAAGTTGGAAAAGAAAAGAATAAAGCACCGGCGGTACCGGTATCGGGGAAAGACAGCCGCGACCACAGGAAAACAAGAAATTAGTTATTTTAAAGAAAAAAGTTTCTACGGTGACAGGAGGTAAGTCCTGTTGGCTCCGCGGAAAAACGAAAACTGGGGAGAGGCAGTGGGAAAAGCGGGAAGTCACCGCGCAGGTGCGAGGGATGCTACCAAAGGCTTTCTATTGGATGCTGAGGAGCATTTCCGTGCGGGCTCCGTCGGCGCCGACGTACCCATATGTGAAGACTCATTCCTGCTTGTTCCTGGAGATCTGTAAAATCTCTAGCTCTTCAGCCCTTGGTCCTCCTTGGCCTCAAGGGTGAAGGGGAGGGCTTTTGCCATGTCCCTGACAAACTCGTGGAATGAGAGGTCCTCTGGCAGGGGACTTGCACTGTTCATCGGATGGTGAGGAATCGGATGGGATATCCCAATGCCGATCCGAGACTGGGGATCATCCTCTGTCTCCCAACACTCGGAGTTGGTTAAAAGTAGCGACACACCTCCTCTCAATACCTCAGGAGGGGAGGAAGGTATCCAGGGCACTGAATTCTGATGTTGCGGGCCCTCTGAATCAGAGGCGCTGGTGAGGGAGATGGCGACTGGTGCAGACAAAAAAAAAAAAACCGGATCGCCTACCCGAGACCACCCAACAGCCGGGGAAGATGTGGTTTCCAGAAAAGGCTGGACCACCACGGGGCAGCCACCATGGACGGTGGGGCAGCCACTGGCACCAAAGCATCCAAAGGCATCAGGGACCTCATGGCCTGAGCAGCTAGGAATGCTGCCAGGCTTCTCTCCAGGGCCCGAATGCGCTCGGACAACAAGGCTATCTTGGAAGTTGACGAGGCCGGGGCAGTCGCACTGGGGAATCCTCAATGGTTACTGCATCAAGAGACCACAGACAGCCCTCTGGGGCTTTGGAAGGCTACTCCTTCTACCAGGGCAGCTTGGGAAGGTGCTCCCAACCTTCGCCCTCGGAGTTGAATAGAGGATGGCTTCAATGCCTGTGCCCATGGTGTTTCCCCCGACCTGCAGCACTGGTGCTGATGCCAACTCAGACGACCAAAGACTCGCGATGTTTCTCACAGTTCAAGCCCTTTCTTGTCATCTGCAAACAAATACAGTGTTCAAGAAAAGGACTCATGGTTAGGCCTAAGGCACTGAATACATCAGTTATGGCGGTCCGTCACCAAAATTGTGTGGGTGCACCGCATGCATTTCTTGAACCCACTGGCCTGCTTGGACATGTTGGGTAAGATGGCTTCCGCCAAATCGAAGGATGTCAACGTCCCAGCCAACTAGGGACTGTGCGAGAAAAATACCCATGTGACAAAAATTAAAGAAACAAAAAAAATCTCTGTGGCATCAAGGGAATTGACACTCCCGAAGACAGGCAAGAAGGACAGGCATGAAAAATGATACTCAACCACTCTGAAATAAACAAACAATGGGAGAACAAGCATGCCTTTCTGAGGACAGACGAGCATCTGATGGGCTCCGTGGTAAAGAGAAGACTGGGGTAAGATGACTCTGACGGACAGGAAGGCAGGCACACAGCTGCGATGGATCCCAAAAGCTTCTTATGGAAGCTGGGGAGCATTCACTCGCAGGCTCCGTTGGTGACATCAGCCATATGTGAGGATTTCATTCCTGCTTGTTCCTGGAGAAAAATAACTACTGCAATACCTAAATATATTTTTGGGTTGGAATATTCAATTTTCAGGGGACAAAACAAATAACTGAAACCATCCAAATGAAAGTCTACATTCCAGAAAATTGTAATTAATTGTAAAAGCAGACATTCATTGCTGAAATTAACATATGCAAGAAAATTTAGTGGTGTTTTTAAAGTTAAATGTGTATACTCAGTATTTGAAAATAAAACACCCCATCCTATAAAACCTGAGATGTTCCAAATCAGGCAAATATTAAGAGAAGTTTGGAGGACATTTTAAAAATTCTAAAACAGAAAGTGTCAGCAGACTGTTACCAAATAAAAGGAAGAGAGACTTGCATGTTCTTTAACTGTGAGATAATGTTCCAGATCACAAGACAAGCAATACTAAAACATTTTATGAAAACACTTTAAAACCACATCCATAACACAAAGTTTGTGTAGATCACTACCTATAGGGCGGACGAGTTTATTTATCCATCCAAAAAAACCCAACATTTCTTACCCCACCAATCTAAGAAAAGGATCATTGCTTCAGCTGGTTAAAAACACACACAATCATAACAACAAACATACACAAGTTAAAAACACAAATATCATCCCCATTCAATATCTACCCCAATATGTCTCTATAAATAATAATGCCTTTAATTAAAAAAAAATCTTTCGCATTAGTTTCCTTCCACAATGACACTGGAAGTTTTTATTTAAAGAACAGGACCAGCTACCAAGAATGCCCTGGGAGTTATTACAACTCCCTCCCTATCTCTCTACCAACACACCAAACAAACTTAAAATTGGATTATTACTTACTGGAAACATATTAAAAATTACAAAGTAAACATTTATAATATATAAAAACAAAATAAGGGTAAAAAGCAGAATTACTCACCTGTAACAGGTGTTCTCTGGGGACAGCAGGAATCAATCCTCACATATGGGTGACATCGACGCCGATGAAACCCACACGGAAGCATCTCCTCAGTTTTCAAAAAAAGCATTTGGGAGATGCACCACGCATGTGTGGTCCACTTTCTGTCCAAAGGTGCTATCTTGCCTCAGTCTAATGACTTAGCTAAGACAGCAAAAATAAAATATGGTAAAGAAACAACTCCAAGAAGAGGAAGGAGAGTTGTGAGGACTGATTCCTGCTGTCCCCAGAGAACACCTATTACAGGTGAGTAACTACGCTTTCTCCGGGAACAAGCAGGAAGACAGTCCTCACTTATGGGAATCCCCAGCTACAGGCTACCATGAACCTGTAAAAACACCTCAGCGACCTTTAAGGGTGAGCCATGGATCAGCAGCAGCTGAATCCCTATAGAGGGACTCTCGCTAGATCCAGGTGTCCAGCTGGGAACCAGCACTCCAGAATCCTGAACACAGAAGGTTCGGAGGGCAGGAGTTGCCCACACCCTGAAGAGATTACGGCGTACGGTTTGGATAAAGGTGCTGTCCCCTTGGGATCCCTCTCCAGGCAGTAGTGAGCTACGAAGGTACGGACCGAAGACCAGCTGGCGGCCTGGCAGATTTCCATCATGGGGATGGAATGCAGATTTGCTAAGAAAGTAACTATGGGCCTGAAGTGGCTGTGACCCTCTGGTCCAAAGAGATCCCTGCCTTCTCGTAGGTAAGGGTAATGCAGTCTACCATCCAATAGGGCAGAGTTTGCTTAAGTCACAGGGAGCCCCAGGTGACTGAGGACATAGGATACGAAAAGCTGAGGTGCTTTGCGGTGGCCTCGAGTCCATTGCAAGTAAAAGGACAGGACTCACTTACAATCCAGAGTGTGGAGAACAGCTCTGCCCTACCAGCATGAGGCCTTGGAAAGAAGGTAGAGAGTACTATGTCCTGGTTGAGGTGGAATGGGGACACCACCCTTGGCAGAAACTTGGGGTGTGTGTGGAGCACCACCCTGTTCTTGTAGAACCTTGTGTAGGGCAGTTCTGCCATCAGAGTCTGGAGCTCGCTGACACTGCGTGCTGATGTAAATGTTACCATAAAGGCGACCTTCCAGGACAGATATCAGAGGCGGCAGGTAGCCAAGGCCTCAAATGGAGGCTTAGTGAACTGCGAGAGCACCACATTGAGATCCCACTCCACCGCTGGAGGGCGGATGAGGGTGTTTGGATAAAATGAGACCCTGCAAGAATCAGGACACAAAGGGTTAAGCTGAGAGGGGTTTTCCCCTCAATGGAATGGTGATGCACTGTGATGGTGCTCAGGTGTACTCTGACTAAATTGGACTTCACTCACCTGCGATAGGTGAAGCAGAGACTGGAATACCACTTGTACTGAGCAGGAGAACCGGTTTGCTGGTCCTTCTGTGCACCACACATAGAATCGGCACCACTTGAAGGTGTACATCTTTCTTGTGGCGGCTTTATGAGAGGCTAGAAGAATCTCTTCCATATCCCATGGGAGGTTGAAGGGGACTAAGGTTACGCTTTCAGCAGCCAAGCCGTGAGTGAAAGGGACCTCAGGTTGGGGTGTACGAGACAGCCCTGCTCCTCTGACAGTAGACCTGGGGCTCGGCCCAGGGGAATCGGCGACGTTGCCGATACGGAGAAGAGCAGTGGGAACCAGGGCTGACTGGGCCACTGAGGGGCTATCAGCATTAGCGATTCTCTGTCGCGCTGGACCTTGAATAGTGTCTTGGCTATCAGTGGTGTCAGTGAGAAGGTGTACAGGAGGCCTTCCGTTCACAGGATGAGGAACACATCTGCTGCCACCTGGGATGGGTCTGGCTGGCTGGAGCAGAATTGGGGTGTTGTCTGGACTGGCAACAGGTCCATCGAGGGGATGCCCAAGAGACGAAACAGGAAACACAAAGAGGAGCGCCTGGTCTTGCAGTAAATCCCAGGAGAACACAAGAAGCAAGAGTCATAGCTAGTTGGAACAGGTTTATTAAGACCCCTACGCGTTTCGGCCGTAGCCTTCTTCAGGGGGCACACAGCTAAACAAAGTAATATTTAATACAAAATATAAAAAATGAAATAATATATAAATAAATAACCATAACTCATTAAAACCATAAAAAATACATAAATTATTAAAAACACATAGTATGGACAAATAAAAGAACTGCTTGTAAACACACCAAAGTTAATAAAAAATGCTCATAAAAATTATATAAATAACATATATATATTGTAAACAGAATAAAAATGTGTAAAAAATGTATAAAACCAAACGCAGAGTGGAATAACACAAATAAATATGCTAGATCAGACATGCAAATTATGTGTCAAACAGGCTACATGATATTCGCCAAATATGTGAGTCAAACCAATATGTCTATTGAAAAAGCGTATTGTGGAAAATATATAATCTTGTGCACAATCATATGCTTAAAAAACAGGGGGGGGGGAGGAAAGAGAGGAAAGGGGGGGGGGGAAGAAGAGGGGGAAGGGGGGTTGAGGGACAGAGGGTGAGGGGGAAGGGAAGAGGGGGAGCCACGTCACACCCTCTTGGCACGAACTCTAGAGTTTTTATACTTCAGAGCCATCCAGTCAAAACCTTTTTAATCTCGGCCTAAGAAGCTTTGCCTTGAAGGCCTTGAGGGTTGTAGACTTTCCTCACATAAATTATGTGACTGTACCCCCCTTTTTAGCCTGATGATTGTAATTGGTTTTCCTTTTCAGTGATTCTTCACATTGTGGCTATTGCGTTGTCTTCCCAGTGGTCTTGTATGTAAGTAAGAAGATGTATAAATCTATTCCCTCCCTCACCTTAAATAACTGCACAACCTTTTATTCGTGTTTGTTTATGCACCACTGTGCTGCATTGCCTTAGCGTTTTGTCCCTAGCAGTATTCAGTTTGTAACGATGTAGATTGTAATTGCACAGTAAAGTTTTTTCAACATCAGAGTTGTGTTCTTATTCAGTATGGCAATTTTTTAAGTGGTTTCCTAAAGGGATTTGCTTAGGTGTTAGTGAGTTTATTTTGTGATTGGCTATCTCAATTTTTTAGTGACTTGTCTCATACGCGCAATTGCGTCTGCAGAGTCTCTCCATTGTCACACATGTAAGTAATATATGTACTTTATGCAAGGTCATTATTTCCACATAAACATAACTCTATTCAACCACAATATTTTCAGCCTTTCTACACTAGTACCAGTATAATGATCACTCAATATTTTCTCCCCCTCTTCCCTTCCCTTCCCCCTCTCCCTCAACCCCCCACCACCCCGCCTTCCCCCTCTTCTTTTCCCCCCTTTCCCCTCCCCTCTCCCCCCGTTTTTTAAGCATATGATGATTGTGCACAAGATTATATATTTTCCACAATACGCTTTTTCAATAGACATATTGATTTGACTCACATATTTGGTGAATATCATGAAGCCTGTTTGACACATAATTTGCATGTCTGATCTAGCATATTTATTTGTGTTATTCCACTCTGCGTTTGGTTTTATACAATTTTTACACATTTTTATTCTGTTTACAATATATATATGTTATTTATATAATTTTTATGAGCATTTTTTATTAACTTTGGTGTGTTTACAAGCAGTTCTTTTATTTGTCCATACTATGTGTTTTTAATAATTTATGTATTTTTTATGGTTTTAATGAGTTATGGTTATTTATTTATATATTATTTCATTTTTTATATTTTGTATCAAATATTACTTTGTTTAGCTGTGTGCCCCCTGAAGAAGGCTACGGCCGAAACGCGTAGGGGTCTTAATAAACCTGTTCCACCTATCTACGACTCTTGCCTCTTGTGTTCTCAAGAAACGAAACAGTCTTGAGGCTAATAATGGATCCAGGTGCCACTCGTGCGGTTGGAAACCCCTGCTCAACTTGCCCGCCAGGGCACTGTCCTGGCCCAAGAGGTACAACACACTTAGGAGTGTCCCTCTGTGTGCAGCATAGGAGCAGAGAGCTACTGCCTCCTAGCAGAGACGGTACAACCCTATTCCTCCCTACTTGTTCACATAGAACATTGTGACCTGATTGTCGGTCTGGATCTGCACAGAGTGGTGTTGGAGTGGTGGCAGAAGGCTCGGAGAGCTAGGTATTTTGCCCGAAGATCTAGCAAGTTGATTTGCATCTGGGATTCCCTCTGGAACCAGCAGCCTTGCATCTGAAGACTCCTGCAATTCGCTCCCCAGCCCATTAGAGAGGCATCTGTGATGAGGACCTTCTGGGGGTTGGGTGCTTGGAAGGGCATCCCAGCCTGAAGGTAACATGGAATCTGACACCATCTGAGTCCGCAGGCTGACGGGTCACTTTCACTCTGTCCCTGAGCCTGCCTGTGGCTTGTGTCCACTGAGAGTGGAGGCACCACTTGACTGCCCTCATGTGCAGACGGGAATATGAGGTCATGTGGACCGTGGAGGCCATATGTCCCAACAGGTGGAGGAGAGGCCAGGCAGGTAGTGTCCGGCGATCTGACCTCTCTTGTGAGAAGGCAGCTTTTTCCTGGCGTGTATCTAGTTGTGTCCCTATGAACTCTAGGCATTGGGCCAAAGTGAGATGGGACTTGGGGTAGTTTATGATGAACCCCAGGTGCTGCAGGGTGTTGGTAGTGTGTCCGGTGGCGCATTGTGCTTCTGCAGCAATGCCCCACTTTATGAGCCAGTTGTCCAGATAAGGGAAGACAAAGGCCCCTTGGAGCCAGAGGTGGGCTGCGACCACTGTGACACACTTGAAGACCCTAGGTGCGAGGCCAGATCGAAGGACAGTAACCTGTATTGATAGTACTGTCCCCCCACCACGAACCAGAGGTATTTTCTGTGGCTGCTTGAATTAGGATGTGAGTGTAGGCATCTTTTAGGTCTAAGAAGCATGGCAAATCTCCCTGCTGGAGGGATGGCAGTAGTGTCCCAAGGGAGAGCATCTTGAACTTCTCCCTGACCAGAAATCTGTTGAACTCTCGCAGGTCCAGGATGGGCCTGAGGCCCCCTGTCCTCTTGGGGACGAGGAAATACCTGTGCCCCAGAGATGTTTCGGTACTGGCTCCAATGCTTTGTTGTTGATTAAAAACAACAAAGAACATTAAAAACTCTCCCCGGGCTGGGCCGGAGCAGGTGCCTGGGACTTCGGCCGTTTGTTATCTGGGATCATGTCCCAGGCCTTTTTGTTGCTGGCCCTGTTGAGGGGCCGGGAAGGCCTGGAAATGCAGTGTACTGCTAAAGCCCCCTGACTTCATCGGGAAGAAGGGCTTTTCCCCAGGACTTTCTTCTGGAGTTGCAAAGAGGTCTTCTTTGAAAACCTGCTTCTCGTGATGAACTCAGTCTCCATCTCTGCTGCCTTATCTGCCATGGGCTTCCCTAATAGGTTCTTTCCTATGCAGGGGGACATCAATCAGTTTTGTCCTGCACCCATTTTGCTCCAGGTCAGACGACTGCAGCTATGTTTGGCGTTGTGCCCCGATGCCTCCGGCGGCCACCCTGGCCAATGACTTGAAGCCATCATAGGCCGCTCGGAACAAAATCTTTGAGCATTTTTTTTTTTTACCGCTGAGGTCAGGGTCTTAAACCTCTGTAGGGGTTCCCCATCAAGGCCTGCCAAGAATACACCAAGCTCCTTCAACAGTTGCAAGATAATTGCAGGATCTTGATAAATTGGAAGACTGGGCATCAAAATGGCAGATGAAATTTAATGTGGACAAATGCAAAGTTATGCAACTAGGGAAGAACAACCCAAACTATAGTTACACGATGCAAGGTTCCACATTAGGAACCACCACCCAGGAAAAAGATTTAGGCGTCATTGTGGATAACATGTTAAAACCATCGGCCCAGTGTGCAGCGGCAGCCAAGAGAGCAAATAGAATGCTAGGTATCATAAGGAAAGGAATGGAAAATAAAACAAAAGATATTATAATGCTTCTATACTGTTCCATGGTGAGACTGCATCTTGAATATTGTGTGCAATTCTGGTCGCCGTATCTTAAAAAGGATATAGCGTTATTAGAAAAGGTTCAGAGAAGAGCCACCAAAATGGTAAAGGGGATGGAAGGATACCCCTATGAAGAAAGGCTAAAAAGGTTAGGGTTCTTTAACCTGGAAAAGAGACGGCTGAGGGGAGATATGATAGAAGTCTATAAATTAATGAACGGAGTGGAACGGGTAAACGTAGATCGATTGTTTACGTTATCAGAATACAGAAAGACTAGGGGACATGCAATGAAGCTACAGGGTAAACTAAGACTAATAAAAGAAAATATTTTTTCACTCAACGTGTAATCAAACTCTGGAATTTGTTACCGGAGGATGTAGTAAAGGCTGTTAGTGTAGCTGGGTTTAAAAAAGATTTGGACAAGTTCCTGGAGGAAAGGTCCATAAACCATTATTAAGAAGGGACCCAGGATATCAATGCTTGACCCAGTACAAGCATTGTGGAACCTGTGTCTTTTGGGGAAACTGCTAGGTACATATGACCTAGATTGGCCACTGTTGGAAACAGGATACTGGGCTTGATGGACCTTGGTCTGACTCAGTATGGCATATCTTATGTTCTTATGTTAGTTCCTTCAGGTACATGTCAATATAAAGCTGGTAGGATTGGATCTGGCACAATAGCATCAAGCCCTGTAAGGCCTTCCAGCAGAGAGCATCGAAGGTTCGGTACTTCCTGCAGGCTGGCACAGATGAGTTTTTTGGCTTTTAATTCGGCGCATGGCTGACTCCACGACCGTGTAGTTGTGGGTAAGCTGGGTTTTTTGGAACCCAGGGCTTCGGCATACCCAGTACATGGCGTCGACACACCTACTAACGATTGGTATCAACACCGGTGTTTCCACATCCAGAGGAGGCGGCGGTCGAGGATCAGGGTACCGGGTCCGTAAGGGTTTCATTCGGGGATGCCTCGTAGTGGATTATTTCCAGTTCCTTGTTATGTAGGTCCCTCCTCAGCCTCGGTCTCAATAGTGAAAACCATGGTCATGTCCTGTAAGGAATGGAGGAACACGACGTCATTGGGCGAGGAACGGCGTTGAGGGAGATGGGTCCGAAGGCACATCTCTGTGTCGTCTTGTGTCAAGGAACTCTTCATCTTTAGTCTCCCATTTAGACTCAAAGTCAGAGTACAAGTCCGATGCTGCGCCATCACCTCGGTTGAGGACTGCTCCTGGCGGTCCACAACCTCCGAAGGATCAGCGGTCTGAGCAGTGGGCACTTGCCAGAGAGGACCGGTGTCTCGAGGAACAGGACCGGGACATCTTCTGGGGCTGGAGGCTCTCTTGAGGCCAGTGGCACTTGAGGACCGGCTCGATGTCCGGGGAAGCTCTCTCTGTCGAGGGTCCTATTGTGAGGACGGATGAACCAGACATGAACGCCCCTGCATGGCCACTAGGGCAGATATATTGCTCTTTAGGGCCACCATTCTGGTTTCCATACTAGTTGACTCCACAGCCTTCTACACTGGCACCGAAGAGCTCGGGCCAGACGTCAGTACTGTCGAGGGGGAGTCCTCGATGAGGATGGCCTCAGAGGTCAGAGGGCGGGTGTAGACAACTCCTTATGGGGCAGCTTGGAAAGCCACTCCTGCCCTGACTCCTCATACTCTCGCCTGGGACTGTGGATCCTGGGGTGGGATTTCCCCTTCTTCCCGGATCTGTCCTCAGAGGTGGTCTTCGAGGGTTTCTTCTTTTTGTGCTCCACTTCCGAGGATTTCCGCTTGGAGGAACCGCGGCCATGGAACTCTGAAGAGGCTCTGGCTTTGTGGGGCACCGAGGTATCAGAGGGGGCCCTGCAGCATGGTGTCACTGGAGACTCTGATGTGGAGTTGCACTTCCAAAAAAATTCTTCCTGCTGCTGAGGGCGGCTCTTTAAGGCCTTTGAGGTCATGGCTCTGCAAAGTTCTCAGTTGGCATCATTATACTCTAGGCCGAGGCATCGGAGGCAGCAGTCGTGTGAGTCTGAGTGACATCATTTTGCCACACCGGTCACACTTTATGAAGCCACTGGAGACCATCGGAAAAAGGGGGTCCCCGCCATCCGGAAGGGGTCAGAGGTCTTTGGATGAAAAAGGGCACAAACACTGGTCGATGAACACCTTGATGAAAAATGAGAAAATGAAAAGACAAACCTGAGGAACGACACCAAGGCGAGCTAGCTTAGGGACAGGAAGGAACCGATACGACAACTGGACAGAACAAAAATCAGATTTTTTCCTGGGAAAACTGGACAACATCCAATTGGGTCTGCGGAAAAAAGGAGATTGAGGCAAGATAGCACCCTTGGGCAGGAAGTGGATCATGCATGCGTGGTGAATCTCCCAAAGGCTTTCTTTGAAATCTGGGGAGATGCTTCCGGGGGGCTCTATCGGCTTCACCATATGTAAGGACTGACTTCCTATTTGTTCCCGGAGAACACCATTATCAATCCCACAAGAGCCACCAAGACTAAAATAGTAGCCTTCTGGTTCATTATAAGTACATAAGGCACATAGGAAATTAAGGGGCATGTTAGCTAAACTGTGGTATGTTTATGCACATACTGCATGTTAGGAATAAAACCTAATAAGCAGTTAAGTGCAAAAGCTTAGTGCTGTCAGGGGTGAGGGTCAACAAATGACCTACAGTTAAGGAACAGGGCACCCACTTACCATATGGGCCCGAATTACATACATTGGTAGATAACATAGGTGCAACCATGCATGTAACAAAGGCCTCAGTGCTACCCAAACCAAAATTATGAAAGAAAATCGTTGCCAGTCGACTCCCAGTCATCAACCCCAATACACGATCATTAACTCTCCACCTCCCCGATCGTCATAACATAGAAAATGATGGGCAATAAAAACCTGCATGGCTTATATAGTCTGCCCAGTAAGGTGGCTAGCTAGCATTGTACATGCCACTCCATAGAGGTTATCCCCCCTCTATGTTTTGGCTAGTGTTGTACCTGCCACTCTGTGTAGGTTATGCTCCTCTATTTTTGAAATGCAAGTTATTTAAGTTTGCTTTGATGCCATCCTCTTGCTATATAGGGGTTTTTCAAATCACAACCCCTCTGCCAATTACAACCCTTGCCCTGATAATCAATCCCATTTCAATCAGACCCTGCCCCCCGCCGACACAAACTGCTAGACTCTCCAATAGAAACAAACCGCGTCAGCTCAATACCAGATCCCTCCCCTGATTCCAGCCGAATCCCCCCTCCCCCGAATCAGTCTAGTGGGTAAGGCAAGAACAGTGCCCCTCCATTCCCACCCCAATGCTCTCAGGGGTCAAAATGGTGGCTCTGGCCCCATGGAAACTCAAGGTACTATTTATTAGGCGTCAATATGCCAAATTAGGAAAAATCGCTCCTTATTTGGCAGAATGATCTCTAGTGGTACCACCATGAAACTACTGCTAGGGGGTCAAAGCCACTATTTTGAACCTGAGAAAGTCCCAGGGGTCAGAGGTAGACAGAGGGTTAAGATTTGAGCGGAAGGGGTTATGTTTGGGGGAGTTTGTGTCTGTGGGTTTAAAGTGGGAGGGGTCTGATCAGAGGGTGATCGGGGAGGGTTCTGTAGCAGGGAGCTGTGGATTAGGAAAGGATTATAATCAGAGAGAGAGGACTGGTGATGTGGACATGGACTTGGCCATGAGCATTTTCTTTGGACAGCAGCCGCATTAGCTGACTGCTCGCACTGAGAGGACACAACTTTATCTCTTAAGGTGGCGTTAAGCACCCTCACACTACAGACAGCCATGACAGTTTGTGCGCAGTAATCAATTGCATGATAGGGCATGACCAGGACCAACAGCTATCTCCACCTTTAAGTTGTCCTGCTCCCCACTCCAACCCACGCTAAGCAGCACAATATTTTTACCAAGTGGCTGTTTTAGGCACACAGCTATTAATGTGTGCTAAAACCCATGCTAACTACTACTTAGCACACATTATTAAACATCCTCTAAGTAAATACATACTAATTCTGATTTAAGTATTATTTAGAGATTATAGTGGTACAAAAATTGCATTAGGTTTAACAAGATACCAAAAATAACTTTTTAAAATCTGTCAAACCAAATGACAGACTTGAATAGTTTCCTTAAAATTGTAAGCTTTTTTTTATCAGAAAAAATATGTTTAAATTTTTATTTAAATTTGATTTATTTCTTACTTTCAAATTTTTTTCCAAAAACACATTACACAACAATTTTTCCTTATTTTGGAAGGGGCGCAGAAGCAAAAGAAGAGGGGCATTCTGCAATCCTTATAGACATGATTACTCATTTCAATTACATCATTTCCACATTAACTACTTATTACTACTTATCTATATAGCGCTACTAGGCATTGCAGCGCTGCATAAGTACACAAAAAGATTATTAACCTTACTTCAGAGAGATACTGTTTTTCATCCTAATAAAATAAATTTTCAGAGCATAATTTGGCTCCCAAAAATTTCTGTTTCAGTCATCAATTAATTTTGGGGGACACATGGTGCATTCTGGGTTATATGGTTTTGCGTTAACTTAAAAACCTCCAAATTGGAAACATCAGCGTTGATTTTTAAACTTTACTTTCACAAAACCAACTGCTGAGAATTATTGAAAACAAAAATATTTTAACCAAAAAAATAAATCTGCCCTCTGACAAAGCACTTACTGGGCAATCAGCTGATAACTTGCTTTTCTTCGAGTTGTGTAAAATTTCATTTCATGTTCAGATCACTGCTTTACTCTGGGTAAGTCATTTAATTTTAAAAACTCCTACTTGGTAGTACTGGTAATTGGAGGAGAAAGTGACAGCTACATAGACATACATAAGTCAATTTGACAATGTAGTTCCTTCACCTCTCTTTTCTAAGACAGTAGCTTCTGCTGCTTCAACTCAAATTTGACACCACATCTGTAGAGATGTCTTCGAAATCAGATAAAATGGAAATTCTACAAACATTTTAAGATCTTGGCAGAAAAAAATGTTGTGTAAGGTTGATTTTGACAGCAAGATAAAAGGACGTCTTTAGAAAAAAAATCCAGCATTGGGAATTTGATTGCCAAAGCATTTTGCTAACATCAACTTGACAAAAAAAAAAACAATGGATGGATTTTCAAACTGTTGACCTCATAATGGTTCATGCTTTGTTTCAGTTTATTACAAAACTGTTTAAATATCAATCTCAGGGTGTGTTTTCCTTTCTTTTCTTTTTTTTGGAAGAGGCAGAGTTGGCCTTTTTACTTCAATCTGTCTGAAGGTTTTACAGAAACCATGGTCGGATCTTGAAAGGAAAGCTCATGGAGAAAGCCAGATTGCAGATTTTGAAAAGGAAACTCTGAGGTGGTGGTTTTCTTCCAGCTCAGTGTTATGGAGATCTATTAGAGCCAGGATTGCTTCCTCCACAGAACCCAACTGAATCAGAGCCATTTTACGATCTTTCCTAAACACCAAGGAAAAATATAAATGCAATTACTATAAGTATTTTGAAAACAAACACAAACACTTCAGCAAAGTTAAAAGTATTAACACACTAACACCAAGTCAGAGAAAGACAAACTTGAAAAAGTAAAAACACAAAACAAAAAACCCCTTCCAGTTTATAATTAAATAAAAAAATGTTATTGAATTGTAAACATATAAGTAAGAAAACGCCTTATTTGAGAGAATTTATTACCTCAGAATAGTGCGAAATAGCCACGAAGCTTTAGTTACAGCAATTACTTCACTCACTGGTCTAAAAATCCTAACAATTATTCTGTTTTTACATTCTCTTCTTAAAAAGATTTCAAAATACAGTTATCTGCTTAATTCATAATCATTTCACTTCAAAAATGTTGATTTACCTTGCAGGAGTCCATTCATTAGTATCGTTCAAAGGGAAAACTACCAAAACACAATTTCTAAATGATTCACAAACTTGTGAATCACACAAATGAGTTCCCTGTCTACTACTAATCATTTGTACAGCGCTACAAGGTATAAGCAGCACTGTACATATAGATGCAAGAAAGTCCCTGCTCATCAGAGGTTACAATCTAATCAAGACAAAACACATAGCAAAACTGAGGACTAGAATATGGTAAAATACATATAAGTAGTGGACAAAAGAGTGAGGACCAATAGGATCCAAAAGCAGCTTCAAAGAGGTGGGTTTTTTGCCTGTACTTGAATAGGATAAAGTGACTTGCCTAAGGTGACAAGGAGATTCAGTAGAAGCAGCAGGATTTTAACCATGACTTCCCTGATGCTCTACCCGGGGTTCATCTAACCACAAGGCACCTTTTCCACTCTCATATTTAACTCTTTCAGGCTCATGTTTTAACTCCTGTAAATTCTTATCTCAGTCTACTGGCACTTCAGAAAATAATTGCGAAGTGCCTCCTAAACATATATTACTGGGTGCTAATTGCATTTGTCCTTGATTCTATAAGGTATCCCTCCCTCAGCCAGTTTACTGTTCAGTATCACTAACAGATGATTTAAAAAATGTTTTTTTCAGAACATTGCACCAATTCAATACATAAAATTAAACATTTTATCCATAGAATTCCAAACTGTTCAAAACACAGGAATTGCTTTGCCAGGCGTCCATATCTCAGGAATGGTTGCTCAAGGAGGAGCAAGGAGCTCTGTGCTCTCAGGGGAAGTCCGATCTCTGGAGGCTAAAGGAGCAGACTTGGAGGACATACAAAAGACAGAGGTATATAGACGAGACCTACAGGGATGTAGTACTGAAGTCCCATCTCCAATCTGGCAGACTCCCTCTTGCCATAAAGGAGAGAGGTCACATGACAGGAGAGTATCACCTTGGTGTGGCAGGAAATGATTCTGTAGCCTGGACCTGTACTCCAGGTGATGTAAAACCCTCTCGTACAGATGTGGTTTCTCCAGGGCCATATGCCCATGAGGGAAGAGTTAGGACAGCCGTTATACGAGGTGTGACAAAAAAGAAACGAGACTGTCCCAAAATCTACAGAGAAATTAAGCATTGTCCCCTTCAAAGTAATCCCCCCCAGAGTTAATGCACTTTGGCATTCGCTTCTGCCACGTACGGAAGCACTCGGTAAAGTCCTCCTCCTTGAGGTCCCTCAGCTCCCTCGTCACAATGGCCTTGATCTCTTCTACAGAGGCGAAATGAGTTCCTTTGAGCACAGTCTTCAGCCTGGGGAAGAGCCAGAAGTCGCACGGTGCAAGATCTGGGGAATAAGGAGGGTGGTCGAGAGCTGTGATCTGTTTGTTGGCCAAGAACTGCCTCACACTGAGCATGGTGTTTGTGGGCGCGTTGTCATGGTGGAGCAGCCACGACTTGTCTCTCCACAGAGCCCGCCAGCTGCGCCGAACCCGGTCATGGAAGCGATTGAGGACCTGCTGGTAGACTGGCTGACTCTCAAGATAAACTCATGATGGAACACTACCTTCTGGTCGAAGAATGCGATTAGCATGACCTTGTTCCTTGATTTGGACATGGAAGACCAAAGTCTGGGTCTTCCAGTTTTTCGTACTGGAAGACCCAAGTCTCATCTCCTGTGATGACTCGGCCAACGAACTCTGGATCTTCTCCGAGCTTCTCTAGCAAATCTCAACAAACATTGACCTGGTGCTCCTTATGGTCGTCCGATAAAAGCTTGGGCACCATCTTGGCGCACACCTTACGCATCCCCAGCTCCTGCATCACAATGGTCCGCAATGATGCCCTGTTCAGGCTGAGCTCCTCAGCTATCATCCGCACCACCAATCTGCAATCACTCCGCACCAGCTGGTTCACTCTATCAGTGTTCTCAGTCGTCTTTGTCATGGAAGGCCATCCTGACTTGGTCATCCTCCGCCTCCTCACAGCCTGTCTTGAAGCATTTGTGTTACTCAAAGACTCGCGGCCTTGATATTGCATCTTCTCCATAAGCCTTTTGGAGAAGATGGAGACACTCAGTTGGGCCCTTCTCCAACTTAACCAGAAATTTCAAGTTAATTCTTTGCTCCATATTTCTGCCACCTCCAGTTGCGTGACAAAGCGATGGAGCAGCGTGCTACAAAAAAACCTGAAAAAGAAAAACAGAGTGAGAGAGATGAAAAATATTATAGCAGAATAGTGGCGAGATGTTGCACAACACAGTGACATAAGCGGTTAGCCAATTGGCATTCACCACGTCGTCACCCCCGGCACCCCTGGTTCCATCCTGGTCTGTTCCTTCATTGTAGATTCTCAGTCATGCAGAGCGTCTTTGGCGTAAACATCCTTCTTCCTCTAACTTGTAACAATTCCGCCTCTGTCATCATCACTATCGTTCCCTTCTATACTCAGCTAAACGTGACTATTACTCTAAGCTTATCTCTTCCTTCTCAAATTATTCTCGTCAAATTTATTCTGTCCTCCGCACCTCTCTGCTTCTCACTCTTCTTCATCTCGCCGCCCTCCTCCTCTCTCTTCCCCCAATCCTACTACTACTACTATTTAGCATTTCTATAGCGCTACATCGAGCGCAGCGCTGTACAAATATGCAAGAGAGACGAAATGAGTGGAGGAGTGGCCTAGTGGTTGGGGCAAGGTACTTTAGGCCGGAAGGTCGGGGGTTCAAATCCCACTAGAGGACAGCAACCTTGGGCTGGAAGGACTGGGGTTTCTAGTCCCACAGGTGCTCCTTGTGGTCTTGGGCAAGCCACTTAACCCTCCATAGCCCATGTTCCCTGTAAAATAGTTATCTCCAAGTTATAATGCCCTGTTCAATGTAATTTCAGTTTGTTCAATGTAAACCGCCTTATCATCATGAAAGGCGGTATATAAGAAATGTTAAATAAATAAATAAAAATAAGACAGTCCCTGCTCTTGAGAGCTTACAATCTAGTTAAGACAAAAAGAGGCACGGAGAGCAGCAATCTAGTCAGGGCAAAAGCCACATTGGCTGTCTCCCATTACCACTATTACTACTAATGCGCATTTCTGTTTGAATAGGAGAGACAGACAGACAGACACAGTCCCTGCTCATCAGAGCGTATAATCTAATCAGGACAACTAATAGAGACAGTATCTGCTCAGAGCGCTTACAATCTAGTCAAACAAATACACAAGGAGCAAGTGATCAGGTTGGAACAAATACAGAGGTGTAGATAGGGGGAAGGAATAGGTGAGTAGTGGGGTTGCAGTGCACAGCATACATTGCATCATGGGTTACAATACATTATATATTGTCTGCAAGGGATGAATGAACAGCAAAAATTGCATACATGGGTTCCATTACATACTGTCTGTGAGGGGTGAAAAGTGGCCCAGCCACTGTGCCCTGCCTAAGGGCCACGCCAAAGGGCCTCCCATTTTGCTTCCAAGGTTCTTTCCTTTCGCCTCTCCTTTCCTTCCTGTCCTCCTCCCGTTCCCCCCCCCCCCACACTTCTCCATCTACCCCCTCTCTCTTCCCTCTTCCCCTTCCCTGTCAGTTCCCTCACTTTCCCATCTATGGTCTACCTTTGAACCTATCTCCCCCACAGCTGTGTCTAACACTTTCTCCTCCACAAGGAAAACAACCTCTCCCGCAGACACCATCCCTTCACGGTGGCTCTTGGAACCCTCTCGCTGTTTCTCCTTTTATTCTCTCTAATTCTAGTCTCTCCTCAGGTGTCTTTCCTACACCCTGGAAACACGCCTTTGTTTGTCCGATCCTGAAAAATAGTTCCTCTGACCCCTCCTCTCTTTCTAATTGGCGTCCCATTTCTTATCTTCCTTTTCTATCTAAGCTTCTCGAAAAATTGTTGTTCTCACAACTTTCCTCCCACCTTGAAGCCTCCCTCACTCTTCATCCACGTCGATCTGGTTTCCGTCCTGGTCACAGCACTGAATCTGTTCTCCTCTCTCTTCTTAACGAACTACACTTTGCTCACGATCATGGCCTTTTCACTCTCGCTGTTTCTCTTGATCTTTCTGCTGCCTTCAATCTGATTGACCATCGCACTCTTTTAGCACGTCTTCGGGATGCTGGTCTCTCTGGCACGGTACTTCAATGGTTTCATTCCTTTGTCGGTCCTTCTCAGTTATCTCGGGGTCATCTTCCTCTTCCTCCACATCTCTTCCCTGCGGTGTCCCACAGGGATCTGTACTCGCTTCCCTCCTATTTTAACGCTAGAAGCCCCAAAGTGCGTCAATTGATGCAAATGCATCTTCGAAGTTGTATACCAGCGCCACTGCTAGAACCATGTCAGTCATGTTCCATGACTTTGTTAGCAAGGTCAAGATGTTCAAATATGTGCATCGAAAATTAATGACAGATGCACCACCTAGCGGGAAAATTAATTTATACCTAGAAGCCCCAAAGTACGTCAATTGACAAGTTCAATTGTCTTGGATGCGTCAATTGACGTACTTTGGGGCTTCTAGGTATAAATTCATGTTCCCACTATAGGTGGCACATCTCACTCACTGTTTACAGTTTTACTCCGACATTACAAACAATAAACACACGATGACATCATGTAATGATGTCACATACTGCACATATTTAACAAATAAGTAACTTCACATTAATTCACATCTGCATGTCATGCTAAACGCAGTCGTCATGATAATGCGTTAATTGACGCACTTTGGGGTTTCTAGGTAAAATTCCTTTTGGGGCTTCTAGTGTTAATGTTTTCCTGGCCCCCCTTGTCGTTCTGGTTCAACAGCATGGTATCTCTGCATATTACTACGGAGATGATATATTTCTCCTTCATCACAAGGATTCTCACACCCCTGATATTACTCCACTGAACACCTGTCTCTCTGCTGTAGCCTCTTGGTTTTCATCTAATTTCTTACATATCAACCCTTCTAAGCCTTTTGCTATTTGGTTTACTTTGGGAGCCCCTCCCCCACTACTGTCTTCCCAGCCCATTCCTCTCATCTCTTCGGTATTTGGGTGTCATTCTCGATTCTTCTCTCTCTTTAAAGGAGCACATTTCTTCGGTTGTTCAGCGTTCCTTCTTCTCTTTAAAACAACTGCATGCTGTTCGTCCTTTCCTTTCCCCCTCTGCTCTGACTACCTTGCCTCTCTCTCTTGTCATGTCTCGTCTTGATTATTGTAATGTCTCCTTGGCCGGCCTCCCCCAGTCCCAGCTCACTCTTCAATGTTTCCAAAATACTGCTGCACGTATCCTGACACATGCTTCCCGGTTTCATCATGTCAATCCCCTCCTTCATCATCTACACTGGCTCCCTATCATCTATTGTATCCAGTATAAGTTCCTTATCTTTGTTCACAGATCAATTTACACAGGCACTCCCCTTTACCTTGCTGATCAGGTTCATCTGCATACGTCCCATCATTACCTTAGGTCTATACATATTAAATGTATGTCCCTCCCCTCCCCCTCACAAGCACACTTGGAATCTACCTGCTCATCTGCTTTTTTCTTCCTGGGCCCAAGACTCTGGAACTCACTCCCCTCCACCCTCTGCCTAGAACTAACATTTAAATCTTTCAAGGCTAAATTAAAAACCCACCTCTTCTATCTAGCATTCGATCTGCCTCCTCCCTCCTCACCCCTTTCCCCTCCTCCTCGCTGATACACAAGTTACTTCTTTTCTCCTTATGCTTCTTGTCTCTCTGTCCTGCTTTGATTTTTAAATGGTGTTCTTTTCTATATATCTGCAGCTTTTAATTTTTTATTGTAAACCGCCCAGAAGAGTTTGTTATGGGTGGTATAACAAGTTTTAAATAAACAAACACTGAGTCATGGGTGTGGCTGCCACAGTCTTTTTTTTTTGTCACACCTCGTATAGCTGGCAATTTGATCATTACACATGTAGATAACTGGGTGGCTGGTAGACATGAGGATCACCTGGTGACATGCCTGCCTTGTGTGGCAGTAGCGGACCTCACGCACCACCTAGATAAGGTTTTAGATAGTGCTGGGGAGGAATCTGTTTTGGTACATATTGGTTCCAATGACATAGGAAAGTGTAGGAGGGAAGTTCTGAAGGCCAAATTTAGGCTTTAAGGTAGGAAGTTGAAAAACAGAAATTCCAGGGTAGCTTCCCATTCCATGCACATGACCCAAAAGTCAGGCAGAGCTCCAGATTCTCAATGCATGGATGAGATGATTGTGCAAGGAAGAGAGTTTTGGATTTGTGAGGAAATGAGAAAAATTCTGGGAAAAGGAGGGACTTTTCCGAAGGGATGGGCTGCACCTTAACCGGGATGGAACCAGGCTGCTGGCATTAACATTTAAAAAGGAGACAGAACAACTTTTAAACTAGGTAACAGGGGAAAGCAGACAGTCACCAAAAAGCGCATGGCTCGGAATAATGTATCCTTGAAGGCTACTAGCAAAAGACTGAAGTTAGGGCATATCGACAGAGAGGTTCCAGTAAAGACAAAAGTAACCCAAATGCCCTAAGTACAGAGCAGACAGAGCTTAAAGATTCCAAATTACCCCTATCTACCGATAAGATTAATATGAATAAAATACAACTTCAAATACTTGTATGCAAATGCTAGAAGTCTATAAAGTAAGATGGAAAAGTTAGAATATATAGCACTAAATGAGAGGTTAGTTATAATTGGTATCTCAGAGACCTGGTGGAAGGAGGACAACCAGTGGGACACCGATACCTGGATACAAATTATATCACAATGATAAGAGTAGACCAAATTGGTGGAGGGGTTGCACTCTATGTTGAGTCACACAGGATTAAAGTTTTTCAGGAAACAAAATACACTGTAGAATCTCTATGGATTTAAATTCCATGAAAAAAGGAGAAGGTAATAGCAGTGAGGGCGTACTACTGACTGACTGGCCAGAATAAACAAATGGATGATGAAATGCTCAAAGAAATGGAAGCCCAGACCAGCTGTATAAATTAATGAACGGAGTGGAACAGGTAAACGTAGATCGATTGTTTACCTTATCAGAATATAGAAAGACTAGGGGACATGCAATGAAGCTACAGGGTAAACTATTTAAGACTAATAAAAGAAAATATTTTTTCACTCAACGTGTAATCAAACTCTGGAATTTGTTACCGGAGGATGTAGTAAAGGCTGTTAGTGTAGCTGGGTTTAAAAAAGATTTGGACAAGATCCTGGAGGAAAGGCCCATAAACCATTATTAAGAAGGGGCCCAGGATATCAATGCTTGAACCAATACAAGCATTGTGGAACCTGTGTCCCTTGGGGAAACTGCTAGGTACATATGACCTAGATTGGCCACTGTTGGAAACAGAATACTGGGCTTGATGGACCTTGGTCTGACCCAGTATGGCATATCTTATGTTCTTATGTTATGTAAATCAGGGAGGCTAACAAAAGTTGCAAGACAGTAATAATAATGAGCGATTTCAATTACCCCAGTATCGACTGAGCCAGTGACACACGGCAGGACATGCTAGGGAGATAAAATCTAGATGAAATAAATGACTGCTTCTTGGAGCAGCTGGCTCATGAAACAACAAGGGGAAGCCATTCTGGACCTAGTCCTTAGTGGAACACAAGGTCTGGTGCAAGAGATAAGGGTGTTGGGGCCACTTGGCAATAGTGATTATAGCATGATCGCATTTGATTTAATAAATGGAGGAAGATGGCAAAGAAAGCGTAGTTACTCACCTGTAACAGGTGTTCTCCAGGGACAGCAGGAATCAATCCTCACAAATGGGTGACGTCAGCGCTGACGGAGCCCTCGTGCGGAGCAATTCCCCAACTTTCAAAGAAAGCCTTTGGGATTGCACCACGCATGCGCAGTCCCCTTCCCGCCCAAGGGTGCCATATTACTCAGTCAAATGACATAGCTAAAGAGATGGCAAAATGAACAAATTATAATAATGATAAGACTGCAACTCCAGGGGAGGAGGGAGGGTCGTGAGTACCGATTCCTGCTGTCCCTGGAGAACACCTGTTACAGGTGAGTAACTACGCTTTCTCCAGGAACAAGCAGGAAGTCAGTCCTCACATATGGGACTCCCTAGCTATAGGCTAGTGAGAACCCATAGCTGAAAAATGGCTCCCTCTAGAAGAGCCGCAGCAGCTGTGATAGGAATTCAGCAGAGAACTCAACACCTCCGGTAGCCTGACAACAAAGGGCCGGAGGGTAGGAGTTGCCTATACCTCAAATAAGTTACAGAGTACCACCTGGCCGAAAGCACTATCCCATCGGGACTCCCTGTCCAAGCAGTAATGGGCTGCAAAAATCTGGCCTGAAGACTGCCAGTGGAACAGAGCGGAAGTGAGCCACTGATGTGGCCTTAGCCCTGACATGGTGGGCCGTGATTTGACCCTGCAAGGGGAGGTTGGCCACCCTGTATGCCCAACCAATGCAGTCTGCCAACCAGGTGGACAACGTGTGCTTGGAGACAGGTAGCCCCACTCTATTAGGGTCATAACAGAGGAAGAGCTGAGTAGCCTTTCGATGTCCCCGTGTACACTCCAGGTAGAAGGCCAACGCCCTCTTACAATCGAGGGTACGCAGGACCGCTTCTGCCCGGCTGGCATGCGGTCTGGGAAAGAAGGTTGGAAGAACCACCTCTTGGTTCAGGTGGAACGAAGAGACCACTTTCGGAAGGAACCTGGGGTGGGTACGAAGGACCACTCTGTTCCTATAAAACCTTATGTACAGTCTATCCGACACAAGAGCTTGCAGCTCACTCACTTGTCTGGCAGATGTGAGTGCCACCAGGAAGAGCACCTTCCAGGAGAGGAAGCGGAGATGGCAAGTAGACATCGGCTCAAAAGGTGGGCGAGTAAGCCGCTCCAAGACCACATTCAAATCCCACTCGATTGCCGGGGGACGAACCGGGGGTTTCAATAGAAGTAGACATCTAAGGAATCTGGACACCAAGGGGTGAGCCGAAAGAGGCTGTCCTTCTACTGGAGAGCGGTGTGTTGACAAAGCACTCAGGTGGACCCTGATAGAGTTAGACTTAAGACCTAATTCTGAGAGGTGAAGCAGGTACTGCAGCACCACAGATAAAAGGCAAGAGAAAGGGTTTTCACTGTGCTGGGTATACCACACCTCAAACCTGCGCCACTTGAAGGCATAGGTTTTCCTAGTGGACTGTCTCCTTGAGGCCAGTAACACTTCTTCAACATTCTTAGGTAGGAGGAGAGGAGCCAGCACTACCCTTTCAGCAGCCATGCCACCAGGTTGAGGGACCTGAGGTTGGGATGTAAGAGCGAGCTCAGCTCCTGAGACAGGAGGTCGGGCTGCGTCCCCAGAGGGAGTGGGGCCTCCACTGCCAGCTGGAGGAAAAGCGGAAACCAAGGCTGTCTTGGCCAACTGAGGGCTACCAGAATGACAGAGGCCTTGTCCCAAAGATTTTCTGAACAAAGTCCGGGCCACCAGAGGCATGGGAAAAAACACATACATGAGGCCCCCTGACCAGGAGATCAGAAAAGCATATGCAGCCACCCTCTGAGGGTGTGGCTGTCTGGAACAAAATCTGGGCAACTGGTGATTTTGCGGACTGGCAAAGAGATCTATGGACGGATGCCCCCAGCAGTGAAAGACCTGCTGGGCCACTTCCGGATTCAGTTGCCATTCATGAGGCTGAAGAATCCTGCTTAGCTTGTCTGCTAGGACGTTCTCCTGACCTGGCAGGTAAACTGCTTTGAGAGACATACCCTGCTGGATTTCAAAGGAGCAGAGGTCAAGTGTTTCATGACATAGGAGACGGGACCCTGTACCTCCCTGCTTGTTCACGTAGAACATTGCTACCTGATTGTCGGTCTCTACCAAGACAGACTGATGAGAGAGAACATGAGAGAAGGTTTGAAGAGCTAGGCGAATCGCCTGAAGCTCTAAGAGGTTGATCTGGTGTGTACTCTCCTGAGGAGACAACACCCCTTGAGTGCATGATCCCTGACAATGGGCTCCCCAGCCCAGCAGGGAAGCATCTGTTGTCAGCACTCTTGTGTGCGAGGGAGACTGAAAAGGAACTCCCTCGAGCAGGTTGGGTGGCTGAAGCCACCACACCGACGACTTCATCAGTCGTTTGGACACTCTGATCCTGTCTTGGAGTCATCTGGTGGTTTGTGTCCACTGATCTCTGAGGCACCACTGAGCTGTCCTCATGTGAAGACGGGCATTTGGGGTCACATGTACCGTGGAGGCCATGTGGCCCAGGAGGCGTAGAAAGTGTCTCGCTGAGATCTGAGACTTGCGGCTGACTTGGTGCACCAGCGCCAGAAGCCTCTGTGCCCTGTCCTCTGGCAGGTAAGCCCTTGCCCGAAGGGTGTCTAGTCTTGCTCCTATGAACTCTAAGTTTTGAATGGGGAGCAAAGTGGACTTTGCTTGATTTATGACAAAGCCTAAATGCTGTAGCATGTTGATAGTGCGAGCTGTGGCCTGTTGGGCCTCCTGAGGCGACTGGGCCCTGATGAGCCAGTTGTCCAGGTAAGGGAAGACAAAAATCCCTTGGTCCCTGAGGAAGGCTGCAACTACCACCAGGCATTTGGTAAACACTCTGGGAGCAGAGGCTAGGCAAAATGGTTGTACATAAGAACATAAGAAATGCCATACTGGGTCAGACCAAGGTCCATCAAGCCCAGTATTCTGTTTCCAACAGTGGCCAATCTAGGTCATATGTACCTAGCAGTTTCCCCAAGGGACACATGTTCCACAATGCTTGTATTGGTTCAAGCATTGAACCATCAGCCCCGTCAGGCTTAACAGAGCCGCGCGAGAGGGAAATACACTCTTTGCAGCTTGAAAAGTCCATCACTGATGGAGCTGACTGACGGCTCTGCCGGGCAGACGGGAAGGGGCCGCGGGACAGCTGATTCTGCCGCTGCCACGGCGGCAGCAACAGAAGCCAGTTTTTTTTTTTTAAATTTACCTGGGCTGATGGGGGGGGGGGGGAGAGGGGTTAGGACTGGAGATGGGCTGATGGGGGGAGTTAGGACTGGTAATGGGCTATGGGGGGCTAAGATTGAAAATGGGGTGAAGGGAAAGTTAGGACTGGAAGAGGGCTGTTGGGGGGCTAAGACTGAAAATGGGGTGATGGGAGGGTTAGGACTGGAAGTGGGCTGTTGGGGGGCTTAGGACTCGTAATGGGCTATGGGGGGTGCTAGAACTGGTAATGGACTGGGGGGTTGCTAGGACTGGAAATGGGCTGAGTAGAAGGGGGGGCTTGAACTGCAAATAGCTGATGGGGAGGGGGGCTTGGAATGGAAATGGGCTGTGAGGGGAGGGAGCTAGGACTGGAAATGGGCTTAATGGGGGGGAGCTAGGACAGGAAATGGCCTGATGGTGGGGCTAGGATAGGACTGGAAATGGGCTGTTGCGGGGGCTAGAAAGGAGCGGATGCTGGGTGGGGCTGGAACTAGAAGGGAGCTGATGTTGGGGGAGGATTAGAATGAGATGGGGCTGGGAGAGTGAAATGGAGAGGGGAAAAATATTTTGTGTTGGAGGGAAGAAAAATCTACAATTGGCCGGGTATTGGGAGAGTAAGTGGAGATTGAGGATGGAGGGGTAAAATTTGAGTGGATAAAATAGTAATGAGGAAAGAGCAAAAGGAGAAAGATTAGTATGTTAAAGCAGATGTAGAGAGAGAATGGAAAGAAACTAGAAGAGAGAAGAAAGGACAAATGGACAGCAGATGATGGAGAGTTAGCAGAAGACACGAAGAAACCAGAAGAAAGTGGCTGGAACAATTGCAACTGAAAAAAATGCACAAAAGGTAGAAAAATATCTCTTTATTTTGAATTTATTAACTGGAATATGTCAGCTCTGGGAAATGTGCATCATTAACGTCTGCGTTTTGTATGGTAACATTATGCAAATATTTATGCAAATGAGGCCCCGCATCTTATGCGGCCCGTGGGTTACTTTACAAGTCCTCATTTGGCCCTCAAAGCAATTTGAGTTTGAGACCCGTTTTAGGGAATGCTTTGCTTGGTTGGTGTATGGACTTTGGATATGTCTGGGGATATTTCTTCCTAATAAGACTGCTGTTATAAAATGTTTTGAAGAAATAATTTTCATGTCATAAGGATATTGAATGCTTAATGCTAATTAGGACATATGTAGAGAGCTGCTATTTGGAATAAGCAGAAATAAATATATATCTTCTTCCTGCAGTTCACTTAAAAGTAGGAATAAGTTTTAATAGTTGTTTGAAGGTCTATGTATGAAGTAAGGGGCGAGTGAGAAATAATTAAAAAAGATTTTTGATGGACAGTAAATTGGTGATTTGTCAGTTTAATAAATATGTAAAGGGAGATAAGGGAGATACAATGATATGATTTATTTGCAGCGGTAAAGCGTAGTTACTCACCTGTAACAGGTGTTCTCCAGGAGCAGCAGGAATCAGTCCTCACTTATGGGTGACGTCGGCGCCGACGGAGCCCTCGCGGAGCAATTTTCCCCAGCTTTCAAAGAAAGCCTTTGGGAATTGCAGCGCGCATGCGCGGTCGTCTTCCCGCCCGAGGGTGCCATCTTAGCCAGTCAGATGACATAGCTAAAAAAGACAGCATAAAAATTTGCAAAAGAACATAAGCAGACGATTGCAACTCCAAGGGGAGGAGGGAGGGTAGTGAGGACTGATTCCTGCTGCTCCTGGAGAACACCTGTTACAGGTGAGTAACTACGCTTTCTCCAGGACCAAGCAGGAAGTCAGTCCTCACTTATGGGACTCCCAAGCTCAAGGCTACCGGAGACCCTAAGCACAAAAAATGAGCTCCCTCTAGCTCAGCAGCACAGAAGGATAGAATCTTCGCTGAATTATCACCCACCGGTAGCCCACATCCGGGATGGAGGGTAGGAGTTGCTCAGACCTCAAAGAGATTACGGAGGACTGCCTGTCCGAAAGCACTGTCCCTACGGGACTCCCTCTCGAGACAGTAATGGACCGCAAAAGTCTGGCTCGAAGACCAAGTAGCGGCCCGGCAGATGTCTGCCAGCGGAACAGAGCGGAGGTAAGCCACTGACGTGGCCTTTGCCCGAACGCAATGAGCCGTGACTCGACTTTCTAAGGCGAGTCCGGCTGCCCCATAAGCCCAAGAGATACAGTCCGCAACCCAGATGGACAGAGTACGCTTGGAGACCGGGAGCCCCAATTTATTGGGGTCAAAAGACACAAAAAGCTGAGCAGCTTTACGGTGCTCCCGCGTACGGTCAAGGTAGAAGTTCAATGCCCTTCTACAGTCCAGGGTATGGAGGACCGTCTCAGCTCGGCTGGAGTGTGGTCTGGGAAAGAAGGTTGGAAGTACCACCTCCTGATTGATGTGAAAAGGGGAGACCACTTTAGGCAGAAACTTTGGGTGAGTCCGTAGGACTACCCTATTCTTGTAGAACCGAGTGTAGGGGGGATCAGACACGAGGGCCTGCAATTCACTCACGCGTCTAGCGGAAGTGAGGGCTATCAAGAACAGTGTTTTCCAAGACAGAAAACGGAGAGAACAGGTAGCCATAGGTTCAAAAGGCGGACAGGTGATCCGCTGCAAAACCACATTCAGGTCCCAGTCCGGCGCAGAGGTGGTTTAAGTAGAAGGAGACCTCGGAGAAACCTCGCTACGAGAGGGTCGCTGGAGAGAGGTCTACCGTCCACCTGCACATGATGTGCCGAAAGAGCACTGAGGTGAACCTTGACGGAGTTGGACTTAAGTCCCAGATTAGAGAGGTGTAGCAAGTACTGCAAGATCACCGACACCGGGCAGGAGAAGGGATCCCGCGACTGTTGGGTACACCAGACTGCAAAGCGACGCCATTTAAGGGCGTAGCATTTGCGGGTAGAAGGGCGTCGCGAAGCCAGGACGACCTCCTCCACCTCCGCCGGTAGGAGAAGGGGAGCAAGGACTACCCTCTCAGCAGCCAGGCCATGAGGTTGAGAGACCTGAGGTTGGGGTGCAGTAGGGACCCCTGATCCTGAGTGAGGAGATTCGGTTGTACCCCCAGAGGGATCGGACCCTCCACAGCCAGTTGCAGCAGGAGCGGAAACCACGGCTGCCTGGGCCAGCGAGGGGCCACCAGGATCATGAAGGCTTTGTCTCGGAGAACCTTGAAAAGAGTCCGAGAGACTAGCGGGATGGGAGGGAAAGCGTACAGAAGGCTCCCCGACCATGAGATCAGAAAGGCGTCCGCCGCAACCCGAAGGGGGTGTGGCTGACGAGAGCAGAAGCGAGGAAGCTGCCGGTTGCGAGGACTGGCAAAGAGATCCATCGTGGGGAGGCCCCACTTGAGGAAGAGCTTCTGAACTACCAAGGGATCCAGACGCCACTCGTGCGGCTGGAGGACCCTGCTGAGTTTGTCCGCAAGGCAATTTTCTTGGCCCGGGAGATAAACTGCCTTGAGGAGAATGCCGTGACTGACGGCCCAAGAGCAGAGCTTCTGAGCCTCCCGGCAGAGGAGAAAGGAGCCCGTGCCCCCCTGTTTGTTCACGTAGAACATGGCAACTTGATTGTCCGTCTGGACAAGGACGGACTGTTGGGAAGTCAGGTGGGAGAAGGCCTTGAGAGCTAGGCGGATCGCCCGGAGCTCCAGGAAGTTGATCTGCTGAGCAGACTCCCACGTGGTCCAGAGGCCCTGAGTACGTGCCTCTTGGCAATGCGCTCCCCAGCCCAGGAGGGATGCATCGGTGGTCAGCACCCGGGTCGGCTGAGGTGACTGGAAAGGCATACCGAATATCAGGTTCGGCTGCCGGAGCCACCACCGGAGAGACGAGATCAGCGGCTCGGAAACGCGCACGAGGTCTGCTAGGCCGCCCGTGGCTTGTCGCCACTGCTGGCGGAGACACCATTGAGTAGACCGCATATTCAGGCGGGCATTGGGGGTCACATTGACGGTGGAAGCCATATGGCCGAGCAGTCTCAGGAAGCGCCTGGCGGAGACCAGGGGCTGGCTGCGAAAGCGGTCGGCCAGGTCCATGAGCCGCTGAGCCCTGTCGAGCGGTAGGTACGCTCGCGCCTGAGGAGTGTGCAGCCTTGCGCCGATGAACTCGAGATCCTGTGAGGGGAGCAAAGTGGACTTTGCGAAGTTTATAACAAAGCCCAAGTGCTGCAGCAGAGTCACCGTGCGGCACGTGGCGTTGGTGACCTCCTGAGCGGACGCTGCTCTGATGAGCCAGTCGTCGAGGTACGGAAAGACATAGAGGCCGTGAAGCCGGAGATGGGCCGCCACGACCGCGAGACATTTTGTGAAGACTCGCGGTGCGGAGGACAGGCCAAAGGGCAGTACTCTGTACTGGTAATGATTTCCTGCCACCACAAACCTTAGGTATTGGCGGTGGCTTGGGTGGATGAGGATGTGCGTGTAGGCATCCTTTAGATCCAAGGAGCATAGCCAATCTCCCTGCTGGAGGTAGGGCAGAAGGATTCCAAGGGTAAGCATTTTGAACTTCTCCCGCACAAGGAACTTGTTGAGGTTGCGCAAGTCCAGGATGGGTCTGAGGCCCCCTGTTCTCTTTGGTATCAGAAAATACCTTGAATAGAAGCCTTGACCTCTCAGGTGGTGTGGCACCGGTTCCACCGCCTGTTCCTGCAGAAGACCTGCTAACTCCTGAAGGAGCAACTCCCTGTGCAGAGGGGGGCGCGGAGGCTCTCCCGGAAAATAGGAGGGAGGGACCTGATGGAAGTGGAGAAGGTAGCCTTCTCGCACGACCTGAAGCACCCAGGCATCTGCGGTGATGCTGGACCACCTGTGGGCGAAGTGAACCAGCCGGCCTCCGGTGCTGGGAGGAACCAGCGGGGGGGGGGAGAGGCTATGCTGAGCGAGTCAAAAGCCCCCACCCTGCTGAGCAGGGGCTGGTGGTGCAGGCTTGGGGGCTTGCTGCCTACGGGACCCGTTACCCCGTCCCTTGGCCTGCTGGCCCTGTTGGGGAGCTGCAGGGGCCTGATAATGGGGGTATTGTTTGTAGGCAGCCGCCTTCCTCGGGTAAAAGGACTTTTTTCCCGAGCCCTTTTTCTGGGAAGGGGCGGAGGTCTTCCTAGAAAGCCTGGTCCTGGTGAGAGTCTCAGTCTCAATTTGTGCAGCCTTTTCCGCCATGGGCTTGCCAAAGAGGTTTTCGCCTCGGCAGGGGACATCGACCAACTTGTCTTGTACCCAGGGCTCAAGGTCAGACGACTGAAGCCAAGCCTGTCGGCGGGCACCGATGCCGGCTGCGGCCACTCGAGCCGAGGCTTCAAAGCCATCATAGGCTGCTCGGGACATGAACTTTGAGCATTCCCGAATGCCCGTGGACAAGGCTAGGAACCTCCGCAAGGGCTCCTCGGAGAGACCAGCGGAGAATCCGGCTAGCTCTTTAGCCAGATCCCGGAGATACATGCCCATGTACAGCTGGTAAGTCTGGACACGACATGCGAGCATAGAGCCCTGGAAGCACTTCTTGCCAAGGCCATCCAGGTTACGGGCCTCCCTTCCAGGAGGCACCGAGGAGTGCATCTTCTGGCTCTTAAGACGATGCATGGCCGATTCCACTACCATGGAATGGTGTGGCAGCTGTGCCTTTTGAAAGCCAGGGCTCTTGCGGACCCGATAGATAGAATCGACCCGCTTGCTCAGGACCGGCGAGGAGGCCGGACTCTCCCACATGCGGAAGAGTAGTCGTTCCAGCATAGGAGGAACCGGCACAGTAAAGTGTTCCCTCGCGGGAGAGTCATACTGGAGGACGTCGAGCTCTTCGGCTCGAGGCTCCTCCTCGGGATCCGCAGGGAAGGCCAAAGCCTTGGCCATATCCCGAACGAAGTCCGAGAACCGGGCATCCTCCGGGGGGGACTGCTTCCGAGGCTCGGACTCCGGTGAGTCCAATGGGACACACCGAGTCCGGAAAGAATCAGGTGACTCTTCCTCCTCAGATTCCCAGACCGACTCCGACGAGGACTCGGCCCGGGCAGGGTGCGGCGCCAGCCGCCCCGACGCCGAGGGAGTCGGCGTCGGCGACCTCGGTCCCGAACGGGAGGCCGAGGGTGACCTCGACCGAGGATCGACTCGAGTTCTCATCGACTCGAGGATCGGCTCGGTCTCCGGGGTCGACTTGGACGTCGACGTCCCGGCGGTCGGGGCAGCGACGCCAGCGAGCAGTGCCCTCTGCTGGTCCATGAAGGCAGACAGTCTGCTCTCCAAGGCCGTCAACCTGAGTCCGAGCTCAGGTGACCCAGCAGCCCCCGACTCGGGCCCCGACGGCGTCGGGCCCGACGTCGGCTGTCGCGGAGGCGAGTCCAGAAGGACCACAGGACTTACCCGGGCAGGCATCTCCGACTCCAGGCGAGGTCGCTTCGGGATGTGTTCCTTCTCCAAGGACCCGGGGCGGCTGTCGGGGCTATGCGACCTGGCCCTCGCGGAACCAGGAGCGTCCACCGACGCCGCCCTCGCGGGTTTTTCCTTCCGACGATGGTCCCCGGAGGGAGAACCCCGGTCGGAGGAGCTCCGGCGACGGTCCGAGCTGGAGCCTTTCGACACGGAGGCCTCCGACGAGGTCCGGGTACGGCTGGGGTCAGCGAAGATTCTCTCACGCTGATGCCGCCGACTTCTCAACGCCTTCGAGGACAGTTTGCTGCAGGGCCCACAGATCAGTTCCTCATGATCCGGGCCCAGGCAGCGGAGGCAAAAGTCGTGTGTGTCGGTTAGTGACATATTTCGGTCACACCGACCACACCGCTTAAACCCACTGGCAGCCATCGGGGGAAAAAGGGCCCCTGCGAGGTCAAAGGACCGGGCTGCCAGGGAAAACGAAAACGAAAGCTGACTAAGTCAGAAAAACCGAAAAAAGTAAGAGGACTCGAGACCGGCGTCGCGAGTCCGGGCGGGAAAACGATCGGCGTCGAACCGAAAGAAAAAAGGATAAAATAAAGAAGAAAATCAACTTTTTCGCGGGGACAAGACGGGGACGTCTGTAGGGCTCCGCGGAAAAAAGAAGACTGGCTAAGATGGCACCCTCGGGTGGGAAGACGACCGCGCATGCGCGCTGCAATTCCCAAAGGCTTTCTTTGAAAGCTGGGGAAAATTGCTCCGCGAGGGCTCCGTCGGCGCCGACGTCACCCATAAGTGAGGACTGACTTCCTGCTTGGTCCTGGAGAATGTGGCTTTATAGCTAGTGTTTTTTCTTCTGCTGTCTATGTGGGTTAACTGTAGTATTCTCTGATTCAGTGGATTGGGAAGAGAAATATTCTGTACAGTACACTGCAGTAACAAATTGGAGGTTTCCGGCACAGATAACAGCTTGGCATGACTGTATGTTTACAGCAGGAAGAAAGTCTTGAGCAACTGCGGCATAAATTGTGTGGATTTGTGTGATGTGACAAAGGTTAAGAAAAATTAAGTGTTTAAAGGAAAGACAGAAGTGATAACTTTACTGGGGGAAAAAAAAGAAGAAAAATTGAATTGCTTGTCTAAGTCAAAGCAAGTTTGTTTGATTAAAGGGAAAAAAAGGGTGAACCAAGAATAGTGAATGATACAACTTCATTCAAACAAGTGAATTAAGTAATTAAAACAAAGTGGTAAATATGTGTATAATGTGTTCTTTTTTTTTTTTGTGATAGTGGACAAATTGAAAAATCCTGATACACCCCACATCTATGAAAGTGTAAGAGTAACAATGTCTGCCGAGAAAATGCTGATATTTCTCCCAGTCTCTTTTAAACTAGAATGCAAGAGTCGATTGGAGGAATAATCTTAAATTCTCATGTCATGTGTGTTTTAGTTGCTATTATGGAAGGACCTCTGCAGAAATGATGTTATTAATTGCAAGTGTGCAGCAAATGCCTTGTTACTAGTGGAATGGTTCTAAATTAGTATCACTTATTGAAATAGATTCAATATGTAAATAAATTTACCTTGTGCAAGAGATAACCGGGTAAGGCGGACACGTCGCCTCTCGCCCCTCATAGCCACCCCCATTAATTTTCCTCTAAACCACTAAATTCAGAACAAAAACACATGACAACACTCTTGGACTTAAACTGGTCGCAGCTTTAATAACCTTTTTAACAAACCAACCAATACAAATCAACACATTATAACTCCCCCCCCGCAAGCAGAGCGAGCCCTCACCAGCCATGTTAGTAGCAAGGTGATGCCGCTTCCGCTGGGCACAGGCCCGACAATTTTCCACGCCCTCCCTCTTCCGGTTTCGCCATATTATTAGCAAAAACCTGAGGGATTAACCGGGTCAGGGGTACCCCACCCCCGCCCTCATGCTTGCCTCCGGCTCCGGACCCCGGAAACCTCCGGGATCCTGCCAACCCCCCCCAAGCTCCAACAGCCCACTACCCCCAAAAACCGAGTGTCCCCCAGCAAGGGCGGGCGGGTGGGACGTCCGGCGCCTCCAGCCCCACAAAACCAAATGGTTTCCTCCCACTACAAATCTGAGATATTGTCTGTGGTCTGAATGTACGAGGAAGTGCGTGTAGGCATCCTTCAGGTCTAAAGAGCATAGCCAACCTCCCTGGTGGAGGTAAGGCAGCAATATTCCAAGGGAAAGCATCTTGAACATTTCCTTCACCAGGAACTTTTTAAGTTTTGCAGGTCGAGGATGGGTCTGAGGCCCCCTGTTCTCTTTGGTATCAGAAAATACCTGGAGTAGAAGCCTTGTCCCTGCAGGTGGTGAAGCACCGCTACCACCTCCTGATCATCTAGAAGACTGGCCAACTCCTGCAAGATGAGGTCCCTGTGTAGAGGGGGTCTGAGAGGCCCTCCTGGAGAGGAGGAGGGAGGTACCTGGTTGAAGTGGAGCAAATAGCCCCTTTGGACTATTTGAAGGACCCAGGTATCTGTGGTGATTGTTGGCCACATGTGGGCGTACAGGCTCAGCCTTCCTCCTGTGTAGGACCTCACCCCTGGTTGTAGAGAGACTATGCTGTGGAAGTCAAAAGCCTCCTCCCGGCTGGGTCGGAGCTGGGGCCGGAGGCTTAGGGGTCTTCTGCTTATGCAGGCCATGCCATGCCCCTGTCGGCGAGCTGGGGAGGCCTGTTGAGTGGGGTAGTTGCAGAAAGCAGCACCCTTCTTCGGGAAAAAGGGCTTTTTACCCGAGCCCTTCTTTTTAGAAGGGGCAGAAGTCTTCTTGGATAGTCTTGTGCGGGTCAAGTACTCAGACTATATTTCAGCAGCCTTCTCAGTCACGGGTTTGCCAAAGAGGTTGTCATCCCGGCAAGGGACAACGACCTACTTGTCCTGAACCCATGGCTCCAGATCCGATGACATTAGCCATGCCTGGCGGCAGGCACCGATGCCGGCTGCGGCTACTCAGGCCGAGGCCTCGAAGCTGTCATAGGCTGCTCGAGACAAACTTCAAGCACTCCCGAATCCCAATGGACAAGTTCTTGAAGCGCTGCAAGGGTTCTTCGGAGAGATCAGCTGAGAACCCGGCAAGCTCTTTTGCCAGGTCCCGCAAGTACATGCCCATGTACAGCTGGTATGTTTGGACTCGGCATGACAGCATCGAGTCCTGGTAGTACTTTCTGCTGAGGGCGTCCAGGTTCCGGACTTCCCTGCCAGGAGGCACCGAGGAGTGCGTTTTGGCTCTTGAGCCTGTGCATGGCCGATACCATAACCATGGAGTTGTGCAGCAGCTGTGATTTATAGAACCCAGGGCTCTTGGACTCTATAGATGGAATCGACCCGATTGCTGAGAACCGGCATCGAGGCCAGTGACTCCCACATGCGGAGCACCAGCCGTTCCAACATCGGAGGAACCGGTACCGTAAGGGCTTCCCGAGGAAGAAAGTCATACTGGAGGGCTTCGAGCTCCTCCTCGGAGTCCGCGGGGAATACCAAAGCATTGGTCATGTCCCTGACGAAGTCCGAGAACCGGATATCATCCGGGAAGGGGGGGGGGACCTTCTCCAAGGCTCGGAACCCGGCGAGTCTGATGGGACATACCGGGTCCGGTGGGTGTCCAGGGACTCCTCATCTTCCTTTTCCCGTGCCGAGTCCACCGAGGAGGAATCGATGGGCTCTGGCCGTGAGGGCTTCAGTCTCAACTGCCCCGATGCCGAGGGCACGACATCGATGACCTTGGTCCCGAACGGGAGGTCGAGGGAGACCTCAGCTGAGGATCGACCCAAGTCCGAAGAGTCTCAAGGGTCAGCTCAGCCTCCGGAGTCGACTTGGACGTCGAGGTCCCGATGGTCGGGGCAGATGGACCGGTGAGACCGGCCATCAGCACCCGCTGCTGCTCCATGAAGGCAGACATGCTGCGCTCCAGGGCCGCCAACCTGAAAACGAGTTCAGGCGGCTCAGCAGCCTCCAGATCAGGTCCCGATGCCATCGGGCCCAACGCCTGTTCTCCCAGAGGATATCAACCAGGACAACAGCAGTTACCTTCCTCGGCCTCTCTGGATCCGTGCAAGGCACCTTTGCAGGCCGCTCCGACTCCGAGGACCTGGGGCGGCGGTCAGGACTCTGCGACCTAGCCCATGAGAATCCAGGCCGATCAGAGGCATCCAGCGACGACGCCCTCACAGGTTTCTTCTTCCTACGGTGTTCTCGCGAGGGAGACCCCCGCTCAGAAGACCCCCGATGATGCTCAGAGTCAGACAGCTCCCGAGACATCGAGGCTTCTGAATAGGTCTGGACCCGGGTGGGTGCGGACTCGGAGAAAGTCCTTTCATGCTGCTGCTGCCTACTTCTAAGTTCCTTAGAAGACATCTTGCCACACGGGCCACAGACCTTTGGGTCATGGTCGGACCAGAGGCAGTGGATATAGCAGTTGTGTGTGTCAGTGAGAGACATTAATCTTTTACACCGATCACACTTTTTAAACCCGCTGGCAGCCATGGGGGGAAAAAGGGTCCCCTGTGAGGTCAAACGACTGGGCTGCCAGTGAAAAAGAAAAAAAGGCGGCAAAAACCGAAAAGGTGTGACCGGACTCGATACCGTTGTACCGAACCGAGGCGGGAAGGGGAACTGGCGTCAAAGCGGGCCGAAGAAGAGAATCTTCAGTAGTTTTGAAGCACTTTTTCCGCGAGGGAAGTTGGACTACATCCGTTGGGCTCCGCGAAAAAAGGGAGACTGAGCAAGATGGCACCCTTGGACGGGAAGGGGACCGTGCATGCGTGGTGCAATCCCAAAGGCTTTCTTTGAAAGCTGGGGAATTGCTACGCACGCGGGCTCCGTCGGCGCTGATGTCACCCATATGTGAGGACTGACTTCCTGTTTGTTCCTGGAGAAATCCACAGTTCTACCTTTTAAATTTCAAAGGGAAGACTATGGATAAAATGAAGAAAATAGTTAAGAAAAAAAATGAAAGGAGGAGCTGCAAAGGTTAAAGATTTACATTAAGCATGACTGTTTAAAAATATGAGCAAATTCTTATGGAGACTGTTTCTTCTCTGTGTCAGTTTACTAAGGATGCTGTCCTTAAATTTCAGAATTTGGATGATCCGATTGGGACTTTGAATTCAAGTATTTTGAATATTGTTACCCAAGTTAAGTCTTTTGCATCTGTTCAGTCTACTGATATGAAGGACAGTTTTCTTATGCATCAAAAACTTGAGAATTTGGAGAACATGTCTAGGAGCAAGAATAAGAGTGCTTAATTTTCCCTGTATTTGTTTATTATCTCCATAAGGAGAAATTAGACCTTACCTGCTAATTGTCTTTCCTTGAGTTCTCTCCGGGCCAGTCCAGGGTACCAACGGGTGTTGTCAATCCCCTTCAGCAGCTGAGGACTGAACTAACAGTTTTTGCTGACAGGCTATAGCCACTCCCCCTTGTGACAGTTCTCCAGTCTTTTCTAGCAAAGCAGCGTAACAGTGCAACTACAAATGGACTTCGGAAACGGTATAGCCAACAAAAACAAACAATAAAACCTAACCTCTATACCAAACTCTCACTTTGGCTGCCTGTGTGGAATAGATTATATTCCTTCCGTTGTACTCTGTCCTATTTCACCTCACGTTTCTGTCCAATTATCTTCTTTTTTTTTTTTCTCAATGCACCCCCAATTACCGAAGGGAGCCCCAAGCACCACATCCACCAGAGTATAAACTATTCTCTTGAAATCTGAGGATGCGAAACCACAAAATTAACCTCCTCGCGAACTTCTGCGTTAAGATTGGATGGGCCTTGGACTGGCCCGGAGAGAACTCAAGGAAAGACAATTAGCAGGTAAGGTCTAATTTCTCCTTCCTATTCGTCTCTCCGGGCCAGTCCAGGGTACCATCGGGCAGTACCAAAGCAGTGCCTAAATCCGGGAGGGACCCGCGAGCCCCGCAACAAACGGCAGAGGCCCCAACCTTCGCATCCTCTCTGACCTGAACATCCAACCTATAATGTTTCGTGAACATATGCAGAGAAGACCACGTTGCGGCTCTACAAATATCTACCGGCGGAACCAAAGCCAACTCCACCCAAGAAGTTGCTTGTCCCCACGTAGAATGAGCCTTGAGGCCAACTGGAGGCGATTTATCTCCTGCTGCATAAGCCGTTACCACAGCCTGTTTCACCCATCGGGCAATTGACGCCTTAGTAGCCGCCTGCCCCTTCCGTGGACCACCAAACAAAACAAACAACCTGTCCAACTTCCTAAAAGGTTGTGTGGCTCTCAGGTACCTTTTTAAGACTCGACCCAGATCCAACTTCCGTAAAGATCTATCCATCCGCGACCCTCGAAGATAAGCAAAGGTGGGAAGAGCCATGGACTGATTAATGTGGAACGGAGACACGATCTTGGGTAGAAACGAAGGCACCGGCCGCAGGAGCACTCTTTCCGCCAAAAATTGAAGGTACGGCTCCCTGCAAGAAAGAACTTGTCGATCGGAAATCCTCCGCGCCGAACACAAAGCCACCAGAAACGCGGTTTTCCACGATAACTCTCTCAAACCCCCCGACGAACCTGACTCAAAAGGAGGCCGAGTTAGAGCTTCCAGCACCAGATTCAAATCCCAAGCCGGTACCACTTGCCGCACCAGCGGCTTGATTATCTTCACTGCTCTGAGGAAACGCACCACATCCAAACGTGAGGACAATCTCCTGCCTTGCACCGCTCCCCTGTAGCACCCTAAGGCAGCTACCTGAACTTTCAAAGTATTAAGAGCCAACACTTTCTGCAAGCCTTCCTGAAGGAAAGACAATCTTGGGCAAGGCCGCCAAAAAAGGACGAACGCTACGTTGCGTACACCAAGACTCAAACACCCGCCATACGCGAACATACGCTAAAGACGTTGATTTTCTCTTTGACTGCAACATCGTGTCCACCACCGACGACGAGTACCCTTTGCTCCTCAACCGTTCCCTTTCAAGAGCCAAGCCGTAAGCAAGAAGCGATCCACCTGCGGCATGAGAACAGGACCCTGACTCAGAAAATTGCACCGTCGGTAACCTCCAAGGGGAATCCACTAACAGCTGCTTTAGATCCGCATACCACGGCCTTCTGGGCCAATCCAGCGCAATGAGAATCACCGTTCCCCAGTGGCCCGCGATGCACTGAACGACTTGACCGATCATCGGCCATGGAGGAAAAATGTACAGAAGCTTGCCCAACGGGCCAAGGTTGAACCAGACCATCCAGGCCACTGTTCCCTCTAAGCTGTGCGCATGTGCGCGCGCACACACCTCGCCGAGCGAGCGCACATACTTTACAACGGAGCGCACTAAAAATTACGGCTCTGATTCTGATAGAAAACAACACAGACGTCTTAAAATTTAAAAGTTATGATTGTAATTACTAGAAATTTCCCACTTCATTTAGTAATCGTCTATTTTCATTTAATTTGATTAAAATCAATGTGGTGTACATATGACGTGTAGTCAAATTTTAAAGTATATAACTCCAAGTGTCATTATGTGGCGCACAAAAATTTAACCTTCCTTCAAAAGCTGCACACAGCTGATATTTTATGCGCACACAGCCTACAGAAAATTAGAGGGAACATTGATCCAGGCCCTCGGACATGTGTTCTCTGCGTCTGCTGAAAAACAGACGCTTTTGCATTGCTTCGCATTGCCATGAGATCCATCGCTGGCCTCCCCCAGCGTATCGTAATGTCGTGAAAAATCACTGCGTTCAACTCCCACTCTCCGGGATCGAGAACACTGCGACTTAGATAGTCGGCCTGTACATTGTGCTTTCCGGCTACATGCGCCACTGACAAGGCTGCTAGATGGGCTTCCGCCCAGCGCATTAAAGATTGACTCTCCGCTAGCAACAGAGCACTGCCCGTGCCCCCCTGGCTACTGATGTACAATACCGTCACCGCATTGTCGGAGAAGACCCGAAGCGCTCTCCCTTCGAGGAACGGAGCGAAGGTGAGAAGAGCAAATCGAACCGCTCTGAGCTCCAATAGATTGATCGAAAACACAGCCTCTTCCTGGGTCCAGATCCCCTGAGCCACCTGAGCTTGACAATGAGCTCCCCAGCCTGATAAACTGGCATCCGTCGTCACCAACATCCAATGCAGAAGCTGTAACGGAACTCCTGTTTGAAGATGACCCGGATCTAGCCACCAACTTAGACTGGCACGCACCACGTCTGGGCAAAACAGGTTTCTCGATAAGGGATAAAGTTGTGGAGACCATCTGGACAGCAACGCCTGCTGCAATGGTCGCATGTGTGCCCTTGCCCAGGGCACCAGATCCAAAGCCGCCGCCATGGACCCCAAGAGCAGCTGTAAATACCTCCACGCCGAGGGAGCCTTGAGCCGCAGAAACGCTTTCACTTGAGACAATATCTTTAGCACTCTGCCTTCCGGCAAGAAAACCAATCCGCGCTCTGTATCGAACTCCGCTCCGAGATACACAAGTCGGGATTGTGGCTGTAGATGACTCTTTGTCCGGTTGACTACCCAACCGAGCTGCTCCAGGAGTTGCACCACTCGAGAAGTAGCCTTGACAGACTCCTGCAGAGAACTTGCTCTGATCAACCAATCGTCTAGATAAGGATGAACTTGAATACCCTCCATCCTCAAGGCTGTGGCGACGACCACCATTACCTTTGTAAACGTTCGCGGAGCTGTTGCCAAGCCGAACGGTAACGCTCGGAACCGAAAATGTCCTGTGGGAACCGCAAATCTTAAAAACGCTGATGATCTGGCCTGATCGGGATATGCAGATAAGCTTCCGTGAGATCTATTGAAGAGAGCAGCTCTCCTGGCCGTACGGAACAAATCACTGATCTCAGAGTTTCCATCCGAAAATGTGGAACCCTCAAAGCCCGGTTTACATGTTTTAGGTCCACAATTGGACGAAAAGACCCGTCCTTCTTGGGAACCACAAAATAAATCGAGTATCGACCTGACCCTAACTGGTCTGGAGGAACCGGAACAACCGCCTGCAGTTGCACTAAGCGTAGCAGCGTGTCCTCTACCGCTTGCCTCTTGGTTCCGAGACCACAAGGTGACACCAAGAAAGTCTCTTGAATTGGCCGAGCGAACTCCAGTGCATACCTGTCTCGGATGATCTCCAGCACCCATTGGTCTGTAGTTATCGCGGTCCAGGCAGAGAGAAACCCCTGTAAGCGAACCCCTACCGGTATCTCTACCTGGACCAGCTGGACCTTCATTGCGGCTTTTTTGTAGCGGTTTGCTGGGCATGGAAATATCCTCTACCAAAACCTCTGGTCCCCCGAAAAGGCTGACCCCTAGGAACAAAACGACCTCTGGGATACGGAGAAAAACGAGCTCCTCGAAATCTATGAAAATCCTTTCCTTGCCCTCGATGCGTAGATGATTGTCTGAGAGTCTTAGGCTGATCCTCCGGTAACCGACCCCCTTTGGAATCCCCCAGATCCTTTACAATCTTCTCCAAGGCCTCCCCAAACAGCAGCTTGCCCTTCTAAGGGAGTTTACTGAGTCTTGCTTTCGAAGATGCGTCGGCTGACCAATTCCTTAGTCAAAGGAACCGTCGAGCCCCAACTAAGGATGCCATGGACTTAGCCGAGATACGAACCAAGTCATAACAGGCATCCGCTAGATAGGCTGCCGCCGATTCCAACCGCTCCCTCTGAGGACGACTCCCCCGTAGCATCCGAAGGCGACCCTCCCTGGAGCCAACGGATCGAAGCCCTAGAAACGTACGCTCCACAAATAGTGCCCCTAATTCCTCTTTTCGGAAAACCCGAAAAAGATTTGGATCCTCGCCCGGGGTCAGGACTGCACATCTTCCAGCTCCCCCGACCAAGGATCAAAACCTGCCTCAGAAAGAGACTTTGTCTCATCCCTCCTTTGAGGCTCTGGCAACTGCTGCTCTAAGCCCTCCATGACAGCAGCTGTGCCTGCCCCTGCATGAGAGGACCCCTCTCCAGGGTCCAACTTAGTTTCCTCCAGCTTAACCCCTTCGCTAAGGTTGGGAGTCAATGAATCTTTGCTGACCTGGGAAACCTTCAGTGTATAAGCTCTATGCAGAGCTAAAATAAAATCTGGGGAAAATAAAGCAGCCATAGACTCCTGAGCTTCAGGAAACCTGGCGCTGGTCCTTTAAATCAGAGGAACTCTCTTTTACAGACTTCACTTTCCTCTTCCCCTGCTTATGCTGTCTCGCGGGCGAAACGGCGCACTCCCCTAACATGGCCGCCATTCCCGCCTGTTCTACCATGTGGTGAGGCTTCTGAGACTCAATTGTGCCTTCCATACCTCCGTTAAACACAAACGCTTTGAAAACGACACCCGACGACTGAAACCGCCAGCAAAGAAGTCAGACAAACTACTCAAAAAAAGTACCTGCACACACACATCCGCCACAGAAACCGCGGCTGCAAAAAAACAAAGCATAAAAACTGACCTGAGTGCAGCCCTGACTGCTCCCGTCCTCCGGCTCCTGCTGCTAGCAGGAAACGAAGAATCGCTCCTGCAGACAATATGTGGGTGGAACCTGGGGGTCCCAGGAACAATCCTCCTGCAAAAAAGGGACCCGGTTCACACTTGGGAGACAGGCTCTGCCTCTGTGAACGCTGCCGAAATCGGCAGCCACGGCCCTGCTTCCACCTTTTTTTTTTTTTTCAATTAGCTTAATTGAATTTACCACAAGGGAAGCGAAATATAACACAAATGAGAGAGGCTACAACCCTGCTAGAGCCAATCCTCCTCAGAAAGTCTGCTAAATAAAAGTTCTGCTGCACTGTCTAGGGACCCTGTCAGCTTCCCACGTCCTGTTCAGCTGCTGAGGACTGAAGACTGGAGAACTGTCACAAGGGGGAGTGGCTATAGCCTGTCAGCAAAAACTGTTAGTTCAGTCCTCAGCTGCTGAAGGGGATTGACAACACCCGATAGTACCCTGAACTGGCCCGGAGAGACGAATAGGAAATATTGTTTAGGAAATACTTGAAGGATGTGCTTCTCCTGCCAACTGCCAATTCTTTTTGTGTTTAGTAAGTGTTATTGTATTTCCACTAAAGTTGCTCAGCAAAGTGTAGAGGAGAGGGAAGCAGTTATCCTTGAGGATAAGAAGAAATTAGACCTTACCTGCTAATTGTCTTTCCTTGAGTTCTCTCTGGGCCAGTCCAGGAACTGTAGGGTTGTCAATCCTCCCCAGCAACTGAGGACTGAATTCTCAAAGTCTTCCTGACAGGCTAAGCTCCTCCCCCTGGTGTCAGAGACTCAGTCTACTATTGTCAAAGCAGCCTAGAAACTCCTCTCTTCTATCAACCGAACACCTACGAACTGTAGTGCTATAATCTTAACATTGCTCTAAATAGGATACTGTTATTTATTTTATTTTGTTTTTTTGTTGTTGTTTTTATCTGCAACAGGGAGCCCCCTAGTCGGCTCTTCCGTGTCAGCTCCCCGAAATATAACTACCTCAGCCATGACCGAGCACTCAGTAATCAGACAACAGAAGCACAACATAGCTGACCGAGCAGTCATAGCCTCTTGAAGCGACTGCCAAAGCCAGCGGGTCATAGCTTTGTAGCTTGTATCTGATCCGGGTGGGCTCTGGACTGGCCCGGAGAGAACTCAAGGAAAGACAATTAGCAGGTAAGGTCTAATTTCTTCTTCCTCTTCATCTCTCCGGGCCAGTCCAGGAACTGCAGGGAAGTACCAGAGCAGTACTCAATATTGGGAGGGACCCGCTAAACCCGCTACTATGGCCACGGCTCCCACCTTTGCGTCTTCCCTCGCCTGAACATCTAATCTGTAATGCTTTGCAAACGTATGAAGGGATGACCACGTAGCCGCTCTACAAATATCCACTGGAGGAATTAAATGGCCCGAGCACCTCAGAGTGGCTTCCGGGCACTCCCATTTGGATTCCACCATCTGCTTAATTACACTATGCACCGGAAAGCACCGCTGCTCCATCTTAAACCCCTGAAGCAACGGATACTCCAAGGGCTCTTCCTGTACTGACGGTAGCGCTATATTGAGGGCCGCCAACGAATGAGCAATCAGAGACCCCAACTCTTCCTTCCGAAAAACTCGAAAGACATTGGGATCCTCACCCGGAGGAATTTCTCCCTCCTCCAAGTCTCCTGCCCACTGATCCAGACCTACCTGAAAGCCTAGGTCGCCCTCCTCAGCTACCTGCGGCATAGCCTGCAGCCCAAAGCTATCGGTAGCAGCATCCAGCGTCAAAACCTTCCTAGAGGTTCCCTCACCAGGGTCCACTGTCTCCCCCTCTGCCACCAGCGTTCCGGACTGGGGAGGTGGAGAAACTTTGCCTTGTTCCTGCCCCAGCTTAAGGCAGTAGGTTTTGTAGAGCGATAAAATAAAATCCGCTGAAAAAACGGATTCTAGGCTCCCCTGCAGTCCTGGCCCCGGTATCTGCACAGCAGGCTCTTTGGAAAGTGATCTTTTTGTCTTTGTCCTTTTCTTCTCCGGCTTCTCATGGAGCGCAGGAGAAACGTCCGTGCTCTCCAAAATGGCCGCTGTTCCCGCTTTTTCTCTGTTCAAGGGAATCACTGCCTTCAACTTCTCCATGCTGCTAACCCACAGCCTGGTACTCCGAAGCCCCCTTCGCTCACAAAACCGGCAGCAACTAAAACTAGACAGAGCGCAAGTACTTTCGCACAGTGCACAAGCTGCCGACTGCGGCAGCATGCGCTGTCACTACAACTGCCCCTACTTCACCGATCGCGTGGCTGACCGCCAAACCGAGGCCCGACTAAACCGGACGCTAATGAAGCCAAGATCGCTTACCTTCAATCATACTCCGTACTGCCTCTTCACGCTGCTAGCGCTAGAGGTAGATTGGGTTACTGGCACCGACAGGGCTGAACTCTGGGGCTCCCAGCTTCCCCCCTTTAACATCGGTTTCCCACGCTGCCGTTAGCAAGGCAGGCTCTGCCTCAGCTGCATTACCCAAGCAGGCTTCTCTCTAGAGGAGTTTTGTTGGTTTTTTTCACTGCTTGTCTGCCAGTTCCTGATAAGCGAACCCTGCTAGGGCTCTCAGGCAACAATTTAAAAATGCTCTCTTTTCGTCTCCGTCTCACCAGGAGCCTGCCAGAACCCTGTCCTATCCAGCTGCTGAGGACTGATAGACTGAGTCTCTGACACCAGGGGGAGGAGCTTAGCCTGTCAGAGAAGACTTTGAGAATTCAGTCCTCAGCTGCTGGAGAGGACTGACAACCCTACAGTTCCTGGACTGGCCCGGAGAGACAAAGAGGAAGGTGAAATTTCACTTACCGTTAATTTCCTTTCCTGGAATACTGCTAGACCAGTCCAGACAAACGGGTTATGCACCCCTGCCAGCAGATCTTGGAGACAGAGAATTCCACCAGAGCTCTGATTGGGTGGAGTCTGGTGAAATACAGCTACCCCTAGGGGTCCCTGTCAGTAACGTATAAAAGCAACTTAAACTTAACCGCACCCCGAGGGTCCTAAGGAACTATATACAAGGGAGCCGAAGGACTCCCCAGAACTGAAGTCAGCATGCACCAACGCACTCATGGATCGCCCATGGCGAGGCAGACTGAAAAGGAAGGACAGCGGTCGGCGGCTGCCCAGCGCCAGCAGCAGTGCACCATACAGCAGGGCGGGTCCTGGACTGGTCTAGCAGTATTCCAGGAAAGGAAATTAACGGTAAGTGAAATTTCACCTTCCAAGTCATACTGCTAGACCAGTCCAGACAAACGGGCAGTACCCAAGCTACTTGCTCTCAAGGGGGGGTCAAGGCCGCCGACAGTACTGCAGCTCCAAAGCAGCCGTCCTGACGAGCCTGAACGTCCAACCTATAGTGACATACAAAGGTGGACAGCAAAAACCAAGTCGCCGCTCGACAAATATCCAGCGGAGCCACAAGAGACCGCTCGGCCCACGAAGCCGCTTGTGCTCGAGTAGAATGAGCACGGAGCCCCACCGGAACCAGCTTCCCCCGAAGAATGTAAGTTGCTTCAATGGCCCCTCGGAGCCACCTAGAAATTGTAGACTTAGAGGCCGCAGAGCCCCGACGAAGTCCCGCAAACAGGACGAAGAGATGATCAGATGCACGAAACGAGTTCGTGACCTTCAGGTATTGGAAAAGCACTCTCTTAAGGTCCACCGCCCGTAACGGAGACCGACTACTCTCACACTGAGCACTGGAAAAGGCTGGTAGGAAGAGAGGCCGGTTCACATGGAACGGCGTCAGCACCTTTAGCAAAAAAGAAGGAACAGTGCGAAGAGACACACCTTCCGCTGAGAAAGAGAGATAGGGATCACGACAGGAGAGAGCCTGCAATTCGGAAATACGGCGCGCCGACGTAATAGCCACTAAGAACACCGTCTTCAGAGTCAAATCTTTGAGCGAACAGGCCTTCAGGGGCTCAAAGGGAGGAGCAACGAGAGCCCGAAGAACGAGAGCAAGATCCCACGTAGGCACCGGCGGACGCAGCGGAGGCCTTAAAGACTTAACCCCGCGAAGGAAGCGAGACACATCCGCATGCGAAGCTAGCGAACGCCCCGCTATGCGCCCAAGAAAACAAGTCAATGCAGCAATCTGCACTCGCAAGGAACCTAGCGCCAAACCTTTGTCCACTCCGGACTGGAGAAAGGCCAAGATATCCGGGATACCGGCACGCCAGGGAGATAAGCTATGCTGGGAACACCAACGGTGAAAAAGTCGCCAGACTCTAGCGTAGGCCATGGACGTGGACGTCCTCCGCGCTTTAAGCAGAGTAGCGACCACGCTAGGCGAGTAGCCCTTGCGTACTAACTTGCGGTGTTCAATAGCCAAGCCGTAAGCGAGTATGGAGCCGGGTCTTCCATTTCCACCGGCCCCTGAGTCAGGAGACCGGGAAAGGCTCCGAGATGGAGTGGCGACTCTCGAGACAGTCGGACTAGATCCGCATACCACGGCCGGCGAGGCCAATCGGGAGCCACCAAGATCACTGGACCGCGATGCTCCCGGAGTCGTTGGAGAATCTTGCCTATCATGGACCACGGAGGAAAGACATACAGAAGAAGGTGTGCCGGCCACGGCTGAGAGAGAGCATCGATTCCGCACGACCCCTCTTCCTTCCCTCCAACGGCTGAAGTACAAGGGCGCCTTGGCATTCTGCGCTGTGGCCATGAGATCCATCGCCGGCAGCCCCCATAGTTGAACAATGGAACGAAACGTTTCCGGCTACAGGGACCACTCCCCGGGATCCAGGGAATGCCGGCTGAGAAAATCGGCTTTCACATTGTCCACGCCGGCGATGTGTTGCGCCGAGAGAGCCAGAAGATGCTCCTCCGCCCACGGGAGGAGCAAGCGCAGTTCCTGGGAGACTCCCGGACACTTCGTACCGCCCTGGCGGTTGAGGTAAGCCACCGTCGTGGCGTTGTCAGACAACACCCGAACTGCACGGCGCTGCAGAAGCGGCTGGAACTGAATCAGAGCCAAACACACCGCGCGCGTCTCGAGACGATTGATGGACCAACGGGCTTCGCGAGGAGACCAAACCCCCTGCGCTGAAGTGGAGCCGCAATGAGCCCCCCAACTGGAGAGGCTGGCGTCCGTCGTGAGCAGTAGCCAGCGCAGAGACCCTAGAGACACTCCCCGAAGAAGATTGCGTGCCCGAAGCCACCAAAGAAGGTCGTGGCGCACTTGCGAAGGCAGAGGTAAGCGAACCTGATAATCCTCCGAAACCGGCGACCAACGAGACAGAAGCGCCGCCTGTAAGCTGCGCATGTGCGCTCTCGCCCACGGGACTAGATCTATCGTAGCTGCCATGGACCCCAACAGTTGCAGGTAGTCCCACGTCAGAGGTGCCGCTTGGTCCAAGAAGCGGTGAAGCTGAAGAGAGATCTTCTGAACCCGCTCCTGCGTTAGAAAGACGCATCCCTGACGAGTATAGAAGCGCGCTCCGAGAAAGTCCAGAACCTGAGTCGGTCGAAGACTGCTTTTTGCGCGGTTGATCACCCAACCAAGCTGTTCCAAGAAGAGGACCACACGAGCGACGGTCTCGCGAGCTTCGGACCGGGAGTCGGCCCGGATAAGCCAGTCGTCGAGATAGGGATGAACCCGTATGCCCTGCTTGCGCAAGGCCGCCGCCACGACAATCATGATCTTGGAAAAAGTCCGCGGAGCCGTCGCCAACCCGAAGGGCATAGCGCGAAATTGAAAATGCTGACCCAGCACCGAGAACCGGAGATACCGCTGATGGTCGGCCCGGATTGGTACATGAAAGTAGGCCTCTGCTAAATCGAGAGACGCCAGGAACTCGCCCTTGCGCACGGCTTGAATCACCGAGTGAAGGGTCTCCATGCGAAAATGAGGAACGCGAAGGTCGTGGTTCACGCCCTTGAGATCCAGGATAGGACGGAAGGACCCATCTTTCTTGGGCACCACGAAATAGATGGAGTAGCGACCTCGACCTCTTTCGCAAGGAGGCACGGGGCAAATGGCGTTCAAGGACAGAAGGTGCCGAAGGGTCTCGTGGATGACACGCCGCTTCTCGGGGGAGGCTGCTGGAGAGACGACGAATGTTTCCGGGATGGGTCGAGCGCACGCGAGAGAATAACCCCGAGAAATACTGTCGAGCACCCAATGATCGGTGGTGATGCGTGCCCAACTCCTGCGCGAACAAGGCCAACCGACCCCCTATCGGCGGACCCGACCCGAGTGGGCTTCCCGCCCCGTCAGCGGGAGGAGCGCCCGGCTGCGGAGAACTTCCCTGCGGAGGAGGAAGGCTCCGCGCCCCTATGGGCTCCTCGAAAGGACTGCGACCGCGCCCCATAGCGATTGGCCGGAGCAGCCCCCTGGGAGGTTTTAAAAGAGCGAAACTTCCGGGTGTCCCGAGCCCGGGAATAGCGCCGAAAATTCTGTGACCGTGACAAACGGCGATAGGACGCCTTAGGTCTGTCCTCCGGCAAGCATTGAGGCTTAACTTCCCCCAGGTCCTTCACTAGCTTATCGAGCTCCTCGCCGAAGAGAAGGCGACCCTTAAAGGGCAACTTAGAAAGCCTTGCCTTGGATACCACATCCGCCGCCCATTGGCGGAGCCACAGCCACCGCCTAGCCACCGTGACGGCAGCCAGCGAGCGAGCCGAAAGGCGCAACAAGTCATAGAAGGAATCCGTGATAAACACCGTAGCCGACTTGAGGCGGGTGTGGGACGGGTCCTCTGGCAACCTCTGAAGCCAGCGGAGCAATGCCCGCGCCATCAAGCCCCCGCACACCGACGCCTGGAGAGCTAGGGACGATGAAGCAAAGGCGGTCCTGAGAAGATTTCCCACCTTACGATCCTGCGAATCTTTAAGCGCTGCTCCGCCCTCCCACCGGGATGGTGGTGTGCTTCGTCACTCCCGTGACTAAGGCATCCACCTTAGGGTATGCCAGCCACTGCTCTAGAGCTTCAGGAGACCAGACATAAAGCTGATTAAGCCGACGAGAGTTACGCAGCGGCACATCAGGGGAATCCCACTCCCTGGAAACCATCTGCTGCAACTCCGGAGGAAAGGGGAAGGATTTGGAGGGCTTGCGAATGCCCTGCAAAATAGGATCAGCCTGGGATTGACCCGGAGCCATCTGGGGCTCTTCCAAAGTCGTAAGACGGAGCGCATCGGACACCTGGGCAATCAGGGCAGACAACTCTTCCTTCCTGAAAAGCCGAATGTCTTGGGAATCGTCCTGGGTAGGCAAGGACAAATCTGAGGGCGAAAATTCACCATCTTCCCGATCCAAGGAAGCCGCAGAGTCCTCTTCCGACGCTCTGTCCTCAGGGCAGCTGAAAACCTCTTCAGGAAGAAATTGAGACGCTCTGAGGGAGCGGGACTTTTTATGTCCTGCAGCAGTCTGTTTCTGCATGCCTGCAGAAGGCAGAGAAGTGCTCCCCGGAGCTATAGGCAGATGCGAAGTCCCTTGTCACCGCAGACTCCGCTCGCCAAAGGGACCACGCCTGGCGAAAAAGGGAAAGGAGATGTTCCTCAGATGGCAGTGCTGCTGGAGTGGACAGCGGTGGAATCTGAGAGGCTGCGGGAGAGGCTGCCCGTGGCTCCACAGGCAGCAGGGAAGGCAGCTGACCATCCACAACAGGTAGAGGAAAAACTGAAGAGTCTGAAGGCAAAACAGCAGCCGAGGATTCGCCCGGGTGAGACAAGCAAGCAGTGCACAGGTGATTCTGGAGGTCTTTGTGCTTTTTCTGACACCCCAGGCAGCGTTGGCCCGAAGAAGGCATAATGAAAGATAAATCCTGCCCTTCAGTACAAGACAGGAAAAAAAAAAGATGCTCTCACACTCTGCTGAAAACTGTTGTCCCTGTCTTAGGAAAAATCTCCTTTTATTTATTTATTTATATATTTTTTTTTTAACACCACAGGAAAGACAACAACACTCCCAGCAACCAGCTAGGAATCTGTGGAAAAAACGAGCAGTAGGAAAGCTGCCATGAAGAATATATGCAGAGGAGAGCAAGCTGGCTTCCAGCCAAAAAACTGAGGTTTTCAGTGATTCAAAATGGCCGCCGGCAAAATAAAAGGAGTAAAAAAGAAGAAATTAAACCCCCAAAAATTCAAATAACCCCAGAAAAGAGTGAGGGAGGGCAGGGGGACACTGTCCACACCAGAAAATCACTGAAATTCATCAAAAACGGCACCAACAAAAATCGGGCTGCCAGGAAGCTGTCAGGCACTGAGAGGAGAGAGACAGAAGCTGTACTCACAATACCGATGGTGCAGGGAAGCCACAAAGCGCTGCACAAACCTCAGTCGGCTGCCTCACCACTAAAATTAGCCCCAGGGACTAGATTTTAGGAGGGTATCATCCAGCGAACTAGCTCACAGGACTAGTGCTGGGGAGCCTTCTCATCAGCGATCACCACTGTGAACAGGGGATCAGCTGGAAAACCTCTCCCTGGTGCCTAGAAATTAATCTGGCAACAGGGGGCAGAAGGAATCAAAGGAAATCCCAGATGTAAAGCAGATGAATTTTGAAGGAGTAAAACAAAAAAGCATCCAGATCTGCTGGAGACAGAGAAATACTGACAGGGACCCCTAGGGATAGCTGTATATCACAAGACTCCACCCAATCAGAGCTCTGGTGGAATTCTCTGTCTCCAAGATCTGCTGGCAGGGGTGCATAACCCGTTTGTCTGGACTGGTCTAGCAGTATGACTTGGAATAATAATTTTGATTTGACTGACTTTTTAGAAGATACTCAGGATATTATTTCCACTAGAGCTACATTGTTAGTGACCTTAGTTTCTCAGGAAGATAAAATTGCTATTCTTAAGGCGTATTTCAAGAAAAAAGATATTTCCTATTGTGGTGATAAAGTATCTATTTTTCCTGATGTCTCTCGAGTCACACAATTACGTAGGAAGTCTTTCCTTGCTCTTAAATCTAGAATTCTTGCTTTGGGTGCTACATTATTCTTGCATTATCCTTGTAAGTGCTTAGTTTCTTTTGAGTATGACAATTTTTTTTTTTTATCGTCTTTAGATTTAGAAAAGTTGATTCTTGACAAGAAAAAGATAGTGATCCCCCCCCCCCCCTTTATGGTCGGTTATAGTTGTTATGTGGATGGGAGATTTATTGATTGATGGGCTGGTTTGGCAGGGGTATAATTCCTTTTGTTAGGTTTTGATCTCCTATCTTATTTTATTATTATTCTTTGTAGCTTTCCCCGAGACGTGGGCTAATGTCTTTGTTTTGTATTTCCTTTTTATATATTATATAAGGATTTATTTTTTTCTGTATACTTTATTGGTATTGTATAGATTGAAATCTTAATAAAAATTAAAAAAAATAAATAAAAAATACAATTTTGAAGCCCAGACCAGCTGTATTCCATGCTTTAAGAAAAGTGGAAATCCAAAAAATTGACAGCATGGTTTAAAGGTAAGATCAGAGAGGCTGTTGTAGCCAAAAAAGCATATTTCAGGAAATGGAAAAAGGAGCCAAATGACAAAAACGGGAAACAAAATAAGCACTGGCAAGTTAGATGCAAGGCTTTGATAAGGAAGGCAAAGAGAATTTGAAAAAAAGCTTGCAGTGGAAGCAAAAATGCATAATAAAAACGTTTTCAAGTACATTCGTAGCAAAAAGCCTGTGAGAGAGTCAGTAGGATCATTAAATGATAGAAGGGTAAGAGGGGACAAGGCCATAGCAAAGAGATTGAATGAATTCTTTGGTTCGGTCTTTACTGAAGATGATGTAGGGAAGCTACCCATGACTGAAAGGTGAAATTAGACGTACCTGCTAATTGTTGTTCCTGGAGTGGGACCAGTCTAGTCCCGGACCTCTGGGTTGCCTATCTCATCCAGCAGCTTGGAGACTGAGAAAACTCCTCCTTTTTGTGAGGTCACTGGTATATCCTCCCGGGATCAGCCTCCTGTCACCAGTATCCTATTGGCAAAGCAGACTCACCGGAGCAACAAGTAAGAATTAACCACTTATAGTAAGTAACTATGAACCCAACATTGAACCCATACAATTCCATAGAGGAAAAAAAAACCCTTATGGACCGTGACTAACTCTGACCAGGCCACTCTCTCACCTGAAAAGAAAGGAAAGTGTCCCCAAAATAGAGAAGTTCTATTCTGCATGTAAACCCCCCCGGAGAACACCGAAGCCCCAGAATGAAAACAGCTCTTACCTGTAAATCCAATAGACACTTCAGGCTTCTGGTCCAAATAATACTGGGGAGGGATACGGGACTAGACTGGTCCCACTCCAGGAACAGCAATTAGCAGGTATGTCTAATTTCACCTTCCTGATCGTGGAACCAGTCTAGTCCCGGACCTCTGGGTCTGTACCAGAGCAGTGAAAGCATTAAACACAGGAGGGACCCGGTAGACCAGCCTGAAGTACTGCCGATCCAAAATGAGTCTCCTCTGACATTTGCACATCCAGATGGTAGTGTTTCACAAAAGAGCTCAAAGACGACCAGGTTGCTGCCTTACAAATTTCTACCGGAGACACCAACCAAACCTCCGCCCAGGAGGCGGCTTGTGCCCTAGTGGAATGAGCTCTAATTCCTTCCGGCACCGACCTACCTTTCAACACGTAGGCCGACGCAATGGCCTCCTTAATCCACCTTGCGATGGACGCCTTAGACACCGCTTCCCCCTTTCTTGGCCCCGTGAAAAGAACAAAAAGTCTGTCCGACTTGCGAAAACTGGCCGTCCGACGCAGATACTTCTTTAATGCTCGCTGGACATCCAAGAGATGCAGCCTTCTCGATGCCGAACCACTGCCGTCCTCTGAGAAGGCCGGCAAGGAAATTTCCTGGTTCACATGGAACGCCGAGACCACCTTGGGTAAGAAAGCGGGCACAGGCCTTAAGACCACCTTAGCCACAAAAAATGACAGAGAGGGCTCCCTACAGGATAGTGCTTGCAACTCCGAGACTCGCCTTGCCGAACAGATGGCCACCAGAAACACCACCTTCGGCGTGAGGTACTTGAGCAACGCCCGCGACAACGGTTCGAAAGGCTCCCGCTCCAGAGCGTCTAGCACAAATGGCAGGTGCCACTTAGGGAAAATCTGTCTGCACGGCGGCCTCAGAAGAGACACCGCCCTTAAAAAGCGTTTAACATCCCACTGACTCCCGAGAGTCTGATCTCCTAACTTGCCTTTGTAACAAGATAATGCTGCTACTTGGACCCGCAATGACACGGACGCAAGTCCTTTTTCAAAACCCTCCTGCAGGAACTCTAAGATCTGAGGGATGGTGGACTTTAATGCCACGCACTTCTTCTCTACGCACCAAGCCTCGAAAATCCTCCAGACTCGGACATATGCTAACGATGTAGATCTCTTTCTGGCCTTCAACAAAGTAGTAATGACCGCCGCTGAATACCCCTTAGACTTCAGCCACGCCCTCTCAAGAGCCAACCTGTAAGCGAGAATCAATCCACGTAAGACATGAACAGCGGACCCTGGGACAACAGATCCGCCCGCAGGGGAAGCCGCCAGGGCTTTGCTACCAACAATCTCACCAGGTCCCCGTACCAGGGGCAGTGAGGCCAATCTGGAGCTATCAGAATAACTTGGCCTCTGCAACGCTCGATCCGTTGGGCCACTCTTCCTATCAAGACCCACGGTGGAAAAACATACAACAGCTGCCTCACCGGCCAGTCCTGAATGAGTGCATCTAATCCCTCTGACATCCTTTCTCTTCGTCTGCTGAAGAATCGACTGGCCTTTGCCGAGGCGAAGGTCGCCATGAGATCCATGACTGGCGCACCCCACCTGCACACCAACATCTCGAACACCTTGGTATGTAGGACCCATTCCCCCGGATCCACTCTTATGCGACTGAGAAAATCGGCCTCCACATTGTCCACCCCTGCTACGTGTGCCGCCAAGAGATCTAGGAGATTCGCTTCGGCCCATCCACACAGAGCTTTGGACTCGGACTCCAGGGCTACGCTGCTGGTTCCCCCTTGCCTGTTGACATATGCCACCGCAGTCGCGTTGTCGGAAAACACTCAAACTGCTCTGCTGCCGAGAAATGTCCGAAACTCCTGCAGAGCCAGGGTCACTGCCCTTAGTTCCAATCTGTTGATGGCCCATGTCCTCTTCAGCTGTCCATTCCCCCTGCGTGAACCTGCCTTGGCAATGCGCCCCCCAGCCCAGAAGGCTGGCATCCGTCATCAGAGACACCCAGGCAGGAGATTCCAAAGGTTTCCCGCTCTCCAAAGATTCAAGAATCAACCACCATTGCAGGGAATGCTGGGCCTCCTCCGGACAAGGCAGTCTCCGGGACAGCGAATCTTGTTGATGAGACCATCGACGTAGCAAGGCTCTTTGTAACGGCCTCATGTGAGCTCTTGCCCACGGCACCGTCTCTATAGCTGCCACCATTGTGCCCAACAGTTGGAGATAGTGCCATGCTGAGGGTGTCTTGTAACGTAATAATCTTCTGGTCAACCTCCGTAAGCTCTGCGCCCTCTCTGTTATGAGAAACACCTTCCCGACCCAGGTGTCGAACCGAGCTCCTAGGTATTCCAGACTCTGTGAGGGGACCAGCTGACTCTGACATATTGACTAACCAACCGAGACTTTCCAGCAACGATACCACTCGGGCCGTAGCCTTCTCGCTCTTGGCCTTTGACTTTGCCTGGATTAACCAATCATCTAGGTAAGGATGCACTAGAATGCCTTCTTTGCACAAGGCAGCCGCCGCCACCACCACCATGACCTTGGTGAAGGTTAGCGGAGCAGTCGCCAGTCCGAAGGGCAAAGCTCGGAATTGAAAATGGCCGAACAGCACCGCGAACCTGAGAAATTTGTGATGTTCCGGTCTTATAGGAATATGAAGATACGCCTCCGACAAATCCAGAGAGGTAAGGAATTCTCCTTTCCGTACAGCAAACTCAACCCTACAGATGGAAACTGCACCCATATAGTAATTGAAAATGATTCATTGCAAAAGACAACACAGATCGTAAACCCCCCGGAAATATGGGATACATTCCACAAAACTGATCTAAAACAAATACAAAATATAATCACAATCATAAACACCACATCTCCACTTGACCCCTGCCCTGTAGCCTGGGTTAAAATTATAAAAACTGAATTGGCGCCTATAATTCTAAATATAGTAAACCAATCACTAATTCAAGGATATATGGCCAGCTGAACTAAAAAGATCACTTATTCAACCTATATTAAAAAACAAAACACTAAACAAAGCTGACCCATCCGCATACAGACCTATATCAAGTATACCATTCATAGCAAAAGTCATTGAAAAAACAATCCAAATCCAACTGCAAGACCATATTGATACCACAAATGCACTTGATGAACATCAATATGGTTTTCGACAATCTCATGGAGTAGAAACACTCCTACTCATGCTATTCGATAAATTATATAAAGGTATGGAAGATAGCAAGAAGATGTTCATCTTAATATTCTTAGATATTACAGCGGCTTTTGACTCGGTAAACCATAATACCCTCATAAAAAGACTAGAATCAATTGGAATAATGGGGACACCATTAAAATGGTTCACCTCATATATAAATAATAGAATACAGCAAGTATACATTGACCAAAGCCTATCCAGTACCTTCCCACAAAAGCAAGGCATTCCTCAAGGTTCTGCATTATCGGCAATATTATTCAATCTTTACCTAAGGCCCATTTGCAAAATATTTCAAAAACACAAAATAAACTATCATCTATATGCAGATGATATAATGCTCTATACCCAACTGGATATACTTCACATGGATTATGCCCAATTAGAAAGATGCCTAAACGAAACTCAGTTATGGCTTCATCAAAACAATTTGAGCATCAATCATAAAAAACTGAAGTAATGCTTATCTTTAAGAACCCTGAACTTAAACATCCTCCCACAATCATACTAAATAATACTTCATATAACATTAAACAGGAATTAAAGTACTTAGGTGTAACTATCGACAAGACTCTTAGCATGGAAGCCCACCTGAGACTTTTAAATAGATCTATTTTCTACAAACTCAGAATATTACAACCATTACGAAACATCACTGAACATTCAGATTTCAGAACAATATTACAAACCCTCATAACACCACATCTGGACTACTGTAATGGTATACTTGTTGGTTTACCTAAAAAAACAACCAACATACTCCAAATGGCCCAGAATGTTACAGCTCGGATACTAATGAATGTGCGGATTTCAGACCACATCACACCTATCCTTCGAGAACTCCACTGGCTACCTATACAAGCACGTATCAGATACAAAATAATAATTACAACTTTTAAGCTAATACACAATATCACTCCATCCTTCCTCACTACACTCATTAATACACAACCACCTAATAGAAACAGACGAAGGCATAATCTAAATATGCTTCAAATACCAATCACCATACGCAAGGCGAAAATAAACACTAGCAATAGGGCCTTCACTTACATAGTCCCCTCACAATGGAACAAGCTCCAAGAATCACTAAGAGCTAACAAGGACCTCCAATCATTCTGCAAAAACCTCAAAACACATCTTTTCCATGAATACTACAATTTGAATGAAGTAACCTAATTCCCATTTTAAACCATATCCTTGATAGATACTTAACAACATAATCATAATCCATCCCAAACAAAGCACGAGTACAATTGAATTAGTCTCGAGTCCCCAAACCCTTAATTAACCTTGACTTATACATAAGCTATTTACTGTTTACTTTGTTTTCTGATTAACTGTCACTTCTTATGATGTACATAGTTTAACTATTGATACCGTTGTTAACTATACATAGTTTGTTTGTTATTGCCACTATTGTTATATGTAACTGCTATTGTTGCAGAACCAATTTGTTAAAATGTAAACCGCGACTGATCGCTGGAAGGAGCGGTATAGAAATATATGCAAATAAAATAAAAAAACTATCACCAAATGCAGCGGTTTCCATGCGGAAACGCGACACCCACAGGCAACAATTCACCCCCTTGAGATCTAGACTCGTATGGACCCCACCATCCTTTTTCAGCACGAAGAAGTAAATGGAGTACCGACCGCAGCCGCATTGGTCTGATGGTACCGGCACTATCGCCTTGAGGTCCAGCAACCTTCGTACTGTCACCCGCAAGGCTTTGCACTTGACGACCAATTTGCCGGGGGACTGCACGAAGGCATCTCGCACTGGCCTCAAAAATTCCAGTGTGTAACCCTCTCGGATGACTTCTAGTACCCATTGATCTGACGTGACTCGGACCCAGGCAGAATAAAACTCCTGCAACCGCCCCACTACGGGAGGCAAGGGGGCCTGGGTCCCCCTCATCTCATTGGGCTTTTCTGTGATTGAGAGTAGAGGAGGAAGGCCCAAATCCTCTTCCTGCACCTCAAAACCCCCTGAAGCTCTGGGTCCTATTGGAGGACCATCCTCTTTGACCTAAATTAAACTTTTGGAACCGGAACCAGCGAAAATCCCGCTGCTGCCCCTTGCCCGCAGGAGTCGCTCGGCCTGACCTAGGCTTGTCCTCCGGTAATTTACCTCATTTTGACTCCCCTAAATCCTTAACCAGCTTCTCTAAATCTTCCCCGAACAGCAGGCGCCCTTTTAAAGGGAAGTTTACTTAATCGCGTCTTAGAGGAGCTACAGGCTGCCCAATTGCGCAGCCACAAGTACCGCCGTGCTGCTACAGCTGACGCCATGCTCTTTGACAAGCCACGCATAAGATCATAATGAATGTCCGCCAGGTAGGCAGCTCCCGACTTTAACCTGGACGCCTCCGCAGTCAATTCATTCAGCAGCTCACCTTGCACCTGCTGCGACCAGCGAAGGCAAGCTCTAGCCACCCACGCCCCGCAAATAGCTGCCTGGAGCAAAAGCGCATTGACTTCAAACACCTGTCTCAACAAAACATCTAACTTCCTATCCTGGGTATCCTTGAGGGCCGCACTACCCTCCACGGGTATGGTAGTCTTTTTGGTCACTGCCGAGACGGCCGCAGCCACCTTAGGTGACTTAAAAACTTTTTTATCCTGATCCAATAAGGGATAGAGACGGCCCATGACTCTGGCTCCTTTCAGAGGAGCTTCCGGAACGTTCTACTCCTCTTGAATGATCTCCTGAAACACCCTGTGCACCGGGAAAGCTCTTTGATTCTTTCTGAACACCTGCAACAATGGATCCTCTAAAGACTCCTCCTCAGCTGACCCCCGGACCGGTATATTTAGGACTTTTAGCATCTCTACAATGAGCGCCGACAGTTCCTCTCTCCTGAAGACTCGCACCACCCTTGCTTGGTCCTCTCTTTCTGACAGCTCACCTTCCTCGAGCTCCTCTTCCAAGACCATACTGTGGCTTTCCTCATCCGACACCGGCCCCTCCGAGATCACCAATTGCTCTCACATCCCCCTCGACATGCGACCTCTTTCCCCCGCGCGAGAGTTCCTTGTTCAGTAGGTGCGTCGCGAGCCTCTTCACCCCGTTCGTGTCCGCGGAACCTTTCGAAAGCTGAGCATTACTAAATACCGTCTGCTGCAGCAGCGCCATAAAGTCCTGTGAAAAGATGGACGCCAGTTCTTTTGGCAATCCCACCTGACAGGAGGGCGTGTCTGGAACGGAGGACGGCCCTGCCACCAGCTCCCCCCGGACCATCTCAGACACCTGTGAGCCCGAGCCCTGCGCTTTGGCCCTCGGACCCTCCTCCCTTTCTTCCTGGGTATGTTCTGGAAATAGGCCTTTCACAAAGGATTTACAAACACCTGAGCCAGAGCCCTTTCTCGCTCCACACACCACGGCTTAGAAGGCATGACAGAACAAGAACAGCTGGTCGCTAGCCTGCATGCCTAGGCTGTACTACCTTTACGTCGTGAACAGCCATGCACTGCACTGAGGGTACTGAGCACCGAGCCCCTCTTCCCCCGAACTGTTAATATATATATATTTTTTTTAAATAAACTACACCGTAAGAGGACCCACCTAAGACGCAAATAAACTACAGAAAACTAAAGAACAAACTCTCTAGGTGCCTCCCCAAATAGCTAACCGCCCCCCTGACAGACAAACTGATGAGCCGGTGACTGCCCGAGCCGACGCCACAAGGCTGGGCCTGGTGCTCTTTTTGCGCCAAAAATGCACTCTCAACAACACCGCTCCAAACGATCCCCCTTACCCTTTACCGGCGACCGAGCGCGCTACCTGCCAGATTTCAGCGTGTTTCGCTGTCTGCCGGCCCCGGAAAATGTCCGCTGACCTGGGGAAGTCTGCAAGCTCCGCACAACTGAATCCAGACCCCCAGGCTCCGTGCAGGTGTGAAGAGCCGGCCGAGCGCACTGACAGGCAACAACCTTCTGTGCGGCGCTGGCAAGACTCTGTGTGGGGTTCCTCCAACTTTGATCCGCTGCTATAATCGGTGCTGCAGAGCCAGTCCTATTCACTTTCCAAATGCTGGCTTGGCTCCCCCGTACTATCGACGGGTGAGACGGGAGGGAAAGAGGGGAAAAAGATTAAAGGACGAAATAGAAGGCCTGCTGTCAAATTTAAAGGCACAGGTCCGTAAAACTCTTGTCCCTCCGATAATTAAAATAAATTCTTTGGACTAACACCCTAAACTATCAACTAATCTAAATTGTCTCTCCAGTGAGCCCGGCCCTCCGGGCTCCCCATCCATCCAGCTGCTTGGAGAATGAGGTAACTGGTGACAGGAGGCGGATCCCAGGAGGATATACCAGTGACCTCACAAAAAGGAGGAGTTTTCTCAGTCTCCAAGCTGCTGGATGAGATAGGCAACCCAGAGGTCCGGGACTAGACTGGTTCCATGATCAGGAATGGTATTTAAAGGTGAAGCAACTGAAAGAAATATCGATAAACTGGGAAAGCACAGTTACTTACCTGTAACAGGTGATCTCTGGGAACAGCAGGAATAAGTCTTCACATATGGGTATCGTTGGTACCGACGGAGCCTGCGCGGGAACGCTCCCCAGCGTCCAATAAGAAAGCTTTTGGGAGCATCCCACAGCGCCTGCATGCTACCTTCCCCAACCGCCTCTCTCCAGTTCGAGTTCTAAAGCTGAGACGAAGAGAGAGAGAGAGAGAGAGAGAGAGAGAGAGGGAAGGAAAGATAGATAGAGAGATACAACTCCTAGGGGAGGTGGGTGGATTGTGAAGACTTATTCCTGCTGTTCCCAGAGATCACCTGTTACAGGTAAGTAACTGTGCTATCTCCAGGAACAAGCAGGAATGGGTCTTCACATATGGGGACTCCCTAGCTTCAGATGCCAGGGAGAGACCCCAGAGTTGTGTGTCCTTGAAAAGGGCTCCACCTCCCCCCATGGATCTCTGGCATCCAACCAGGGTAGGTGGGTAGGAGTTGATTAGGAATGGAACAGGTGTTTGAGAACAGCCTGACCAAACGAGGCATCCCGGCGGGAGTCCTTGTCCAAACAGTAATGGGCTGTGAAGGTATGAACCGAGGCCCAGGTGGCCGCTCGACAGATTTGGTCGATGGACACAGAGTTTAGATGAGCCATTGAGGCTGCCATGGCCCTCACATTGTGAGCTCTGACATGGCCTTCCAGAGAAAGGTTCCTACTCTGGTAGGCGAAAGAAATACACTGAGCAATCCAGTTGGACAGTGTTCTCTTATAAACTGGAAGTCCTAAATGGGAAGGATGAAAAGCAACAAAGAGTTGAGAAGACTTTCTATGTTGCTGTGTTCCTTGTAAGTAAAAGGCGAGAGCTCTTTTACAATCCAAAGTATGAAGATTCCTCTCTGCACTTGATGCATGAGGTCCTGGAAAAAAGAAAGGTAAGTATACCTCTTAGTTCAGATGAAAAGGCGAGACCACTTTGGGCATAAAGTGTGGATTGGTCCTGAGGACTACCTTATCATGATGGAACCTTGTATAAAGAGGATTAGCCACCAAGGCTTTCAACTCACTGATGCGACGTGCTGAGGTGACTGCAATGAGAAAGATAATCTTCCAAGAAAGAAATTTCAAGGAGGTGGTGTCTAAAGGTTCAAAGGGTGGCTTTATAAGCTGGCCAAGAACCAGATTTAAGTCCCATGCCACTGGAGGTGGTCTAATGGGAGGTTTAGTTAAAAGAAGGCCTCTCATGAATCTTGCTATAAGAGGATGAGAGGAAACAGGCTGTCCATTGAGAGGCTTGAGGGACGCTGCAATAGCACTCAAATGGACTCTTACCGAATTTGTTTTGAGGCCTGCATGGGAAAGATGCAGAAGATACTCTAGTAAAGAATTCAAAGGTATTGCAAGAGGGTTAAGACCCTTCTCTGAACACCAAATGGTAAATCTTTTCCATTTGAAAGCATAGGAATGTCTAATGGAAGGCTTTCTAGAAGCATGAATAATATCTGTGACTTGCTGAGAGAGACGGAAAACTTGAAGGTCTAGGCCTTCAGCAACCAGGCCCTGAGATGGAGAGACTGGGGGTTTGGGTGCCACAACGTTCCGTCTTCCTGGGAGAAAAGATCTGGAGCAGAGCCCAACTCCAGGGACGGAGCTTGAGAGAGATGCAGAAGTAGAGGGTACCACACTTGGCGTGGCCAATGTGGTGCTATGAGGATCATAGAACCTCGGACTCTCTGAAGCTTGAACAGTGTTTTGGGAATTAGGGGAATGGGTGGAAAGGCATAAAGGAAGTCTTGACCCCAGTGAAGGAGGAAGGCATCCTTGGCCTGAACTCCCTGACACGGAATCCTGGAACAGAACCGGGGAAGTTTGGCATTCCACGGACTTGCAAATAGGTCTATGTCCGGGGTTCCCCAAATTCGAAAAATCCTGGCTACCTGGTCCCTGTGGAGGGACCATTCGTGTGGAAGCAGAACTCGACTGAGTCTGTCTGCCCAAGAGTTTTGAACGCCTGGAAGATATACTGCCATAAGATGAATCTGATCTAGCGAAGGCCCACAGTCGCAAAGCTTCGTTGCAAAATGACAGACAGCCAGTCCCTCCCTGCTTGTTTACATAGAACATGGCTACTTGATTGTCCGTGTGGATGAGGACTGTCCTGTAGCTGAGCAGGGAGTGGAACACTCTGAGAGCTAAGAAAATTGCTCTGAGTTCCAAGAGATTTATGTGTAGTGAAGTCTCCTGTGGAGACCAGATGCCCTGGGTGGAGAGATCTTGCAGATGAGCTCCCCAACCCATTGGAGAGGCATCTGTTGTAAGGGTTGCTTGGGGAAGTGACTGTTGAAAAGGGGACCCCAGCAAAAGGTTTTGAGAGGACTTCCACCACGGGAGAGACCAAAAAAGGCGACTGGAGTTTGCTATTTTGTCTGACAGGCAACCTGATGCCTGAGTCCATTGGGTGGACAAAGTCCATTGAGCTGCCCTCATGTGAAGGTGAGCATATGGAACCACATGCAAAGTGGATGCCATGTGGCCCAAGAGTTGTAACATTTCTCGAGCAGTTAAAAGGGGCTTTAACTGTGTTTGGGAGGCTAACTGCACCAAGCGTAGGCAACGGACCTGAGGAAGATAGGCCCTTGCAGTTGTGGTACCCCTATAAACTCGAGGGACTGAGTAGGGGTGAGACTGGATTTTGGGATGTTTATTACTAGTCTCAAATACTGAAGGACACGCACTGTGCAGGTTAGACAAGTCTTGGCCTCTGCTTGAGAAGGAGCTCGAATGAGCCAGTTGTCCAGATATGGGAAGACGAATATTCCTAGAGTGCGTAGAAATGCAGCTACTACTGCCATGCATTTCGTGAACACCCTTGGTGCAGAGGCCAGACCAAAAGGAAGCACCCTGTATTGGTAGTGCTTTCCTTGAAAAAGGAACCGAAGGAACCTTTTGTGTGTTGGATGGATGAGGACATGGGTGTACGCATCCTTGAGATCTAGAGAACAAAGCCAGTCCTGACTCTGAAGGTATGGAAGCAGAGCACCGAGAGAAATCATCTTGAATTTCTCCTTGAATAGAAATGTGTTCAATTCTCTGAGATCTAAGATGGGTCTGTAGCCCCCTGTTTTCTTTGGAATAAGAAAATAAGGGGAGTAGAACCCTGTGCCTTGTTGAAGAAGAGGTACTTCTTCTATTGCCCCTTAGGCAAGAAGGATGGCAATCTCCTGACTTAGAAGGTTGAGGAGAGATGTTGGAGAATTGAACTGTTTCACCATGGTGTAAGGGGGAAGGCTTAAGAAATGAAGCTTGTACCCTTCCCTTATGATGGAGAGTGTCCAATGCTCTGCTGTGATTTGCTCCCATCTGGGAGCAAAGTAAGTCAACCTTCCTGGGATGGTAAGGGGCTCTGTTCCTTCCACAGCTAGAAAGGCTAAGTTCTCTAGTTGCAAGTCAAAGGCCCTGAGGAGGCTGAGGCTGCTGGGCCGTGGAAGGTCTAGCTGCCTTTGACTTGGCCTGTTTAGGTGGTTGCTGACGCTTTGCAGCAAAACGACCCGCAGAAGATGCCTGCTGACCATAAGCAGGATAGTATCTTCCCTTTTTGGAAAAAGATGTCTTTTTAAACAATCTTTTCTTAACAGGAGCAGAGAGACTTTGAAAGTCGATCCAAAGCAGAGTTTTCAGCATCCATCTGAGTGGCCTTTGCTTGCCAATCCTTACCAAAAAGGTTTTCACCTGTACAAGGGAGATTTCCCAATTGATCTTGGACCCAGAGCTCCAAATCAGAAGCTTGTAGCCAAGCAATTCTGCGTGCCCCGATGGCAATAGCCGAAGCTTACACACTCAAAAGAGTCAAAGGCTGCACGGTTGGAAAATATAGAAACATTCCTATATAGAGACCATAGGAATTGATCCTAGCAGCTAGCATAGCAGCTTGGAAAACCCTTCAGCCAAAAGCATCCAGGGTCCTGCATTCACGCCCTGGAGGATCAGATGAGTGTCTTTTTGCACTCTTTATCTTCTTCATGGCAGACTCTACCACAATAGAGTGGTGAGGAAGCCGAGTCTTGTGGAAGCCAGGACAAGGAGGGACACGATACATGGTGTCTAACCTGCGAGAATGAGGAGAGGTGGTGAGAGGTGTCTCCCACATCCTCAACATGAGATCATACAGAATCTCATGAACAGGTGAAGTAGCTGCCTCCTTAGGAGCTTTAGGATATTGTAACTCCTTGGCTCTGGGTTCTGACTCAGGAACCACTGTGATAGAGAAGCCCCTCTTCTGGAGGAGACATTCTTCGTTTAGGTGAAAAAGACTCCTGAGGAAGAAGTATCGATGCTTCTACAGAACCCTCAGACTCGAGTCCTCAGAGGAATCGAAGTATCGCCTGTCTGGATGCTCCTGTAAAGCCCGATAAACGTATCGAGTGGGATCGACATCGGGAGTAATCGGTACCAGTTCGGTACCGATGGGCATCATAGGACAGGGTACCGTTGCAGTCGACACTGAAGCTGATGCAATCGGTACCTGTACCGGGAGCGATGCCGGTAACGGAGCTGGTACCAGCAACGGGGATTGTTGCGGTACCGGAGGCGTCGCAGCCTGTATGAAAGCCATTAAGGTGCGCTGCATGGTCAGAATCTTCTGATCCATCGACGCCACCAGAGTCTGGATGTCGGTACCAGTGGGAGCCACCGGTACCCCAGAACACGGCAACAGGTGATCTGTCGAGGCCAAGCCATCAATGTCAACCTGTGACCCCATAGATAATGCTTTGGAAGCCGGAGCTTCCCGCCGGGATAATTTTGCCGGTGCGGAATCCTCGAGGGCAAGCCCGGAGGCATCTCGATGCTTGGAGGGAGATCTGCCCTTCGAGGACTGGCCAGATTTATGCTTGGTTACCTGAGATCCATGGGAGGAAGAAGAGGCCATGAAAGACGTCGATGCTACCGAAGCTGCATCAGAGGGAAACAGGGTACTGAGCTTGGCTGCTCGGTTCTGCCGACCTCTCTTAGACATCATGGTACAGGACATACAATCCGTGATGGAATGGTCAGGTCCCAAACACTTTAGACACCAGTCATGGGTGTCGGTGACAGAAATAGTACCGCCACATTTTGTGCATTTTTTTAAACCTAGAAGCGGGCTTCTCCATGAGGAAAATATTTTTAGGCCTAGGGCCCAAAAACTGAAAATGCACAGTAAAGATAAAGCGTTTTTTTTTTTTGAAAGAAAGAAAAGGAAGACCGGCGGTACTGGTCCGACGTCGAAGAAGGCAGACGCGACACAGAAGAATAAATAAAAAATAAAGAACTTCTTCTGTGGTGACAGGAACACGACCTGCTGGCTCTGCGGAAAAGAAGAACTAGAGAGAGGCGGTTGGGAAAGGAGGGAAGGCAGCACGCAGGCGCTGTGGGATGCTATATATATATATAAGTTATATTGACCCAATACTTACAAGAGCTCAATTTTTTCACATTGTCCCATCATTGACCTAAGCCCAAAATGAATAGCTCATCCTTCGGTTCAATCTAACCATAACATTACTCACCCTACACTCTCACTAATACCTTCCTTCCTATTCTCTTTCTCCATTCAGTTTCTTCTACCTTGCTTGTCCCACTCTAACTCAAGTTAAGAATTGCCTACGGGACTCATTTCCATTGTATATAGTTACCTATATGAACCATACCTTTGTAAATAGTTTTATAATGTTTTTACTATAACCAAATGTTTAATGTAATTAACAGCATATTGTATATAGTTCACAGAAGTTCCATGTAAAAACAGCTCTGTTCACTGTTTCCTAAATTGTTCATTGTAAACCGCACCTGATCTTTGGAAGGTTGCGGTATATAAGCAACTGTTAAAATAATAATAATAATAAATAATAATAATGCTCCCAAAAGCTTTCTTATTGGATGCTGGGGAGCGTTCCCGCGCAGGCTCCGTCGGTACCGACGATACCCATATGTGAAGACTCATTCCTGCTTGTTCCTGGAGATGTAGTATTACAACTATTTGATAAAAAGTAGCAAATCACTTGGACTGGATGGTATACATCTGAGGGTGTTGAAATAACTTAAATATGAGATTGCAGATCTACTATTAGTAATCTGTGAACTATCCTTAAAATCTATAATACCTGAAGATTGGCAAATGGCCAATGTAATGCCAATTTTTAAAAAGGGTTCCAGGGGTGATTCAGGAAACTACAGGTCAGTGAGCATGACGTCAGCATCGGGCAAAATGGTAGAAACATTAAAGAACAAAATTACTGGGCATGTAGACAGTCATAGTTTAATGGGAGAAAGCCAACATGGTTTTAGCCAAAGAAGGTCTTGTCTTACTAATCTGTTATTTATTTTTTAAAGATGTGAATAAACAGACAAAGATGAGCTAGTCAATATAGTGTATCTGGATTTCACAAAGCCTTTGACAAGGTCCCTCATGAGAAACTCTTGGCGAAATTAAAAAGTCATGAGATAGGAGGCAGTGCACTATTGTGGATCAGGAACTGGTTAAAAGATAGAAAGCAGAGGGTAGGACTAAATAGTCAATTTTCCCAATGGAGAAAGGTGAATAGTGGCGTACCCCAGGGATCTGTGCTGGGTTAGCTGCTTCTTAACTTATTTACAAATGACCTGGAAATGGAAATGAGAGAGGTAGTCAAATTTGCAGATGACACAATATTATTCAAAGTTGTTAAAACCCAAGAGGATTGTGAAAAATCGCAAGAGGACCTTAATTGGAAGACTGCATGTTCAAATGACAGATGAAAATTAATGTGGACAAGTGCAAAACTATGCACTTACACAACACAAATTATGGTCATACAATGCAAGGTTTTACATTAGGAACCACCACCAAGGAAAATAATTTAGGCGTCGTCATGGATAGCACATTGAAACCCTCCACCCGGTGTGCAGCGGCAGCCAAGAAGGCAAATAGAATGCTAGGAATCATAAGGAAAGGCATGGAGAATAAAACAAAGGATAGTATAATACCTCCGTATCGATCCATGGTGCGACTGCACCTTGAATATTGTGTACAATTCTGGTCGCCTTTTCTTAAAAAGTATATAGCGGAATTAAAAAAGGTACAGAGAACAGCCACCAAAATGGTTAAGGGGATGGAAGGATACCCCCCTATGAGGAGAGGCTTAAAACGTTAAGGCTCTTCAACCTGGAAAAAAGACAGCTGAGGGGAGATATGATAGAGATCTATAAATTAATGAATGGAATGTAACGTGTAAACGTACATCGATTGTTTACACCATCAAAAAGTAGGAAGATCAGGGGGTATGCAATGAAGCTACAGTGTGACCCGTTTTAAGACTAATAAGAGAAAATATTTTTTCACTCAACACTTAATCAAACTCTGGAATTTGTTACTGGAGGATGTAGTAAAAGCTGTTAGAATTGCTAGGTTTAAATAAGGTTTGGACAAGTTCCTGGAAGAAAGGTCCATACCATTATTAAAGAGTACCCGGGAAATCCACTGCTTGCCCCAGTACAAGCATTGTGGAACCTGTGTGTTTCTGGGAAACTGCCAAATACGTATGACCTGGATTGGCCACTGTTGGAAACAGAATACTAGGCTTGATGGATCCTGGTCTGACCCAGTATAACATTTCTTAAGAAGGCGGAACAAGATAAAGACACAACAAACAATATGACATTTATTAGATTAATCTACATTGAAGTGTTGAAGAAACTTTGGGACTTGTTATCACTGCATTTGTGCTTCAAGGTTAGACTTTGCAAATGGCTTACATGAGGTATGGGAATCTGAAAGAACTCATATCCTTCATATCTTTCTGTTA